>OZ014494.1:18216124-20685499 GCA_963966045.1 Xestobium rufovillosum
TTGAAAAGTGCAACTAAAATCATGTTGTCGTTACTAAGGTTTTTCCGGGTTTTTCAACTTCAAATTTTTATTTTTTTAAATTTTGTGAATTTTTGACATGTACATAGTAAATAAATAAATAACTTTATAACTATATAATATCGACGTTTCGCCCCATTTCTGGGGCTTTGTCAAGATTTATTAAAAAACGTTTTTTAATAAATCTTGGAAGTTTTCAATTACTTCTAACTTTCCAAATTTAAGGAACACCTCTGTCGAACACCATATACATATATAGAAATTTAAATTCCACTTCCGAAGACTGGTTAGATGCACACTTATATCCTTTCCTATTCTGAGCTAACCTACACATTTCACCAAAAGTAGAACACTGTTCCCTAACTATTTGGGAACAGTAGTCCAGTCTGAGCCTACCTTTAATTCTTTTTATTTCATTTCATTTAATTTAAAATCCAGTTAGCTCGAGAGTTAGCTGCTGCGTAGAAGAACTAGGCCAAAATAATTTTGAAGTAAGAAAAATAACGTAGGGGGTCCTTCTATAACACTTTTCTTCAAAATACAAATGCCTACATAGCAATTTAAATTCCAACTATATAGATTACTTGTTGGTCAGATGGTGACAGTTCGTAGTAGTATATTACGTAACGAGCATGGAAAGTGACAAATTTCATATGAGCGAGTTTATAGGAAATACACTTTCCATCGAGTTATGTACACTATTTTTCCCACGACCCCTTAAGAAGACAAATTTATTCATAAAAGAGTAACTTTATTTTTAAGGATTTGTTGTATATGTTAACAGATGTCAAAATTTCCAAGCAGCCTACTAACTTACTATGAGTATAATATTCTAATAATTCCGACCAGCTCATGAATGACACGCTGATTTGTTCTCTTGCCCGCCAATTCATAAATGACCAGTTTGTACCTAATATATTTAAGTCTTCCACGGAGTAGCCATTAAAATGTTTAACTGCTGTACCTTTTAAGAGATTTTTCTAATAAAAAATTATTAGATTTAAAAAGAAACGCGACAGGATATTTATTCAGTAAACGTCAAGATCTCAAAGCTGCCTACAAAATTTGATGAAACTGTGCGATTTTCAAATATTACAGCACAGTTTCGAGTTTAGCGCATGCGCAACGCAATTGTCAAGTTTCCGGCCTACTATGCCGTATGCAAGTGCCGCTTTAATAGGGTGTCGTGGGAAAAAATGTATAAATCAAATCGTGATGTCGAGATCAAGTAACATGCTAAAATAACATTTCACTAAATTATATCAAAGCAGGCAGCAAATTCAGCACAAAAGTGGCTCGTCCATAAACTAGACACTATATAAACTATAGTGTTTAATTTGCAGGCTCGTCACAACTGTCACTTTCCATTCCAAACAAACCACTTCTCTACAGCGGTATGTATAAAGATAACAGAATGGAGGACAACCAGCCACGGATTAGTTGGTGAATAGCGGGGGTTTGTGTGAAATGCAAACTACGTCACACGCCACTACTTGTTTAATCAATTTGGCATTCTGAATCACACACCCCTCTTACTATATGAATTTAAAACAATAATAGTACCTGCATTTCAAGGGCAATGAATCCCAAAGATAAACAACTAAACTGCACCCGCCAGAATTCCTTATTCTCTGGTGAAGGTATAGTTGAAAGTCGAAACACATACAGTACACCGATTGAGTGATGGCGAGCGGTGGTGATGTGCAGTAGACTTAGTTGCACTCTGCGCCAATTACATTACGATTGGGCGGGATCTTGCCTGCGCGCACTGACCCTCACAGCTCGCCATCACTTGATCGGATTACTGTGCATTCGATATTTTACTTTTTAACTCAAAGAATTATGTATTCTTGTACAGGTTAAGCTATGTTCAAATGTAAAGATAAAACTTTAATGTAACCGTTGCCTTGTTTATACTGCATGTTCGGATTAACAATATAACCTATTTTTCGAAAAATTACACTTACCTCGGTTTTAACTTTTACAGGTTCATCAGATTCAGCATTATCGTCATTGTCATTCTGAGCAGATTCTTCTTCCCAAATCGATAAATCGTGATCACTGCTCGACATTGCGTCATTTGAATAACCATCATCAACGTTGCCACTAACATTAGTTATTTTAGGTGTTGTAAATGCCTGATCATAGTCGTCTATAGGCGGTCGGCCACGTTTTCTTTTATTAGGTGGTTCTGACTTCGGACTTTCCATTACCGTCGATACGTGTGGTAAGGCAGATTGTACACCATTTGTATTAGCATCACTATTCCCGCATTCATCGTCACGCCATGAAACTTCAGCAAGACCTTTAATTCGAAGCTCTTCAGCTGTTTTTAACAAGGTAGCCAAATGACACTAAAATAATAAATAAATGAACATCCAAACAAAAAGCAAAGGCTACTTTTAAAACTTACGTGATCTACGTTTATTTCTCCTTTGTACATGAACTCAACCAAACATTTAATATCTACATATTTAACGTCTTTCATTATAAGAATTGGGTCTTTCTCTTCGTATTCGGATAAAATTGTTTCGAAGTATGTGCTACATGCGGAAAGAACGATTTTATGGGCTTTTATTGTTCTACCTTCGCAAGCCAGTGTTACATCACAAAATGCTTCTCTTTCCAATAATTGTGAAAACATTGTCTGTAAATTTGAGTGGTGATACCTCCATCGTAAACAGTACTGTTGAGGCAGCATTTTGTTGGTGGTAATTTTGTTTGGTTAGATTTCAACAATGTCTGTTTTTTTCACGTTTACCGTAATTATTTAATGAAACATAAGGAAAAATGCGTGTCTAAATTCACCAAAACTTATCTGCCACCTTTTTTAAGCTCCAAAACACCCAAAATAATCAATACTTGCACCTTTTTCAATTCTTTTTAAATCTCATAGTTTACACTTCTAAAATGCGTACCGAACACGAAAACACACACAACCTAGATAAAACACTCCGTCGTTACAAACAACTTCACACAATTTTACAACGCCTTTTCCGAAAATTTGGAGACGCGTATGTAAATGTTCAGTCATTTGGAAAATTCCAACAAAAAATGTGTCCCTTAGTTTTTTATGAGTCAGTGAGCCAATAGAAACCACGTAAGACCCCTATAAACCATGTATAGTCCGTAATATTCGCCGGGCCAAGCCTTTAAGGCAAATCAATACCCGTACGTCTTAAAAAATTCTCGTGTAAAAATCTCAGAATTTCTAGATTTTTCTAAATTTCTGTACGTAAACAATTTCTTACGGCAGCGGAATATTTCGGTAAACAAACAACTTTTTAGGCTAAACTAACGGCATCAAAAGAGCAAGAAACGCAAATTCAAAAGGGGGTCAAAAATTAATCGGACTGTACTGTAATTAGGCTTTCATATTTATTTTTATAAACTTGGGATTTTTCAAAGCCTGGGAAAAGAAAGAGAAAATCGTATGAACTCGAACAAGTTCAACGATCGCATTCTCTTCGGGGTCGCATGGATTACGATTCAAATTGCAGAAATTATTTCCAAAACTGGTTTTATTAATAATTTATTACACCTAAACATATTTCTAAATTAATATTTATCAAAATATGAACGGATTGCAAATTCTTAAATTAAGAGAAGGATTTTGAAAGTAATAGACAAAGATAGGGCATGAGTCTGTAAAGCAATTTTGATTTAACAGAAGACCACAAAAATAAAGAGAGAAAGATATAAAACCCATTTGCGTTTATGTTGGTAATACAGGGAACGCTTTCTCCAGTAACGTAGATTTCAAAGGGCCCCAAGACTAAAAAACCAAAAAATGAAAATATACTCATACTCTGACTTAACGATTTATTTGAATTTTATATCATTATAGAATATTCCGAAACGATATTCGGTTTCTGTACGTATTGGACCCTGGGCGCACAAAGCTGTGGCGTGAATTTTGAATCCAAACAGAGTCCACCAACTAAACCTTAAGAGTCCGGCAAACCCCTTTAAAATGAACCCGAAAACTGACTTCGTAGTGCTATGCTCATTTCTAAACGGTGAAAATTGAAGTGTTGAATTTTTGACAGTTTATAAACGAAACTTTATTTTATGTTTCCATTGAAGAAAATTTAAAAATTTTATCTTAGAAAGTGTCAGTTCACTCATGAAATTGACCAACTTCACGCGTGCATAGCGCCAAGAGATTTACAGTTTTCGAAAAATTGTTTCAATGGCGACATAAAGTATACCTTCTTCTACCATAATCAGGCTTTCGTGTTGCTAAATTTACTAGGATGTAGTGATGGGTCGCACCTGTGCGTGTCGTACAAAATGTACGGCACACTTCACTGTGCTGTGCATGTACGCCACTTTTATTTTGTACTGGCAGTACATTGAATAAGACAGGCGCAGTGCACAGCGTAGCGTAGCGCGGTTCGCCGTATCACCTTTACAGATTGGAATTTCGTACTTCGGGCACCCGTCCGTAAAGTACAATTCTCAATCTCAATGAATGGTAAATTATACTGGAAATATTTTAAACCAAAACTTAAATTTGCAGGTGTACCTAACTTCTTACCCTAAAGGACCGCATGTCATATAAATCTTTAGACCCAAGCGATAAAAAATAAAAATAAGAAACATGTACATGTTGTGTTCGTGTTGATTGTCATTTGCATTTTGCTGCACAAGCGCACCAGCTCGACAGAAACGCACAACTCATAGTACCTTACTACTACAAACATTACATAGTACAATTGTACGGCTCGCACTGTACGACACACTTTGGTGTGCTGTACTGTGTGTACTAGCACTCTGAATTGTATCGGTGCGACCCATCACTACTAGGATGAAGGTGTAATCATGGTAGAGCGAGAGCGCTGCAAACGCAATGGCTTGGTATGTGCTGCCGCCTCGTAGCGACTGAGCGTAAACTCAGAGCGCCGTTGTCTCATTTACTAGGTACCGAACGCGCGGGCTTTGAATGTGCGTTGTTCCTGTGTCCATAAATGTGTTTAGCGCGACGGTGTTGCAACACAGCTGATAGTTTGCTCCGATTTCTAACGGATTCCTCACCGACCCGATGCCCCGCAGGTGTAACTTTTGATCTGCTTTGCCGGACTCTTAATGTTGATCACAAAAGTAGTGATGCAGTTTTCATTCCAAACAAACCCTCATTAACTTTATACATTATCTTTATACATACCATACCATCTGATTGGATAGCGCTGCACAGAAGGGGTTTCGGGTTTGTTTGGAACAAAAAATGACAGTTGTAACGGCGAGCCATCTACTTTTGTTGTTTGTAGTAAATTTTCGCTGCATAATGAAATATATACGGAATGCCCCCGTCAGTAATCCCCGTAGTGCCGCCACTTTTCTCTAAATGTCATATTGCCCTTATTTGTCCAAAGTCAATTGTCACTTTCTAACTCAAAAGTCACAACATTTATTGAGGTTAGAGTTCTGTTACCGAGTGTTATCTGAAGAAAAGTATATAATAACTACTATCAAATATAATAGACGCAATATGTCTGACGAAGAAGACATTGTGTACGTTAAGAAAACAAAAACAATTCATTATGGCTCATTGGAAGATTCAGAAAAGTTGAGGTTGGCCGGGGAAGCTTCAAATGAAAACAGTAACGATGCTGCTGACTCTCCTGCCGCTACTGCACAAAGTACTCAGATTCATGTTTCAAATGGTAATTTTCGAATATTTATAAGTAACTTGAAATAACTGTAGCTCTCAAGTATAGATGCAGAGCAATAAATTGTATCAAGGCTCTTTGTAGTCACTTGTTGTAACAGTTGACGCTACAATTAGCATCTCATTCACACTGAATTAGATCAGAAATTGGCCCTTAAACTATTCAGAGCTGTAGTGTGCAAATCATATCTAGGAAATTTACTTTACACATTGTCAGGTTTTATTACAACTACCCAAATGAAAGTCTTGGCCGCGACAAGGTTTTACAACAGTGGTTTCTTCTGCTGATCCATATAATCTTCAGAATAAGCTAAGAGTTATTTGTTTGACCCGACTTATAGGCAGAATTTCAATTAACAATCTTCAACCAGAAGGGTGGTAATGAATTTTAATTTGTTTTACGTTAGTGTTAGAAGCTTCTTAGCGTTCTTGACCAAATAGTCTCAGAACTGGAGTTTGTCTTCACTATAGTAAAACGGTTACGTGCCACTTGTCATATCATGATTTCAAACTTTTTATTAAACTACAGAATAGTTCAGTTGTGGCCTTGATTAGTAAGCCTCTCCAAAAAGTCGTTAACTGCATTGACCACAATAAATGCAATCAAGGGATGTCTTGGGCACTAAATACATCTTGCTTCTGTCTATGGACACAGTTATTTTAAGTTTACTATACTGTATCATTGTTTTGCCTAAGCACGAAAGACCTCTATTGTAGAATATATGGAACTGGAGGATGCTATGTCAAAAGATAAACAAGCATTACTTGAAGAATTTGAAAGAAGACGGAAAGCTAGGTCTATAAATGTTTCTACTGATGATGCTGAAGTAAAAAGGAATCTAAGACAACTTGGCGAACCGATTTGCCTGTTTGGTGAAGGACCTGCAGAGAGAAGAGCACGGTTGCGTGACATATTGTCATGGTAATGTTCAATTTTATTTAAGCATCTTGTATAATCCTCTGAATTATGTTGCTTATTGTAGCATCGGAGAGGATGCCATTATTAAACGAGAAGTAGAAGAAGAACGTAAATTATTTGAAAAAGATCAAGAATCAACATGGTATCATGAAGGACCAGAATCATTACGAATAGCTCGTTTATGGATAGCAGATTATTCATTACCAAGGGCAAAAGAACGATTGGAAGAAGCTCATCGAATGCAAGATCTTACCGCTGCCACAAAAACTGCAAGAATGCAAGAAATGCAAAAACGGCTACAGTCGTTATCAATACACAGCAGTCAAATCGGAGACACTCGGCCAATTTCTTACTGTCAGTTTAGTCCAAATTCTCAACTTGTGGCGACTGCATCCTGGTAAATAACAGTTTTTAGAAATCTTGAACAGTGTTGTATTTTTTTAATCATTTTAGGAGTGGGTTGTGTAAAGTTTGGTCTGTAGAAGATTGCCGGTTAAAACAGACGTTAAGAGGTCATACCTGTAATGTAGGTGCAATCATTTTTCATCCAAAAGCAACGATCAGCCAAGACGAAAGCATTTGCAACATGGCTTCTTGTGCTGCAGATGGTTCAGTGAAATTATGGGATTTCAAAAGGTATGAATGATGAAAGTATTTTTTCCTCCTTAGGGCCTGCCTGCCCATAGGCTCAGATGCACTGCAGCCACAAAATGGGCTTATTGTGCTCACCCTAATTCTAAGTCACACCCATTCCATTGATCTTAGTGCCTTGGACCAAACGGAACAAGTCAAACATTGAATGCCCGAAAATTCACTGCCTCTTTTGGTCTAGAGCTTCACATCTGCACAAGATGTGCATAGCTGTCTCCCGTTCCTTATTACACAAGCGGCAGTTAAGGTCTCCGTAATATTTGCCAATCTTCCACAAGTGTTCTTTAACGGTCGTGTGTCCCATTAGGAAGCCTATTACGATTCTAATTTGCATCCTACTAAGGCAAAGTAGTTCTGAGCATCTTTTCCTGCAAGGTCCGTTTATATACATACGACTTGCTGTGCCTGTGTCCTGGAATCATGTTCCAGTAATTGTGATGTTGAGCGTGAATCCATCCGTTTACTTGGTGTCTGATGGCACTCTTAGTTATGCCTAGGGCAGGTTCCAGTCTAACGAAAGGATCATTGGAGCCCCGCTTTGCTAGTTTATCGGCTTTCTCGTTCCCTATCAGCCCACAGTGACCTCGAATCCAAAGCAGTCTCACTGCGTTCCGCATGGCTAGGATATTAAGTTGCTCGAAGCATTCCCACACCAGTCTGGAAGACATCTTTGGGCTCATAGGAGCCTTCAAAGCTGCCTGGCTGTCTGATAAGATAAAGATCCGCTGATTTTTGTTTGTTTGAAAGTCTTAATTTCGTTATTTTTTACCAGAAAGTTTTTCTAGTGAGGAACCCATAGCAGACATTGTTGGTCATATGCCACACAGAGTTTCGAGATTAGGTTTCCATCCATCTGGACGGTTTCTGGGCACTTGCTGTTTTGATTCATCCTGGCGATTGTGGGATTTACAACAGTGTACTGAAGTACTTCATCAGGAAGGGCACGGAAAACCTGTATATTGTATATCTTTCCAAATAGATGGATCGGTCTGTGCTACAGGGTAAGACATACTAATTAATTTTTCAAGTTTAGAAGTACGAATTGATCATACAATCATATTGAATATATTTTATTTTATAATACTCCGGGCTTTAATAAAATAACGTGCTTTTTGTAGAGGGTTGGACGCATTTGGTAGAGTTTGGGACTTAAGAACAGGACGTTGTATAATGTTCATGGAAGGTCATTTAAAATCAATATATGGAATAGATTTTTCTCCAAATGGGTTTCACATAGCAACTGCTAGTGAGGACAACACTTGCAAGATATGGGACTTAAGAAAACGAAACTGTCTCTACACGATTCCTGCTCATACAAACCTCATTTCTGATGTAAAGTTCCAAAGAGATAATGGTGATTATTTGGTGACTTCTTCTTACGATAATACTGCGAAAATATGGATGACTAGAACATGGCAACCTTTGAAGACTTTGTCAGGACACGATGGGAAAGTGATGTGTGTAGACATTTCTCCAAATAATCAGTACATAGTTACTAGTTCTTATGATAGAACGTTTAAATTCTGGGCACCAGAATAGAGTTACATTAAAATAATATTGATAACACCCTTTTCATTTCAATTAATTCATATAAGAAAGTTTTTGGGTTCCCTCTAAATTTCTGGGTGATATAGGGTAAGGCAGCCCATCGTTTGTTTGGAAATTTCAAAAGAAGCCAGCGCCACCTACACGCCTATGGTAAAACTATTACATGTAGTAAGTAGTAACCTTTTGGTTTATAGCATGTCACAAGAAGCCATCTATATAATTGTGTTCCCAGTTAACAAACGTTTCTGGCTTCTCCAGTGTAATTGTTTGTGTTTGAGGTATTTATTAGCCCTGTCAAAACACTTTAAACTTTGTCGTTTCTTAAATTTGAGGTTACTTATTAAGTAAATTTAGCAGTAGTTGCTCATATTGAACTGTAACTGTGCCTCAAAGTGAACTGGGTTTTAATATGGAAAGATGTGTTTCATATCTCCAAAAGGCTATGTAAATAACCAGCAGTGTTTACAAAGACGCTCTTGAAGCCAGTGCAGAAAAAAAAATAGTGATAATGCTCTCCCAAGGTTTGGGGGAACACCGCTAAATTCATTTTCTAAAACGGTGTACAGCAAGCGTCAAACGTGATGACGAGCGACGGAGATGCGCAGTTGAGTAAAAGAGTAATCCCCACTATTCACCCACCACGCTGAGGACCGGGATTGGTTTTCGGTGGACGCAGGCAACTGTCAGTGGCGCACGATTAACTTCATAATAAATTCACCTATATTCAAAGTAACCTCGCACCACTGCCTGAATCTGATTTAAACTAGGGCGTGGCCTTACCTGCGAGGTCTCCCGCCATCACGTTTGACGATTGCTGTATATGGTATTGTTTTTCAACAAATCTGATCAATTTGATCCCCTTTTTCTTCAAGTGCTGTAGCAACAGCAAGCTCTACCAAACTGCTTGGACAAGGAACATGCGCACTAATCTGTTTACCTAGCCTGTCCCGTAGATATTCTATGGGATTCAGGACAGGAATGCAGGCTGGCCAATTCATACGCACAATGCCGATTTCATTCAGATCCTCATTGGTGATTCCAGCATGGTGCGGGCGGGCATGAACATCCATAAAAACGAAATCAGTAGAGCAAGATTGACTTGAGAAGACACCAGGGAGTCACATGACATGCGCCAGCGACCGTGACCTATTGCTTTTCAGTAACGGCGTAAATTTTATTTTCCAAAGGGGTCACGAGGAAATAAAAATTATATGTAAAAAAATAATGCATTTTTTAATTAATATTTTTTAGCGATTATACAGCACACTTAACTATCGTTTCCTTTAATGTAATAATTGCTAAAGGAAAAGCTGCTCATATTTTTACTGCTAAGTACACATTTTATGAATGCAATTTTAGGAAAAAATATTTATCGTAAACTATAAAAAATTAAGTAGTGTGAATTAAATATTGAAGGACATAACTATAATTTTTGCTATTACCATAGACTGAATAACTCAAAACCACTAATATAAACGAAGACGCCCACATACCTTTTATTATTTATAAAAATAGGTGTATAAACCCTGGTTTATGCAATAGAATAAATTAAGAAAGTCAGTGACAAATATTTTAACAAGGGGGCTTTTAATCCTTCAAAAGAATAATTTGACCACTCTTTTCATTTCACTAATATTTACTGACTGAAAACAAATAACATACCCAAATCCTACCACTAATTCTGCTTTTGAAGGGGACATTGCATTCACGCAATTTCTGCAGAATACCTTTCAGGGTGGGATGTCGCTTCTCTGTTAATTAAATGACAGAACAACATCAAGCAAAGAACAAAAACAAAATCGGAACATCGCAACAAATGCATTTGTTAGGTTATGTATGTTTGTTTCTGAATACAAATGATATATTTGCCAAAAGAAATACGAAAATACACTAAAGGAACCTGTTAAAATATTGTACAAGTAAATAGAAACCTTCAAATTTAGGTAAAAAACCTCCTTCCGAGAAAAAGCCGGCCTACGTAATGGCCACTGGATGTCATTCCAGTTGTCAAACAGTCGGTCGCCCCTATTGTAGTGATAAACTCACCTGATACGAAAATAGGTTTCTCACGCAGGGATGACGCTGGTGTCTTCTCAAGTCAATCTTGCTCTACCTATGAAACGGGATCACATGATCTTGCAGAATGATGTTTATGTACCTTTCTACAGTCATACTATCTCCATTAACCACCAGCATCACTGCTTATACCAGTCCACACCATGACAGAGCCCCCTCTGTAGCTGGTTCTTTCACTGATATTTTATCGGGCAAATTGCTTTCCCTGCCATCTCCAAACTCTCCCACAACCATCTGAAGATCTCAAACAGAATCTTGATTCGCCTGAGAACAGGACGTTGCTCCAGATTGTGAGATTTCAGTGTTCATGATCTCGAGCTAAAGTTAACTCTGCGGTGCTCTACCAACAGCTGTGGACATAGTACAGGTCTTCTCAACATTAAAGCAGCCTCCACTAGCCGTCGTCAAACTGCACATGCAAAATCCCCCCTTTTTCTAGCCGATTTGCTGCCTCAACCGAAGTCAGAAACCTCACATGCAATATTGCGGAGACCAAAAATCGATCGTCACGTTCAGATATCGCACTTCTTCGACCCGATCCTGGGCTCCATCTAAAGCTACTAGCGTCATTGAAAAATTGAATGGCTCTTTGAGCTGCTGAACGAGATACGCCTAGAACTTGAGCCACATAATACTGACTCTGGCCGTTGTCAGCTGGTCTTGCTGCATCCGTTAGAGATAAGACCATTTTCCTCAATCAAAACTAATGCGAACTAATCACTTGATTCAATTTCAATGCTTGAACGTGTCTACAGATGCTAAATATCACGCATATACTAAAGAAATTATCGTCTTATGGATCATAAATGTGTCAATAAAAACACGCCGAACATTTTTTGTAACCTGACTAAGAAATTGGAGTGAACAGTTATCTGTTCAATTCGAAAATCTAATATTTTATAGAAAAAAAATCAGATGAAAAATAGTAGTGGATCGAATTTTTGCACCTGAGTTCCAAATCTTTTTCTGTACACTGTGGCCTTAAGTGACAGCAATTTTTGTGAAAAATAGCTCAATATGGGCAACCTTACCCTATCAGAAAATTATCTTAGAAACATAATTTGGATGTAAAAGCATTTAACATAAATATACATTTATTTTGTTGATATAATATTTATTAGCCTATTTAATAACACATCATTACACTAACTAGAAGATTGAATATTTCTTATTTGCCTAATTGCAGCAACATATTTAGCAGGGCATCCCGAAATTTGACTCTGGTATTGATCGCTTGGTATTTTTAAAAGCTGCACAAGATGCTGCAGACTATCTGGGAGACTTGAACCCAAATCATCCAAAATATTGCCCAAATAACCTACGAAACATTTATTAATAAAATCTTGCTGCTTTCCACTGGGTAAAACCAACTTATATCGTGTGATAGCTGTCTTGCTGCAGGTTGGTTCAGTTCACGAATTGCCAAAATACGTTCACAGTAGGCTTGACAAGTACGTTTGGCTACAATATCCAAAAAAACATCAGCCAAAGCTCCTTCAACGTCAGAAGTATTATTATAACTTGGATCTGCAGCTTTCAAAGCACAGGTAAGCGAAGGATTATCATGGAAGAAAAATGGCTCCAAATGTTGAGGAAGAGTCATTAAATACTGACCAATCTAAAAAAGTGTATTTGAAAACATTGTATTCAATAAAATTTAAAAAATTAAGAATTACTTGAGTAATATACTCCTGTGGGGAATAACTATAATCGGGTAAATCAGCTCTGTGCACTGAAGAATCGGCAAACTGAATCCAAGTTTTTCCTGATTGCACAATGTCCAAATGTGAAGCAACAGGTGCTGACACCACCTGATGTGTTAAATTGTGAATATCATTACACAATTTTGTAAAGTCAGTTGTCACAGCGTCTAAAAGAGATAACTGTGTACCTTCCGTGACACATTTTAGTAAAGATTCATATTCTTTTCGATCTGCAACATTTAATAAAAGATGTTTATATTCTATGATAGTATCACTTGATTGAGTTTCTAGCAATGTATTGGCGAGTTCCTTTTCTAATTGTCCCAAATTCAAAAGCACGTCTCCAGAGTTTTGTAATAAAGACAAACATAGTTGAAACAGATTCCAGTCTTCCTCTTTCTGTTTACTTCTATTGAGTTGTCTAAGAGCTACTTTATACTGGTCAGCGAATCCCAAAAGAAAGGTTCTCAAAGCGATCAGTAAACCACAGTAGCCGCAGTTTTCGGTAATTTCGAAGCAACGTTTCTTTGCCGCTCGTGATATATCCATTATAGATGGAATGGTCAATCCTAAGGCCTGTATGGTATCTGATAGTTCTTCTTTGATACATTTGATTTCAGAAAGTTGATTCATTAAATGTCCTTGTTCATAAGCTGCGTACTTAGTGACATAAGTTACAAATGGATTATAGATTGCTTGAAGTAAAGGCAGGTATTTGTCTTTATTCATTTTACCTAAAAAACTTCACTTTATAAAAACAAATTTAAGAAATAGTTATCAATTACTTTGTGTATTTGCTCCATCAATAACATTTAAAAGATTTCCTGCAAACTGTTTCGTTATCTGCTTCACTTCATGAAGAAACTGTAATATTTCAGGCACCTGTTTCAGAGTCGTATCAATACATTCATTTAAACTAGGTTCGAGACTAGTTAACACATCGGTGTAAATATCCATTAAAATATCAGTGCCGGAATGTTGAGGAAAAACCTGATTGAACCACTTCATTTGTGTGTGCCAATTAGATAACAATATATCGTAGTAATTGTGAATCCACTGTGTAACTGGTTCATCCTGCTCTATTTCTAACTGGTCCCTCCACTTACGCAATAGCACATCTTTCTGGCACTTATGATAATATTTCAGAAGCTGCGGCATCCGCTTAATAGAGGAAAATATTCGGCCAAAGAAGAGAGCTTGTTCTATAAAACATGATCTGCATGTATTACGATCTCTTAATATTAACATGTCCAAATACAACTGTGTAATATTCTTGAAAGATTCCGCATAGGGAATTTTCATACACTACATGAGAAGAGAGCCTTATGGCCCAAATAAGGATCAGAAATACAATAATTGCGCGTACGAGAATGCACGGGTCACAGAATGTGGACTCATGTCAATGTGAATGATACATGGGTCATTGAGGGAACATACTAAATGGCAAAATTGCTTACAGTAGTATTTACTGCAATAATAGGCGATCATTACAAGTACCTGTATTATTCGTAGTAAATGCGTGTACAATGGAAGGGCTAGCAATTGCTTCTAGTCGATTTTTTAAACCCTCCAGCTGCAATTTACGATCTTCGTAATCAACAACGTTTACCAATAATTTCAATGACTGTTGCATACCAAGCAGTTTAGCAGAAATGGCTTCCATGTTCTTTGAATCAAATACTTCTTCCAGGTCATTCACTAAAAATTAAGCTTTCACAACATCCGAATACCCATATCATATTTTTTTACTTAGCATCGTCCAGTTGTCGCTTTCATGCAATCCCTGCTTAGATACGAACAATTTATTTTTAGTCGAATCTAATTTTTGAATTTCATTAATAGACTTTCCAGTATCCTCTTCAATTTTAAGGACTTCCTCTCTTATAGCCGCCATTTTTGTTTTTAATATAGCAGCTTCATGTTCTAAGTTTTTAGTATCTCGTAATATCTTTGGAAGAGATACAAGAATCTGCTGACTTGTTTCTTCAAGCACTGTGTTAACTTGCTGGACATATAGTTGCAATTTCATAACTAAAGACATTGTATAATTCTGCAAATATACAAAAAAAATGGTGATTCAAACTTGGTGACCTATTTGGCATTTACATAAATCTCAGCAACCTCTGTATTTAATAGTTATTTACGATACAAGTATCGTAACAGTTCATATTACAATATAAGATTGGAAAATCTCCAAATGATGCTGAAGGCCGAGTTAGATAACCCATCCTGTATCGTAATGTGAAGTTATGATAAGAGTATCATACAACATTTTATCTATCACTCACTGAGATTGGATCACCGTACATACAGCAATAATTTTTTTATCAGACAACAAAGTAATTGTAAAGTTAAAAATTTGAGATGGTTCTATTGAACACAATGTGCAAATGACGCAAAGACCAAATAACAATGTGCAACCAACACACCGCATTTGGTAATACTTTTTATGAGACTACAGGCACATTAGCTTGCCGCTAAAATAAAATTACGGGCACGTTATGTGAACATGTGTTAAATTAATATTGTGTTTAAACTTGCAATAAAAAATTATCGAACTAAACATTTTCGGAAGCCCTTGTGAGCCGCCAAGACGTCAATTCATTTAAGCACAGAAGATTGTGTCAAATGAACATTGTGTATTAGGGGTGGTCCCAAAAATTTAAAACAAGTTATTGAAAGAAAAATGTGCAGGGGTTTCATCATTACATGTTTCACAGTTTAAGTTAAAATTATTCTTTATCATTATTGTTTATTTGAAAAACAAATATTTTTAACGATAACACTGCAGATATGTGTTTGGTCCAATTTAGAGAAATAGTGAATTGTCGTTGAATAATACAAACATGAAGTAAATATAATATAAAACACTTAAATGTGATGATTTCCACTTTTTATTAAACAATGTTAACAATTGCTTCGCTACACTGTAGCTTCCTCAGAACTTACAAACAAGCTGAAGAAGCTACAGTGTAGTGAAAACATCATTGTCTAACTTCCACTAAAAAAAGTAATAGATAGATATCAAACTGGCTGCATAATGTGACCTGTGGGCATTTGTCTGGCTGTGTTTAGACGTCTAGTGCACGCAGATATGTTCTAGATGTGTTGGCCGCCAATTTAGTTTGTGACAAGTCCCAACAGAAAAGTTCAGCAAATTGTTTAGTTTGCAGCAGGGACCTGAACCGTAACCGTATCGAAACTATAACCGAACCGTAACCACATGTTTGTCTTGCACCGAAACTGTAAACCGTAATTTAAGACTGACACTTGAACCAGAACCGAACTGAAAACCGAAATTCCGATCGGGGCTCGAACCAGAACCGAACCAAAAACCGAAATTCCGGTAGGAGCTCGAATCGAAACTGAACCGAAACCAAAATTAATAATTATAAAATACCGGAGTCGTTTTATAATAATAAATATAATATCAATTTAATCAGCAAAAAGTAAGAAATTGTTTAATGTAATTGCGGGAAGTTCCGTGTTTGACGCTGGATCATCGTTAAACGTCAATCATCGATTCTTGTTGTGGTGTAGACTGTTGCATGTAGTTGCTTGTTGTAATCTTCTAAATTTTAAGGTCTTCCGTCGTACTCGCACTGTTTTTTAAATAAGAGCATAGGAAAAAAGCCATTAAGAAATTATAAGAAAAATTAGATGCTAAGGAACGTCAAATTGCGCCAGCTTCCCAACTATTTCTGAATGAAATATGCAGAGAAAAATTGACAGGTTTTCGATATTAGTTTGTTTTTGATCTCGCTGTGTGAATGAATATGAGTATTAAAGAAATTACTTTTAATTTTAAAACATTGCCTTAAAGGCGTATTTGTGAAAATCTTTTTTCAGTCGGCGCTTGTCTATATTTTTCGCGGAAGGGGCTTCCTCTGGTTGCTTACATTTGACATGCTCTCTGTTACCTACACACTGTAAGAGTGGGTAAAAGAGCAGAAGGCTGACTAAATTGAATCTACGCGTACTACCAATATAACGATTTATTATTATAACTTGACCGGTTTCAGAATTCACAAATGAAACCTTCAAGTGAAATATCAGTTCTGATATTTCACTTGAAGGTTTTTTCAATTGAATTTATTGTTTTTTTCCTATTATGGTTTTCTTTAAATTCAATGTTTTTTCCCTTCAAGCTACGAGGTATTCGATTTTCCTTTGTGTTTTTCTTATACCCCGTAGGTAAATACTGAAATTCAGTTATCTAGTTGTCTTATTTCATGGATATCATTATTATTTATTGTTCTGTCAATTTTAGTTTCCTTGTCAACTGTCATAATAATTTGTTTACAATAATTTTCTTTATACATTTCTGATGATGGAATCATTGTGAATTCTGAAACCGGTCAAGTTATAATAATAAATCGTTATATTGGTAGTACGCGTAGTAATTTTTCAATTCATTATGAATTTCTACCAAATAGTAAAATCAGAAAATATTAACTACATAAATTGAATCTACTTTTTGTACCGAAATCGAACCCAAATTTTAAACCGAAACTGGACCTGAAAACAGAGTTATCCTTTGAACCGAAACCGAACTGAAAACCGATATTAGTTGACACTTGAACCCAAACCAAACTGAAAACCGAAACTCAAATTGTTACTTGAACCCGAACCAAACCGGAAACCGAAATTCTGATTAACACTTGAACCAAAACCGAAACGAAATAGGAATTCATTTCGGTTCAGGTCCCTGGTTTGTAGTGCGCACATCCCTATATGTTGCAATAGACCTTATTCCAAATTGTTTAGTTTGTAGTGCGCAGGTCCCTATACGTTGCAATAGACCTTACACGGCCGAATTAACTGTTGGACGACAAAAAGTTCACAGTGCGCACTAGGCCTCATTTTTTGATGTCTTTTAAAAAGTGGACAGTACCTCAGAGTCTGTACATTCATGAGTACAGATCTCGTATGTGGGATTATTTGTCTTGTCTGTGACTTAACCCTGAGGCTAGTGATGTAAAATTCTCGAGCACTTATTTTTGGAGAACGTTCTCCGAGAACAAACGAGAATTATCAATACGATTCATTATTATGTTACCGGAGAAGCTTTAGGCCAGTGGTTCCCAAAGTTTTTTTTGTCACGCCTCCCTACTGTCTAAAATGAAAATGCCCACGCCCCCCGTTGGCACAAGCTAGAGTCAACTGCTAGACTCTAGCTCTAGCGGTCTAGCTGCTAGAGAGCTAGAGCTAGACTCTAGCAGTCTAGCAGCTAGACAGCTAGAGGAAGCCAGTGGGCTCGCCATGTACTTATAAAATACAACAATGTAAAACATGTTTTAAAAAAACAACCTTTAATCACTTACGGAAAGGATTTCCGTTTCTCGCTCGCGCCCCCCTTTACATGTGATCGCGCCTCCCTAGTGGGGCGCGCCCCCCACTTTGAAAACCAATGCTTTAGGCAATTAGGCAAGACCCGCCGTCAAATAATGTGAGATGCAAATGCAACACGTAAGCAGTCACCGGTCAGTGCAGATCGGTCAAAATTGGTTAGTATCGGAAAGAAAAGCTATTACAGGTGTTTGTGCTGAATGTGCTAACACGAAGAGCACGATCGAGATCGTTCTCTCCAGTGGGGAACGTTCTGGCGATTATGAGAACGTTAGCGAATATGCTCGATGCACACAATCGGAAGGTTCCCTATTTCACATCACTACCCGAGGCCTGAGGCATTATAATTGTTGGAGAAACATCCAAAATTATTAAGAAACATTATTCATTACCTCTTTTTTGTCCTGCGAATCTAAGTTTTTTAAAGTTCTATTTATCCAAGCTTTTGTATCAAAATTCTCATCTGAAAATGCGCTTATATCCTACAAAAATTAAACCGTTCATATAAAAGTTTAATGTAATTTATTTAAACAAATATTTTACCATGTTAACTTCTTAACAAAATACGAAATATGAATTTTGTTGATGTGGAGAAAAACATAACCTTAAAATATTTTGTGATTGTGACAGTGCCGGCATTGCAGGAATTTGGATTTCTGGGCCAAAACTCTGATATGAACATAGGCGCCGAAAACGAATGGGACCATTCCCCAGCGGGATGTATTTACAAATAATGTGCGAATTAAAATGCATTTTATTTCATGTTATATTTGATATGGCATATTATTTATAACATCATTGAATTTTTATAAGATTATTTTGACATAAACACTTAATAATAAGTAAAATGCTCTAAATACAGAGGAGCATTTATCACAAATATATTAACAAAATGGTATTGAAATAGTTCACTGAATGCCTTCAACCACCGCCGTTTCATCCAAAGTGTGGAGCCAATTAAATATCATCATATTCCTTTCATATTTGGACAGGGGTTTCCCCCTTTCTCTTTCGACATCACGAATTGTCAATGGTAGATTCCTACTCGCCCGTTGTTTAACGACTCTTAAAACAGCAGCATTTGTACTGTTAGGCGCCGGAGTTTGCTTAATTACTGGACTTGAACCGGGCACCGTTAAATGAGACGTCGTGGCCGAATTGTTTGGAGGGCATTCTGTATTGACACTAGCAGCAGCCGTGGATGGGGTTACCTCTAATCTATCTAAGTTAAATTCGCTTTGGGAGAGCCTTTCTATAGCTTTATAAGTAGTTAAAAGTCTTCTTTTTATATAATTTTGACGAACCTAGTAAAGTAAAAGATATACTTAAGTAATTGTTTAGAAAGTACAAGAATTATTTTGTTTTTACCTTTTTATTAACAGACCGTATAAAGTCTGCTGCTGTAAAGGCAGGTGGTGGTGGCGTACTTGCAGGGGGAGCATTCGTAGAATGACCCCCATGAGGTGAAGGTAGCTGAGAAGTAGAAGCTACGTCTCCCACGGCTACCCATGTTGAACAAGATCTGGAAGTTTGATCTAATCTAGCATGCTCAATTAAAAATCCTGATCGTTGTAGCGAATTCAACGCTAATTCTGAAACTGCACTACGCAGTGATGCTAAATTTGGGGCGTCATCTGGGGACGGTAGCTGGCTTATATCGCTGGTACTGAAACTTTTTTGTAATCCTACTGCTGAAGAAAGGGCCGCGCAGCTTCGAATTAAGTCCGTTTCCTCCTCAAACCATAGAATTTCTGGAATATCTGCCGGCCTAGAAATTACAACGTGCAGTTTGTAGTAGAGAAGAAACGTCATTAGCACTCTAACAAAGACACTGTTGCAAGAGTTTGAAATTAACAAAAAAATTGAGTTTTTGAAATTTTTGAAATTCTTAATTAGTCGTACATTTTTTGAATACAAATTAAATTTATCATCCTTGCAGAGATTCTTATGCCAAAATTGTTTATTAGATATTAATTTCTATAAATTTATTTTGAATAAAGTAGGTACTAGAAGAATACTGTTTTTCAAAAGTTCTAACTGGAAAATTCGAGTTCGTAATTTATCAGGGTTAATTTAGTTTAAAAATAGATTTGAATCGAGATGAACGGCTGAATAAAAACTTCAATTGGCGCATAAAACGTTAAATTAAGTCATTATGTTAACCACAAAGTCGTTATTTATATATTGTTGTTTTATGTGTTTACCAAATGGGCCTTTGTACTTTATTAGATACGTTAAAAGCAGTCTTCAGATCAATAAGAGGCGAAGTCAGTTTTTTTAAATTCTGGCTTATCGATGGAATTGGATGAGGCTTCAAAAAATTCAAAAATTGTTGCCTATTCCATGGATCATTTTTCAACTTATAAAGACGCATTTTAATTCTGCTGACAAGCAAACAAGGAAAATTACAGACAGTAAGGGGAAGTACCAAATACGTGTATCAGTTTTGAATTTTTGAAAACAAATTTATTTTACCTTAGGGCCTTGGATTTCTGTTTGTACTAAAAGTTAAAGAATATAAAAATTCTGAAAAGCAAAGAACTAGGTACTAATCTAAGTAGGTAATAAGTAAAAAACGTTATGGTGGACCGACCGACGGTCAAACTTTAAATAGTATGCTTCCTTTTACATCAGATTTTAATAAAAGACATAAATTTTAGAAAAACAAACTCCACAGGTGTAGAATAAATATATACAAACTACTAAATTTGATAGTTCAATGATCACAGCACGGCAGGTTATTAACTTTAATAGACAAACGTGTTGAGATGAAAATGGGTGGATGAGTGCTCTAAACTGAATTTCGCGAAACTTATATTTTATAGAATTGCAAATCGTGTTAAGAAAATAAAAAAAGAGTACATGATCAATTTATGCTATGTAATGACAATGGTGGATACTAATTAAAAAATAAGATCGTTTACCTACCTTGAACTTAGTTGTTCTCGCGTATCTGGATTAGGGCTGTGCCCCCTGATAAATTGTCCGTCACATTTGTTAAAACTAAGAAGACGGCGACTAGCTTGGGCATCTGAGGCAACGGAAGATACAGAAAATAACGAAAGATCTGTAGTGACTGATTCGTGTGAAGGAGATCGCAAAATTCTGCACGCAACAGTTAGTACAGGTGTCTGAGGTGTTAACTGATTATCGACGCTGTCTGTTGAAGTCATTTTTAATATTGATAGGCCATAGTTTTATTGGACTGCCACAATATAATATATAAGTTTTGTATACACTTTACCCGTTAAAATTGCACTGAAATACTAGGCCACTATGTTCTGTTTAGGGTATTACACGCCCGCAACTCGAGCAATCGATATTTTACCTTTCGTCGCGCCGGACCAAAACCAGAATGAATCTTTTCATCTTACCCGCATTCCGGTCAACCTTTAGCAGCAGCCGAAAATTTAATTTCATGTTAATTGGCTTTCATAAGTACCTAATTTAATTACTATTATTGATTTAAAACGCGCACTCCAGAAGCAAATATCCTTTTAAGGCAGAACACAGAAGATATTCTGTGCTAAAAAAAGTTATTTTATTGTTTGGTTATCAAAATTAGATTATTAATAAAAAATTCACAGCCTTCGCAAAGATGCAACCGGGGAAGACATTGAAAATGACGAAGCAGACTGTACCCTTGTGCGTTTGGGATATTGCCGCGTACGCGATAGCGTGTTAAACAATTATTCATAAAACACCTACGCCGATGTATAATAAGTGCATTCCTGTTGTGGCATTCTCTTACATTTGCGACGCTAGACGGTCGCACGCTGAGTGAAACTTAGTCAGACTGAGCAGTTTACCCGTCTAGCGGGCCGCCAGGCGCTCGTCTTTAACCGCAACAGAATGCAACATAATCTATTATATGAATTCACTGCATTCTGCATAGACGAGCCGTCTGTAATGTAAGATAATTTTCGTCTGTGCCTAAACACGTGGCTAAAATGCGCACGCCGAATCCCTATTTCTCTTGCATCACCGCAATATGTATTGCTCGCGAGCAACTTCACCGGTGTTCTGATGGCTATGCGTAGGGTGTGTGATCGAAATATCCGAGGTTCGAACATGGCTTGCTACCGGTTTTTTTTCTTGCGTTAACTCTGAATTTGTCTCCGAATTGGTTTTCAAAAGTTTCACGGTTCATTTTGTGCAAGGGCGTAGGCAGGGGGGGGCACGTGCCCCCCTGACCAGAGCAAATCACCTATAAAAATTAAAAAAATAAACCAAAAAAATCGTTTTTATTCAAAATGGATTGCTTGCAAGTTACTTTGCCCCCCCCCCACTCAAAATTCTGGCTACGCCCTTGATTTTGTGTATGTCTGGTGCCCCATCAGATAAGTCAAATGCCATTCGAAAAATCACATTCCAAGAAAACATTAATTCGGGACCTAAGTGCCTACGTCATACGTCAGATTTCATTCCAAACAAAACAAAAGCACGTGCCATTTGACGTTTATCGATATTATTTACAACGCCTTAAACTAGTTTTTGCAATATAATTATAGACGTTTTGCAGTGAAAACAGATTATTTCCAATTTGTGTGTTGGGCTTACGCGTAAAAACTTGAAAACAACTATATGTAATAATAATTATATTTCAGAGGTTAGGTTAAAACATCAGAAAGCACGTGGCTTTGTTTTGTTTGGAATGAAAATCTGACGTTTGTGACGCGCCACTTATCTCCCGAATTATTTCCTGATTCATAGCACCTGAGGTGGCCCGATTCTGTCGATGAGATTCGCAGTGTGCATTTTAGCCGCGTCTCATATCCAATACTTTCAGTAGGCACTTTGTACCAGCCACAGAACACCCAAATAAGAACGCGCAGCTTAATGTTAAAAGTAAGAACCGCGTTTAGCGCCATCTCTAGCTGTTTACAAGAACCAATTGTGTACAAGCGCGCGTAGATAGAATTGAAATTTAAACTTTATTTTTATTAATATTAAAAATCCAACTAAATTAAAGAAAACAAAGACTATGCATGCTTATATGTAGGCATCAATTTTATTTAATCAGCATTTTACATTGTAAGTAGAAACATAAATAACGCTAAAGAACGTCAAATAGGCATTCTTTAGCGTACGCAAACTAATACTAAAATCAAATGAAACTTACTACTTGTAAACGTTAATTACAAAATTTGCGCAATTTAGTATACCTATTAATTCCGCACCGGGAGACATTCAAGGAAGACATTTCACAGCCGCATTGCTGCTATTTCGATGTGAGAGGAAAAACTCCGCATTCGCAGAGATGTCAAAGAAGTACCTACTGACGGAAGTCAAAATATAAACGTGGCCTGCTGCTTTTTGTGCATAATTATTATTTCTTTGTTATGCACCTATTTCTGATTCAATATTATTGCGTATCGAGAAAACGTAACCATATTTATTTAAATGTTCTGTGAACGTAACCAGGGAATATCTAAAATAACCCACAATCACAATCACAAACCACCTACGTACAAGGTGGAAGTTATTTTTGTAGTTCAAATAATGTACTATGTCCTTGACGTGTGTCCAATTCATATAAATAATAAGACTATAAGGAGCATTGGGACGAAAAAGTGAAACCAACAATGAATGGCGGGTAGCGAATATTGACTACCTGTCATGTCAATATTTGCGAATAAACAAATATCAAATAGTATTTGTTTTACGTGTAGTTCTAAGTTGGAAATTCATGTTTTTGTATTATTGTACATTCAATTTGCTTAAACCGACGTCAATAAATTGTGCTTTTGATATATATTGTTTACTTTATTTAATTTCACCAGTCAATTCAGGTATGTTCTTATCATTGAAATTCCTACTACTTATTAACCTCACGTGTATTTGAAATTTCAGTATTTGTTTTGATCTTCAGCCTACTGTTTATGAACATTTTACTAGTGGAAATGAAAAGAAGGCGAAAATTTGTTTAATTCAGGGCATGTTAGTCACCTATTTGAGCGTACTTCTCAAATTTTTTCAAAAGTTGTTCGTCAGACAAATGTATCACAAAAACCTCTGAACTTACTTATGCATTTGTAGTTAGACGCAACTAGGCCTGCGCGATATTGAAAATTTGATATCGAATATCGATATCAAAAAGATATCGATATATTGATATTGATATATATTGCCGAGGTTTGCCATGGAGGACGCTGGAGTAAAATTCGTTACCCGCCTAACAATATTCTTATCCAGCGGACTGCGAAAAATGCACAAGTGCATGATCTTTATCGTCATCGGTTGCCGGGCTCGTGGCGAGGTGTCGTCTCAGCTGTTGCCTCCCAGTCATGTTGCGTTGACATTTTGAGCGCAATCGCAGTATGTACGGCCTACTTCACAAGGATTGTTTTCTATCTCTCTTTGGTGGTCACATTTTCCACTCATTGGTCTTAAGGACAGAGCCTTATAGTCTTAATAATTATATGGTGCAAATCCCAAATAGCCATAACCTATAAACCTGATTTCTGACATTTCCAATTTTAAATCTCAAACAAAAAAGTATGGATGGATACGACTGTATCTCTTTATCTAGCGAAGCAAGTGCTCCCGAATCACCTGAACCTAAAACCGACTGTAATGTTCCACTTACATATCCAACAGTTAGTGATTCCAACATCGAAGCTATTATTAATAAATATAAGAACTATCCCAGCTGCTCTTCATCGGTAAGTGTACAAAATGATTCGAGCACCAAAGATATTCTTGAACAACTCAAAGCAAAATATGCAAATGAAACTACGGGAGCTGAAGAGTATGAGAAATTCAGTGACGAAGAAACAATTTCACCCATTGCATTAACAGGTAAGGGCTCAATGTGAAGACAGAATTTTTTAAAGTACAAAATATAAAAACAACTAAAATATTAGAGCCCTACTCGCACCGTAAATTGAACTAAACTGGCAAATTGATTATGCAGCTGTACAAAAAAATTCATATTCATCAGAATTTTTCCAAAACAGGTTTGTCCAGTTTTTTTTAACAAACTTTTGTAAAGCTGACAATTTCATTTTTGATATTTTATTGCCGCAGTTCTTTCTGCTGCCACTAATTTGGAACAAAACCTCGCTACCCACAATTCTCTCACATAATCAGTACCTAATTTTCATGGCAGATAATTACTGAATAAGAACAAATAATTGAAAATGCAAGATCACAATTATGTTTTCTTCACTAGACTGTTTATCTTAATTAATAGTATATTAGTATATTCTAGTATATTAGTAATAAATCTGGTTTCCATTTTTAGAAGGAAGTGGTATTACATCTAAAAGGCGAAAGATAGATACCACAAAGGAAGAAGAGAAACTTTTAAATAAATTGCAGAAGCAACAAGAACGTGAAAGGAAAAAACAAGCAGCTGAAAAAGACAAAGCTTTAAAAAGAGCACTAGCAGAAGCCAATAAAAACCTGAAGCCTGAAGAATCTTTAAACGCAAGCATTTTTGGAACATATTTATGTAATCTTAGACAATATAAAATTTTAGTTTATCACAGTTTTCATTGATGCAGAAATAATAAATTCGCCATTTGGAAGCGAAGTATTAGTCAATTTACAGAATGGGATAAATTATAAAATTCAATCACAAATTATTCCATATTCTGTTACATGGAACAGACAAGTACAAACCCACTTGGTCAAGGATGATGGTCAGGTACTTTAAAATTTGAATACAGAGTAATCCGCTTAATGGAATAACAACTGGACCAACGAAAACTATCCCACTAACCGGGTTATTTCATTATCTGGTGGCTACCTAACATAAAAAATTTTATGACCTGAAGTACCCTCATAAATTTAAGGAGATTTCATTCATGCTTTATAAATCAAAACCTCAATCTCATTTTTGTTTTTACAATAAATTCGAATATGACTATAACAAAGGCTGTATCGCAGATATGTAGGGTGTAGCTAATAACTGAAAATGTTTTGTCATACTCATATCTTTCTGCATCTGTTAATTTCTTGCTCTACCAGAAAGCATATCTATAGCAGTCAAACCTACAAATAGGCTCTTCAGCGGGATCAATGTATAATGCCTTTGCACTCCTACTAATCTATGCTCCTAATCCTAACATCTGCTCCATTATCTATGTCCACAAAAATTCTTATGTCTGGCCAAAAAGTAAATTGCAGAAGTGAAAAATTATTTTAATATGCTGTTTATTTCTTAATGCGTTATTCCAATATTTGTTGTTAACTAAACCTGAACGATTGGGATTTTTTTTTTAATTTCTATAAGCGGTATTCCAGTTTCACTGTATAAATAATATAAGGAATTTGGAAATGTTCATTTGTTATTTTTTTGGAATTGATCACACAAGCAGTGGCAGTTTTCATTACAAACAAACCCCACCATCCGTGGGTGGTTCCCATTCATTCACCATCTGATTGTCTAGCACTGCAGAGAAGAGGTCTGCAAGGGCGTTTGTTTGGAATGAAACGTTAAGATAATTTAAGTCCAATATTTGATATTGGCACAATTCAAAATCCGATTGGATTGCCAATTGTGCTAGAAACTTCAAAGTCAAATTTGGTGTCATTTACATTGGAAATTCTAAATGCGATTTCGACAGAACCATTGTTTTCAGCTAAAATTGAAAGTTAAAAGATATACTTGCACACAAACCTCTTCTATTAATTACTTTACATCGCTTTATCGAGTATATAATGCAGATAAAATGTTGACAGCTGTTGCAATTTGAATTGGAAATTTGCAATTTGCAAATATGCAATTTGAATTCGAATTCGAACACGAACCGTGCCAAATTCAAAGTGCTATTGTAAATGCAAATATGTCAA
This sequence comes from Xestobium rufovillosum, assembly GCA_963966045.1. Classification (NCBI taxonomy): domain Eukaryota; kingdom Metazoa; phylum Arthropoda; class Insecta; order Coleoptera; family Ptinidae; genus Xestobium; species Xestobium rufovillosum. Next base: position 18,242,859 of record OZ014494.1, read on the forward strand.
AATGTCAAATATCCACTTTGCAATCGGATTTCGAATTGTGCCAATATCAAATTGGATGCAAATGTAGCTTGAGTTGTGATGAGCCACTTTTGTAGTGAATTACATTTTTAGCTGGTGATACATTCAGATACATGTGAAGTGGGCGAATTATTATTGCTAATGGATTGTGCAGAATTTATCAATCTTGTACATTGTGATTCTCTTTTGTCCCATGTCAAATCTGTAAAATCAAATTTTGATGATACCAAAAAAGTATTTTTAGGAGTATATGGCTTGGAAAGTTATTACAAGTATGTCATGCATATTTTCTTTAGAAAGGTAGGCCTCAATTTGAGTATTTCAGGTATCAAAATAACCAAAAGAAAGCAGAAGTTGGAAATGAGAAGACAAAATCAACAAAAGATAAACAATTAAAAAATTTGCCAAAAGTGGGTCGGCGAAGCATAGAATTTGCTTTAACACAGTTGCAAATATGTTGCGACTGTTGCCACAGGTTATTAGAAAAACCGGAAGATGTTGGTCTAATAATTACTCAATTTACGAAAGCTATAGCTCAAGCTCCCTACAAGTAAGGGCATTTATTTAATTTTAGATTTTTACACAAAACCTTTTTCACAAAATGTAGGGCCGAAAAGAATTTAAAACATCAACAATCAGAATGGTACATGGCAGGAGAAAACAAAGACTGTGTTAAAGTAGACAAAGATGGAAATGGTCTTCAAAGGTTGTGGCATCAACAACTTACCACATTTCCCCTGGCTAGATTAGAAACTGCGGAAGCTATTGCTTCCCAATATTCCACACCAAAATTACTTATGGAGGTCAGTTTTCCTAAGAACTTGCTACCAGAATACAAATAATCAATTTTGTAGGCTTATGAACAATGTGATTTACAATCCGGACAAGAACTATTACAAGATATCCCGATTCGTCGAGCTGCTGGGGCTCTCACAACTGTAAGAAGAATAGGACCAGAATTAAGCAAAAAAGTGTACAATTTTTTTACCGCAATAGATGGAGACACCAATATAGCAAACTTTTAAACTTTTATTCATTTTTATAATTATGTAACACTTAATTTTAGTTACTGGATCAGAAATAAAACAACTATTTAAATTCATAATTAATCTAACTTGATATTCTTTGGTGGAATATAATCGGGATCATCTTCATCATCTTGGCCTAGTTCAGCTAGAGCAGCCGATCTTTTAGCTAATGCTTCATTGATTATTGATTGCAGAGGTTTAGGCAATCCCTCCATTTTACCATCAGATTTTTTCGTGATTATTGTAACGCTCTTCATACCAGTTTTACCGAAACTAGGTTTAGGAACTGCTGTTGCCACCAATTCATTTTCTAAATCAATTGGTTCCAGCGGCTCAATTTTTCTGAAGGAAATCTCTGGAGCCAGGTTAGCAACTTTTGATATTATATTTGAACTTGAAGTTTTTGTATCTTCTGTTACATGCTTCGAAGAAATGATAATTTTTGAATACTTCATTGGGTTGGCGGGTGTCCTGATGGGTACAGTAGAAGCCGGTCTTTTCAAATTGGCTTGTGAGATGATTATGTTTCCTGCCCCTTGGAACGGTGCATGTTTGTTGACCAGAACAATCTTACCGCTGGTATTTGATGGATTTGTAAACTTAAATGTTTGGTTTTGGTGAACTTGCACTGGTTTTGGAACCTCAGGTTGAACGCTTGTAGTTGGAATAACTTGGTTATCGTCGGCAAATATAATCGGTAGATCCATTATATCTTGTGATGTTAGATTTGTTGGAGGCGGTAAGCTCGACTGTAGAGCATTTTGAACATATGGTACCTTTTTAACGGGCTTTGGCGGTTTTGTTCCTAATAACTGTTTCTTGGAAGTAATATATTTAGTTACTCCTAAAAATACAACACCATCAATAACTATAAATAAAAATACAATTAAGTTATCGAAGTCAAAAGATCTGAAAATTATCAGTGAGGTATATTCAATTTTATTAACCCCCACTGATTGCTGTAAATATTTTGAAAGGCTAATTTATGTAAGTACCTGGAGTTTTTGCACTCGAACCAACGGCTTTAATTTTCCCATCAGGCATCAGCACCACATTTCCCAAAGAACCTCCAGTCTTGCTTGCACTTACAGAATTCAGGATGGTGATCTTCGATAGATCTATAGGTCTTCCAGAACTTGATACCAATTTCGTGTTGGGATTCTGGTTTAACGTCAAATTTTCCAGAACTGATTAAAAAAAAATTAATCAGAAAAATAACACAAAATTTAAAGTCAAAAATTTCGTTACCCATAACTCGGTTATTACTCTGAGATTGTTCTCAGCCAAGTTATCTAAAAATATTGTGATTTACACCGATTGTGCCATTATTTTAAACGAGACTCCATGCATTTCAGGTTACTTTGAAATTCAACAAGAAATTTTGAACTAATTTGATGTAACAATTATAATTCCTTTTGGAGTTTTTTTTAAAGAATTTGACGGACGTAGGGGTAAGATTGAAACTCCTTATCGCAAAGATGATGAGAAGCATTTGATATACAGTAGAATTGCGTTAATCTGGTTGTAACTAGTTCTGAACTTTTATATGCACAACTTCGGAAGGAAAAAATTACAGAATTTTGAGTAATAAGTGAGTTATAGATACCAATGTTTTTATTTTATGCCACCTATATAGACAGTCTCATTTAAATTTACCTTTGATTCCCGTTTTAGATTGTTTGGTTGAGGATTTAAAACTGCCCTGCAGTAGGTGAGACAAGGTGCTGCCTGTCAAAATAGATCTCTTTGAAAATCCCATCGAGTGCAGTTTTGAAACTACAAATATTTACTTAATTTAGCAATTAAAGCAGCAATATAAGTTGAACTCTTGGAAACTAAAACGCCTTTTATAATGCAAAGTAATGTATACAAACTGCCAACACTGATATTTTTGCCCTTGCAATATTGTTACGAGAATCCTCTCACACGTATAGCATCATTTTAAAGTCCCAGATGTTTCGAGATTAAATTAGAACTTTGAAACTTTGATCAAACCTGCCGTTTAAGTATATAAGCCAAATGTTTCTAATCGTTAATAATAATTAAATATAGTCATTGAAAATAAAGTTAAATCCAAATATGAAACAATTGGTGTCAAAAGTGCGATTCGGAGCCGAGAAATGCAAAACGCGTCGGAGAAGATTGTGGAAGACTGTAATTTTCTCGAACAAGTTGTGCTACTGTATGAGCTTTCTGCACTTTGGGTTTGTGAATGTCCTGGAGAGTGCGTGAGGGGTTACAAACCCACGGAAAGCTATAGAAAAGTCCAGAAGAAAGTTTGGGAAATAGCCGAAGTAAGTGGAATTCCGATGTTTCTGGATTCCCCAGCGACTGCAAGGACTAGTAGCGATTTTGGACGTGAGTTTTATTTGTGTTTGTGCTTGTAACAAGAAGTGGAGCGGCCATGGAGCAACAACTGCAAGTCTTTATGGAACTAATGGGGAGTAATCTGGACGAAATAAAGATTAATCAAAAAGCAATGAAGAACAGTCAAGAAGTAATAAAGAATGGCCAAGATGAATTGAAAAATGATCTGCAGGAAGCAATGAAGAACAATCAAGAAATAATGAAGAACAACTTAGAAGAAATGAAGGACAATCTAGAAGAAATGAAAAACAACTTGGAAGAAGCCATAGAAAGGAGTCAAAAAAAGGTAGAGGCGAAAATTACCAAAATAAGAACGGAATTAGAGATTCGAATATAAGAAGAGACGTAGGAAATAAGAAAAGTGGTTGAAGAGACAACCATCATAAATGAGAAAATGGCTCGACTGGAAAAAAAGAAGACTCCGAAGATGGAAGGTGCCCAAATTGACAAAGATAGAAGAGCCCCTATTAAAGTGAAGCTATTTACGTTCGAAGGCAAGTCTTCATGGCATACTTGCATTAAACAGTTGGCCAATATGGAGAAGGCGATTCATTTGGTGGTTGCACTACGGGAGAGATGCTTTGAACGTTCTGGATGCTGTGACCAGTGAGCAACAAAATGACTACAAAGAACTAGTAAAGCATCTAGAGATGAGGTATGGTCACCAACACCTTCAGCAAGTGCACCAGGCTCAGCTTAAGGGAAGGTCTCAACATTCCAATGAGACCTTGCAAGAATTCAAGGCTGACATAGCTCGTTTGGTTTGGTTGGTATATCCCAAAAACATCCCCGGAGAAATTCTTGGAGTATGGCAGTTGAGAACTTCATCAAAGGCCTGCGAGATAGTGACACCAAGCTTGCACCCCAGGCACAAGGCATTGGTGGATGCGTTGGCTCACGCCTTGGAGTATGATGCCGCAGAGCAGACATCTTGGAGGATATTCTAAGGCTCCAGATGAAAGATGAGTCAGAAGAAGATTGGATACAAAGACTTGTAGGGAAAGTATGGCCGAGACTTTATAAACCAAAGGACCCTAACAACTCCCGGATAGAATCCGAATGAGAAACTGGAGCAATATAATCAAGCTCCAGCAGAAGAAGTGAAGGTGTCGAGACTAGCTCGATTTGTAGATGGTCTGATTAAAGACTGGAATGATCATAACATGGGAGCCAGTAATACAATTGTAAAAAAAATATTGGAGGGTTAGGCCAATCAGTAAGCAGATCCAACTGGTTAGTGCTACTGGGAAAAGAGCACCTGTATATGCAGAGGTGGAAATTTAAATGTTGTCAGATGTTATTCAACAAAGAGTTCTGGTAGCCGATGTTACGGATGGAGTCATACTGAGCCTGGACTTTATGAAGAAGCACTCTGTTGTGCTTGATGTTGGCTCCGTTATCCTCTGAATTGATGAGGAAGAACTGGTTATGGGTTCTCCTGGGCAGAAGAACAGTGTTCGTCGAGTAAATGTCAAGAACATCATATGGGTCTATGGTGATCTAAGTTGTCTGGTAGGATTGGTCGAGCCGACGAAGAAGAGTTACTCTAAACATCAGATAATGGCCTGTACACTTCTCTACAAGAATTCAGTTTGTACCATGCTTTTGTTTTTGTTAAGCAATATTTTTTCTATTCTTAAGATTCTGTAACTACCATAGTTTCTTGTCTCATTATTCAAAAGAGAATTTAGATGAATGTCTCAACAAACCCGTAATCAAAATTAACTAAGTGCTCCTACATTGTAATTGTGATGTATTCACTGTGTATAATGTATATGTAGTATACGTAGTGAAATTTTCTGCAGTGTTAAACAGTGTTAAAATTTAAAAGGTACCTAACATTACCGCTATTATTTAATTCAATATTAACGATAAGGATAACTAACCTCCGGTGATGGTGCTTTTTGTTGGAGATGGTGTAATAGCTTTTGCCGTTTTGCTGTCAGTATTGCCACTGCTTACTAGCGGTCTGAATGTTTTAGTTTTAGGAGGCTCATTAATGGTAGGCACTAGGGTTGGCATAAGTCGTTCTGTTATTGGTCCACTGTCCGTGGAGGAAGTGTCAGGTGTAATGGGTGTGAGAGGGGGTGGTGGACTATGGCTAGGAGATGGAGTTTGAGGGATACCTTGAGCGACCTGATTGGCCCATTTTGACTCCAGTTTGGTCCTCGATTTGGATCCTGGCGGGCGACCGACTATAAAAAAATATTTCCATTAAACTCAAAAACGTGATTGTTTACACTGAAAATACTGGCACGAAGGATATACAAAACATATACCTGGTCTAGGAATTCTGGGAGTAGGTGATGGAGGTTCACTATCAATTGAACTACCATTAGAATTCTGCCGTTTTCTTTCCGTTTTTGATTTTTTCACACTGTTTGTATCAGGAGTAACATGAGCTGGTGATTGCCTTAATTGCGGGGGGCAAGGCGATAGCAGAATACCACTCACAAATTCCCCAACTTCATCCTAAAATTCCAAAAAACCAGTAGTCCAGTTTAGTAAATTACTTTAGTACCAACCACAATACATCGATCCACTATACTTTGTGTAATTCCTTCTGACTTTTTCTTCTTTTTATTTACACGTAAATAATCATCTGCTGCTCCTACTACAATCAATCCTGTCTCAACACGCATGCGCTCCCGCAAATCTTCCATATCTTCTTGCCTAAAAGAAACACAATTTCACCTAAAATCTAAGCAACAATTAACAAACGAATAAACTCACAATGATGTATGTGAACATTGACCGATAACAAATAAAACTGGACATTGTAACTCTAAAAGATTATCGTCAGGATCACCCCGTTTGCCATCTGCTGTTAGCAAAGAGAAGCCCAGACAGAGCACGCAGAGAACTGGTTCCACTTGAGCTACTTGCAGAGCTAAAGCAGCACCTGCGTTGAAACCTACTAATATTATGTTTCTTATAGGGCTGTCTGATCGTATCTCTTGTATCTTGCAGCGAGTTGCCGCTAGCATCTGGTCTACACAGTTCATCATGGTCATGCGTTGGCCTGCACTTCCTTCAGGAATAATCGTAAAATGAATAGAAAATTATTATTCAGGCTGCCAGCTAAGCGTATTTCTTCCATAACATCGATTTAGAATACTTTTTCCTAAATTGAATAACAAAGCAGTTTATGGAAACCTACACTTAGTTGGCACACAGCATAATCCCCATGAATTAATACTATCATGCCAATATGTTTTTTGTACGACTATAAAGATATACACTGCAACCGATATATGGCAATTTAACATAGGAAACAGAAAATACTCCCTTTTCCACGAGAGATGTCCATCATGTGATCACTAGTATTGCATGAAATTGATTTTTCTCACTAATATCCTGCAGATCACCACACTCCGGATGATCGTTAATATAATCAATTATGTAATAGATCGATCATATACATAATCAATTTAATAAATCAAAAAAGCAATTACTTTTTGTAATCGATTACCTGATATCGATATCGCCGCCCCTACACATAATAGACATCTAGCAAGAAAAAGATTATTTTCTGGTAAAATAAATACTGCAATAGTCATACGAAAAGTATAGCGTACAACTTGCATGACACTCGTCTTCAACTTGTGTTACAACCTTCCATACTCGTGTAGAATAGCTATTGTTCCTTGCACAATTGTTATTTTTATGTAAGTTATGAAACCCCCATACATTCATTAGATGTTTGTAAACTTACCGATATTAGTGGGAACCGTCACAACTGGTGCTAAATTGGATAACAAATTTATCCACTTATGCATTCTTTTAAACTGATTTGTATTAGTTGTAGCTGGAGCTGGCGGTATAACAACAATGACCGAATTTCCGGGTAACTTTTTGGGTTTATCTTGCATTAGACTAGATGCTACTGGGTCCCATGGTCGTTTTAGTAAAGGAAACAAGCCTTCATTGCCCAAAACACCTAACCTGGTTGCCGTAGGACCATACATCATTTTGTCCACAAATGTTGGCAGTTTTGTTTTAAGTGTCTAAAATATAAACCTTTTTCACTTTATCGATCAAATTAGAAACAATATTTATGCATTATTGTGATCCCAGACAATGGGCATATTTTACAATTATTCAGAACTCTGGCTGTTTCTCGTCCGCTGTCGATCTTTTTAGCGCAATTCAAAGGGAGCGCCAATGCTTATTGGACTGATTTATGATGTCCCCAGACAACTTAAACTAACATTGTGTCATTTTGTTGAAAATTGAAATAAAAATCAGTTCACTTTTGGTTTTGATTCTATACAGGGTTTCCCACGACGACCTTACACGAGCTGTATATAGAAAAGTATATATAGTAGAATTACACAAATTTGCACCACAAATAGGTAATCGAGGATGCTCAATTCGACTAAAATATTTTTGACTTTCTGCGACTTCCGGTTATACCGGAAATAGACACCAACTTCCTTATTTTAAATGGAATGCCCACATTTTTATTATGGATTTAGATTTTTGGTCGAATTTTAAGGTCACCTTATGCAAAACATCATATGTGAAAAGTGCACCCTCTTCAAGATATTGGACGTTAAAAATAGTTATTTTCCAAATTTCATCAATAATTATAACTTGGAAACGGTACGAGATAAAGAAAAATAATTTACATGTCCCTATCCTAGTTTTTAATTCTTTATCTAATGGGTCTGGAAAATACTGCTTCCTGACTGGCAACTTTTTGTCATTTTTTGACCAATCAAGAGGCGGTATTTTCCAGACCCTTTAGATAGAGAATTAAAAACTGGGATAGGGACATGTAAGTAATTTTCTTTATCTCATACCGTTTCCAAGCTATAAATGACAAAATTTGAAAAATTACGATTTTTAACGTCTAATATCTCGAAGAGGGTGCACTTTAGACATATGATGTTTTGCATAAGGTGACCTTAAAATTCGACCAAAAATCTAAATCCGTAATCAAAATGTGGGCATTCCAATCAAAATAAGGAAGTTGGTGTCTATTTCCGGTATAACCGAAGTCGCAGAAAGTCAAAAATATTTTAGTCGAATTGAGCACCCTCGATTACCTGTTTGTGCAAATTTGTGTAATTCTACTATATGTACTTTTCTATATACAGATCGTGTAAGGTCGTCGTGGGATACGCTGTACAGTAAAGTGCCTACAATTATTGTAAAAAATAGAACGGTCTAATGAATTAATGAATTTTTGGAGTTCTATTTTTATGTAAATCATCCACCATTTTCTTCTATGCTTTTTTTTTCTTTTGCAATTAGAACGGCACAGTTAATTATCACAAAAGCAGTACAAACAACCTTCTCCTTATCGCTGTGCATTATGTACTGAATGCTGTAAACAATTATTATTATTTGTTAAAGTTTGCAAGTACAAGTTACTATCCGCAATTGCGATTTTTGTCTGGGAGGATTTACTTGCCGCTCGAGCAATTATACAAATATTGGCGTGATTGCCAAATACATCAGTTGTTTGGGATCGCCGTTACAGGCAAATATAAAAATAAATTACCTGTAAAATATTTAAATAAGCAGCCAGGTATTGCGTACTAAGATTGTCAATTAGAAGCTGATGTAACCATTGCGAAAGTTTTACATCCCATGAAATAGTAGCCATAAGCCTTCTTATTCGTTTAACGGACTTATCTATAACAGTACGCCTCAAAATTGGTTCGTTATATACACCTACATGTGCAAGACGAGCCAAATGATCGTTATTTAAAATGTTAACGACTCCATTAAACAAACGATTTTGGACAGGACTCCAATTTATTCTTGAAATCGTCTCTTCCCAATCTTCATTACCCTGCTCAACTCTAGACAAAGTGGCATGTCGTTCACATTCTTCCATCAGGTATTTAGCTTTAGGTGCATCATAAATGGGTGGCACTTCAAGAGGAACAGCATCTACATCTAATACATCACCAATATCCTATAATTAGATGTGCTTTAATAAAAATTGCTAGTTTAGTTAAGTGTATCGGAAACTACAAGTGCACAAGCATTTATTAAGGATGCAGCAGTTCGTTGCTGCATGATTTGGGACGAATGAAAGCAATGTATAAGGGCTGTATCTTGCTTCAGACAAAGACATAGAACAGTGGTTTGTGAATTTTGGAATTACGAAGCAATGAATTCTTTTCTCAAGAATTTCTTTACAAATCGACAAGTAGATGTAATTTCTGGCAGCATGGGTTAATTTTTCTTAGTTCTCTTATTGCATGTGGAATCTTATCAGTTTTATCCACCGAGTGCAACAGGTTTTATCAGTTAATGTCCTTTCAAGATAGAAATATTCTAAAATTAGTGCTGAATTACATGAAAGTCAACAATATTGCTAATATAGGTACGTATCTGTAAGTCTGCTGCAATTTGATGTGATCAGATTTTCATTAACTGATCGAGGGTTCAGTTGATTGAATGCTTAAACAAAATCTTTACCTGTAATGGTGCCAGAGGGTTTGTCGATCTTCTCTTGCTAGCAGTAAGTTTTGGAATAAACAGAGTTTTAGTGGGTCTCAGGAAATTTGACTCAGGCCTCCAGTTCCAAGGCCTTGAATAACAGTGATCCATGAATACAGACGAAGTGCTCTTATCATGTGCATCAGGCATTTGTTTAAAGAAGCTATCGTATTTTACCAAAGCATCTTCGGTGTTAATAAACGAGTTTTGAAGATCTGACTGATCGTTAATTTGGGTAGAATTAATACTTTCTTGTAGTGCATCATCCACTGCAAATGCTTCTGCGGCAGAACTGTCCATCTACAAAAACGAAATCAACAAACCTAACCTCTTTTGTTATTACGTGTAATTTAATTACCGCATTCATATTTATACTACTAGAATTTTCTTCAAAAGTTATATTTTCATCTTTACATTTTTCTGTCATGCTGATCAAATGATGTTACACATGGAAATAGTAAAAATGATCTTCCATCAGGTATTTAGCATACATCAACACAACATTACCAAACACTGGAAATTGTAGCGACGTAGTGAGTCACAAATTCACAATCCCTTGCCCACGTCTAATCATCACAATGTGCCCCATCCATAGGCAATAGGGATGCTAGTATCGAATGACAGTATCGATACCAGTATCATTTGACACTTTTGGCTTTAAGTATCGATACCTCCCGATACTTCACAAGAAAGTATCGATATCTTCGAGTATCGGTATCGCTTTTATAAGATGTCTACAGAGGGTGTTTTGTGAGAACGTAAAATTGGCAAAAAGAAAGTCAGCTTTATTTTTTATAATTACAGCTTTTCAGTAATAAAACATACTTCTGAATTCGTTACATAACAAAATTAAAAGAAAAAAAATGTGTGTGTTAGCTCCGACACACGACTGGAGTTTACTCCTTATGAACGATTATTTTAACTTCAATCGCTTGATAATAGGGTACACGCGAATGTCAGTTTTATACCCAAATGTGTATTTATCATGTGGTTTATGTTCGAAAATGTCCAACTAAATCAAAATATAAATTGTTTATAAATTCAGTAATTAAGTCGATCCCACTGGTAATGAAAAATGAAATAAATACTTTTCCTGGTGTTCGAATAGGCGTTCACATTTCAGCACTAAGCAATATTTGGAGTACCTATTTAATATCCGATTTTTCCATATTAAATCAAAAGATTCAACAAATTTAGGAACGTACAAACACTGCAAATGCTGACTTTACAACGCCAACTGTCATATCTACTCTATGCCACTCTATATTCACTATGTCCATGCTCTATACAGTCAGACATAAACAGCCGTATCCATAGATACGTACATAATTTCAATATTACAGGTAACGTGACGCCTTACTATTAGTTAACGCGAAATGTAACACTTGATTTTACTACTCATCAAATGTTCGTACCGCGAAAATCGATTCTTAAGGAGTAAACTCCAACAAACATCAAACTTGTATGGGTGGCGCTAATTTATGAGGTTGAGGCCAGTGGGTCTGCATTACGCTCCAAGAGCATACCAGACATTAAGAGACAGATGTATACAAAATCTGCATAAGTCGCAACCGTCCACCGAACGTACCTAATTGCGCATGCTTGGTATGCATCTAACAAATATAAACGACGAAGTAGAATATACTATTTCTATCGCCTTTTCTCTGTCACGCTTTTTGCACATGCAAGGAATGTGGAGTTGTGTGTATAAATGTAATAGGTATATGGGTTGAGGCTGAGATAAAACACTTGATCTTGACGAACAGGTTGAATTCGCCGACTCTGCATTAAAAGCATTAAAAGTCCTACCTTCTTGATGGCAGGATAAGCGGCAGCCGGCAAGGGAATGAGGAATAGAAAACAGTACAAAGCGCAATGCAATATCCCTATCCAGCTGACAGTTTACAATGCGCAACATCTTTATCGTCATTGTTCACCGGGCAAGTGGCGAAGAGTCGTCTCCGTCTCCCCACCTGTTACCAGCCAAGTAATGTTGCGTTTGACTTGACACTTTCAGCGCATGGCAGTATGAGCGGTCCACTTTAAAGAATTGATTTCTATCTCTTTGGATTAGGCAGTCCAACGATGTGTCAAACTAATTCCAATATGGTTGCCGGTGGACAAGCATTGCGTTAGCCGTATATAAACAATGCACATAAATGTGGAATTTTGGTGATAATTAGTGCTGTTACGGCAATTATATGTGCTTGACTGTTTAAATTAGGATTTTTTGTTTAGGTGTGAACATTTTTTTGCCGCAAGGACGTAATATTTTGTTTATTTTTAAGTTTATTGTTGGCAACTGTCAGTGGTGTAAAATCAAAACATTTAGTTTTATTTAAGTATTTGGTGTGATTAATAAAATCGAATATTGAAGTGTGGTAAGTGAACGTTTTTTCTTATTTATAGTATCACTGTAAAGGAATATTTTTGTTATAGGTAGATGCAAAATATGCCCAAATGTTGCATTGTTGTGTGGCAGTCGTTTCACAGTAGAGATGCAGTGTCTTTTTATGCAATTCCTTCTGCCCTGCATCAGAAACAAGACTGACCTCAATGATTTGTCTCTGAACAAAGCGAACGATGGATAGCCGCTATTAAGCACGATGATTTCACAGAGTCGAAGCTGAAGAATCGAAGAGTATGCGGCAGACATTTCTTAACAGGTAGGTACTAAATTGAAAATAAATATTTCTATAATTATTGATGATCTTGGTTGATCTTTTATAATTTGAATTCTTTCTTTGATTCAGTTATTCCGAAAAGAAATCACAGCGTTAACTTTGATGTGGATCATTTGCTGATTGTATTGTAGTAACCGATCTGGATCAACAATGCCAGGATTACTTTTTTAGAACAACCAGGCCTTTATCTTCAATATTCACTATTTAAAATGTTGGTATAGGGAAACCGACCCCATTAGAAGATGTTAAATCATCCAGACTCAGCTCCATCTTAACTCACGGGGCACTCGGGAACCTCTGCTAGAAAACGTCCTGCAGATTTTGCCCGGAAAGAACGCCATGGCAAAAGAAGACGATAAGAACCTGAATCTTCTGTGGTTAGTATCTATAGCGGACAGCTTGAGGATGAGGGAGCCAAACTTAAGAACTTTTAAATAACTCCGATCAATCGGTATATATGACAGTTATATGTTATAAAGGAACTTTGTGAATCAAATATATTTTCTAAAAAAATGTGCAACTGTTTATTGCAAATTTATGTACCATTATTCAAAAATTTGCTTTGTATATTTGTTATTGTACTAACTTGTATCTTATTCTTTGTATAATATAAAATAAAGATTAAACAGCACCATTATGCTTTTGGCTATTTTAAGTAACAATTTATGAAGAGCGCAAACTCTATTATAATATTTAAATATATTCGCATTTAAAAATACTTGAGTAAAATCATTTCAAACATAAATACAATAATTTATTTATTTCGAGCAATTCTTACGATTTTAAACATACATAACATAAGACATTTTGTATGAGTAACAAATACATTTTATTAACGACAGAGAAGGCTTTTCCGTTGTCGTTCTGTACAACCTTGAAATAAGAAGCTGTAATTCGGCCCGCCCTTTTCTGAAACCACATCGCTGAATTTTTCTGTGATCGAGTTGCCTTTTCGATGTCCAATATCTGACCATCGTCAATTGGAATTGATATGTTTATCTCTAAGAGTTCCTCACATGGTTTGTTAATGTTGGATTCATCGTAAAATTTCAAAAATTATGGGAACCCAGCATTTGTTTCAACTTCACCACAAAATGGCTGAACAATTCGCATGACGGCTGATGTACATCCTTCTTCTTTCATATTTTCAAGAAACCTTACTAAATTCTCACTTTGCGTAAGTGGTACTGAAGGCAAAACTTTAGTGCTGCGTTCTAGCCATTCCATTTGAGAAATTGGAACTGCGGGAACCTTTCTAGTTGCGGGTGCCAACCAGGATGTCTTAAGGTCAGTACAAGACCGATTCTTCAATTTCGAAGCATATTCCGCTGCATTAAATAATGCACGCACATGGCTGAATACTTCACATGTGCAATGTGCGCTGTTTAGACCACCTGAAGCTTCAAAAATTATCCAGGCATCAAGACTTGGGAGTCATCCTCTTGAAATGTTTCATCTTAAACAGAAACAAGTGTTTAAAAAAATAGGTTTTTCAATAGGTAGGTACTACACTCAAGTGCGACATGTAAACAAAAAGCTAGAATGTTTCATGAATAAGATGCCTCTGTTCTGTACTTTGCAGGTGAGATTAAGAAGATACCTAATCTATATATTGTAAGTACTTACTTTGCCTATAAGCTCGTTCACTTTTTGCACCCAATTTTTCCACAAATCGGTTTCGAAGTACTTGTAGCTTTCCAAACTCTTATAAGCCGTCAGTTGCTCTAAACTATAAAAACTATGGGATACCATTAAATGTGAAGTAATGTCTATGCTTGTCACATCAGGCGCCGTGTCTAAATCAAACTCGAATTCTTCGTCGTCTAAACGGATGTTGATTATTTATAACAGATATTTTTGACAAGAATCTTGCGCCAACGTCTGCCTGACTTCTTAATAAATAGTGTAGATATTCACTGTATCCAGCTATATCACATTTTTTTATCAAAAAACAGGTATTATCAACAAAAAACACCAAGAACTGCTATAAACCCAGGTAAACAATGGCTATGTTTGTCCACTGGCAGCCATTTTTAAAGGTCCAGGGTCACGTGTTCTGGACTGCCTAATTACATTTTCCGCTCATTGGTCTAACGGACGGAGTCAGGCAATGCTCGTTATAGTGTTATTATTTATATGATTCCAAACCCCTTCTTGAAAGTATTCGATTCCGCCCACCACTACTACCAACAGCACCAGTGATGTGCGGAAAAGAATAGCGTTCACTTATATCCCAACTAGGTTTTGCCAATGCAAAGTTTTAGCGTGCAATTATTCCTATGTTGCATGTTTTCATTGGTTATCACGGATTTTCTTCAGAAAAATACCTTTCGTGACGGGACACCGGACACAACACATTGAATGCAAAATTACAACAAACTTTAGAAGAAAAAGGATCCGCTTGGATTCGAACAAAAACTCGTTGAACGTTTTGGTATTGAGCCAATTTGCCGCTTGTTTAGCATGAAATTTAAGTCTATCAAAGCGCGTGAAGTACAAGTGGCCTACTTGGCAAAACCTAGTTGGGATATAAATAAATGCAATCGAATGGCTTGCATTCCCAATATAATTATAAGGAGCTTTGCCTGGCTTTGTCCATAAGACCAATGAGCGGAAAATGTGACCATCAAACAATCCTTGTGAAGCGAACTGCCCTCAAAATGTCGAATGTAAAGTGACCGGGACATAATAGCTGAGGAGACGGTACCTCGCCACGTGCCCGGTAAGGAACCATTGGCGATAGAGATCATGCACTTTTGTCATTGTTGGTTTCGCTTTTTCGGCCCCATGCTCCTTATGGTCCTATAAAACATTTTTTCACAAACTTCCCCTTTTCCGATATAAATTTGCTCATGCATTTACGCGAACTCCTTGTATTAATGGAAGGCGGGGGATTCTTCTTTGCATTAAATACAGATAATTAAAAAAGGGGCTAACAGCGTCACATTCGTGAAAAGTTAAATACATATTGTACATACTGAAACAGTTAACAAAATTATATTTCAAATGTTAGTTTCTTACTTTTTTATTTTCTATTGTTAATAGCAAAACTAAACATTTTTTTGCCCAATTTCCAGTGCCATTCTTTTCGATATTCTTCTTCTTTCAATAATTCACATCCACATGGGAACAATAAATTGACAAATTCTGAGTTTATATTATGCGTATTTCATAAAATTTTGCCCAATGTCCCATTTCTTTCTGTTTTTTGATACTTTTAGTGCTCTCATAACTTTCATACCTTCTTGAAGGCAAAAATGGTACATAACTAAAAGTACTAGTTTGTTTCTGTACATATCACCGTATATTTCACAGAGTATTTGTCAAAACAGTGTACTTACTTATAAAAGAAAAAAAGGTATGATATTCTTAAAAATTTTAATTAACTTATAATACCGCGAATCTCATTCAATTCTTGTGTAATTCCATCCAAAACTGCTTTCAATGTATTGACTAAATCACTAAATTCAAGTTCAGGCACCAAACAGAAAGTATTAATGTAACACTTTCTATAAACTTCTGCTAACTTCGGGCAATCTCTTGTAGCAGGTGGTTTATTCAAACATAATTTTACTAAAGTTCGAAGCACATACTGCAATCTGCCTCTTACTAAATCCAACAATGAACTAACTGTATTGAACGATTTGTTTTCCCCATCTTTGCTTTTCACTTGACCAGCCTCTTCTTCCGATAATTCAATTTTCTTTTCTACCAATAAATCGATAATTTCTTTTAACTCCAATAGAACTTCTAAACAACTTTGTAAATGCTTAATTTTTGTGGGTGCAGCAGAAGTAGCTGAAAAATATAAATGTTTACAGCATCGTTTCAACTTATGAAATTCGTGAAATATCAGACGAGTCACAAAAATAGACAAAAACAGAAAAATATGGAAACTACTATTATCTATATAAAACCCTGTACTTACTTTCTGCTAAGAATTCCAAAAGTGCAAATTTATGCATTTGCGATTTGAGGTAATTGAAAGCATCCATCGACAAAAAGTAGAATTTAGCTGCTTTCTCATAATTTACTTTGGCTAGTTGTATCATATTACGTCTTGTTGCGGTATCACTTTCGGAAGTATAAATATGGCTATGATACAAAGAACCCAGTTTGGAATGAATTACTGCAGCTCTATACTGATATAATGGCAATTTTGGATTGCTTTCATCCAAATCACAGTACTGTAATGCCTTTTGTAACGTACTTATCACTTCCCTTTCAACTTCTGATTTTTCCTTAAAGAAAGAACTTAATTAAACGAACGTTCACTAATAAATATCATTCATGATTCAAACATCGAGAAACTCCAACTGCGGCATCTAATGCTCTAACACAACAGAAAATATACAGTGCAAAATACAAAAAAACACATATTTGGCACTGACACTTTCTCGATATTAACATCTAAAAAGAAGCAACTTTCATGCACCACGAAAATGAACATATTAAGAACGACAATTGGTAAAACAATAGATAGTGAGAAACCAAACCTTTAGAGAAGTCTTAGACATCGGAAAATTCATAAAAAGAATAACTGAACGTACTTACTTCAGCAGAACAGATAGATTAATAAAAATTGCAAGAGATCTGAGAAAAGAAGTCAATGGAGGCTAAAAAGATGGTGTGTGTTAGAATGGGCAATCCCCATCAGTTGGCACATCATAAAGAAAGGAAAAACGAAGAAAGAAAAAGAAGTGTGAAGAAAACTGGCGGCAGCTTGCATTTAGAGGAGAGTAAGAAGTAAGTAAGAAGTAAGAGCAAGAAATGGGTCACAATTTCTAGCTGTATTTGAAGTTCCTATCCTCACACCAGACGGCACGTATAACATGCACATCCCGGCTTTATTATAGGATCTTGTGGAAATATCAAACAGAAATTAATATTTCTACGAGAATATCAAGAGATTTTTTTAATGAGGTGTCCAAAATGAGTTCATCAAAGATCGATTTTAAAAATCAAGTTTCTGCACATGGCATTTTAATTTTTTTAAGAATAATACAATTTATATTATTTACAAATTTGGATTACGCATTTTGTCACTAATCTGAGTTGGGCAATCCCATAATTTAATTATATGTCAATCTGTGGTTTGGTTTTTTGGTGTTTTCAGGTAGTTTGTGAGATAGTTAAGGTTCAAATTTATGTATTTTTTGCATTTTATTCGTGAAATCAAGACCAGAATAACATTAAATAATTTGTAGCGTTAAGAGGCAAAATGTTTTATTACCATTGAATTTGTTTTTAATAGTGTGGCAAGCAGTAAAAAAAATAAGCGATTTCTGTAGAATTTATATGCTTTATTAATAGAAACGTCTGAAAAGTGTTGCTACAGACGCATGATGAAGATACTGTGGATAGATGAGGTAGCAATAGGGAGGCATTAGAAAAAGTTGGGGAAAAGCGAAAGTTATGGAAGACAATAATTAATAGGAGATATAGGATGGTAAAACACTTTCTGACACGAAAGATTAGTTCCCGATATACTAGAGCCGGAGATAGGAATAAAAAGAGGTAGGGTTAGGACCAGATTAGATACCAACTGCTCTCAAATAGTTGGGGATGTAGGATGTTCTACTTTTAGGGAAATTCGTAGGTTAGCTCAGGAAAACTTCATGATAATGAAACATTTTGTATCTCAGTAACTGATGCTTGCTTCAAAGAACTATCCTACTCAGATTGTGACCAGCGGTGGACTTAGCACTGTCTTGGATTATTAATCAAATTTTGAACTTGCTGATCTATCTAGATTCTAGACACGAGAAAGCTGACAAGAATTCTACATATTTTATCTGCAAAATGTTCCAGATATAATAGATGCATAGTAGACTGCAGAGACACAGATGCCTTCTTGCCCGTTTTAAGGAATTGTCAACACAGGAAGTTTGGATGAAGTTGGGAAATCAAAATATACACAGATTTATTGCATTAGATGAAATACAAATAAATATCGAACCCGTTTTATTGAAGAATTTACATTTACCGAAAAATATGTTTTAATTAATAATGGATAAATATTCAGCGAAAAATGCTTTCAAAAAGTGAAAAATATAAATTTTTTCAGGGGGTAGTTAGCGATTATATTGGGATTTTTACAAAACTTCTGTACCTATGCATAAGTTCCAGAAAGACAGTCGACATAAATACAAGCACCAAAACTTAAAGCAATTAAAAAACTTACCATAGCAGCAGATGGATTTTCCAACATTATTGTACCCATTGTGAAGAGTGCTGTCGATAGCTCCCACATCACAGCATCCCAAATACCAGGGCAATGTTCTCTCTCTCCAAGTACTTGTAACGCCCTCTTATAATTAACAAACGCTTTATTAAAATGCAATCTTTCTGTCGTGGTCAGTGCCCCTCTATCCTTAGGTGTATTTGCATATGCCAATAATCTATGCAAATGTCCGAAGTTTGTGTACAAAAGTGCAATATTAGCACCATCCTTGACTTTTTCAAATATTTCCAAAGACCGCTTTAAATAATTTTCTGCTTTTTGGCACGAATCAAGCACAATAGATTCATTTTCGCCTCTCTTTGCGCGGTTTAAGAAAAATGATCCAATTTCATTCAAACTATTACCCAGTCGACGTAAAATACTGTCGGAATCGCATATTTTGAGAGCTACTTCATAGCATTCAGCTCCTGTAAGAAGCATTTGTTCTATGGTTCGAATATCATTTATGAGGGTACATTTCATGCGTTGCTGACCAATTGCAATCCCGTATGTTTGTTCATCCTTTTCAAGTTGTTCCATCATTTTTAAATCTTCATCCGAATACGAGTGAAACTGATTCTGGTAAAGTTCAACTTGATTCCAGTGTTGTACCATCATTATACAACAGTCCCCTGCTCTTCCAAGTAAACAGTTTTCAAGGAGTGAATTTTTACATGATAATTTGTCCATAACTTGTTTGCACCTAACAAGAAGACCAATGGTTCGAAGACTACTACCATAGTGACCTTCAGTATAGTAGAACTCGGACAAAATTGCATACACCAAAATTGCTTTCTCGTACAAAAGAATTTTCAAGTGATCTTTCCAGGTCATATCCCCCATACAAACAGGTTCTTGCCATATTGGCAAAGGCTGCGCCTCTGCTTTACTCTTTGGTAATAAGGCACAAGGAGATGAAGAGTCAACACTGCTATTCTCAACACTGCCGTTTTTTTTCTTATGCTTATCCTTGTTCTTTTTGCTCTTCTTGTTGCTCTCTTTCGCCACATCGGAAGTCTCTTCATTAAGTTTAGAGTAAGGCATTGGAATGGGTTCAGACGGTTTAGCCATTGGTACATCCTCCTCCGCATTGTCTACTGCGTCACCTTTTTTGGGGAAGTACTGCAAACAGTTCAAACCAGCAGCCACATGATGAATTGCTTGCAGACAACGTTCCTCAACAGTTCCTAAGTTAAAATTAGAAAAAATAATAACTGAATACTGAGTACATGCACATAACTTCAGATTTGAGATGTGAATTCATGGGTAAATATTAATAATGATGTTATCAACCAGATTCAGATTTTCAGATTATTGCGGAAGAAAAATAAAAATGTACTATACTCCGTATAGTATTAGAAATTAGTATAGACGCCCCAAAATTTTGTCGGCATTGAATTTCCTAGTGTCCAATTTCCATTATCTTAATAAATAGGCTACAGTTCACCAACTCAAAATTTAAAAAAATAAATTTTTCTTTGATTTGTGCCAGTTCCAAAAACTTTAAATTAAAAAAAAAAACAAAAAATAAAAAAAAAACAAAAACAAAAAAAAAAATAAAATAAAAAAAAAAAAATAAAAACAAAAATAAAAACAAAAAAAAACAAAAAGCAAAAAAAAAAAAACAAAAAACAAACAAAAAACAAATAAAAAACAAAAAACAAAAAAAAAATTGTCAAATAATTTACGTTTATATTTTTTTATATCTTTACAAGTTTAAATAAATATTCTTGACAAAGCCCCCAAACGGGGGCGAAACGTCGAATAAAAAATACAAGTTTTATTTGTTAAAAAAACTGCCAGAAATTTCACAAAATTTGGAAATTTAAAAAAATAACAATGGTATTCAACTTTGCAAAAGCATATTTTATCATGAGAATAATTTTTATTATCTGACTTGCTTTATACACATATACCTACATATAAATGACATCACAAAAGATATTTTACCTGTAACAGGAGGCGGTGGTCGGTAATGATTAATAAATTTGTCTCGGATACGATTGCATGCTAAATTAAGTATTTTTGTTGCCGACTTCTTTCCATCTTCAGAACTATCACTATCATCATCAGCATTAGCTTCATGACCATCATCGTCATCATCATCATAGAAACATTCATAACCTTCAGTTTCTTGCTGGTCAAATGTTGGTGATTCAGGATTAGTTTCAGCTGGGATGTAGAGGTCAGAAAGCATGTAATGTGAAGATGTCACTATTTCTGGATACTTTTCCTCCATTAAAAGTTTAACGCAATTTCTCAACAACATTTTGATTGTGCCCGACTGTTGTTTATCTTCAGAGTGTTTCATATTTCTTGCTACGCGATACAGTAGCATAGCGACTGGAACTGTAAATGGGTTGTTAAATTTTTCAGCTTCATTCTCTGAACAAAGTGAAGTCAAATCGTATAATTTCACAACTTCCTCATCTTTTGCTTTAAACAGCCAGTAAGTATGCCCAGCTTTCGTTGCATTGGATTTCAAAAATGATAAGATGCTTTGAGCAACATCACGCACAAGTTTTGGTGAAAATTTTGCATCATCCATACGAGGAAGATCCTCAGTTTTAATTAGTTCATACTTCTGAACTATTCCATTTAAATGGTAGCACATCACCAGCTCTGGTACATTTGACATTAAGTTATCGAGCCAATAATCAATTCCCGTTAACACACTTATGGGTTTACTCATATCTTTAAGGCGAAGTGAAAAACAGGGATGAGTGCCACCACCAAAAATGGGCATATCAGTTCCTATAAGCATTTCAATATCTTCAAAAGTCCAGATCACGTTTCTGTTGTACTTATGGTTGAAAGCAGCATCTGGTATCTCAGCTGCAGGCAAATGTTCCGGTAAACAGGGCCCTTGTACAGGTAATGGTCTATTACTGTCAGTATTTGTACTAGAACTTTCATCACTATCTGTTTCTACTAAACTATAATAAAGAAATTTCGACACTAAGTTTTTTTGTTCCAACGCTTTACGTCTTCTATTTTTTATATATAATTTTCTATCCTCTTCTGCCACTTCACTCTTGACATTTTCATAAAAGAATTTCCTCAGCCATTCCCATTCTGTTTCTGCAGTTGCTAGCAAATGTGTGTATATATCAAAATCATCTAACAATAGAGTGTTTTGAATTCGATGAACTATCATACTAACTTGGCCTTTATAATAAGGTATCTTCAAAAGGTTCTTAATATTTTCTGCATCAGAAACCACATCCACTTCAGAGACACAGTCAGGAAAATTGTGTGCCATACTAAAGCTAAAATAATGCCATAACTCAGGATATGCATATATTATTCTACTGAACAAGTAATTTCTGAAATCAATATAATAGTCATTCAGAAAGTAAGATCAGGTTGTGTTTATTAGCAGATGCAAAAGCGACTGAATCAAGTTGATTCAATTCCTCAAATCTTTTGCTTGATAGTTCATTACTACACATTTACATTCGGAAAACGTGCATGACCAGAGAAACTGAATTTGTCGATGGGTGGTTATGGGTGTTCATCGTCAAGAAAAGTAGTGATTCTTACAAGAAGATGAACGCAGACAGTTTTGAAAAGTAATTCAATAAAATCCTTTTCCAAATAAAAGTAAGTTTGAGAAGGTTCTAATGTCGAGTTCACATCAAGCTGAAGAAAGCTCGGAAGAAAGGGAAAAATGTTTTTGAGACAGAAACACAACAAAAATGCAACACAAAATTGATTTTAAAAACAAAACAAAACTGAAACAACTGTTCACTGTACTCGAGGCTGCTCGAGATAAAACTTCCAACACAGAATAAATTTTGTCGTGTTTTTGTTTCCGTCTCTGTCCACATCAAGTTAAGTAATCTGCTTTGGAGTGTCTTGGGGGAAGTTACTTATATAAACCTTCCGATTGAAATAAATGTGAAAATTATCAGTCACTAACATGTTTAGACGATTTTATGGATTAATTTTAGAAGACTTCATAGATGATGGACAACAAACAAATGAGGTGGAGGAACAAAGTGGATTAAAAGCTGGAAGAAACAGCATAGACAATACCTTTTTTCACTATAAATTCTTTATAAGTTTACCCAAATAACAAAATAGTGATGTAGTAATTAAACTCAACACTAGTTTCACTAACAACTTCAGCATCTTGTATTAAATGAAGCAACTTGCTGTGGAAAAAGCAACGCACCTATTATTCATAGATCTAGCAAAAACCAATGATACCAGTGGCAAAACTATGCCGAGCAATGAAACAAACACAAATTAACCATACCCGGTCTAATAAAGGCGATGCAAATTGTTCATCGAAAATAAAAATCGGTAATATGCTGAAAGGACTATAGCAAAGTTGTTCCATATTTTCAACTTTGTTTAAAATATCTATGTGGAACAGGCATTAAAAGAATGAAAGTGAAAATGTGGTACCATGGGCTTTGAAATGAATGACATAGTGTATACACAGGGCCTACAACAGTTGAGGCCTTCTCTGGAAGACGGGCCTAACTGGAGATAGGCCCTTTTTCCAAAGAACGTCTTAAACGATTCACCATACTTTAAACTGTATTCCTACCAAATTTTATTCAAATATTTCAATCTTAAATGACAGAATTTAAATTCAAACTAAGTCTCTGCATCAGCTGATCTATGCAGTAGGTACAGTGTAGGCACAGCATAGAAAACAATTATTGCTGTGGTGTAGGTACAAAGAGTGCGCAACAAGTTAAAGATGGATTGAACCAAATCCTATGCCTTATGGAAAACGAAGTGCGGGGAAATAAAAGAATGTTCGAGATTTATCCTCCTTTCTTTCTCCCGATGATAAAGATTGGCTCAACATGATTTTTGAGGAGTATAAATAAAATAATCAGGAAAGTAATCATTTATAAACTTATTATAAAATACGGAGTAAAATACTATTAAGAATATACTTTTTCTCTAACTTATGCAATATGTTTAGTTTAATAAATTTCCTCGTCCAGAACCGTTCTATGAAAAAAGGGCCCATAACACCATAAACGAAATTTAAAAACTAGAAAGATATCTGTAATTTTTGAGTATTTCAATGAGACGAAATATATTTATAGAACTCTACATTAGCAGTTATGCACATGTTCATAGTTCTACAGGTTGCTGCTAAAGATATACAGTCATTCAAAATCTTTAAAACGCATTTTCTCAAAACACCGTTTTGGTAGTGAGGCCCTTTGTCCGGAGAATGCCTCAGTTATTAGGCCGAAGCGTAAGGGGGTGCTTAGCGTGTGACGTCAAAATCGGAGGTGGCCACCTACCAGGAGACTCTCCTGCGTTTACTGAATATTTTGCGCGTTTTTATTTTTACTTAATTTAGGGATGAGTGAACTCGAGTCAACTGTAGTTTATAAACTCGTTTATAAACAATTTTCACGAGTTTGTGCTGGCAACCTCACACACAATCTCACGAAAATGCTGTGTCGGGCAAAATATGTTAACAGAGAAGAAATTCATCCCAGTAGACATTTTGAAAACCGTTTTATAATAACAGAAGACAAATTGAGGAGGCAAACCAATGCACTCATTTGAAATACATTTTTATGCGATTATGTCGAACTTCCATTGCCCATTGGTACCCCATCTCCACTGGACGTACAAAATAATGTACTTTCGAATACTCCCATCACTAAAAAAAACCTCTACTGTAGGGTGTTTGCTCATGAGTGTTACTTTCTGAATGACTGCAATAAATGATTTAAATTAAAATTATTACAAAACCTTCTGAAGCCTTTTGCTCTTGCTTGGTGAAAAAATTGGTTAAAACCATAAATGTCTCCACAGCTACGAAGCCAATTTGCTGGCGGTGAGTTCAAATCTGTGTTGCACTGCAACTTCACAAATTTTGCTGGTTTTGGAAGAGAATACTTTACCACTGCTGTGGATTTTACTCCATACTTTTCAGTGGAAGATGGGTTGCTTTCCATTTCACTAAAAATAACAAAAATTTGATTCAAATTCTGTAAAAAGAATACACTACTACTTACATGCGTACTTGTACTTATACCACACATAAACAAACACAATACCATGCATAATACAATATATTATTTTTGGTTTCCCATTTTGCTAGAAATTTCTAGAAATGCAGAAGTTCGAATGTCTTTGATGATAGACAAACACAAACATAGAACGTCCACTACAGTTTTTTTTTAAATTGAATAACAGCTTTTGAAGGGCCATAGATTTGTATTACTTTATTTCTTAAAAGTGTGATGCCTTTCTCTTAAATAAATGAATTTCTGTAATGCAAAAATTCCACCTTGTAAACGTCTACTTCTACATTTCTCTTCTTCACGACTGCACGTTTACTGTCTCTATGGCGGACGTAGTTCAAGTGGATGCTGTCAAATTTGACGTTTTACTCAAACTTCAGCAATAATAAATTCTTTTTGATTTTCCAGTTGTAAATAATTCACGTTTAAGAAATAACAAATTTTTAAGTGCTACACCAGTAATTGTAATGCAAGAGTATACTTACCGAAGAATAATCCGTGATAGAGTGCAACAGAAATTCTCATATTATGCTGAAGGAGCCTTGCAGATATTTCAGTATTTTCCTAAACATATTCTACTTTCTTATCTACATAAGAACTATTGAATCAGGCCGTAAGTAAAAACATTTTTGAGATTCCAACATACAAACATTGTTATTGATTGCATGTTCCATAAATCATGATGCTATCTTATTTTACTGCCATCTGTTTTAGTCAATAATTTGCATTCGTTTGATGGCACATCTACTGCCGAAATTATAGCTGGCGATATATTTTTTGAAATAATAGAGCCTGAAGAATTAGAGTACACTTATCGTATTAGACCAGCGAAAGATTTTGGAGCACCTTTTGTAAGTTGATGTTCATTTCACAATAAATCGTATGTACTTATATTAACACCTGCCTAATTAATTTTTTAGAATGAATCATTTGTATTAAAAAATACACCACTTGTGCCTGTTATTCCGGGATATGGATGTGACTTGCCAGATAACATAGAAGATGTGAAAGGAAGTGTAGTATTGGTAGAGAGAGGGTAATTTCTTTATTTCTTTATTATTTTTCTTATGTTGTTCTATTGTGAGAGCTATTTTTTTCATTAGATTGTAAAGACACATAATTTTTCAGAGAATGCTCTTTTAAGCTCAAAACACTTGTAGCTGAGAGATCTGGAGCTAAAGCAATAATTATAACAGATATCACAAAGTTCAACGAAGATTACTTTATTGAAATGATTGATGATAACTCTTCAGAGGAGGCTAATATACCTTCAGGTTTTCTTATGGGTAAAAATGGTATTATGATTAGGAACACACTAAGTAAACTGAACAGAAAGTATGCGGTAATTAATTTGCCAGTAAACTTAACATTTACACCAGTACATGAAATGAATCAACCCCCCTGGTTAGGGTGGTAATTGATATTGTATAAATGCTCATCTAGTCTAGCAATATCATGTTCCTGTAAATTTGTATATATTTATAATTTGTTAAGCCCTTTAAGGGTTACGATTATTACTAATTGTAATAATTTGTTAAGTAAAGTCAGCAGCTGTTAATGAATTGTTTTTATTTCATCTTATTAATGAAAGTTACAGTTACGTACACCCAGAAAGTAGTGAGATAGAAACATTTTAGATGGATTTCTAAAAAATCTGTAACAGCCTTGTTATCAGTATCAAATACATTATTCTGCACATCTACTTCAGACTTCCATGGTCAGTTTATCACACAACTACATAGGGAGAAGCATAAGCATATCCTGAAAGAATAATGGAAATTCAACATAAAATGCATGTTTGTAAAGAAGATGGATTACCAAGAGATGGGACAGTATAATATGGTGAAGTATAGTACCCAGAGTAGTAAGTATACGGGGAGTAATACGCATACGGATTTCCATAAAACACTTGTGGTGTAGGGGCTCCCCAGCTTAAAGCAATTGTTGCCAAAATAATGCAAAACTGAAAATAAAATAGATTAAGAGGGTTCTTTTTCCAACTGGATATCACTCTCACTTACAAGTAAGATGGGAGTATAAAGTCTGGTAGAGACTTGAGAACACATGAGCTTGAGTATTATTTTTATTCTGAACGTCTATTATTTTTATACTGAACGTTTAAATTGTTTCCAAAATAAAAAAATGGGCAAATATTTTGACAAGTTCTTTCTACGTAATTTTAAAATAAAAAAAGTTGTCTGATTACCCACTACGCCGGGATTTCGTAACCATCCTAATTTGGAAACCCTAAAAATTCTGAGATCGAGGGGGTATAATACCTGAATTTTATGACAATTAAACCGAGCCATAAAATGAAAGTTTCATTAAAAATAAACATAGTTCGATGTTTGTGATTGTACTCGAAAAAGTGAATAATAGGGGTTTCGACATATAATTAGCATGAGACTTTTTAATGAATGCCTTGGCTTTCGAGCAAAGATCATTTGTGGCGTGAAGTCGGGCGCAGCTGGTAGTGATGGTATTAGTATAAAAATGTTGAACCTGTGTTTGCCTTGCATTGTTCCTTTTGTGACCCACATTGTGAATAGTTGCCTGTTTGAGTCTACTGTTCCTGAGTTATGGAAACGGGCTTGGGTTAGGCCTTTACCAAAAATTTCGAATCCTAAAGAATATAAAGACCTCAGGCCGATAAGCATTTTGCCATGTTTGTCAAAAATTTTGGAGAAAGTTATGTGTCTTCAACTGAGTGATTATTTAACTGCTAATAATATTTTACCTGTAAACCAGTCCGGATTCAGAAAGTACCATAGCTGTGCAACGGCACTTTTGACGTTGACCGATGATATTTTGAAAGCTTCTGATTTGAATAAATTAACGCTCTTAGTATTGTTAGACTTCTCCAAGGCCTTTGACACAATCCAACACCCAGTTCTTTTTTCGATGCTTCACTTTATTGGAATGAATTTTAAATCAGTCAACTTAATTAAAAGCTATTTAAATGCAAGGT
The DNA here is from genome assembly GCA_963966045.1 of Xestobium rufovillosum. Lineage (NCBI taxonomy): Eukaryota > Metazoa > Arthropoda > Insecta > Coleoptera > Ptinidae > Xestobium > Xestobium rufovillosum. The sequence continues at coordinate 18,270,617 of OZ014494.1, forward strand.
TTCAGGCAGTATGTTTTGATGACAAGGTATCGTCTTATGGTGGTCTGGTTTCTGGTGTGCCACAGGGATCAGTTTTGGGCCCACTGCTGTTTACAGTCTACACTTGTCGTCTTTATTGTCAACTCCAATATTGTTCTTCTCATATATATATATATGCAGATGATACGCAAATTTATTTATCATTTAATAGTGTTGACTTAGATCAAAATGTCGAACATCCAGCTAGGGGTGCCGCAGGGGAGCATTTTGGGCCCCTACCTTTTTGCATTATACATTAATGACTTACCCACAGTTTTGTCTTCATCTGAGTGTCACTTGTTTGCGGATGATACAGTAATTTATGCAAAGGGACGGAGTATTAGTGGCATTACTGAAAGTTTGAATAGAGTTCTGGCTCAATTAAGTGAATGGTTTGCAGTAAATAAACTGAAATTAAATGTCAACAAAACAAAAGTGTGTGTGGCTACGCCAGCTATATTGGATGAAATTAGAATGGAGGAATATAGAATTAGTATTGATGGTGACGAGGTGGAGTGGGTCGATAAATTCAGGTACTTGGGAGTTGTTGTGGACAAGCGTCTTAATTTTAATGGTCATGTTGATTATATATGTAAAAAGGTTGGTAAGAGATTGGGAGTGTTAAAAAGATTAAGCAGATGTTTAAGTCAATATTCTAAAAGAATAGTATATAATACAATAATTTTGCCATATTTTTATAATTGTGGAACTGTGTTATATTTGAGTAATCAGAGTGGTGTGGACAGAATGCAAAAGTTGCAGAATAGGTGCGACCGATATACTAGGATAACAGATATGTTAAATGATTTAGGATGGCTGAGTGTGAAGGAATTGTTGGAATACCAAATGTTAATTTTTGTTCACAAAATAATCTTGGGACTGATGCCGACATATTTAGATAGATATTTTGTTAAGTGTGGAGATGTCCATAATTACGGAACAAGAAGTAGGGATGATTTGTATGTTAATGCGGCTGCTAGTTCAAGTGGGTATAATTCGATTTTTGTCAGAGGTTTTGTTAAGTACAATATGTTAAGAAGTGATATTAAAAGAATTAAGAATGTTCATTGATTTAAAAGTAGACTAATGCAACTGTACCTGAACAGATAATTTTTTGTTGTTGTTTTAATATTTGTTTTGTAATGCGGATTTTTGTTTTTCGTATATGGTTCGTATTATGGATGTTTTGTATATCTAGCATTGTTTGCTAATAAATTCAGATATTAATATTATTATTATTATTATTATATGAACTCGGATCTATCGCTTATATATGATCTCAGTTATGAGCATGGTTTGTTTTTGAATCCAGCTAAGTGCAAGTGTTTAGTACTTGGCCGCACAAATTTAGTAAATAACATTGATATACACCAGTTAGATTTGAAAATTAATAATACTAGTATTCCTGTGGCAGAAGTTGTAAAAAATTTGGGTTTGCAAATGGATAACACATTTCGTTATAGAGGACACATTTCAACGTGTATACAAAAAGCTGTTATGGGACTGAGAATTTTATATCCTCACAGAAGCTATTTGCCTCAGAATGTTAAAGCAATGTTGTGTGAATTTTTAGTTCTTTCTCACTTTATGTTTTGCTGTCCCGTAGTTGCTCCTTGTCTGGATGTCATCTCCATCAACCGTATTAAAAAAATACAGAATTCGTGCATGAGATATATTTTTGGTATTCGTAAATATGAGCACATTTCGCCATAAGTTATTGGATTTGAATTGGTTGAAAATGGAAGATCGTTTCAAATTACAGTCCTTATGCCTATTTCATAACGTTATTTTAACAAAGTCTCCCTCATACCTTTATAATAAAATACAATTCAGGACTGATGTTCATCACATAAATGTGAGAAGTAGGGGGCTCATCACTCCGCCTTTTCATAGAACTGCATTGTACGAAAGGTCTTTTTCTTACAACATTGCCAAACTTTATAATAGTATTCCGAACGAGTTTAAAAGTTTAACCAGTCCTCAGTTCCGGACAGCCATGTTTCGATTTTCTTTCGATGGTCAGTCGAGTTCGGTGTAAATGTTGATGCACGGCGGAAGGCATAATGAAACTACTTTATATATTTGTAGAGCCAGCGAGCAGAATTTGTTTATTTTTGTAATAAGTTATATTAGATCTAGGTATATTTAGTTAAAAATGATTTTTGTTGTCAAGGAACGAATGGTAGATTGAGGAGCGATTTGTATTGCTGCCTTGAATTCATTCCTTGGGTTTTCTCATGTAGTAAATTTTAGTTTCCCGTCTGTTACCTATCTGATTGAGAGAAATAAATTCTATTATTATTATTATTATTATTATGTTGTGATTGACTGGATGTCCAGCAGCTCTGAATATGTCCCTTTTGGTAGTGGATGCATTGGCATCCTGCCAATCAACTTGGTCTTTACCCGGAAGCCAAGTTAACCTCCACAACAATGGTCACCGAAGTCTACAGCATCGTTTAGACTTTTTAATGTCAATACTTCCGACAAGCGTAGGGTCGGAAAGAGTGTGTTAAAATGATGGTTCTTTTTTTACAAAATTACATTCAAGTTTAAGAGGCAGTGTTTTAAATGAACTAATATTTTTGCATTATATTATAATAATAATCACTTTTGACAGTGGCTTAGATGAACTGATATTTTGCTTTACTTTTATTTAAAAAAATAATTGCTTTTTGTATTGGAACTGAGAACTTTATGATGGGCTGATTACTAATAGGTACCTAATTATTGCTGGTAATGTATAAAAATGAATTTTGCAGAAAAACAAAAGCATTCACATTGCGTATGATATATACAGTGCGTATCTTTACAAAAAGAGTTTACTTACAGCAAGAAGATACTTCATCTTTAGATCTCTCTTGAGCCTTAGTAACTCATGAATGGAACCACAGAACAAACCTATCAATATTAATATATATTCGCTATTTATATAAACATTTGTTGTGTGTTTGATCCTCTTTGCTGTCCCTATTCATCGGATGTTTATATCAAGAGTGCACCTCACGAATACTAATTGTTGTCGTCATTGGGAATTCTCAGCTTATATTGTTAATATTGTCTGTTGGTTAGCAGTTGAGAATTCAAATGGCATAATAATATCCGGTTTCGATTACATCAAGATCATTAACAAAAATACATTCCGCCGTAGTGTTAAGTTAACCTTGTAGCACTTTTATGTAAATATTAATTGAGCTATAAATTGTGCCTTACTCTTGCTAAGGCTAAAAATTATTGTGGGTTCAACTACTAGTGTGCTACATATAAAAGCAGTATCCACTACAGTTTTATCTGAAAAATATTAATATTTTGCATGCTGTATGAATATGTATCCTCCTTAGTAATAAAGTGGTATATGCCCAGTCACATTTTAAGTATGCTGCAACTGCCGGACTGTACTTGGACCTGCCACAGGAACACATACAGGTTTTTTCCCATATGCTAACAAAATGTGCCTTCATTTTTTAACTAGAAAGTAAAACCAAAGAACATTTATAGTTCTTTGGTAAAATATATTTTACATTGTATTTTCCCTACCTAAATCTATTACTATGTCGCTCATTTGAACTTAATGTTCTTGTGTAAAACATTATACCCACTGCATTTCCATTTAGGACAGCAGTAACTATAGCAGATGATTCAGTTCCAAAGATAATCATCTTCTATCTAGATCTGCTTGGAGATTATCCTTCGAGTGTCTGTAAGCCTTTTGCTAAGGGAAGTAATTATTTGGGCGGTTGTTTTAACATTCAGGCAGTTTCATCGGGCAGTTAAAAATTTACGCAGGCAGTATTAAACTTTTTTGACGGTAATTAACTTAATGTGGCAGTAGAAGGTGGCCAGCAATGTAAAAGAATTTGGTCTGTTATTTATTCCTACAACGGCAGTTCAAAACTTACTCGAGCGGCAGATTAAATAATGTCCAGCGCAATTATTATTTGAGCTGTAAAATCATTGAATGGGCAGTACAATGTATTAATGGGCAGTTAGGTAAATAGTTCGCCAGTTCTCGACGTTTGGCAAAATCGAACGTCATTTTCATTGAAAAGAGCGGCACACTTCCGTTAAAAGGGTCGCAGCTTTCCAACAATGCACCGTGGGCGGCCAATTGGAAGAGATTTATTTGCCTATAAATATTAGGTCGTTTCGCTCATTACCTTATCACTGGGTTGCGAGTGCTTGGATCCATTACACTAGCATTGCACCATTAAATTTGTTCAACACAACCCTCCCCGTTTTCCCATAGAAATGTTCAAAATACTGAACTCAGCCCCTCACAGGTAAAAAAATATTAATTTTGCTTCATCCCTTTGCGTCTTCTATTGCACCGCATTGCACCACCAAGCATTTTTTTTGTAATGCTGCATCGAATAATGCATCATTTGGATGCTAACGACTGAGACTTACAACGCTCCGTTCGCTTTGCTCCGCTTGACCTTAACCTGACAGACTTATAGTAAAAAGTTATATTATTCTTTTCAAATAATATTCACATGAAAATGGGCACCTTTGAAGAGAATAACATTATATATGCTTACAACCGACACTTTTTGTCCAAAAATCTGCCAGGTTAAGGTCAAGCGGAGTCTCAATCGTTGGCATTGAATAATTTTAATGATGCAATAAATTTAATTTTTTTCTTGATATCTACATTATTGTTAATTGTTATTTTTTATTTCGCTGCCTAACTTAAATAAACATTATATGTATGTATCATTTAACAGGCCGATCATATTTTGTACTGCGTAAGTATTTATAGAACTACTTGCCCCACGATTTCTAACAGACCCATTCTGATTTCATGACTGCACACGCGTTACTGCCCCTTTATTCATTTTACTGCCCAATTGAATTTTCACGCATTCAAATATTTATTGAGCTACTCATTTGAAGATATGTTACTCCTCGTTTCCACTTTTTTACTACTCATATTTTACCACTCAATCTGTTATTGAATATACAATTTGTATTTTCACAATGACCAAAACTGTAATATAGTACCGCCCCTTTAAATAATAGCCTTTTTCTAAGACGTGTGTATGAGTCCACTCCATTCAATGAGCCTCGATCACGTTTTCCTTGATCTTTTATTAATTCATTAATCATGTACAGCTTGGTAAATATAGTTTAGCGGGTGAAATATTCAGATACCTGCATAGACAAGGAAGCGGGAGTACTGGACGCTAAGGTGGCTCTGTCCACTGCGCACTGTAGGGCGGTCCTTATTCATTACTTCACCCGCTGAGCTGTATTTGCCAAGGTTCACAGGGCGATTGTTTTATAATGAGGAAGAATAATAAAGCAAGAAACAATAGCAGCTACAAGAATCGAAGAAAAGAGATATGCAGAAAATGTAAATGCTGGATGGTTTACAAAAGAACTAGCAACCAAAATTAAAGAAAAGGACAAATTGTACAAGCAATATTGTAAACATTCTCTCAATGCTTGTTTAAAAAGCGAGTTAATGGAAAAGAAAAAAGAAGTAAGGCAGCTAATGCATTATAAGAAAAAATATTTTTTACACAAAATAAATAATACGTATAATTCAGCCAAGAAGTTCTGGGATATAGTTAAAGAAACTGCGCAAGGCGATACCAAAACAGCTGCTTCAGAATGTAAAAAACTCGAAGATGAACAAAAAAATATAGAAGATCAAAGAGAAATAAGCAATTCATTCAATTCTTTCTTCACAACCATAGCAGATAAAATAGTGCAAGGAATACCCACCAGCAACACAAAAACTTTGAAATGGAGGTCAGATAGGTCCATGAAGCTAACAAAGGTATCAGAAGAAGAAGTTTTGGCAATAATAAAATCGTTGAAATCAAATGCTGCACCTGGGTATGATGATATAAAAATAAATTTAATTAAAAGGTTTAAACACCTACTGGCAGTAGTATTAAAAGATATTATAAACAATGAATTAGAAAACGGAACATTTCCATCAGAACTTAAGATAGCTAAAGTAACTCCAGTATATAAGGAAGGAAGCAAAGTTGACAGAAGTAATTATAGACCAGTATCTGTCTTGTCAAGTTTTTCAAAAATCTGAAAAAGTTCTGTTAAATAGACTAACACATTATTTAAATGAAATAGGTTTCATAAGTAACACACATAATGGCTTCACTCATGGAAAGAGCACAGAAACAGCGGTTATTAACTTAATGCAACATCTATACCACAACATGGACCTCAAATGTGCTGCAAGATGCCTAATATTAGACTTCAAAAAGGCATTTGATATAGTAAAAGGCATTTGATATAGTAAATCACAAGATATTATTAGATAAATTGGAAATGATAGGAATAGTTGGCCCAGTAAAAAAAATATTTGTAGACTATCTAGAAGATAGAACACAATACACAAGAGTGAATAATATACATAGTAGGCTTGGAAAAATTCAACATGGTGTTCCACAAGGGTCTATCCTGGGACCCATACTATTCCTAATTTATGTAAATGATTTGAGTATGGTCAACCTTAAAGGAAAAATTACATTATATGCTGATGATGCAATTATGTTCTATAAAGGAACTGAACAGGGAACTATAAGTGACATGAAAGCCGATATTCAGACTATAGAAACTTGGTGCAAGTGCAATAAAATGAAGTTGAATGAGAAGAAATGTAGTTATGTAAATATGGGGAAATTAGCACCAATAATATCAGATAATATAGAGATAAATGGCGTTAAGATTGTTAGGGAGGAGAATTTCAAATACTTAGGTATTATAATAGACACAAATTTAAATCTCAAAAGTCACATAAATCATGTAAACAGTAAGATTAAACGAGTCATGGAACAAATGTTCAGAATCAGAAATGTATTAGACAATAAATCAAGACGTGCTATATACCACGCTCACATAAATTCACATCTAGTCTACATGGCTACTATTTGGGGTGGAGCAGGGACTACAGACATACAGAAATTTCAAAGGACACAAAATAGAGCTATTAAAATACTATATAACTTGCATCGACTAACACCTACTGCTGATGTATACACCCACACCAGATTTTTAAATGTTACAGAGATAATCGAACAAGAATCAGTGAAGTTAATTCAAAAAATTAAACTTAATTACATACAGGTAGACATAATACTGACACGTAATCCAGACATACACAATTACATTACAAGACAAGCTAACAACTATCATAAAGAGCACCATAGACTGAAGAAGACACAGAATTCACTCACACATAAAGCCAAAACAAACTATAACAAAATACCTGACAGGATAAAACAAATAGAAAACTTACAGAATTTTAATTCTGAAATGTACAAGTACACCTGATAGGAAAACGTTAAGTGCAATTTGTGTAACACTTGAGTAAAGAAATTGTTAAATGTTGGTAGGTATTCTATTTTATTTTATTTTACTTTATGTTCAGTTTGCGTAGTAGTTACAGATAATAGATAAGTGTAACAATAATAATGATAGAATTGAGTTAAGATAGTACATAAATAGTAATAATAAAATGTTAGGACTAAGTCGAAAGTAGTATAAGTTAATTATGGAACTCGTGTAGAATCCATGTATTCTGAGAGTTTATAATAATAAAAGCATCAAATTAAAAAATGTTGAATTCTTCTAGTGCTTCAAACAATTTTTCCCTCTTCACTGAGTCGTATGCTCCTTTAAAATCCGAATAACAGATACGCAGTTATTTCTTATTTGAGTTTTTCCCTCTTCACTAAGTCGTATGCTCCTTTAAAATCTGAATAACACATATGCAGGTATTTCATATTTGTAGCAACTTATCATTATTTGTTTCAGCATAAATATTTGATCCGTTGTCGATCTATTTTTTCGAAACCCTCTCTGATACTCTCCCAGTAGATCCTCCACGTGCAATTCTAACCTTCACATCCAGTAGAGCAATTCCTCTATAATTGCTACATTCCATTGCATCTCCTTTTTTATAAAGTGGCAGTATGTTTGCTCTATTCCATGGCCCAGGCATAATTTCTGCATTTCATATTTTCGTTATTAATTCATAAATTTTTTCTTTTAATACTTCTCCACCATATTTTAAGTTTTCCGAGGTAATGCCAATTTCACCCGGGCATTTACTACTTTCCTTCCATCATCCAAAACACCTTTTAATTTAGAGTCTCTTTTCCTAGGTTTTTTCCTCCTTTATTAGAATTTAAAAAGATATTTCAAAATTACCTAGATAAAAGTATCTTATTAAACAGATGTATAAAAAAAATAATAATTTTGAAAAAATTATCCAAAATTAAACGACCTTTAATTTCAAGTGACGTAAAAAAGTTGTGCTGCTAGCAAAAAATTGTTGAGGCACTGCAACATCTAGCGTCGTGTTCTTGAATTCCTTATTTGTACACTAATTTTGAGTGCAGGCTTTAGGAATATAATACTTTATAATACAGAACGTAATTTTCTTTACTAATTTACGGGAGAAACACATTTCCCCTGCTAAAACAACCACCCAGTACTTCATTTTCGTATTATTCATTTCATTCCTTGCATCTTCTTAGTTCATATTCATCTCGAAAAATACATGTCAAAACCACTGCTTATTTGGTTTTCTCCAAAATGTTGGAGGTTGGAGCATTAGGGAGTCTAGTTTATACAATATTAATGAATAAAGAATAACACTGTTTAACCTGTAGCCACAGAGCCACACAACTTTTGACTTTAATCTCCACCAGGCGACGGTAACTTCATTAGCGCTACTGAACAGAACGTTGAGTTGCACACTCACTTCTGGGATGGCGCTATCGGCGGCTGAGTCGGTAATTCTAGGCCGCCTTTTCTAAGTCAAATCAAAAGTCATATTTGATTTTAAATTGAAATATCGCAAGCGAGTGTTCGTTACTTATTTCTGGTGTTCGTTAACTTAATTTAAGTTTGCTGTTATTTCTTTGTTATTCTGTGAGTGTTGTAATCTTGCAATGTATCGCAGAATAAAGAAATGTTGTGTGCCACAATGTGAAGATACAATAAGTGTGCGCCATATAGGTTTCCCATTAAGAATGAACACATTTTTAAAATTTGGATTGAACGAATTAATCATCCACGCTTTACGAATTTACAGTTCCGTGAAATGTATAAGTTATAAATACGGTGTAAATTTGAAAATTTGTGTAATGTGCCAGGATGGATAAGGCTGAAATATGGATCTGTACCAACCCTTTTTTACCAGGTAAAATAGATCAGTTTGTTAGAGACACCTCTGTAGTTTAAGCTGTGTTTTTTAATTTATTGTATATTATTGCAGTAGGTTGTGAAGTTTTGTAAAAAAAACAGTTATGTCAGAATAAAAAAATCCGATGTCACTTTAGAAGTTAAAGCTGCTTATATCTGGTAAAAGAGCAGTTTATATCTTTAGGGAACCTTCGCGGAACAAACGGCGCGGCGGATCGCTTTCTGGGGATGCGACAAGTTAGTAGTATTAGTAAGAAGTAAGTAATACTAAACCTACTCGCCCTGCATTCGTTTCTGATTTATTGAGCGTTTCAGTTTGTTAATGTTCAATTTTTGCCAAAATATAATTATTTTAGCTGTACTTGACAGTTCAATTATTATGTACTTGTATGTATCTATTTTGCAAATAACTTAAATATTTGTACATTTTTATTCTGTTTTTCTGTTATAGTATTTGCGATGTCTTATTTAATTATTAGTATAATAAATATGCATTGCACGTTTGAATAAAATTATTATTTGCAAAAGATTTTGTTTCATTAACATTTTAGTTGCCTATTTTAATACATAGAAATGCAAGAATATACAATTACAGGTAATATTTGGAATTTTGGCGCCAAATCTCTTTTTCAGTAGCGTCTTCACATAACTGAGTACAGAACCTCTGCCTTAATCATGGCTGCCAAATCTGGGAATTTTAGCATTGAGTTACCAATTTCTATGTTACTTATCTCTGATCTCCACAAGAAAAATGTCAGTGCTAATTACTACTGAATTAGGAAATCAAACAACTCGAGTGCTTTCATGAATGTTTTTTACTAAACTTCTACAGTTATATACAACAAACTGTTAGAACTAATTCAGAATCAAATAAAAACACTTAACTAACAACAATTATAAACAATGCGCTTCAAAATAGTAACACCTTCCATTCTCACAAACATTCGTGAACAACACATACCGAATTTTATTCACTATCCAATTGGACTTCCAACTTTTTTCTGCCAGATGTGCGACAAAATAATAAAAGGCTGCGCAATTTTAATCGGCACTAGAGCGTGAAAGTTTACATCAGTCGATATAAATTAAACTAAAAAGTCCATAGAAAAAGAATTGACAACAAAGTGAAATCTTAATTCTTTTCTTCTTTCTTTTCTTTTTGGGGTTCCTCACCACTTTTTTCATTCGAGCTACTGCTGGTACTACTACTACTTTCTCTCTCTGCTGCCATCTATAAGCAATCATCATATATAAGTAATAGAAATTAAAATCTTATTTAGCACGTACCTTCTTGTATGCCATTTCGAACAATTTGAGAGAAGACTGTTGCAACGTACTTGTTATTTTGCGTATTTCTTCTGGGTCCGCTTCATCTTTCTTCGCTAATAGTTCTTTAACTTTTGTAATTTCCTCTTTCAGTTTGTCACACTAAAGATAAGAAGGAAAATCGTGAACACTGTAATTCAAAATATTGAAAAATTAAATTACCTCCTCCTTTGGCAATTGTTCCTTAAATTCCTCCATTTTTGATTCAGTATCATGCACAATACCTTCAGCTTGGTTAATAGCTTCCACTCGTTCCTTCTTGATTTTATCTGCTTCTGCATATTCTTGAGCTTTACGCACCATGTTTTCAATTTCATCTTTGCTCAAACCACCAGAAGATTGAATTACAACTGCAAGTGGAAATTCAAATTAAAACAAATTATTGATTTTAGATGCATTTCACAACTATTGACTTACTTTGCTGTTCTTTGCCAGTTCCCTTATCTCTTGCCGAAACATGGACAATACCATTAGCATCGATATCAAAAGTAACTTCAATTTGCGGAACACCACGTGGTGCTGGTGGAATGCCAACTAGACTGAACTGACCCAGCATTTTGTTGTCAGCAGCCATTTCTCGTTCACCCTGATGAACTTTGATCTCTACCTGTGTTTGTCCGTCAGCGGCTGTGGAGAATACCTGACTTTTCTTCGTCGGAATGGTTGTGTTACGGGAGATAAGTTTTGTAAAAACACCTCCAAGAGTTTCAATTCCCAAAGACAGAGGAGTAACATCCAAAAGAAGTACATCAGTAACGTCTCCAGCCAAGACACCTCCTTGGATGGCAGCACCTACTGCAACAGCTTCATCAGGATTCACAGCACGACTCGGTTGTTTTCCGAATATATCCTGAACGGTGTTTTGCACTTTTGGCATTCTCGTCATTCCACCAACCAACAGTACTTCTCCGATATCAGATTTCTGGACTTCTGCATCTTTCAATGCTTTTTGACATGGCTGCACAGTTCTTTTAATCAAATCACCTACGAGACTTTCGAACTTTGATCTGGATAATTTGAGAGTCATGTGCTTAGGACCAGATGAATCCATTGTTAGATATGGTAAATTGATGTCCGTTTGTAGAGATGAAGATAGTTCAATTTTAGCCTTTTCTGCTGCTTCCTTGAGCCTCTGCATAGCCATTGGATCTTTTGTTACGTCCAGGCCTTGTTCTTTTTTAAATTCTGCGACTAAGTGGTTTACAAGAACGTTATCAAAATCTTCCCCACCAAGGAAAGTGTCACCATTCGTGGACTTTACTTCAAATACCCCTTTCTGGATTTCCAGAATTGATATATCGAAAGTACCACCTCCCAAATCGTACACAGCAATACTATAAATGAGATTACAAACAGTAACATAAGTAATGAAGAAGAAAAGAAATGATTTGGTTTGTTCGCCCACAGCAACTGCATATCATGATTTCGCTCTTTTGGAGCTCATCAGTACGGTGCAGCTGTGTGTGAACAAACCGAAGCAGAGTCTAGTCTTTAAAGGCGAGCGGGCCACGTCAGTAAGCGAGCGTCAACTCCAAAGAGTTGGCTCTCGCTCATTGACCGTCCCCTCTAAGACATTTCTAGTCAATGTCGAAGAATGTAAATAAGAATTCGACAAGAACTTGCTCCAACAACTACTCCCTGGGCAAATACCCCGACAGACATTGAATTACAGAGCAAGTCCTTGACGATTGCGTGTACTAAACGGAATTGTCGAATTCTTATTAATACCATAAGATCAAATAATAAAATTATACTTACATTCTGTCTTCAGTTTTGTCCATTCCATAAGCTAATGCAGCAGCAGTTGGTTCATTTATAACTCTCAGCACGTTTAATCCTGCTATTTGTCCAGCATCTTTAGTAGCCTGCCTTTGGGAATCATTAAAATAAGCAGGTACTGTGATGACAGCATTTTTAACTTTTGTATTTAAATATGAATCAGCAGTTTCTTTCATTTTAACAAGAATGAATGCACCAATTTGACTTGGCGAATACATCTTATTATCAGATCCTTGAACCCAGGCATCCCCATTTGAAGCTCTAATTATCTTGTAAGAAATATTATTCCTAAAATTGCATTATAAAAAGAAAAAATGTACCATTATTTGCGATAAAAGAATTTAAAAAAGGCTGTACAGTAAACCGATTGAGTGATGGCAAGTGGTGGGGATGTGCACTAGACGTAGTTGCAAAACCCCCTGCCAATTATGTTACGATTGAGCGGGATTTTGCCTGCGCGCACTGACCCCCACAGCTCGCCATCACTCGATCGGTTTACTGTACATACCCTTCAAAACAGTATTCATAAAAGCATTATGGATACTTAATGTTAGGAATAGGGAGATACTAAAGAGTTATGGAAAAGAAGAACTATATATAAATGGAAGACACGAAGGATGAATGCGTGACATAGAACAGTCGGTGATAGGTATAAAAAGAAGAAACGATAAGTCTAGATTGGACTACTATTCGGAAATAGTTAGGGATTTAGGATGTTTAACTTTTAAGAAAATGCTTAGGTTAATGGTGGCACCAAAGTATAACTCTCTACGTCTCATCCCAGTAGTAGAGCTTCGCATCAAACCTAAGTTATTTTGGGATTTTAATTGAGCTCCGAGCAAGTTACTGCGCATTAGAAAATGGAGATGGGAGTACCACTAATATGTGAAAATAAAATGTAGCCTCTGCCGGTTAGGGCTCCGTAAGATCGGTACAGATGCGCAGTCATTTGCGCGAAGTTTATTTGAATACATACCATAATTTATACAAGCGCTACTACTGGATAGAGAGTTACTTTATGATTAATTTAAATGGCGTAGCCTAGCTCAGGACAGGAAAGGATGGAGTACGCATCCAACCAGTCTTCATACTGAGAACTTCATGATGATGGTGGAAGAAAACAGCCTGTGTACAATTAATAAATCTACGCTACAGAAACTTACATGTCTTTCTTAACTTCTGGGTCATCGAATCTTCTGCCAATTAATCTTTTGGTGGCATAAAAAGTATTTGCTGAATTCGTGACAGCTTGTCGTTTCGCTGGCATTCCAACAAGTCGTTCGCCATCTTTCGAAAAAGCAACAACTGAAGGTGTAGTTCGTGACCCTTCTGAATTCTCTATAACCTTGGCCTGCTTCCCTTCCATGACCGCAACACATGAGTTTGTTGTACCCAAATCGATGCCAATAACGGCACCTTTGACACCCTCAGATCTAATTAAAATTGTTAATTAAATAAAAATGGTTGTATCACCCATTTTTCTTACTTACTTATGCCGAATTTGGTTTCCATATCTCGAATATAGTTCAAAGGATGGAAGAGTTCTCTAAAATATAAAAATCTTAATAAGTGAAAAATCATTGTCCAAGGACGTCGGTTTTAACCATACTTTTAGAAACGTACAAAAATGAAGTTTTCTCTTGTTACAAAAAAATTAAAAAAGTGTAAATATAATATCTCTACGACCATTACGGCATTACGTAATAAAAGATTTCCATGTGCAATTGAAAACTACTTACATTTTCTAAAATTTGGCCGAAGTTTCTCTTCCCGTTGGATTTGAAGGTTAGCTTAGAACAATCTAACGCTTTGCGACTGACAATACGTGCAGCAGATAACATTTTTCACTAAATTGTTTGCACAAAACTTACAAAAGTTGCTTTTCGCGTATTAAAATAATTAATAATGCCCACAATTTTAGGAAATCTATGCCGGCGTGCTCATTTCTTACGAAACGTGACGGTGACGGTTGAAAATGAAGAATTCTCCAACAGAGGGCAGCTGAAAACTATAATGGCTAAGAATTCTAGCCAATAGCTACAGAGATTTATTCCGGGAAATTTAAAATAAGTTCTAGAAAAATCAGATAAGCATGCGCGTCCAGATAATATTTTTTTCGTTTTATAGGCATCGGAACAGAATTTTTCGTTCTGAAATTTAGGTAGTAAAAATATAATAATTAATGCAAACTAATATACCTAAATAAGAAATATTTCTTTATATTGTGCAATAGGATGTCAATTTATATAGGTACATTTTTTCGTAAATGTTAAAGATTTTGAATTAAAAGTGTGTTTCGTGTAGATACTAATACATATTTTGTGTTCCCTGTTCCCTGTACAATTTTGAGTTGATGCGCGTAGCCTTTGTTTGCAAGAAAAATTCATAACATGCGACATCGACATCCTTGGCCTTCTGACCATGGACGTCAGGTCCAAAACTGTTTTTTTATTTGTCTTTACACTACTATTTTACAGTTCCGGTTGTTCAAGAGTGGCTATTTTTCTGAAACAATAAGGGTTTTCTTTCAGTTTTTACCTATCCAATCGTTCTGAATGGCTTCTGAATCAACCAAGGTACGTCTTCATGTAACCAGATAATTTATTATTCTATAACCTATTTTTTATGTTTTGTACTTGAGAAGATGGGTAATAATTTGTCAAGAGATAATTGGTCAAGGACTTACGAGAATATTAAGAACACTCATGATGCATCCTATGTTCTCATTGAAGAAGCAATTAGTCTAGAAGAAGCCGAGAAGCCCATTGAGGTAAAAACTTCAACTACCTAATGTCGTCTATTTGGAGAATCAACGTTGAACATTTTACATGTACTATGAATTGAATCGCTCAGTACGTAGGCACCTAATAATTATTTGTTTTATTTATGGTCCTCATACAGATACAAGCGTGTGCTACCAGAACATTGTTAGGTATTTTAGAGAAAACAGTTACCTCTGTACTTATGGGAAACCAACTCCGTTTATTATTTTTATTCTGTTATATAAAATTATTTTTTTTATTTACTTAACTTATTTTTTAAATTCTTGTTTATTTTGTGCCAGTTCGAATTTTATTTTTTTAAATTTTGTGAATTTCTGGCATATAGTAAATAAATAAATAACTTTATAGCTATATAATATCGACGTTTCGCCCCCGTTTGGGGGCTTTGTCAAGATTTATTAAAAAACGTGTAAAAAGAGATAAAATATTTGACAATTTTTTTTGAAACAATCAGAAATAATTACAGTTGATATCACTAATAACAACATTGGATATAATGACATATCGGGTATAGCTACGTAAATTTTGATAGTCCCGTTTGATTTCCGTAGAGTTTTTAATAGTAATGTATTGGTTATTTCGACTTCTGAAATAACGACATATTGCATTTAACGACAACTTTGATGCACATATTATCACATATAACAACGTGCGCAGCTGGAAATAAATGCGTCGACGATCGACTTAGGGGATTCCCCGAATCCGTGAGTGTTGACGTGCAAGTGAAATCGATCTTTATTACCTAAGTTATGGATAACTCAAAAGAAGAAGCGCAAAGTTTTCAGTGTGGAAGAGAAGATAAAAGTCATAAAACGACTGAGAAATGAAGAAAAAGATTCAACTATAGCAGCTCGAATAAATAAGTACCTACTTGCCTAATATCATTCCCGAGACTAATCTGGAAGTGTCTATTAGGTACGGTAGTACTGAATTTTGTGCATCCATTGATTCATCACTCATCATGGCGAAGAAAGTGTATTTAGATAAATACTGAAACAGATGTTCACCGAAATTTAGTTTTTGGGTTAATAATAAATAATTATTGTTGTGTATCTTCCTTTCGTTCGATTAAAGGAAACGCAAAAGTTTTGATACGTATTTTATTTTAATATAATACAAAGATCGACTGCTCGCTACGCGTTCTAAAAAGCGAGTTTTTTTCTCATCTTCACGTAAAACAGATACACACACACACAAAATTCTTATCTCTAAAATATAAACACATGGCTCGGTTCTATATACAAGAATATAATACAAGGTGTTTGGAGTTTCTATAATTATTTTATACCTAAAGATTTATTCCACCGTTCTATGCGCTCCGCTTATCGGCTAATGTACGGCAGGAAATTGCGGTCCCGCGGTGACGTCAATTTCCGATCGCTGCCGACTAAGAACGAACCTCGCATTAGGCAACTTCCCATATAATAACTTTGGGTCCAAACAACGATTAATTTTTAAAAGCTGGTCAAATCCAACGGTTGGTCTATTATTTTACAGCTATTAGATAGCCGGTTTGTTAGCCTTTTTATTGATGTATAATATGTTAATAGAAGCATGTTGTGCAACTACAATACCATCACTTGAACTTGGACAAACCAGTACGAATTCATGAGATCTTGGATCCACAATGTATTACACGGAAATTTTAAAACAATTTTTTTTGGACGTTTCCTACACAAACAAAGGAGTTCCATAATGGCACGATTGCACCCATTTTTAGTCGCACAGTGCACAGTGACATCTCCCTCTATTGCAAAGGTGTTTTCTTACATGGTGTGTAAGAAATGTGTTCAATAAAAAAATCCGCTTGTTTTAAGGAGAAAGACGCTAAGACACGTTGATTTTATATTTTAAATGTGCAATTTTTCCATTGTTTATGGATTAAGTGACATACTTAGGTCTTTTTTTAAATGAACTTAAACTGAGTACAGTACAGCTTCTTTAATTCGACCAATATAAATGCTACGCTATCGTTTGTTTGGATCATGAATAAAGAATTTTAGAAAGTTAAATCCTAAATCTTCTAAGATTTCTTTGTGCTTAGTTGGTAAGATGAGTCAAAGAAAAGATGGCTATCAAGTCAATTTCAATAGTTTTTTTTCTGTTATCTTTTAGGCAATAGTTAAGTACAAAGAAGGCATTCTCCAAATAGATCGAGCCCTGAACATACCTGTTACATATCCAGAAAATCCGGATTCAACATGGGAAAAGGCTAAAAATATGATTCAAAAAATGAAAAAAACTCGCGCTGAAGTTCTCACTAGAATAAACAGCATTCAGCCATCTTCAGATTTTACACCTCCAGTCCCTCCACCATCATATGATGAAGCTATAGCCAGCAGTCCATCAACATCTTCCGAAAGTGGTCCGCGCACTTACACAGAATTAGCAGAGGCTTTAAATAGTTTGGCTGTTGATCCTTCAGTGGGTGTGGAATACACTATACTTTATACCCATTCTGGAGTACGATTGTATATGATTTCACCTGATGGACAAGTTTCATCCACTTCAGAGCCCCAAAATTTAACAATAGCCATAACTGATGGTAAAACGTTGTGGTAATAAAGTTTGGTAACTTTATTAATATCATTTTTTATAGATAATATTGCTGGTGTCGAGAGGCGAGGGTTTTTGCAAGTGGGTAACTGGGTTTACCCACTTGTTCCTGGTGTTTCTCCTTGTTATCGAACAGATTTTGGAGCTTTTGTCTTTCCTGATGTACATTCTGATGTGTCAGGTATGTATGGTATTTAACTATTTGGCTAAACTGCATAGGTATTCAAACAAGTAATAACTGCAGGATCCTGATATCTGGCCTAATAAAATCCCATGGTTACTGTACTATACAATGGTTGAATCAGTTAGAACAATTAATGACCTAACCTCGAAAAGGTCGACACTGTGATAGAATTTAGACACACCTGTTGGTATCAATACTTTTCTATTAAGAAGTGTATTTAGCATTTTTGCTATTTTATCAATTTCGAAATCATTCTCCGTAAAATGAATTGAACAAATTCTGCTGTCATCAGGGTTCCATTGTTAAGTGAAATTTGCATAACTTGTAATGAAATAACAAAGTAATCTGAAGTCGCCACTATACCCCACCGCCAGGCCTGGGCTTTGGGTGACGTACTAATCGCCCTGCGCACCTGCGCAACTTTTTCACTACAAGCTGTAGTATGAGATAACCATTTCAGTGTAGTAACCCGGTAGTAACCATGATGAAACCCGATATTTTAAAACAGGCAAAATTTAAAATTTCTAGCTGCATAAAATGAGCTGATGGGTCGTATGGAATGTATGTTAAGTCTCAATATCTGGTGTATTATACACACCATGTACATTTCAAAATATCTTTCGGGTAAACTACAGGATACAGATAAATAGAAATGAACTATAGCGCAAGTGTCATAAAAGACAAACATCTGCAACAAAAACTCATGATAAAACGTAAATCTAATTCATTGAAATCGTGTTGGTGATTATAACGGTTACGCAGAAATCTTGTTTCTCAGACATCAATGTTTGGTAGGTGACATTTGTCCAGAATTACTATTTAACAGCTGATAAATCCCACCCCTAATTTAATTGAGTTGACGATTAATTTCTTTTATTTTTTACAAACTCTAGGTAGTTGTATTGGCCTGCTTCTTCCTGAAGCTGCAGACAGCGAAGTATATGATTTACTGGAAAGTATTCTCAATGGCATTGTCGGTAAAGGTGCGGTTCTTGACAGGAGGAGTATCAGAGAAAGACGAGAGGAACCTAGCGATAAAATTTCTAGAGGCCTCATAAATGGTGCAACTACAATATCTCGTGGATTAGTGACAGGGGCATCGAAAATTGCCGATTTAATCAATTATGGAACACCTCGTTTGATGTCTAATATAAGACCTGCTACACAAACCACTCGAGTTAACCCTGTAGTTGCTAAAAGTCTGAGAGTTACTCAAAATGTAACCAGTGGGGCTGCACAAGTTACAGGCATTGTTGGTAAATAATTTACTATATATTCTAGTTTTTACACATTTATTTTTGAGTGTTACATAAGATTTTAATTATACAAACTGCCCCATTTCTTGCGTAATAGTTCCTTGACTTTTTTAAATGGAATTCTCAATTCCTGTATATTGGATTAGATTCTGTCACTGATTTTACCGTGAGGTCTATCAAACTAGGTTATTTATATTTTTTGAAGATTTTGGCTGTTCAGATGCCTTCATATTGAATAAAACTGTAGCAGAATATTTTGATGGGGTGAAAGCAATATATGAATCACTGCCCCACTCTTCCTGCACAGCGGGAGGGTTGCAAGCAGTATTATTGAGTTATTTTGGCGATACCTGTATGATATTAATTGACTTTTATTGCGTCCATCCCACGAGATCGAAATGCCACGAGTTCGAAGTTTCATAAGATTGAAAAATTCCGTAACTCGGGGACAGTGTTGGTAAAGTGGCAACAGCTGGTATCTCGAGAGAATTGGAATATCTACAAAATTGAAACTAACTAGTTTAGTTCGTTTTAAACATATTACGAAGTGATACACACTCTTCCAATTATGTAAGTGACGTGACCTGACCTAACTGTATACTTTCGTTTACTTTCATTTTTCGCAATATTCTCGTATTTTTTTATTAATAATAGAATAATTGTGCCGCCTCTCACAGAGAAGGACAGAAGTTAGTTACGATCTCGTAGGATATCGATCTGATGAAAAAAATACTTTTTGTTACAAGCGATGTTGCCTCTAGACTAATGCTGCCTCCGAGTTGCGGAATTTTTCGATCTCGTGGACTTCGATCTCTTACGATTTAGATCTCAAAGGACTTCGATGTCATTGGATGTCCCATTTTTATTGCAGCAGCAGTTGCTCCTCAATATTGTAATATTGTTTTCGTTCCACCAAAATATCGCTGCAACACATTATTCAGTCCCAAGAAATTTTATTTTCAAAATTTCTGCGCGCCTGTCGGCTGCAAAAACAAATTATAAATACGTATTTACATAAGTTCTAATTACATACAAATAATTGGGTACTCTTACATGAATTTGGGATTTTGCGAAATTATAATCTTTGGGAGGTCAGAAATACATTCCCAAAGTAATTTTTCTCTGAGCCCTGTAAAATTCAAATTATTGCGGAAAAAATATTTCCCGCTAAATATGCTTATGGCGCCATCGCCATGTGTGATTTATTGAAACTTTACGGTGACGTCAATATGACGCAGCCTGTGAATTACTAAACCGAAATGGCCGCTTCTGGTTCAGTTGACAGCTGTCTGTAAGTCTTGAAATTGTTTCGTGTGTACGTTCATGGTGTTTGCTGGGAAAATGGAACTATGGTGGAGCTCGGTAGCAATTTGTTGTTAAAAACCCATTATATTTTATAGTTCGCAACTGTAAATAGATACAACAAAAACACCTCTAAACTCTTCTATCATGAACGCGGTTATTTTAGGTTGATTATAGGACTCTGCTTGCAAGAACCTTCTGCAGGCACTACAGATGGATTTACTAGTTGTGAAATAACAACACGTAGACACAAATGAGTGAAACGAGAATTCCGTGCTTGCCTAACAGTTATAGAACTGTCACTGTATGACAGAGCCATGGAAATAGTAAAAATAGAGAACGACAAGTCTCACAGTAACTGTTGGTAGGGTCCCTGTATTTAGAGAGTACCGCAATCAATAGCTCCACTATGTTTCAGAACTGTGAGTAAATATGGCGGACTGCCGTGTCAGCAGCAAAATGTCATTCTGACGTTCCGCCACAATTCAAATTTGGCGGCTGTTATTGTGAGTAAATATGGCGGAGATTGCGGTACTCTCTAAATATAGGGACCCTAACTGTTGGAACTGTAAAGCGCCATCCCAGCTGACATCCCTGAACTATATTTAGCAAAGATACGAACCGTTCCTATACATTTTATTCGAATTTATTTAATTATTTTTATTTCTATATTTGATTGTATTAAACGCAACAATATAGATCATCATATATTGCTGCTTTTAATGCAAACAAATATAAGAAATATGCCCATGGAGGAAGAAGTAAAACAAGTAATTTCTTATAAAAGAATGTTTAATTTTTATTAAAAATATATGTACTTTTTAAAATTGACAGCAGAATGCATACAATGCAATGAAAATATTTATAGGTACCTAATAATAATAACGCTTTTGAACTTTAAGAATACAAGACATAACGAGTCCATATTACAAAAAATTGTAATTCGTCAATTCTCTTACTACTACCCTTGTTTATGAATAAGATAGACAATTTGAGAACCCTAAAAATAAGAAAAAACCATATACCTACTCAGAGTTTTGTCACAAAAATTTTTCGTGAAACATGGTCATTATACTTGGGCCGGCCAACAGATGGAGTGATCACCCTGCAAGAACGTGCTCTAGCGGGGCCAATATTAATTTATGTCGACCGAATTGGAGTGATATGCGACTTCCTTGGGTCTAAAGAAAGCGCATCACTGCGGTTCTGTCGCCTAAATTGATAGTGGTCCCGTCCAGAGCTCATGCTTGCAGGATGATCGCTCCGTCTGTTCGGCGGTCCAAGTATAAATCACGTCAATCTATGCTAACGTATGTATATTATGGAAAGGATCCTTCTATCACACTATAGCTATCCAATATGTACTTTAAAATTGATCAAGCAGGGATGTACTTTTTTTAGTTGTTCCTAATTTAATTTCCAAGTATAATAGGATACCGTTAAAATTAGGGATGCAACGTTTAGCGATTTTTCGTAAACGTTTAAACGCGTATATTAAACGTTTAAACGGCGTTTAAACGCGCACCCTACGCGTAGCTTACCAATATTGCAATATTGTTTTAAAACTTTAATAATTAGAAAAATATCAAACGTCGTTTGTAAGTTGGGTTATAAATCATAAAATAATACATATTCCGTTGAATGATGTCCGCCACAACGGCGGCGAAAGTCGTCAAAGGGATGCAAACAATAAATTTGAAAAGTACATGCCGGTTTTGCAATATCTAAGCGGCCGCGTCGCTTTTGCTCTTACGCGGTGCGAGCCTAGCGCTAGCCGCGGCTTTGTTTATCTGAAATTTAATGATATTTAAATTTTATCTGCCTTGCGTTTAAACGTTCCCTTAAACGGGTAGTGTCCACACGGGCGGTTAAACGTTTAAACGTTTAAACGTTGCATCCCTAGTTAAAATAGGTACTTTTTCTAAACGTACCTGTTTATCTGATATCAAGCAGTTAAATTTTTGCAACCCTATCTTCCAACACACTAAATTAAATACTAAATAGTCAAAATAAGAGCACAAACAGCAAACACGTAAACAACAAAATCGGTTTATAAATGCACTTGCACACACCACACTGCCCTTCACAAAACACAAGTCTAAATTTCCACCTTATAAAGTTAACAAATCTGTATGCATACTGGCAATCCCAAAACTAAACAAATAGGAGGAAGTAATTAACTAAAGTACCTTATCTAAGTATCCACAAGAAATATTTCAGGCACTAGATTATTTTTCCCACGATACGCACAGAACATTAGGAACACATAAATAAATAAGTAAATAAAAAACGAACAAAATTACCCTGACAGTCCCTAACATTAACGGAGAAACGTTATAAACAAAAATCACTTCGAGTTCGAATTTATTCTAGTTCTATTATCCACTTGAAAAGGCAAATAAAAATAAGTAAAGGTAAAAAAGTTGTTTTCTGAAATTCTGACTGACATAAATTTAAACACTTCCGAACCGAAAGTTTTAAATTACTGCCATCTCTCGCACCACATGGGTAACATAGAAAAACACTGAATAGCTATCTTCTACACCGATTGCAATTGCGCCATCCACACGGACATCCCTCAACTACATTGACAGATGAGCGACTTAGATAGCGCCATAAGGCTTGAGGTACCCTGGACAGGGCTCAGGGCAGCCACGGTGAAAAATTAAAATGTGCTAATGATCCTGAAATACACTAGTAATGAGTTTATTCTTCTTAACTCATTTCTAGTGTTTAACTGTGCATTAATAAAAGATTGATACTCCTCAGTAAAGTAATAATCATCAGTGCTGATAACAAGAAAGTGATACAGTTAGGCGAGTATGGACAACAGACGCGAAATGTTGCCAAAATGTAGCACGTCAGGCTGTGACGACAGCTAGATTATGTGACGTCAATACGACTGCTCAAGGCCAAATGGCCCACCAGTGCGTGCTCTGCGATTTGAAACTGAAAATGAAATTATATTCTTATTACTACACATAATGGTCTCATTTTATATGGTCACGATAAACTTAACACATATTTTAAAAATATGATAAAAAAGTAGGAGAATTATTACATTTGCATTCAATAGTAGTTAATGTTATTAAAATTATAAGTGGGCAATTTGGGAGGTAGGGATGATGTTTTCATCCGTTTTCCTCACTATTCTACTTGGAAATTTGTTTCTGGCATGTGAATGATGCATTTTAATTTTCTTGTATTTTTGGTCATTTCATATCCTAGTGCCAAATTTTCAAAATGTTCACGACTGAAGAAAGATGCCGAAAAGTCGTCTCATTCTTAGAAAAGTTTTGAGAAAAAAAT
The DNA here is from genome assembly GCA_963966045.1 of Xestobium rufovillosum. Classification (NCBI taxonomy): domain Eukaryota; kingdom Metazoa; phylum Arthropoda; class Insecta; order Coleoptera; family Ptinidae; genus Xestobium; species Xestobium rufovillosum. The sequence continues at coordinate 18,294,310 of OZ014494.1, forward strand.
GTAGGAATAATTTTAATGACCTATCCATTTATGGAACACCCTTACCCCCTGACACCATGTATAAGCAAATTTTAGCTTCTGGGGGATTGATACAGGACAGGTTACACTCTTGGTGGCCCTAGACTTCTCTAAGGCATTTGACTTGGTTAATCGCAATCTTTTATTAACCGAACTAAAATTCTATGGCTTTGATCCCGCAGCTGTTCAATGGTTCTCCAATTACCTCTCAGACAGAACTCAAACGGTGAAGATGGAAAGTACTATATCAGGCGAACTACTTATTACTATGGGAGTTCCCCAGGGCAACTGTCTCGCCCCTCTTTTATTTTCCCTATTTGTAGCTGACTTGCACTCCGTTACTGACAACTCACTCTGTCATATTCATCAATTTGCCGATGATACTCAGGTGTATAGGACTTGCACCCCGGAAAACTTACAATGTGGTTTAACTGATCTGAATACGACCTTAAATAAGATCTGTGAGTGGTCTAATAATAATGGCCTCCTGCTGAATCCCTCTAAATCAGTAGCCCTATGCTAAGGCTCAAATGTACTCCGTAGCCGCATTGTTACAAGTGGTGTTTGTAAAATTTGTATTAATAATGTAGAACTCTGCTTATCGGATAACATAAAGAACCTTGGTGTCTATCTAGATTCATGTCTGAGCTTTGGAGTTCACATAAACAAAAAAATAGGCATAGCCTATTCTAAACTCAAATCTCTATACAAATTTAAATATTACTTATCGAGTGACATTAAATTGCACCTTGTTAGCTCTTTAATATTGTGCCACGTGGATTACTGCTCAAGTGTCTACTACAATTTTCTAACTAAAACAATGCAGCATAAAATTCAGAAACTACAAAACTCCTGGCTTAGGTTTACCTATAATATCGATCGCAGACAGCACGTTACACCCATATACAATGATTTGGGTCTACTGAAAATCAAATTCCGTTTTGAGCTTTCGTACTGTAAATTGATTTTTAATGTTGTACAGTTTGGCACACCTGTTTACTTAAATGACTTGTTGGTTAAGCGTGGCGACTCTCGTAATGTGGATCTAAGAAACGTTGACACTTTCACTCTTCCCTTACATAATTCCTTGAAATTCGATGCTACTTTTGCTTACATTGCGCCAAAACTTTTTAACAAGTATCATACCATTTTTACTAAATCTGGGACTTTAGAGTCCTTCGCATTAAGAATGAGATCAACGTTCTTGGATTTGCAGAGAAGTGACGGTTCGTTGCGCTGATCAGGGCTCTGTTGTCAGATTTCAATTTTACCTAACTTTAGTTTTATGCACCTAGTTTTTTTTGTAGTAGATTACTTTTAGGAAATACCAGCTTTGCTGTGCTGTATCCTTTTGAAGGTTGTTTTTGTAAACTTCTTTTCAATAAATGTTATTATTATTATTATTATTATTTGTTTCTTATTAATTTTTAGCTGGTGCTGTGGGATCTGCTACATTGAAATTGGGAAGATACTTAGCTCCGCATATCCAGAGACAGGGAACCAACCTTTTGACACACACTCTTCATTACAGCCAAGAGGAAGCTTCTTCAAGGGTAAATCAGATCTTAAACGTGGCTGCGAGTGCTGTCGAAAGTTTCTCAACGGTTTACAGTGGCTTGGAAACTTCAGCAGGTATATTGGGCAGGAACTTGAAGGATAATACAGTGAAAATTGTTAATCACAAATATGGCAGACAGGTTGGTGATGCTGCAGATGATACTTTACAAGCTGTTGGCAATGTTATTGTTGTTAATAGTCATTTGAAAATTATAACTCCGAAAGGATTAGTCAAACAGACTGCAAAAGATGCAGGGAGAGCTGTAGCACAGACTAGATCCACATATCCCGAGGAAAGTTTCGAAGTGGTTTCAATGCCAAATTTGCCTCATACTAGTCCTGATATTGCTAAACTGAAGTAAAATTATCTTAAGTAAATATTGGTTTTCGATAAGCTAAAGTTGCATTTACAGATATGGTGTTGAAAGTTTTAAATTTTAATATATGTTATATATAATCACGTATCTTGCCAGTGGTTAGTGGTATTTTTTGTTATTTTTTACCATATTTTTTATATTGTTTGTTATGCTATTAAAGTTTTGTTTCTTTGAACAGTTGTGTACTTTGTTACTTCCAACTATCATTTCCTTACAAGATTCTTTACTGTAGGTACTTGATTGAAGATATGAATAATATGACTGAACTTAAGGGATCTGTTTTAAGACATAGTACAAAAATGACCTTTTGTACCTGTATCGGTACCCCCGGAAAAAATATTGACATAAGTTTTTGCGGAAAGAACACTTTCAAATTTAATAAAGTGTGTGACTAACTGCATCAATTACGCGTGCTGCCCCCTCTGTATGCAAAGCGGCGCCCTACTGGGTATTGCGATGTCTGCACAAGTTTCAATTTCAAGTATGCACGTGTTATGCGTTTATTAATTACACAACTCAAATTCGCATGCAATGTTTATTATTATCCTCCTCAATAGAATTTTGTTTTATTTTTAACACGAAAAAATCATGTCTGTCAAAACGGGGCATATTTAGCAGTGAATACAGCACAAATGGACGGTCTAAACACAGCTCTGTGGAACCTAGCATAGCACAGCTCCACATGCAGTGGACCACGGGCTTTACCGTTCAGCAACACCTTGGTATGGTTGTTATGCTGTTATCCAAAATTGCTTATGGTTTCGTGCCCAAAGAACATTAGAAACTCCTTGATCTCTCGCAGCACTTTAGGCCTTCGTTCAGGTTATTCAGACTTTGTTCTACCATGCATGCTGTATGGCGTTTAGCTCAGGAAACACGAAGGACAAATGCAGTACGCCATTGTTTTCTGAGTCCGTTATCCATTACCCTTCGTCATCTAAAAGCTAGAGCTCGTGGCCTTTTGCAGCATGAAAATTTGTGACAATGTTATTTTTATAAAGCGATTTTCAAATATTTGACCTTCAAGTTGCCAAAAGGTACCAATCAGATCTGCTATTAAAAGAAAAACCACCTGCACGTTGTTATTGCCCCACCTTTGAATTACTGGAACTCTGTAAATTTCTAGATGTTTGTGGAAATGTCCATAGTCAAAATGCGGGGAAATCTGAAGAAATCACACTTTTGTAAATGGTTACATTTCCTGCTATAGGTACTTGCATGAAACTAGCCTGTATTTTACTGTTTGCATATTTCTCTCAGCGACATGGAACCTACGTCTAACCATTGAAATAGGTATTGCATTTTGAATGATGAAACAAATAATTACTCTGCATTTGTTGGAGTCTTTGTCTGCTAATCAATTCTGTCAAAAACAACACGATCTTTGATGAAAAAAGTGCGTATTATACGGGAGCAAGTGTTAAGAATTGGTCCACTCATAAGTTAAAGGTGAATTTGAAATCGTTACTTGTAAAACACAGTTATGCGGTTTTAGAATTTTTGGATGCCGATAGTATACATTTGTCTACTCGAGTAAGTAAAATTTCATTCGGTTTTGTGCAGTATGGTCCGGTGCCTGCATGTCATTATAAATTTATATTATTTGTGAAATTTTATTGATGCCAGAATTTATTGAAAAATTTTATTAATTTTGTATTTTATATTTAATGTAGTTTTAAATAGTCTCTGTTCACCTGTACACTCAGTAATAAAAGGACAATAAAATATATTATATTACATTACAAAAACTGTTTGCTTTGTAGAACTACTGGTAAATGTAACTTTATCCCCCCCCCCCACAAAGAAGTTTACACAGTTTCTCTACCAGAAAGGCGCAAGCTCTAATTTTTATTTCGTAAGGGAGTGCAATAAGCAAACGTGAGTGTCAAAATTTGGAATGGGGGGGAGGTAACTTAACAGACCCCTTTCTTTAACTAGTAGATAATACCTTTGTTTTTCTTGGCTTTATTGTATTCTTCTGTTGTTATATCGTGTTTTTTGGCGCCAGGCCTGCACACAGACCTTGTCTACCTTATTTAAACATACATAAACAAGTTTATTTCTGTAGAATACAATCTTATTTTGTGTAGAATATTGTATTTTAAGCTGGTACATAATACATTTTGTGAAGAATTGTACGAATTTTAATTCACATATTATTTGACTTGTGAACATTATCTTCAGTATATTTCTTATATTGTTTTGCCCCATCAAATATCAAAGGCTTGAACTGCTCCCTTTGAAAAAGCACACTTTTTATTATACTTACAGGGTGAGTCAGAAGGAACACACCAAACTACAGGAGTGTATTCTGCATATAAAATTCATGAAACAATCCAAATGTTATCCGATTTTTATTTATTTTCAAAAGTTATAGCATCATAACAAAATAAGGTAAGGTGGGGTAAGCGCGTTTTTGGGGCAAGTGCGACTTTGGGCCGTTATTGCCTACCCAACAGCAATACCGTTACTGCCATCTACCCGTGGGAAGTTGAAACTATTAGCATCCATTTGAGCTAATTACGTGATCTACATCAGTTTTGCATGAACAGTTTTAACTCGCTTGCAAGATAAAGCAGTTTATTTAATCTCAAATCTTATTGGCGGTATTACAAATAGGAAAGTGTTTAAAATTGATTTTTTGCACGTTATTAGTGTTAGTATAAGTGTAGTTATAATCATTTTTAGTAGATGTAATTGTTTTTTTTTTTCTTAGAGGGTAGGTCCGTGTTGCCCCAGAAAAATTTTGCACTGGGTGAAGTGTGAAATAGTAAAATTTCCTGTTGATTTTTCAAATTGTCATATCCAATAAGTTACTTTTGCTTACATTTTCTTTTTTTTATATTTCTAAGTAAAGAATATCGATTTTTTGTTATGAGAATTATATATAGTTTTAACAAAATATGTCAAAGAAAGTAAGTAAAACCATTTCTTACTAAAAAAATGATAACTTTCTACATATTAGAGATATTTTAACTTTCAAAAAAGCGTTCTGAACCTTATTCCATAAGGAAATCGATCTTTCCCCATGTATATTTAAATGTAAACGTTGTACCCGACAACGCACTTCCCCCATATAATGGGGGAAGTGCGACCTAATGGGCAAAAAAAAAATAAAATACCCATCACGGCTCCATACTATAAAAATATGATCTGATATTTTCGGAATATGTGACTAAGACTACCACCTTTATATTCCCACGTTTTTGTGGTCATACATAAAAAAAAATATTTTTTACAGCAGACAGAACCTAAACTTTACAAATTTTGGGTCGCAGTTACCCCACCTCACCTTACCCCACCCACATTGTCTTAATAGTAGCATTCTTGTAACAAATGATTGGATTGGTCGCGTTGGTCCTATTAGTTAGCCTCCAAGATTTCCAGACCTCACACTTATTGGATTTTTGTTTGTTGAGATGGTTAAAAATACTGCAAAAGTCCTTATTAGGAATTCGCTAAGTTGACTTGTTAGAAATGATGCAGCCAATATTAAAGAATGGCATGAGCAACTCAGGAGAGCAACAGACGCTCTTGGCCTATGAACCAGGAAATGCACAGAGGCCAGTTGTGGTATTTTTGCAAGTTTATTACAAGAACGCTACGATTAAAACAATGTGGGCAGGACATTTTGTTGACATTATAACTTGAAAACAAATAAAAATCGGATAACATTTGGGTTTTTCTTCATTATTTTTGTGTTCAATACCTTCCAGCAGTTTGGTGCGTTGCTCCTGACTCACCCTGTATTTAAGAACAAAGTATTAGGTACAAAAATGATCCCAGTTCACTTTTGGAGTCGTAGCCGGACAACTACATTCTGTACATGAATCGTATTACACGTTTTGGCTATTATGTAACAGCTAAGAGCTAACTAACAACAATTTCTTCAGTTTTGAGTGTTTGTGTGAATATAATTGTATGGATGAACATGATTACAAATTACAAGTCAGACATTTGTTAATTTCTCATTTATATTGTAGTTTCAACTAACAGAGATCGAGATATTTTCTCTGTTTTGCTCTCTTGCTTCGCGAGTTCAGGGTTTAAGTTGTTTTTGTGTTATTCTTATTGTTGCTGGTTTATTTCTTTAATATACGGTAAAGTCAAATGTTTTCCTTGTCAGTATCCGAACATTTCCTTGTGTAGTGTATCACCTTCACTGGTGTCTATAAAATCATAACTTAGGGCCATTAAAATAAGTTGACGATCTCCATATATTTGCTTTAAAATTTTCTGTTAATTTGCGTAGGTTACGCCGCGACATCACCTTTTAGATTTTTTCCCATCGAGCAGCCTTGAAAACCTCCATGTTAACCAGCAGGCCTTTTTATAAATTGTAATGGAAAAGTGAAATATCCACCGATTTAAAACATAAAACAGTTTAATTAACGTTAAAATTTGTAATGCAAGGGCAGATTTAAGAAAAAAACATTCTGTAAATTATATTCAGGTATTAAAATAACTAGTTGCAACGTACATAGAGGTATAGTTATTTCATTAGGTTTGATTAAACTGTTACATTAGAGGTACAGGTTCGCTTCCTATTTATGGATATAAAACAATCTATAAACTTAGTCTACGCAACAAAATCTAAAGGCCTGTTAAAACCACCTTTCCTATTCATGTATTGTCTGTATTTTCTTTTTAGAATCACATGGACACCGCCTACATCATTCCCTTCAACTTTCTTTCCTTTTGTTGTATCGAAATTACAAAAGCCCATTAGCTTCATCATTTCCTGTTCATCGGCAGTTTTTCCTTCCAAATCTGCAGAAGTAATGACAGGTCTTTCTATAGTTGCTTGCTTTGACCGCTTTTCACGTTCTAAAGGAGATCTTGAACGAGAGCGAGAATGTCTTCTTCGTACGTCTCTTTCGCTAGAATGCCTTCTCCTGTCCCTCTCACGAGACCTTTTTCTTCGGTTGCGTTCTCTATCCCTCTCTCTATCACGATCTGTGTTACGATCCCTTCTTCTTGAAGTTGGCGATTTCGAACGGCTTCTTCTACCCATTAGAGGTTATTTTTGTAACCAGTGTTGTCTATACTGGCAGGCTGGCACCTTCAAAAAGATATTTCATAAAAAAATGGAAAACTAAGTCTAATAATTTAAAAACAGGCAAAAATTAGTTTTTCCCAATTTTTATGTATTTTTTTTACCTGACAAAAGTTGCCTCAAAAAAATATTTCAGCAAAACAATTCTGACAGATCGATTAAAAACGTTCGACTTTAGTTCTTTTTCCTTCGTGGTAGCGCTAGTGTACTGACATTGTCTCGTGAAACTGCGATAATGTCCTCTATGCACAAACGCGTTGAGGTCAATTTTGCATCTCCTTATAAGTGTTATGGACGGTTGAGGAAGTGCGCAGACGCGTTCCTATTAGAGAAATTGGAGCTTCGAGTTGGGGTGTTGCTGCGGGTCTTCGGTTTGTTGGAAGTTTTTGGTGGTTAATATTTAAATAAAATAGTTGCCGGCGTGAATATTATAAACTTTTGCAACAATTTCAAGTAAGAGTAGATGAAAAAGTATACCGTACTTTTCAAAAGTGGTTATTAGTTGATGGGGCGTATGCTATACGGGCTTTTCTATCAGTGACAAACGATTTATCTGGATTTTGGTATCGTGTGTTAAGTTTTCGTCCACGAAGAACAAGTGATTTGTTAATTGGACGGTTGTTCATCCTTTGGAACTTGAGGATACGCGTCAGGTAACTAATTTTTTGAGTAAATCGCAAATAGAAAAATAAATGGGGACAGACGATTATTACCGAGAGTTGCTAATAAATTTTACGTATTTCAGGTTGAATTAAGGGTGTGTCATGAGTTTCTTGCCCCCTTAAATCCAGTGAGAAAATTTTATTAATTTTGGCGAACTTTTGCCTTTTTTTAATGCAAGTACTATTATAGTCTATATAATTGTTTTTTCTGCTTCCTTCCTGAATATAACAATGTTGGTTTTGTTTACATACCCCACTATTCAGTTATTTCAGTAACAGTTTTCAAATCATTGGTTCTGATTTCTGATATTTTTGTGGGTAGGTATGACTTGGCCTTTTTGTTCTGGGTACCGGTACCATGTCGGGCGATGACCGGTATTTAGCAACAGTAGGTACCCACCTTGTTTACTCGCTTCCTGCGTGTGAAGTTCCGTGTGTCGCTTGCGCCCCTGTTCAATAAATACCTACCTCGTCTTTTTTGTAACTAGTAAACTAGTAATTAGGTTAATGACTATAACCGCTATGCCATACGATTTAACTATTCAGTGGCCCTTTTAAACGAGACAAACGGTAGTTTTTTGGCTAAATTTTTTAACTGCAGTTGTTCGACGATCCACAAAGATGCTGCGTCTGGGAGATTCAACATTCAAGCTAGCGGATTATCAAACCAGTATTATAGAGGATGATCTCATCGTCGAAAGTTGTTTATTACATCGGGCATAGCGTGTTGTATAACTATAATCGGTTACCTACTGTTAATTTCTTGTGGAAGTGAAGAAAATGAATTGCGTTTATTACGTAATCCCATTACCAAAGAGTTTTATTGTGTAGTAGGTACATATTGTGGTTTGAATTTCACATTGACGTAACTAATGCAGTTTCCCAGAGAAACTTTTTAAAATTGTTTCTTTTTTTCGTTGGCATATGTTCTGTGGGATCTTCTTTTGTCTTTTTGCTCTGCTTGGTGTGATTATTATTTGTTCTCTCTTGTAGGTATTTTATTTTTGTTTTTGCCGGCAGAATAAACTGTACCTACCTATGTGAACGAAAATCCCTGAGCTACTGAAGTAGTGTTTCGGGCATATACCTAGGTATTTGGCTACAAACGCGCCACAAAAAGTGGTCCGTATGAAAGGGCACTAATCGCAAATTAGTTAATAACATTGCAACAAATGTGTTAATTGTGTAGAGCGTCTGTGTAAAATTTCTGATGGTAATTATGATGTTTATGTATATTGCTATGCATACTTGCTCATCGTTTGGTTTCCCTTTGTATTAAATGAATTGTTTATACAACCATACACGCATTAGTCTGGCGATACCAAACAATTGATATTATTTTAAATACAAGATGTGTGCATTAAATTTTAAAATTGTATTTTGGGACTTTCCGAAAATGTTGATAGCCGTAACTCGTAAATGTTGACAGAATAAGTGCTGTAATTTAATTTCATGAACCCGTCCAGAACGGTTAGAATTTTTTTATATGAATTTTCTAATTGTTAAATTGTTTTAATTTTAAGAAATCTCAGGGGTATCTCCAGAGGCCACCTGTATAATTTTAACAACTTCCTGTTCCAAATTTTCAAAAAAACCAAATACTTAAACTTGAGATGTGTGTTTCATATTTTTAATTGCCCCTTTTTAAAACTTCAGAAGTGATGGTTGGGAAAATTTTGTCTTAGTTTGTCGGTTTTAGTAGAATTTGCATTAATGGGGACTGAATTGTCGTCGTTTTTTTACAATCTGGCTCTGTCCCAAATATACAAGGTTATGCTAACTATAGTAACCAATTGACGCCTCCCACAATACACCCTAATTCATCTAATAGGATAATGTCAAGCGTATAATAGGTGACATCACATCGCATATATTCCGTCCGGAAATTTTGGGTAGCTGTTTAAATGGTACAGTCTTTATTATCTTTTAAAATGCTCTCTTTTGTGATACACTCACATTTTAACCTGAAAGACAGATTTTACGTATAAATAGTGTAGAGCAATTTAATAAAATGAAAAAACAGTAATAAAAGTAATACTTCATTGTACAGGGTGCTTCACTTAAAGTTCCCACTCCCCAATGTCTCTGTTATTTTTGAAATGCCAAAAATAAGTTAAATACGTACCTACAAAAGTTGTAGTTTTGGTTTTTAAGTTTTTAATTTTGTCGGAGGAAAAATCGGGAATCAAATATGGTAAGTTACAAACATAATTTGGATTTTTTTAAATGGAACAACCTATATATCCACCCCGTCCGACAGACAATTTTATTCTGATAACAGCGATATGAAACTTGTCTTTGATAATTTTTGAAATATATGTACAGTAGTGGCCATAAATATAGCAACTTTTAAAAAATCAATGTAATATTAAACAACATTATTTTTAAGATTAGAAATGCATTCCAGCATTCACATTGCTTCTATGGTAAGTGTTTCCTGCAATAAAAATTAGAGCTCTGTGAATAACAAATTAATCCCAGCATTTGTTCAAATTTTTGTTGGACAGAAATATAGCAACAACTGTCATAAAGAAGTTTAAAGTAATTAAAACGCCAGTTAAGTTGTACTTATCCCGAGTATTTATCGCATTGGCACTATTTCTGGTTAGTAACTAAAAAATGGGTCGGGCTAAAACAGTTTCAATTGAAATTAGGAACCTTATTACACAAAAGTATGAAAATGGTGTCAAACAGGCTGAAATTTCAAGAAGTTTTAATTTAAATAAATCCGTTGTGTCCAGAATTTTGAAGCTATTTATGTTGAACCCATTCCAAATCCAGGAAGACCAAGAAAAACTTCTGAAAGATTTGATCGACACGTGTTAAGAATGTCGAAAGAAAACCCATTCATGTCCTCTTCCAAAATTCTTGAAAAATTGGAGGAAATTGGATCAAAAGATGTTAGTGCTCGTACAATAAGAAGGAGATTAGTCGACGGCGGGTTATTTGGTCGCCGACCAGCGGAGAAACCGCTGTTGCCAAAGAAAAATGTGAAGGCCTGTCTCCAGTTCGCAATAGATCATATTAACTGGACCCCAGAAAATTGGAAGAATGTAGTTTTTAGCGATGAATTAAAATTTAATTTGTTTAAAAGTGATGGGCTACTCTATGTTAGACGACCAACGGGCAAGAGATTTGACAAGAAGTGCACATGTCCAACTGTTAAGCACGGTGGTGGTTCAGTTATGGTTTGGGGATGTTTCTCTAAGTTTGGGATGGGCCCAATTTGTCGAATCCATGGTAAAATGGATCGATTCATGTATTAAAATATTTTGCAATACCATCTGGTCCCATACATCGACGAAACAATGCCTTTAAGTTGTGTGTTTCAGCAAGATAATGACCCGAAACACTCGTCGAAACTTGTGCAGGATTGGTTAGCGGAGCAACACTTCGAAATTATGCGATGGCCATCACAGTCACCCGACTTAAATCCAATAGAAAATTTGTGGGATCACTTGGATGGCAAAATTAGAGGAAATAATTATACTAATTTGGAAAACCTTTATACTGCACTGGAAAATGCTTGGGAAATAATTGATGATGGATACATTACTAAATTAATAGAATCGATGCCTAAGCGATGTGCCCAGGTTATTAAAAATAAAGGTTATTATACAAAATATTAAACGCTTTTGTTATTTTTAATTAATACTTGTCAAAAAATTTTTTTTTCCGTAGTTGCTGTCCAACAGAAAAATTAAAAAAATATTAAAAATAATACTTGTTTTAATTACACATAAATACGCATTATGTACTAGAAATGTGTATGTATTTTAAGAACAAAAAGTAAATAAAAAGAATATTTTTGTTTAGAAAAAAAAATTAAATTGGAAATTTCAGGAAGTTGCTATATTTATGGCCACTACTGTATGTAAAAATCTTGTATTATTACCATAATATCGTATAATAGTCAAGCGAGTAGTCAAGTATGCCGTGATCTCGACCGTGATTTGTTTTGTTGTCATAGACTTAACTGAATTTGACATTTCTAATAAGAAAGGCAACCAGTAGGTAATTAGACAGTTATTTAATTATCGTAAGTGGTGAACAAGGAACAACAAAATAAATCCCATTATGCTTGACTATATGATATTACGACCGATATTTTAAGATTTTTAAATACAAATATTTGAAAAAGTATTAAAGATAAGTCATGTGTGCTATATCCCTGTAATCAGAATAACATTGTCTGTCGAATGAGATGATGATAAACTTAGGTAACTTACTTCTGCAATAACAAGAATAACTGAGATAAAGGGGTGGGAACTTTAAGTGAAACACCCTGTAAAATTTATAAAAAATCTCGGTGGCTATTTTTATTTTAAAAAGCTTATACATGCAGGGTGAAATGTTTTTCACCATAGCACAGCTGAACTTTTGGAACTCGTACGAGGTTCCGAAATTGGTAAATAAGGTAAGGTAAAACCGAGGGTAAAACGCACAGGCTGTTGGGGGATCGCGAACTGTTCTCTTGTATCTTGGAGATATTTATGCTTTCTCTTCGTTTTTTAATGTTTTATGAGTTCAACGTTTTCTCCCTCGTTTTCTCTTATCAACCCATTTTTTCTTTTTACGGATGAAATTTTAATGACCTAAAATATTCATAATAACAAATTCAAGCTTTACTTTCTTATTTTAAATTTATTGAATAAGTACTTAGTAGGTACATCGCCAAGCTCTCAGTGCAGACTTGCAACCCAAAATCTTTTAATCCAGTTCGAAATTGTTGTGAACTTAGACCTATGCTGTACGTTATCGCAACTGATATTGTGGAATAATACAAAACAGGCATGTTGATTAGTTCTTTCTGTACGTTATTTATTTAGAACCCTAGTAGCGGTACTGTGATTTAAATGATAAATATTTATTTAGTCCGCCGCAATGAATCAACGTTATTGTTGCCATCAATGCATAATATTAAATAATAGGAGGTAAAATAGCGGAGGTTGTGATAAAATGGAATGAAGGACTGTATTAGAAAATTTTCATGTTTAAATAATGTATATGTTTGCTTTTAAAATCCAAAAATAAACGTGAAATCATTTTTATACGATAAATCGAAATACATACATTACTCTGGCTGCCTCGGAGTAGTAGATAAGAAGAGAGTGTTTTGGTTAAATCATACTCAGATTAATTATGTAGCTTGCATGTTTATTAATATATAATATTATTTAATAGCCTCTTCAGTGCTGCTTTTATGTAAAATAATTTTATTTTATGAATTATTGAAAATTGCGCATTTTTAAGTTGCGGTCAGTTGTGTGTGCGGTTAAGTAGAAAAATGCAATCAAATAGAAGCTGAGGTCATTGTAACATTAACAATGAAGATATTTAAACGGCATAGACATGACCACATGCTAATTAAACTAGGAGTAATTTTGCATTCAAGCCACAATTTTTAAGAAGACTTTCACTGTCTGACTTCATATAAGCCGATGTAGAAATTACCAGACTTTTTGCGAGGGAAGTACATATTATTTTACCCACTTTTTAATTCTGTTGAAGGGGATTTGTCTATTTTCATAGTACTTATGCTGCATTGGCACGTTTGTGGCTTAAATCCTTTATGGAGATAAATATGAAACGGTAAATTTAATGTTCCATTTGTCACAGATGTACGGTCTCGTTTCGGCCTCTGGCTTATAGTTGACTTTCTGAAGGTGTTTTTGCTCTTGGGGCGATTAAATTAGTAGGTCTATTTTAAGAATACCGTCTCATTCCAAAGAGATCACTTATACTCTCGTGGAATCATTAGATTCGTAAAATATCTGAAATCTGATCTTGTCTGTCGTCTTTAGGAAGTTCTTTAATTTGAACCTTTACCTGATACGATATTCGATCTTTTTGTTGTTTTATGTTTAGCATTCACAATGTTGCTAAGCTAAGACGAATTTTTGAATGACTTCTCCTAGATAAGCGAGTATTTATGCCGAATTCGTAATAGGTTCAATTTTCTTTAGAAAAATATATTGTACGAATTATATATGTAGGTATGAAATATGTTTGTAAGCAGTTTATTTTAAGTGTTCTTAGCAATCTCCATAGGTATACCTGCATTTATTTTATCACGTTTTATCATATCTTTCACTCTTCAAGAGGACTACCTACTTCGCCAATCATTTTCTGTGGGGTTATCGGAGAATACATTGCAGTCATCAGACTCGTTTACTTAGTGTAGGTGACGCCCCCAGAAATAATTTGAAACGTAAAAGTTGCAGCAGCTGCATTAGCAGTCTTTCGTCATATCGTCATCAATGTGAACTAACAAATATCGAAGGTGATTTAATTCGACAGTGTCAATCATCTTTAGTATGGGGCATATTTAGCCGATTTCGATTGCCATTTTTATACTGTTTACGGAGATTGTAGAGGCGCTGGGAACGCGCCAGAGCTAAAGCCCTCTATAGAGGGCTTTAGCCAGAGCTATAGTGGCTATGAGATTTACTTAGAGGCATATAGGTACCTACTGAAAAATTCAACGCGGTCTTGCACTTCCAACCGTCACAATGTGACATGTGGCATGTGGGGAGATGACCAACTATGCAACCATAGTATAGTATGGGAACATGCATATCTGGATATGATTAAGGGTGTTAAATAGTAAGTCTGCACAAACGTATAAAGTGCTGCCACCTATCGCCCAAAAGTGTGATTAGGATTATGCAGAATGTAGTCAGTCTATTATGATTGGTTCCTATCACAACTGCAACCTCATTAGACGGAACAATAATTATAGATTGGAATTTTCAAGGTTTTTTTGCTTTGGCTGCAATCGAATAAATCTGAGAGGATTAGTCGACGATCCTACTAATAAATGTTCAGTTTATTGTGCATCTCGGCTAAATGTAAACAAGATGGAGGAATTGCAACATGATTTTTATTCCAACACGCCAGTTCAACCAAGTAACGTATCAAGACGTTCTTGGTCGAAAATGAATATCAAATAATTAACTTAGACAACCCTAAATTAGCGTTCTTTCACGACCAACTGTTCCCTTTGGAGGAAGAGAAACGGACATACAATTACACGTACAATTATTTTCCCGACGTTGAAATGTCAGAATCCGACCATTTGGGTACCATTTTTTGCGTTTAAGTTTGATTATAATAATAAATATTTGTAGTTATGGAGAAACAAGTTGTTCTACCTCAAAGTTTGTCTGGTCACGAACGTTAGATTTAGGTTTACCAAATCGAACCATTACCTGCACGCAACCAAATACGTTGACCCTTTAAAAACCTGGATATGTGCGGGCGTGTATGTTAGTAAAATAAATTTAAATAGATTTTTCTCCCCACCTTGTAGTTCATACATTATGACGGGAAACTGTTCCTAAAATAAACTCTGGTACGCGGAAACAAACCCATTTAAAATGTAAACTAGACTGTATTTGAAGCTTAAAGTGTGACATTAATCAAGGAGCTCGTCGAAAAGATGTGGGTTGATCAAATAGGGTGCGGCAAAAATTTTAAATAAGTAATTTTAATAAAAACTGTTTTAAAATGTTAGAGGAGACTTAATAATTGTGGTAGGTTGCAAAGAAAGAATGCCTTTGTGGACACGTGATTCCGATATAGGTAGTTTCACTACTCATTCTTATACCCTGTTTATGGGAAGCACACGGTGTATATTGGCACTTTTTCCAACTTGCGATTGTTTATTTGTGTGCTGTCCGACACTGCAGCGAGAGGAAAATGGACGGTCGTGTCTTTGTTGCCTAGCAACTGCGGTACGTCCGGGAAAACTTGTTGTGCGCACGCAACGCTACGTCACTCTCCGTTCTCCCATGAAACGACTAATATTAAGGGTGCGGAATTTGAGCACTAAAAACGTGTTATGTAGACACATTTTTATTATAACACCATTCTGAAATTAAAGTAGATAGGACGTTAAATAAAAAAAAGATTTATCAATAAAGGATCAACTTAGAGACTCGCGCTACTTTTATAGCAATATTTTTCGTTCGCCTTAAATAAGTCTCCCTCAAATTATTGAAAAATCCGCCATAAAACCGTCATAAGCTCGACACCATGTTTACTATTTGTACACTTATTTATCGTAATTAGAAAGTAGGGTTGTCTAAGTTAATTATTCCTTATTCATTTTCGACCAAGAACGTCTTGATACGTCGCTTCGTTAAATCGGCGTGTTAGAATGAAAATTATATTGCAGTCTCTCCACCTTGTGCATATTTGGCAGAGATGAACAGTAAACAGGACGTTTGGCAGTAGTAGTAGTGTGACCACTGCAATGCAGATGGCGGTGGAGCTTCAGTTTATCCTAATATTTCTAAATAGAAAGTAATAATTTAAAGATAGGACCGCCGACTAATCCTCCCAGATTTATTCGGTTGCCGCTAAAGCAAAAAACCTTGAAAATTCCAAGCTGTAGAGGTTCCGTCTGAAGACTTTGCAGCTGTGATAAAAACCAATCATAACAGATTGTGACGATATTTTGCATAATCCTGATCACTCTTTTGGGCGGCAGGTGGCAGCACTTGTGCGAAATTGGGCAATTACGAAACTCGTTTTTGCAAAATATATTAAGCCCGTTGTCTAAGAAATAATATGCTATTGTATATTGATTTTAATTGCAAAATAATGCCAGCACATGATCGCGTTCATGTTATTAACGTAATTTTCTTTGTAAAATTCATCTGCAAAATCTGCATCAAAGAGCGTTGCAGAGGTTACCATAGCAGGAGCGATTGATAAAGTGGTATCTCTTCAAATAGTTTAACAATATTCTAGAATTTTTTTGTAGAATTTTAACTGTAGGTTTTATTGCAGGTTTCATTTTTAAACTTTTTTACTGACAGTATTCTACGTTCATTTTAAATACATTATGTGGAGGTAAAAAATGCACCGCGCTTTTAAGGTAAATTGCTAGTGGGTGCATACACCCACGTTTATCTTCACCTAAAATAGATTGAAATAAGTAATTATAGCCTTTCTCTTACGGTGAGTAGGTGTGATTTCTCTCCCTAGTGCTTATTTCATTTCGTCAGCAAATCTTTCTTATCCGTGACCCTGATGTTTTCAACTAAAGTACCTAGTTGTTTAGCACTACTAAACGTCGCCTATCTCATATTGTTTTTTAACATCAATTTAGATTTCTGTATTAAGTATATTTTGTGACTTAAAATTTTTTCGTGCAATCAATGATGTTTAAGTAAGATGTAGATAGGTGTACGTGAAGGCAAAAGCGATATAAACAGAATAATTAATAAGGCTATTTTTATGATAATGTATGGACATGGGTTGACTCTTTTATTTTTTGGTTTTACAGTTTTTTACTTTAGTTTCTCATTAGTTACCCTTGCAGTTACCTGCAGTTGTACAGTTTGGTCCCATTTCTTATGCATTTTGAAATTTTTGGACAGATGTGAAGGAATTTGAAAATTAAAAATCTTGGGACTGAAGAAAGTTGTAGGAAAAATATTTTAGATGGACGAAAACATGTTGGTTCTAAAAGTAACTGTTCGCAAGCAATAAAAATTCGAAATATTTTTACAGGGTGTTAACAATTACATGACTAAATTAGGATTTCAAAATGCCATAATTTATTTTCTCAAACGGATACGTCATTTTTATCGTAGATGTTATTTTACTAAATGTACCTACTTTCAATGAAGTATGTCTATTGGTTTCCCTGCCTCAAAAATTAATAATTTATTGGATACTTCATCCTCAAATAATTATTTAAACGCTTGTAATTCGTTAACAAAGGAAAATATTTGCGCGAAAACATGGTGCAGAAATAAAATCGATTAGATTCAGAAATGCTATCATAATACAGAGTGGACCGTTTAAAAAATTAAGATACTGTGCAGTAAAGGCTCGAGTAAAGGTATTGTGGGTATAAGTGAAAATAATTTTATAAATTAAAGAATGAAAAATGACATTCCTCATCTACCTATTTTCTGTAAAATGTACAATAAAACTGATGTATATAGTGATATAGGTAGTCGTGGTTTTCCCATCCCTGTGTGCGATATAATTTTTTATTTTTGTTTCTTATTTGACTGTTAGTAAAAATCTGTTTTTTTCTCAGTTTGTAAGTAGGTACACCTGTTGCCGTTTTCCTTGTTTTGTTGTTCCAGTTTGTCACCAAATACAGCTTTTACGAGCGAAGTTGTATGACTGTACTTCTGGGATTCCCTTGTTCTGCATCGTATCTTTTAAAGACAGTCTAAATGAGCCCAAATAGTGGAACACTGAAAAGCACAAGAAATAAGTAGGTGTCCATTATAAATAATGACGTTGACCTGGAATATTTTAAAGACTGAACTTTTACATACGCTTCAACTACAAAACAGATGATTGTCTATTAAACCGTGGTTCTTTCTGTTCTGTACTGAGTAATGGTTGAGTTATTCAACGGTAATTTGTTGTAATAAAGCCACTTACACAGGCATTCTTATGCCGAGGTCTGTTTTACGGGAGGACGAATTCCGAGCACTAGCATTTAACCTTAGTAATCGTGACCACCGTGATCCATTTATTGGTTTCCTGCGGTAGAACAGAGCATCCGTAAATACATGGCAAGTTGTACGGGAAGGTTGCTTTGTATAAAGAGTATAAATCATCAAGCGATAATATGAATATGTAAAGTGATTGTTGATTGTGCACATACGCTTAAATGTGTATTATGTTTGCGTTTCCTCGAGCAAGGCTAGATTTTACCGTATTTGTGAACATTAAAGTCATATCTATTTTTATCTGCATGCGTAATTGCAGGTTGAGTCGTTGCATTATTTTGGCAATATGTACTTAAATTAAATTGCTTGTCCTAATTACACGGACAATTTTCTGCTTAGGCGGTACGCATTCAAAGGTGGTGTTCAAAGATTTTAATGGTATGCTAAGTATGGTGTCAAGATTAAAATGTACACCTCGGAGTCTGAAAAAGTACCGGAAACTTACTTACCGTCTCATCGGCCAAAGACCGTCGGAGCGGAAAGGGAGAGAGTTCTAATAAAAACGCCTGAATTTTTTGAAGTCATAGGCTGAGGAAAAGTGCGAAGGATTTGCATTTAATTCTGAAAGAAACTAGAGGGTTTGAGATCCGGCGTATAGGCCGGGTGCATGCGGAAGAATTTTTAAGTGCAGTTCATCCGCTTTTGATATCACTTCACTCGACGCAACGCATTTGTGCGACGGTGCACTGCTTTACTGCAGTGGTCCAGCAAAGACCAGAAGCTCACAGTACGACAATGGGGTCGTTGCACTAAATAGAAAATCGATATAATTTTGATAGAAATAAGTAACTAGGTGTTTAATGACCCTCTGGGTTACATTTATTTACTTACCAGTAGCCCAAAATTTAAACAATGGCGATTTTAGCACGAAGCGCGCCTTCAGAGAATTAAACAGAAACACGTGCTGCCTCAGTTACGTCATTACCTTAGAAGCGCTTGTGATTGGTCATCTGTACTGATGTTTTGGTACCCAGAAAGCGAAAGTTACGTGGAGTTTCAGTCGAGTCGGTAATTAGTATCGGTAAAGTAGGGAGCGAATAATCAAATTCTGACATTTGGAGGTTATTTTTATTTGTATTGGGCGTATAAATAGTTTTCTGTCGTTTATTTATATGTTTTTATTCCTACTTATTGTGTCAGTGTAGTGTATTTGTGTACGGAATATAGAGCAAGGTTTCGTTAAAGCCGATTCAGACAATTTACGGACAGTTAGTAGTGAAATGGTTGACAATTATTATTTATGCAATTTGGACTGTTTCAGTGCTGAAATGAAAAATATTATAACGAAACGGTGGGTGCTTCATTTATTTGGGAACTAGACAAACTGAAAAAAACACTGCGATTGGTTATTACGTTTGACGCGTTTGACTTGACACAAAATGACGTTTGCCACGTTTGCGCTAGCAAGCATAAACAAACAACGGTTGTACTTTCCGGCTGATATCGACAATTCTCGGCATTGCCGCAGATACGTCATCATTTAAAAGGCTTAAAGGGCGAGGGTCTTAACTTTGATGGTGGTTTAGATGCCTAAAACGTTCGCTGTGAGAAAAATAAAAAAATACGGGTCAAATATTTTACGAGAATCTTCGGGAATATATGATTTTTAAAAATTGTGTAACGACCCCATTGTCAAGAAAATTGTCGATTTCATCCTGAATTTCTTTGGAGGCTTTCAGTTGCAATGTCATCAATCGATGCTGGCTTGTTTGGTATGACAAGAGTCATAGTGATGCACTCAGCTTTCGAACATAGTGGAAATTCTGTCAAAGGCCACAGGCTCACGTTAATAATTGTTGCTTGATCCTGTTTGTGTTTCGAATGATTCGTGTAAACCGAGGTGTAAACATTTTTTTCTTCAAACAAACCATGTTTTTGAGTCCGGAATAAAGAGATAGGTGCATAAGAAAATTGAAAAGCTAACGCGGCTCCTACAGGAAATATGTAGATAAATTGACTTATTTGTTACGGGGTACGTTTCTGGCCCCTAGGACTGAAGCTTACCTTATTATGCCTCATAAGTTCTGCTCCTTCAAAGAATTTTAGGATAAGACTTATCGACGTATAATATCATATACATAGCTCAAAAGCTTATACGCCTAGCTGCTACAAGAGCAATTCGCAAAGTATATGTGATCCTCCCCTTCTTGTCCTTCACTCCAATAGTGGTGAAATTCCCCATAAGTGAACAGTGTCCCAAAAATAGTCCTACTGCCTATCTCGGCTTGTTTAAACTCAGTCGTAATTATTCTCCAGCTCTTGCTAAATGGTCCGCTAAAGAACATCCGCGATTGCCTCGGCCCAGGAATCTCCATCCAGCAAAATATATGTTTTTGCCTTACCAAGTCCTTTTCGGTCCTTTTTCACCCATTCGACGGTCTTTTGATATACCAAATAGCACGTCGGTTCCGGGCCTATCAGCGGGGCTTTAGGTAAAATGTCCGCTTTCTCCTTTCTTTCGTTTTCTGTTGATCGTAGGATAACCCTGTTTGTACTGCCTGTGAGTCCACACAGTCTTTAACTCTTCTGGATTGTATCATGTATCTACAGATTCCAGAGCTCTGGATCCTCTTATTTTCAAAGGACCTCTTGATCATCTCCTGCTCACATATACGTAAATTGCAGTCATTTTTACCTGGATTACGGTCCCAAGGCTTCCCAGGTTGCTAATTTCATTCCCTGCGCCTTTGCTAGCGATACCCACCCCAATGCTCTGTGCAGTTTTGGACACGTCTGTATACCAAATGGTGCCATACTATTCTCTTGACTTCTATCCATAGTACTCCACTCGCTCTATCGTTATGTGTAACCATACCGATAAAGTTTGTGAAAGTTTAGGATTGAGACGATTCTATCAGACTACATGCTAAGCATGCATTTTTTGGCTACACACAACGGGGTGCGCCTGGTGCCCCGAGATGCTGACGGATCTTCTATCCACCCTCTCAGCCTGTAGACTTCTCCACCTTAGGATTTAGTTTTTTTTTGCTTTCGGCCCGGGTGATTAAGCCAAGGGCGAGGCCAAGGGCTTCATGTCAAGAAGACGAGGTTTAACGGAAGGTCTAGCTCAGAAGAATTTCAGTAAAAATCGTTTCAAAATAAGGCTGTTATTAAAAAGAGAAAGAGGCCATTTTTCAGTTCTTTTCAGGATATTTTAGACAAGATGCAAAATTCTCCCGGGGTCACCTTTTATAAGAACTGAAATAGCAATAGCGGGCCAATAAAATTTTGCGCTCTGTATTTAGGTGCCGCTGTCATAAAATGAGCAAAAAATAAACAAATAACCATAAAATTTGGAAAATGATTTCTTATCTCTATGCAGTTTTTAATGTGTGATTTGCAATGAAATCGTACTTAATCTAATACTAATTTTATTGCTATAATTAATCTGCTGTTACAATGTATCACCGTGTACTTTCCAAGCATTTCTCGTATTTTTATAGCCCTTTTACGACTGTTCCTTTGTTAAAACACGCACACACCGGCGTCGTTGTCGTCGGAATTTGGTTTCCGCATCTAGGGGTTTGTTTTATTGATCTGTTTAACTGTTGGAATTTAGGACAACACCTCGTATATGGGAATTAGAATTACATTGTAGCGAACTTCCCGTTTTATTCTGTTCCGCTAGATTTAATGAGTCATTGTTACGATGGTGGTCGTAATTATATACTCGTTGCGAGCAATTAGGTCTTTGCTAAACGTGGAGGTCGAGATTTTAAGGAATTCTGTTTCTTCGTTAACTAGACGTGCGTTTCCAGATTTTATAGAAGAAAGTTAAATTTGTTTTCGATTCGTCGTTTGCTTATTTATGGACCTATTTATGCTTTATACCCTACTTTGTTACAAATAAAGAATATAATATTAACTTTGATATTTGAGTACCCATTTACTTAATTTAGAAGTTCTGCTCTGCGTTTCATTCTTTTATTGTCAACAACACCGTCTTGTATCTTTGTATCTATACAGACGTTAGTGCGATTCAATAACCACAATTAACTTTATTGTTACTGGCAGTGAGTACAATCCAGTTGAGTTCCATGACATCTATAATGAAAAAGTAGTTGTGGTCGTTCAGTAATCTGATTCGTTCCACGCAATTCCGTTAATTATTAGTAATAAGTCAGTCTCTGATGATGCAGACAGAATTTTATGTGCATTGCAAATAGAGTTGCGGCGAGCAAATGGAAGAATTCTTATTTTACTTTTACAGCAATCAAAGATAAGGTTTTTTCGAGGATAATGAAATCAAACAGGTGTGGTAGATTCATGTGCGGATATAATTTAAAGGCCTTAGCAGGGTGTGCTTTTGTTTAGATTAGGCTTCTCTTTACTAGAGAAAGTAAATGTTTGTACTTGTAAAAAGTGCTGTAGGCTTCCGAAGCTATTGTCATAACCATTTCCCCATTAAAGAAAAGGACGAGTATCCAAATATGTAATTGCCAATATAAAAACTTTGTCCAGGTTGCTGATTTCCAAGATACTTAATATATTTTATCATAATGTTCAGAGAGAACTTTGTATTTTGAAGATAATATGAAATTGTACAATAGTACTGGTTCCAACCAAATCAAATAAGTATCCCGATAAGTATAAGAAACAATGTTGCATGAAAACGTAAGTAAAGAAGTAGAGTACAAAAAGTATTGTTTTAGTGATGAATCACTGTAAAACATATGACATGTTTCTGCACTTAGATCCTTTGTAACTTACACTCCACTTGTAGATAATATTTTCCCGAATTCTTAAGTTTTTCGTGTTGCATATCGATGAGCTTAGGCCATTCGTAAAACGCTTCCACAAACGTGGACGAAAAGGGCAAAGAAGGAAATCTAATGTTACGTAGTTGTTGTAGCTTCGTTGATCAATAAAAACATAATCAATTCCTGAAATTAAAACACCTGTTACAGATTTTAAATTTATATTCCTGGAGCTATATTAAGAATTAATTTGGATGAAGGGAAGTTTAAACTGTGTTAATTGTTGGAGACGTTTTTTAAAATTAATTTATTAAGAAAGTAGTAATTTATGCTCGTATAAAAAATAACTCCTAAAATAGTCTAAAATTAATTGTCAGTTGGCAATAAAAATGTTATCGATCTGGCCTAACCCTGCATTAGTAAATTCACAAAATGAAACATTTATCAGGTTATTGACTCCCTGGGTTTGCGCAAACTTCGTGGCGCATCGAACTGTTTAAATATGACATAGAATGGATTAGGTCTTCTTATCATTGTATATATTACATTATTTTTGGTCAACCCACTTTGGGTGCTAGTGGCGCTCCTGAAATAATACTTCCCTGGCAACAACCGGACGGCGCCTATCGATCCAAACATGTGTTGCTCCCCATAAAGCGAAAGAAAGGGGACAGTAGTGTAACTTTCTCGCTCTTTTTAGTTCAGGCAGGAGATTGAATTGAATAGGGGGGTGGTTTGCATTTCTAAAGACGCCACACAAAGTCAAGTGGTTAGCTATTTGTGAGGGGACACTTGTGTATAATTTCTGATTTCAATGTTTTAGCATCTGTTGAGATCTTTGGTAATGAGCAGTAAAAGTAGGTCAAGTTTTTGTGAATAAACTACCAAATACATAGGTAGTTACTTTCAACAGCATTCTTTGTTATTTTTTGTAAGTACATAGTTTGAAACCGTCTACAACGTTTCGTTTTATGAATTCGTTATAGAATTTGTGGTTTTGGCTTTTTTACGACTTCACTAATATTGTGACGCTCCTGTGGGATTTTGTGTAGAATTTTCTTTGTGCTTGAATCAGCCAGATAAACATATTTTTGAGGATATTCGTTTCCCAGTCTTGATGTAATTCATGGAATTCAATGAGCCCGTGTGGTTTGTTTCAAATAAGGCTCGATAAATGTCCTTCTAGCCATCTTTCTTAAACAAGAATTCTGACAACTAATCTAGGCAGATTCTTATTTGACGTACATATCTTCTTCAGCTGTTGGGCGAATGTCAATGTTTACCAAAGCGTCCTGTGGAAGACTGTGCCGATGATTCGATGATGGGTTGCTGACGTTTCGCCTTCAGCAGGCTACAACTGAAGCAACTGTGGCAAATGATTGAGATAAGAGGAGTGATAGCGATAGGGCATGATTTGGGGACGTTCGTCGTATTTGTTCACTTTTCTGAAGAAACTGCTATGCTAGATGACAATTTAACTTCAGCCATAGCTGAAAAACGTGAGATTTGGCAGAATCTAATAGGGTGTATCGATGCAAGAATTTTCTGTGAATATGCATTAATCCATGAATGAACATTATATCAATTCCAAGAATATTGAGAATTCGCAATATTACATTGGAATAGTCGATGGTAAAAGAAGCAGTATTTTATCACTATCGGTAACTGAGGTGACTTCTTGAACAACGTCAAAATAGAAATTTCCACTTATCGCTATTAATTAGTGGTACTGGACCGTTCGAACAACTACTCCTCGGGCAAATACCCCGCCAGGCATTGAATTATAGAACTAAATCCATTATCGCTATAATTCTTTGCAATTTCCACTTAAGTCTTCAATTCTGCTCGTTTTCATTGTATTGTAGTTATTATCATCTTCACTTTGGTCCGTGAGGTTTCTATAGCTTGGACGTTATTATACCTTTAATTTTTAATTAAATCAGAGGAATATGTTTTTCACCTCATTTTTCACCCCATCTATGGTGGACAAACCCTTTATTTTATTACAGACTATACATATCAGAAGTCGGAGATACTAACAGATTTACACAATTCCAACCAAATTATGGATTACGACGATTACGTATTCGAACGAGTGCCGATTACGCCAATGATCACACCCCCCTCCCCCCGCACCTGTCACTCTTTTTGCGTTAAGTTGGTGGTAATGCTCAACGAAGGCAAATCCAGACACCATGATTTAGTGTTTAATTTCATTCGGCCTAGTTTTGCATCACTGGAAAGGTAATACGTTTAATGACTTGTTTTTTAGAATCCATGAATTTTACGCTACTGAAGAGATAATGACAAAAGGTTCCATAGAATTACTATTTCCGATTTTAAACGATTTGCATGTTGGTAGAGGGTCAGGGCCATAAAAAAACCTTCCTAACGTATTTTGACCTTATGTTATGACTTGAACGCAACAGCAACCAATTTTCAGCAACAGTAAGTGAAAAACTGGTTTCTTTTGGAAGATGACTTTGTATGTAGGTACACAATTTGCTAATTATTGTAACCCGAAAACAGTCTACACAGCCATTATTTGTTGAGTGCTCAGAAGCGTTTTGTTCTTTTTTAAGGACCGGCAAGACCGGTAACAATTACAATTTACAAATAGTAAAGCCATTAAAACGGTGAATGACCTTGCTTTTGGAACTTCTGTAGATTGGTGTAATTTTAAAAATGAAGCTGTTTCCGCTCATTTATCCATATTTCTCATTTCTCTTGGTGTGAATTATAATTTGCATTCAGCATTGGATATAATTTTTTTAGTAAGCTAATAAAATTTTGATGATGTGTTGCGAGGTGGAGACGTCCTTCGGGGACTTTTTGATGCTCTGATGAGTAAATTTCGGCTGTGTATCATTTTTGCGGCCGTTAAAAAGCTATTAATAACGGACGCTGCTGCTTGTGAGAATATTGTGCAGGAGAATTCGCGTGTTTTACCGCTTTTGAAGATTTTTATATGTATTTGCTTTTAGTCATTCTAATCACTGATAAGTGACTGCAAATATGGGTGCCGACTTTCTGTAAAAGTTTGGTATTGCCGAGTATAAATGTAAAATTGATTGCGTAATTTTGGACTTATTACATAACATACAGGGTGATTCACAAAGTTCTCCCGGCTCCTAAGCAGCATATACGAGTATGTTCTGGTTGGTATTGTAAGCAAAAAGTTCATGTGCATTTATTGTGAATAAGTATATAAAGTAATCTTAAATACTTAGGTATTTTTGTAATTTTAAGTTAGCTAAAATAACATAAAAATCCTGAAAACCACTGCATTCAGTGTACCAGAAAACCAGCCTAAGCAAACTTGTTCAGAAGCACGTTCTCGTATTGTATGTTTCACATAAGGAAAATGATTTTTGTATGATACCTATTTTTTAAGTGCTGGCGAAAAAAGGTCAGTTTTTTCAATCCCTCGAGGATTTTCGAAATTACGTGCTAATGACCAGTTGAATTTAATGCGTTTTCCAGAAGGTGCATTGTGAATGGAACACTGCAGTAAAATATAAATTTATTATGGTTATAAACATAAAAATTTCTTCCAAGATTTGTACAGCATTAATGTGTTTAAGAATACCAATAATTTTGATGCCCCTGAAATAGGTGCAATTAATTGCAACAAATCGTCAAAATTGCTCTTAAAACATTTTTTGTTTAAGTGGTTTTCTATGTTTTAATTTTGGAGGCGTTGGACGATGACCTTATTAAAAATAATTATGAGTTCAAATAATAAAAGGTTTTAATTTAATCTTTTTCCTAATTTCAACCTAATTCAAGATGTTTTATTATTGAAAGGGTTAACGGTTTTTCGTGCCAGCATGTATAATTTTAAAAAGATCTCTGTGTTCAGGCCAAAATTATTGTTTTGGGTTTTGGGCAACCTACACCTTTTGAACGTCATGATATAGTGCATCATAACATATTTTCTAATGAATTGTTCCGTGCTATTTTGATCTCAAAGTGTTTGTAAAGTATACATGCAGCCGATATGGCTATTATCTAAAGATATTGAGATAAAAGCATTACCTATTTGTTATTCACTTATTCAATAAATTATACCATTCCATAAGTATTGCGTGATAAGAAAGAACTCCAGGAATTTATAATTGAGGTACATAGTGTATTGTTATGATGGTCAGAAGCCTCTTCGACAGAATATTTACTTAATATTTTATTTTTCTTTTTATTAATTTTATCTGCGTATTATCCCCGGTATTATCTATTTATCTTTATTTTTTAAACTTAGTTTTTTAAGTGTTGTTTAAACACTTATTAAACATTTTTTGCCCGAAACAAATATTAAGTATGTAGTGTAAATTTATCTAAGCAATTATTACTATTGCAAAAAATTATTGAAAGTACGTACCTCTGAAAGTACATACATACTTGCATGTAGATTTTTATTTAAGTTGGCGATATAGACCTTTTTGGGTGGTTTATGTTTGCTTTCGAAAATTCTGAAGTTGGTAAGACAAGTACCATCTTTAAACAAATAAAATATATTGTAGTGGGACTGTTGATAGTAGATAACTTGTTTCGTATATTAGCTCGTATATTAGTATGGTATGACATGATCTGCCGGGCCTTCGGCTGGGCCATTCCCAACTGTGGATTAAGGCATTTTCCGAGGCATTTTCTTAAGATTTTAGAATTTCAGGTCCTTCAGAATTTTTAGTAATACTCCATTGCATTCGAAAATGACCAGTATCGGCTGCTACTAGATGCTGAGTATTGGTATTGGCATTGGCCCAGCTCTACTCAAAATCTCATAGTATGCAATGGCAGAAAGAAGGCTTCTTAGAAGACTTTTCAATTTACTATTCATGGTTCTTAATGCTCCAATATTTCGAAGGAAGGGAACCACGGACCACGTGTCACTTATCAACGATGACACCCCCTCAAGAACGGCTCTGAAACACGCCACAACATGCTTCTTTTATTCCTGGAAATAGGAAATCCAACACAATATTTTAGTGATTTACCAAGAAAAGCCTTTGTATACTTTCCATTCATCAATTATAACATCAAATAAATGTTGTGCATATAATAAATTATGAACTGTACAAGAAATGCGACGATATA
The DNA here is from genome assembly GCA_963966045.1 of Xestobium rufovillosum. NCBI lineage: Eukaryota > Metazoa > Arthropoda > Insecta > Coleoptera > Ptinidae > Xestobium > Xestobium rufovillosum. The sequence continues at coordinate 18,322,258 of OZ014494.1, forward strand.
CAACTGGGACTCGAACCAATGTTCCTACTTTCCGGGTGGGCATTGTAACTATTAAACTATCGCTCATACAGGGGGAAAGGGGGTTTCGTTTTCCTGTGTATGATCCAGAAATTATAATATTTCTACCACCTATGTATATTTTGTGTACTGTGCACATTTTTCGTATGTATTAAAATTAATTCAAAAACATCAATTGCAACTAGAATCAGTGTTTAGGATCGCAACAATTAAATGCCAATTAATTGTGGTACGGGTTAGTCACCCATTTTGAAGAAATAATTTTTAAATAATTTTCACAACTTGTAGCAAGTTTGAGATTAAAAATAATAACGATATGTTCTTATTTTAGCAAATTTAAGTCATACCTAATATTAGTAATGTATCAGTTTAATGTGGTGAATTTATCAACATTCTGTTATTGAAAACATTTTGATTTAAGAAAGTGGCAAATAATTAGGTGCTTTAATAGTCCATTTTGTGACAAAGTCAGAAAATGTCGAACATACTTGGATAAGGATAGAGACAACAACTGTAATAAACAGATGGTCTTTATAGGCACTGCAGCCTTGTACACTTTTCTAAATATTTACAGCATTTTTATCCATCCAAGGTACATGTTTTAATTGAAATGTGAGAATAATTGTGATTCAGAATTCATTCACTTAGGTTTGATTTTTTATGTACATATATCAAATTGTTTTGATTTTATTATAGTTATGGATAATTGAATGCTTACAAGCAGAAGAAAAAATATGTAAACAATGTACGTACCTATACAGGGTGGGCCAATAGTGCGTAGTCGGTCCGTATCTCTAATTCTATTCAAGATATCAACATGAAATTTTACGTGTGCGTGGAGAACCCCATGCTTCTCTTAAAATTATTTTGATGTATATACAGGATGTTCAACTGCTACGTATCAAACTAAAGTTATGTTTTTTAAATGGAATGCCCTACATTTGTTTACATATTTGGATTTCCCATAAAATTTCATGAAAGTTGATATGCTACACGGTGGGGTTTAGAGTAAGCGATGTTAAGATATGGCCATTTTAGTACCAGTGTGAACCCAAGTTTGTGGTACTACTGACGTCTGCTGGTCAAACTCTGACTATGATTTTTGTATTGGACTAGGTTCAGAGGATAATCTATTTGTAAAATCCATTAACACTTTTTTCAAAATAGTTCATATTGTACAGAGTGGCGAACTTGCTCAAAATGGAGCTTTTCTCAAAAATGTTAAATGGAACACCCCGTATATTATTTGCATGTTTGATAGCCAGTTTATTAAGCTTTCGACTGATGCCGGTATTGGCAGGTCTGCAACTGATAATTTAGGCAGAAATGAAGATTGAACCTTAAGAATTGAGATTTTTGCCGTAATTTTGTACCATTTTTGTGGAATTTCCCCCATTTTGCCATCCAAAATGCTTACACTTTGTTTTTACAGAAAATTTAGCGAACAGAGTTTACACTGGCACAAGAAATCTCATTGCAAGATTACTTCTACGTTTAATAAGTTACCATTTATTTAAGAATATTACGATGAAGAAGCAATCTGGCGATGAAATTTTTTGTCTCAATGTGAAATCAACTCCCAGAAACAAAATGGAAATCATATTATGTATGTGTTTTGCGCACTAAAATTTAGGAGAAACGAATAAACTACCAGTCAAATTACTACATTTTAAAGTTCAATTTTCAAACATAGACTGTATGCCGCGGCCCATCATTAATTTCAGTCCGGCTCACGATATCTTCAGAAAAGTCCCTTACTTTGGTCCACATCACTTTGCTTTCCTATTTTTACCAGGACATTTAAATTTTTTATATTTGGGCTGTTCAACGTATTAGGTACCTTTATCCCTTCTTTTTCTGAGCTAACCTACGCACCTCTCGCAGAGTTGCTGGAAAAAATTCAATTCAAATTGAAGGCAGAATCAAGTCAAAGGAGAGAGCTCCTCACCTTGTAGCGGAGCCACTGGCCGCTGTGAAAACGTCTATAAAATACAATCACTTGTAAAATATTATTTTAACACGTTCACGACCGCCCATACTTGAATGAACATTACCCAAAACCAATACATATATGTTTTTTGCACTTCATGGCATTTAGCAAGAATTTTGATTCTTTATGGTTAATTTTATTGATATTTGATATACAAAATGCTTTTTGGATTTCAGTTTTTAGTGATACAAAAGTAATTGGTACTTTACTTACAATAAAACATCCCAAAATCCACAAAAGAACAATTAAACACCACAGTACACTCTTGACGGCTGCTATTTATTTTATAGGTTATGGGTTTAAGTATTTCTCAAACCCACTCGTCACACATGTGTGCCACACATCCCGCCACACTACCTCCAATTTTTATAGGTCTAATACAGACTATGAAACAGCTGTCCCTTTTTGAATTGCATAATACTGTTGGCACAGATATATACAAAAACTGACCAGACGGTCGTGAACGTGTTAATAGCATTCGTAGTTTTGGAGATATTAAGAAACATGTTTTTTTTGAGGAATTTCAACGTCCTGTATCTTTGGGAGTCATTTTAGTACCATATGTTCCTAAAACTCTTTCTTCTTATTTTGACTTACTCTTTGTGCAAAGAAATTGTTTACTGACATGTATTCTTTTATTTCCAGATAGGATAACCAATAATCATGACGGATACCAGCCAGGCGGATGTTCCGCCTCATACCAATGGAATAACAGATGACTTAGACGAGGAAGAAAGAAGTAAAATGCGACCCGCCGATATAGATGCAGATGTAAGAGAAATGGAAAGGCGGAAACGTGTAGAGAGCATAATGAACAGTAGATTGTTTAGGGAAGAACTCGAAAGAATAATCGAAACACAATTGAAGGATGGCACTGGCACTTCGGGGCTTATGCAACAAATTTCCGATATGATGGGAGTGTCGAAACATTCGGGGAACATGTTTAAAAATTCAAATTGTGTGGTACCGATTAATGATATTCGTGGAATTGAAGCCATGGGTTATGGAAAGGGGGAGAAGATATTACGCTGCAAGTTAGCAGCTGTTTATAGATTAATCGATTTATATGGTTGGATGCAAGACTCCGGAACCTTAATTACTGCCAGGTTTGTATCACTTTTTCCCGATAAATTTTTACTAAAAAGTATGTTGGAGCATGTAGCGTTTCTCAATCATCTTGCACAGTCGAAACACACGCTTAACTTGACAAAAGAGTTTTACAATTTTTTTTATTTATTTATTTAGCCCGTCATAGACAGAAAACACAATACAGAATATATAGATAGAACACATAACATATCAAACAAAATAAATCACAAAACAAAGCAAAAGAAAAAAATATAAAATATATATCAAAACCTCACATGAGGAAACCGGGGAACAACACTCAACCCCCGAGAAAATCATCTACACTATAGTACAACTTATCAAGCAATAATCGTTTTAAAGAAGTCTTGAACAGTAAAAAAGTTGAAATGGAGGAAATTGATGCAGGTAGCTTATTAAATATTTGAATGGACATATATATTACACTTCTCTTAAAATTTTCTGAGTAGGGCCTCGACTGATACAATAACAGTGCAGACCGCGTAAAATGCTCATGAATCTGTTCCCCCGTGACACAATTATTCTTAAGCCGAAACTGCAGAACAGCTATCTCATAAATGTAAATACACGCCAGTGGCAATATTCTCAGTTTCTCAAAAACCGGCCTTGAAGGGGTATGAGGAAGACGCCTTGAGAGAATTCTCACTGCCTTCTTCTGCAATCGAAAGATATAATTAAAATTTTCGGCAGAGGAGTAACCCCAGAAAGGTATACCATATCGTAGATGTGACTCAAACAGCGCAAAATACGCATTTTTAGCCACAAGTAAATCGTAATTATTCACAAGAGTCCTAAGGGCAAAACAGGATCTAGACAACTTTGTACTTAGGTGTTTAATGTGCTCCTGCCAATTCTCCAGATTAAGAGTCAACCTGTTCGCCGCAAACCAACATCTCAAGAGCGACACGTCCGACACAATCCTGTCATGCAACTCATGACCATCACTACCGAACCAAGTTATATTGGTGTCATCAGCAAACTGAACGAACTTGCCACTAATGCGCAGAGAAGACATATCATTTATGTACAACAGAAAGAGAAGTGGGCCCAAGACAGAACCCTGAGGCACCCCATACATAGACTGAGCAGAGTCAGATGTAAATTTCTGACAATCAGCGTTGACAATAGAAACGGCATGGCATCTTCCCATCAGATAAGAACGAATCCACCCCGCAGAAACACCCCTGAATCCATAATATGAGCACTTCTCCAACAAAATAGAGTGGTCAACACAATCAAAAGCCTTAGAGAAGTCGAGAAACACAGAAACAGGAATATAATGGGTGTGAGTGTTTTTTGTCTCATATACATGGTCCAGAAAAGAAAAAAATGGCCAGACCAGTACTCTTATTATTACGGAAACCAAACTGCAAACTGGACAAGGTACAGCATTTGTCCAAAAAGCTAACAAATCTGGCCTTGACCAGCCTCTCAATCAGCTTAGAAACGGTCGGCAACAATGAGATCGGCCGAAAATTTTCTGGCTCAAATTCACCCCCCTTATGCAATGGCACGATAAACGCTTTTTTTAAGGATGAAGGAAAAATGCCTTCACAAAATGACTTATTTATAAGATCAGCAAGACACAGATGAATATTAATAGTTAAATAAGAAAAAATGATGGCAGTGATCCGGCCCCTATAGGAAACTTTTCTAGATACAAGTCTCAAAGTACGTGCAACTTCACCGACATCAGTTGGAAAAAAAACAAAAGTATCATTCTGCTTGGCAACATTAGTGGTCAAGAAATTAGATGCAGTAGTTGCAACAGCTGGTATTTGACTAACCAATCTCTGTGCAATTGTTGAAAAGTAATTATTCAGGCAACTAGCTGCCTCAACATCCCCTAACCACTGCATCGCCAACACTTAGGTGAACGTCACTATGAGACTCTTTCCTCCCCAAACTTGTATTAATGATATTCCAGAGTTCTCTGCCTTTATTATTCGAATTATTAACTCTGGAATTAATGTAGTTGGACTTGGCCAATCCTTGATAAATGTTGAATCAGTGAAAAATTTCCTCAAGACATGTAGACAAGTTTTATTTCTAGATGAGACATTTATACCATGTGTGATCCATGGTTTTCCACTCACTTTAGCATGACGCTTCAAAGGAAAACGCCTATCATGGGAACTCTCTAGGAAAGCAAGTAGGTGATCAAACTGATAGTCAACAGACATATTCGGATCACATCTCTCATACTTCAGACACATTAATATCTTAGCTGTTAATGCGATTGGAAGACTTGGGTTCGATTCCCAGTAAATGGTTATTCATTTTCTTCGCAGGGGTAGCCTGTTGCAGGATTGGACTGTATGCCCAATTTAACCTATTATTCTAAACCTTTATAGCACAATGTGACTTTTTTAAGGCTGGGATAAATCAGCTGTTAGTCTATCGCCCAAAAGTGAGATTAGGATTAGGGATGCCGCAGGTACCCGGCCATTACCCGGTATTCGGCCTATCCGGCCAATTTTTGCAAATACTCGGTTTTGCCGGATAACGCTCTTTATCCGGCCAGATAGTAGCAAAGTTAAAAATTAACAGTTTAATCTTAAAACTGAATTTTTATTTTTTATTACATATTAAAGTAAGTATATATAAAACGAAAACATGTTTTAAAATAAAGAAAATGTAAAATATAGACTTCTGGAACTAAAGAACAATTTCGTCCTTATGACAAACACAAATAGGTATTATAAATTTTTAAAAAAACCTAGACAAATAAATAAGCAAACAGAGCTCCGTGAATATATTATAGTCGGTGCACGCTTGTTCACGCGTTTACAGGTTAGTTCCGCGCTGTCCGGGCATGCTCGGGTATGGCTCGGGCGGGATACCCGGTATCCGGCCGCCGGGTACCCGGTTAATGGTATTCGGCGAACAAATTTCGCCGGGTATCCGTTACCCGGTTTTTATTAAAATTGGATCCGCGGCATCACTAATTAGGATTATGCAAAATACAGTCACAATCTATTATGATTGGTTTCTATTACAGCTGCAAACTCTTCAGATGGAACCTCTATAGCTTAGAATTTTCAAGGTTTTTTGCTTTAGCGGCAACCGAATAAATCTGGGAAGATTAGTCGGCGGTCCTATCTTTAAATTATTATTTCCTATTTAGAAATATGAGAATAAACTTAAGCGCCACCGCCATCTGCATTCAGTGGCCACACTACTACTGCTGTCAAACGTCCAATTTACTGAGCATGTCGGCCAAATATGCACAAAATGGAGAGATTGCAATATAATTTTCATTCCAACACGCCGGTTCAACCAAGTAACGTTGTTGGTTGAAAATGAATAAAGAATAATTAACTTAGACAACCTTACTTTCTAATTACGATAAATATGTGTACAAATAGTAAAAAAGTCGTCGAGTTTATGACAGATTTATGACGGATTTTTCAATAATTTGAGGGAGATTTATTTAAGGCGAACGATAAATATTACTATATAAGTAGTGCGAGTCTCTAAGTTGATCCTTTATTGATAAATGTTTTTTTTATCTAGCGCCCTATCTACTTTACTTATTTCAGAATGGTGTTGGAATAAAAATGTGTCTACATGTCCAGTTTTTAGTTCTCAAATTCCGCACTCTTAATTTTCTGTTTACTTGATTTAAATTTTAATAATACCCGCATCCATTTCTGTGAATGTTAAAAAACTCCACGTTTACGTTTATGTGGGGTGTTAAATGAGTACAATCTTTGATTTAACAGCAAATTTTTTTTCGTTGCTGCTGCTATCTAAAAATTATTGCTTCTAATGATTTTAGGTTGACAAACTAATGTTATTTTTTTAACTAAATTCTTCATTGGCAGTAGACACTACCCTTCTGTTTCTTGATTTAAGAGATCAGTCATCCGATGATTTAACTCTATTTAGAAATCTTTTGGGGATTACTCTTTCTAAAACAATAAACACAATAGAGTGGTTTGCTTCACCATACATAAAATTGTTACATCAATGTATGCTAACTGTCCATTAGCAGTTTTGTCTTAATAAAAATTTTTTTGCAGGTTGAACCAGGATGAAGAACACTTTCTGGTCAACCCATTCGGAATGCTCTTTCACGAAATCACAGCTTCCAGTCTGCTTAAGGTAGACATGCAGGGTAATGTGATCGAGCAGGGTACAACTAACTTCCCGATCAACATTACTGCATTCTCTCTACATGCTGCCATTCATGCCGCTCGGCCTGATATAAGATGTATCATCCATATTCATACGCCATCTGTTGTTGCTGTTTCTGCACTCAAGTGTGGTCTGTTGCCTCTCAGTCAAGAATCTGCTGTTGTTGGCGAAGTTAGTGTGCATACGTATATCGGTGGATTGCATGATCCTGAAGAGAAAGAGAAGGTTGCGCGCAATTTGGGCCCAAATAATAAGGTTAGTTTATTAAAATGTAAAAGGTTGCAAATTAATAAATGTTGTTGCAGGTGCTTCTGCTAACGAATCAAGGTGCTGTGTGTTGTGGAGAGACAATAGAGGAAGCATTTTTCAATGCCCGTAATACCGTCCTAGCTTGTGAATCCCAGCTCAAACTTATTCCCATTGGCATTGACAATCTGATTCTAATGCCGGATGAAACAAGAAAGAAACTTTATGACGCTGCCCGTAAGCCACCAGAAAGTTCTCCCAGACCAGACCAGCCAACTATTTTGGAAGGGAAACTTGAAAGAAAGTGGCGTGTTGGTGGTGTTGAATTCGAAGCGCTTATGAGAATGTTGGATAATGCTGGATTCCGTACTGGTTATATTTATAGACACCCATTGGTTAAAGGTGATCCACCGAGACCCAAAAATGACATTGAAATACCTCCCGCTGTTTCGTCATTGGGTTATCTCATGGAAGAGGAAGAACTATATAGGCAAGGGTATGTATTTTTTGTTTCTTCTTACATTTCCATTAAATATAATCTATGAAGACATACCAGTATTTTAACTCTTGGCGTTGTGTTTTAAGGTTGTGGAAGAAAATAGAAGGTGGACGTAAAGGTCACGATCGTACCCGCTGGTTGAACTCGCCGCATGTGTATCAGAAAGTGGAAGTACTGGAGACTGGTACTTCGGACCCCAAGAAAATCACTAAGGTAGAGTTTTTAAAGGTTGAGGATAACTAAAGTAAAAATTCTTGTGCATGATAAAGGATTAACTTTTGCCAATTATACAGCGATGTCGGTTTATTTCATTCCATTCGGAAAGTTTATTTTATTATAGTTATATGAAGTTATGTATCTGCTTAAATTAGCCATTTGATTTTTTACAGTTTTTTGCTGCAATGTTTTTAAGTACAAAAATTCGGTGCTTTTTAATGATAGGATATTTTCCAGTTTTGTTTTTGGGCAAACTCCAATAAGCTACACACAATCAACGAATTTTAATAATTGAAGTCATTGCTTGTATCTCGTAGATGTTATTTGCAAGGGAGGCGTATCAATATTGCAATAATAATAAAATTGTCCAATGGTATTTGTCTTAAAGTAGACCAAATATTTGCTATTTTTGTGATTTATATTCAAATTAGAATTAAGTTTTGGAAAATTTCCAAGTTTTTTGAGAAATCTAATATAATTATTTTATACTTACAATATAAGAACTGACACTGCAAGGCTTCAGCAAACAGTCTCCAGAGTACAAATGTGGGCTCAAAGGGTGGCTCCACTAGGAACGAATTTGTTATTGCGAGATGCTGGAGGGTCTCAGTAGAAAACATTGTCGATTTTCTCAATATTCAGTTGTCTCATGAACTTTGTTATCAAATTGGATATGGTAGATTTTGGCGTCTAAAGATAGAGTTTCTTACAAATATACTTATATATACAGGGTGTATCCAAATAAGTGCGAAAAAATTAATTTAAGAGGCGATTCCTTGTTGAAAATTAAAGGGGGTGTTTGATATAAACAAATCCTCATATGTCCCTCCCTTAGGAGTTAAGCTCCTCCAAAGTGGGAGGTGGAAATTATGTTTTTTATTTTTTTGTCAAAATCTGAAATAGTTAGGGAAATGAAATTTGGTGGAAGGTTTCTAATGTTAAAAAGGCTACTTTCGAAGATTTTCTTGACCGATCCATATTGTTGTAAGTGGATGAAACTCGCAACCCCTCTGAGCAACTTGGTGCCGCCTACTACTTTTACTTGGAATGTAATTCTTTCAGTGCATGATGAAGTTAATCATTTTTTTTCCCGAAAACTATTGATTTTACAAAAACAGCAAAAGAGATACGAAAGTTTTTAAATGAATGAAGCTTTCTAAGGCATATTTTTAAACAATCAAATTCTTACACGGTAAAAATGTAAAACGTTAAAAGGGAAAAAATTAAGAGGGGTTGCGAGTTTCATCCACTTATAACAATATGGATAGGTCAAAAAATATTCGAATGTAGCTTTTTTAACTATCTCTGGGAGTTTTCCATCTTTAGCTTTCTGGTACTCTACTGGGTAATATTGCCCAAGAAAAAGTGCAAACATTTTTATAACAATGTAGAAGATAGGTATCGACGTTTCTTACTATTTTTCCCATAATTGTGATACCTGATAAGGAAACTGCTCAATATGTGAAAGAATCTTGTGCTTCAGGTCTTCAGTTTTAGCTAATGGACGATTGTTGTTTCTTCTCTAATTAATCTATCGGCGTTACACCAACTATTAATAAGTTATAATAGTGAACATGGGTCTGTATTATTTGAAGGATGTATAGTCTTTGAATTTCACTATTGTTTCATCGTCCACCGTCTCCATTGTCGGGCCATAAAATTTTTGGTAATTTCCTCGCAGTTTAGGTGATTTAAAGCAGAATCCAAAAGTGCAAAAATGTGAAGAGTTGTATTTAAAATCTTGTTGGAAAAATAGGACAACTGAATATTTGACAATATCTTTTAATAAAGATTAGAAACACCAAACACTCCCTACAAATTGACTATGTATTTCATAATGGGCCACTCTGTATGTCACACATAGTGCAATAGCTGGATCGAAAACTGGTTAAATTATTTATTGGCATTGATTAACAAGAACTTGGTAGTTTTTGAAAAATTACTCCTAAGATATCCATTATCATTACTTAGATTTTGAGCAATACGATTTGCAAAATGAACGAAACTTGATCTGAAGACAGACTGACCATTTTATAGTGTTCACCATTGGGATTTAGGCTACAGTTACAGTTTCAAGGTAGTTCAAACCAGAGACTTGGAGAGGGGACTTAGCTATTTACATTTACGACTGAAACATCAGGAATACTCACAGTCTAAGCGTTTGTTTGTGGAAAAGGCAAAGCAAAGCGGCCGACCAGTTGTGTAGTAAACAGATACCGCAGTGGAAACAGAATATCGCGGAACATTCGTCTGGTCGGTTGTTTTGATTGTTTTTATGCTGGATAGTGCAAAATACTGTGTTAATAGTTTTTTAACATTTTATATTATACAAGGGCGTGCAGGTAAGTGTTTTAGTAAGCCTGTAGGAAGTTGTATTAGCGGTTGTCCAACATCTCATTTCATTTGAGGCTAAGTTCATAATGTATTAAACCTTGTAGGCATATAAGGGGATGACTATCCCTATTTTTCATTATTTTTTTTTTACTAATTGACCCCTAAAACAGCACGCCATTGTGTATGAGGAAAATAATAACAAACAACGCTACCCGCGATCCACTGGCCTACGACCGTGTAGGCTCCACAACAAAATCAGCTGTTGTATAAGGACTTTGGGTCCATTCTCCAAGTCTTTGGTCAAACAGTGGCACGTGATCAGAATTTTGTATTTCTCAACCTTGTTATGAAGTGACGGGACGGATGTTGTAAAGACAACATGTAAGGGTGAAATATTAATTTTTTTCTAAAGCAGTAGCAGTAGCCTGTGATCCCATGGCAAAATAAGAAAACTCGGGCTGTCAATATACTACTCGAATGCTAAAATAAAATTTATTGTTACTAATGGATCTGCATTTGGTGGTACATACCACCGCTTCTTTAATTTATTGTAATTTGTACCAAAGGTGCGCACGTTTTAAGAATACATATAAAGAAATACTCATTAACTTCTAGTCTTGAAAGTGTCATGCCATAAAAATATATTTTAACATATGCTAACTTTATTTTGAAACTAGGGATGAGTATTTAATTTTTTTTTCTTGCTGAATTAAGGATTGATGTATGAGTTGCATAGATTGTACTTTTTGCATCCCTGTTTTAAGAGTTCCATTAACAGCTGCCTATACGATTTTATTTTAGCTTGAAGCTGATGTGTTTTATTAATAATAAATATTCATAATAAGCTACTCTTTTGTATTAATCCATCCTAACCTAACACCAATAATCTTGGGTGAAAACAGTTTCTACTATTTTGCTCGTGTGTTTATGGAGTGGATTAAAACAGTTAACAACTTCAAACAGGCCTTGGTGTGCCGGCAATTTGATGTACTGTCGCATTTCTTAAATGTTTGGCAAAACCAGCGCATTAGAGACTTCCGACATTGCACCAAATGTGGCACACTCGCGCTTTTGTTATTTAGTTTTAAATAATTGCTACCGCTTGATACTAGTCGCTAATGTGCTGGTTTTGTCTTTCAGTGGGTTACGGATGAATCACCGACACATTCCAGTACTCCTGTCAAAATTGATTCTGCTCTCCAGTTTGTGCCCAAAAACACGAACCCCAGGGAATTCAAGAAACTTCAGCAACAGGTGAGTGTGACTTTCTTATTTTGTTTACCATGTAACTCTCACAAGCAAATGCAAATAGATATATTCGCAAATTTATTTATTGTCATAGAGAAAAAATTCCAAAGTATTTTCTTTAGAAGTTTGATTTTTGTATTTTATTTGTATTAAATTTAAAATACTTCATCTTATCGATCTACATACACAATTATTTGTCGAAGATCAAGGACTACCGGAGAGCAGATAAAATATCTGCGGGTCCCCAGTCACATATTTTAGAGGGAGTAACATGGGAAGAGGCTCGCAAAATGCAGGATGCCAGTGTTACGCAAACAGGTGATCAAGTTGTACTGATGGGAGCAGCTTCCAAGGGTATCATCCAGAGGGGTTACCAACACAATGCAACAATGTACAAGTCGCCATACGCCAAAAATCCATTTGATTCCGTTACTGACGAAGAACTCGATGAATATAAGAAAGTTGTTGAAAAGAAGACGAAAGGAGAGTGTGAGTCTAGTTGATTTTCGCAATTGACAAATTTGTTAATGTACAATTTATTAATTGTAGACGATACCGACTTCAGCGAATCTGAAGGTTTATCTTCGGCGCAAATTAATAAACGAATTGGAGAGTTAAATGTATGCTCTCCCGTGTCCATTACAAGTGAAACAGAGGAGGAAAGCAGAGATGGTATTATTTAATAAAAAGATTGTTGATATGAGGCATTACATTTTTATTCTTCTAGAACCACAAATTTTGCGGATAGAAACGAAGCAGGCACCACGTCCTAGCCAGCCGGAGGTGGTGCTGAGTGACGGTAAGCTGCCTTGTTTTATTGGGTTTTTTCGCTTTGGCGTAATTTTATTGCTGTATAATAATGTGTTGTTGCTTCTGATAGTGATTTATAAAAGGAAGTGATGGGCGGGAGGTGAGTGCTCATCACTACAGAAGCGTTCTCATTTTTAGAGAATAGATACTGTTAGAGGTCGATACTGCCTATAACATACAAGCTTAGTTATCATCGTCCATCAGTTTTATTGTTATTATGGATCGTTTTACATTTAAGTCCTTTTTGGTTTCTCATCACAGTTATTAATTTAATATAAAATAAAACAATTAAGAAAATAAGAATTTTAAAATATGATTTTCCGTTTTTTGTTCAGTAAAAACTACTACTAATGAATTAGAATGGTCACAAATATTGCAGTATATAGAAGGTTCGTCACTTAAGTGCATTTCTTCCATGACGTCTATTGTGCATTTTATAGAAAACACTTGTATGAGAGGCTAACCTTTATTTTCTTTTCTTGATTCTCTATTATATAAAATTGTTTTCACCTATACAGACTGTCCCACTTCTGCACAATACTAGGGTGATCAGATGTTCTCTTTTCTTCGGATATGTCCTCTTTTTTGTGTTAACATCTTAAAACGGGTATATATAGCAATAGCAGATCTAACGGCTATCGTTTCGTTATCTTCTTCTATCTGCATAGAGAAGAAATGTCAATCTGCCTCATATCTTGTATTGGAAGCGCCTCACCAATGCAAAAGTTGCTTGGGGTCACAGTACATATTTCATCTAGTAAAGACAACCACTTTCACAGATCCTAAGGCATTTTTGTGGGCATATTCCATTTTCTGAGGCCAGGAATATGGCTTCCTGCCATCGTTTGATTTATAGCTCTCCCACATAAGCTCATTTGTTGTAATGAAAATGAAAATTATATTGCAATCTCTCCATCTTTTGCATATTTGGTCGAGATGCACAGTAAACTGGATGTTTGACAGTAGTAGTAGTGTGGCCATTGCAATGCAGATGGCGGTGGCACTTCAGTTTATCTAGGGTCCCTGTATTTAGAGAGTACCGCAATCAATAGCTCCACTATGTTTCAGAACTGTGAGTAAATATGGCGGACCTCCGTGTCAGCAGCAAAATGTCATAGGTATGTCAGTCAAAGTCCAGTAATTTGTAACACATGTCAAATATAAAATCTGACGTTCCGCCACAATTCAAATTTGGCGGCTGTTATTGTGAGTAAACATGGCGGAGATTGCGGTACTCTCTAAATACAGGGACCCTAAGTTTATCCGCTTATTTCTAAATAGAAAATAATAATTTAAAGATAGGACCGCCGACTAATCCTGCCAGATTTATTCGGTTGCCGCTAATGCAAAAAACCTTGAAAATTCCAAGCTGTTGAGGTTCCGTCTGAAGAGTTTGCAGCTGTGATAGAAACCAATCATAATAGATTGTGACTATATTTTGCATAATCCTAATCACACTTTTGGGCGATAGGTGGCAGCACATTGTAGACTAACAGCTGATAAATCCCAGCCTTAATGAAGTAACGTAGTAACGTATTTGTGTTATTATGTCCTTTAGAACTATTATTTTTTTTAATTCTGATTGTTTTTGAAAGTTTAGTTCTTAGTTTGTTTATTGTAAATCGGAGTTTTTGATGTGTTAAGCAAAAATTTGTTCATTGTAGAGTACTTTGTGATTACCACTGTAACAAATACAATAAGTATTTAAACAAAGAAAATGTTAACAAAGTATGAAAATATGCTGGTAGGTATAATTAATTTTCAAAAGTAAAAAAAATTGCTTTTGGACATACATTATTGTAATAGGTATAAAATTTTAAACATGCCCCCTTTTTTGTACAGTGAAATCTTATCCTACACAATACCTAACTTGGAACTTGCAGATTTGTTTGTTAGAGCCCTTTTACACGTGACAGAATTATTGCGAAATTTGTTGTGAAAATTACCGCCAATAAAATTGGGAATAATTATCGGCAGTGTAATTCTCTGACTTCACTCTGAAATTTGTAGCCAAAATTTTGTCTATAACTCACAATGATAAGAGCAATAAGTTGATTAAAAACTATGCACTATGTATTTACAACCAAAATTGTGATTAAGGTAAAGAAATACCTGATTTTACATGATCCCCTAATCTTTAACCCTTTCGCGGCGGCTATTTGTATAGAGTGCCCGCTTGTTCTGTGCGGCTATTTTATTTCGTAGTAAGCCCGGTATACAGATGTCGTGCGCACTTAGTTTTTTTGAAGGTATTTATTGTTTTGTCGCTTTATTTTGTGTGTATGAACGACTTAGAAGATATAACATAACAGACAACATGAATAGTTGGAAAAATATTGGCTGTGGATGTGGTCCAAGAATACAAGTTTGTTGCCCCACAAGCAGTCGCAGTTTGCATATCTGAAGAGTTTCTCCAACTCTTCTCTTGTTTCTAGTATAGTATTTTCCAAATTTCGGTTTAGGCAACGGCATTGTGAATAAATTACCTACACCCAACTACGCGCACAAAAATACTGTAACGTATTTCGATTTTACACTTTTTATTTACAGTGACTTTATGTATATGTACAAATATTTACAATGATTAACAGTGATTTGAGAACTTAAAATTAACAAATTGAACAATAAGCAGCGAAATATATGCAAGCAGTAAGTAACAACAAGCAGTGAAAATTAAACAATTAAGCGAACAATTAAACAATTAATTACCTAACCTAAACAATCCACAGTACACAAGTCCATAGTTTAAACTCTCTAAAACACTCGTCTTCAACCGACGGTTAATCACATATGAAGACGCCCCGGTACACTTAAAACGCCACTCGCGTACCGTACCGACACTAAACGCGTATCAAGACTTATACTCGCACGGAACTATTAAACGCCCGGTTCTTATCGCTTTGATATCCGCTTCAATCTTCCAAGCTTCAGACTTCAAACTGTAAGACTGTCCACTCGGCTTCTTGCTTCCCATTTTATAATGGTCTTAGAAGATTCTCGAAAATTATCGATCAAACATTGTTCCAGAATGAGAATCTTCGAGATAGACTATTCTTTTCGGGAATCATAAACAGCGGCAAGGTCGCGCCGTAATAAATCAAAGCCTGCTCGCCGTAAACAAATAATGTGTCACCACCAGGGGCGTCGCTGACGGGGCAAAAGTTCGTATCAATACTAATGGGAGTTCAGAGGACAGAGGGAACGTAATTTGTTATGTCAAGTAATACTGAAATTGTGGGGTCAACTACACTCCCACCCCATCATCAGATTAAAAATCATTGGATATTAAATGTAATGGATGCGCAGAAACACCTCCTACTGCATCCCCCACCATCAAAAATATATTTACACCATAAGCAGTTGGCACCTAAACACGTGTAAATATACATCATTCGCAACACAGGCACCTTTTCTTGGCTGTGTAAATTTACATCATTAGCAGCGAAAGGGTTAACCTCATTTGGACTTTGTCAGTTTTTGCCTCGGTTTTTGCAGTAAGCCCACAAAATAAAGAATCGTAAGGTAGAGTTGCATTTAACAAAAGTAAACAACTGTTATGCTCGGGAATAGTAAATTAGAAACCCTAAAAAGAATCTTAAACGGATACATATTGTTATGAATGAAGTCTATTATGTAAGCTTCCTTTCTTAAATAAAAATGTCGCATAAACAAAGTGAGTCGAGGGTTAGAATAAATCAATTCGTTCCATATGTATCTCATATATCTGGAAGAGGTAACAGAAGAAGATGTAAATGGACTGGTAAATTCAATAAAAACAAAAGCAAGCAAAGACTGCTACGGGATGAGCATAAAATTTTTAAAATCTATATTTCCAGCTATACTAACTCCTGTAACTGTATTGGTAAAGGAATATTCCCAGATTGCTTAAAGCAAGCTGAAGTTAAACCAATTCATAAAGGTGGTAACCCAGACACACCTAGCAATTACAGATCAGTAGCGATTTTGCCAGTTTTTTCTAAAATTTTCGAGTTGTGGATAAAACGACAACTTACACAGTACCTGGAAAAGAAAAACATGTTAAATCAAAGGCAGCATGGATTTAAAAGCAGATATTCAACAGTTACGGCAATGGTCCAAGTTATTGAAAAAATTACAAACGGTTTTGACAATAGATTGATGACTTAAGCAAAGCTTTTGATAGAGTTTGTCATCGGACGTTACTTTCAAAGCTGGAATATTATGGCATAAGAGGCATCCCTCTAAAACTGTTATCATCCTACTTAGAGAATCGCAGACAGAGAGTGACCTTTAATAACCGGTCTTCGGTCTGGGAGACAGTCACGGCAGGTGTGCCGCAGGGCTCAATTCTTGGGCCTTTGCTGTTTGTCATGTATGTTAATGACTTACCAAGTAACATTGAAGCGTATGATATTTGCTTATTCGCTGATGACACATCTTTCCTAAACCAGCATCGGAATTTGGAAGCGTTGCAGCCCAAGGGAACGAGAAGCTTGGAACAGGCAGAAGAGTGGTTTGGTGCAAACAATTTGCAGCTAAATCAAGGAAAAACAGAGAAACTTATCTTCGCTACACGGACAGCAGTATTCCAGAATCAGGATCCAGTTAAATTTCTTGGAGTTATGTTTCAGCACAACTTGGGATGGGACGCTCATATATCTATGCTGAACTCGAAATTAGCAACAATTCTGTTCACATTAAGATACCTAAAGTGTAATGTTAACTTCGAAACAGCAACTACTGCATACTATGCAAATTTTCATAGTCGTATTTCGTATGCTATCCTAATATGGGGCATGCATCCCAGAGCAGAAGAAATATTTTTAAAACAGAAAAAAGCCATCAGAATCCTCGCAGGGGCAACCATGCTCCAAAGCTGCAAGGAATTATTTAAAACAATGGGTATACTTACTCTTCCATCTGTATATATACTTACATGTTTGCTGTATGCCTACGATAATCTGAAGAAATTTCCTCAGAATAGCTCATTTCACGACTATGATACCAGGAACCAGGACAAACTATGCATTCCTTTTCATAGAATTGCGCTATCCCAACATGGCATTAATTACGAGTGCATTAAATTTTATAACAAACTTCCGGATAGGTTCCTGAATCTACCGAGAAGCATATTTAAGCGAAAGTTAAAACAATTTCTGCTGGAAAATGCACTGTATTGTACGAGTGATTTTTTTGGACTGATATCTTAAAGTGTGCAATTTATTTATAGTTTTGTAGCTGTGTGTATGTGTGTACACCATATCTTTTCGAATACCTATGTATTCCATTTATTTTGACGTGGTATTGTAATTTAAGCCAAAAAAACATTATTATTATTATTATTATTATATTCTTCGCGCCACCGATTTTATATTGTAAACAAGTGAATCATCGAAAGCCCAGATGTTTCGAGGTGCATCTGGAGATAGAAATGAATAAGGAATAATTAACTTAGACAACCCTACTTTCTAATTACGGTAAATATGTGTACAAATAGTAAAAAAGGTGACTGTTTTATGACGAATTTTCAGTAATTTGAGGGGGATTTATTTAAGGCGAACGAAAAATATTACTATAAAAATAGTGCGAGTACCTAAGTTGATCCTTTATTGATAAATCTTTTTTTTATTTAACGCCCTATCTACTTTAATTTCAGAATGGTGTTGGAATAAAAATGTGTCTACATGTCCTGTTTTTAGTGCTCAAATTTCGCACCCTTAATGGAACAGTTGAGAATTTTATAGAATATTATGTTTCTTGATATATAAAAAGATGCAATCTTCCGGGTTAGTTAGTCTTTGCATAGATATGTGATGAAATGTGATACAAACGATACGAGGATTTTGTGCAATCGCATAGTGGTAAAAAAAATGACTGCCATAAGAAGAAACAAACTTGATTGTGGTTCTGAATGAACAAAACTTCGGGTTCAAAATATAAAACTACCGTATTGTAGTCCATGGAAAGTTGCAATGAGTCAGTGTATTTTGTTTCCCATTTTTGCGTAAATAACGTCAGTGAAAATTTCCCCAATTTCAGTTATTTTCAAATAGCTCCAAAACCAATGAAAATTTTCAAACTTTCTTTACGTCACTTTATTTAATACCTGAATACGCAGTCTCCTCAATTAAAGAAGTCCCATCGTGGCCCACTTTCAGTGCACCACCTTGTAGATGTATCATGATGAAGATGTGATGGATAGATAAGCTTCCAGGCAAAAATATCTTGGACAATTTCAAAGTATAATCAATTTGAGAGTCCAGAAATTGAGTCAAATACAGGGTGTTTCATTAAAAAAACATTAGGTATTGTCCGGAAAAGGAATTTTATAATACTTATAACAAGAGAATCAATATAACTTTTTTCTCTAAAATGCATAATAAGATTCAATCACAGTAGAAGTGCACTTAGGTGATACTTAGATGTTGTTAGAGAACCAAGTATTAATTGTAATTGTAAACATTTTGGCAGCTCTTATTAGCAGCATGGTACAAAAACTGATCTGTAGGAATGGTTCAAAAGAAGCAAATTAATTCTGATCATTTTCTGACATATTTTTCTAAATTTAACAGAGTAGTTACTGAAACTTCATTTCCTTTGAACCACTACATCAGTCAGTGCATGGTTTTCGGTGATATTATTTTAGTTTTTTGCACTATTTACTAGTTAGAAGTTTTAGATTTAAACATTGTTCGTGTTAAGAGTGCAGTGATATGCGAGGTTTTCTGAGCCCTGTTCACAACATGAGAATACTAGGATTATTCGTATGTAGAACTTAAAAGTGACAAAACAGTTCTTTTTACTATGTTTTAGAATATCTATTTCATCTTTTGAAAAAGTCGCCAATTTTTGTTCTTTCTTAATAGATCATAAGCTGCTCTGAGAAATTTTTCATACTTTTACCAACTAGAGTTTGTTTTAGTTTTGTCTTCATACAGGCGAAACCGAATAATGTGAAAGGACTTGCAAAGATTCGGAAATGACTCAGTCTGTTAAACTGAACAAAAACAGATTACATATGTGTGTATATGCATTCCTAGTCTCATAAATTCATTCTTTAGTGGCACAGATCATAGGTTCATGGTAGCAAAGAATCTTTTGTTACTTTGTTTTTCTTATTATTAATAAATAATTTCAATTTCAGTTATGTAAGTCTTATTTCAAACCAACTTTTCAAATTAAAATTATCCGCAGATGCGGATATTGATATTTTATGTAAATATCCGTGGATGTAGACATCCGGAATATCATTGGTCTCTAAGCCATACCAACTAACGCTGCAGTCTTAATGCGAATTAAATTTTGTAGTTTTTTCATGAGTATAGCATGTTTATTCAGTTGTGCTTTATTTTGCATGATTTAGAAGTATCCACAGCCCAGTTTCTTAAGGCTGAAAGAGCTTCAGTCAACAGTTACAGAAGTAAGTGAAAATAGGGTCCCTGTATTTGCTTCTTTTAAATATGTAAATATGTAGTCGCTTTTGCTTTAAAAAAATTACAGAAATCGACTGTCGGGTGATTTAACACGTAATTAACATTAGTTTTAACAGAAATTTGGATCCTATTTCAGGTATTGATGTTATACAGACTTATCCGTGGGTTCATCGGCATCAGCAATTGCAGAGTTTGGGCTATCGTACTTACAGTCATGCTGGTTTCCCGAAAGGATCATTCATTGCACCAAATCCTATTCATTATCACATAACACGTTACACGTATACATCAGAAAGCATGCAACCCACTTACATTAGATTAATTCGTGAATCTGACACATCGCGATTTACAAGAAGCAATTTTCGCAGTAATAATTATTGTAGTACACCCACTATCACTCTTAATATTGATGATGTCAGATCTGTTTCTGTTAATATATCGTTACAGACACTCAGGGCTTTTATACAGCCGTTCGCTTCAGCTTTAAATCGTATTGGTAAATCAAGATGTGATAAATCGTCCCAAACAACATACATAGGTGAAGGTTTACCGTGTAACAAGTTACATGCTAATTTAATGAAAGAAAGTAAAATTGGTTTTAGTAGTGATGAAGATCTTTCGGAGTTTGAAATTAAAATTCTAAAAAATTTACAGAAAAATTTAATTCGGGATGTTGTAGAAGCATCGTTTAAAGAACCAAGTACATCTAATGTTAATGAAAGAGACGACACAATAAACGACATTTCTGATGTTGAATTGGAACTAGAACCTACGGAATTGAAGAAACAGTGCCACGAATCTGATAAAGTTGCCTATATTTTTGGAGGGGATACAGTAGAGAAAATATCTGACGAAGAAATGGAAACTATAGAAGAACATCAAGAAATTTTGCAGAAACAGCGTCTTGCTGTAGCAGAACAAGTTACTGGGGTAGAAAATGCAAATTTGCAAGAAAATGATGAGTTTCTACAAAAACAACTTCATGCTTTAGCAGATCGAGTTACTGATACCTTTATCAGTGTAACAGGAGATATAGGAGTATTCCAAGATGTTATAAAAGAGGCTATGGGAATATTGAGTCAAATGCCGTTTGCGGATGTCTCGAATGATTTTATTTTGTCAGAAGTCACTAATTCATCTGTAAGTGAGCGAACAAAGACTACAAGCAGCAATAGTAATGGTAATGGAAACAGACTTATCAATAGAGTCAATGCAACAGTTGATGAAGGGTTTGATGGTTCCATAAATAGTGTTAATGATCAAACAATAAATGAACTTCCAGTAGACGAAAAAGTGCTTGTGATGTCAAAAGTTATTTTTGATTATTTAGTGCAACAGTGCTTTGAAATAAAAGAATTAGTTTTGTTTCCAGAAGTGCCTAATGATGAAAATATACATAAGTTATTTGCAAAATTAGAACAGTTGTATGATGAATATTATGGAACGAATTTTTCTGACGAAGATAAAAACCGTTTGAGATTGAATTTAGCTTCTGAGGTACTGAAAATGTTACAGGCACATGAAATGGATAGCAGTTCGAGTTCAGAGAGTTCTATGTATGTCTCTGATAAGTTGTTTAGTATTACTGAATTCGTTTCGGACATCTTAGACCAGTTTTTTGCAAATATTAATAATTACTGTAACGGCAGCTTTACTGAATTTAGAGATTCGTTGGATGGGAAAAAGTTCTCTACGCCTGATAAAGTAAGGAAACATTGTAAAGTTGAGAATGATCAACTAGCAGATATTGAATTCGATGTACCCTGTAACAACTTAGATAATGAATTTAATAGAGCAACTGAGCAAGGTGATAATAACAATAATTATGGTCCAATATGTGGTTTGCTACAAGATGTAGGAGCTAGTGCTCTGGTTGGTGTTAACTATGACGAAGTTGATTCATCAGATGGTTCCATAGAATTAAGCTTGAACCCAGGTGAGGTACCTAATGGATCTTACATAAATTTAGATGAATTTCATGCTGATGTGGAACAAGAGACTGTTCAGGAATCAAGCGAACTAGAAACTGAACAACTGACTGCATTCCAAAAAGATATTTCTAAGAAATCGGGTACTGAAACTTACTGGTTTTCTGTCAGTAGATCACCGACTCTTTATGACTCGCCAAAGTCACCCGTCGTTAAAAACGTATTAAATGTGGATGATATTCCTCTGAAGCCACCTACAAAACCTGTAAATTTGAAATTGGATTATTCCTCTTTTTCTTTTCCAAGTAAATTATCACCTATACCTGAAGAAGCTAGGCGCACCTTATTTGCCTCAGAACCAGTTGACGAAAATATAGATCTTTTGGCAGGGGGCGATAACGATATTGGAATTAATTATGTAGGTTTTGAGCAACCAGATGTTAATGTGGTGGTTTGTAGTGATGTTTCATTTTTTCGCACAAAAACTGTGAATTCTTTCTCATATGTACAGGCATCTAATGTTAAGTTTAAACAGGGGGGTAGTAACATTGAAGATGATGATGGTGAAGGTGATGTTGCAGAGGGCGATTGGATGGGCTTTGAAGCGGCTAGATTTTAATAAATTAACCCAACTAATTATCGTGGCATGACCCAATTTTCATATATTTGTATGCATGTAGTTACCTCTCTCAAAGAAAAAGAGGTACATTTTTCGTGGTTTTCTCAAAATTTTTATAATATTTTCTTTTTTTTATGAGTAGTCAGATTTTTAATATGAAAATTTCGTACATGTGCATAAAAATGTATTTCATTTATTTAAATAGGTTTGTAATTTTGTACATTTTGAGCATTTATTCATTTTCAAGAATTGACAAATGTTTATTTTATGTCTTAATTGTTTGCGTTTTGTTTTTGTAAATTTTTGCTAGTGTTGTTGCGTGTTTGTTCATTAATTTTCGTTAAAACACATGAATTTCTTTGCACGTTTTGTTTTATTGTAATCCTAACATACTCGCTCTGGTGCTTGTCTTCGTAAGTTAACATCATCTAATAAGGTAATGGTTCATGTTCTTACTTTTGTAATATATATTTTTTGTTTACCTGCTATAGTAATTGTAAGAAATTATTCTAAGAATTATGTATGGTTATAGGTGAGAATACGGTTAATGGAGATCAGTCGGATGCCCATATGAGTACGTTATCGCAGAGTAGTAAAGAGGTATGTTGGTTAAAAATAATATTACTAGTACATAAATATGTTGTATGATTGTTTTTTCTTATAAATCCAGGATCGCTCAGTTTCTGAAGGATCTCCCAAGAAAGACAAGAAGAAGAAAAAGGGTTTGAGGACACCATCGTTCCTTAAGAAGAAAAAGGAAAAGAAAATCAGGGAAGCATAGGTAAGACTATCAACAGTTGTTAAAATTAGCAAGAAATGCCACTTGGACACCTTATTGACTTTAATATGTTAATCACTGTGGCACGAAATTTTATTTTAATATAAATGTAGTGGGTTGTCTCCTAAGTCAGATTTGTTTCTTTATAATTGGAAAATCTCCACTTGCCTCCCAAAATTGCATCCCAACATTTGGGCAGTTTCATCATCCCATGTTTGAAGAAATCTGCCAGTCTTGAAATCCAGTGACCTCGTTGAAAGAAATTCTCTAAGATTCTTGAATACGGAGTATTCCATTTCTTTTTTCTTTCTTTCATTCTAAATTCTCCAAATTTAGGTTTCATGCAACCTGCTTTTGGCAGTTTTAGTTCTATTTTCACCCCCTCTACATACCAAAATTTTGGTTTTCTTTTTATTGATTTTCATGCCATAGCCCTCTGTCAAAACTGCTTCCATTTCATTCAAAGCCGTTCCTTATTCCTCCTTTGCTAGATGCTAGCACACTGCTATATCATCCGCAAATCTGAGCATGTTATTAACATGCTCAAATTTGCGGACGATATATGTACAAGGTCAAACTATTAGTTTGACCTTGTACATTAATCTTTGAGGCTGTTCTGTTCTTAACAATATTAACCGCATCTTCGATATATAAGTTCAAAACTAGAGGTGACAATAAACATCCCTGTCTCACTCCCTTCCGGATACTTATATCTCCTAGTTCTTGCCCTGCATATAAGATTCCCAAATATTCCTCAGAGATTATTATGGCTAGTTAATTCGTCCTTCAGAGATTATTATGGCTAGTTTTACTTTAGCGAGGTTATTTACAGAGATATAATTTGGTTAGATTAACACGTTCACTGCTGGCGTGATACACCATACCTTACCCATATACTGAAGTAGTTTTTCGATAAGAATATTATTTTTTGTGCATCATCATACTGTAAATACGATATTTACTTGATATGTTGGCGCCATTTTTGCAAGGTGGCACGGACCCGTGTCACTAGCACATAGAGATGGTTTTCACTGCTGTGTGCTGACCAACCCTGATCCGTATCACAGTTTTTTTTAAGGGAGTGTCTACAGAACCAAATACTTGGACGAATAGAATTTATTATATAGGGTGGTTCAAAAAGCGCGCCGGTTTTAATATATCATAAAGGGACCTTTATTTTTAAAAAACACATGTACTAAGGACATAAACCTAATAATCAAAGCTTCCCAATTCAGGTATGGAAAATAACATCGGGCATATGGCCCCCTCTACTTTGCTGGCATGCCAAAACTCTCTTCCTAAAATTGTTCGATTACTGCTTCATAAACTTGCATTTCGATTTCGCCGATAACTCCTCGAATTTCTTCCTTTAACTCGCGGATGTTTCGAGGTCTGTTGACGTAAACCAATGATTTGACAAAACCCTAAAAAATCGCACGGGGTTAAATCACACGACCTTGGTGGCCATTGCTGGTTACCACGAAGCGAGATGAGCCGATCCGGAATTTCTCATGGAGCAACGCAATTGTTTCGCCGGAAGTGTGACACATGGCGCCGTCTTGCTGAAACCATAACTGCTGAATGTCCATTGCATCGAAATGAGGCCACAAGAAATCTCTTATCCATCGTACGGTATCGGTCTCCATTAACTGTCACAGCTTGTTCTGCCTCATTTTCAAAAAAATAAGGGCCGATGTCACCACCCACCCAAAATGATGACACACAGAATGAAATCGGAAGGTTGGCAGATGTCAACTTTATACAAAACAGTGTTGCTAAGCAACAAACAACACAATGGCGAGCGATTCAAAACCGGCGCGCTTTTTGAATCACCCGTTAGAACCGAACAGACCACTTTGACTTTGTACTGACGGAAACTTTTTAAAACAGACCGCACAGTTGACACACTCATTTTAAACAAAGCCCTTAGTTGCCCTCTCGCACCAGACATACGCATTTTTTGCAAAAATGATAATGTAAATCCTAACCTCAAAACTAACCTCTACGGAAGCCGATCCTACTCGGGCTAAGCATACCAAATTACCAGTTCATGCGATACCTCCGTACCTACCATCGCTGCTGGATGCAGTTTTGACTAACGAAGTACTTAAACCTAAGTATAAGGTATAACTAGTATTCGGTTCCATAATAAATATTATTCGTCCGAGTATTCTGTTCTTTTGACACTCCCTTTTTTAAAAATATTTTTGGTACTAAAACTAGTCAGTGTTGGTAAAATGTTTATTAATTCCTCAAAAATAACTCCTGTGAACCATTTGGCATAAAAATAAACAATAAACATAACAAATGTAGACAAAATAACAAAAAACTAAAACTAAAAATAAACACTGTGCTATAGACTGTTTTAGAATGGCTTGTTTTTGACAGGCCGCCATTTTTTGTTGGAGGGCAGAGTATGGATACACAACGTTACGTACATGAGTGTTATCAAAATTTGAGCAGATGTGGTGCCAAACAAACAACAAAGTGGTGAAACCAGGTTACTGTTTATAGTTCATGTAATTTAACTCAAAATAACGAAAGCAATGTTTGCAATAGTGCAATCATATCATTTTAAGAATTTTCGTTCAATTCTCTGCGTAAAGCGACTAAGAAGTTTAAGTTACACCCCTTTTTTTAGCGCCAAATGGTAACACAAATATCTGCTTTGGTATTCCTCCTCTTCTTCCCTCCAATAAGCTTTAAACAAACACATGTTTGCCCTCCAGCTGTCAATTGTGTGAAGACATTTTAAAATGATCTAGAAACATAAGAAGGATATCTGCAGTCTTCCATTTTCGTTTTGCACATCAGTACGAAACCTTTTTCTTAAACATAAGTGAATTTTTTAATTTGAAATTGCAGTAAATTTCAAAACGGGACTTTAGGAAACATCTTAGCCATATCAAAACTAACACAAATTATGTATTACTCTTTATACAAATTCCTTTTTCTGCAGTTATTTAAATTTTTAAGTTTTATAATAAATTAATAATACGAAGGTACAAAAATATAGAAAATTATACCAATAAGCTATTAAAGAAAATATTCCATGCAAATAAGGGCCACCTTACCTCAAAGTGTCAATCTAATTTTTTTTATAGGGACAAAATCATTGTCAGAAAAAAATGAACAAACTTGTCAGACAATCCTATTTTCTCATACAGAAATTTTGACGCAATGTTAAAAGATCGTATAGTTTATTGAAGCAGCCCACTTATTTTGTCGTTTTAAAATGACGAATATTTTTGCAGAAACTGCCACTGCTTCTCCATTGACCGCCTCCCATCGAGACTGCCAGCGACTCACAGTACTATAGTTTTTTTGTTCTTTAAAATGCAGCGCGTGGCTAGGTTAATGCACTGAATGCGACAAGGACTGGTTTGGTCTAATTTAAAAATATAAATATACTTTTAGCTTTATTTGTACAGAATACTAAAATTATTATTACTTAACTTTTAAAGTGCGTAATTTTATTGTGCAAAATAATCACATGATTATCGTATACAGATAAAACATTGGTGTTACGTGCCAATGTTTAGTCTGAAAATTGTAGTTTTTTTTGTTTATTTTTCTGTTATATACATACAAGCTTTTTATCATGTGACATAGCAAATTAAAATAGTTATACATATATATTTTATTTTAAAAAATTTTTACATGTGACATATTATCTGTAATAGTCAAGAATTTCTATTATATTATACATTGGTTCATTCGTTTTGTTTCGGGAGAGGGCATCACAGCATCTGCATAATTCTCTGTGCACAAATTAATTTTTTTATGTACTGTTTCATAAATTTTAAGAAATAAAAGCAGTTTTCATACTCAATTTTAGTTTTCTTGATACGATTGCTATGTAGGTTTAAAGTTAATATTATTCGAGTCGATTTTGACATCTCTTGGCCTTCAAGTACTTGCAGTTTCATTATTTTAAACATCCTGTTTTTAAAATAATTGCAAACACCTTCAAATTTCGCAAGTTCAAGGCTACAATTTTATTGCTACTGAAAAATCAGTAACAATTTAAAGAACCGGCTGTTCTTATGTTGAAGCAGTTTGTAATTTCAGCTTTAAGGCATAAAAATAATAATTGCTGCAGATAGTAGATGTGTAGATTATTTTACAGCAGATTACATTTAGAGTAGAGCAATTCTGATGGGACCACCACTAATGTCTTTAAGAATTTTTCTTTTCTTTTCGCATATATCGTAGTTGAAGGCTGAGATGATATGCATGTAAGTTTCTAAAGTGTGATAAATATTGTAATATTTTGCTAAAGATTTTATTTACATGAAAGAGTGCTTTATATAAAATAGGTGAAATCAATAGTTGTTGTGTCTATAGGGCATGTGCATTTCTTTTAAGTTACAGTTACTGTATGGTTTGTATTATTGATTAAAAGTTTTATATACATTATGATGTAGTTTGATTTATATTTCTGCGATACATTTTTTTACAATCCTAGTTTAACAGCTCCATAATTATTTACGACGGTCAGAAGTAGAAGTTAGTGCGAAAAGATGCGTACATACCAACCTGTATGCTCATAATACAATATTACGGAAACCAAAAAAATATATCTAGTAATGAGCATTAATAGTGGAACAAAATTATTTTGAATTTTGCTTCAAACTCGAAAAAAACACGTAGAAGCCTATTAATTGTTGTTTACATCATAATATGGACATTGATATGATAAAAAATCAGTTACCATGTCCAGAACATTTCCATAATTAATAATAATTAGTAAAGTCTCAGGTGAAGAGTGAATTCAGATCCCGGTTTTTTAGAAGTGTGGTCCTGGATCGGAAACAAATGACGGAGTGCGGAGTCATGATTAAGAAAAGTCCACTTATTTTTGTGCCATGCTCATGTGAAGTTAATACTGGTCCATTTTTTTATACACCTGGAATAGCTACAGCTTCAGCAAAGACGAGAAATATGAGTGTTAAGAGCCTCATGCCCATCCAGGCATATATAAAACCACCTTCAACCACGTTGATATGGAGTCTATTTTTTGGTTATTGAATCAAATAATCTTTAATAATCGCACTCTCCCGATAACATATGACTCCAATTAATACAATAGAATGCAACAGAAAATGTTTCAATGTTGGCTGTTGTAGAAGGAAATTTGATTAATTTTCAAAAACGTATCGAAACAGGCATAAGAAACCAAAATTCTTACCAAAGTTTCGGTTACAGACAATAAATATTAAAATCGTGCCTAACAAAAACTTTTAAGCACCTACCTACCTATTACTTGCGGACATTGTGATGCCTCTAGCATGTCCTGCCTGAACCTAACGCACTCGTCGAGAGGTCGAGACATCTATTATATTTGAATTTTGAACCTAGCATTTCCTAATCATGAAGCAAATATCGGTAACTAACTTAATAAGAAAGTGATGTTAGGATTTACCAGATAGATGTACAAAAATAACTTAGAGGCTAAAACAAATACAACAATACAATTTTGGAGATCTCGCAACTTGGAGTAAAAACCTTTTAAATTTATCTCGCCCATTTAATTGAATTTGGGAAAAACTGGTCTAAAGTCCATGTAAATAAGCCTTCATATTTTTAATGCCAAAATCTACGGAAGCGCTCTGGTGTCACGTATTATTTATTTTCATTTTCCGTTATAACAGATTTTTTTCCGTTATAACGGATCTCTTTTTCCGTTATAACGGATCTCTTTTTCCGTTATAACGGATCTCTTTTTCCGTTATAACAGATCTCTTTTTCCGTTATAACGGATCTCTTTTTCCGTTATAACGGATCTCTTTTTCCGTTATAACGGATCTCTTTTTCCGTTATAACGGATCTCTTTTTCTGTTACAACGGATCTCTTATTTCCGATATAATGGATCTTTTTCCGATATAACGGATCTTTTATTCCTTTATAACAGACTTTTCAAGAACTGTATAGTATTAAGTATTAATGGGAGTCATTTTACATAACCGGTGTGCAGTATGGTGTTACTCGCCAAGTGACTTACGATACGATATCGATATCCACTTATCGTTCATGATGGTAGCGGGCAGCGGTCATAACTAACAAATAAGTACCTACTTTACCAACTGTTGCACTGATTTAAATGAAGACTATAACCTAAAGAGATCCGTTATATTGGAAATAAGAGATCCGTTATATCGGAAATAAGAGATCCGTTATATTGGAAATAAGAGATCCGTTATAACGGAAAAAATATCCGTTATAACGGAAAAGATCCGTTGTAACGGAAAAATAGATCCGTTATAACGGAAAATGAGATCCGTTATAACGGAAAATGAGATCCGTTATAACGGGAAAAAATCCGTTATAACGGAAAATGAAAATAAATAATACGTGACACCAGAGCGCTTCCGTAAAAATCTAACCCCTTGCAACTATTTATCTTGGTTTGTCTTGGTTGTTTATAAAGTTAAAAATTTATTTAAATAAATTTTTGGTGAGGCTCCAAACAAAAACTATGTCATTTTAGAAGCACAATTCCCATATAATTAAAAAAATGAATAATTTTAAATAAATGGGAGTATCTCATATACCTACTATTTTCTCTAAAATGCCTGATTAGTAAAGGCGTAATCAAAGAAATATAGTCTAGTGATACACCTTGTAAGGTGAAGTGGGATAACTGCGACCCAAAATTTGTAAAGTTTAGGTTCTGTCTGCTGTAAAAAATATATTTTTTTAAGTATGACCACAAAAACGTGGTAATAGAAAGGTGGGAGTCTGTCACATATCCCGAAAATATCAGATCATATTTTTATAGAATGGAGCTATGATGGGTATTTTATTTTTTTTTTTGCCCATTGGGTCGCACTTCCCCCATTATTGGGGAAGTGCGTTGTCGGGTACAACCTTTACATTTAAACATACATGGGGCAAGATCGATTTCTTTATTAAATAAGGTTCATAACGCTTTTTTGAAAGTTAAAATATCTCTAATATGTAGAAAGTTATATTTTTTTAGTAAGAAATCAATGTCAATGGTTTTATTTAGTTTCTTTGACATATTTTGATAAAACTAAATATAATTCACATAACAAAAAAATCGATATTCTTTATTTAGAAATATAAAAAAAGAAAATGTAAGCAAGTAACTTATTGGATATTACAATTTGAAAAATCAACAGGAAATTTTACTAGGTCGCTCTTCACCCAGTGCAAAATTTTTCTGGGGAACACGGACCTACCCTCTAAGAAAAAAAAAACAATTACATCGACTAAAAATGATTATAACTACACTAACACTAATAACGGGCAAAAAATCAATTTTAAATTATTTATATACTTGTAATACCGCCAATAACACTTGAAATTAAATAGACTACTTATCTTGCAAGTGAGGAGCGAGCTAAAACTGTTGATGCAAAACTGATGTAGATCACGTCTATACCAAAGCACTCAGGAAATCCTGTAATTAGCCCAAATGGATGCTAATAGTTTCAACTTCCCACGGGTAGATGGCAGCAACGGTATTACTGATGGGTAGGCAATAACGGGCCAAAGTCGCACTTGCCCCAAAAACGCACTTACCCCACCTTACCTTATGTGTTATTTGTTAATTTCATTAATATACCTACTTTGAGGTAGTTTCCAAAATACTAATTGTCCATAGAACTTCGCATACATTTTTTAACATTGAAAATGTTATTAGTATCCTAGTATGAGTATGATATTCACCGAAAAGATTGTGTTGCATTTGCCACATACGTCACGCGTGAGAGCTGAACGGTAGCGGTTAAAGTCGAGCGCCTGGCCGCCAGGCGCTAGACCCCTCAGTCTGAGTAAGCTTCATTCATGGGACCGTCTAGCGTCGCAAATGTGAGAGAATGCCACAACAGGAATGCAGTTATTATAAATAGGCGCAGGTGTTTTATAAATAATTGTTTAACACGCTATCGCGTATGCGGAAATATCCCAAACGCACAAGGGTTATAGCCTGCTTCGTCATTTTTAATGTCTCCCCCAGTTGAGAAGGCTGTGAATTCTTTTATTAAAAAACGAGATACTGTGTTTCTTATCTAAGAAAGAAGAAAATAAAAAAGAGGTACCTACCTAACTATTTTGATATGGTAGAGATATGTTTCGCTTACTGAACAAGCCACTGCAATTTTAATCTGCAAGTATTGATTATTTGTGCGCAAGTTAAAGTATTATTTAATGTAATTTTGGTCACATAAAATAACTATCTACTGAATTACGGGAATGATTGATGGTGTTATTCATTTTCCACAATAGACATGTTGTGGTTGTGAGTGCGGTCGCGTCGTCATGGATGACAAACAAGTGATGTTTAATTACCCTTACCAGAATATCCCATTATTTTAGCACCGCATTTCAATTTCGCTTGTAATCTGGGTATATTTTTTCAAGCTGATGAGGTAGGTATGCCGGATTGCCGGAGTTGTCTTAGGGTTTGAGGGATTCTTTTTTGAGCGCCTACGTTCTGGCACAAAAAATTCAATTTATGTTACACCTACTACGGGATGAAGGGAAAATGATAATTACTCAACGACGAGAGATTCGTACATCGTACTGAGTATTACCTTGGAACTTTAAAGAAATTGATGAATTGTAACATGGGAACATTTGAAAGTAGTTAGAATATGACAATTATAATCCACTTAGTAATCAAGATGGCTGCCAAAAGTGGGGCGAGGGGATCGACACTGCCTGACCATCGAGGGGAATGAGGAAGCGATGAGTCATGATCGAGGGGCTAAATCAGTAGCCAATGGGGATTAAGGCGGGTTGGCCAGTGACCAATGGGGTGGGCGTATGGCAAACGTGGCAGCGCCCTCTATCGACAACTTTTCCATGGATCGTTGGTAAGGTCGGCAAGGTAGATTACTTCAGCGTTTAAGGCAACTGTAAGGCGCTTTCTACTGACAACTGCGCCATGTGTAGTCGTCGGAAACTTACTATTAAAGTGGACAATTTATAGGATGTAGGTATTCCTGTGCAACACTGGCTAGTCAACGCTGACGCCAGCTCTCCACTTCAGCTTCTGAAGGTGGCTTTTTGAGCTTTACTTATGGTTGTACGTAGGAAGAGGTAAATAAAATAATGTTAAGTACAACGATGGGAGTAGTTAGGATATGAGAGTTCTGTGAAACTTCCAAGACGGCCGCCATTTTCTATAAGAAATATATGTAATGCGAGATCTGGAACCCCACGTAACAACAATTAAATATTTCATCATAGAGCACTAGGAGGCCTTGCGCAGCCGAACGCGCATGCGCGGCGGCCTTGCGCGAAGTCAAGGGGCGTGGTCAACGACCAATCGGTACGAAGGGGGCGGAGCCAGTGACCAATCGGCGCCAAGGGGACGGAGCCAGTGACCTATCAGAGTCAAAGACCATCCAAGTGACCAATCAGAAGAAAGGGCGTGTCCAACAAGATGGCCGACGTTCGAGTTCAGGCTTGTCCACGCATAGCAGTGTCCGCCCCGATGCGCCCCCTGGCGCCAGTAGCCAACAACGGTGTCCGCGCGGGCGTTCGACTTCAGACTTGTATAAACTTGTTTGGCCATGGTTCACCATGTTTTGTGATAACATTCTTGCATCACACAAATTCTTGGAATTCTGCTTCGATAACAGCGTTAGTTGCACATTGTGCGACACTAGCGTTCGAGCAGCAAGCGATCATGAAGGATGAAACAGTAGGTAGTGGTATTGGCGGGGAAATTCCAGACGCATGCCTATGGACCCAGACTTGATCCTTTCCGACTGCTTTGATGTGCCAATCACAACGATGTGAGCTTGATTCTTGAACTGCTCTCTGCCATACAGTGGTTCATTAACCTTTCCATTTCTATAGTGTGAACTCTGGAAGTTCTAATACATATAACATATGCTAGGCATTTTGAAACAGAAGACGCGGGATGCTTAGAGCACGTACTATTTATTATCTCGCATAATAATTAATATACAGGGTGTATTCGAATAAGTGCGAAAAAATTTAAGAGGCGATTCCTTGTTGAAAATTAAAGGGGGTGTTTGATATAAACAAATCCTCTGTACCTCCCTTAGGAGTGACGGTCCTCCAAAGTGGGAGGTGGAAATTAGGTTTTTATTTATTTTCCCAAAATCTGCAAAAGTTAAGGAAATGAAATTTGGTGGAAGGCTTCTAATGTTAAAAAGGCTACATTCGAATATTTTTTGACCTATCCATATTGTTATAAGTGGATGAAACTCGCAACCCCTCTTATTTTTTTCCCTTTGAACGTTTTAGATTTTTACCGTGTAAGAATTTGATTGTTTAAAAATATGCCATAGAAATCTTCATTCATTTAAAAACTTTCGTATCTCTTTTGCTGTTTTTGTAAAATCAATAGTTTTCGGGAAAAAAAATAATTAACTTCATCATGCACTGAAAGAATTAAATTCCAAGTAAAAGTAGTAGGCGGCACTAAGTTGCTTAAGAGGGGTTGCGAGTTTCATCCACTTACAACATTATGGATCGGTCAAGAAAATCTTCGAAAGTAGCCTTTTTAACATTAGAAACCTTCCACCACATTTCATTTACCTAACTATTTCAGATTTTGACAAAAAATAGAAACATAATTTCCACCTCACTTTGGAGGAGCGTAACTCCTAAGGGAGGGATATATGAGGATTTGTTTATATCAAACACCCCCTCTAATTTTCAACAAGGAATCGCCTCTTAAATTTTTTCGCACTTATTTGGATACACCCTGTATATTGCGGCTGCTAAACGCTGAAGATTCAAAAAGTTTTAAACTTATTAGTTTATAATTATAAGGTTTGAACATTATCAAAATAGGTTAAAAGCATATTTTCGTAGGCAGTGCGCGCGCACGAGCGCACTGATTAAGGAGCCGCCCCTGGTAAAAAGCTGAGATCAGATACATCTCACGTAAACGGCTAGTTGGTGAATTGGTATGCGAAATTTGTCGTTGGTGTTGGATGTTGTTGGCACAAACGGCTGATGTACCATGTTCGTGCTGACTTGCCGATAGCAGACCCATCGAGAACGCGAAAAGTGCCTACGTTTATGTTTTCCTTCAATAAAATATAATGTTACTCTTCTGATGATGAAGTACAAGTAACAACAGTACCGGCAATTTGTTGCTTGTATACCTGTTATTCAAGACGTTATAGTGTAGGATTTTTAAAATATAATAATAATAATAATAATATCGTCTTTATTGGCACAGCATATATAAACAGTGAAAAATAATCATCATCATAAGGTTCTCAGTCCGAAGACTGGTTGGACGCGTACCTCCATTCTTTTCTATCCTGAGCTAACCTACGCATTTCCCTAAAAGTAGAACATCCTACATCCCTAACTATTTGAGAGCAGTAGTCTAATCTAGGCCTACCCCTACCTCTTTTTATTCCTATCTCTGACTCTAGTATGTCACGAACTATTCCTTCGTGTCTTAGAAGGTGTCCTACCATCCTATCTCTCCTACTCTTTATTGTTTTCCATACCTTTCGCTTTTCCCCAACTCTTTCTAATACTTCCCTATTGCTAACCTTATCTATCCACGGTATCTTCATCATGCGTCTGTAGCACCACATTTCAAACGCTTCTACTCTTTTTCTATCCGCTTCTCCTATTGTCCAAGTTTCGCACCCGTATAATGCCGTACTCCATACATACGACGTTAAGAGTCTCTTCCTAGTCTCTATATTAACCGTTCTCGAGCATAACAGTTGTTTCTTTTTGTTAAACGCAACTCGGCCCTGCGCCATTCTTTGTTTGTTGTGAAAAATAAACAGATACAAAATAAAGTGAAAGAAAGAAAAGGGGAGATAAAAGAACAACAAGAAGGCAAGAAAACCGAGAAACAGGGAAAAACCACCATAAATCAATTGTGAAAAGACAATTTTTTCAAGTACCTTGGAGAGCACCGGTAATAGACTTATGGGCCTTAGGTCTTTATATTCTGTAATTCGAATTTAGAAATTTCAGTTTCTCTCGATATTTCAGGAATGGCGGCAAAAAGTCTAAAATTTTCTAGTGCTTCCTTTGGAGGCTGAAAAAGTCTCCTCTTTTACTCACGCTGCTACCTCTGACGAGTTCTTAAATATTTACTTACTACTATGTACGTCATTTTACTCTGAATACCTTGTATAATACATGCTAAATCGTGATGTTTTTGCACAAATCACGTTCTAATATTCCAACGAATTAGAAGTAGTCTTTGTATTTTACGGCAAATAAACATGTGTAGAGTAATCACGATCTATTTATATTGAGAGTATGTATAAACAAAAATTGCAAATTGTAACTGGAACGAATACGCATTACGCTGTAGTGCAAGCGGGGTATTTACAACATTTAAGTGACAAATATTTAAATTAACTCCAATGCAGCGACAATAATATTTGAATTGTGCTCTTCTTCGCCACTTTCGTTTAGAAAAACTAGTTGTCAACGCATTGGCAGAACAGCTTCCTAGCCACAGCCGCACTGCACAGTGCGCGCGCATGCACTCAGTTCCAGGAGGTGTTGGAGACAGATTCTCGCCGGTCTCACATATTTACCACACACATTTTATTACGCTACCTACCTTTCCCAATTTTTTTTTCTCAATTTTTTCCTTATACAACCTATTACGATTTTCGCATATCGTGTAGCGAAAAATACCCTCTATCCCATGCAATACAAAAATATATATGGTCTCATTAAAAAAAATGTTCGATGATGTCATATCTCGGCTCAAAAGTGTTTTAAAAAAAAATCGCCCCGTCAGTTTCCTATGGACCATCTCTGATATACGTATGCAAAAAATCAGCAAAATCTGTGGAGCCGTTATCCCGCAAAAGTGCCAACAGACATACACACGCACGCACGCACACACATACATACGGACGGAAATGTGCCCCCTTGACCCTTGTCAAAAAGTCTTAGAATGACCTGAAACGTCCACATTTGATGAAAAAACACCATGGTCAAAAAACGACTATCACAATAGCTACCTAGCTCAGCTAGGAAGCTAATTCTTGATCAGCTCATGATTTAATAATACATTAATATGCTTATGCTGTTATTTTAGATGGTTGCTAGTTTTTACCCTCGACCCCCACCCCAGGCCCGATTTATAGATGTTATTTTGAAGCTCCAATACTCTGCTATAAATAATGAACTAGTACGCAAGAAGAAAGGGGAATTTTACCGGCACCTCCTCCAAATTTTATTTCTCCATTTCTGCTATGCATTTTCCGTTCTAAATATATTAAATACAGATAAGAAATTTAGCAGAAAATTACCAAAATTGATAATTAATACCCAACGTATTAGGTACATCATTTTCTATCATCTGAAGAATAGGTAACAAATTAAGGGTAATGCTTCCTCAACTAGCAATTTGGGACGCAGTTTGCGTTTTTCTGCACATCTTCAACAACTGTAATTGTCGTGCTCAAATTAGGGCAATCAAGAGAGCAGACATAACCAACTGACTCTCGAGTGGGCTCTTTCAATGCGCTCGAACTTCCCATTCATCGAGCGTTTGGGAATCCATCTGCAGCAATTTACCAGAAGGACTTGCACAAATTAAATTGTCAAGCCTCTCGTTCGCAGTTCGTTCACTAGAAAAATCAATATGCCAATTAAACAGGGGCCGTGTTGTTTTATAAAAAATATTTTTTGTCGCGATGTTCAGGAGGAAGGACAGATCAGTTTGCGTTGATAGAAATATTATGCTGATTTATATGAATAGTAAATAACATTTAAACTGGGAGTAGGTTGCATGTTGAGAAGTCCATAAGCAGTTATAAAAATGTAAAGCCTGAATAAACTCCTGTTTTGTCGTAAAAGACGATATGTAATACTGAGCAATTATCTAAATCATTCATTACTTTCAAAAAGGAACTAAAAGAGATATCAGCAAACAATAAAACGAATTCTATGAACAAAATTTTTAATGAGAGAAGTCCTAAACTCAGGGTTGATTGAATTTTTCCAAGTGGACATAATTGGACGATTTTGTCCAATTATGTCCGTCCGGACAAAATCAATAGTGATGGATAAATTGGAAAAAATTGAACGAAATCAATAAAACGCGGCAAAAATTTAAAAAAACTTTTATTTTTTATATAGTGTACTAAAAATAATACAAATGAAAATGAAAGCCCATTTTGGTGCTTGACTAGATAGGTTAGCAGATTAACTACCAACTTACAGTCAGAATAAATAAAATAAAAATGAAACTTGATTTTGTCCAATATTGTCTGATTTTGTCCAATATTGTCTGATTTTGTCCAATAATGTGATTTTGTTCAATTTTGTCCAATAATGTCCACGTCCTGGGCGAAATCAAAAAAAGTGGACAAATTCACAACCCTGCCTAAACTGCGGGGGTAGGGGGTAGGGTAGGAAATAGTCTAATTTTTTTGGCTGTAGTTTCTTGCCATTTTTAGCAGTGTCATCTAATATTTCACAACATTTTAAAAGAAAGAGGTCTCTTACATTTTTCGATACAACTTATTGTTTTTGAGTAAAATCAATTATGTTATACACTATAAATAACATTGAAATCATTTTTAAGTGAAAACTACACAACAATAAATACAAAGAAACCCATTTTTTGTAAGAAAATTTGAAGCTTTGGACGTTTCTTGTGAAAACTGATCAGGGACTACAGTCAAAATTGTTAGGGCACATTTTATCCTATATCCTCGCCCAGTTTAGGACGTCCTTGATGAAAAATTTTAAATTTTGATATTTAAGATAGCTGCGTAAAATCAAATAAAATCAAATTGAATGCTTTTTGAAATTTCGGTAAAAAAAGCTAAGGGAGCACCTCTTTGGGGGGCTGTAGCTAACTTAATTAAGGCAAGTTTCGTAAATAAGTCCATAATTGTTTTCGACACGTTATTTAATTTTTAAATTTTTAAGTTATAATCTTGCTTTAAACGAAATTAAATATTTTACAGTTGCTTAGTAATGGAGAGTTAGAATTTTCCTCGAGTCATGTAAAACAATTCATTTTTCACTGACACAATGGATAAAATCATAATTTGCTTTGAAAAATGGAACACCCTATATTTTATCATTGTGCAGGATAATCAAGAAAGTCTGTGGCAAAACAAAAAAGTCAATGAATATAATTATGCTCATAAGTTAGCTTACCTAACTTGCAGTCTGTTTTACTATTCTCAAAAATATTCGAGGCTGGGTTTGGTAAAGTTAATCTATTTTACGCTCGCTCAAAGTTAATGACTCCACGGCTTAATGAAATAGTTGAACGTGAAATAAATTCATGCATGCAGCAGCCAAGTCATAATCTTATAGTTCATTTTGTCGTATTGAAGGCGTCCAGAAATATGTCGGGAATGCTGACGAACTCAATAAGAGCTCATCTTGGGCCCTGAAGGAATTTGAAATGCGATGCAACAAGTGGAGGACGCAAGGGAGGCTTTAGTAAGACGTGCTTTAGATATTGGAGCAATGAGATTCACATTCGCATGATGGTATTTTTCAAATGTATGACCGTGAAGACTCTTAAATCTATTTTATATTGCGTTTAGGAAAAGTGTGCACCATGTTAGTTGAATTTTCCTTAGAATTAATCTGGGAAAATGTATGTACGACAGCCGTTTGTGTTTCTAGAGACTTTCAAGTGAATTTTAATATCTGCCAAAAATGGTATCTCGAAAAGTAGGTTTTCATCGTAAATTTTCATAATAATGGAACTAAGAAAACTAGGTAGTTGAGATTTTACGGCGATGTGTAATTTAAAAAGAAAATGATTTCACAGTGTTTTCAAAGATAAAACCATTTTTGAACTCACCGCTCTCAAAATGACATTTCGCGAACCCGACAGACAAACTCAAACATAGTGTTCGTGCACTAGTGCGCGAAATCTAGCAAAAAGCACTGGCCCTTTCGGGCTTTCTAGAAATAATTTGACTTGATAGTAATAAAGTTTGGTTAACAAAACGCCATTTCTCCACTTTGGATGTTGAAAATAGTGAAAGAATAAAGATAAATCGCTATTAATTCGATTCACACTTTGACAACTCAATTCAATAAATTAAACCAAATGTCGTTTTCTACAATTGTCAAATGAAAATATGTCAATGTAACCACTTGATTTTTTGAAATTGTAAATTGGAAACGTATTAGATAATAATTGAAAAATTATAATGTTCGTTTCAAAAAATATTGTACCAACCTCGATGCGTGAAGACGTCTTCGGCGCATTCGCGCAAATGAAGCACTCGCTCTTTCGTCGCTCGTGCTTCAAACATTGCGCTCATGCGCGAAAAATGTCTTCTCGCACTCGTTTCGTAAATAACTATTACCTACCTGGTAAACAATTCGGGAGATAAGTGACGCGTCACAAACGTAAGATTTTCATTCCAAACAAAACAAAGCCACGTGCTTTCTGACGTTTTAACCTCATCATCATAAGGTTCTCAGTCCGAAGACTGGTTGGACGCGTACCTCCATTCTTTTCTATCCTGAGCTAACCTACGCATTTCCCTAAAAGTAGAACATCCTACATCCCTAACTATTTGAGAGCAGTAGTCTAATCTAGGCCTACCCCTACCTCTTTTTATTCCTATCTCTGACTCTAGTATGTCGCGAACTATTCCTTCGTGTCTTAGAAGGTGTCCTACCATCCTATCTCTCCTACTCTTTATTGTTTTCCATACCTTTCGCTTTTCCCCAACTCTTTCTAATACTTCCCTATTGCTAACCTTATCTATCCACGGTATCTTCATCATGCGTCTGTAGCACCACATTTCAAACGCTTCTACTCTTACGTTTTAACCTAACCTCTGAAATATAATTATAATTACATATAGTTGTTTTCAAGTTTTTACGCGTAAGCCCAACACACAAATTGAAAATAAACTGTTTTCACTGCAAAACGTCTATAATTATATTGCAAAAACTAGTTTAAGACGTTGTAAATAATATCGATAAACGTCAAATGGCACGTGCTTTTGTTTTGTTTGGAATGAAAATCTGACGTATGACGGAGGCACTTAGGTCCCGAATAATCAGCTAGGTAATGGTTTTTGTCGTAGTAACTTAAATAGTAGCCACACGTTGAAGTCGTATAAGTACATGAAGTATCACGTCTTTAGAACATTAAACGTCAAGTTATTTAACGGTCACATTCATTCTATTGAACAGCTGTTGCTCAATAGAAGCGTATTAGCAACGAAATGTGAAATTCAGCATTCCCAGTGATCGAATGGATAATCCGTTGGTCTAGTAATCCGTTGGTTCGGGTGAAGGTGATTTTAATGTTTTCCGTCAAGTCCGCTTTAATTTTTTAACATTGAAAATGTTTAACGGATTGGAAGTGTGACGGTATACAGAGATCCCAAAAGCGATTTCCCAGATTTTACGAATTTTTGCAAGTTCTGCGTTGGTCAGGTCAATGTTTTTGGTATTATTTTGAAGATCTTATCAAATGTGAACTTTGGGATAAGGAATAGGAAATGTAAGATTCGAGGGGGCAAAAATACGGAGGTTAAAACGATTTTTTGGACACGGAAGCGTTCGGTGTTCTTACATCGCATACTTTGTGAAGCATCCAACTTTGATATTGCGCTAGTTGGAAAGAGGATGAACCAACCAATATGGTATGGGTTGGTTTTTGGGGCTACGATGCACGAGGACGAGATTATAGGAGTGTAAATTTGAGGTACGTTTTTAGCAAACTTTACACGTTCGATATTGTTACATCGCATATTTCTATAACATCTAAATTTAATTTTGGGCTAGTTGGAGAGAGGATGAACCAGAGCACATCGTATGGGTTGGTTTTTGGGGTCTGCGATGCAGGGATGTAAAGTTGAGCTACGTTTCAGCAAATTTTAAGCGTTTGGTGCTGTTACGTCGCATACGTGTGAAAATAACAATAAATAAATTTATTGAAAATGTTTAACGAATTGGAAGTGTGATGGTATACGGGGGTCCCGGTAGCGATTTCTGTGACGCCTGGAAATTTCGCAGTTTTTGCGAATTTTTGCACGTTCTACGTATGCCAGGTCAATGTTTTTGGTGAAGAGATTTCGTCAAATGCGAACTTTGGGGGGAGGGATAGAAAATGCAAGATTCGAGAGGGCGAAAATACGGGGATTAAAACGATTCTTTGGACACGTTCGGTGCGGCTACATCGCATACTTTGTGAAACATCCAACTTTGATTTTGGGCTAGTTGGAAAGGGGATGAACCAACCAACATCGTATGTGTTAGTTTTGGGGGTTTGCGATGCACGAGGACGAGATTATAGGGGCGTAAAGTTGAGGTACGTTTTTAGCAAACTAACGTTTGACATTGTTATATCGCATATTTCTGTAGTTGGAAAGAGGGCGAACCAGAGCATATCGTATGGGTTGGTTTTTGGGGTCTTTGATGCATGGGGGTGATATTTAGGGGTGTAAAGTTAAGTCCCGTTTTCAGCAAATTTTAAGTGTTTGGTGTTGTTACATCACATGCGTTTGTAAATAATAATAATAAATAATGCACGATGAGGCATATCCGAGTGCAGAAGAATTGGAAGTGTCACGGTATACGGGGGTAATAGTAGTGATTTCTGTGACTCCTGGAAATTTCGCGGTTTTTGCGAATCTTTTAAAGTTCTACATAAGTCAGGTCAATGTTTTTGGTGTCACTTTGAAGATATTGTCAAATGCGAACTTGGAGGGGGAGGGGGTGGAAAATGTAAGATTCGAGGGGGCGAGAATATCGGGGTTAAGGCTATTTTTTGGACACGGAAGCGTTCGGTGCTGTTACATCGTATACTTTGTGAAACATCCAACTTTGATTTTGGGCTAGTTGTAAAGGGTTGGCTTTTAGGGTTTCAGATGCACGGGGGCGATATTTTGGGGTGTAAATTTGAGCAACGTTTTTAGAAAATTTTAAGTGTTTGGTGCTACGTTTGTAAATAATAATAACAAAGCCGAGTGCAGAAATCACACGAGTGTATGAAATTGACTATAAAAACGTTACTTTTTTCTTCACTGTATTAGCATACGTGTATCCACCTACCGGCAGAATTTTCAAGAACGAGTGATTTGCTTTCAGAGTGGCCAATTTTCTGAATAATCGACGGGATTGGTGAATATCTCTAA
Organism: Xestobium rufovillosum; assembly: GCA_963966045.1. Classification (NCBI taxonomy): domain Eukaryota; kingdom Metazoa; phylum Arthropoda; class Insecta; order Coleoptera; family Ptinidae; genus Xestobium; species Xestobium rufovillosum. The sequence goes on from OZ014494.1 coordinate 18,364,692, forward strand.
AATGAGCAAATGCCATTGGGTAATTAAAGCAGAAGAAAATGTCAGTTGAAAACAAATAGTCTGCCTTAAGATATCTGGATATTACCTAGTACCTACGTATCATATAAAATAAGAATAATAATTGGTAGTATTGTTAATAGGTGGAGCCACAGCCTAATATGCTTAAAAAATATAGAAGGCTGTGGCAGAGCAGATGCACTTTAGGTGAAGGGTATAAAAAAAAGTTGCTTCCGATGGAAAGGGTGCTTTGACAGATTTGACTCTAGACATAGGTACAGTGTGTTTGCGGAATTAGTCTAAATAGCCAACCTTTTTATTTGAAATCGTAGAAATTTCGTTAAATGCCACTATAAGAGCATTTTAAGTCGCGCCCAACAATTGAGCACCTGTCGACGCAGCGTTACGAGGATCGATTTCAGCAGTTAGAAAATTCCGGTGCTTTAAGTTTTTACTTTCGTAAAACTTCACAGTAACAAAAACGTGTAACGAAAAAAATGTGTCTCATAAAGGTTTATTCATTTTGAAAAGCAAAATTTCAAAAAAATCTAAATTATGGACCAAGTAGGAACAATTTGAGCAGAAATTGTTGATGCCACCAGAAAGACAATTGGAATCAAGACCTGTTCAATTTTAAATTTCTGTTTAACGCAAATTTGGTGGAGGTGCCGGTCAAAATTAATAAAATTGAAACTTTACAAATTTAGTAACACACGAATGTTTCTAATACCTCGACTAAGCGAAATTTTGAAAACCTTTTATCACGGAAGGAGTGAAGTGCGTACGAAAATTATTCATAAAAATTCAGTGCAGAAACCACATATAAAGAAAATTGTGTTAATAAATCATGAGATTTGACTTGATTAATACACTGAAACGTGGTTAGTAAAGGGAAAAGAGGGTGTTTTGGGAGACAGACATGATCGAGTGCAGAGTTGCTGGATGATATCTCGTGTCACACAATCTGCCACAACACAGAAAACCACTAAACTGGCGCAATTCGATACTTACAATTTAATTTATTTGCTTGTACGAAAAGCGGAATCAATTAACAGATCAAAATTTGAGAACTTGGAATAGAGGAAGTAAATATAGGTTCTTAATTTCCATAACATTTTTTAAAACCAACGTGTAACTACTTATGCAGTTTGGCCCCTAAATTTCCAGTCTACAGAAAGAAGGGAATGCAGCTCATAAACATGGTCTAATATCATTTGATATCAACGAATCTTATGTTATTTAATGAGAAACTTCACATTTTAACTGCCATAACAACACAAGGGATGGGGATCGGATTATACCGATTTTAACGTTCTTATTTTCCTAATTGTAAGGCAGCTGGTAAAGATAATTAAAAGACCAATTGACTTACGTGTAAGAAAGATTGATTAAAATTATATGAGCCCGACTACAAGTAATTATTGTAATTCGAGAACGGCAATACGAAGTATAATTTGATTTTATAAGAGGTAAGTAAAAGTAAATCTTAAGAAGGGTCAAATTCATCAGGGATTTTTTGATTTTATAAACGAAAACTGAAAGAAGAAAGACACAGAAACGGTAAAAAGCACTCGCATTCCGAAATATTCATAAAAGATCTGTTATTTACCAGACACTCAAAATTAGATATTTACGCCTCTGTATCTTTTCCACTCGCGTTAAAATATCCTTTCTGTGACGATTTCTTTTTCATTTACTGTTTATAGAATGGAATAATCTTTACCTGGTACCCTACAATTCCAGGAAAGTTATGTTGGACGCAGTCGCAATTTCATTGCTATTACAACATTAAATGTCAATCTTTCAACTTTTCAAAGAGTATAATAGGTACTGCACCAAGGAACTAAAGTAAAGTGGCACCGATTTTGCTTTGCTTCGAGACTTCCGTTCGTCGGAAGACTTGGAGAAGGGACTCAGCGTTCTTATGCAACAGCTGATTTTGTTGTGAAGCATACACAGTCGTAGGTCAGCGAGTCGCGGGTAGCGTTGCTTGTTATTGTATCCCTCAAACATATTGGCGTGCTGTTTTAGGGATCAATTAGTAAAAAGAATAATGAAAAATAGGTATAGTCATTGTCATACTAAAAAGATCAATATGATACGAGCAATAATGGCATTTCACATCCCCTTATATGCCTACAAGGTTTAATTACATTGTTGTTCAAGCCACATAATGCAAGAATTCATGCACGCTTATGAACTTAACCTCAAATTAAATGACATGTTGAACGACCGCTAGTGTACAACTTCCTACAAGCTCACTAACAGGTAACGTATATACACGTCCTTGTATAACATAAAATGTTAACAAACTATTAACACAGTATTCTGCTGCTTTGTTTTGCCTTTTCCACAAACAAACGTTTAGACTGTGAGTATCTCGGATGCTTCAGTCGTAAATGTAAATAGTTAAGTCTTTCAGTGCAGCACCGTAGTTGTGAGTACGCCATAATTTCATGTAAATACTTGGTTAAGAGGCTACCATTAACAGCGATCCAGATGGTTGTTCGTAATCGGTCACATGGGCGCTCGGCGAGTTGTGATTGATTTTCATTTGAATTAAATCGATATTCTTTGGTCGACATGAATTCTATAGAACAAAAAAATTCGGACGATAATTTTTAGTGCGAGGAAGTGTTTAATTATTGTTCCGTTCAATTTTACAACTTTTCTTTAAAAACTTGTTCCTTCTCAGTATATACATATTCCATTGTAACATGGGAAAATCTGTTGAAAACTGCACCCTGTACGAATACAGCCACCGGAGGGAGTCCACCCTAGTTTGAAAAGCACTGATTTAGGTTCTTGTTAGTGTCTTTTGTCAAGTTGTAGGAACTTCGATTAGCTTATACCGTTTTCAAGCACGCGACATTCGTTATCGAGATGCACAGTTGTCGATTTTGTTTTCTTGTACATCCGACACCTATTTCTTTCGAGTTCTCTCGTTCCCTTAAAATAAAATCCTTCTCTTGTAAACATAAATATGTATTTTGAACGTACAATTCGTTCTATACAAATCTAGAAAGTAACGGATAAATTCTATAAAATCGTGGAGAAAAATATTTCAAACAAATGCTCGGACACGTCGATTTTTATTTTTAAATTATCATTTACAAATGTAATTTTCAACCCCCCACTCTTCAACCCCTAATCGCAAATAACCCCGACTTTAAAAATTCAAATAGCAAAGTACCCCTCCTGATACCTCATTTGATAGCATTTTTTATGCTGAATACAATAAATAAAAGTTTTTCAAGATCGGATGTCGAATTGATCATTTACGCGGAAGTTTTTAAGACTTGTTTGTGATAGGCATCAGTGGAAAGAAACTATGGGTTTTACAACCTTGGTGTTATACCGTAATTAATGGTAATGTTTTTTTTGGTAAAAGATACTTAATCCTTTTCTTAAATGAGTTGTGGACTACATGCTTCTACCTGAACAAAATTATTTATATCTCTTGTGAGAAGCGAAAATCAACCCTTACCCACCATCCACCACCTGGTGCAACAGAGCGTTTAATTAATGACTGCAAATGGCAATTGGCATTCGATTGTTGCCGGGCTTTCAGCAATTCCAAGGCGAAGGTGGTGCGAATATATATGAAATCTTCTTGGGGGTTGGCAAGGACTTCTTCAACAAGTGGCTGTCTCCGAACAAATAGCATGCGTGAGTCGACCAATGGAACGTGTTTGAGTGGGCCGGCGGGGATGATATCAGCGACGGTGACCTGGTGATTTCAGTACGCGCGTGGATAGTGGGGTCGCGCGCAATCGCGAGCTTATCTAAGGGTGCTACCGGCAGAAGACGACGTTGGTTCGAGTCAGAGGCGACGGGCACGGCAAGGCGGCAGGCGCCTGGGCGACCTGCCCGCCATGGAGTAGAGTAGCATCCTCGCCGCCGAAGACAGTCCAGAGCCGCGGCACCTGTCCACCTGCATGTAAGTAGATTTTCAAGTTTTCGCATGACGGAAGGAAAATATTCAACATTTGCAGTCCCTTTTTGAGAATGTAATCTAATTTTATAAATGTTATAATTATCATTGTTTTAATTATTTATCAAATCTTATAATACCTATATAATGTTTTTATTATTTTTAGAATTAGATCTTTCATTTTACTTGATGAAGCACTGTATTATAAATCCGGGTTTCTACGTCGTTGAGATACTATCAAAATTTTTACTTGCTCACATTTTTAAAAATGCAAGGTAAAAGCCTTTAAAGCACGGAAAACACATCACCTGTAAATCCTCTTTGAATTATTAGAAAGCACACTTGTTGCTTAGTTAAACTCAGTTTAGAGTTCAGACCGCGTAAATGTAAGTTGGCGTTTTGACAAAGTATGGCAGTAATATTTGTGGAAAAAAGTGTTTCAAGATTAAAACAAATGGATACTATGTACGAGAATACTAATGCGGCTGAAGAAAAAAGTTCTGCAACTTTGCATGAAAGTGAAAATTCAGTTTTTGGGGGTGCTTTGAAAAATTTAGGTATTTTCGGTTCACGAAATTAATGTATAGTTGATGTAACTGTAAATATTTAAGTTTTACACAACTGAAATAAACTTAAATCTGGTGATTGTGGTTACCGTATCCAAAGCTCCGAGAACGCGAAAAAACTTCGAAATGTACAGCATACCAAATTCGTGAGAGTAAAAATGACACTAGAAAATATTTTTCAGAAGTTCCTAGTTTTTTCTTTCAAATTAACAATAAAATATATATCTAATACTCAATATTATACAGCTCAAAATAAGAAGAAAAGTTTCTGTGAACATGTGACCAAAAGTCACATTTAACAAAAATACGGGGGCAATGAAATTTCTGGCAAAAAATCATTATCTCCTAAACTATGAGTCACTTAAAATTTTTAGGGAGACTGTCTTTTGCAGACCTCTACTTAAAAAAATGTTTCTTTTACTACCAAATAGCATTGGAATAATCGATTTTGACTGTTTTTCACTGGAAATGATGCAGATTATGAATAAATTCACAAAACGCTCTTTCGCTCAAAAACTAAGCAGCTTACTAAAAGATGCTGATTTTCTTCCAAATTGAACACAGACATTAAGTCCCTCCAGTGGCGTAACGTAGTTCAGCTAAAACAAGTAGATGGCCTACTACGTAGTAACGCCACTGGAAGCAGTACAAAAGCAAATTTTCATGAAACAGTAGATGTTTGCAAATGAAAATCGCCCCGAGAATTTCAATTCATAGCTTTCATGGCTTTCGAGATACTGAAACAGAAATAAATGTTTAAGTAAACTTCCTGTATCTCTGTTAGTAGTCACTTTTGAGTACTTGTTCATATGAATGTTCCTTTTTATTGAGAGTTTCACTACTTTCCCTTGAAGTTTGGCGCACACGTTCTGAATCACCCTGTATAGTGAGATTCAAAAGTAGGTAACAAATAAATTCATTAAAAATTAAGGGAAACTCTTCACGAGAGCCTACCTCGATTGTTTTTGTTAAAATATATATCATGTCATTCTAGAATTTTCTGCGCTGCCTTAAGGAAATCTGAAGCCAGCAAGATTTCACATAAGTAGCAACCTGTATTTTTAGCCTCAAAGACAAATATTTTTTTCAGTGATGCAGAACCTTTCTTCTCCAGTGAAAAAATGCCAAATTTCTCTTTATAGAAATAGTTCTACATCAATCGAAAAGTATTTTTTGTATGAGTTTAAAAAAATTGGTTTTGACATATTTTCTTTGAAAAAGCCGGAAGAAAGATCCAGAAAAATGCACACTAAATTTTTAAATAAATTTTGTTCCATGTGCATTAATTTATAAAATAAACCTGAAATATGGAATTAATTAGTGGTACTGGACCGTTCGAACAACTACTCCTCGGGCAAATACCCCGCCAGGCATTGAATTATAGAACTAAATTCAGATTTTTTGAACAAACTGAAATAGGGAATCAAAATTTTGTACTTAGTGCAAGAATAACATTTTCCGGAAACATGCTTCGCATGGTTTCTCTAATGCCTTAAAATGTTACCTTCGGAAAACAACATTTTTTCACCCACTCGTTTAGGAATGGAGTTGCTTAATTTTAGAAACTAAAATTACGGGGAAAAATGCATTTAGAATTTACGGCCGCTGAAATGTTTCTTTCGTTATTTTCCTGAGATTAGCTTTCTACAAGATATTTGGGCTTAAAAATTTTGCTCACACCGAGGAACATACAATTTCATTCCCTCAGTTTGCTGGGATTTATTATATTCCTGCAGTGGAGCAAAAATTTACTGGTCACATGGTACAACAGATAATGGTCATTTGGTAACCATTTAGAATCCATTATTTTTTCAGTCAGTTTGAATTTTCTTTTTTTCGAACTTAAAAAGTGCTACTTAGAAGTTTTATTTTCATACTTTTTAAGAGACAATAGGAGCTTTTCCAGAGCATCGGAAAAACTTATCGAATATTTAACTTATTTACAACAAATATGTTTACCTATATGGTTCTCGTGTTTGTACTACTGCAACAAAGTGAAATTATGAGTGGTGTTGGATCGTACGAACAACTACTCCTCCAGCAAATATCCCGTCGGATATTGATTTATAGAACGAATCCACAAGGACAATTTTGACGAATTTTTACTATTAAGTTATACACCGAGTACTAAATGCAAAATAATTATGACATTTGTTAGGTGGACCAAAAGTCTGTAATTATGTGACTGATTTTTCAAAAGGAATCTTTTGTTTTAATAAAATAGTAACGTGAGGAATCAGTTATACTGTGTACTTCAAAATAAGTGGTAGATGGGGAATTAACATGTGAAATTGAAATGGTCAACACTATTTGTTTTCCAGTAGTAAGTACGTGACAATTTAAAATGTTTTATAAGAAATTCTTTATAAACTTTTTGACAATCCCTGCACGATAAGAGCTGCATTTAATACCTAATTATTTTGTTTCTGCTTATTAACAATGCTTTTAATTATCGATACTAAAAACGTAAATTTTAAGAACATTAAATCTTTCGACAAGAAAAGTTGGAAATAGCGACTGTTGGATTTGATCCTGCGTGGCTGTGAAACTTTGTTAGACACCTAAGACCTAAACGCAATATTTAAATACTAAGCTCAACTTTTCAAAAGAAAAACTAGATTTTCCTTATCCGTTCCTGTGAAATGGACTATAATATATACAATACATATATAAAACAGAATTGCAATTTTCTTCATTATCTGGTCTCCATTTTTTCTTATAATGTGTTTGTTCTTGACAATTCTGGATTCCTAGTTGTCTTTATCATCTTCTACTGCTTCTATCCACTTCTTTTTTGGTTTTCTTCTTACCGCCATCTCCTCTTAGAGCTTTTTTCTCTGTACTCTGACCCTTTGTGATATGCTGTAGCGATTATACATGCTCATTAGGTACTTTCTTCTTCACTGGCCCTTGTTAGCCTTTATTCCTTCAAAGATTTTACGTAAAATTTTCCTTTTCCGCTCTCCAGTTTTTCGGTGTTATTCTTACTGAGAAGGAATCAGTTATTTAAAGGAAATTGGTGCAGTCGATATAGAGTAGATTTAGTAGATAAATCAAAACAATATTCTGGAAATTTTAGAAAGAATCTCAAGTACCTATCAAATTTTGAACTAACTTTTTTTACTGGTAACGGTTTTGATTAGAAATTATGATATAGGCGTTAGTTTGAAGGAAAAAAGCAGCATAAAACACTTTTTAGAAGTCTGCTAATCATAGTTAGTTTTTAATAAATATATATAGCTGAAGTTTACAGTGCATGTCGGCCGGGTTGGAAAATATCAGTTTTGTTGTGCTTGTATACGAGGGGAGGTAAACAAATTACGCAATTTTCGCTTCATTTAATTAAAATTAAATAAAGTTACAGGGCATTTCAAATTCGATATATGAATATCAGTGTGATGTAAGATTTCAAATATATTTTTTAACATTTACGAACACGCTCATGATTCCGCCCATGTTTTATTCAGTGCCGTTATCGTTTTAAGGCTGAACATTGTACAATAAGCGTAACAGAGAAATGATGGGTTAAATCTTACGTTAAACAGAAGTACCTATGTTTTGATAGTCAAGACTTTATTTCGTTTTGAACTACAGATCTATAATTTGTCACAGTGCATTATCAAAATTTTGGAGTAGTATATGAGATGCATATTCAAGTGTAATGCTAATAAGTACTATGATTAAACATACTCCACTGTGCCTGATGAGCATGGATAATGCTTTGGGGGATGTTTGGGGGGATCTCGAAAGTTGCAATTCTTGTGTAAAAACATAATTCCCGTTAGTTATTTCCAATAGCTAGTTGGACTCGGTTGCATTGAGTTTGTTTGTACTTTATGAAAGAAAAACAATTTAGCAAAATATTACTGGAGAAATTATTATACGTATACAAAAAACCAAATTCAGAAATTAACTATTTCTTCTAAATTCAGTATTAATTATTGCACGTGCAAAATATGTATATCAAATATCATTCCAGTGTAGGCACAACCAATAAATAAAGAATGGTTCGTCGCTCTATTTGATTGTCTACGAAATTTATTCTAGTTTAGTGTTTTATAATAACCTGGATAATGAAGATATATTTAGAAAGTTTTCGTAGGACTAAATATTATGAAGCTAGAAGATTGACGTGTAATACAAAGCACTGACAAGATCGATCTCTCGAAGTTGTCTGCCTACACGAAAAAGCGTTTCTGTACCTATTGTTCCTTTCAGGAAAATTCGATTAAAACTATGGAAAAAGACGATAAAAGTAGGTAGGTGTTTGTTTGGGATGAGACCTTATGAAAAATTAACGCACCGTCCTTTGAGCATTTGTATTTGAATTATAGGTGCAGATAGAAGATAGCTAGATTTCTTAGATTACAGAAAATTTGTAAATAAAAAGTATTGATCTCATTGTTGTATTATCAACAAATCAATTTAACACGTTGTCAGCGAAACACGTGTCGAGCTTAATTACTTCATTTTGTTTGCCATTGTGTCACCAACAGTGATCATCAAGAACGATTTAAACGATAGAAAATTAGACTCGATCAACTGTAAATTTGTGATCGTACTATAACTTGCACGGGAAAGATCGGTATGGAGAACCATTACATGACTTTAATAGAGTTAGGGCAAAATTAATACATACTACCAAATTTTTTTGGCCTTGAAACAGTAAAATGTAATTATTGTATTTGTTGTATTATATTTATACGCTATAAATAATAATAATAACAATATAACTATTTCAAGGCAATTTAGGAAAATTAATACAAAAATATAAATTCCTGAATGCACTTAATTACTCCCCCCCAAGGAATGAGTTCAGGACGACCATTGACCTCACAGTCTCCCAATCTACTACCATGCGAAACATATAGAAAGGTACAATATATCAAATTGCCTACCGCAATACAACACCACAAAAGAATGAAACACGACCATAACATGCTAGGCTCCCTGCCCAACGCCTCAAACAATATTATTCCTAGCTCATGTCTGCTGCACCGATCGAATGATCAAAGCTGCCGAGCCTGACGATAGACATATATTTGCTGAGCATATATTTCCGGAACTGAACCCGCTGCACATCAGCTGACACATCATTATAAAATTTTGTGAAGTTATATTTAAAAGACCTCTTGCATAGTGCGGTTTTATGATAAGGGCATGTCATAATTCCTTTTTGGTCGATGTTCCGGGCTGACTGCCATGTCGTCTAATAGATACGTTAAACGATATTCTTGACGTTTCAACACTCATCTCGTTGTCTTCTTCATAAGATGCTCTGAAACTGGTAAGTGCTGGCTCTATGTTCTTATTTATACCGTGTGACAAACTTCCATGTGTACATGGGGAAATAACATTACATTTTTGGGGATTCCTGCTCCCCATGTGTAGTTACAGTGGTGGTAAAGGTAGCAATCGAAAGATTATTTTTTTCTGCGTATGAGGATATCAAAAACTCTGCAATTTTCCAATTTATTAAAGCATTAAAAGCAAAAATTACACTAATAATTTTCAAATTAAAACACGGATATTCATCAGATTACCTATGACAATTTAATTTATTCTAATCAAAGACTCCCTTGATTCTAATTTCTTATTTGTCTGAACTGTCAACATTATTTTTATGGACAATTTAAAATTTGGGTTTCAAAATGAACAAAAATATTTATTCAGTTGAAGAAGAGGTTTTCATTGCGAAAACATTTTACGGCGGCAATAGTCTGCGGGTAGTCCGTGACTTATTTTATGTAAAATTCAATAACAGTCCTATTACTTCGGTAACAACAATAAAAAATTTAGTTAAGAAATTTGAAGATACTGGGAATCTTTCATTGAAAGAAGGTAATTTTTACTAATAAATTTACTTGGTTTTTATTTAGATAATTCTGATTCGCTTATTATTATTACCTAGTTGCTAATTCCTTATTGTTCGCGAACTTAAATTTTACTGGGATTATGAGAAATTTAACAAGTGATAACGTGGAGTGAAACAAAACTAAAATTAATCTTATTTATTTTTTTAGTCGTTCCGAGAAATCTAAATGTTGAGGTAGAGGAAATGGTAATAGGCTTGATAACTGCTAGTCCAACATCTAGTTTAAGATCTATTGCCCTAGAATGTAATGTTTCAAGAGAAACTGTCCGTAACATATTAAAAAAAAACAAATATCATCCCTTTAAATTCCAGTGTCACCAAGAGCTACTTCCTTTTGACGAAGAATCAAGGCAAACTTTCTGTGAAGAAATGCAAGAACGGGCTAATCGGGATCGCAGCTTCCTCTCATCAATTTGTTTTACCGATGAGTGTACCTTCACTTTAAATCAAGAGCCAAATTCACAAAACGTTAGGCATTGGGCCCAGGAAAATCCCAGAATAAATCTAGCCACTACAACGCAATACCCTCAAAAAATCAATATTTGGGCAGGCATTTTTAATAATCGCATTATAGGACCATTTGAAATACAGGGAAATTTAAATTCAGAAGCTTATTTAGATCTTTTAATTAACCATATTGGCCCTGCATTAGAAGAAGTTGCACATGCGAATCGGGAGGTCTGGTTTCAACATTTCGGATGCCCAGCACATTTTGGAGCACAAGTGAGGGAATTATTAAATGAAATATTTCCAGAGAGCTGGATTGGTCGAGGAGGTGCTATAAACTGGCCAGCTAGATCTCCCGATTTGCCACCGTGTGACTTTTTCTTGTGGGGTCATTTAAAAAATAAGATTTATAAAACTCGTCACCCAAATATTGATTCTTTAAGGAATGCTATTTTTGGGGAATGCAACTTAATAAACGATCGGCAACTTGCGAATGTGAGAAATTCTTTCTATAATAGGCTGGGATACTATCTGATACAGAATGGGGGTTTATTTGAATATTTGTTAGTTATTTTTCTTTTTTATGTTACTTTAATTTCATTGTATATTAGTAAGTTTTTGTCCTTACCTAGATATGAAATAAATAAGTATTAAATTGCCAGATTACAAAATTCATTAGAGCAAAATAAACAAATGTTGCCGCTTGTTAAATTTTTCATAGGTAATTGCAGTAAAATTAAAGTAATTTAATTTTTATTATTTCATTTTACTGCTTTAACATTTTCCCAAAAACTTTTTAATAGGTTAGACGACACCTACTAACCCTAAACTATGGACCAGCATTCACCAACGAAACATCCACACCAGTAATCAATTAATTGTCAACTATAGGTAATGACAATAATAATGTGAATGAGAATTATCTAAATAAAAAAACAAGTTTATGTATTAGTAAAAATTAACTTCTGTCGATGAAAGATTCCCAACCTTCAAATTTCTTACTAAATTATTTGTTGTTATACCGAAGGAATAGGACCGTTATTGAATTTTACAGAAAATAAGGCACGGACTACGCGCAAACTATTGCCGCCGTAAAATATTTTCACAATGAAAACCTTTTCTTGAACTGAATAATAGTATATTATACACGAGTTTATAATGAATGCTATTATTACCTCGGATGATTACAAAACTTGCTCGCTTCGCTCGCTCGTGTTGTAAACTTCATCCTCGGTAATAATAGCATTCATTATAAACTCGTGTATAATATACTATTGTCCACGACTATCTTACAACATACTCTTTATACTTGTGTTTCTTCAATCATAATTAGATACATTAATCACTGCAGTGAATAATGAATATTATTCACTAAACCAATAGGAACATCGCTTTGACCCTTTTTTACATTTATTTAGTAGGCCGCGATCGCGATATGTGTCAGTTCAAATTGAAACGTCAAATCAGCATGGTGTGCTTTTAATTTGAAATGCATATTCTAAAAAAGAAGATATAATGAATAGTGAGAGTGAAAACGAGATTTCTTTAACAGCACCAGCAATAAAAGAAGCTGCAGAACTTGCCTCATTCTATTCATTGCCCAAAAAACCAAGAAAATTATACCTGAGAGCATATGTATGAATCTTTCTTACACTGGAGAAGGGAGTTGTATACTATACTTTGTCCACGACTATCAAAACAGATTCCCAGAAAGAATTTACCTTCATTTCCCTTCTCCAGTGTAAGAAAGATTCATACATATGCTCTCAGGTATAATTTTCTTGGTTTTTTGGGGCAATGAATCTAATGAGGCAAGTTCTGCAGCTTCTTTTATTGCTGGTGCTGTTAAAGAAATCTCGTTTTCACTCTCACTACTCATTATATCTTCTTTTTTAGAATATGCATTTCAAATTAAAAGCAAACCGTGCTGATTTGACGTTTCAATTTGAACTAACACATCGCGATCGCGGCCTACTAAATAAATGTAAAAAAGGGTCAAAGCGATGTTCTTATTGGTTTAGTGAATAACATTCATTAATCACTGCAGTGAATAATGTATCTAATTTTGATTGAAGAAACACAAGTATAAAGAGTATGTTGTAAGATAGTCGTGGACAAATATTTTTGTTCATTTTTAAATGTTGACAGTTCAGAAAATCTATAAAAATCAAAGACGTCCGTGATTAGAATAAATTAAGTTGTCATGGATAATCTGATAAATTTCTGTTTTAGTTAGAAAATTATTAATGTAATTTTTGCTTCTAATGCTTTAATAAATTGGAAAGTTGTAGAGTTTTTGATATCCTCGTACGCAGAAAAAAATAATCTTTCGATTGCTACCTTTACCGCCACTGTAACTACACATGGGGAGCAGGAATCCCCAAAAATGTAATTGCCCATGTTATTTCCCCATGTACACATGGAAGTTTGTCACACGGTATATCATCCTGATCAGTTATGCGTGCTGAACCGTTGGCGTTCTTCGATTCCTCGATCCCTGTCGAAGTCCGGCTCCTTCTGGATCTCTAACGCCTCCTTGTGCAGTCTAGGCCAGAACCGCGCCTCCTTCCTAAAAATCCTGGTATCTACGAACTTGATCTCATGACCCGTCCATGCCCGATGTTCTGCGACGACTGACTTGTTCGAGTGGTGGTGCTTGGTATGGCTGATGTGTTTCTTTAGCCTCGTGCTAATATGTCGTCCTGTCTGTCTAATATACACTTTCACACAGGTGCATGGTATGGTGCACACTCCAAGCCTTTCGACCTTCTAGATTATTGTGCGCTCTCCGATATATTGGAAATTTCGCTGCTATCTTATTTAGTGCGCTGGAGATGGTACATACTCTATGCTTCTTTAGAAGGCGTCCAATCTTGTTCGTGCATCCCCTTAGGTAAAGGGTAGATAGCAGATGCCTCGTATATCTCTGGTTCGTTCATCACTAGTTTTCTCTATGTTGGTCCTTGTATAGCCGTTCTTCCTTAACAGCAGGCGTAGATGGTTTAGCCCCTCCTTCAGATGCTCTGGCTCGCTGGTCTGCTTAGCTCGTCTAACCCAGGGTGTCGATGATGCCTTCCTTCTGTACCGGGCGATGATTCGATTCTGCGTTTAGTTAAAGATCCGTGTGCGTAGGCTTCCTGTACACTTGATGTCCCAAAGTTCCATCTCCCTTTCGACGAACCAGTATATCGAGAAATGGTAGTGTGCCACCCTCCTCTATTTTTATGGTGAACTGTATCTAGGATGTATGCCGTTAAGGTGGTCCTTATATCCTTCAATGGTGCTGCGTCCACGTGGACGATACCTTTGTTATTTAGCCACATGGACACAGCAGCATTGAAGGATTTAAGTACCATATGCTATCTTAAACATATCCTTGGCCTCTCAACAACGTTCACAATAATAGCCTCATCATCATCACCTGCAGCAGTAGATCACAAATTTTTAACAGCGGTCACCTTATAAATACTTACTTAGTAGGACAAATTCAAACGTCTTTTATGAACTATGAACTATACACAGCAACTTGCTACACGTCCACTCTCAGCAAAGCATGTATACCGAATGTGAAAATTGTATTTTCAATGTATGCAGGTTGCTTACAATGAGGAGCAAGGTATAAGAAAAGTAAACTCCACTACGTCGATTTGTGGGTGTTTCTGTTTTGCTTTCCGATACAATGGATGTCGTGTGAATCGTAAATAACTAAATTACTTAAAATGTCACCTTCAAGTTACCTGTGCTTATCCCCCATGTCACGCAGCAGATTTTGTCGTAAAATTCGGTGGCTAAATTACGCATTTACGTTCCATAAAATTTTATGGATCGAATCTGTCTGCAATCCGAAGAAAATTAACTTTGTAGCTTTATCGCTCGTACGTATATAGAGTTATAAAGAATGAGTGGCAAATGACAATCAAAACTCAATCAGGAATGGTATCGGCACATTTGATAACCTAGTCATATAAGTCGGAATATTATTTTATTAGAAAGTGGTACTTTATGATGATGTTTAAGTGCTGTATTGAAAAAATATACAATTATTTTGATTAAAAACAAAAATTATATCAACTTTTATTTGCTTTTCTCAAATTATACGTCCATTACATGTGAGTATCGTAAATAACACAGAGGTACCTAAATGTTTTTACTTTGAATCATATCTAATATGTTTTAAGATCTACGTAATACAGTATATGCGCATATACCTATTATAATTCTCCCTTAATTTACGACTAATTTTTTCTTCTATGTTCATACCGTATTGCAGATAAAACGTAGTTACTTCCACTTCCAGACGGCATTTTGTTTGGAGATTTGTCTTAATTTCCTCCTAAGTCGTCGGACATCGATTTGCAACATTCCTTTCCGTTCGTTCTTTAATTCGTGCAAATATTCACAATACCCTTCTCTGGCATGTTACTTGAGTTTGATGGATGAACGGATTTCTTACTGTAGTTTCTTTTAGAATGACCCCAAAATTGTTTCAGATAAACGAGCTGTATAGGTAATCAATTTTATCGATGTGATATAAGATTTTTTGCACATAGGTTTCTATTATTTCATCTGTAATAGACTTCTCGTTATTTTTATTGAACAATGATCAAGTCGATTGTTGAACAACAATTCGTGTCAGATTCTCGAATGATACAGCAGTGTTAGCATCCAGCAAAGAAGAATTATGAATGGCTCTGTATGAAATGGAAGTAGGTTTGACAGAATGCTACGGCATGAAAATCAATAAAAAGAACACCAAAATTTGGTATGTAGAGTGCGTGAAAATAGAGCTAAAACTAAAATACAAATAGGAAATTAGAGTCAGAGTTAGGAATAAAAAGAATCAGGTGTAGGCCCAGATTAGAATACTGTTCTCAAATATTTGGGGTTGTAGGATGTTCTACTTTTAGGGAAAAGCGTAGGTTAGCTCAGAAGAAGAAAAGATGGAGGTACGCGTCCAACCAGTCTTCAAACTGAGAACTTTCTGAAGATGACAAAAATATATTTAATCTAAACCACTTTGTGTATTTTGTCACCATACAAAGCACAATCTGTGTTACCATACATGGGTAATATGCAGCATGCATTATCACAGCTCTACATTAAATTACCTGTAATGTCACCGGGGTATACTGCAAATAAACGTCTGGATTTCTGTTGGGAAATGTGTTTGCTCCTTTTTTGCACAGTTCATTTGCTGCATCCCCCAATGATGATCGATTTCGCGTATTATACGCACCAAAACTATCCACCGAACCGATCACAATTTATTTGTTCTCAGCTGCAAATTTCCCTCACTTTCGGAATCCAGTAGCCTGGCGCGAGAAACATTACGAACAAACATATCTTTGAATTCTATAATATACTGTGTCCGAAATAAGTAAAAATTTGATCAAAATGTGCATGTCTTTGGAAACCCTTTGCAGATGACATAAAAAATTTCAAACAGTGAGAACTTTCATATGCCCACTTGAATTTTACCCAAACCTCTTTCCTGCTAACTATAAATATGAACAGTAAATTTTCTGCTTTAATTTTGTCAAACTGAGAAACAGATGTTTAAAAAGAAAATTGCATAAAAATGAGATGTTTGAGATTGCAATACTGAGACATTAAGAAGAGTTAGGGAAAGAGATATACGCGGAAGAAAATGAAGAATATGAGAATAGGATAGTAAGACATCTTCTGATATACGGTGAGTTAGTCTGCCATGTACTGAACGCGGAAATAGAAATAAAAGAGTAGTCGTAGCTCGATGTTAGGCTACTGTTCACAAATCGTAAAGAATGTAGGACATTTTACCAGTGACGGCTCGTGACTTGTTCAAGAGGAGTGGGCTCTACATAAAAACCCGTACAACGTTTAGGTAACATTTTAACTCACGTTTTCTCCTTGGTTCTCTTTCGCTTGCTCTTCACAAAAAAAGATTATAAATGAGAAACTAATGTTTAAAATGATTTAACAAATAAATACTTCGCGAACTACCAATATATAACGTTTTATTTAAATATTTTACCGGTTTCAGGATTCACAAAGATCCCATCATCAGAAATGTACGAAAAAGTAAAACAAGAAGATATTAACTACATAATGTTTAAAAGTAAAGTCTAAACTTATATTTTTTATCAATTATAAAGAAACAACGCAAGAATTACAAATTAATGTCTAAAAGTAAAGTCTAATCTACAAGAGAGTTGTAGATCTCGGTACTCTGGTTGCAGCTTGTTACGGGCAGTTCTATTCTTTCTCATGGTCATTTCTTGTGCTGTCGTATTCTTGCTTATCAGAGAATCTATTTTGTGTAATGAAATAAACATTTTTCTGACAATTACATTCTTGACCTCACAAAAAATGATAATGTCTGAGTAGGTAGTAACTATAAACATCAATCTCAAGATATTTAACAACAAACACAATAAACATTGCATAAAAATAAGTAAGTAGAGCGTTACAATAAGCACCACTAAAAATTGACTTTCAGAAAATATTTAACTGATTTGATGTTTTTAAGCTCACCAAAGACATATTCGAAAATTTAGTAATTGATGGGATAGCATAATATCTGATATATCATTCTCATAAATTTTATATTTTTGTCTGCAATTTCGTGAATTTGTGCATCAGTTGAATTCAAAATGATTTCCGTGTCCAGAATCTTGGTTAGTTGCTATTTCCTGAACACTAACCTTCCTAGGGTGTAACTGGGCAGTAAAAAATGTCAACTCTAAAAATATATGCCTTACTTTCGAAAATTAATTCATCGAAATAGAGTTTCGGTGTATTTATGTATATATTTTTGAGAAAATTCAGAAATTGCACCCCAATTTATTTCCATGTTCCTTTTAAGGAAATGGAAGTATCTATTGTATTAGATACCGATAAAAATTCGTGTCCGAGATGTGGTCAGATTTGTATTGTACTAACTTCAAAACTTCGAGAAAACGTATTTTTAGCTTCGTGCCGTAAAAACTAACCGATTTTAATGGTTTTTTTTGAAAAGTGCGTCTCGACGAGGACTCCAGACATATTGATTTTGGTAACAAGTAAACTAGGCGTTCCTTTGTTATTAACATTTTAATTCTTCAAAAAAATATTGTGGCCAAACTATAAGAGATATTTAAAAAAAGTTTGAATAAAAAATGTTGCGTATTTTAAGGCCAAAAAATTTTGTTACTACCAATTTTTCTCTAACTCAATTATTTATTAAGTTATTTTTTAAGTTATTAACCATTGCAGTAGCTTATCCAACGAGCGAGTTATAAACGTTGTCATAGAAACATATAGGTAATATACTAATACGCTATCTTGAATTTCTGGGACAAGTAAGATATAAATTTGACACTTCTGTGGCATAGCAACCTTGATGCTGTAACCGAAATTTTCTGATTTACCTTTGAATATTGAACATTCTTAGGCTTCAGGAAAAGCAGGACGCACATGTAATGATTATGTTATTTGATCAGAGCAAATAAAATTTATTTACTTATGTATTTTCGTATTTTAAGAAATTTTTCAAAAATGTTTTTTCTTTAAGATATGTCGATATAGTTTATACTCTAGGGTTTATAATTATTGTAGACAGTTGGCAGTAACCTACGATAGCGTCAATTTCATAGATTCTCGTGATTACTAAACCAATTTTTCGTAAAATTTCCGATAATAAATAGATAATCGATGAGGCTTCTGAATTGCTCCAAGGTTATTATTGAATTGGGGAAGGAATAATTTTATCCGTTTAAAATCCTCGACACTTAGATAATTGTTTTAAGTGTTCTTTTGTTATATACAATGAACATGGAAGTCATGTATGGTTCTTCATACCGATTTTTTATTTGTCCTTTGCAATACCACCGCAAAAGCAAACTAATAGTCCCAGATTCGAAGCGTTCGTATACTGCTGCGACGTTGTCCCAGCACACTGCACAATTTTTAAATTCTTCAAATCCCAGTCTCAAGTCTTGTACGGATTAAATTCAATGTAGGTATTCTATATGCCATGGATCGTAATGCACATCGAGCAAAATCATAATAAGACAATCCCCGTTGCTAGGTTATCTCTCAAATTCAAAAGCTTACAGTACCCTAGAATTTACCCTAGAATTTACAGGGCTGAATGAAAATGTTACAATAGCATGCAGACCAACGATGCGGATGCAGCTTTTAACAAGAAGTAATAACAGTATAATGTGTTCTAACACTGGTAACTGTTATATTGACAGGTATGTCTGAAGACAATACATTTTATTTAAAAGTTAAAATCACCAAATCTTGATTAGCTGTATCTTTATCAAATACCTATTGGTCGTATCGAAAAAACAGCTTGAACATTGATAAAGCAACTTTTTGTATAGAACGAAATGGTATAGTTCGCAGTTTTATTAATTCGGTAATTTCTGGGGTATTTATTTTCATTTTTCCTTACGAATACCGTATTGGCGTCTACGGTATTGGATTATTATGTAGGTAGTCGAATTTTGCTCGTATGGTGCACAGAGAATTACAGATAGCCAGTACCCGTGACACTTTTATATAAATAAAAGAAAAAATACAAAATGCAATTTCAATTTTCAATTTTCGAATGAAAATGGACATCGATGTAATTTTACTATCGAAGAATTCGTTAAATTCAAACGCACGTAATTGAGCGAAGATCTTATTTGCGTCATATTGAAGGGTATCCAACAGCTCCAGTCTTTTAAACTTTCAACAGCTAAACTCCAAATAAGGGATGAAAGGATTTATATTCGAAGGGGACAGCTTGATATCTTAGAACTAAAACCTTATTCACAAACAATTTCAAAGTTGGACTGATTTAATTCACTTGGCTGCTTGCTGTCGTATAGCTTATCTAATATATACCTAGTGTTTACAATCAGTTAATTAAGTAATAAAATGAAGCGCCAAATTCACAGTTTCGATGCGGCTTTTATCGAATTAATGACACATCAAGCGAAACTGCTCGAGTCTGTTAACTTGAACTAATGCTGTATAATCAGTTTATAACCCAACGTTATAAACGAATTTGTTCCCATGTTCTACGGCCACATATTTTCAAGATGTGCGACGAAAAAGTCTGATTCGACCTACATTCCAATATGATTTAAAATGGTTACTTACATATAACTGATTAGAATTTTGTTAAACCAAGAGGTAACAAAAACAAATTAGTAAACTGGTAGTTAGTATACGAAATCTCTGATTGCTAGCAACCATTTTCTGTGCATTATAGTTTTGTAGTAAGTACCTATATGTACCTTTATTCCTGTATCCATCTCTGTTATGTAGTGAACTAATCCTTCTTGTTTCCGAAGATATCTTACCGTCCTACCACCAAATGCGCACATAAAACAATGTACAGAAAGAGTAGTTTTTAAAAAAGAAGAACTCGCACATGAAAGAAAGTTAGTTTCCTTTTTTGAAGTCATTATCATTTGATTTTAGAAACGTGTTTAAACTTTAAATACTATTTTTCTCTTATTTACACAGATATTACAGAAGATAATTTACGCATCTCGAACTGTAAGTGACTTAGTTACTTGATTTTGATCAGAGATTATTGTTTCTTTTTGACAGGCGTTGTCTTTGATTTTAGAAGCATGTTTAAATACTATTTTTCTCCTATTTACCCGGGTATTGTAAAAAATAATGTACGCACCTCGAACTTTTAACCTACGGTTTCCTAGGAAAGCGATGCCGTCATAAAGCGGCCGTAATATAGCGGAAGGATGCGTCAAGAATAACGTTTCCATATGTAATAATCGTACTGATTAAATAACAAGCGGGACTGAAAACTGCAACGTAATAATATGGTTTCCTAGGAAAGTGGTGCTGTCATATACGGCGGTACATTATGTCGTAGAACGGCTGGAAAAGTCGTAGCATTATTATTATCAGAATACATTTGATTCCACTATATTATAAGTAGTTATAATTAATTTACTCTGAGTTTTCAAACAGAACGGCTGATAAGTATCATATTCTCGACGTAAGAAATTGAAACAAATAAATATCACCGTTTCGTCAAACTCCACAGTCAAAAAACGTTGATGAATTGTTTATCCGCCGTCTCAAATATAACGGCACCACTTTATTAGTATGCGGCGTTCAGTACCGTTTCCAGGAAACCGATGTGATTATTATACAGGGTGTCTCTAAAAGGTCTGTACAAAACGATACCACATATTGCTGAGACCAAGAAAAGAGCGATTTAACCAAACTTACCTCTATCCAAAAGTGTTTCGTTCGGAAAATCGAAACACCTTTTGGAGATGGACCGAGGAATAATCTGCAGAAAATTTTATCTACTAGGTTTTAATGTTCTAGGCGTCTTGCACTAATCTGATAGTAGTTTTTGTTATTTTCTTTAATTTGTATAAAGTATAAATTATATATTGACTTACCTGCATTTGAATAGCAGTAGAAATAAACCCTCAAAAACCAAGTTGTCTGCTTGAGATTCTAAATCACAATGAAAAATTTCCGCTTCTATATTTTTTGGAGTCATATCGAATACGTTTTTGATCTGCATGCGACGAGACAAGTGCCTTTCCTTTGATATGAATTCGTGGTGGTGTAAAATGAATTTATTCTCCTTTGCAGACATTGAACTTTTAATTTCCGGACCTTCACTTCCATCTGTACTTCATTTGTCATAATATTGATCCTATCTTTGTACTCTGTTCGCTTATAATATTCATATCGCCACAGAGAAAAAGGTCAGAATCAATCAATTGAAGTAAATGTATTTTATTATTCCAATTCGCTTCACTCCATGTTATTTGCCGAGATCATTAGTAAGTGCCTAACGTTTCAATTTAGCAGGATGTAGGTATTAAATTTATCGTCAAACAGGTTAGAATATAACGAAAATTAGGAAAGAGGAATGCTTAGGAATTTTTAAAATTTTAGTGTAATTTGTATTCAAATATTTCGATTATTCGCTATTTCACTATTCTTGAATAGTCGGCAATTCAAATAGGACCAAATAGTTTCGAATATTCGACTACCTATTTATCTAATCAAATATTCGAGTATTGCGAATACAAAATACATAAACCACCCAAAACTTTCGAACTTTCATTCAAATGTTTGAATTATTCAATCTTTCAACATTTAATTTTTTCGAATAGTTGACCATTTGAATAGATAAGTATTCGAATATATGAATATTCACTGCATTTTTTTGGTATAGTGGATTTAGAAAAATAAATATACACGGTGTCCCAACAAAAACTTGTACCCTCGTAAAACTCGGCAAAATAAACGTTTTGACAAAAATCCAAAAACACGTCGATTTTTATATCAAAGGGGACCAATTTTTATGCAATAATCATTCTTGCAACTCTAGCCCTGTTGCGACCCCCCAAAATTTTTAAATGGGACGGGGCGTCAAATGATCCCTACTTTGGAAGGGTTTTTCATTACTTACGCAACCGTACTTGTTTTATTCAATTCGATCAATTTGTTACCGAGAAATTGCTTCTTGAAGTTTCCAAGTTAAAAAATTGATAAAAGCAAAAAAAGGTTTAAACTATCGAATGTATTGCTCGAAATAACCTCCACCAATTGTCATACAATAATACATTCTGGATTCAAATCCAGATCTTACATTTCTCAAGACCTCAGGAGTTATTTTAGCCGGTATTCTTCTCTGGAATAAACCATTTTGATTTAGTAAATAAACACGATTTTATACTGTGGCGAATAAGTCTATTTTGACATTTGTTCTGATGTTCTTTTGTTCTTACTTTTTATTCTTATTAGTTTACTTGATTTTGTTACTTTTCCATTCTAATACATTCGATAGTTTATAATTTTTTGTGCTTTATTAATTTTTTAACTTTGAAACTTCAAGAAGCAAATTCTCGGTAACAAATTGATCGAATTGAATAAAACAAATACGGTTGTGTAAGTAATGAAAAACCCTTTCAAAGTAGGGATCATTTGACCCCCCGTCCCATTAAAAATTTTGGGTGGGTCGCTACCCCCCCGCACAGGGCTAGAGTTGCAAGAATGATTATTGCATAAAAATTGGCCCCCTTTGATATAAAAATTGACGTGTTTTTGGATTGTTGTCAAAACGTTTATTTTGCCGAGTTTTACGGGGGTACAGGTTTTCGTTGGGACACCTTGTATATATATGTATATGAAGTCGTATGTTCGTTGGGAAATATCCTTGGCAGAATTTTAAGAGAATTTTCATTAGTTTCCAGTTGAAATTGCAGATGCATAATACAGACAATAAAGTTTTTTACCCAAACCAAACGATTTAGTAAATATTGTAACTAAATATCTAAAAATCTAAATAGTTGAATACTAGAATATTCACATACCTAGGTACCTATTCGAGTATCCAAATATTCAAATATTCAAATATTTCAATATTCGAATAAATCTCGTGCTTAATTTTTAGCTTCCTAGTCGTTTTTTGACCATGGTGATATTTCATCAAATCTGGGCGTTTCAGGCCATTCTAAGACTTTTTGGCAAGGGGGCACACTTCCATCCGTGTATGTATGTGTGTGTGTATGTTGGCAATTTTGCGGGACAACGGCTCCACAGATTTTGCATACGTATATCAGACATGGTCTATCGGAAACTGACATAAAAAAATTTATGAGTCGAGATATGACGTCATCGAACATTTTTTTCAATGAGACCATGTATATTTTTTTATTTCATCAGATAGAGGGTATTTTTCGCTACACGATGTGCGAAAATCGTAATAGATTGTATACCTAAGGAAAAAATTGAGAAAAAAATTGGGAAAGGTAGGTAGCGTAATAAAATGTTTGTGGTAAATATGTGAGACGGAGACTCGCGCGGCGAGATTCCGTCCGCAACTCCGCCCGGAACTGAGGGCATGCGCGCGCACTGTGCAGTGCGAGCGTAATCCCAGATGTTTTCATGACATGCTGGCCGTTTATGAAGTGCCTAGTCTTTTCATGAAACGACGGATTTCACTATGAGACTACGACATATAAACGAAAAGAAGGCGTTCGCCAAGCGCGCCCTCCAGTTTAGTTGTGGCTAAGAAGCTGCTCTGGCAATGCGTTGACAATTGGTTTTGTAAATTTCCAACACTAATTTGAACCATTCGAAGAAACTTTCCAAAACAGTTTTATTGACGTGCTGTTACATTTTGTTTTGTCTTAACGATGCAGTCTTGAGACACTTGGATGATCCCCGTTCCGTTTTAGTTTCAGTTTCAGTTTAGTTTAGCTTTACATCTTCTCTTGCGCCACTAGATGTCATTCCGATGAGTGTCGGTTCTTTCGTGACAAATAGTCAAGTGTTGTCCATGTATAATTGGGTACTTGCATGAATTTGGGATTTTGCGAAATTATAATCTTCGGGAGGTCAGAAATACATTCCCAAAGCAATTTTTCTCTGAGCCTTGTAGAATTCAAATTATTGGGGAAAAATATTTCCCGCTAAATATGCTTATGGCGCCATGTGCGAATTATTAAAACTATACGGTAACGTCAGTATGACGCACCTATGCATTCCTAAATCGAAATGGCCGCTTCCGGTTTAGTTGGCAGCTGTCTCGTAAGTCTTGAAATTGTTTGGTGTTGTGTACGTTAATGGTGTTTGCTGAGAGAATGGAACTATGGTGGAGCTCAGTAGCAATTTGTTGTTAGAAATCCTTTTTATTTTATAATTCCCAACTATGAATAGGTACAACAAAATCACTTCTAACCTCTAAACTCTACTACCTATCGTGAACGGGGCTATTTTAAGATTGATTATGGGATTCTGCTTGCAAGAAACTTTTGCGGATATTTTACAGATGGATTTGTGATATTCGTACTAGTTGTGAAATAACAACAACGTGGACACAAATGAGTGAAACGAAAATTCTGTGCTTGGCTAACCTATAACTGTCACTGAATGACAGAGCTCAGGGCAGCCACGGTGAAAAATTGAAATGTACTGATGATCCTGAAATACACTAATAATTAGTTTATTTTTCTTCTTAACTTATTTCCAGTGTTTAACTGTGCATTAATAAAATATTGATACTGCTCAGTAAAGTAATATCCTATTGAAGCGCTGATAATAAGTGATACAGTTAGGCGAGTAGGGACAACAGACGCGAAATGTTGGCAATAGGCAAACGTAGCACGTCAGGCTGTGACGACAGCTAGATTATGTGACGTCAATACGATTGCTCAAGGCCAAATAGCCCACTAGCGCATGCTCCGCGATTTGAAACTAAAAATGAAATTATATTCTTATAACTAGGTACACAAAATAGTCTCATTTTATACGGTCACGATAAACTTAACACATATTTGCAAAATATGATAAAAAAAGTGCCAGTTTAAATTTATGCAATTACCCAATTGTTTCAATATGATAGATTGCACTTTGTATCGCATGCTGTTCCAATTTCTTAATTCTTTTCGTTCGTAAATTTCGTTATGCAACTTAAGCTACTTTCTGTACTTCGGACTGCAGTTGGGGGTGTACAAATACTTGTCTTGATCCAGTGCGACAGGTTCTTAAATTTCTTCGTTCGTTATATAGAAATATTCTCGGGTGCTTCACTTCACCTCTAATAGATCATTCGGTATCTCCAGCATCCTGTAGGAAGGAACCTTTATTGATACTTAATGGTATAGATGTGGCTTTTATTGGGACAATATCGTGCATTTCTGCCATTAAAAAGTATCCAAACACGTGAAATGAAGATTCACTTTGTTGGGTACTGCATTCTTCCAATACGATTGCAAGCCCTCGTTGGAGTGCTTTATAGAGTCTGGTCAAATGATGTGAGGATGTGACGTAATATTAAACCGAATGTGGTAAAGAGGAAGAAACTATAAAGTATTTGAATTCGAATAAAAGGATGAAGATAGTAGTCATTTTAGTTACAATTGGTTTCATATGTTCACTTCCTTTAGATGAAACGAATCTTCTCATAATTTCTCGCTTCATGTAAGTTGCCGAGTTACCTGCCAGAAGTCATATAGACCAACTTTGTTGCTTCTTCTGCGGCATCACATGTTGACCTAAATCGAAAGTTTCCATTTTTCGATTTAAGTTTGAACTTTCCGTTACAGAGATATGCCAAATTTTGTTTATCTTTAATTCGGAAATTCGAACCCTAAGTCTTTGTTAAAGCAGGCACTTAATTAAACTACGCATTATACAAATAAAGGTTTCAAATTAATCTTCGCACAATGAAAACAACGCTGCCTCTCTTGACCCTAAAATTTTCTTATACTAGGGCATACCTAAAAAAATATTAAAAAATTTGGGGATGTCTCTCTTAAATTATAATGCAAATTAATATTTTAATTAAACTCTTGTTCAGATGTTTGCAAAGTAAACGAGTCCAATTCTGTTTATTATAATATCCTTCTTGGTTTCGAGGAAGTGATTGTTCCCCGCAATAGGCGCCAGAGAGTGCAGCTGTCGGGGCTGTATCCTCACCCTTCATAATGCGATCAAGTTGTATTTGCATAATCATCTCAGACAACACCTTGTTTGGCAGTAACTTCAGCTCCTTTAATTTATTGAAAGATCTTTGTTTACACGAACTTCGTTCGATTTTTTGTTAAATTAAGCAGTAACCATTTGATGAAACACGAAGGATTAGTTCACGTTCTATTAGAAGCGGAAATATGATTAAAAATTAGTGGAAGTAGACCTAGATTAGACCATTGTTCTTAAGTAATTGGGGATGTATGATATTCTACTTTCGGGGAAATGATGGAGGTGCTCGTCCAACCTGTGTTTGGATTAAATACCTTATAATGATAATAATGCACATAAATGTAAAATGTCTCTACTTAAGAAAGAAAATTACAAGTATCTTTCAAAAAGCCTCATATCAGGTAATCAAGGTGGGGGTATAACGTTTTGTTGAATTCAGACAATCTGAGTAATGGATTGTTTGTAACATCAAAAGAAAGTTGGAACTTCGAATATATAAGTAGGCAATTATTCTGGGGAAAATAATGTTGTCCCAAGAGATTTTTCGCTGTTATGTTATCTGTTATTGTCGATTTGTATATCTACTGTCATTTTGCTAATTTCCAAGTTTTAAATAAAGATTTCATTTACTTTGTGCGTAAATGTCTGTCAGTGTCTTGTCCTGTAGATTGTTGAGATACAGTTAATATTATCCTGGAAGTTTTATAATCACCTGAAATATTCACCCACGTATTTTAATAATTCAATATTAAATGTACCTAGTTTTCACATTATAATTTACAAAGCAATTACCTATATAGAAAAAAAGTATATGGGTATTTGATATTTGGCGTCTTCTTGTAAAATTCGGAACATGTTCTCGTAAAAGTATATCTGTGGTAGGTAGTAGAATGAATAAGCAACGTATTGTCACAGTCGGGGTCGACTTATCTAGCTTTTAAGTCTGAAATATACTGTTATTGCCCTTATTCTTCTTCTTCTCCTTTTAAGTTTCACTATTCGTCAAACTCTGTGCCACCTAATACAATATCTTTTAAGATACTGGACTTATCTCTCTTTTCTGCGGTGAAGGGTAAAATACGGCCGGCTCTCCGTCTATTTTAAAGTGCATTTCCTTAATACAGGCTCTTTTGAAATTCTTCTTACTGCAGTCTTAGTATATTACAGACTAGTAAATAATATAAAAATGGAAAACTTATTGTCAATTAGCTAACTCGTGAAAAAATAACACACGTACCGAAAACAAGACGGTCTGTGTAGGCGTACGGAACTGTAAAGCAAGGGGTGTCCGTTGTCCATGGCTTGCGAACCATATTCGTCAACCGATACGTCATGTCTGTTGTCTATCGTAAATAATCCTTTGACGAAATAGTACTGTAATTCTGAAAATAAGTTAAATTAAGTTAAGTTAAGTTAAGGAGGGATTGGTGGTCAACCCAATCATTCTTTGAATTTAAGCATGTTTTATTGCCCCTCTTCTTTTTCTTAGGATGGCTATCATGTTGGCTACCAGGTTAACAATTTGGAAGTGCCTCCGTAACCGGCGCCGGCTACAGTTTTATAGGTGTATTGTTGCCGGAGCCTGCGTGTGTCTGGTGCGAGAGGGCAGCTAAGGGAACAAATAGAAGCGCGCCGGCAACTATACGCAAGGCCGGCGCCGGCTACGGAGGCACTCCCAAACAATTTTACTTCCAAATTCCTGAAGGAAATGGAAGTATTGTATTACCAACAAAAATTGGTGTTCGAGTAAAGGTCCGATATGCATTAATTGCACTAACCTCAAAGCGTCTAGAAAAGTCTATCTTGCGGTGTGTGCGTGCGTATCCCTCCGAATTTTTTGGTTTACGATAACTCCCGTAAAAATCAACCGATTTTAACTATTTTTTAAAAATACTTGTCTTGTCGAGAAATAGAGACCCATTGATGTTGGTCGTAATTAAATTAAATTAAATTGTTGCAAATATTTTACACACAGTAGTTGGATAAAGAACTTTGACTTAAATTCATTAAAATTCTTAATAAGTTAACCCCACACGCCAAAAGACAGTGACACAGTAATTAAAGTAAACCTATATAGAGTTTCTTAGAACTATTTTGAACATAAGAGCAATAAAATTAGTTTCTTAAGTGAAAGGGATGATAAACCTATATGGGTTTCTTAGAATTATTTTGAACATGGAGCAATAGTTTTAAGAAACCTTTCACTCCAGGAGTGGGGGTTGCGTATTTATAGCAATGTAATGTAAGAATAGATTTAGACACACGTGTCGAGTTTAATTACTGTGTCACTGTCTTTTGGCGTGTAGGGTTAACTTATTAAGAATTTTAACAAATATTATAAACTAGTATTGTGCCTAAACCATTAGAGATATGAAAAAGTTTAAATAGAAAATGTTGCCTATTTCAAGACCAAAAAATTTAGATGCTATGAATTTTGGCGTAATTAAATTATTTTTTAAGTCATGAATCATTTAAAAACGTGTCGTTTTGGGTGATAATTATTTTAAGCGTTCTTTTGTTATACAGTAGGTAGTAGGACATAGAAGTCGAGCATGGTTTTCCATACCGACATTTTACTTTATTAATGGCTGCCCGGAAAATTTGCAGTGTGGATTGACTGAAATATTGTCTACCCCCACACGCCAAAAGACACAGTAATTTATGGCTAGTCTTAATTCTATCTACCTGTTAAATCTATACAGGGTTGAGTTTGGAATCTGATCATAATATTACTGTTGAGACAACTATGTTTATTTTTTATATATCGCTATACTTTCCAAGGCGTTTAAATCAAATTGATTTAAAATGCTATTGCGAAATTCCACCACCTTAAATGGGGATAGCCAAATTACTAAATTAATAAAAATACCACATGTACCGCAGATAACTAGAGGTGTGGATACGATTTTCGGGAAAGCAGGCTTCAAAGTGGTTCACACTTCGAGCAGCAATTTACAAAATCTAGTTGGAAATGTGATAGATAAAACGGAACCTATTCGTAAAGTGGGAATTTACAAAATAGCATGTGGAAATTGCGACAAAAAATATATCTGGCAGTCAACTCGGTCTATTTTAACTCGCTTTAAGAAACTTCAAGTGCATCACCAATATGGACGTACAGATAAGTCTAGCATGGCGTCGCACGCGTTGGAAACGGGCCATAAATTTCAATATCAATAATCTCAAACTCCTAAAACCAAGAAATAATAAATTTGATTTAAACGTCTTGGAAAGTATAGCGATTTATAAATATAAACGTAGTTGTCTTAACAGTAATTATGATCCGGTTCCAAACTCAACCCTGCATAGTTTATCAGGTCGACAGAATTAAGACTAGCCATAAATACTTACCCTGCAGTTCTAAGAAATCAATTTTATTGCTAATATGTTCCAAAAGAAACCCTATAGGTTTACCGATTTATTTTACTTCAGTAGTGGGGGTTTGCATTTTTAGCAATGTAGTGTAAGTTTAGACTTAGATTACCAGTTCTGCTTCTCTGCGTATTATTATTCTCAGCACTTCTCCTTTTGTTCCCTTGTCCATTCACTTTGAGTAATCTTCACAACTCAAAGACTTCTAATTTTTGAACATCGTGTGTTCAAAAGAAAGGGAAAACTCCAACCATTTGACTGTTTAAACTGTAGGTCCGGACAAAGCATCGATACTTAGGTAATGAAACAATCGATTTTGTGATATACTCGTAAATCAGCGATCGAAATATCGAAGCATTGGGGTACGAGACCTATTGAAGTACCTATCGAAAAGCTATTGACAGTACTGCATTATCGAAAGGTAACAATGGTATTAAAGGAGGTACCATTTAGTATGAAATCTCATATTTGTATATTTATTTATCCATGAATAGGTACTTTGATCTTTTTTTTACTTAGATACCTACATTTGATATCTTGATACTTTGCAAACTTTAATACTTCGAATCTCGCTTCGAATGTTTCAATTTTGAATAGATAAATAGAAGTTATGAAGATGTTATGACAAAGTTTCCTTTTCAGAACAATATTTGATACATCATGACGGTGGTGAACGAGTGGGTGGCGGGAACGCGGCTGGGCGGTTGGGTGCAGAGATGCCGTGAATCTAGACGTCTTGTGCTAGTCATAGTTGCCATAGCGCTCCTTCTGGACAACATGCTGCTCACCACTGTCGGTAAGTAAATACTGTAATTGAATTCTTAATTCTATAAATGACGAAAATATTTTCTAGGAGATATTTTACATTAAACGTGTTATTTGTTTCTCTGAAAGGCAAATAACAAAACTATACGTAGGTATACTTCTTCTCTGAAGCATTTTCGGATCGACTTTGCA
The DNA here is from genome assembly GCA_963966045.1 of Xestobium rufovillosum. NCBI lineage: Eukaryota > Metazoa > Arthropoda > Insecta > Coleoptera > Ptinidae > Xestobium > Xestobium rufovillosum. The sequence continues at coordinate 18,395,281 of OZ014494.1, forward strand.
TTCTACATAATAAACTTGTTATCAACACTGCATAAGACCTTGCATATAGAGTTTAAAACTATTCTGACAAGAGTATTAACTCGTAAACATTATCACATCGGCAAGATTGAGTGAATTCCGGACTCCAGTCGATCACATTTAGTTTAATACACAAGCGATGTATTCAAAGGACTCTTCACACATCAGTGATGTCCTCGTACCCGTTAAACACATTCTGCACATGACGTAATATGACGTCACTTTCTGAATACACACAGTCACTTGACCTGGAAAAATGTTCTGAACCATGATGAGGTCACATATTATGGCATTTGGGGTATAATGTCACATGCTACAATGATTGTTAATACACTAATATCCATAACAACTGCTTGTTGAAAGTTCCGGGAAGTTCCTATAAGTTGGATGTAGAAGAAAAGTAATTCGTAGTAAATTACGAGCGATAGGGAATATGAATACATATTATTATGCAAAAAGAGCAACGCGTCTTGAAATTGAAACGACGCTAACGGCGTAACAGATAGCGATTAAATTTAGTTTTAGAGAATTAAATTTCATACGAAAACATCGGCAATAGCATAGGCGTATCTAGAGTAATGTTTAAGAGTGTTAAAGGGGGGCCGAAGTTAAGCTAATACAAACTCATTTCTGCAGAATACGTGCCATCTCTCGCCATAGGAATAGTGATTAGTTATATTTTATTAATGTGATTATCAAATCAATATATGAATATTATTCACTACACCAATAGGAACATGGCTTTGACCCTTTTTTACATTTATTTAGTAGGCCGCGATCGCGATGTGTCAGTTCAAATTGAAACGTCAAATCAGCATGGTTTGCTTTTAATTTGAAATGCATATTCTAAAAAAGAAGATATAATGAGTAGTGAGAGTGAAAACGAGATTTCTTTAACAGCACCAGCAATAAAAGAAGCTGCAGAACTTGCCTCATTAGATTCATTGCCCAAAAAACCAAGAAAATTATACTTGAGAGCGTATGTATGAATCTTTCTTACACTGAAGAAGGGAAATGAAGGTAAATTCTTTCTGGGAATCTGTTTTGATAGTCGTGGACAAAGTATAGTATACAACTCGTTATAATGATGCTATTATTACCTCGGATGATTACAAAACTCCCTCGTTTCACTCGCTCGTGTTGTAAACTTCATCCTCGGTAATAATAGCATTCATTATAATCTCGTGTATAATATACTATTAGCACACGATTAATTTACATCATTCTTTAATAGTTTTTAAAATGTTGGAAGTGAAATTTCTCAAATAGAAAGGAAAATAGTTAGATAATTTTAGTTCAATTACATTTTTCTTTTTAAATTAGCAGGCTGTGCCTACTGACAAGCAAATAATGCGAAGCTGTCACTTTTATAAATTTAAATTTCATTTAAAGCCGAGGTGTAAGTAAAACGTGAAAATGTAATTTTACGCGACAGAAGAAAAGTGAAAATGGTTACTACTTATGTCAAAGTTTTCTCAAGCGATCATTTTGCGAAAGAGTTTGCATTTGAAGAGCTATGGAGGGGTCTAAAAATGATGTGGATTAAAAGTGTACTAAAATCATTTTGAAATTTGCTGTAGAAAGACCATTAACATGAGATGAAATTTATACTATGTAAATCCCTATGATGCAATGTTAAACAAATGCACTGTATACAGGGTGATTCAAACTCGGTGGCCTATTAGACGTTTATGGAAAACTAATTCTGAAAATTTGCAGTTGCGGATTTTTCATAAGAATCTCTTCATTAAAAATATTTTCAGTTACACTACACTTCCGTTATACCAGTTATACCAGAAGTCGGAATCAACTTTCCTATTTTAATTAGAATGCACACACTTTCTCTCAATTTTAACATAAGTTTCATCAGAAGTTCCTATACCTAACTCCCATACTTTTTGAAGAATATTTAATTTAAAAAAAAAAGATAATTAGAGCATAATTTAAAAATCCGTATCTTCGAAATTTCTGGAGGTTAAGGAAATAGTATGAAATAATATGAAAACAATGCCCTTACTCTTTCGAAAATCATAGTAAAATTAACCAAATATTGTACAGAGTGTTCAATATTCAATGCTACTTTGTGCAATCCAAAAGTCGATTATCTTAAAACAAACATCCTGTATTTCCAATCTATATACATATACCGAGTGACAAACTTTCATGTGTACATAGGGGAAATAACATAGGTAATTACGTTTTTGGGGATAACTGCTCCCCATGTATGGTTACAATGGTGGTAAAGGTAGCAATCCAAAGATTATTTTCTTGCGTATCAAGAACTCTACAAATTTTATAAGTTATTTAGATTTTATAAAATCTGATTTTAGAATGATTGTTTATTGGTATACCTATTTGTAGTTTTGGCGGCAATTTATTAAAGCATTAAATCAAAAATTACATTAATAATTTTCAAACTAAAACACAAATTTATCAGGTTATCCATGACAACTTAATTTATTCTAATCAAAGATGTCTTTGATTCTTACGTCCGGTTTTTCAAAAAAACTAAACTTCGGATTAAGTCTGAACTGGCTTCGTTGCTATGATAACGGCTTCCTGATTGGTTGTATCATAGCAACGAATCCGGTGTCAGGCTTAATCCGGTGTTAGTTTCTTTGAAAAACCGACCTTAGGATTTTCTAATTCGTCTGAACTGTCAACATTTATATCTACAATTTAAAATTTGGGTTTCAAAATGAAAACCTTTTCTTCAACTGAATAAATATTTTTGTTCATTTTGAAACTGAAATTATAAATTGTCGATAAATATTGACCGTTCAGACGAATTAGAAAATCCTAAGAATCAAAGAAGTCTTTGATTAGAAAGAATTAAGTTGTCATGGATAATCTGATAAATTCCTGTGTTTTAGTTTGAAAATTATTAATGTAATTTTTACTTTTAATGCTTTAATAAATTGGAAGGTTGTAGAGTTCTTGATATCCTCATACGCTGAAAAAATAATCTTTAGATTGCTACCTTTTCCACTATTGTAACTATTGTAACTCACTCGGTTCATGGGTAATGAATTATCAGCCGTCTTTAAAATATTTTCTTGTGTTGTGCAAGTGGGTAAGTGGAAAATCACATGAATATCAAGTAAAATTAGGCAAGGATAACAATAATTTTATTCGGAACTTTATTCAGTTAAATTGTTGAAAATGATGACCATTTTCCCCTTAAACAGGTCTAAATTCTACCCATTACTGAATCTGTGGTAGCACGTCTGATTTCATCTGCACTTAAAGTTTGAAATGCTGTATTTACCTGCTTCAGAAGTTACTGTCGAGTGTTGACCGGTGAATTCTTGGGAACTGTGAGCTGGGGCACCATCCATGAGGAAGGGTATCAAATTAAGCCAAAACATCAATTTCAATATTTTCTTCTCAGATTACAACACGTCTACCAGTCTTATGCGGTGCTTTGACATTACCATAAGCCAAGAAATATGACTCCAATCTTTTGAATTTCTTTTCGGACATAGGTAGGCGACAAATGATGATTTCTTTCATTAAAAATACGACATGTTCTGCTAATAATTGATAATTTCAACTCCAGCTTTAATCCCCTGTAACGCTACTGTAGGATTAAAAATAGTCGAAAATAGTTTCTCTATTAGCATAAAACCTTTCTAAATTTTGAGGAAAAGTAGTTAGAAAATGACAATACTGGATACGAACCCGTTCGGAGCACATAGCGCCATCGAGTTCTCGAGGTGCCATCGACTTCTTCGGCAATGACCTTGAAAGAGACCAGAGGCTGCTGAAGGAGCCGTTGAGTCATCCGAAGAATTGACTTCAGCAGCGGCATCTGCAGCAGCCTCTGGTGTCTTTGAAAATCACTGCTGAAGTAGTGGGCATGTCTTCAGCAGCGTCTGGTGTCTTTCAAGGTCATTGCTGAAGAAGTGGTCTTCAGCAGCGTCCAGGCGCATGCGCCGGGGCTATTCCTCAGATCAGTCCATCGAGTTCTCCATCCACTTCAAGTGGGCGTGTCTGCAGCAGCCTCTGGTCATTGCTGAAGAAGTGGTCTTCAGCGGGTAGCCTCTGGTGTCTTGCCATTGCGCACCCAAGCTGCCATTTTGGCTGTGGCTCAGGCGCCTGCGCCGGGGCTCTAAAAGTACACGTGTTGCTCACTGTTCAGGCCAGTCCATCCAGGTGCCACCCACTTCTTCGGCAATGACCAGAGGCTGCTGAAGGAGTAATGTCTTCAGCAACGACTTCTTCAGCAGCCTCTGGTGTCTGGGGGCCTTTGGTTGTGGCTCAGGCGCCTGCGCCGGGGTTTTCGCAAACGTTCTGGAAATGACGCCGACCGGGAGTCGAACCCGGGTCCCCGCGCACCGGAGCCCTCGCTCCAACCCACTGAGCTAATCGGCGACCCACATGCCCGTCTTTTAAATCATCAATATATACTTATGATTGTAACAAATGTTTTTCTCGGAAATTCCAATGTTTGCAATTGTTTATACTAAATAAATATTGTTGTCAAGGTTTAAGAAAAAAGCACGTTCGCCGCCGATAAGAGATGTTATCATTGTTTTTATAATATGGGGAAAAAACCTTTCAACTCGCCGAGAGGATATGCTTGTTTAGGTTTGCTCCCACGTTCTGTATATGCACTTACTACGTTGTAGACACTACAAGGTGACCCGTTTGTTTGTTTGTATTATTACAATAAAATGACATTCAGGAACATTCTTCAGTTTGTTTATTTTGATACGTACTATGTTTTGAAATTACTTGTTATCTTAATGCGTTTCGGGCACGTGTGGGAACCATCTGGTGAGTGCTGGAAGTACTAATTGAGTGTCGGTAATATAGAACACATGTAGATTTCTGTTACACTTACTGGAAAGTGCAAATTGAATGTCGGTAATATAGAACGCATGTAGATTAGGGCCCACTGGACACGCCCCCTTGCCCCGCCCACTTAGGTTATGGAGGGTATCAAATTAACCAGCTCGATGAGACAAATAGGAATCTATAGTTATTCTCCTACTTCAGAATTCTCATCAGTTGTCTGTCTGTATGTCTGTATGTCTGTCTGTCTGTCTGTCTGTCTGTCTGTCTGTCTGTCTGTGTCTGCCTGTCTGTCTGCCCGTCTGTCTGTCTGTCTGTCTGTCTGTCTGTCTGTCTGCCGTTCGTGTCAACAACAACATTCAATGCCAATGACGAAATTCGCATACCAATCCACCAACAAGACGTTTACGTACTGCCGCATCTAAGCTGCATCTACATAGAGGGGTTTTTCCTCTTTCTATTCTTGCTCGTGTCATCAGCCATGGTGTTTGCGAATACAGCTGTCTGTGTCAACAGACAGCTGTGTCAACAGCTGTCTGGGTCAACAGCTGTCTGGGTCAACAGCTGTCTGGTGTCAACAGACAGCTTGTCAAAAAAATCATGCTTCTAGCATACATTTATTGGAAAGCACACAACAAATATTCTAGCATAATGGTGAGTATTATTATTCAGTAATCAATTCATTAGTTTAGTTAGTTCCCATGGAATACGGTAAATTATATAATTTATTATATTAAAATACATTTTGTCAATTAAAATAATATAATACTGTTCATAATATGATATGATATTATTATATTAGAATACATTTTATTCATTAAAATAATATAACAGTATAATCAAACTCGTGACGCTGCTTATACATCGTTGGCTGCAACAAGAGAAAAATATCATAGTTAAGAAATTATACTAGTAAACAAACAAACAAACAAACAAACAAACAAACAAACAAACAAACAAACAAACAAACAAACAAACAAACAAACAAACAAACAAACAAACAAACAAACAAACAAACAAACAAACAAACAACCAACCAAACAAACAAACGTATAGACAAACGGAGAGACAAACAAAGATAAGAAATTATACTAGTAAACAAACAAACAAACAAACAAACAAACAAACGGACGGGCAAACAAAGAAATAACCTCATTCATTATAAAAACAATTAATTTTCCACTACTAAAATTGTGAATCACAAAATCGGCACTTTTCCACTACTAAAATTGTGAATTACAAAATCGGCACATTTCCACTACTATCACTGCATATTAAAAAAATCTAAATACTTTACTTACGATTTACAATATTGACCCAAATGACCACAAGTTCACTGCACGATTCCAACAAAATTATCTTGGTTTCTTTTTCCATGAATAGTCCAGAAAATAAAACATTTTCGGTTTCCGTTGCCATGTGCGATACATTTCCGCACATAATCATTTTGGGCTGGTTCTAAAGATAGAAAATAGTTTACAATTATGGTACAGATACGTGAGCTTTTTAACTACTTATAATGAAATTATTATGAATGAGTTTTATTATGTATTAGTTTTATTAACAGAATGCATGAACAATAAAAGAAATGATTGCTGCAAATGGACTTACTTTTAAATTTTCCGGTAAATTTTGGAGAATAAAATGGTACAATAAAATGTCTCTAACATCTTGACCAATTACAACATCCATATTGGGAAACTAACTTTTACCGCACCTATTCCGTGGGAACCAACTAAACTATTGAAGTGATTACTGAATAATAATCCTCGCAATTATATTCGTTCTATTTATCTCGCAGCTTTTGCCGAGCTTGCAAAATTTTGGTAACATGTAGAAGTTATCAAAAACAACAATCAATTGAGTGTTTATGTTTCTGGCGGTAGCCTTCAAACTTTTTATGTTCTAGAATGATTTTATTATAATAATACAAACAACAGGGTATAAAATAATCTCGATCATCTTGTAGAGTTTGCGACATATTAAGTGCACATGTACTTATTAGCATGCAGAACGTGGGTGTAAAACCAAACAAACATTATGTCGGCAAGTTCAAAGGTTTTTCCAGAACTTTCTTAGCTATTAATATTTAATCATAATAAAAACAATTATAACATCCCTTATCGACTTCGGGTCTGTTGTTTCATTCTCAAACTTTGATAACAATATTTATTTAGTGTAAACAATTGCAAACGTTCGAATTTCTGAAAAAAACATTAATTCTGCAACATCTGTGTACTATTGCATCAGCATTTCCAGAAAATTCTTCCATTGCGCAATCATGAGCAACACGTGCACTTTTTGAGTCCCGGAGCAGGCGCCTGAGCCACAACCAAAGGCCCCCAGACACCAGAGGCTGCTGAAGAAGTCGTTGCTGAAGACATTACTCCTTCAGCAGCCTCTGGTCATTGCCGAAGAAGTGGGTGGCACCTGGATGGACTGGCCTGAACAGTGAGCAACACGTGTACTTTTAGAGCCCCGGCGCAGGCGCCTGAGCCACAGCCAAAATGGCGGCTTGGGTGCGCAATGGCAAGACACCAGAGGCTGCCCGCTGAAGACCACTTCTTCAGCAATGACCAGAGGCTGCTGCAGACACGCCCACTTGAAGTGGATGGAGAACTCGATGGACTGATCTGAGGAATAGCCCCGGCGCATGCGCCTGGACGCTGCTGACGACCACTTCTTCAGCAATGACCTTGAAAGACACCAGACGCTGCTGAAGACATGCCCACTACTTCAGCAGTGATCTTCAAAGACACCAGAGGCTGCTGCAGATGCCGCTGCTGAAGTCACTTCTTCGGATGACTCAACGGCTCCTTCAGCAGCCTCTGGTCTCTTTCAAGGTCATTGCCGAAGAAGTCGATGGCACCTCGAGAACTCGATGGCGCTATGTGCTCCGAACGGGTTCGTATCCAGTATTGTCATTTTCTAACTACTAGGAAAGTTCCAGAATTTCCTCCTCTCCCCTTAAAACAGCGAAACTCCTCAGGAAGGTTGATAGAAAGTTCTCGTTTATATGAAAGACCCTTCTTAATTTTTCCAAGATATCTTCTAAGGCTTCTCACATTTATTTAAAAGCACCTGTATGTCCAGGCAATTCTTATGGAAATGCGTTACACATGTTGGCATTTAGATGACGTTTTTAAAGGGTTTTTTAAAGAAATGTTGCCCCTATCTATTGAATTAACTAAGTAGGCATTATAGGAGAAGTATTCAGTCTCTAAGTCCAGATATGTATCTTTTGTCGCGAATTGTATATAGGCAAAACCATTTTACTGACAGTCCGTAATTCATGCTGGAAAATTGACCACAGATGCGAAATAATTAATTATCGAAATCTCTGCCGTTTCTACGCTGTTAATCTGCTAAAAGATTCAGTCTCTCGGTAGATAACCAGACTGCGAACGTTAAACCGCTTCCGTTCTGTTTCTGATGAGTTCATTAAAAAATTCCTCGTTAAATTTTGCAGGAAAATTAAAATCATTTGAATAAAACACGCGTTTATTTTAGCCTATCACTGTTGATTGTGCATTCGCAGTAACAGATGTGACGTAAATTTCAGTTTTGTTTAGGTACGCGCAAAACGCTTTCGAAAATTAAGCATACATACAGTATTCCAACAGATGATGATTGAATAGCCAAATATTTTAAATTTGCACTTACAATAATATTGATACAATTGAATGAATTAATTTTATTGTAAAAAGTCCTGCATGTCCTTAAACCAAAATACCACCCATCGTACTCGGTAAGACTTTTGTAGTATAAGAGGAAGGGGTGAAAATATCAAATCGCTCCAAGAGTAAAGTGTAAAGTACCCTTATTTCTCATTTTAGAAAACATGCAATTTTATTAGTAAAAGTTGTTTCTATTTAAATGTTGCTGACGAATATGAAATTTCTATTCCAAAAAACTGTTTTAACTGTTTTTTCAGGTGCATCCTCTATGAGAAGTTCAGCGAAATTATCCATTGCCCAAGCACGTTTCTTATAGGCGTCCTTACAAAAAAAAAACATATTTGTATCTTAAATTAGGTTACGTACGCAAATGATAGAGCCTGTCCAAAAATAAAATCAAAACTAAGATATTTTTGGTGCACACCTTATTTTATTTTATGGGGTATTATAAAATCTGAATACAGTTGGAACTCTGGTATACGCAATACCTTTATCTATACTCTACCCTACGCAGTCCATGAAGAAGGAACAGTGGTCACAACAAAGATACCTATTCTATTTTATATAGATACCAAGATACACTTTAATATCGCTGAAAACATGCGTGCGGCAAGAAAATATTTTCCGTCCTAGTTTGAAGCACGCAAAAATGGATTTTGCATCTATTTTAAGACAAAAAGTCAAATCTGACATTCAGTGGGCAACCTTGATTTCGCAAGTTTCAGAGTTGTCAGTGTTAGTTGTAAAATTAAATACGAAAAAAATAAATTTTTTAGGAGAGTGAGCATCGAGTAGGCAAGTTAAAATATTCTTAAGGCTGGGTCTCATTAAGACATTTTAGTTGAGTCAACAACTTGAAATCACCAAAGTTGCTCTGAAAAGTCCTGGTGTGATTAGAAAGGGGCAATTGATAAAGGCACTCCATTCAATATCTGACGGATAAGTCGAAGGGCAGGTGGCGTCAAGGTGCGCAGGAAATGTTCCTCATCTCTCCAATAATCCTGCTGAATCTGTTTCTGGTTTGAATTCTGAAAATGAGGGTTTTTGTTTGGCTGGCCAAAGATGATTCGGATTGTCATATACATAATAGGAAGTGCCTCCGTAACCGGCGCCGGCTACAGTTTTATAGGTGTATTGTTGCCGGAGCCGGTTTCCATAACGAATTAATAATAGGGCAGTTTAAGTACCTTGTTAATTGTAACGCATCCAGCAGCGACGTTGGTAGGGAGGTATAGTATTTTTCAGATTTGTTGGCGTTTGCGCGGCCATATCCGATTATCCAAGCAACCGCCAGCAGTTCAGTAGTTTCCAAAATTTTGCTGTTGCCAGGAACCCCGCAAGCGTGTGCGCCGCGACTCTGGACACGGCACACGGCAATGAGCATTTTGACGTTTTCCCTCAATAAATGTATTCTTTTACCCACAACATTAGCCCGTTCACACAAAAAACACCGGTTATTTTCTAGTTTGTACTTAAATCTGCTATTGGTTATAAACGCCACAAACTTGTGTCAGAAATATCAACTATTTGTTTTGTTTTTAATTTGTTATTTAAAATTTTTAAGGTAATGTGTTATTTCTTTTCTTTCATGGAATAAATAGCATTCCTTACATCGGTTTTAATGCTGTCAGTTACATCTTCACTTTTTAATTTTGATTTGCTGTGCCTTTTTCCTGGCGTTGCAGCAGACAAACCTCGTTCCTCTCCAACTATGCGCGACACGCTGCGTAGACTTACTTTTGATGCATCGGCCAATCGCTCCTGGTCACAAGTTAAAGGCAACAGTGGACCATTATTTTCCTTCTCTCGAGTTAAGTATTCAAAAATATTTCGTAAAACTTCTCGACAGTGTTTGGTAAAAACATTTCCAGCCATCTTTACACCTGACAATCAAACTGACAGTTATACTTGAAAGGCAATAATTTTTAATAAATTGCTTGGTGACCACTGGATATTGCAATATAAGCATATTAATACTGAAACCATTTTGTTTCACACAACCATAGTAAGAAAGAGTGAGATCAAATACGGAAACGTGAGAATATTCTCAAGTCATCTTACGGCAGCAATTAAAATTCAACAAATCCATTTTACAAAAGGGAGAGAGACATATGAACGTAATGCGCAGATTACTGCACACACACGCCAAGATATCTGAAAAGAACTATATCGTATAGAACTAGTAATTTGGTATGCTTAGCCCGGGTAGGATCGGCTCCCGTAGAGGTTAGTTTTTCGAGGTTAGATTTTTACATTATCTTTTTTGCCAAGAATGCGTGTGTCTGGTGCGAGAGGGCAGCTAAGGGGTCTGTTTAAAATGCGTATGCGTTGTATCAGTCTTTTTCGTTCCCAAATAGAAGCGCGCCGGCAACTATACGCAAGACCGGCGCCGGCTACGGAGGCACTCCCTACATAATATAATATAATTCAACAAGTGATAATCTTGTCGGCAACATTTATCTATTAGATTACGAACAGATGTTGTGACAATTATTTTTGACATTTATTAGAATGAAATGTTTAATATTATTCGTTTCAGCCAATCACATCAATATTTTTATAATATGCTATGGTGATTATTTCGGGGAATAATGTCTCTACCAACATCTGACGAAACCACTGTGTTGGCGAAACAATTGTTAAGTTATTGAAAATAAAGTGTGAATATCTAGAAAAGTTTGTCAGTTCAGTCTACAGCTTTTTCTTCTCGATTGACAGATGTTACTCAAATATTACGTCTCGAATATAATAGTTTGTAAAACGACAAAATGTAGGAAAATCTCAAACTCAGAGATATAGTTTTTGCAGTTCCATTAAAAATTTAAGCCCAAAAATAATCCTCTCAAATATCACTCAAGTGTTCGATAAATAGAAAACAATTCTCCAGTTTTGCTTCTTAAACTCGTTGCCATTCGGCAATACCCCCTCCAGTCATTCAGGCTGCCGTGAATATTGCCTGGCGACAAGTTTTCGGAAACCTGTTGAATCATTTTCAAGGTATTTTCACTGTGTTGCGATATCACTACTGGAATTTAGTGCGATTTTCTAAATGCAGTGATAAAAATTACCAAAAGATTCGTACCACGTGTTGTATTCGGCAAAGAAAATTCAGCAAATATTTTTATAATCAAAATGTTAGAATCATCTGGTTTGCTTTCTAAATGAGCATGTCACGCGTAATTCTCAATTTAGAAAACAATTCAGTAATATCTTAATAGATACGTTGTATCTAGATGAAACTCATAAATTTATTTCTAATGATGTGATTATTTAAAATTTATAGTCCGGCACCTCCACCATAAATAAGAAAATGTAGTTTATAATTAGGTATGTATATCTCGATATAAGTGCTTTATGTTTCAAAGACCGTTAATGCAATATGTTTCTTTAGTGTGTGTACTAATGTCACGCACTGCTTAATGCAGGCCACCCGCTTTAATATACTGTGAAACTGGCTCGGTGGCCCCACACAGTTGATTTGACAACTCTGTTCCCGGGTGCCATATTTACTTTCTATTTACTTTCTTCTTCTAAAGTGCATTGTAATTCACAGAATTTTGCATTCGATGCGCTCCTTCTGGTTCCCCGTCAGGAAAGAAATTTTTTCAAAGAAAATCTGCGGTTACTAATGATAACAAGGGAATAATATAATAAGTAGCGTAGTTTTAACCTGCACATTAAAAATAGGCATTGCGTAGTACAATCCCCAGCCTTTTCCAAAATTATGATGTCTTCCCAGTCATAATAATAGATTTTTCTCAACAAGAAATAATGAATATAAAGTATGTATATGATGTTCAAAATTCCTATTGTTTTTCCATACATGCTGTGGGTTTATTTTCTGAGAGAAACGTTATAAGCATGGCGAAGAGAAATATATTAACCATACTTCGTCAGAAGATTATTAACGAGGAAACTTCTTAGGCCTCAGAGAACCAGAGTACTTCACTTTCTCAGTTGATTCATAATAGTTTCTATAGAACACAATGTGTCCACGGATTGATTTCGGAAGAGGGAAAAAATTTTTATTTGGCATTTCACGGAAAAATTGCATAAGTACTTTATAAAAATGTCTGCAAGTTCTGAAACATCGAAATCTGACATGATTTTTAAATTTTCTTCTGCAGGGTGGACAATAATTCACAAAATGCAAAAATTACCAGGTATGAAATATCGTTCCAGTCAAAAAGTCGTAAAGGAAAAAGTTGTTTAGAATGAGATAAATTCAAATATGAAGTTTGTATTTTTTCAAAAACATTAATATTTTGAAGGATCTTGAGAAAACATATTTCGTATTTTTAAATTAAATATTTATGTTATGATCAAGTAGGCTTATGTGATGTCGATTATACTGTATGCTTAAATAGGTACTGTATTAGGCAGTAAACTTAATATTGACAAAATGAAAAATCAACGAAATACTGACAATAATAGGAACAATTGGCTTTATTTAAGAAGAGGTAAAACAATAGAAAAATAAATTAAAAATATTTTATTCGAATGTAGTACCACCAAGGTCCGCACAAATTTCACCTCTAGGCATTCTGTATTTGCTGAAAAGGTATACTACATATTAACAACTTCTCTAATTTTTGCTGTCAAGATACATATTTATATCGTTGTTTAATGGTTGAGCGTACATTTGTAATTGAGGTCTCCCCATAAATGAAAATCCATTATAGTAAGATCTGAACTTCTTGGAGACCACGGATTTGGCCTGTATCTTCTAAACCATTGATCGCCAAATTTGTTGTTCAGCCGTTCTCGAATAACTGCGGTGGAATGAGATGGACAACCATCTTGCTGAAAGTAAAGCTTTCTTCTATTAGCTATAATGCCATATTATCTAAATAATTCTGAAAGAAGATACTTAGCATCTCTAGGTAACTCTCTTGATTTAAATTTCTTTCAAAAAAGTAAAGTCCAAATGCCATTATAGTAAAACATTAACTGTTTTAGAATATTGCCTTCTGCTGCGAATTCGGAAATTAGGATTTTCCACCGACCAATATCTACTATTCTGTAAACTGACAGACCCGTTCGTTGTAAAACTAGCTTCATCTGAGAAAATGATGTCGCGGACAAAATTTCTATCTTCTAAAATCTTCTAACCAATTAGTAAACAGAAATCTAAACGCTTCTCTTCATCGCCTTCTTCCAAAGTATGAATGAATCTTGGTTTGAATGGATGAACATTGTTGCGCTTGCAAATTTTTTGCAATAATGATGTACTAATATTACCAATTTGGGAAGACCTTTTTCTTAAAGACATTGTAGGAAATTCTCTTATTGAATCCACAGTTAATGCAGTTGCTGCATCGTCAATCGCATTGTAAGATTTCCTTTCCCTTTTTGTTCTCAAAACACTCCCCGATCTCACAAATTTACAGATAATATTTGCAACCGTATTATCAGACAGTGAAACTCCTGGCCATTTCTGTTGAAATAGACTAACAACAGTAGCGTACGATATTTCTTCGCTCAAACCATAACATTGAACAGTGAAAACTTTTTGTTCTAACGTTAACTTTTTCTCAGAAAACTGGAATTACTAGGTACTGAGTTTGATAAAAGAAATCACCAGACATTTGACATAAGCCATATTTCGATGTTTCAGAACAAGCGACATTTTTATAAAGCATAAAATTTGTTCGTCAAGTGAGAAATAAAAAAGTTTTCCCTCTTCCGAAGTCAATCCGTGGACACATTGTAGAATTATTGTGTCAAGTTTTATCAATAGTCACAAATTTACTTCCACATAAGTACTTCAGCTATAATTATAATGTTAGTTTAATAATACAAGAAGTTTGAATTCTATCAAGCTTAACAAATTATTCGAAATTTTTCGAACACTGTTTCTCACGATTTTCAACTTTTCAAATCGGCGATTAAAAGCCACTTATTAACTAGAGAGAATCTAATTATGTTTTAATATATTATCCTAACATGTGAAAACTGGATAACACTGGAAAAAGTAAATTGCATACGGAGGCGGTCGTCCATATTGCCGCTTGGATGATTCTGAAAGGCAACATACGCTTTTCATGTATAATGCAGCGAGGTTACTAGATGCCGTGTTCTGACGGTAGCGTCCACCATCCTCTAACAAAATATTTGCTAGGTTTATTAAATAATTAAATAGTCCGGTTTTGAATAAATCTCTCTCGAAATTTGAATCGCTTAAAGCAACTTCATTAAAGTTGTGATGAGAATTGAGAGCAAAAGTGATGATGATACACAGGCTGTCTCGAAAGGAATCTGTCAAGTCGGAAAATATAATATTTCGCATCCTGTAAGAGATACAACCAAGTCCTAGACTTATAATAAATCTAATGAATATCTCGCACTACTGTCTGAAGAACATTGCACAATGACATCTATAATTATCATCTACATCTTAAACCAGAAGATATTGCGAAGCTATTAAATTCTTGCCGATTGGTTGCTATAAGCCCCGAACTTCCAAGAAGCATTTTATTCGCGATTGAATTAACAAAACATACTAGAAAAGAAACAATACATACTAGAAAGAAAAATTTTCTGTGGCCACATGGTTTATAGGACCGCATGTTTTAGTGATTGCCTTACAGTTTACAGAGGATGTGTACTGCGCACTAGTTCAAGAAATAATAATTCGAGATCGTGACTACATGCGAATTGAAAAAGTGCACTCTTGAATTTCTTTTCTATAAAGCAGTCCAAGTAAAATGCATTCAGTGAGACCGCTTGACACGACGTAATTGTTCTAAGAGCTGGAGAATGGGATTTTCAATTGCCGGCCCCATTTCACCGTTAGAGGGTAAAAATTTAAGGGAAGTGGCTTGACGACATAATAGCACAATTCACTGTGAGAAATAGTAAGTGCCATAAAATTATGGAATTTTATTCAGCTCTAAAAACGAAATCTCTATCAAACGTTTTAGATGGAACCGTACATAATGACCATCGAAGGCTCTTTTGCTTGAAAGCAAAATTTATCGACGATTTTATTGTATTAATAAACGGAACAATAAAAATTATTCCGGGGAAGCTTTGTGCACCTTCGTTTATGGGATTATAAAAGTCCTGAGCATTAACCTGTCAAATGGTGCAAATAACATCAACGCCATAAGTTTGTTGGGGTTAATTATCTTATTATATAAGTCTATTTCAGTTCCCTATATTTTAGGGCATTTTTGATAACATTGTAGGTATTTTCGATCGTACAAAGTAAGACGCATAAGTTGAAGCTATTGTATTTCTCCGAAAAGTGTCATTTCACATTGTAGTTAATGTTTCACAAAGTGTAACAAAGAAGACGTCAGCCGTCATTATGAATATCAAGTTGTGTGATGACAGATACCATTGTTATAAATCACCTGTTAAAAATCACTTGCCAAGCCTGAAGCATTCTCAGATTATTATTTTTAAAATGAGCATTTTGTATGTAGCCATTTTGAGCTCGAAATTATTATGATGGATCCTTATTATACGTAGAATATATCAGCGTCATATTTTAGTTATAGCTCTGGAAGTGGCTTTTCATAAATACCCTTTCTTCGGGTTATACTAACTAACAGAGAAGCGAAAACGTAATGGAATATTTATGAGCAAATAAACAAGGAGAAAGTTAGACATGACGGGTGACTATTTAAACATTTTCGTTTTTAAGATATTAATAAAAAAGACTTAAATGCAAATCTGTATTGTTTGACCCGACTTCAATTTTTACGATACCTTTTTAGATCCAAAGAGTCATCTTGGATACTATGTGCCACTTCTAGATAAAAATGGAACAAAACGTTTTTGGCTGCAAGTTAAATTTTAAAGAAAATAAATTAAGTCAACTAAATTTTCTGTTTCAGTAGTTTTCAGGAACTTGTCTTTCGACAATGTAAAATAAAAACAATATGTTCAAAGTGGTCAGAAACGTAGGGATGAGATAGGAGCCTAGGGACATGAGAATAATACATAACCTCTTCAAAGAGTAAACTGCTATTACAGAATTTGAGCAGGAACGTGGAGAAGTAAATATTCGGAAAGGTGTGACACGCATGTGCGTTATCACATTGTTAATTTGTTTTCAATTTATACAGGGTGTAACAAAAATAGCCTACTGGCTCGTATGACTAAAAATAAGAAAAAAAGTTTACATAACTTACGTTCTAAAATCATTCGTTACTGAGTTATAGTCACCTGAGGGTTGAGTGTGCTAGTAAATTACTTTAATTTAGTTCAAATGGGTAACAGTAAAAAAGTAATTCAATAAAGTTAATAGATGTGTAATTAGTGAAATCATAATAAATGTTCAAAATGACCTCCCCGCCCCGGCAGCAATATATTAGTGAGCTTTTCAGATACCGATGTGTTCCGAACTCGCTGGTAACTGTCTTCGAAGAACGTCATCATGAAATGTAGTAAAATACTACATAGATTTCAGATGACCCCATCCAGAGGATTTAGATCTTGAAACCGTGCAGGCCACGTTTACTCATTTGTCCATTTTTGCACAATTAACTGCAAATCCGGAGCAGTACTACTAATCACTACAACTTAATGGCTTTCTCCAATAACAAGGACCGATAACAAGCACGGATTATGTGATAATGGTCAATGAATAATTTAAGGACATAGCTCAATCTCGCCATGGTTTAAAATTTAAACAAGAAAAAATCCGAAAAGGACAAAGTTTGCAGACCACATGCCTACTAGGAATTTTCTGTTTATTTTAGCGAGTGCTATACGACTTACCATTTTTGCTACACCCTGTATATCGAAGAGGGGAATAATATTATTAAAAATAGAATAGCCTCCCGGATTATTATTCATTTAATTTTTTCATTTATTTCAAGAATTGATACAAGGACCAATTTACAATGGTATTCCATTATACCGCAGGAGTGCAAGACTGTATTCGGCTTGGAAAGCAAGAAATATTTTAGAACAATTTTGTAAAATAACGAGATGACAAAAATTAATCCAAAGAATCGAAGCTGTCAAATATGATTCATAAATAATTTCAATTAATATGTTCAGATTCGAGGATGGTGTAGTGGTGTTCCATCAAAGAATTAAAATGACTTTTGGACGAAACGTGGATAGAGGGCTAAGCTATGACGAAAAGAAATAAAACCAAAATCTTAGTTTGCCTGTAGAGTTCGTAATGCTAAAGGGAGGAAAGGAATAAAAAGAGGTAACACCAAACTAGACTTTTGTCCTCAGGTGATTGGGAATATGGGATGTTCTTTCTGCCTTTGGGTGAACGCGTAAGTTAGTTCCCGGATGGGAAAGGATGGATACACACATCCAACCAATCTTTATGATAATCTTATCTGACTTCTGCAACCTTCCATTTTTAAAAGACGCAACTCTCCTTGTGAGCAATCAAGTTCAATTATAAATTATGTATTTATAATGAACCTGACGAAAACTTTGTTGTTTTATTGCAAATTACGAAGGAGTAGTTATTTGAATGGTCCATTACCACTCATTGTAAGTTAACTAAAAATTATCCTTACGAACAAAATAACTGCAAACCGAAACGGCGCTAAGGAAACAAATCGACACCACAAATAAAAGTTGGCTGACTGCCTTTATAGTTTTCTCAGCACTTGAAACAAGTTATATTTAACTTTCAAATTAACCACTTCCAAGAAAGAAAGCCACATAAATTGCAAATGTCATCGTGAGTGACCGAAGAGAAAGAGGCATACATTCACACATGACCACCCTTCTTATCAAGGTAATGGGTCGGCTCGTGTTTAACAGATGCATCCTCATACATTTTTAAACAGTTTTCGTCTCGGTTATCTCTTGGGATAAATGTGCGAACCACTTCGCAATAGAAGGGTGTATTCATCAAGAGGCGTAAATCGTTTTGTTCTCTTCGAATTGTGCCCAAGAAACAATTTTGGTCCAGTAAGGATGAACATCACAAGGACAATTCCGGAAAACTTTGAAAAATTCACAATAAGGTTATGAGCGACCGTTTAATGGAAGATTCTGCGATAGCTAAAGCCACGAGTATATTATGCCGACTGAACGGAGGATGATAACCAAACCAAAGACGTTCTATATTTCTATAGATACCAAGATACACTTTTATATCGCTGAAAATATGCGTGCGACAAGAAAATATCTTCCGTCCTAGTTTGAAGCACGCAAAAATGGATTTTGCATCTATTTTAAGACAAAAAGTCAAATCTGACTTTAACTGGGTAACCTTGATTTCACAAGTTTCCGAGTTATCAGTGTTAGTTGTCAAATTGAATTATACGAGAAAATTAAATCTTTTGGTAGGGTGAGCATCGAGTAGGCAAGTTAAAATATTCTAAGGCTCGGTTTTTCAAGTTCAAGTTAACTAACAGTTAGAACTAAACCTTCAGTTACTGCCAATGAAAGTTACCTCCTACCTGTT
The DNA here is from genome assembly GCA_963966045.1 of Xestobium rufovillosum. Classification (NCBI taxonomy): domain Eukaryota; kingdom Metazoa; phylum Arthropoda; class Insecta; order Coleoptera; family Ptinidae; genus Xestobium; species Xestobium rufovillosum. Next base: position 18,414,169 of record OZ014494.1, read on the forward strand.
AGTTAACTTTAACCTATACTTGGGGTCTGGGTTAACCAGTAACTTGCGCTTGCGCATCATAACCTAGAATAAATTGCACTAACAACACCATAGTATATATTTCTATTTTGCCATCAGTTCTCATGAGTGTTTGACCTGAACATAATCCGAAAGACTTCGAGACCAAGGGGATGGCCATCTCATGAGTGTTTGACCTGAACATAATCCGCAAGACTTCCAGACCAAGGGGATGGCCACAAAATGAAACAAGGCCGACCATGTCCGAATGAAGCTAAGTAACTCCCTCGGCTTGTAACGTCATGGGAATTATTATTTGGATTTTCTTAAAAATGGAAGAACAATAAATGGTGAATAATACGCTGCCTTATTGCAGAATCGCAACACTTGTTATTTGGTCAAAAAGAAAGTTCTCTTTCAGTGCACCAATGCCACGGCGCACACTTCCATCATCGCAACCCCCAAATTCATGGGTTTGGCTACGAAATGATTCATTCCTCTGAGCCTCATTTGCCACATTTTACTCCAGAAGAGTTCTTCCTATTTCTTAACTTAAAGAAATGGCTTGACGATGAACGTATTGCAGACATTTATTCAGAAATCAACCTAGCAGTGACGGTTTAATTAGAAGACCGAGAGGTAAATGTTTCAACGTAGAAAAATAATACAACATTTTAATTTTCGTTCTTCGTCATTATCAAATTAAATGTCATTTTTCCATTACGGAAGTTCTCGCGACTTAGTCTGTAATTTAACATTTTTCAAAATTAGCCCAATAATGAACGTGAGAAAGTATGGTGTAAATACCGTGACTAGATACATTTAGCCACTAACAGTCAAATTACAAAAACAGTAATTAGTTATAATGTAATTACGGCTGTCCAAAATTCAGTAATATCTATGTAACCAACTCGTTTTCGTTTTTCAGAACTTTTGGGAGTACGTGATATTTTTTCACGTAAGAAAATAATCCTTCATTGGCCGACTGAATAAATTTCTAATCTTGATCATGAAAAGTGTTAGATACTCCTCGAAAGAAAAAATACATCAGTTTTACATCACAGATGAATCCCTCCTGTGATTTATAACCTAGCTAACACACAATTCGTGGGGAACACGATGTTGAATTATGTGCATCGGTGATGTGATTTTATTTAGTGATCCTCCAGCAAAGCGGAGCAAAGATTACGGGTTAAGCATACGTTACCCCTAAGGGCTCGAATTAATTGGGCCACTTTATTTCATTAAGATGGTAAATTCGAGTACCATTGATCGGAAAGCGGCTATAGTTAATACATACAAGTATATATGCGAAATACTTCAGTGAAAAACTTTCCTTTATAGGAATCTAAGTTTACTTCTAAGAACAAAACAGCTCACTATAAAAATATTGGAGTAACTTCGTGCCAAGATATCAGCTACACATTCTTTATCACGCTTAAGTTTACTACCTATTTAACCTTATTTTGATTTGGTTCAAAAATAAAAGTAAAAACTTTGCATGGTTTAAAATAATTAAATTATTTTCTTGCACTTTTGCAGTAGGTATATTCATAAAATGCATTTAGTTTTTCACTTGCTCCATTACATAATTCAGAAAAGATCGAATTCAAATACCTGCAGTTTAGGTAAAAACAAAGTGTGCAATATTTTTCTCGTAGGCATTTCATTTAGACAATTAGCGTATGGCTGCAAGAAATATTATTAAAACTTGAAATAAGAATTTTGTAAACCAACTTCGCAATAGGTTGGAGAAAGGCTTTAAACGAAAAATGATCTTTAATTATAGTTCAGAAACCAAACTTGACCTAACAGAATATTTTAGAAATTCAAAACCGCTATCCTCTGTGTCACCTAAAACATTTTCGAAAACGTTCAATGTTCTTCGAATAAGTGTGAATATTGAAAAAACCGAAAATTGGAACTCGCTTATTTTTGAGAATGGGAACCATGTTCATAGGAACTCGAGAACACGCTTTTTGAGTGGCGGGAAAACTTCGTAAAACGCCATGTAGAGAGTGCCTCACTCAAAAATCTAAAATTTAGCTCAATTCCGAAGATGCAGATTTATAAGTTTGTTAAATTTCAAATTAATATCTTAACAAACAAAATATTATGGAAGTGAGCTTGCTTTCGTGGTCACCCGGTATATTGACACATTGATATCAGCAAGAGAGAATTACTTCAGTAATTATCAAGGACTGATGAGGAGTACTGGACAGTTCGACCTAAGTATTCCTCGGACAAGTTACTCCGTCGGGCAATTGTTTCTCTTTGACTGAAAAATAAAGTTGCTCGATACGGAAATGCAACCGGTAAATACAAGGTTTGCAGTGGGGCAGATAAAACGCAAATACCCTAAAACAAGACATTTAATTTGACGTAGATAGTTATTTAGAAATCAAGTTAGGGATTGTAGAAGTTATCCAGGAGCAGATATAGATAGTGATCACAATATAGTCGTTATGAAGGCCAATCTTAAATTTAAGATTTTGAAAAAACGAAGCGGAAGAAGGTATCTTGACCCAGAGAAACTAAAAGATGATGATACGCGCGATAAGTTCGAGAAAAAGACAAACGAGGTACTAAAGGGCGCGGGCGAAAATATTGTTAGGGACATAGAGGAAGAATGGAATTGCATTAAAAATAGTTTAGTTTCCTCAGCTAGGGATATTTTGGGTCATAAACAGAATGAAAGTAGGAAACCCTGGATAACAAAACATATTGTGAGTCTAATAGAGGAAAGGCGCAAATATAAAAATAGGTTAGATGAAATAGGGAAACAAAGATATAAGGCGATCAAGTGGGAAATTATTCGGAAATGTAGGAAAGCGAAAGAGCAATGGATCGACGATAAGTGCAAAGAAGTGGAAAATAAGTTCGAAATAGGAAAGACTGATGAAGCATATAAAATAATTAGGAGAAATTTTAGAGAAATTGGATCTAGTACCAAAAGCATTAGGAATGAGGCAGGAGATATCCTAATCGAAAGCGGGGAGAAGGCAGATAGGTGGAAAGAATATTTAGGAAACTTATATGCGGGACAGGAAGTGCAAGATATATTAGAAAGTGAAAGCAGTGTAGAAGGGGATAACCTAGGGAGTCCTATAATGAGAGAAGAGTTTGAGCTAGCACTAAAAAGTTTAAGGAATAATAAAGCACCAGGTATAGATGGCTTGCAGGCAGAAATCTTAAAGTGCGCAGGTCAAGAGGTAATAGATCGTTTATTTAAATTAGTTAGTCACATATACCTGACAGGCGAGATTCCAGAAGATTACAAACGGAACATCATAGTAGCTTTGCCAAAAAGGAAAGGCGCGGATAGATGCGAAAATTTTAGAACTATCAGTTTAACTTCCCATGCGTTAAAAATTTTAACTAGAATTGTGCAAAGAAGGATGGAGAAAAAGGCGGAAGAAATATTAGGAGAAGATCAGTTCGGATTTAGACGAAATAGAGGAACGCGCGAGGCCATTCTAGCTTTACGAGTAATTATAGAAAAAACGATAGAAAAGAGAAAGAGCGTATATATAGGATTTGTAGATTTAGAAAAAGCCTTCGACAACGTAAAATGGGGGAAGATGTTCGAAGTGCTGAGAAAGGTAGGGATGAAATACAGGGACAGAAGAATAATACATAATCTCTACAAAGAGCAAAAGGCAGTTATAGCATGTGAGCAGGAACGAAGGGAAGTAGATATCCGGAAGGGAGTGAGACAGGGATGTGCATTGTCACCTCTAGTTTTCAACTTATATATCGAAGATGCGATTAATATTGTTAAGGAAAGAACAGCCTCAGGGATCAATGTACAGGGCCAAACTATTAACATGCTCAGATTTGCGGATGATATAGCAGTGTTAGCATCTAGCAAAGAAGAATTAGGAGCGGCTTTGAATGAAATGGAAGCAGTTTTGACACAGGGCTACGGCATGAAAATCAATAAAAAGAAAACTAAAATTTTGGTATGTAGATGGAGTGAAAATAGAACTAAAATTGAAATACAAATAGGAAATGAGAAGATAGAGGAGGTCGCGGATTTCTGCTACTTAGGAAGTAAAATAACCCAAGACGGTAGGAGCACTAAAGATATAAAACAGAGAATGGCGCAGGGCCGAGTTGCGTTTAACAAAAAGAAACAACTGTTATGTTCGAGAACGGTTAATATAGAGACTAGGAAGAGACTCTTAAAGTCGTATGTATGGAGTACGGCATTATACGGGTGCGAAACTTGGACAATAGGAGAAGCGGATAGAAAAAGAGTAGAAGCGTTTGAACTGTGGTGTTACAGACGCATGATGAAGATACCGTGGATAGATAAGGTTAGCAATAGGGAAGTATTAGAAAGAGTTGGGGAAAGGCGAAAGGTATGGAAAACAATAAAGAGTAGGAGAGATAGGATGGTAGGACACCTTCTAAGACACGAAGGAATAGTTCGCGACATACTAGAGTCAGAGATAGGAATAAAAAGAGGTAGGGGTAGGCCTAGATTAGACTACTGCTCTCAAATAGTTAGGGATGTAGGATGTTCTACTTTTAGGGAAATGCGTAGGTTAGCTCAGGATAGAAAAGAATGGAGGTACGCGTCCAACCAGTCTTCGGACTGAGAACCTTATGATGATGAGTTATTCGAAAAAAATGTAGTTTTGTAGATAAGTGTAGTAAATTAAAACGAGAAATGTCGATAAATATAGTTTATTATATTTGTTTTATTTTCATTTCTTGTTTTATTAGTCTTGACTAGGGCATCCAGTCCCGGGATCCCGGGACCGGGATTTCCCGGGACTACAAGTGATTTTAGAGGTCCCGGGACCACAGCTTTAGTTCCGAGACCTACCGTGGTCCCGAAAAATGGTGGGAGATTGCGCTCGCGTCACAGAATACAGAGCACGTTTTCAATCAAATGACGTAAGGGCGTTTCATTTTGTTTCATTTATATGTAAAACTTTCGTGTATGTTTTTTATATTTATTTCCTCTTATTTATGTACCCTATGTACATTTTTCTTTTGTGTTTTTATGTTACATATATATTTTGTTCATCCTTAATAGATGACCTAGCCACTGCAGTTGTTTCTGTTCTACCTTCTCTGCTACTGCTTTCACTCACAGTTCTGGCCTTATTTCATCATTTCTTATCCTTTCCCTCCTAGTAACTTCCTTCACTCTCCTAAGGTACCTACTTCATTTCGATGGCTTGTCTTTTACTTTTCAATTTTCTTGATAGCACCCATGACTCGCTTCCAAATGTTAGAGTTGGTTGGTAGATCGTTTTGTAGACAGTCATCTTTGTTTTTGTTGATATTTCCTTTTTGTTTATAAATTTCGTGTTCATCGAGTGGTAAAGCTTTGCTGTATTCTCTACTCTTCGATTTATTTCTAATTCGTGTCCTCTTCTCCTATCAATGGTAACTCCCAAGTATTTAAATTCTTCAACCTGCTCTAATTTCTCCATATCTATTTGGATATTCATATTAACGTTGTTCTTAGACGTTACCATCACTTTCGTTTTTGCCAAATTTATTTTCATATTATGTTTCTCTAGTGTTACTTTCCCGGTCTCGAGGTTTTTCTGTAAGTCTTTTTCGGTTGGTGCGAATATTAGGACATCGTCCGCGAATGCGCATTCTGAAACTGTTATCCGTTTCAGGAAATGCAACCGGTAAATACAAGGTTTGCAGTGGGGCATTTCTTGTTTTATTAGTCTTGAGTCAAGACTCTTGACCATAAATTGCACATACCTACAACGTAAAAGGGCCAAAATATTCTTGTTATTTAAAATATTATTTCATTGTGTATGGTAACTTGACATCTCACTGGAGTGATGTCAACAATGAAAGGAACTGAGTGATGGTGCCCTTTGTGTGTCGTATATGATCATTCTACCAGTCTTAACCATTTGCTTTCTCTCAGACGTAAGCCATAAAAATGAACATATTTATAATTATTGTCTTTGTTCTGACTTCTAACAAACCCACATAAATAATTTCAAAACTCACAAACAAAATTACAACGAATAATAAACACAATGTAAAAGCATGTGCTGAAACTTTTGTTCTATGTTTAATTAGAAATTTAGATTGTTTTATTTCATTAACATCTGCACGTGTGAAATGCTTTAAGGGTGGTAAATGAATAGTGCTTTAGAATAGTAGTTTTGCTCTTTTATTGTTTACGTGTACATGTCTGCATTTAAAGCAAATTCAGGAAATTTAGCGTTGCAAGTCTTGACGGATAAATATTTCAAAAGAATACTACGAATCACACTATTTTCTATTTAGTATTCAGACAGCACTGATTTTGGCGAACATAAAATACATCAACACTTGCAGTAACACTATTAACCTATTGACAATATAACAAGTCAAATGTCAAAATTAAAATAGAAACGCCATGACAATTTGATAGTCGCAAAATGCGAACAGAATAGGAATGAAATGAAAATTCGACCATTGCCACAAACAAAGCAAACAAGGATAGCTAAATATGACGTATGGCTTATACTTTCCTATTTCTTGAATCAAGATATAAATATGAGTACAATTTCTAGTTTTGTTCCCCTTTTTCAGCTATCTTGATGATAGGTAGGTACTATTTTCTGTAAGCCTGCTCATCCCTTAAGGCATGTTAAATCTTAAGAGAATTTTGCGCTCTAGTCCTGACCTGGAATGCATTATCAAAAATTCCTAAAAACTTAACTTTTTTCTACTCTCTGTAAACTTTAACACTTTCATATTTTCCATAAACAAAGTCACCTGAATTCTAGATATTTCATGAATATCATGTAGGTATATAACAATGAAATTGAAATAAAAGAAAATGATATTGGAAACTCTGATCTTGTAATAAGAATTTTCCTTAATTGCAAAAAGGTCCGAGATTGCAACGCAAAAAGTTCATTTTGTTAAGCAGCTTACCCGTCGGCAATCTAGAGTACGTCGGGTTAGATGATGATAGCACGACCCAATTACAGGGTGTAATCCGTTTTGAAATCAATCTTCTACACTAATAAAATTAATCGCGTAAGCAAGCACTTAAATACAGGTAATGTTTGAATAAACCAGTCAGTATAAGCACACAGTTTAACTAGAAACTGCATCATATTAACCGTGTGCACATGGTAAGAACTACAGGATGTTTTACTGCTCATGTATTCTTTGGTTAAATTAATTTTATGCACAGCAGGCGCGCTGTTCACGGTGCCCGTTCCTAAATTTACTTTATTCGCCAAAATTTGCAAAATGTTCTCGATTTAAATGATCTACAATGATTAGGTACTTACATAACCAGAAAATTATCACGTATACAGATAGGAAATGAGGAGATAGAGGAAGTCGCGGATTTCTGCTATTTAGGAAGTAAAATAACTCGAGATGGTGAGCACTAAAGACATAAAAACAAAGAATAGCACAGGGTCGAGTTTTGTTTAACAAAAAGATGTTGTCATGCTCGGAAACGGTTAATGTAGAAACTCGGAAGAGACCCTTAAAGACGTATGTATGGAGTACGGCATTATACGGGTGCGAAACTTGGATAATAGGAGAAGCGTTTGAAATGTGGCGCTACAGACGCATGATGAAGATACCGTGGATAGATAAGGTTAGCAATAAGGAGGTATTAAAAAGATGAAATAGAAAATTACTATGCGTACTACCAATAAGTATAATAAATTATTTTATTGACCGGTTTCAAGATTCACAAACGATCTCATCATCAGAAATGGTAAATAAAATTGTAAACAAATTATTATGACAGTTGACAAGGAAACTAAAATTGATAAAACAATACAAAAAATAATGATATCATTATTTTACCTAGCTTTAATAAGTTACCATGTATTTAAGAATATGACCATGAAGAAGCAATCTCCTCATGAAATTTGTTGTCTCAATGTGAACTCAACTTCCAGAAACAAAATTGCAATCACATTTTGTGTTTTGGGTGCTAAAATATAGGAGAACCGAATAAACTACCAGCCAAATTACTACATTTTCATCATCATAAGGTTCTCAGTTCGAAAACTGGTTGGACGCGTACCTCCATCCTTTCCTATCCTGAGCTAACCTAAGCATTTTCCTAAAAGTAGAACATCCTACGTCTCTAACTATTTGAGAGCAGTAGTCTAATCTAGGCCTACCCCTACCTCTTTTTATTCCTATCTCTGACTCTAGTATGTCGCGAACTATTCCTTCGTGTCTTAGAAGGTGCCCTACCATCCTATCTCTCCTATTCTATGTCTTCCTAACCTTTCGCTTTTCCCCAACTCTTTTTAATACGTAGTTAATATTTTCTGTCTTGACTATTTGGTAGAAATCCATGATGAAATAGAAAATAGAAATTGATAAAACAATACAAAAAATAATGATATCATTATTTTTTGTATTGTTTTATCAATTTTAGTTTCCTTGTTAACTGTCATAATAATTTGTTTACAATTTTATTTACCATTTCTGATGATGAGATCGTTTGTGAATCTTGAAACCGGTCAATAAAATAATTTATTATACTTATTGGTAGTACGCATAGTAATTTTCTATTTCATCATGGATTTCTACCAAATAGTCAAGACAGAAAATATTAACTACGTATTAAAAAGAGTTGGGGAAAAGCGAAAGGTTAGGAAAACATAGAATAGGAGAGATAGGATGGTAGGGCACCTTCTAAGACACGAAGGAATAGTTCGCGACATACTAGAGTCAGAGATAGGAATAAAAAGAGGTAGGGGTAGGCCTAGATTAGACTACTGCTCTCAAATAGTTAGAGACGTAGGATGTTCTACTTTTAGGAAAATGCTTAGGTTAGCTCAGGATAGGAAAGGATGGAGGTACGCGTCCAACCAGTTTTCGAACTGAGAACCTTATGATGATGAAAATGTAGTAATTTGGCTGGTAGTTTATTCGGTTCTCCTATATTTTAGCACCCAAAACACAAAATGTGATTGCAATTTTGTTTCTGGAAGTTGAGTTCACATTGAGACAACAAATTTCATGAGGAGATTGCTTCTTCATGGTCATATTCTTAAATACATGGTGACTTATTAAAGCTAGGTATAATTTTAAACAAGGAGTGCCATGGAAGAAAACAATCCTTTCAAGAAGTAATCTTGCAATGGGATTTCTTGTGCCGGTGTAAACTCTGTTCGCTAAATTTTCTCTAAGAGTAAGGTGCAAGCAGTTTTTGGTGGCAAAATAGGGGAAATTCGCCAAAAATGATACAAAGTTACGACAAAAAAATCTGAATTCTTAAGGCAAACCTGATAATATCTGCATCAATCAAAAGCTTAATAAACTGGCTATCAAATCTGCAAATAATAGGGGGGTTGTTCCATTTAACATTTTTGAGGAAAGCTCAATTTTGCGCAAGTTGACCATTTTGTACCATATGAAGTATTTTGGAGAAAGTGTTAATGAATTTTATAGAGTATCCTGTGAACCTAGTCCTATAAAATATCTTAGGTAGCTTTGATCAGCAGACGTCAGTAGCTCCACGAAGTTGGGTTCACACTGGCACTAAAATGACCATATCTTGACATCGCTTACTCTAAACCCCACCGTGCAGCCTACCAGCTTTCATGAAATTTTATGGGGAATCCAAATATGTAAAAAACAGTGTTGGACATTTCATTTAAAAAACATAACTTTGGTTTGGTGAACATCCTGTATACACCAAAATCTTTTTAACAGAAGCTTCGTGGAGTTCTCTTCATGTTGATATCTTGAATAGAGCCAGAGATACGGACCGACTACGAACTACTGGCCCATCTGTACATCCCCGGATAAAAAGTCTGAGAAATGGGAAGCTTCTGGGAAGAGAAGGTACTAGTCACCGGCCTTTCTCGACTAATAATAAAAAACAAGGTCACCGCTATAATAAACAACTGTCTGTTTATTTACATTGAACCATCCTTCGTTAAACAATATCATAGGCGTCGATTGTGGGGCTATTTTCGTAGCAATACTTATTCTGTAATTTTCCCTGATTGATGAAATTAACTGTTCTCTACTTGCTCAATTTCGAAAATTCATTTTCAAGACTATGTCCCACTGGAGCACAATGTCCGACCACGTTCTATAAACTGTTATGATATATTATGGCCTCTGCAATAAAATACGTTCTGAAAATAGTTACCGGTAGATAAATCCACGAAAAGTTGCTGCCGGAATTCGTCCAGTGCGTTGTTAAGGATATATCGGTAAATATTTAACCACCTGACAGTTTGATTATTTTTTTCTTATATATACTACGGCAAGGAAAACACTGCCGATGACACAGGATAAATTACGTTCAGGCGTACCTATGTAAAAGCTTGTAATAGTAGGCACAAACGCAAGAGGTTTTTCATTTAATACTTTTTGGAGAAAATCAATATTTTAAAGTGCTTATTTCCACTGTACTTCATTATCTCTATCTTAGGCTTTGAAATAAATGGGCAGCTCGAATGTTTACAACGTGAAGAAAATAAAGTTAATTCAAGTGCATTAACTAACTAGCAATAAATTCGTGCTTCAATGTAATTTACACCAAGTCGCATCTGAAGTTAGACATTAGTCTTTGAGCGTTAAAATATCAAATTATAATGCCCAAATTAAAATTCGTCAGGGTACTAATTGATTTGGCAATCTAGTGGAATGTAGTTTTGGGAAAAAATAAGTATGACTTTTTAATACCTACAGTCTACACATACTACACATGTTTAAGAATTGAGAGAAAGTGCAACATGCATGCTATCAATTATACAACAAATTCTACAAAAACAAACTTAAGCGTAATAGGCAAATTTGTTATACAAGAATTTCATGATATTAGATTTTATGCTCCGAATAACCCGTGCTTGAAACAACAGCAGTGTTTATTAATAAAATTCCTCCAAAATGGATTAGCCCATTTTAATTTTATTACTTCTTAACATTCTCTTTGGTAGATTTAGTTCTGTTATCATGGAAAAGAGCTAAATATAAGTAACGGTCCTACTCCCACACCCTTGGAAACACATGTAAGAGAAGATTCTTCCTCTGTCTCGCTGGTTATCTAATTATTTAATTACCTAATAAGGGAACTATCTGAATTATTGGCCTCGTGATGTCTCACATACAATGTGTTTACGACTATCTACATTAAGAGCCACCAGGTTTCGTTACTTTCATAAAAGTAACGAAAAGAAAACAAGAAAATCATATTTATTTCGTTTATTATTGTTATGATTGTCTATAATATTCACAGCGATGATATAATAGAATTAGCCCAGTCAAATAGTGGTTTTCTCGTAACAAAATTGGGGGAGTGTTTTTCTCACCTGTTCTATATGTTTTTTAGGGTGCTGAATCCGAATTTCAAGTTTGCTGCCATGTAGGAGGTCGGCTTCACAACGAAAAACGCAATAAACCTCAAAATTTTCGCACTTTTTTCAGTTTTTCGCTTATATCTCGAAGACTATGCATTTTTCGAAGATGGCCATTCTATACAAAAATAAAGTAGACAAAATTTCTTACAAAATGCACTGGTCAACTTTGATTTTCTAACGAGAGGTATCGGCGCTAGAGCGCGCTGAAAAACAGCGATTTTTTGGCCCTTCTGCGAAAACGTCAAAAACGCCCACTCCCACCCCCTACAAATCGAAAAATATACATGTTATCAACAAAAACCCTTATACCACGTGAAAGTACATTAAATTTCCTACAAGAGACGTCTCTAACATTCAGTTTTCTCATAAGATAGGAGGGAGCAAAGCGAAAATTAAGAAAAATGCCTTTTGCGCTCTTCGGCCAAAACGGTCCCTCCCACCTGTCTATCTCTCATTGGAACGCTTCTGGGAAGAGAAGAACTTGTCACCGGACTTTCTCGACTGATAATAAAAAAACAAGGTCACCGCTATAATAAACAATTAATTGTCTGTTTATTTACATTGAAGTATCCTTCGGTAAACAAGATCGTAGGCGTCGATTGTGGGGTTATTTTCGTAGCAATACGTATTCTGTAATTTTCCCTAATTGAAGAAATTAACTGTTCTACTTGCTCAATTTCGAAAAATTCATTTTCGAGTACCTTGACGTTATATTTTTTCCTTCAAGACTATGTCGCACTGGAGCACAATGTCCGACCACGTTCTATAAACTGTTATGATTATTGTGGCCTCCGCAATAAAATACGTTCTGGAAATAGTTACCGGTAGATAAATCCACGAAAAGTTGCTGCCGGAATTCGTCCAGTGCGTTGTTAAGGATATATCGGTAAATATTTAACCACCTGACAGTTTTTCTCACCGCGGTTCTATATGTTTTTTGGGGTGCTGAATCCGAATTTCAAGTTTGCTGCCATGTAGGAGGTCGGCTTCACAACGAAAAAAACAATAAACCTCAAAATTTTCGCACTTTTTTCAGTTTTTCGCATATATCTCGAAGACTATGCATGTCTATCTCTCATCGGCGCTATACTTTCGATGTATTACACTTAAAAGAGGTTGTTTTGAATGAATTGATGGCAAAGTATGTTTGATGAAAACATTAACAAATTATATTTACAACATATTAGGTACACAACACTGAATATGAAATCTGAATGTATTAATGTACAAGGTGTCCCAAACTGGACGCGTTCTTATGGGAACACCCTTTATTTGAAGAGATAGAAAAAAATTAACCAAGGTGTCCGGAGCTCAAATTTAATGAGAAAACCACTGGCGCAAACAAAACTTTGCTATCTCTTATCGTTTGGCCGCTAGAGGGCGATTCTCAAATTTCGTCGATTTCTTTTATGTCCTATAACTTGTTTATTAATAAAGATAATTAATTTTGGTAAAAACTTTCTTAAGGCACTTTTTTACGTAGAATCCATTGCAATAGGCAGTTTTTTTACAGGGCGTTTAGATTTTCGTGCACCACCCCAAACTAATTTTTTTTATATAGACCACCCTATATATTATGAGATTTTTGAAAAGCTCGTAAAATTTCCTAAATTTTGATGTATCACTTGTCATGTTTATCTTCAAAACCATTAGCAACATTTAAAGAATTATTAATTTAATATAATAACTACGAGTAATCTTATCATGAAACTTTAGATCTGTGGTTTTAATCATAACATGTTAGCATGCTATGTCATTTTATTAGTCATGGCAATCTTGATTTCTGTAGGCACAATATTTTAATTTTTAAATCGTAATGTTGCTAATGGTTTTTAATATAAACACGACAAGTGATACATCAAAATTTAGGAAATTTTACGAGCTTTTCAAAAATCTCAGAATATATAGGGTGGTCTATATAAAAAAAATGAGTTTGGGGTGGTGCACGAAAATCTAAACGCCCTGTAAAAAAACTGCCTATTACAATGGATTCTACGGAAAAAAGTGCCTTAAGAAAGTTTTTACCAAAATTAATTATCTTTATTAATAAACAAGTTATAGGACATAAAAGAAATCGACGAAATTTGAGAATCGCCCTCTACCGGCCAAACGATAAGAGATAGCAAAGTTTTGTTTGCGCCAGTGGTTTTCTTATTAAATTTGAGCTCCGGACACCTTGGTTAATTTTTTTCTATCTCTTCAAATAAGGGGTGTTCCCATAAGAACGCGTCCAGTTTGGGACACCTTGTACATGTGTCATGAAATGAGGGAAAGTCGAACCCAGGATTGGGTCATCACTTCGAGTAGGTTCTCCGTCTGGAAAAGAAAGAAGGCATTTACTGTTAGAACATGGTTACAAGAACAGATAAGTTGTATAGTGAACTGTCGATGTATGAAGAAATACCGGATGTCATGTGCGCAGTTATTTTAGTCGTCCCCGTTTGGTTGTTGGTGGCCCAGGCAATGTCTTTTGGGCACTAGAAGGTCCAGGCGAAGGGTCTTGGGCAATGGAAGGTCCAGGCAAATTTTTTCAGTTGAAGAACAGCAACAACTCACTGTTTAGCCTGAACTTTCCACAGCCCCTGAGTTGGGTGCCTTGCGGGAGAAATGGAACGGCCTGTATACTTTTAAATAATTTTGGGAAATAGAGAAGTTAAATCCAAGCAACTTTTGTATGAAACATATTTTCATAACTCTGCAAACAGAGGCCCTATTGAATAAGGGCAGAACGTGTGGATACCCTGTATAGTGGTCATCTTCGAAAAATGCATAATCTTCGAGATATAAGCGAAAAACTTAAAAAAGTGCGAACATTTTGAGGCTTTTTGAGTTTTTCGTTGTGAAGCCGATCTCCTAAATGGCAGCAAATTTGAAATTCGACTAAAATATTTTTGACTTTCTGTGACTTTCGGTTATACCGGAAATAGACACCAACTTCCTTATTTTAAATGGAATGCCCACATATTTATTACGGATTTAGATTTTTGGTCGAATTTTAAGGTCACCTTATGCAAAACATCATATGTGTAAAGTGCTTGGAGATATTAGACGTTAAAAATCGTCATTTTTCAAATACCTATAATTTGGAAACGGTACGAGGTAAAGAAAAATGATTTACATGTCCCTATCCTAGTTTTTAATTCTCTATCTAATGGGTCTGGAAAACACTGCTTCCCGATTGGCAACTTTTTGTCATTTTTTGACCAATCAGGGGGCAGTATTTTCCACACTCAATAGATAGAGAATTAAAAACCAGGATAGGGACATGTAAGTCATTTTTCTTTATCTCGTACCGTTTCCAAGCTATAATTGATGAAATTTGATAAATGACGATTTTTAATGCCTAATATCTCGAAGAGGGTGCACTTTACACATATGATGTTTTTCATAAGGTGACCTTAAAATTTGACCAAAAATCTAAATCCGTAATAAAAATGTGGGCATTCCATTTAAAATCAGGAAGTTTATGTCTATTTTCGGTATAACCGAAAGTCGCAGAAAGTCAAAAATATTTTAGTCGAATTGGCCATCCTCAGTTACCTGTTTGTGCAAATTTGTGTAACTCTACTAAACACACTTTTCCATATACAGATCGTGTAAGATCGTCGTGGGATACCCTGTATATCGATACACTGAATCACAATTTTTTGAAAATATATCGATAATTTTGTATATTGATATACCAAATGTTACGTTCGATATTCAGACATATTGATAATTTGATATACATACTTATTGATATCCAGATGTATCGATAATTTGTTATATTGGTCCCACGTTTTATTCGGCATGTATTGGTAAAGCCCTGGTTTTTAAGAACTTTCCGCCGATGGAATTGCGCTGACGGACTCCGTCGACGCACTGCGCTGGGGGACTTTGCTGAAATCAAACCTGCATAATTTTGTTGTTGCTAAGTTACGCCAAACAAAAAACTGAAAATTTTCTGCCGTTCAAACAGCGACAGACTTAAAATACAGCAAACGGAATTCCGTCGACGCAATTCCGTCGGCGGAAAGTTGTTAAAAACCAAGGCTTAAGATTTAATATGGCGTCCATAATAATTTGACAGTCGCATATCTAAAACTAGTATGGCTAATAAATTTGAAGGTTGACTTGGGGTGTCATTTTGAGTCCACAACTTTTCTTTTATTTAACCACTTTGTATCTTTCACTGTTCGTGAGATCTCTGATCCCTGATCTGAGACACCTAGCATATTTTCCGATATATTGATATTTTGAATATAAGGTAATTCGACAAATGCGATATAAATGGAATAGGGTATAGATAAAAATATCAGGATATCGATATGATAGGCAATTTATGAATAAATTGTGATTTACACATTCAATATTCGTATATCTGCGTACCTATCTTGGCTATGCAACTAAACTTGCATCTCAGATACTTCTGTACAATTATTCTATAGCATATTCTTGCATAAATTCTTATGTACCTGCAAAATTAGAGCATTAGAACTGAATTTTTGTTCCAGTACCAATAATTCCTCAATTCTTATACGATATCAACCACCCAAATGCTTCAAGAGACGCATATCTGCAGCGAGGAACTACAGAAACAACCCCCAAACCCTGCTATTGTCCTAACAGATCGTCAGATTTGAGCAATATCACCACAGAGTCACCATTAGATAATGCTGGTAAGTGAATAAAAATATTTTTTAGTCAAAATCATTTAATATATTAATTACAGAGAATGTATTACTTCAAACTACTGAAAATCCAGAAAGCGCTGCTCGTAAAAAGGATCTAATGCAGGAAACTGTGGAGGTGGGGATGATGCTTGCCTCGAAGGCATTTGTGCAGTTGCTGGCCAACCCCTTTGTTGGTCCATTAACTCACAAGTAAGAATAATTTTTAAACCAGGTACTATTAAATTTCTGTCGCTATACGAGTAAATCAAACTATAGAAAATGCGAGGGTAAAAGTTTTCGATTACATCAGGAGGGCCTCGCTAGTAAAATCGGGAAAAATGTAAAGAATCTAGAAAAGTGCAAATGGCAAAAACACGTTTGCTCAGGTTTTTTACGTTTTTTTGCATATAGAGCAAACGGTTGAAAATATCACCATGAAGTCTTAATAAGTTAACCCCACACGCCAAAAGACAGTGAAACAGTAATTAAACTCGACACGTGTTTCGCTGACAGCGTCGGCATCCTCAGGAGTTGAAGATTAATGTAAATATCTGCGGGTCATACTAATGTAACTTTATGCCAAATTTGGTGGCTCTATGTCACAATCGTTCTTGTACTTACTTGATGTTTTTCATGAAATGCTCGAATTCTAATATATTATTTTTTACAGAATAGGCTACAGTATTCCCATGTTCGCAGGGTTCATCATAATGTTCCTTTCAACAATTAGTAAGTAATGATAATTTTATTAAGTTGGAAATTTAAGTACTCGTACATGTCTAGTACAAACGTTTTGAATTCATTAGTGCAGCCCTAGGTCTTTGTTATGTATCATTTAAGATGAATAGATACCTGAAGAATAGCTTTCTGCGCAGATTAATCCGAATGGACACCTAAGTTGAAAAGAAATAAATGTGGTGAAATTCAGGAAGATCGACAGGTGGAGGTTATACAAAAGTGCTGTGTGAAGAGTAAATTTACCCAATAAATTAGTTAGCAGAGAGCTTTGTGATTGAGACTCCTCTAAGTGGTTCTAATTAAATCAACATCCTGCGAGCGCTACTAATAGACGATGGACCTTTTAATCGAAATTTTGATGCGCAGCTACTGAAACCTGTAGAATGTTCTAACAACTGTGAAGAGATGAAGAATTTACTATTAACTGTTAGGCGCAAAAGTTTGTATTCGTTTACAAATTTAGATTAACGCATAGTTTGTAGCAAATTGATTTCCTGTGCACGGCATAGCTGAAATACAATGCGGCGCAATTAATTACCTTTTTGGCTAAACTCACAGAGACAAGTTGAAATAGATTTACTTGTTATTCTGTGTCCTCTTTATCACCACTAAAACTGAAAATTTGAAGAGTGTCAGAGTTTTGGAAGATATAAAGACACTGAAAATAGCTGTAAACTCCTATGTCGGAAACTGACACACAATGGAAGAGCCCATTTTTGTTGCTGGTTTGCAGGTTCTCTAAATAATTTGGGGGAGACTATTCAGCTGGGAAATTCGACGGAACAGATTATTTGTCAGCAATCTTCTTCAACAACATGTTTGCCATGAACGACTAGAACCGGAAAAAATTACGTAGTTATATCATCAAAATTGATACTCCAAAGCATCTAAATAAATAACTAAAAAGTATACAATTATACAAGAAACAATCACAGTTATAAGTAATATTTAGATTTCATAATTAGTGCACTTGAGGTTAAATCTTAACAATTTTGATAATACCGTATTCAGTTAAACCAAAACCTATATAATAGTACCTAATTATAAAGTGTTTCTTTGAAGTATTCGTAATTGAAAGACACAAAACTTCTTTTGCAGTATTTGCTTTCGGTCGGAGTTACAGCGTTTTGTTCTTGGCGAGGGCATTGCAAGGAATCGGCTCTTCCTGTTCCAGCGTATCCGGTATGGGAATGTTAGCGGAGCGTTACCCTGACGACAAGGAAAGAGGAAATGCCATGGGCATAGCGCTCGGCGGCTTAGCACTTGGTGTCTTAATTGGACCGCCATTCGGAGGAGTAATGTACGAATTCGTTGGAAAGTCGGCACCGTTCTTAATACTTTCGGCACTGGCACTTGGAGATGGACGTAAGTTAACGTACAAACAACATTTTTTCGAATAGAGGTGTTATTGATCTGTTCCAATTAAATAGAAAAATTAACGGATTGTCCCCATACTAACAATTTGTCGAATTACAATAGGTACTTAATAATTATTTTATTGTATTATGATTACGAACGCCTATAAGTAAATCAGTGTTAAATGCAGTTCATGATCATGAAACATATGATATTGATACCTATTTGAACGAATTTTGCATCTTCAAAACTATGCATTTAGATACTTGAAAAAATAAGCCATGGATTTTACTTTCGTATTCTAATGTGCGCTTTATCATAATCATGAAGTTCTCAGTCCGAAGACTGGTTGGAAGCGTATCTCCATCATTTCCTAACCTGAGCTAACCTACGCATTTCCCTAAAAGTAGAACATCCTACATCCCCAACTATTTGAGAGCAGTTAGTCTTATCTGGGCCTACCCCTACCTCTTTTTATCCCTATCTCCGACTCCAGTATTCGCGAACTATTCCTTCGTACCTCAGAAGATATCCTACCATACTATCCCTCCTATTATTCTTTATTGTCTTCCTTACATTTCGCTTTTCCCCAACTCTTTCTAATACCTCCCTATTGCTAAGCTTATCTATCCAAGGTATCTTCATCATGCGTCTGTGGCACCACATTTGAAATGCTTCTGTTCTTTTTCGATCCGCTTCTCCTATTGTCCAAGTTTCGCATCCGTACACTGCCGTACTCCAACATACGTCTTTAAGAGTTTCTACATTAATCGTTGTTTCTTTTTGTTAAACGGAACTCGGCCTTACACAATTCTTTGTTCTATGTCACTAGTGTTCCTACCATCGCGAGTTATTTGACTTCCTAAATAGCAGAAATCCACGACTTCCTCTATCTTCCTGTATCTTATTTGTATTTTAGTTTTAGTTCTATTTTCACGTCCTCTACATACCAAGATTTTGGTTTTCTTTTTATTGACCTTCATGTCGTATGCCTCTATCAAAACTGCTTCCATTTCGTTCAGAGCTATTTCTAATTTGTCTTTGCTGGATGCTAACACTGCTATAATATCCACGAATCTGAGTATGTTAATAGTTTGGCCCTATACATTGATCCCTGAGGCTGTTCTGCCCTTAACAATATTAATATCATAGTCAATATTTAAGTTGAAAACTAGAGGTGACACCGCGCATCCTTGGTTCACTCCCTTCCGGATATCTCTTTGTAGAGATTAGGTATGTATTATTCTTCTGCCCCCTGCCTTTCTGAGCACTTAAAACATCTTCCCCCACGTTACGTTGTCGAAGGCATTTTCTAAATCTACAAATCCTATATATACGCGCTCTTTCCTTTCCTATTGTTTTTTCTATAGTTACTGGTAAAGCTAGAATTGCCTTGCGCGTTCTTCTATTTCGTCCAAATCCGAACTGATCTTCTTCTAATACTTTTTCACCCTTTTCTTCATCCTTCTCTGTACAATTCTAGGCAGAATTTTTGACTCGTGAGAAGTTAAACTGGTCGTTCTAAAATTTTCACACATATCCTTTCCTTTTTGGCAAAGCGCTTATGATGTTCCTTTTGTAATCTTCTGGAATCTCACCTGCCTGGTGTATGCGGCTAACTAATTTAAATAGGCGCTCTCTTACCTCTTGACCTGCTCACTTTAAATCCGTCTACTTTATTGTTTTTTAAACTTTATAATGCTAGCTCAAAATCTTCCCTATACGGCAGCCTAGGTTATCTCACTCTACACTAATTTCCTTTGCTAATATATCTGTGAAATAGGAAATGCACCCAACGAGCTGTAGGGCTTATTGAGCTTCAGAGATTTTTCTAACAGCATGGGTTTGTCTGTTTCATAAGCATATTGGGCTATCTTCACAACGGCAGATTTTAATGAAGAACAGTAGTGCCGATCTCGTCTCTTTACTTTTGTGTAATCGTTACTATTCGTTCCTGTGAAAACTGGTACTCGTTACTTTATAATCGTTACTCGTTATTTCTACTAGCTTCCACTGGCACGCAAAGCAAATTAGGAACAGGCGCCGGTGCTGAGAGCGGATGTTTCGCAGATTTGTTAAATTTGAGAAGAAACTTTGAGCTGGTTGGTTGCTGCCAGACTCAGCGGACAACATGTGGTGAAGATATGAAAACAACGCGAAATTCAAAGGTACGATAACAATCCGGAATACCTGGAAAAAGGCAGACAGGAGGTCGGAATGAGTGGAAGTCTGCTAAAAAAATGTGACCCTCAAGACATATTGGGCGTAATGGTATTCGCTGTCTTTTGAATATTGATTGCTTCCGCTTTAACTCGAGAGTTCCGATGGAAAAATGGGGGCGCCACAATTACTTGTTCCAAAAGTGAAGATCTCCGACGTGCTTGATTAAATTCATGCAGTTCATTTCGGGGAACCCAAGACCATGTCAAAGTTCCGTGAAAAATATTATTTACTGGTTGACCCGAGGGTCGAACTGCAGACTGGACTCGGCCTATTGTCGCAAGAGATATGTTTGCGCAGCAAGTAACGGCCCATGCACATGCGGCTTCGGGCAGATGCACCAGTTGATGCGAATATTGTGCAGAACCTTTCCTGGTTATTGACAGTGAAAATTACGTATTTACAATAAACTGGATACCACAGAAAGTGGGCAGCGGGCCGAATTCTACAACATTTCGTGAACACCATCTCGAAAAAACGTTGATCGCCAAAGTTCTAGTTCTTATATGTAAAGGAAGGACCGTGTTGGGTGGTCGTTGGGCTAAATGGCGTAAACTGCAGAATGAAATCTTGATGGTGCAAGTTGAAAGTGGTTCGAATGGATCACAAGGGTCCATTAAGGAAGACAAGCAGTTGATATCTTATGGAGGGTCAGATTTAAAATAGGCGGGCGGGTTACGTGACCTACCTAATGACCCTCTCCAAAATTCTATAGATGCGTAAGCGTGGTAACTTCTGGAATACACTAGAGCATTCTCAAAGCCAGCGATTATAGTTTTGATGTTACAATACTATACATTTAAAATCCTCCGTCTCGGGAAATGCAGAATGTTGAAAACACCAGTGACATTGAGATTTTTGGCTGGAGTAATCGATTTGTAACAATCTTTGTTTTGTAATAGTGAAACGGTGCAAAACGAAACAACGTGTCTTTCCTGGATTAAAATAGACTGGCGATTATTTGACCGGAAGGAAATTATCCATATTAGGTAGATGACTTAGTTTTATTAAAAGTGACATTCTCCTTTATGGTTGACCGATTAAAGCATTAAAATCATTTATTGAATATTTTAATGCCTATTACTGGAGTTATTCATACCGAAGCAGTTATTTTTATTTATACTTAAGTTGATGATTTTCAATTTCCATAGAATTTCTCTTTTTATTGGTCTCGTTAACGCTACGTTTCAGATGTTACCTGTCAACGTATGAATATAATTTATTTTTTTATCAACTGTTATCTTTCACATCGAGTTTGTGAATGATAAATTTAAAACCATTTTTGTTCAGACATCATCGCAATTGAATGGTGTTGGCAACGTTCAATATTCCTTGTTTTGTTCGATTTCGTAAAATCCTTAGTAATGTCATTTCATAATGGATTGAATAAGAAAATAAACCATTGCACGGTGACAAAATGATATGATTTGTTAAGAGAGTTGATATATCCCCGGAAATATGTACCTATTTACCTATTAATAAATGTTATTCACTTCGAACTTTTGCAACAAATAATGACCCATTGACATTGTGAATTTTTAATCAGTCTTTTGAGATTGTACATATTTTATGCTTATGTTTATCGTATACCAAAAATTTAGGATACAATTGTATAGTTAAAATTTTTTATCTAACGCCAAACTTTATGACATTCTTTTGACTGTTATATTGCCTATTGGGATAAATGTGCTATATTGACGTAGGTATATACTGCACGAAGTGAATTTGTCTCTCTTGCTTTCCCCCGGTTTGAACATTACCGCAACTTCGTGTTTGAGTTGTGGCTCTGTAACAGAGATCAGTTTTTGGGAATTAAACAAGTATCGAAAAGACATATCTTCAGATGTTTTTTCAATCCTTGCGAAAGGACCGCTTCAATGCTAATTTCATTGCTGTATCTGGACCAAACGAATTGCTGGAACTTCCCCTAACAAAAGGTGAATGCGATCTCTTCGTAAGCCTGCCTTACATCATCATCTGAATCACCGTAGTCGCTAGAGCTACTGGAACTGCTGCCGCTTCCCTAATCTGCATGAATTGAAAATAAATCAGTTGCATATTGCATGCAGCCTTGTGTAAAAATAGCATTCCTTACTATTATAGAGTCGTACTACTCTGAAATACAGTAAAGTATTACGCATACCAATTTTTACGCGATATTGGTATATCCTGACAATGATGCTTCTGCGAATCAGTAATCTTACATTAAGCGCAGTGTTCTGAAATGCAGCTGGGTTCTGTCGTACTGTCAGGTTTCCGTCAGGAAAGAGATTTTTTCAAGAAAATTTGCGTGTGGATTTCCGCCGATTTCCAATATTGACACTGACTAAAGCAGATTTTTTTGAAAAATATCCCTTTCCTGACGGGAACCGGACATAATGCATTTGCATTTTAAGAACATTGCGCGTAATTTTGAGTTGCACTAAACATTGCCAGGTCAAATATGTAAATGCACAGTCCGAAGAAACGGCCATCGGACGCTTCTTTTAATCAATTCTAGGTTTGAACGTTCCGCTACGAACAAATCCCGAAATGTGTCTCGCTTTTGGGCTTTGGACGTATGCAAACGATCAAATCTAGGATATGGCAAATGCGAAATACCCAAAGTTAAACACGGCGTCGTTTCATGCGTTTTACATTTTTTTACACAAAAAACTGTAAACTGTCGGGTTAAGGCCAAGCGGAACGAAGCGAGGCGAGGGGAGCGTTATAGGCCTCAACGTCTCAAAGGGGTCCGGAACGTTGATATTCAAACAATTTTTATTATTATTTTGCCAGCATTTCACGAAATTACAAATTTATAGATAAACTGGCACAAATAAGAAAACAATTTTAATTACAAAATTTCTGCAGCTTTTTGTTTCCAAATTATTTATGCTCTGATTTTATTGTTCTTGGAACTTAAGAATGAGTCTCATAAGCAGTTTCCCTGAGTACATAATGTTCTTAGGGATAATGCATAAAACGCTATAGCTAGTAGGTATTATTTTTAGACTAGACTAAGGGCCGTCTGACACGAGACTGATTTCGGTACTAAATTTAGTACAATGTCAGCGAGCACAGAGCTTACTTTGAAATTTAGAGTGACAACAGAAAAGTGTATGGCTGGTAACGAGGCTGGTAAGTACCAAAATAAGTTCTGTGCGATTAAAAACAAGAATTATAAAGACAAATATGCCGGAATATATTTCAAATTTAACTTAATTTGGATCAATGCGCATGCCAAAGTACTTATTTTAGTATTTACCCGTCATACACAATTCTGTTGTCACTCTAAATTTCGAACTTAACTCTGTGCACGATGAAATTGTACTGAATTTAGTACTAAAATAAGTCGTGTCAGACGGCCCTAAGACACGCTATTGCAGCTTATTTACTTTATTATATACTTCTGGGCAGATATATATGTCGTAGCCACATAACAAAACCTGTCGTTTTATAAAACGACTAGACGTTTTATATTCTTGGAATGTGATTCCCTTATCTGTCCTGGCACCAGACACACAAAATGACTAGACATTTTATAAAACGACAGGTTTTGTTATGTGGCTACGACATATACATATGGACTACGAGTACTAGGTACTAAAATTCGAATCAACTAATTCGCTGTGTTGTCAAATAATCCAGAGCTAAATGAAGAAGTTACTAAATTCATATTTTAGTACTTCAGTTCCATTTTCTCGGAATAATTTCTGGTGGTACAGTTATTGTGTTTCAGTTTCGTGTATACAATTAAAATAATTCGCAATACAATTAAAATAATTCGCTGTTTATTATAAAAGTAGAAATAACGCATTAAAGTTACATATGACAACATCGGATGCACGCGTGACGTGCATGGTCGGAATTACTCCAATTTGCTTATAGTAGGCTACTTAGAAATTTTGACATTGACTAACATATGTAGATAACAAATCATTAAAAATAAAGTTACTGTTTTGTGAATAAATTTCATTTTCTTAAGGGGTCGAGGGAAAAATAGTGTACCTAACTCGATGGAAAGTGTATTTCATATCTGCACTCGTTACGTAATATACTATTACATCTGTCAAACAATTGCAATTGTTTATCAGGTCACCTATATAAAATGTTTATTGATTTAAAACTTCGAAAAATTACAAGTAATAATGAGAAGTTTTACTAACGCGTTAATTTTGTCCAGGAGTGTTTTTTAGAAACGGGCTATAGATGTAGAAGTAATAACCGCTTATTGTTTTTCAGTGCTTCAACTGTTGATGCTAGAGCCCGCAGTAGTTCGCCAAGAATCGGACCCTCCGTCTTTAAAATCTCTTATAACCGATCCATACATTATTGTCGCAGCTGGTTAGTACTTACCTTCTTTCTTATGAATTACAAAGATTCCCAGAAACTCTAAAATAATGCACATGTGAACTTTTCTCCTGTAACCGAAGTAAATTTCCTGCAATTTCTCACGCGAAGTATTTCGTTTGCTTTCCTCAATCAGGTGCGATAACGTTCGCCAATATGGGGATCGCGATGTTAGAGCCGTCATTACCGATATGGATGATGAATAAAATGGATGCCGAAGAATGGAAACAGGGGGTAGCGTTTTTGCCAGCTAGCATCTCTTATCTCATCGGAACGAATCTATTTGGGCCTTTAGGTCACAGAATGGGGAGATGGCTAGCCGCACTGCTTGGTCTTGCGATTATAGGGATATGCCTCATGTGCGTAAGTATATTTTGTATAGGTACACTTCTTATCTGTACTTTTATGTATTTACTATACACTAAACTTAGAATTGAGTTTGGAATTGGTTCACTATTTCTGAGTACATATTTTGGTGATTTTTTTATACTTGTATACCTATGTTCGATGAATCTGTAGCTTTGACTGTATTGACTAAACTGATCTGTCCTGACCGTGACCTAAGCTGACTGAACAAACAAAATTACTGAGCCGAATTTGTCGCACATAAATGCAGTTTGATGGGTTTCTGTAATTCAAAATGTTGAAAATCGTCTCTGAAATTCGTATATCGAGAGCACTCTCAAATGCAATAAAATGTCGAAATTTTCATATTTTTTTCTAAATTCAGCTGTATAATATGCAATAAACACTTGCACACGACTTACGTTAAACACTATCAGTGCATTATCTCACAACTCGGTGAAAGAAAATAAAACTGCCAGATGATTGGGTATTTAGGTTAAGATCGTATCGCAATTTTGTTGTATTACGTCTGAGGATTGTCAACTCTTGTTTGTTAAAAAGTTAACATGCGCAATTTCAAACTGTTTTGTTAACACGTGCTGCAAAAAACTACACGATTATTGTAAAGATTCTAGTTTGTTGTTGACCATTACGTGCTTCGCTCTTTCGTTTTACTTACCACTTTACAAAAATATTCTTTATTGTGTTAATTTCGTAATAAGCTGTACGTTTAAAGCAGGTTCCGAAAAAAGTGTCAGAAAGTCAAGTTGTGCTTTTCATAATTGATGTTTTCTTGTAAATTAATGCAATGAATTTCAAAAACACATTCCAAAAATTGTTTGACGTATTCTTCACAACGAAATAAGAAATTTCCGATAAACATGGGCACATGAACATTTTTACTTTTTATTTTATTTTTACATACAGAGTGTTGAAAGTTAATAAAATTCGGTTATGTAGGTACCGGGTGTCCAAATAAGAAAGGATGCCGGCCATATCTAAGGAACCGTTCATGGTACAGCTATGGGAAAGAAAAAATAATAATAAAAGTGGCCAAGAGAAATCCCTGGAAATTATTTTCAAGTTTCTAAGTTTGCTGCTAGAGGGCGTAATAGTCATAGTCGACAAAAGAAACATGGTTTTCTCTAAAATATACCCAGATAAAGTAGATGAAAAATACGAATATTGCAATCTTAAATATATATTGTATAGTTCTGGTTTACCACTTCTTGCTCTAGCTCATCAAATAGCAGCGGAGGGGGAAGGGGAACGATTGATTGTGAAGATGGTTGTAACTTCGGTTTGGTTCAACATAATTTGGCAAACTTGGTCTCGTTGAAAAGAGCTCTCTTCGGTTAATTAGATGCTTTTATGAGCTATGTTATTTTAGTTCTGTAGTGATCGCTAGGAGGCGCTATTTGAAAGGACAGCAAACTTTTCACAATTTCTTGAAAATTTTAAATGGAATGATATAATAATTTTAACCTACTTAAAATGAGGATAGAATGATGAAAGGAATAGTGAAAACCGCGCATTGATATATTTTTTCTAACCGGAGATATAAACAAATTAGTGTTAGGATTGGGAGGATGGGGGCAAAAATTGTTGGTAACACCCGGTTCAACATTTGCAATTATTATGTAGTAGTGATAAACTTGTGTATGCTTTGATGCCAATATAAAAATTATACAAATATGATAAAACAGCTTTTACTATAGTTTGGAGAAAGTCTCCCATCTTCCGAAAATTTAAGATATTTGTAGATATCAAACACTTGACATTGATTGTGCTGAATCTTTTTGTTTCAACGCCAACTTGTTTTATAAATATACTGCGCCCACAATGGTTAGATCAGTAACTTTGGCCTAAATTCACTATGAATTTTTAATAAGCTAACCTCACACGCCAAAAGACAGTTACACAGCACACCCCTGAGGACAGTGACTTCGTCAGCGAAATATGTGTCTAGTTTAATACTGTGTTACTGTCTTCTTCTTATCTTCTTAAGAATTCATAATAAATATTGCAATTTACAAGATTATGTTTTAATACCTAAAACATAGGTTTTTGCCGGTTTTTGCTTTAAAAAATGGTCATTTCCACATTTAAAAAGGCCACGAAGAAGCAACATATAATTTTAATGATTATGATATTTTCAAAATGTCTTTTATATTTGGTGGCATGTATAAAGGTTAGTAATTATCCCGTCCTCCCGCCCCTAAAA
This sequence comes from Xestobium rufovillosum, assembly GCA_963966045.1. NCBI lineage: Eukaryota > Metazoa > Arthropoda > Insecta > Coleoptera > Ptinidae > Xestobium > Xestobium rufovillosum. The sequence goes on from OZ014494.1 coordinate 18,441,369, forward strand.
CTCTTTCGTCCATATCTCCGGTTGGAAAAAAGATACCAATGTGCGGTTTTCACTGTTTCTTTCGCCATTTTGTCCTCTTTTTAATTAATTTATAATTATTATACCGTTCCATTTAAAATTTTCAAGAAAATCTGAAAACAACGCCCTCTAGCGATCACTACAGAACAAAAATGACTTAAATTATAAAAGTATCTGATTAAAGGAAGATAGCTCTTTTCAACGAGACTAAGTTTGCTAAATTCGGTTAAATGAAACCGAAGTTACAAGCATCTCCACAACCACATGCTCCCCTTCCCCCACCGCTGTTATTTGGTGAGTTAGAGCAAGAAGTGGTAAAGCAAAATTATACAAAATATATTCAAGATTGCAATATTCGTATTTTTGATCTACTTTATCTGGGTATATTTTAGAGAAAACTATGTTTCTTTTGTCGACTATGACTATTACGCCCACTAGCAGCAAACATAGAAACTTGAAAATAATTTCCAGCGATTTGTCTTGGCCACTTTTATTATTATTTTTTCTTTCCCATAGCTGTACCATGAACCGTTCCTTAGATATGGCCGGCATCCTTTCTTATTTGGACACCCGGTACATAGGCTACCAAAAAGTAAATTGAGATTGTGTTAAAAAGTTAAAAAAAATACATTTTCCCGCTTCCATATAAAACGGGTTTTTGTAATTTTGCTATATTTGCCAGTATAATAATAATAATAATCATCATCATAAGGTTCTCAGTCCGAAGACTGGTTGGACGCGTACCTCCATTCTTTTCTATCCTGAGCTAACCTACGCATTTCCCTAAAAGTAGAACATCCTACATCCCTAACTATTTGAGAGCAGTAGTCTAATCTAGGCCTACCCCTACCTCTTTTTATTCCTATCTCTGACTCCAGTATGTCGCGAACTATTCCTTCGTGTCTTAGAAGGTGTCCTACCATCCTATCTCTCCTACTCTTTATTGTTTTCCATACCTTTCGCCTTTCCCCAACTCTTTCTAATACTTCCCTATTGCTAACCTTATCTATCCACGGTATCTTCATCATGCGTCTGTAACACCACAGTTCAAACGCTTCTACTCTTTTCCTATCCGCTTCTCCTATTGTCCAAGTTTCGCACCCGTATAATGCCGTACTCCATACATACGACTTTAAGAGTCTCTTCCTAGTCTCTATATTAACCGTTCTCGAACATAACAGTTGTTTCTTTTTGTTAAACGCAACTCGGCCCTGCGCCATTCTTTGTTTTATATCTTTAGTGCTCCTACCGTCTTGGGTTATTTTACTTCCTAAGTAGCAGAAATCCGCGACCTCCTCTATCTTCTCATTTCCAATTTGTATTTCCATTTTAGTTCTATTTTCACATCCCCTACATACCAAAATTTTAGTTTTCTTTTTATTGATTTTCATGCCGAAGCCCTGTGTCAAAACTGCTTCCATTTCATTCAAAGCCGCTCCTAATTCTTCTTTGCTAGATGCTAACACTGCTATATCATCCGCAAATCTGAGCATGTTAATAGTTTGGCCCTGTACATTGATCCCTGAGGCTGTTCTTTCCTTAACAATATTAATCGCATCTTCGATATATAAGTTGAAAACTAGAGGTGACAATGCACATCCCTGTCTCACTCCCTTCCGGATATCTAATAATAATAATAATGAAGAATTTTATTAGGGCACGACAAATTCATTTCAGTAATGCAGCTAATATTGTCAATTCGAGAAAATTGGAATGCTATAAAATACGAAGTTACAGCTTCGTTGAAAATGAGCTGTTCGGCAATTTAACCCTTGGATTATAACCAACAATCTGGAATGCAACAAGGTCGAACCGTTTCAAAAAGACCTGACCTATTTGAATTCTGATCGCAGGGATTAATAATTCTTGTCCATAGTTGGTCAACCCCAGGAACTGGAGGCAGTGGATTTCAAATCTCCCCATAAAAATGAAAAACTACATGGCTCAAGTCGGCGAATGAACTGGTAACGGCTCTTCTGATCCACCTTTTCATATGGAATTTAATTTGTTTCTGTCCATTTTCTAATTACCTATTGCAGAATTGATGATGTGCCACTTTTACACCGTACCCAGAGCACATATCAAGACCGAAAATACCAAACCCACCCATTGCACCAGACACTAGGTATAATACTAAATATTTTTTCCAGATACCTCTCGCAACTAGGGTAGAACATTTAATTGTGCCAAACGCGGGTCTTGGATTTGCTATTGGAATGGTAGATAGTTCGATGATGCCAGAACTAGGATTTCTGGTTGACATTCGGCATTCTGCGGTTTATGGAAGTGTGTATGCTATCGGCGATGTCGCGTTTTGTCTTGGTTTCGCCATAGGTAGGTACAAAACGCACAATATAGATAAACATGTGTCTCTAAAAACCACAGTGCAAGAACTTTAATTTCATTGAAAGAAACGTGGGAAGTAGGTAAAAGTAGGAGCTTCGTATACAAATTAATTTTAATTAGTATCACTTTGTAGTCACATATCCACGTCGTGGTTAATACCATGTTTAGATAAAATTTCCAGCTACAACAAAAAGTGTAACTCTCATTAAATAATGTTTGTTATAAATACGGCACATTAGATAAATGTTCTTATCAATACTGATTCAGTTTTTACATATTTAGTAGCACCTACAGTAATTACTAATCGGCTTCCTGCTTTCGAATATGTAATTATTATATTTACCTGCTCTGCGTAGACCTTATGTAACTATTTAGTAATATTATTGTCGTTTGAATGCTAAGGTCCTGCAATGAGTGGAACCCTGGTAGAGTCCATCGGTTTCGACTGGATGCTGTTTGGAATCGCCATCCTGAATTTCTTATATGCCCCGCTGATGTTAACGCTAAGGAATCCGCCCAATAAGGAAGAAAAGGCGGTTAGTGGTATACCTATGTAGCTTTTTATCAATAACATGATATCTGTTTAATCTGTAATAGTCAAATAGTCAAATAAAAGTATTATAATAATTGGTTTCTGGGAAGAAGGTAAAATTGAGTAAGAGTTAAATGTTTATGTTTCTTTCCAATTTTAGAATTTTGCATTTACGTCCAGTTTATATTCTTTTAATGTAAAATTTTTATGTCAAAGCAATCTATATATTACGATTCTGTTTATTTATTTATTTATTTATTTATTTTATAACAAAATGTGAAAATACAGATGATTTGCATAGTTCGACGTCTACTGTTTGTTCCTTGAGCTACTGAAAGCTGTATGAGAAGCTTATTCTTATATTTATTAGGTACTTATATTCATTACTTACATTAGTTACTTTTATTTATTCGGTACTTATCCTTATATTTAATTTTTATTCATATACTAGCTGGTACCCGGCGCCCCGGTACCCGCCCCGGGGAAAAAACCAATAAAAAAATTATGTTGATCCGATCGCTACCAAGATTCACAGGATCACCCGCTGGTCTAATGTGAAGATTGCCTGAAAATTTCATCAACATCGGTCCAGCCGTTTTGGAGTCCACAGGGAACATACATACCCACATACACACATCGATTTTTATATACAGTGTGGAAGAAAAGTATGGAATAAATTCATTATTTCCGAAACGGTTAAGTTTCACGAAAATTCCTGGGACACGTCGATTTTTAATTTAAAAAAGACACATTTGCCTGTACCTGCACCTTTTGGATGCTCAATTGTTTCTGCGTGATGACGTCATCGAACAATTTTTTAAATGGAACCGCTATATTTTATTGCCGTATTCCTATGGAACATAACTTACTGAATTCGGAAATATACACTCGTAGTACTTTTTTCCTTCTACTTCCGCAGAAAAAATTAAAAAACGATTTAGGAGTGCGACTTTTAAACGGGTCTCATTTTCGTCTGAATTGGTTAATTAAGTTAATATCGACACAGTGAACTCGTTGGCAATATCACAAAACAAAATACTTTATTTTAAAAATGATTTAACAAAACAAATTAATTAATTAAATGTTTAACGTTATAGCCGTGTTGTTGCATGGTACGTGAACCTGTTGTACGTTTCTCGCCGGACGTTTTCCGATATTACTGGACTTTTTCTAATCTGATTTCGTTGCGGATCCTTTGTTTCAGGTCTTCTAAGTTTGTAGACTTTGAAATGTAGACTTTTGATTTAAAAAAAAACCCAAAGAAGAAAGTGCAAAGGCGTCAAAGTTGCAGTCATTTAAATAAGTTTCTATTTTTTTCTCAGAAAGTAGAAGGAAAAAGTACTATAAGTGTACATTTCCGAATTCAGTAAGTTATGTTCCACAGGAATACGGCAATAAAATATAGCGGTTCCATTTAAAAAATGTCCGGTGACGTCATCACGCGGAAACAATTGAGCATCGAAAAGGTGCAGGTACAGGCAAATGTGTCTTTTTTAAATTAAAAATCGACGTGTTCGAGGAATTTTCATGAAACTTCACCGTTTCGGAAATAATGAATTTATTCCATACTTTTCTTCTACACTGTATATAGAAGATAGATTAACTTATCAATATGGTAGTCTTGTTTGTTTATTTGCTTATTATTATTATTTAATTACTTTCCTTTATATACTTCTGTTTGTATTATTTATGGAGAAATAAATTGTTATTATTATTACTATGAAGTTGGGGAGTTGATGAAATTAGGAACAGCGCTTTTGCCTATACCGGCCAAATAAATATTTCAATTCATAACTATAAATTTAAACTTCTTAATTAAAAATACAACGAAATAATACTCTGACTACAAATCGGACTAATACAACAAATAAATCGACAATTTATTAAGTAAGTATTCAGTATTTTGCTGTAATTCACAGTCTATAAAACAATAGTGATGCCCATGAGACCAATGAGACGAGACTTATGAAGTCTCGTCTCGTTTCACGGACGAATTATCAGTCTCGTCTCAAGTCTCGTCTCGCAGTTCTAAATTTCGTCTCGTCTCGAGTCTCGTGCGAGAGTCTCACAAGAGCCACAGTCTCGGTGATAACGGGTAGGTTCCAATTTACTGCTTTTTGAATGAGAGAATTGCAGAAATCTATGTATGACTTCTGAAGACCAGTAAAGTACTGCAAAAATTTTTGACAAGAATTACAGATCTATTTTTTTAATATTTTAAGCTTGGTCAAATTTCAACACATCCCAACGTTTTGATATAAGTAAAATCTTTGGGAAATACGGACATTAAACTCTTTAAACTCGTGTAAATGCCAAAGTCAACTGCATAGCTTGTCCATCGCATTAAGCCGCTCACCGGCGATCAGTGTCTATCAAAAAGTGTACACCAACCTAGCATATTTCTTGCAGTGATTTATTGGTTTTTGTATTTGTGGATTTGAGCAGTTGAGCTGTACGAACGACAACCGGCACCTCGCATCTAGCTATTCGCGAGACTCCTACGATATTATCGCACGAGACCATCAAAAAGTCTCGTCTCGTCTCTTCTCGTAAACAAAAATATTAGTTTCGTCTCGAAAACAAGACTCTCGCAAGCGAGTCTTTCATGGGCATCGCTATAAAACATCGACTATAAGCGTACAGTAACTACAGAATCGAGTAAGAAGAGGGTTTCCGTAGAGAAGTAAAAAATACGTGTCATGTACGAGTATTTTACAAAAAATTTTACAAAAATATTATATTTGATAGTCATACTTCGTAGGTTATGACCATTATTTGGCAATAGACTGTTGCTGAATACGTAATTTTGACAGTCGATCATTGTTGTTGGAGGACAAATATTTTGTGTTCGTAATGTAGTAATACGATTTTTACAATTGTTTCCTGAAAATGCTTTTGTTGTTGTTGTTGGAAAGGCAAGCAGGTACTTTAAATAACGCCAACATAACAGTTGGTTTATCAATCTTTTATTTTAGGTTAAGCATTCGTAACGTATGTGAGAAAAATGCCTGGAACTGTGGGCCACAATTTTGAGATTAGAGCATCTCGAGTGGTCATTGCACTCGTATGACTTTGACCTGAAAAACAAAATTACACATGGTGTATATTTACGTAGGTAATGCAAATAATAAATTGAGAAAATGTGAGAACAAATAACAAAGTGCTAGTTCTCTCATCGTCAAATCAAAGGTTTACAGGAAAGCAATTTATTGTTATTAAGCTAACTTTTTTAACAGGTAATAAAACAGTGTATCTCAGAAATCTTTTATTAATAATTAGATTATGATTCAAACAGTATATTACAAAGCTATTATTTATTGGCATTTTTAATTCATTAGAAGAAACACAAATTTATAAGTGAACTACAAACTACAACAATTTTAGCCAACACACATGCATTATCCTTGAAAGTTGATAACATACTCACAGGAACAGGACCACGAAAACTTGAAAATTTATTTTTTAAAAGCCCCATGACTGTCGACAACTACATCAAAATATAAACTGTTTATAAATTCAGTAATTAAGTGACAATCTGCTAAACGTCGATCCCACTGGAAATGAAATAAATACTTTTCCCGGTGTTCGAATAGGCGTTGATTCACATTTCGGCACTAAGCAATATTTGGAGTATTTAATATTAGGTTTTTCCATATTAAATCAAAAGATGCAACAAATTTAGGAACGAACAAACACTGCAAATGCTGACTTTACAACGCCAACTGTCATATCTACTATATGCCACTCTATTTTCACTATTTTCATGCTCTATGCAGTCAGACATAAACAGCCGTATCCATAGATACGTACATAATTTCAATGTGACAGGTAACGTAACGCTTGATTTTACTCCTCATAACATTACCGTACCGCGGGCTATAACTGAATCTTAAGGAGTAAACTCCAATAATTTTCTTAATACACGTTGAATACTATTTACTAATTTTTGTTATTTAATATTTATTCCCAAGAGTAAAAAAGTTCACGCCACTGTTGCGCTGAGTTAGATGCAGGCTGTGGCAGCCGCCAACGCGTCGCAACCCCACCGCTCGCCAACAAATCTGCTGGACTGTATCCATTTAGAAATATTAAATATAAACACGGAATAACTAGGTAAATGCTAGGTGTTGAAAAATCAGGTCTTAATGTGGAATTTGAATAAATGACCACCGGAGCACCGGAGGGGAAGCAATGAAGGATATTTTTATCTCATTTAAATTGGTTCTCATCAACACATCAATTGGCAATTTCTTGTCTTATAATTGGCCCCGAACCTCACAAAATATTTAAATCAAATCGGGTAACCTGGGCGGCCATTCCAAATCGTCGTATTTCGAAAATAGCAGTCCAGAAATGTCAACTAAAAGCAAAATGGCAGCTACTTTCAATACCAAGTTGTATCATAGTTATGGTATTATAACACACCTGCGAATTTTAACACAAATTGTGAGATTAATATTTCAAGCGTCAGTGTGATCATACTACAAATGCAAAATTCTGTTACAACGGTTTTGACCATCTTTCTTCGAAAAAGGCGAAATTGATAAGATAGTATAAGAAACACGTTTCGCAAGGCTTGTTATCGAAATTAGCACACCAATTTTACTGGGACATTTCACTTTTGTCGAGACTGCCTATAATAAGAAAAATCTTTCCATCTAATCATATGAATATTTTACTCTGTAAAAATAAACAGAATTTCATTAAAGTGCTTGAACTTGAGCATGTTTCTGTACTTAGCCGTTATTTTAATTATTATTGATGAACGGTTTCATTTCTTGCAGACGCTGATTATGGGTGAAAAATCGTCAGTCCGGTATGTTACTTATCAAAATGAAGAGGAAGAGTAAAATGGGTTGTTGTATAGGGAGCAACCCTAAAGCGAGGATGCAGTATGCATCGGATCCCCGGTGGCTTTACGATCGACGTATTTTTTGTGCATGGGACGTAACTGTAAAGCTGTTACTTATCGATATGTACTCCTTGGACAGAAATGGTGGAAGCGCACGGGTAAAAATGGACAATTGTATCAAAATTAAGTAACGGGGGTCCTCGTCCTGGACTTATGTGAATGGCTGCGCATAATTCTTTCCTCGAGAAGGAGGAGACGAGGCAATAAGGTGCCCTCACATTTCGGACCACTCTCCTGCTAAGAAGAAACTTTTGAAGAAAAAATGGTGCTTCCATCTTATCGCCCGGTCAATGATTGCCACGAAAATTGTCTCTACTGTAACTTTTGTAATGTCTGTGTGCGCAATTTGTAAAAAATAATAGCTTGCTGAACTGTATCAAGTATAATAAGTTTAAAAGAGAATTGCTGAGCCAATCAAAAGGAACGAAAATCATCTCGCTGGCGCAGTATAAGGGGACCTAAGTTCGGTGTTTACTCCTTATGTTACCTGATTGTTATTGTTAATTATTAATTCCTATAATTAACTGCTCGGTCGTTGTGTTCTAATGTAATAATACTATTATGGCGAACAAATGTTTCGTCACGCACAGTTTTACCTTCAGGCGAGCGCGAGCTCCGTAGAAGATTATTGTGAGGAGACAATAATCATCATTGTAATCAGTCCCGAAAACCAACAAATGTTAAAAACGACAGATTTCGTTCAAAAGCTGGTAAGGGTCCGAACAACAAGGGCGATTTTGCGAGTGTCGCATGGTCGCCTCTGTAATAACAAGTATTAACGTGTATTTTACTAAACGACGGGCCGTATTTTTTGGTACCTGTTTAGGATCTAGTATTTAAGTGATGCATGTTAACTGTATAGAGACAAATGTACCTAATATGTTATTAACACTCGCTATATATTGTTGTAAAAACGAGTGCAGCTACTAAGTGGAATAAGAATTAATGTTTGATGTTGACTGTATACATTATATTTAATTTGTGACGCAATAAATGGAACAAAAGTTATTAAACAGTACGGTTGGCCGTTTTATTCTATTATTTTTACATTACCCTTATTATTTGTTTCTCTTCCACTACCTTCTTTAAGTTTCTATTACTACTGTCAAGTTGAAAGTACAATAATTGAATAAAACTGAAATAAAGAATACTATATAGCTACTTAAATCCTGCTAAGAAAGACGATTGGGTTGTTCACCATAATCGAATTTTACTAAGTTTTTCACATGCACTGCTTCCATTTTTCATATTACAAAGAGTTAAAGAATACTTGTTAAAAATTTATAGGATATATTATAATATGTTAGGGGATTCAAAATAGACCAAGTATTAATAAAGGACTTATATCCGGAAAAGCACCGTTCTTATAACTCTAGTTTGTTAAAATTTGTTTGTAGTTGGCTCTGACACACAACTTCAGTTTATCGTGACGTATACATGATGAAATAATAGTTGAAGACCACACTGCAAAAAGGGGGAATGTCAATTTTTCTATTATTTGCAGAACATTAACTTTAATATTCAAAACAGTATCGCCATCGTTCAACTTAACGCAAACATCTGAATATTTTTTACCTGAATCACTAGACACTGTACTTTCTAAATATAAAAGAACGAATTTTTGAAATTAAAATTTATTTATTTTTTATTTTTTTTCTCAGTAAGGTCATATAAATAAGTATGTAATATAATAAACTCACTTTGAAGAGAATCACTTTGATAATATTATAAGAGAACATAAACGAATGGTACTGGACCGTTCAAACAACAACTCCTCGAGCAAATACCCCGTCAGGCATTGAATTATAGAACGAATCCATATTTTATTGTACTACAAGATATCACAGATTGTTACTCCAGCCACTGGTATTGAAACCTTGTTAACGTATCTTTACGTACATTACTTCAACGAACAAGGTTCGTTTTGGTTATATTAAATATGTTGCGTTAAAAATGATTACAGAAAACTGCAGACAACTGATTTCGTCCTTGTGGGACTCATCAGTGCAGTGCTTTCTACATTCATTTTATACGCAACTAACTTGCTTATATGCTAACATACTTGATCACATGAGCAACCGCCAATTACTTTACGAATTGTTTAGATGTAATAAGTGGAACTGATGAGTCCCACAAAGACGAAACCAGTGGTCTGCAGTTTTCTGTAATCATTTTGAACGCAACCTAATCAATAGAACATAAACATCAGATTCTCAAAATAAAATTCCTTTGTTTTAAGTCCGCAAAATTACTTTAGGTGCTGCAAGACCTTATATTTCTCAAAAGATATAGGCAGTAAAGCTAAAAGTATAAAAGCTATAACTTTCATTGAGTGAAAATTCATTGTTTTGCCTTTATGTAATTTTCCTGATAAGAAGAATTCGTTGGCTTGTCTTATTGGGGGTTGCTGCATTGAAGAAGACTAAGACTAACTTGAAGTTCACGAATAGGTTTAGTCGGAAATTGATATTTTTCAAATACTTGTACTGGAGGTAACTTGACCAGTTCCGAAACATTGCTTGGTCGACATCTATGACGTCAAATGGCAAAGGTTTAACTTTAGCATTTTAAAAAACTGTAAAGGTGTTTAATCTTCCACCAATTCGGCATGGTAAATATGACTCTCCTCCTTCTTGCAATGTATCGCATTGACGTTCCACGTTTTTGGAATGTCCATGTATTTTAAAACGTTTATTTTGTGGAGACTATCCCCTTACTTGCATTGTACGTAATGAAAATGAATTCTGCATGACTAGAACTACCTATTGGTAACAAAATATAATTTTCCCCTAAAATGTGACATTCCCCCTTTTTGCAATGTGGTCTTCAGTTATTTACGAAACGAGTGCGAGAAGACATTTTTCGCGCATGAGCGCAATGTTTGAAGCACGAGCGACGAAGGAGCCAGTGCTTCATTTGCGCGAATGCGCCGAAGACGTCTTCGCGCATCGAGGTTCGTACAATATTTTTTGAAACGAACATTATAATTTTTTAATTATTATTATCTAATACGTTTCCAATTTAAAATTTCAAAAAATCAAGTGGTTACATTGACAGATTTCCATTTGACAATTATCGTAGAAAATGACATTTGGTTTAATTTATTGAATTGAGTTGTCTAAATGTCAATCGAATTAATAGCAATTTATCTTTATTCTTTCACTATTTTCAACATCCAAATTGGAGAAATGGCGTTTTGTTAACCAAACTTTATTACTATCAAGTCAAATTATTTCTAGAAAGCCTGAAAGGGCCAGTGCTTTTTGCTAGATCGAGTTTGTCTGTCGGGTTTGCGAAATGTCATTTTTAGAGCGGCGAGTTCAAAAATAAGTTTATGCACAACCGGGCGCAGCGGGCCACTTTAAATGTGCTTTGTTTTAGGGCTTAAAGTGTCATTTTATTATTGACAGCTATATTGCGGGCTTTTTTGTACTTTACGGCCCGCCGCGCCGGGCCGTAAAGTACTGATCTAGTTTTTACTCAGGCAACAAGTTCATTGTCGCTGCCTTCGCCGCTTCCACAACTTCCGGTGGAGTGCAAGAACTGAAATCTTCATCACTTTCCATTGTGAAATAATTAAAACACTTCAAAAGTTATTTTTTATGTAACAGTAGGTACTTAGGTTAGCGTAGGTAAACGAATGCATAAATTTTTTTTTTTAATGATTTAACAAATAAATACTTCGCGAACTACCAATATATAACGTTTTATTTAAATATTTTACCGGTTTCAGGATTCACAAAGATCCCATCATCAGAAATGTACGAAAAATTGTAAACAAATTATTATGACAGTTGACAAGGAAACTAAAATTGACAAAACAATACAAAGAATTAGAGACAGTATTAGTAAAGTCATACATAAAAAATACCTTACACAACGAAAGAAGTTAGAAAATTTAAACTATATTCAAAATTGTAACAAAACTGACGTCTATAACAACAATTCTAATAAATCAATATTTAGTTCCAAATTTATCAATTACAGTAATACAGTTTTTGACAAAAATGAAACAGAATTACTATCAAAAGGTCCAAAATTTGCCCCTAATATAAACAATATTAATAGAACCGAAATTTTAATTTCAGAAATTGAGGTAGCTTTAAAAAAGGATGATGATTCTCAGAACATTAGAAATAAAATTCATAATACTTTTCAGTACAAAAACTTAATCATTAATAAAATTGATAAAATTGATAAAAGTACCATTAATTCTATTAAAGAAAAAATTAATAAAGATAATTTGATAGTTTCCAAAGCGGACAAATCCAATGCTATAGTAATTTTACCTAAAGATGAATATATAACAAAGATGCAAAATTTTATTAGAAATGAAAACTTAACTGAACTAAAAAAAGATCCAACAAAACATTTTCAAACTAAATTAAAGGATTGGTTAAAAAATTGCAACAGTATTTTTGATAACAATTTTGAAAAATTAAGATTAATTAATATGAATGCACGTGCCCCTAAATTATATGGACTAATCAAAAACCATAAAATTAATACACCTATAAGACCAGTAGTATCATATATTAATGCTCCCACAAGAAATTTAGCTAAAAACATTAATAATATATTTAAAACTACAACAAATTTTAAATCCAAATTTAGTTTAAAAAATTCTTTAGAATTAATTAACAATATCAAAAATAAAAATATTCCTACAGGGTCTTTTTTGGTTTCTTTTGATGTTACAAATATGTTCCCTAATATTCCTCCTAATGAATGCTTGAAATTAATTGAAAATATTTTAGATAAAACTCATACTAATATTGTTATAAAAAATGATATTATTACTGCTTTCCAACTTTGTATTGAACAAAATTATCTCCAGTTTAATAATAAATATTATACTCAAAATTTAGGTCTTGCTATGGGTTCTCCAATTAGTCCTTTATTAGCAGATATTTTCATGTCAGATATTGAAGAAAAAATTATGAATTCAGAATTAGGCAAACAACATATTCTATTTTGTTATAGATATGTAGATGATATAATTGCTTGCTTTAAAGGAACAACAAGACAATTAGACACTTTTCAAAATTTTTTGAACAGTATTCACCCAAAAATAAAATTTACAAAAGAAATAGAAACTGAACACAAAATTAATTTCTTAGATTTAACTTTAATAAATGAATATAATAAAATAACTTTCGATATTTTTAGGAAGCCAACGTATACAGATATTACTCTTTCATCATATTCATTTCACCCATTTTGTCAAAAAATTTCTGCTTACAATTCTATGATACACAGGGCCTTTACAGTACCACTATCTTTGGATAAATTGAATAAAGAACTAAATGTAATTAGAACAATTGCTATAAATAATGGTTTTAAAATTGAAATCATCAATAGAATCATTAACAATAAAAAATTTAAAATTGCTTGTAACAACATATATCCTAAATTATGTAATGATAAAGTTACCAAATTTTGCAGAATTACTTATTTTGGAAATATTTCTGAAAAGATTGCCAGTATTTTAAGAAAAAACAACATACAGGTCACATTTAAACCTTCAAATATATTATCACATATTCTATTTAACAGTAAAGACAGAACACATAAACTTGACCACACAGGTGTTTATCAACTAAATTGCTTAGACTGTAACAGCATTTATATAGGACAAACTGGCAGATCTATACGTATTAGATATAATGAACATTTACGATCGTTTCGTTTAAAAAACGATCATTCAAGTTTTGCTAATCATTTCTTTGATAACAATCATCGATTCCCTCCTTTAGAAAATACTAAATTATTGTTTAATTTTGTAAAAAGTTATCAGTTAGATATATTAGAGTCTATGGAAATTTATAAACATAAAAATGATAAAAATTGTAACTTACTTAATGACCAAGTAGATTTAATACAATCTAGTTTATTTAAACTTTTGTAAATGTCTTTTGATCAAAATGATTCTCATGTCTCGGTAGGACAGGTTCTCTTATTGCCATTATGACATTAGTTCAATAATCAATTACAGTTTATTTGCTAGCCCATATAAACCATGGACCTTCGAGGTTATTTGGCAATATGGGATTCTTTTTCTTCTTTTTGTTTTATTATTGGTATTATTAGGATTGATTCTTGAATTAATTATTCAACAACAGTCTCTCCATCTTAATCCTTGACTTATTTCTTTTTTGCCATTATGCCGTTTTTTGACTTATTTCTCTCTTTTTTAGTTTATTACAATTCTAGCAGTTGGCAGTTGTCAAGACAGAACACATAGACTTGACCACAGAGTTTATTTCAAGATTAGCAGTTGGCAGTTGTCAAGATTCCATGGATATTTTGTTTGTTTATTTAGTTTTTTCTGTTCTGATATTTCACTTGAAGGTTTTTTCAATTGAATTTATTGTTTTTTCCAATATGGTTTTCTTTAAATTCATTGTTTTTTCCCTTCAAGCTACGAGGTATTCGATTTTCCTTTGTGTTTTTCTTATACCCCGTAGGTAAATACTGAAATTCAGTTATCTAGTTATCTTTTTTCATGGATATCATTATTCTTTGTATTGTTTTGTCAATTTTAGTTTCCTTGTCAACTGTCATAATAATTTGTTTACAATTTTTCGTACATTTCTGATGATGGGATCTTTGTGAATCCTGAAACCGGTAAAATATTTAAATAAAACGTTATATATTGGTAGTTCGCGAAGTATTTATTTGTTAAATCATGAACTTCTACCAAAAAGTAAAACAAGAAGATATTAACTACATGAATGCATAAATGTACAATATGGCTGTCGTTGTTTACGGCGTCTCTATGGTTATTTGAATGAATTCTTATATAGTTGGGAATAAAGTCAAGCAGCTATCTGTCAGTGTGACTTTATTTTTACGCAATGCAAAAATTTATCAAAAATAATTCTTATGCAGTATTTGCAAGAAGTAAGATGACCGGTTGTGCATAAAATTTTGTATGCACCTCGGGCACAACTAGCGTTTATGGCCAGACGCGTGTTAGAGTCGGGCCATAAACGCCTGTTTGTGCCCTCGGTGCATAAATAACTATTACGAACGACGAACGAAAATAATAATGAGGAAAATGTTTTATTACAAGTATTAATGGAGTATTAATGGAGAGCGCAGCAGCGCAGGAGAACTTTCCGCGACCATTCACGTCATCTTCCAAATTATTGGAAAAATAATGCACCCGCCAATTTTCGAAATTTCGAAAATTTTCGAATTTCCGAAAAATTTTCGAATTTTCCGTAGCCAGCTGCTGTTATGACGTTCTCGTTTTAGTATTTCGGGGGGGGGGGGTTGACCCATCTAACCCCCCCCCTGGGTACGGCCCTGGGTGATCGACTTCATTGCATTCCCAAATTTAAATACGCTTAATCCTTTTTTCTAATTTACTGAAGATATGAGCGCGTAGGAATACATAAGAGAAATACACACATGTTAAGGATGAACAACTTCTTGTTTATAAATACCTACACATGAAAAGTTGTAAATCCTGTACTTTTCAGTTGTGTTTTGGTGTCTTGATGTCTCCCAATGGTCCATCGAATAGACTATAACTGCAATGTAGTTCAGGTATTGCATAATACAACATTTCCTTATGTCCACCAAAGCATTATATTCGTTTTATAACTTGTGGAATCTCATTTTGGTGCTTCTGTTTGGCTAAAGAGTGGAGGGAGTTTAAATTTTATGGAATAATTTGAATCTGCTAGAGGCTTATTCTCAACTTTACCTTTTTCATTCATCATAAGGTGTCTTGCGTTCCTTAAGAGCCCAATTCAATCCTCAATCCATGATATCCAACATCTCCATCAACTTCAAGAGTAACAGTTGGTAAGTAGCAATATTAGCTGGAATCATGCTAATAGAGCGGAAACTGTACATCAAAAGCTTAAGTTTTTATTCGAAGATTTCAAGTTCTTTGTATCTCAATTCGTTTATGGAAATAAATATTATTATCAAACTTGATCAAAAGAAATAATAATTATATATGTAATATAGCATGATGACAGTGTACGGGCAAGCATGATGAAATAATTGAAATTTTAGCATCGGCATTACGAAGGATTCCTTTAAAAAATTAACACTATAAGAAGGGTAGCTTTTAAATTCACCACGATCACTTCCCAAATACTACCTATGTTTGCCACTTGCTTATTGACGTCGTGACTGCGATCGGTTCGTGTGAAACAGCTTTTATGGTTTTGCTTCGAATCCCATTGGAAACGACGACGTTCTACTCCTATAGTTATTGAAGGTTCTCTGTTCGCTACATCATTATGTACTTGTTGTAGATAGAATAAGATAGAAACGGAATCATCATCATAAGGTTTTCAATCCGAAGACTGGGTGGCTGCGTACCTCCATCTTTTTCTATCCTGCGAGCTAACCTACGCATTTCCCTAATCCTACATCTCTAACTATTTGAGAGCAGTAGTCTAATCTAGGCCTACTCCTGCCTCTTCTTATTCCTATCTCTGACTAGTATGTCGCGAACTATTCCTTCGTGTCTTAGAAGGTGTCGTACCATCCTGTCTCTCCTATTCTTTCTTGTCTTCCATACCTTTCGTTTTTTCCCAACTCTTTCTAATACTTCCCTATTGCTAACCTTATCTATCCAGGGTATCTTCATCGAAACGAAATATAGAAACAAAAAAATAAAAAATCGAACGATTGCAAATTCTTCTCTCGACTGATTTTCCGAATTTCTTCCGATTCTTGACAAACGATATCGAAGTTTTTATCTTGAGTGATCAGGTACCTATTTGATATAGGTGTACTGTATGATAAAAGTCAGGAAGAGTATTTTAATACTTATACAAGATAGGTACACATTGCGGCAAAACTGGAATTGATGATAAAATAAATAAATCGGGAATGGGCAAAACTAAAATATTTTGTTCTGTGTTGTTCTAATTTATTGGTGGGAACATTCCGAACAGTTCTATTCCGGTCTGTTTCGATCCAGCTCGTCCGGTCTACTGGGAAATCTGCGTGAGACGGTATTTCCCATGTAGGTGGGTATTATGGACTAAGTACATAATACAATTAAAAAAAAATTCTTTACCAAAATAGTACCAAAGTTATTTTTTCTCAATATTTGCTTCTTGGGTTTTCGATATTTGAGAGTTTGGTGCAAGAAATTCATATAAATCGCTCGTAAATAAATAAAAAACGCCAGCAATCGTACATCATTTACATAGTTCATTAAAAGTGGACACGTAATTGCACCGGTAAAACTGGATTTCCAAAAAAGTTTTGATGTCAATACTATTCGCATTACGTTGATACTTACATCTTTATTAAAATAAAAGTGATTTCAAAAAATACATGCATGCCTACAGCTTTCATAATTATTTCCGTGTGCTTTACAGATAGATGTGTATGTTAAAGAACGTAAAAATATATGTATGTATGTAAGAACTGAATTCAAGTTTACATAAGCACCGTTTCTGAAAAATAATAATTCTAGAGCACTTTCTCCGAGGCAAGGGCGTTTATGATAGACCCACCACTTTGTATAAAACCGAAGTGGAAGGTGTTTGGGTTTTATTGTCAAAGATAGTGTTGTTCTATACTGAGTGCTCTAGTTCAATATGTACAAGTCAACGGTGAGTGGTTTGCTACTACCCTTATTATAGGAGTGAAATAGTGTAATACAAGTGAAAATGTTTTTTATATCTGGCTTTCTTTTCGAACATATGATAACGGATTTCTAAAAAAATATTTTGTTTATTCGTAAGTGATCATGCCGAAGCGGAAGGCGCGGGATTTAGAAACAATTTCATTTTATTTTAAGAGATTTACATCGGAAGAAGAGTTACATACATACAGATACATATTTCTTATATAATCCGTCATTGAAATGAACCTTGCAAAAGCTACTTCTTACATTATTGTTTTCTAATACGGAATTGTGAAAATTAACCAAACTTATTCAAGTTTTAATTCATTTATAGTTTATTTATATACTGTCTAAATTGTAAATGTGGCAACTGCAAATTTCGACTCGAAGTCAAACTTAATAGAAATTTCATAGTTGCCACTAGTCGCCCATATTTTTTAGTTTCAAAGATGAATGTCTCAAAAGAAATGTAAAGTCTTAATTAGTTCTGGATTGATGGAGCATATCAAAATGAACTGTCACCGGAAAGCGGAAGTGCTTAAAATGCATGTCGAATTCCAAAAAAATATAAATTTAGTTTGCGTGGATGATAAGACAGTCTCGGTAAAATTTAAAAAAAAATGCAACAGAGAAATTCAGCAGTAAAGAAACCAAGTAAAAATAGAAGCACTTTTATACTTATTTTCGTCCATTTAGACATCATTAATTGCAAATATGGAATTTCTGTTAAAGAAATGCAACACTTCTGATGTTAAATAATTTTTATACGATAATACAACTGTTGTCCATAAACTGCGGTCAATAAGAGTTTGTTAATCAACGCGATGGTGAAACAGTCAATGCTTCATGAAAAACGAGTTTTTTCGTTCTTTTAGTGTGAAATTCATTGCGAGAAGTATAAAACATGTAACTTCGACTGTTTTTTATACTAAGTTATTTAAGCTTTTATTTTATTACAAACGTGTTTCCATTTGGGTAGGTACACGAAAACGTTAAAGTTGTATTAAAAAAGATTTCGACAAAGGGAAAAGAATTCGACACAAAACGAGAAAATAATATAATTTGATTTTGAACAGATTTGAATCGTAGAACATTTTGTTTCTTGCAAATAAATTAATTAAATGTCAAAAAGGTATGCAAGTAACAAACAAATTATTTAATGCTTTTTCTAATGCGTATAATACAGCCATGAATTATTCTTTTCCTGTCACCATTGCTTTTTCGTAGAGAGAGAAAGAAATATTAAAGATTTTGAAGTGTTACGTTCTTCTTCGCTTGCTATTTATTTTCATGGCAACTTAATTCTCTTCGCTGTTAATTCTTGGTTGGAAGTGTTACAGAGCGCGAATAGGTACTAAGCTTTGAAAGGCTTATTCGAAGAAAATAACAAAGATTATGCATTAATAAATGTAATGCCATCTTTAGACGACTACGCACAATATACACGTTCCCACTATCAAGAGGCATTTTAGAAACTAACACTTCTCTCGAATCTGGATGAATTCCAAATTGAAGATTAGAAGATTAACGCGTTAGCTCAATGTTCGTGTATCTACACTACATGATCTTTCACCCACAAGTTCCCCTCGTGGCTAGATTGTCGAAAGGGTTCTCAGAACATACATTGTTCTCATGCAATCTGTGTCGCACAATATTAGATGAAACTTTAACTTAACACTTATTCTAACAACTTCCACTTATGTTAAAGCCCTTTTAAGTATGAAATCGACCCACTAAGTTCCGGTTTTTCGAAGAATCCAACACCGGATTAAGTCTGACACCGTCTTCGTTGCTATGATACCGGCTTTCTGATTGGTTGTGGCATAGCAACGAAGCCGATGTCATACTTAACCCGGTGTTGGATTCTTTGAAAAACCGGGCCTTAGTATTTCAGACAAATTATTCTTCCAGGGAGTTCTTTTATAATCTATATAGTAAAAAAATATATAGTATAAAAGATTATTTTACTTATTTATGAACCTATAATTTTCAACGTGTATGTTGTTTCACATTTTTACATTATTAAATATAGCAGTAAAAGAAAAAAGTGTTTAATTGCAAAAAAATTGTTTCCCAACGGATAGAGCTCCAGAAATGGCAGGTCAAGCAGTTGCTCTGCTTCAAGCAAGAAATAGTGACCATTCAACTTAACTTAAGCCGATCAGCAATTAGAAGGGTGTTCCAGCGGTTCTAAGAAACTTGTTTTTATAATTGGAGGCCGGGATTTGGCAAGAAAAAAGGGACAACCGAAAGGGTTGAACATCTTCTGACCATATCAGCACTGAGGCACTGTCACTATTCAAGTGACAGTGCCCAGTTGCAGCTGCATCTACTGGAAGCGCGTGATGTGGCTGTTAGTAGGTGGACTGAGGAGGAGGCTTAAAGGACAAGGCATTACATCACACAAGTCTGAAAGTGGTCCAAAACTGACTGCAGCCCACAGCCAAGATCGCCTCTAATTTGCAAGAGAACACAATGAGAAATCAGCTCTTTTCTCTGGTGAGACCAGGATTTGCCTTCATGGCAACGATGGAAGAAACAGGGTATACAGAAGACCGGGAAAACGAATCGCACTCAAGAGCGAGTTCTTTATGGAGGTGGATCATGTATTATTTGGGGAGGAATATCCTTAACAGCAAAAACTGAACTGAAATGAACGTGGTCACAACTAAAGAGGCCTCAATGCTGAAAGATACATAAACGGTGCTTGAAGATCATGTGGTTCCTTATGCAGGGTTTATTGGTGACCAATTCATTTTTATGCAAGACAATGCGAATATTCATTTAATTCTGACCGACAGTAGAATGAGCTTCAAAATTAAATCAGATCCACATATTAAATATAGGGCTCACTTATACAAAATTAGTTCATCAAATTTGCAAATTGTAAGTGGGCTGATTTCATTGCCCCCAAGTGTAGTTTGAGAGTTGACTTCGTTTATATTCCATTTATTCACCAATATTTTTCCTTTGCTAACTATCAATTAACTTCACAGTCATTCGCTCATGAAACCTTCTGTCCTTGATAGAACAGTTTCTGTTTGTAAGGCATTTTAGACATTTTATACAACACTTTCCAGGGATCAATCAACTGACGATGGAATAATCACTTTTGTTGACATCCTTGTCCACAGATACAAAAGATCGGCTGATCCTTAAAAGTTCTTGAATACTCCTTAATTACTCATCGAACCATCACCTAATATAGCACAAGCTGGGTACAACGATGGGGCTCATAAATCGAGCGTTACGGCTCACCCATGTGGATTTCTTTGAAGCCAATCACAAGAGGGTAATAAACCTTCCTGATGGATAACAACTATTCCAAGAGGCTCATCAACGGTTCCATCAACTTATATTGGCAGAGGACAGACCCAAAAATGTCGTCCAGGAAACAACAGAAGGTCAAGTACTTCAGGTAGCAAGAAATATATAGATGTGTTCGAAATTTAAAAGTGAAATGAGCATTCAATAACGTCAATTCAATTCAATCGGTCAACACCCCGACTTGAGGTCAAAGTAGATCAAACTAGGTCAGCGACTAAAACATGGCAAAGCTGGAAAGCTGCCGACTTCTTGAAAAAAGAGGAAAACATTAACAATGCTGCATTTCAACCGACGACACCGGTTCTATTTCAAGGTTTCGTTAGTTCCGGAACATTCACCCAGTGTAACAGATTCAAGTGAAACGGATTTAGAGACTATTTGTCATCTTTCCTTGTTCTTTGTTCAAATGTGAAGTTACTTTGTTTTTCTTGTTCATTTCTATATTCTTTTCATTTAACTCTTGAAAAGTATCCTTGAAACCTGTCATTTCTGTCTAAGGTTATGTCGTACAACACAACGTTGACTCCTCTTTTACTAA
This sequence comes from Xestobium rufovillosum, assembly GCA_963966045.1. NCBI lineage: Eukaryota > Metazoa > Arthropoda > Insecta > Coleoptera > Ptinidae > Xestobium > Xestobium rufovillosum. The sequence continues at coordinate 18,462,649 of OZ014494.1, forward strand.
ATTTGCCAGTTTTTCTGCATCGCCAACAATAATTTCTATTAATTTAAATATTAGTTACACAAACGTAATGGATCATAGACGAACTTTTCAAGTTTACTGGACTCTTGTGTAGATTGAATGTCGAAATCTGGACGCTGATAGGTAGGTATCTACTACAAAAGTTGTAAAGATCTTCTTCGAAATAAACTTTGGCTGCAAATACACACTGCTCAAAATTTTCTAAGGAACAAAACTATTATTTCAAAAATGTGTTCGCCAACAATTCGTAGCAAATTGAAAATGCGTCATGTATGTTCGTTGGATATCCTACCATAGCTTGATAGAAAAGAACTTGATTTGTTCATTTTATTTATCAAAAAAAAACTGAAATTCAAAGAAAGGTGGACGATAAAAAATTTCGCTCTTTATAATGTTCTTGTTTCACATTATCTCTGAGCACGTACTATGGTCAGTTTAATTGTTAGTGTTAAACATAAGACAACAATTTACAATGCATCGACGACACTTAGCCCGCGACGAAATGTTACGTACGGTGGGAATGATAGCGTATAGCGAAGTGTAATGTGTCGATTGTGGGGACGATACCAGGAGACTGGCGATGTGGCCGAAAGAGACGAAAGCCGTAGAAGAGAAACAACACCTGCCCAAGACCGATTTAGTATTCTTCAAGCCAGGCGTAATGCATCAACTACGTCATGAGAACTTTCTGCATATCTCCAAAATGTACATGCCGTAGCGGTTTCTCACCAAACCATCAGAAATCGTATCCGTGAAGCTGGTCCTCATTCTCGTCGACCAATTAGAGTACCTGCACATCGCCACGGCAATGGCGAAGCTCGTCCTGAATGGGCTGAAGAGCATGCTCAATGAGGTGAAGCAGAATGATCCAATGTTTTGTTTACCGACGAATCTCGGTTCGGATTTCAACCTGATAGCAGAAGGATGAGAGTGTGGCGAAGAAGCCGGGGCCTTGGAGAGGACCAGGCACCTCAAGGAAGTTCAAAATTACCGAGAGGGGTCGTCATGGTATGGGCTGGAATCGATTTGCACCATAGAACGGACCTTGTTTGTCTGGATGGAGTTCTTGTACCTGTTGTGCAGCCATATTCATATGCTGCTGGTCCAGATTTGGTTTATATGCAGGACAATGCTCGCCCTCACATTGCACATCAGGTACAAAATTGGTCTGAAGAAGAGAACATTGCCCTTTGCCATGGCCTCCTCGGTCTCCCGACCTCAGCCCATTGAGCATGTATATGGGACATACTGCTGAGACAACTTCTTCCAGTTATGGCAAACATTCAAGGTCGTTTTGCATCTGAAAATGCACTAAGAGAGCAGTGGGCCCTTTTGCCACAAGATGAAATCGATAGGCTCATTTTAAGTATGCCTATAGGCGGTACCGGGCAGTCATTAATGCCCAAGGAGGCAATACATCGTATTAAGTACAAATTTCAAAAGATTAACGTTATCAGAAATACACTTTTATTTTAATACACAATGTATTGTTTTCCAATTAAATGTTTATTTTCATTATTAAACAAATAATACAAAACATTACAAGTTTATTTTTAGCCAGTTTTTTGGTACTAGACAAGCTATTCATATAAATAGTGTAACCTACAATGAAAATTATTTGTGTTCTTTAAATATTTTGAGCAGTGTACTTAGGTACCTAGACTAGATTTTAATGTGAACGCGTAAAATTTCTTCTCGTGGAGCTTGTTATGTCACAAAATATTTCTTGATTAAAAAAATTGTTACGTTCTAGCTCATATTTATTTGCATGAACATGCCTAAATCTAACATTCACCCATTTCCGCATTCGCAATAAATACTGTTTACTTCGCTGTTTACAAAATTCTGAAAAATCGGTGTCGCTTATAGGTTTACGTATTCCCCGCCGGTAAGACACGTGGTATTATGTATATGTAATTGTTATTATGTAATTTATGTCTACTATTATTGAACACATGCACTCGTTGTAGTGCGTGAAAGTGCAGTAAGTTGACCATTTCACTGACACACATAATTATTATCAAGTAATACCGGCGTTTTAATTTCTTAGACTATTTATTACATAAGTTTGTTATTACATACGGCGCCTAAATGTGTCGTAGGCGGTTTATTAATAATTGCTTTTTCGTATGTACCTACTTTATTTATCAAATAACTGCACGCATGTCGGAATTGTGCGCTTTGCAAAATAATCTCGAACATTTTTTTTCTAATTGAATTACAAGTAAATTTTCTGAAAGCATCGGACTGGAACTATAATACAGTAACTAGATCAGTTGCAACACAGGAACACAGCTTAAAAACGACTTAAGTACAAAGAGATCACCATTGCTTTCATATACACCACATTTAGTTGGTCACGGTATTTTAAAATTTTTCTTTTCCAAATTAAAGCATGACATCCTTTTTAAACTCGCATAGATAAAATATCGGAAATGATCTTCCTTACCAAAGTTTAATAATTTGCAATTATTCTTCATGCTGTTATTGTTGCCATTTTTGAAATCATTGAGATAAAGACAGGTGCCCCGCCACCCCATTTAAAGCGGATCAGCGGGTTTCTATTTCGTTTTTTTTGAAAGTTCTGGACGTTTCAGGCCATTTTAACACTCTTTGAAAATCAAGTACGTATATTGAAGGATTATTGATAAAAAGTACAAAATTCACTGAATTTTGTGAAAGTAAGGACCTTGTTGTCTGAAGAAAGGACGGAAGGACAATAATGAAACTGAAAAAAAAATTTTTGATGGTTCTTTTGCCCGAGTGGTTTAAGTTGATTAATATAAATTAATGGAGTTATTTGACACCTTGTCCGATAACCCTACTCTATCCTCAAATTTATTTTTCTTTTCAATTCACTTAACATTTACCCAATGGCATGTTTCTAACATAATACTTAAATTTAATTTTACAGTTCAAAAGTTTGGTCGTGGTCAGCATGCTGGCGACATGTTTCAGTCAATATTACGACGAGGAAGCATCAGCCAGCGCTCAGTATAGACAACCGATTCAACCAACAGCCGAACAATACTACAAAGGAAGTGCAACTTATGAGGAACCTATCAGGAGGCCGCAGCCACAGATTCTGATGCACAAACAAATTCAAAACCATGATGGGCAATTCAAATATGCTTTTGCTGCTGAAAATGGTTTGGCTCAAGGCGAAACTATTGCTCCTGATGGCACCAGAACTGGAGGATATACGTATGTTGATCCCCAAGGAAAGAAGATTTCTGTCAAGTATACTGCTGGTAAAGAAGGATTCAGAATTCTTGAGGGTGAGTAATTTTACTTATTTTTGATTGGCAATAGACAATTTGAAAATAAATTAGGAAATTTTTTAAATATGGCATTTTTACTTTTTCTTTGCTACACTTTCAAACGTTTATAGGTGACCACATTCCCAGAGCCCCAGGACCAGCAGCACCACTTGCTCCTCAGCAACCCTACACCCCTCAACAACAATACAATACCTATCAACAAAGTAATGGCGCCGACGATGGTCAGTACAGACCACAGAAATATGAAAAACCAGCAGCACCAGCTCCCATCGTCAGTGCTTTTGCCCAACCAAGGCCTACTCCTTATTACCAGCCTAAATATGCTGCACCTAGAGCGGAAGCTATAAATGCCATTGATGAGAAAGAACCTGAATACAACGATGAGCCTGGAAAGCCTTATAGTTTTGGAAAGGGTTACTCTTTTGAATTTGGAGGTTGATTTTCTGGTATAAATTAGGTATTATTTATATAAAATTGAAAATGCTCAATCGCTTTTTTATACATGTCAAATAAAAGCGGTTCACAAGGATCGCTTTTTGTTCCTTGTTCTGCATAGCCAAATGTAATGTATGTGTTATTTTTGTTTTAAGTGAATTTATTTTTGTATTTTATGGATTATTCCATTAAAACGTCAGAGAAAAGATTTATCAACTGTTATTCCCAGATGCCTCGCACTTTCAGAAAACTGCAATCGATGACCTTCAATGTCTATATTCAAATAAGAAATGAGACGCCCATATTTTGTCTTGTGAGCAAATAAGTCTTTTTGGTATTGTCCTTATTCAGCTGTAAATTATGCTTCTTACAGTAATCGCTTATAATATTCAAGTCATCATTTAAGTAGGTATTTGTTAACCAACTGTAGGTCTCCCTCTGGATCAAACTTAAGCAACAACTGCGTAACATCCATGTAGGGATGAATATCCGAGCGCAAAACCCTTGTAAATAAGTCCGAGGTATTAGAAATAATAATGGCCCGAGAATAGATCCCTGTGGCACTCCAGATGCAACTTTCACCAATGATGACACACCAAAACTGCAGCGAACACATTGGTAACGATCTCTCATATATGATCTTAACAACTCAGATGCAATATCCAATCTGCAGAAATGCAGTTTGGAACAATCGAATGCTTTTGAAAGGTCAAGCAATACAAGAACAGAAGTGAACTTATTGTCGAGTGCTCGAATGATACTGTCAGTTTGATATACTAAAGTTGCAGATTGGATATTGCAGATGCAATATCCAATCTGCAGAAATGCAGTTTGAAACAATCGAATGCTTTTGAAAGGTCAAGCAATACAAGAACAGAAGTGAACTTATTGTCAAGTACTCGAATGATACTGTCAGTTTGATGTACTAAAGTTGTAGAGGGGCTATGGCGTGACTGAAAACCAGACTGAAGAGAAAGCAACAAATTATTGATGATTCTCTCCAAGAGTTTACCAAACACAGGCAGGAGACTTATGGGTTGAAGATCGTTATAATGAACAGGACCATTCACCTTTGGAACAGGGCACACAGCAGCAATCTTTCATGAGTCGGGATAATAACTTGTCTCAATGCAACAATTTATAGAGTTGCTCAGTGGTAGCCAATCTAAAGCTAAAGGCAACATCATTGCAATGTAAGTTAAATTCTCAATCGCGCTTGCACCACCAAAAGCTTTCGTAAACTGATCATTAATTTTATCCGCATCCTGCAATGTTGAATGTACCTACATCAACCTTGTTCCTTGCCTCAACATTAAGACGTTTGAACCGCCTCCACAGCGAACAAGAGTCCGAACTGACAGTACAGAATTTCATTATGCATAGTTTTCTCTTTTTATTGAAGCTTTTACAAAATTGCGCAGACTTACATACCTAGTATTGTCAATTTCTCAGATCTCAACTTCCTAAATTTATTGAAATATTTATCTCTTTCCCTCACCAGCAACGTAGACATGTCCCCTCACAGTGCGCAATGAAGCATGTTCATGAAACAGGGATATAACATCGTCAGCTAAAACTTTAACTTTGACGTTTATGTCACTTAAATAGAGTTTCTCGCTCCAGCGTATTTCAGGCGCCCACTCACACACGTACTTGCGTTAAGTTTTGAATGAACAGGCAAAAACGTGCATTCAAAATTGTGCGTGTGTGGTGCAAGCCTTAAGACTTTTTTGAACTGCGCAGTTGAACCGTTCATTTCAAGTCTGTCTTGAAATTTTAACTGTACACCGACGATTGCGCATTCAAAATTGTGCGTGTATGGTCAAAACCTCAAATTTTGTTTAATACAGTGGCGCGCAACAGGTGACAGTTTTAACGGATTTATTTGATTTTGAGTAGTTAATATAATAGTAGATAAGTAATTTTTTATATATATTTATACTAAACGTATTTTTTTTCAACAAAAACAAACAATTCGACTATAATTTCGCCAGATAAAACCACCCGTCCCACAATCGTCAACCTCGCCCCGAATAGCTGCGAAAACTTGAAACACTGAAAATATTTTTTGAAAGAACCAAAACACGGGCGAAAACACCTTCGATCGGGATGAAATTTGAGAAGTTCATAGGCGAATTTGTCCCGGATCCGCAGTGACCATCGCGATTTTTCCAACAACGGTAAAACACTCCGTTTCCAAGTGGTAACCAACTCGGCGTACCGGAAGGGGCCGAAAATGTTCCATCGCACCCAGAAGAACGAGCCATGCGAAAAAACGGACGTCGTCCGCTCTTCCGATGACAAAAGTTGTAGGTCATAAGGCGATCCCGAACGCGGGAGTCGAACCGCCAGCGAGATACGGCGCCCTCAAAATAAGGGTAGTTTTTTATAACGGCTAAGCTGGGGTCGCGTCGCCGGGTAAATTTGAAGGTGGATTCCGATAGCCCAGTCGATCGGGCCGAATATATTCAAAAATCATCTCCCTCGCACAGAGGTTGGTGGAGGAAATAATTTTTTCCCCGAAGCAATGCAAAATTTTAGGGCAAAAAGCAGCGGGGTACGGTTCGAAAGGGGAAAGTTCAAAGAGTGTTAAGTTGGGCGGAATTCTGGATAGGTCACCGTTTAAGAGCAGAAAAATGCATTAGAAAATGGCCAACAAAAATTTCCGGCGATCGCGAAATCTTCCAAGATCAGACACCCGTCTGCCAAATTTTCGTCGAAATTGCGCATTTATTATGTTCGGGGTGACTTTCACAGACCGCCCCGACGAGTGCAACTCTTCTAAGAGATTAATATGTGAAAAGTGATCACGTTTCAGCAACCAATGTTTCTCCCACCTGTTCCGACTGAATCTTTGTTTATTTATCTTTTTCAAAATAATTAGGCACGCCACTGATAACAAATTTAATTCTTCTCTGGAGGCCATGTTTTATAAAACTGCGAAGTGAAAACTGTGTGTGTGTGGAGGGCCGTCGCGCAACATTCCGTTCAAAACTTTTGAATGTACAGTTTTGAATTAATTCTAAATTGCGTGTGTGTGGGCCCTATAGTCTTTTAGAAAATCATTGCTATCAAAAAATATGTGTAAAAGCATGAGATTTTACATCTACCTTTAACATTAAGGCAACCGAAAACCAACAGATGCTCAGACACTTGATCAATATTCACAGTACCACTTGCTCCGACTAAATTCCTGTCACTTACAAATATAGGATTGATCAACCTTTCCAGATTTTTGAGTAATGCGTGTAGGCTCATCTATACATTGAGCAAAACCATACGAATCAAAACATTCAAAAAGTAAAAAATTATGTATTTACATCTAACAAATTAACATTCACGTCACCAGCTACAATATTATCAAAAAGATGCACAGCAACATTGTCAAGTACCTGGATACATTGAGCCACTCTGTTACTTGTCAGCCTGTACACCGTACTCAAAAATAAAGAACGACGGCAGACGGGGTTCATCTGACAAAACTCTATTTATAATGTGAAAATAAATAAGATATTAAATGAAATGTCAGGATGATACCAGCCAAGTGGCTTTGTCTGTGTACAGGTGTCCTATTTTCATTGTGATTTGGGGGTTTCTCATAGAAACAGCAGAGATAGAGCCTCGGGGTTTTCGCGAACCTGAGCTACTTTTTTGATTATAATAGAAAGCTGAAACCAGAATTTGGATATCGTATTCTTTTTGTACTAAGCAGACCAAAACTGTTACGATTGACTCATATAGAACTTTTTCCAAGGAATTCAGTGGCGTACGTAGTTTTTTTCTAGGGAGCGTATTTTTTGAGTTATGACTTAAAGTTAAATTTTTTTAATGGAAATCATAGTAGGCTTTGGTCTAGTTCGAAAGGTCTTTTTTAAGCTATCGAAATATATAAACTTTTATATTGTTATTTTAATAAACGGCAACGATTTTGGTAATTTTTACCTTTAGAAATATAAGATTAGGTACATACATCCAAGATACCTGTGATTTTATGTTAGCAAATTTTAATAACAACTGAAATAAAAGTAACAAAAACAGAAAAAAGCAAAACAAACAAAAACAAGAAAAACATCAAACAACAAAATTATAGGAACTGCTCAAATTGATTGCCATGTTTTTCAACACATAATCTACATCTTTTAGTTAATAGATTGATGGCATTAATTAAAAAAATAGGATGGGCTTGCAAATATCGGAAAGCTGCATGTGTTGCCTCTGCTAGCTCGGCTTGATTGTTGTATCTTCGCATGTATATTTTTTCTTTTAAAAATGCCCAAACAAAAGAGTCTAATGTACTCAGATCCAGTGATCTTGCAGGCCACAATATAGGTCCATTTGTACCCAACCATCTACCCGGAAAATGATTTTCTAAATAATTTCTAACTATTGCAGAATTGTGTGCAGGGGCACCATCTTGTTGGAAATATACCCTGTTTATGTTTATTAACGGAACATTTTCCATTATCGCCTCTGCGTTAATATTCAATAAATTAATGTATCTCAATCCCGTTAAGTTTCCATCAAAAATTTGGTATGCTAGTTGACCACCCAAATTAAAACACGAAACGTTAAATCCAAAACGTCCTTGCCTCTGACATTCAAAAGTTTGGTGCTGATTTGTATCAGACCAGTGACGCACATTATGTCTGTTAAATAATCCTACGCTGCTTATGTGAGTTTCATCTGTCCAAATGGAACAATCGAATGCTTTTGAAAGGTCAAGCAATACAAGAACAGAAGTGAACTTATTGTCGAGTACTCCAATGATACTGTCAGTTTGATGTACTAAAGTTGTAGAGGGGCTATGGCGTGACTGAAAACCAGACTGAAGAGAAAGCAACAAATTATTGCAGTCTATGAACTCAGTCAACTGCAAACACATGATTCTCTCCAAGAGTTTACCAAACACAGGCAGGAGACTTATGGGTTGAAGATCGTTATAATGAACAGGACCATTCACCTTTGGAACAGTGCACACAGCAGCAATCTTCCATGAGTCGGGATAATAACTTGTCTCAATGCAACAATTTATAGAGTTGCTCAGTGGTAGCCAATTTAAAGCTAAAGGCAACATCATTGCAATGTAAGTTAAATTCTTAATCGCGCTCGCACCACCAAAAGCTTTCGTAAACTGATCATTAATTTTATCCGCATGCTGCAATGTTGAATGTACCTACATCAACCTTGTTCCTTGCTTCAACATTAAGACGTTTGAACCGCCTCCACAGCGAACAAGAGTCCGAACTGACAGTACAGAACTTCATATATGCAGTTTTCTCTTTTTATTGAAGCTTTTAAAAAATTGCGCAGACTTACATACTATTGTAAATTTTTCTCAGATCTCAAATTCCTAAATTTATTCAAATATTTATCTCTTTCCCTCATCAGCAACTTAACCGTGTCGGTCATACTCACAGTGCACAAAGAAGCATGTTCATCAAACAGGGATATAACATTGTCTGTTAAAAATTTAATTGACGTTTATGTCACTTAAATAGAGAATCTCGCTCTAGCGTATTTCAGTCTTTCAGAAAATCGTTGAGATAAAAAAATAATTGGAAATCACGATATGTGTAACAAAACAAAAAACAAATCAAGGGTTGAAAGTTGAAGAACATTGCAAACAATTTTAACGTTTGTACAAAAAGGAAGAGTTAAGAAAATGCCACTGTGAATGGTTTTCAATACCTAGTATGACCTCCACCAGCATTCAGTAGTGCCCTAATGCGATTAGGCATGCTAATAATTAAATGGTCCAGGGCGCGCTGAGGAATCGCTCTCCATTCCCTCTCAAGAACTCTAAACAGGCCTCGAGGGTTGTTAACGTGGACGTACGCCGCTGAAACTCTTCTTTGCAATAAATCCCAAGCATGCCCAATCGGATTCATATCCGGCGATAGAGCGGACCACAGAAACAATGACATGTTGAGCTCGTCTAGTGCATCCGTTACAAACAGTGCTGTATGGGAACGAGCATTATCTTGCATGAAAAGAAAATTTCCACCTACAGCTCCTGCATACGGTTGTACGACAGGTAAAATAGCCTGATTTAGATCAATTTGGCTTGTCATATTGCCTTGTATCCGAAGGATGTCAGTTCTACCGCCAATGCTTATTCCGGCCCACACCATTATTGAACCACCCTTGTAAACATGCACTTCCCGAGGAGCGTTTAGACGATTTAAGTGCCCCACTTCTCCATACTCTCACTCTTCTGGAATCGGAGTATATACCGTACCGTGATTCGTCAGAAAAGAGGACAATGATCATTGTTGATTTGCAAAATATTGGAATTCTCGTCCCTGTAACAGTCGCTCTCTTCGATTCACTCTCGTTAAAGGTGGAACCCTCAATGATGGTCTAGACTTCAAATTAACTTCAGGCAGCCTGGTTAGGTCAGGTCAGGTTGTTGGATTACGTCGAGCATTCACCGTCATAAAACGGTCTTGTACCGGTGTTATTTTCCGACCATTTTCGCAATGTTGGTTTCGAACATTCCTATTAGCTTGATAATGTCGCCATAAGCGGCTTATGACACTTGAAATTCCTCCGAAACCTCAACTTCTACAAAATTTTTTTGCGGCGTAATAAGCGAAAGAAATTAGCTTATCACGCCCACATGCTAGTTCGCTTTGTTATTGGTTTGTCGTCAGAGATTCGTAAGGCGCTCCTCCCACTTCTCTTGAAGTGCCCGTGAAGCGGTACCTATCTCATAACATACTTATTGGGACTATTTCGAGCGTGAATTTTTAAAGTAAGGTGTCAAGGAAACAAAGACAACATAATCGATATAATGATGCAACAAGGGTATCAAAAGTCCGATTCACATAATTTGCCATATTTATGTAGTAGGTAGGTAAATGTGGAAATGGTGTGTGATTCTTGCATCTAACCCCAATTTCATTCAACCTCAAAACAGTAGTGTATAAAGGCAGACCGGTATAAGTAAAACAAAGTCAACAATTTATTAACTGTACATGCCTTTTATAATTCAGTATAAGTAGGTATGTAGATTGTAGATACCTGCTTACTTCTGTTTGTAAAATAGATACCTACCTATATTCTCTAATAAAATACAATACATACCTACTCATTTATGTAGGTATGTATACCTAAGAGATTGACAAGTTATCAAGTTAACAGTTTTATAACGGATTGGAAATTTTTTAAAAAAACTGAAACAAATACAACTCACGCGAATCAAAAAACTACGCTACGTAGGTACTAGGTACTTGTTTAACAAAAAGAAACAACTGCTATATTCTGGAACGGTTAATGTAGAAACTCTGAAGAGACTCTTAAAGACGCATGTATGGAGTACGAAATTATACATAAGGGTGCGAAACTTGGACAATGGGAGAAGCGGATTGAAAAAGAGTAGAAGCGTTTGAAATGTGATGCTACAGACGGGTGTTGAAGATATCGTGGATAGACAAGTTAGCAATAAGGAGGATTTAGAAAGAGTTGGGGAAAAGAGAAAAGTATGGAAGACAATAAAGAATAGGGGATAGGATCGTAGGATGGTAGGACACCTTCTGAGGCACAAAGGAATAGTTTGCGACATACTAGAGTCAGAGATAGGAATAAAGAGGTAGAGGTTGGAGCAGATTAGACTACTGCTCTCAAATAGTTGGGGATGTAGAATGTTCTACTTTTACGGAAATGCGTAGGCTAGCTCAGGGAAAGGATGGAGGTACGCGTCCTACCAGTCTTCAAAAGAGAACTTTATGATGACGTACTATTTAATTATTATTGTAAAATAGTTAATAATATTTCCTTTTTTAGTTCAGGGAGGGAACGCTACGGCGATTCAGTATTTGGCTCTGTCATGCTCCTAGCATCCTGTTTCAAATTATGCTAACCGTAACACGTTACCAAGTACCAAGGGGTCCCAGAAAACTGTCGATAAATTACATTATGTTCGATTTTATTTAGAGTGGCTGCAATGGGGCAGCCGATAATTTTATAAACTTTTGCAATGATAAACTAACTCGTGAAAATATCGATAATGCTGACCGATTTTCCTTCTAGCTCCAACGAACCACTTTTTCTGTTATATTGGTGTGCTGTAGGATGTATTAGTCTGGGTACAAAACAGAAAACACCAGTTAGAACCAGTTAATAATATTTAACAATTTAACTACACATGCATATGCATAATACTTATGGGACTGCTGCGCGCTGAAGCTGGGACTTGTACGTTATACTAAGTTCTGACGTCACGCGGCCTACTCTCGCTGCAAGGTACGATTTCTAGCCTCGCACCGACAGAAAACTTTGCAACGGCTTCACAGGCGAAGGAATTTTTTTCTAACAAAAATTAACAACATAACTGCCTTCAGTATAATAAACTCTATCAATTTTAATGAAATTTGAAAATTACCGAACCTGCCTATTTCTGCTCCATACATGGCTACGCTGCTCACCAATGCGTCAAACAACTTCACTCTTCTTTTCCAGTCGCCCCCAAAATTCCTCTTTCCTATTTCCCATACCTGCTTCGTTGCTATTGTTGCCTTTCTTACTACCTCTCTTACATGCTTCTCTTGGCCCCCATTCTTTTATAAGGTGAATCCTAGATATTTAAACTCCCCCACCTCCTCTAACTCTTCCCCCTTCCACTCCCACTTCTCCCCCCCCCCCTTTCCTGAATTTCATAATTTTAATCTTCTCCATGTTCAATACTAGTCCTTTCTTCTCCAAATATCTGTCCATTCTTCTCAGCATCTCTTTTAGTTCTTTCTCTTCCCTTGCCAAGAGAACTATATCATCAGCATATGCTAGTGTCCAATATTTCTTTTTGCCTATTATCACTCCTCCTGTCCGTCCCTTTCCCATTAACTCTTCTAAATCTGACAGGAAGATGTTAAACAAGTACGGGCTCAGGGGACACCCGTCTGACTCCTCTCTTCGTCCAAAATACTTCGCTTAGCCGTCCTCCCACCCCACCAAACTTAACATATCAATAATAAATATGTATCTGGTATCAATAAAATTTCCGAGACCTACTATGCACTTGCGGTTCATTTATTAATTATTTAATGGAAAGTCGAGTTATCCATCGCAACACAGCTTGAATTTCCCTCTGTCACGTCATGCCATTGCACACTCACCAACATCAGCAAGCATTCGCTACGATTAGGCGCGGGGTCTCGTGTTGGGAGAAGTAAATGTACAGTAAAAGACAATATGAATAGATTACAAGTCGTTTTATTACAGCAATACAAAATACACAAAGAACTGTGCTCTCACACAAATTGAAAATTGAACATATCTACTTATTCCAATATATACAAATAGTTCGCTAAAACAAGTCGTGAAAGTAAAAAACATCGCTGAATAAAACTACACCAACTCAATTAGTTTCTACCCAAATTCAACCCCTATTTTAATGACCTTCTTGAAGGTTCACTGGCTGTTGGAGGAGGAGGAGGACCTCTTCTATCCAATTCTTCCAAGTAATTCAATATTAACTGAGTTCTTTCTTCTGGTATATGATCCAGAACCAAAAACCTTTTATCATTTTTGAGGATCTCTTCAATTTCCTGCATGTGTCCCTGAGATTCTCGCAAAATAGCCAGAGTCTTGTGGGTTATCAGTTTGGTCTCCTGCAGCAGTTCCTTGAACTGCCCTTTAGCAGTTATAAGTTTATCCTTCAGGTAATCTTTAAATTCCCTTTCACACTGCAAGATAATAAGATTATATATTTGGAACTAAAGCTTTACCACTATTACTTACTCTCTCACTAGAAGCAAATTTGGTATATCTAGGATCTTCCTTGATCAGCCTCTTTATTTCTTTCCAACTACTTGTTAAATTAACTTCTGGGGTTTCATCCAATAACTCTCTAAATTTCTCTCTCTTCTTACGTAGCAACAACTCAATGTGGTCATTAAACAATTTTTCCTTTTCTTCTCTTTGTAAAGATTCCACTAAATCCCATCTGTGGTCTTTTCTCAGTAAACGCTTCACTTCACGCCATCCTAAATCTGCATTACGCACTAGATCTGCCAACAAGGCATTGAAATGCTGAAAAGCAAATTTATTATGTGACATATACACAAAAAAAATATCTACCTGTATAGCTTCGTCACGCTTATGTTGTTCTCTTTCTTTATCTCTGTCTCTCATGTGTGTTGCCAGGGTTCGCTGAACTTCCTTCTCACGTTCACGAAGACTAGCTTCAGCCCTAGCCTGCCTGTCCTTATCCTTCTGCTCTTGTGCTTGTTCATCATCAGATGCTGCAGGTTCCACTTCAGTTTCCTGACAAAACCATCGTTAAATACATTTGTAACAATTTTTCATATAAAGTCCTCACCTCATCTTTCTTACTAGCAGCACTAGTATCCAAATCTTCCTTTCTCGACCTGTCTTTGTCCTTTTTCTCTCTATGCTTTTCTTCTCTGTCTCCTTTATCCCTTTTCTTATGTTTCTCCTTATCTTTCTCTTTCTTGTGTTCACGGTCTCTTTCTTTGGCACGCTTCTTTTCATCCTTCAACATTTTGCAATATTCCCTGAACCAATCTTCCCTCTGTCCACTTGAGCTAACTGCTTTATAACGTGAATCTGAGTCAAGCTTCTTTTTAACATCAGACCAACGAGCGTGTCGATCAATGTCAGAGTGCTCGCGCAGCAACGCAATGAACTCCTTTTTCACCTGCAATCACACATGGACAGAGTGAAATAAATCTGTTACGACAGTTTTGATTAATTATAATATTCTTAAGACTAACTTAAAATTATGCCGGTCTTTTGATGCCAGTTGTGCTGAAAATGAAAAGATATTAATTATTAGCTGAAAAGAAATGTATTATAAGCTGAAAGGCAATGTTTCAATTATTATAAAATATAACATATTTTGCTTCCACAAACATTTGTTTCGAAATATGGTAGACAACTCGATTTTGTGCTTCTTCAGCTTACAAAACTGCAGTGAAAATTAAACAATTAAAATTTTTTGGGACATATTACTCGGAAACAAAATATGTATTTATTTCTTGAGAAATACACTCAACGGAAGGAATCCAATCGCTGACCTAAAAACTCATCCACACATTGTCGTAATGCCATTGAAATTTAATAATCCCAACAAAACTGGCCAAAAACTTTTCAACTATGTAGATACACAGCAACAAAACTCAAAAAGGTAGCAAAAAGCAAATTATACACATTAAAAAATTGACAGAGAGTACTGACTTGGAAGTACAGTAAAGAATTATAAATCATTTTCTTTCTTAAACTGTTACTTTTTGGATAGAGAAACTAAGTTGTAGGTTTAGTACCGTAAAAACAAAACTAGCACACCGGTGGCCGCTAGGAACGATTGGAACGCAACACGTGTATCGACCTCGGAGAGGGGCCCCCCTCGC
The DNA here is from genome assembly GCA_963966045.1 of Xestobium rufovillosum. Lineage (NCBI taxonomy): Eukaryota > Metazoa > Arthropoda > Insecta > Coleoptera > Ptinidae > Xestobium > Xestobium rufovillosum. The sequence continues at coordinate 18,477,752 of OZ014494.1, forward strand.
TTCAATGCGCAAACACACGCCTCTGCCATTGGGGATGCCAAACGACGAAATCCATTCCACATCTCTTGAAAGGGTATTCGAGCTACATAAAGATACTTGATTTTATAGATTCGGTTTTACACAAGATATTTATGTTGGTTTCTGAACCTTCAGCAAAATCACAAGACCAATGTTGGTTACATTTTTCAAAAATAATTATTTTCATTTTTATTAGTGCAATTTTAATAACATGTAACAAACATTGGAAAATAATGTAATACGTTTTAAATTTGATGCAAATCCCAGGAAATTTTTGTCTTGGTAATTGAATTCAACATTTAAATTTATATGCAAATTTAATTTAATATAAAAAAAACATTAGGGATTTGCACAACAAAAAAAGTTTCACAACAATTCATTCATTTATATATTGCAATTATAGCTGATGAAATGTTGTGAAATATTCCCAATAACAAGAATAAAATTGTTCAACATTAATAAAGGATATAAACTACCTAAAAAATTACATACCAAAAGCTGAAAAATCTGAAAATATCTATTTACCTAAATATACCTAAATATGTTGGTGTTAAATTCAAACACAAATACTAGCAGCAGTTAAATACCCGAAATCAGCAAATCACAATGCAGTAAAAAGTGAGAACACAAACTCCAATTTTTAATTTCACTTACTGCTAATTCAAAATTGAAGAATGTATTGGTACGAAATTTTAATTCACGAGTACAGCTTGGCCAACGTATCTGAAACCGTAAAATGTGCACATGTAAAAGAAAGTGATGCTCTCTGCTGTATTTTACTAGTGTGCATCTTAACCGCACAGTTCCAGGCACGTTGGTCAAGTATTTATCTTTTATACGATGTAAACAAAAAATCGTGGGTCGACTCAATGTTTTATATTATTTATACAGGCTGTCACATGTAAGCACATTTCTTCTATTGTGCCTTTACCACATTTTAGAAAAAAAGTTACAAAAGCAACTATACAAGTGTAGTAAGCTGTGAGTTACCTCACAGAAAAATTATTACTGTGCCATGGATCTTTCCGTTAAGAACTGAATTACTTTTCTCTTGATCTATGTTTTTTTTTCTGCATATTATTTTTACCCACACATCTTGATGCGCATTTAAAAATGTGGTTCCGCAATATGAAAATGTTAATCTATATGAACTAGAGGTGATAAAGATATTCGAGGGCGATTATCTCAAAAATATTAACTTGAAACAAAACGGAAGAAAATGTGTCACAAAAAACAAGATATAAAAATTATGATTACATTTAAAAACATTAAGTTGCGATATTTTCAATTTTTAAGTTACTCCTAGATACTATCATTTTCATCTAATCAAAATATCACTGTTAGACATTTATTCAGATTGATATTTATTTATAAAAATTAAACATCTTTATATCAGGTCGGGTGGGGTAAGCGTGCAAATTCGGGGTAATCGTAAATGACAAAAATTTGGAATCTCATAAGTCAACACTAATCTTTTATTTTAGTTGCACTAGTTAGGATGTCTTAAGTGTTCACAGCACGATTCATTTTCATGTAAACAATTAAAATAATTCGCTATTTATTAGAAAAGTAGAAATAATGAATGAGAACAATTTAACAGTCCGACAAAGCAGGTCAAAAGTTACACCTGCGGGTACGGTTTCCAATCCCGGAATCCCGGGATACCGAATCCCGGTAAACTGTCGATCCCGAAATCCGGGATTTCGGGATCGACATTTTACCAGGATCCCGAAAAATACCGAAATATTCATTTACCCAAAAGGAATTTTTCTGCATTGCGAAATTGTTCCTGTATCCCACAGAACGTTACGCTCATGTCCTTGCAAGTTTCTATCAGTGCCGTGGGTCGATTTCAGCGCCGCACTGCCGCGTGCGTAAATAATCCGGTAAATCACCGACTCACTCCCTGGTCGCCGATTGTATTTGTGTAAATACGTAAATTCGTTCGGGGTGTTTATTAGTTATAAATAATAATGGCAGGAATTCAACGTTTAGCGATTTTTCGTAAACGTTTAAACGCGTTTATTAAACGTTAACGGCGTATAAACGCGCACCCTACGCGTAACTTAACAATATTGCAATATTGTTTTAAAACTTGAATAATTAGAAAAAATGAAACGTCGTTTGAAAGTTGGGTTATAAATCATAAAATAATACCTATACCGTTGAATGATGACTGCGGCGGCGATGGCGGCGAAAGTAATCAGAGGGATGCAAACAATAAATTTGAAAAGGGCATGACGGTATTGCTATCTTTTAAGTGGCTGCCTCGCTTTTGTTCTTACGCGGTGCGCGCCTATCACTACCGGCGGCTTTGTTTATTTGAAATTTAAGGATACCTATATCTAAATTTTATTTGCATTTCGTTTAAACGTTCCCCTAAACGGGTAGTGTCCACACGTGCGGTTAAACGTTTAAACGTTACATCCCTAAACAGTAGTGTTTCCAATTTCAACTTCTGAATTTCGGGTTCGGGATTCAATCCCGGGATCCCGGGATTCTACATTTCGATCCCGAAATCCCGAAATTGAATCCCGATCCCGAATTCTGGAAACCCTACCTGCGGGGCATCGGGTTGGTTAGGTATCTGTTAGAAAGCGGAGTGAACTAGCAACTGTGTTGCAACACCGTCGCGCTAAACACATTGCTGGACACAAGTACAACACATATTCAAAGCCCACACTTTTGGTACCTAGTAAATGTGACAACGCCGCTCTGAGTTTACGCTCACTCAGCGCGGGGCGGCAGCACATACCAAGGCATATTTTGCGTTTGTATTCGGTAAGATGTGCAATACAAGAAATATGCTTACATGCTACACCTGTATGTCTACCTTGGTAGAAGTTGTTCCACTGGAGAATACAATAGGACATAGGGAAAAAAACACAAAGAGAGCATATTGTCAGTTTATCAGTTTCCAGCACCAACAAGCGCCAATAACATGAATACGCATAAACAAAGTAGGAGCTCACTGATCACTGGACAACCGCTTCCTTTGCATTTCTACCCTTATGTGTGATCAAGGCTGCTAGGCGATGACAATGTGAGCAGTCATTTTACTCTTGCTCCAGTGTTAGACAACTGTGTTTTTAAGAAATTAAATTAAAGAAATGTTGAAGTTGAAGAGAAGAGCTCGCAGTAAATACATGTGGACAAGGAGTGTTGATGATCGACGGAATTATGCTTCTATTAGAAATATGGTAAATACTGCAATCGAAAATGCAAAACGCATATACTACGAAAGGGAATTGCATAAATGTAAAACTTGCCCAAAGATGTTATGGAAAAAACTACAGCAATATTATAAATATTATAGAAATTCCGCAAGAGTTATGTAGGCCTGAAGAGATCAACAACTATTTTCTCCATGCGTGCCAAGCACAGGTGATTACTGATGATACTATGAACAGGTATAACAGTTGTGCCATCCAGAGTGGATTTACAGTATTTGATCCGGTTTCTGTAGAGGAGATTAATGATATTCTTAAGACCTTGAGGAGTAATGCATTTGGATCTGACGGAATTAATGTTACAATGATACGCATAATACATAACCATTGCGAAGATGTACTGGCAAATATTATAAACACTTCCTTAACTGGAGGGGTCGTTCCTCAAGCTTGGAAGACATCGGTGGTAAAACCATTGCCTAAAAAAATGAATGCATCAACATATTCAGATCTAAGACCTATAAACATATTACCTGCTTACTCTAAAATATTAGAAAAGGCAATTGCATCAAGGCTGCTACATTATTTAAATGAAAACAAGTGTTTGCCCTTAGTACAGTCAGGCTTTGGAAGAAACCACAGCACCGGAACGGCCCTATTAAAAATTGTGACTGACATCTGCAACGCACTAGACAGAGGAGAAATCTGTTATCGGGTGCTTCTTGACTACAGTAAGGCCTTTGATCTCGTGAATCATGAATTACTATTGGCAAAATTGAAAAGCATCGGACTGCGAGGAACAGTATTGAAATGGTTTCGAAATTACCTTCAGAACCAAGAACAGTATGTCGAGATTAACGGAATAAAGTCACAGCCAAAAATTGTGGATAGGGGGGTTCCGCAGGGGAACGTGTTGGGTCCTATTTTGTTTATTGTTTACACTGCTGATCTCCCTTTTGTTGTCAAGCGCTGTATCATTCATCTCTTTGCTGACGACACTCAGCTGCTGAAAAGCTTTACACCAGATAAGATTGATGATGCTATAATGGAAATAAATGAAGATCTTTCTGCGGTTTCTGAATGGTCCCAGGCCAATAGTCTGTCGATAAACCCAGCAAAATCAAAAGCTCTACTTATAGGTCCTGAGAGAAAACGCGAACGGGCATTGGGTTTGAAAACATTGGATTTGAGGATAAACGGTTCCATAATGATTGAAGAGAATGAAGTGAGAAACCTAGGAGTTACTTTTGACAGCAACTTAAATTTTGAAAAGCATGTAAACAAGCTGATCAGTCATGCATATCTCCAACTGAAGAGTTTGTATCAGTTTAGGAATACAATAAACTGTGACACTAAATTTTTTGCTTGCAACATGTGGATTTTACCTTGTATTACATATTGCATGGGAGTTTATTATCCGTTTCTCACAAATGCATACAAGAAAAAATTACGGAAGATCCAAAATACTTGCATGAGAATATCTTATGGACTGCAAAGAAGAGAACATATATCACCACACTTAGTGAATAAGAAAATAATCAATATGGAGAATCACTATATTTTGGCAATTGCTTCGAGCCTTTTTAAAGTTCTCACAACACAGGAACCAGAGTACCTGTTAGACTTTTTAAAAAAGAGATCTAAAGTGCACAGTGTGAACTTGCGTGGTGTGGACCTGGTCTTCACTATACCGCAGCACAGGACTACTAAATATGAGGGATGCTTCGCATATGTGGGACCTGCATCAGTTCGGTCAGGTTTTTGAATCTAGTGGAAAAATCAGTACATTTAAAACTAATTTGAAGAACTTGTTAATGTTAGAGCAGGAGTCGGCATTACGGTAGGACTATGTAGTCTATACTAAGATGCAGGGATTGGGAGGGTGAGGGCAGGGATGCTTATTGTTTTTGAGTTGTATTCTTATTTTTGCTTTTTGTACTGTGATGGGGAGAAATTGAAAATCAGTGTAACTGAATTTCTCCAATTGGCTGTAATTTGTTACTTCATTGTAATTTGTTACTTTCCAATAAATATTAAATATGTATTATTATTAAGTGTTCCCAATACCTACTGGTACCACACCGATGTGTGTGATAAGTAAAGACAATAATTTTGCACAGATTTGATGATGAAAATTTCGATTCTCCAATGGAACATATTCTATATTACAACTTGTAGGACTTAAAATGGCCTTTTTCTTTTTTAAAACTGTAAAAATATTACATCCGGCCACTCTTTAAGAAAGGTTACACTTTGAAGAATTGCAGCATTTCATGAACCATGATCAAGTAAAATTTGTTGGAATTGATGGCTAAGTACTGCATAGGTACTACGGACAAAATTATTTCTGTAATAACATTTTCGAAAATAATTTTGCATATCGGACATAAATATTTCTCTAAAAATTGCACGTCTTGGACTCATTGATCAATATAACTTAGGGACATAACGTGGCCCAGAAGATTTTGTTAAAATTAAATGGTTCATGTACCCGTTAGTTCTGCAAATATTTCATTCTTCTTCGAATATGCATCAAAAGAAACTACATACTTTAGTTTCAACAACCTCCTTCAATAAGAAGCAAACTGGACTCACCTGTTCTCTACGTAGTGACTTTTCCTCCTTTTCACGTTTACGGACCTCAATGAGGTATTCGTTGAAAAGGCTTTCTCGTTCCCTCATTTTCTCAACACCCTTAAAGCGTTCGTCCTTAGCGAATCTCTGAGCAAAATCGCTAAATGAAGATCTGAAAAAATTAGGACAGATTTTAAATACTTCAGTCACAAACGAAATTGAAGACAGCAAAAAAACCAAACTTTGAAAATAGTATAAAATTCATATAAGTTTTCCAATAAATAAATGTATGTAGAAACTGCGTAGAGTAAAATACTTACTTGCCATGCAGGTGGGATTCACTCAACAACTTACGGAAAGCGTCTTTCCTCTCACGTAATTTGTTCCGTTTCTCCCGGCGTTCGTCCTCCGCCCTTTCCTTCACGTACTTCTCGAAGACCTGCTTGCGTTCCTTGGAAGTGAGAAGCAAATACCTCGGATCAAACACGATTTTGTGCAATTCTTTTTCCCAAGTGCTGAAAGCAGAAACTTCTTTCTCATTCAACATTTCCTTGAATGACTTTATTCGGCTTTCTAATGGTATTATAGCACGTTCCTTAGCCGCACGAACCTCAGCTTCAATCGCAGCCTCCTTCCCGATGTCGATTTTCTTTGTTGACTGTGGGGTCGGTTGCTGTACTCCATTAGCTACATGAACAATAAAATATTAACTGTGAGCAGAGAGCAATAATACCACGATAACCACTCATAACATAAAGAAACTATGAACTTACTAGTTTCTTCAGTTTTCTGTTTCTTGGCAGGAGTCACATCCTGATCACTATCACTGTCATCTGTCCCACCCCTCTTGGTTGCTTTTGTTGGAGTTTTGGTGGGAGCCGTTTCTTTCGACTGAGGTGCTAGAGTATCTGGAGGTGTTGCTACCATTTTATCCACATCAGAGCGACTCAGCAAGTCTTCGGGTCTTTCCCACACTGATGTTCTAGAAGACGGGTTGTAAAAGAACACTCTTCCATCCCCAGTCCAGACAACACACCTGGTAAGGAAGTATTACACAAATCAGATCTATTCATTTAAGACAAATGTTTTAAAAACATTTTGACATTTTTTGGGCCACCAAACAAAATATTAAAACCAATTCAAAGATTTACAATAGAAAATGCAGCGAAATTAATATATACCAAAACAAATTAAGCATTAACTCGGATATAATAAGGGCTCAAGGGACCACAGCTCGAGGGGTTTACCACTAGGAAAAAATCTGTCCCAAGTATTTCCAAATATGCCCTTACTATTTCTTACTATTTCCTTGCAATTTCTTACTATTTCCTACTATTTCCTCCCTATTTCTTAACTATTCCTTAGTATTTCCTCACCATTTCTTAGTATTTCTTCACCATTTCTTACTATTTCTAAGTATTTCCAGAGTATTTCCTAGTATTTCTTTACCATTTCCTAGTATTTCTTTATCATTTCCAAGTATTTCTTCACCATTTCCAAGTATTTCCAGTGTTCCCGAGTATTTTTTACAATTTCATTCAATTCATACCTTTTACCTCGCCTTTTACTATTACAAAAATAACATACATTATCTATTTTCTTCTTGTGAAATAATTTACTGCACATTTAATTTTTGTGTTGTTGAATTTATAAAATAAATGTGTCACGATATAAACGTCACTTGAAAAACAACCCCTATACAATTTATTAAATTTTGAAGTATAACGCCCATTTTCTTTAAGAATTGACATAAAGTGAAGTTATACAGGGTGTCCAAAATTAAGTGCGTACCATTGTTAACTTTGTTATTATTGGACCTACGAGGTTGGTTAAATGGGCAAAGAATTAGTCGAGGAATTAGTATTTCTTATTACGAACAATATGGTGAACATCGCATTTTCGCGATATTCACACAAACAACAATGTTTTAAATGGAACGCCCTATATATTTATGTAAGTGTTGAAAGAGAATAAAAGTCTGAATAAAAAAGTCTTATGGAACAACTATGCCAAAATTAAAAATAACATGGCTTTTGAAGCTCGTTTTGAAGGATCAAAACAGCCCGCAGACGCTGGTATCACGTTAGGTCTCGCATTAGGTAGTCTATAAAAAAAATTTGGTTGGCTCCCATTTTTAAAATTCGCAAATAAGTAGTAAAAATAACAATCAAATACTGTTAACACCCACGGACAATAATTATGACGCAAAATTAGTTTCATGGCCCACCTGATGTGATATACACTGGTCTCGATACTGGGGCACACAAATTAAACAGTACAGATAGACAACGCACATATATTATTTTAGAACTGCTAACAGCGCCTCTGATGTTTGGAAGTAGAATTAGGGGCGGAAAGCGGGAATTTTGAATATTTCTCTTTTGAAGTTTACTTACTTTTGACGTTTAAAATCGTTTTAAAAAATGTAACAAATGATGTGTGACATATTTTATTGTGTGAAGGAGGCGATGTTTAAACAGAATCAGATACATCAATAATGGATATACAAGAATTTTAAAACTTATATCATTATACAATTAAATAAAAAATTACTCACATAATATTGGTAAAATAGAGTAGTATTTACTATCCACAACACACTTACTAACAAATTCAAAGACCCTTCCTTGATAAATTAATTCGCTACTGTGAAGAATCCAGAGCACAATGAATGTTAAAAATAAGTCCCAAGATAATTTTATGGAACATACACAAAACGCAAAGGATAGTATCCAAATCTGTCACCTTATCTGTTATGCCCATGTTAAACAACTTGTCCAAGAAGAATGTAAGAAAATAACTTATAACGCCTGATCAAACTACAATTATTTAAATTCAAATACGTTTGACATTAAATTTTGTATAATTATTCGTGCCAATTTTTTTCTTTAAGTTTATAACTTTTGTGAATTTTTTGGCAAAATTTCTATTATTAAGTTTAACATAGTTACTGTTATTTACAAATTTTATTAAGAAGAAAAAATTGTCACTTTTTTATACTTTATACAATTTTGAATAAAACCTTGATAAAGCCCCCTAACGGAGGCGAAACGTTGGTGTTTTACAAAAAGAAGTTTCAATTTTGCCAAAAAATTCACAAAAGTTATGAACTTAATTAAATTTTGTGTTTGTTATGTTGCCATGCTACGGCACAGATACATACCCCGCATGCTTTTTTATTTTAGAACAGTGTGTTCAATTTTCAGATCGAGTGAGCAGCTAATGGACAATTTGACAATGATTAGACATTTTTGTGTTTTATGTGTCACCCAGCGGCGACTCGATTAAATGCAAAGAGTATACACTGGCATCTCTAGTTCGTAAGTTGAATTACTTTTCCTTTAAACGTCATTGCATTTACGTTAAACGTCTATATAGTGTCTAGTTTATGCTGGGGCATTTTTTATGCTCCAAAAGTCAAGTTATTTTTAATTTTCAAATAAATGTTCATGTACACAATTTTATACTCTGTTTAAATATGCAAAAATATACATGTTGTCCCATTTAAAAAATTATCGTTTATTTTATGTGAATATCTCGAAAATGCGATGTTCGATTGTGTTTTTTGTTTTTACCATCTTTTTCTTCACGAAAAACACTAATTCTTTGCCCATTTAACCGACCTTGAACGTCCAATAATAACGAAGTTAGCAATGGTGGACACTTAATTTTGGATAACCCATATATGTACAAAGTCGTCTAGAATGGACCTAGCGTCCTTATGGAACAGCTGATTTTGTTTTGAAGCCTATACGTTCGTTGGCCAGCGGGTCGTGGGGTTCGTTGTTTGTTATTATATTCAAGCAACGGACCAAGCGAATGTTCCACGATATTCTGTTTCCGCGGCGGCACCTTTCACTACACAACTGGTCGGCTGTTTTGCTTCGTCTTTTTCACACACAAACGCTTAGACTGTGAATACTCACCCTGCTTCAATCGAAAATGTAAATAGCCAAGTCCCCTCTATAAGTCTTTGTATATGTATGCATGATGCGTTAGGAACTCTTCCCTAGTTTGGATGTGTGTTTCATAACCTCTCTAATTAATATTTAAGTATTGCTTACTAATTATGTTACTAAATTGATAAAACTTAATTTCCCTTCCTTGCATAATTAACTCAAATTTTGAACCCCACGGTCGTGGTTTTCATAAAAATGCGAAAACAATGAACATAATAACAATGCTATTGTATGTCACCTCTCGCGCCGCCGCCGTGTCTAAATCGAGACCTACATAACATGATTACCGATATTTACAATAACTAAAATGACATGTGTTCGAGTATGTATTCAAAAAATGCTAGATATTCTTGCAATTCGAGAATGGTCACCACAGTTAAATACCGACAATTTTAGATGACCAAAGTAGATACTGAAAAGCCGGCAAATCGGGGCAAATAGTCCCGACATATTACATAACTTGAATCAATCAAAACCGAATTTATCAATTTAACATTATTCGTTTATATCGAGTTTCATATTCGCTCCCAAGAGTTCCAACATTTGAAAGATTCCAAACATAATTATGTGACAAGGTCTTGGGCACGGTAGTTAATATTATCTTCGATATTACCCCTCAATTTCGGGCTCAGTTTAATTCACCCCGCATCGATCTTGTCTCGGATCTTGCGTACCCACCCATCGTAATATGTTCCCCAATAATCATTGTTATCATTAGAACTGAAAAAATCTTACAATAAATGATCAATATTTCGCAGTAATATCTCGGAATTGCCGAAAAACAGTTGTTTCAAAAAATAGCAAAGGTGGGTATCTCATTTAAAAAGGCATACCTACCTATATGTATATCGAAATAAATTCAAATCCATTTGGAGATTTTTACACCGGATACACCTTAGGGCCTGTACAAAATGTAAAAATTTTTCCTCAAAGTAAACGTGGTACACATTTTATGCTAATTTATGGGCTTTTATGTATCACCCTGTATCTCCGCTCTCATGTGTAACTTAAACTGTCAAACAAATTTCGGAAGTCCGCAAGAAACTCGCAAAGAAAGGTTCAGGCATTTCAATGCGAGTTTTAATGCTTCAAGTCCCTTCTTCTTCTTCATTCTCGTAGTTGTTGGGCTGAGCTTTTTAAGCTCTTTAGCCTTCGCTTTAGCCCTTTTGATCTAAATACTGTGGTTCGTGGTTCCCTTTTGAAATCCAATGCTATTTCTTAAATTATAGGTCCACAAATTGCATAAAAAGCGAGTAAAAATGACAGTATACCTTGCGGTTAGGGTTTTAAGAATTCGGGATCGGGATTCAATTTTGGGATTTCGGGATCGAAATTTAGAATCCCGGGATCCCGGGATTGAATCCCGAACCCGAAATTCAGAAGTTGAAATAGGAAACACTACTATTTAGGGATGTAACGTTTAAACGTTTACCCGCACGTGTGGACACTACCCGTTTTGGGGAACGTTTAAACGAAATGCAAATAAAATTTAGATATAGGCATCCTTAAATTTCAGATAAACAAAGCCGCGGCTAGTGCTAGGCGCGCACCGCGTAAGAGCAAAAGCGAGGCGACCACTTAAATATTGCAAAACCGTCATGCACTTTTCAAATTGATTGTTTGCATCCCTTTGAGGACTTTCGCCGCCAGCGCCGCAGTCCTCATTCAACGGTATAAGTACATATTATTTTATGATTTATAACCCAACTTTCAAACGACGCGACGTTTGATTTTTTCTAATTATTCAAGTTTCAAAACAATTTTGCAATATTGTTAAGTTTATACGCCGTTTAAACGTTTAATAAACGCGTTTAAACGTTTACGAAAAATCGCTAAACGTTGCATTCCTGCCATTATTTATAACTAATAAACACCCCGAACGAATTTACGTATTTACATAAATACAATCGGCGACTGGTGATTTACTGGATTATTTACGCACGCGGAGGTGCGGCGCCGAAACTGACCCACGGCGCTGATAGAAACTTCTAAGGACATGGGCGTAACGTCCTGTGGGATACATGAACAATAATTTTGCAATGCAAAAACATTCCTTTTGCGTAAATTATTATTTCGGTATTTTTCGGGATCCTGGTAAAATGTCGATCCCGAAATCCCGGGATTCGGGATTTCGGGATCGACATTTTACCGGGATCCCGGGATTCGGGATCCCGGGATTGAAAACCCTACTTGCGGTATACCGCATACCTAGAATTTCATTTTGTTGAACAGAATATACCTACATAACTAAAATAATATCGGTAAAACCTCCACTTAAAAAGCTCTTCACTTCCAAAAATTGTTATTCGTTTTTATGTGAATTTTGGTACCGATCACGCTATTTGCGGGGATATTTACAAATATTTTTCAGAATTTAAAATAGGATGGCAACTATCAATTTACATTAAATAATAAATCCAGGAATAAATACTTGCAGGTATAAAGTTTCTTACCATTTTTTACTCGATTTTTTATTTGCTTTGAATGCTCACCATGACCCTACCACTCACTGTTGCTACAGAAGAAACTTATTACATATTGTTTACGTGCCAACAATTGAGCCAAGTCGAAGTCACGCTATTGGCCGTCTACTGTAGCCTCATATTTTCTTCTGCGCCGCGGAGAACGCGACCGGCCTACCGGCCAACGTTTTCACTAATACTAGTACGTTTAGCGCGAAGAGCGAGAAGAAAGTTTTATACATATCGGTCGATTATTTCCTGTACTTCCTAGGTATTTCCCTTACTATTTCCAATATTTCCCTGAGTATTTCCAGTATTTCTCGAACTATTTCCAGTATTTCTTTGAATATTTCCACCATTTCTTTACCATTTCCTGGGTATTTCCTACTATTTCTGAGTAAGAAATACTATTTCTAGACTATTTCGTAGTATTTCTGCACCATTTCCACCATTTCTCACCATTTCGGAAATACTATTTCTTGACCCTGTCCCAACCATTTCCTTAGTGGTAAACCCCTCGCCACAGCTATTGCTCTACTACTCAATGTGACCTGCAAAATTCTATCTTTTTAAGCCCAAATAGTGGAACTTGATAATCGAAAATTCTCGCAAATGTCGGCATTGAATTTCCCGGTTCTTAAAAGATCAACAAACTTTACTTTTTCACTGAGTGACGAGTGTCGTTTTGCACCTGGCATTTCGTACAACCAAACAACAAATGAACTAAAATAAAAACACAAAATCGGCAAAATCCATAAAACTGCGTACAAATCGTGGCTGTCGGTACTCCACAAAACTATCGGAATCGTCACATACTTTTACAAAGGTCGCTGATATGCAGTGCGCGGTTTGGCGACCATAAAGGGAAAATGTTTTTCCATTAGCGGATGCCGCAGTAAAGTTATGCTCGCTAAATGCGAGGTAAAAAAATATTTACAAAGATGTCCTTCATAAACAAGTTCTCATTATAAAGGTGCTCGTCGTTTGAAAGAAAAGCTTTGCGTTCCAAAGTAAATGTAACACTTACCATGGAGTTCCCGGCACAGGAGTGCTGGAAATCGGTTTCGACTTATCTTGCGCTTTCAACTCCTTTGCTTTTTCTTCTTCTTCCTTCTTGCGCTTTATATCTTCTTCTGCTTTTCTCTGTTTCTCTTCTTCATTGCTTTCAGCCAAATCATCAGCCATATCCCCATTACTTGCAACTATCTGTGAAACTGCCTGCTTACCTGAACCATCCGGTATCGCCATTCCTGGGTCCATGACTGGGCGGGCGGATAAGCCCTGAGCTGCTACCAGTTTCGCAGCTGGAAATATAAATTTGATTACCATAACACTTTACTCACTTTTAGTTAACTTACTTTCAAGATCTTTGAGTGGTTGTGGCTTCTCCCAAACGGACTCGCCCTTTCCAGCATTGTAATAATAGAAACGCCCATCTGGAGCCTTATGTTCGGTCCATTCTGCTGCCTTAGCAACAATCACTGGATCAATTTTCGGCAAAATTGCCAAATCGTCCATGAGCGGCATAGCACCCGGCTGCATTCCCGGCATTAGACCTGGAGGGAGTCCCCAAGGTGGAATACCTGGAGGTCCCGAAGCCCATGGTGGTGGAGGACCACCAGGAGCCCAACTTCCCTGAAAACCTGGAGGAGGCATACCAAAAGGTGGTGCACCAAATTGTCCCGGAGGTCCTCCAAAAGGAGGCATCCCTGGTGGCGGCCCTTGCAGCATATTTGGAGCAGCTGGTAGTTGCCCATTGGAAGCTGCCACAACCTGATTTGCACTTACTTCTGGTTTACTTTCTTCCACTTCTAAACAGAAAATTCACATAAAATATGAACAGACGATTGTTCTCTAGAACTGTACCTTCAGGTTTATTTGAAACACTTGCTTGAGCTAAAGCAGCTTGAGCAGCTGTAGTAGTACCTTTAATACCACCAGCTGCTGCAGCTTGAGCCATTGCTTCGACTTGGTCTTGAGATATAACTTTCACGTTTGGTCCTTCAGGCTTCGTCCAAGTAGTTTCTCTAGTACGAGCATTGTAAAAATAGGATTTACCTTCAGCTGTTTTGGTTTCCACCCATATTTCAGCTGCATCTGCTGCCTGCTAAAATTGCATGTTTCGAACTTTTAATTATTATCGATTTTAATAAAATCATTCATTTGAAATTCAATATAAAATGTACAGAAAAAAAAACAGAAAATGTACTTACTGGGCTTTGTCCCGCAGCTGGAAACTGACTAGGTGCTGTTGTCGTAACACCAGGACCATTGACAATTGGAGGAGGTGCAGCAGAAATATTTGGAGGTCCATTCAGCAGTGGTGGAGCGAAATTAGTGCCACCACCCATTATATTTCCTGGGGGTCCACCAGGCATAGTTCCAGGTGGTCCCATTGGGCCTCCCCAATTTGGACCTCCAAAATTTGGAGGAGTGCTGAATCCACCCGGTGGAGGATTCCTAGGTGGGCCTCCCCTTCCAAACATTGGCGGAGGACCACGTCCACCTCGAAATGGAGGTCCGCCAGGACCATATCCTCTTCCGCGAAACCTAGGGGGACCCTCTCCTCGGGGACCTGGAGGTCCGGGCCAATTTCTGGGTGGTTGACCTCTGCCCCTAATGATACAAATTCTATATTAGTAACTTCAATGTTTGGGTGCAAATCTACCAAATCTATTTTCCAAGCTAGTTTTGGGTATTAAAGTCTAGTTTCACATAAAGTGAAAAATCCAAGCAGGTAAACCTACATTTCAAAAAGACCGTCCAATCAAAAATAGAACACAGCACAGTTGCAGATGTCCGAATCCAAAAAGTCTAGATTGAGCAAAATTTACATTGGCAAGTGCAGTCAATATTGGTAACGTTAATCCAGCGGGGCAGTTAGGTACTGGGGTTATTCACTCCTTTTTTAAAAATATTTCACACGCCGCTGAACATTTTTTGTAAAATAGCAAAAGCTTTCAAATCCTTGGTGGACTTTCGATAAAAACTTGCTCTTACGAAATTTTCATGGGACTTGCCGCCTTTGACATACCACCCCTAACTATTTTTTTAATAGCACCCTATGGATTCTTAATAAGTTAACCCCACACGCCAAAAGACAGTTACACAGTAATTAAACTTGACATGTGTTTCGCTGACAACGTCAGCATCCTCAGGAGTTGAAGATTAAACTAAATCTAAACTTGCACTACATTGCTATAAATACCCAACCCCCACTTCTGAAGTAAAATGAATTGATAATCCTATAGGGTTTCTTAGAACTTTCGGAGCATAAGAGCAACAAAATTGGTTTCTTAGAACGTAGATGTGTTAACCCTGTATAGATTAATCGGGTAGATAGAATTAAGGCTAGCGATAAATACTTACCCTCCAGTCCTAAGAAATCAATGCTATTGCTATTACGTTCCAAAAGTTCTAAGAAACCCTATAGGTTTATCGATTCATTTTACTTCAGTAGTGGGTTTGGGTATTTATAGCAATGTAGTGTAAGTTTAGATTTAGTTTAATCTTCAACTCCTGAGGATCCTTAAATTGTCAGTGAAACACGTGTTGAGTTTAATTACCGTGTAACTGTCTTTTGGCGTGTGATGTTTAACTTATTAAGAATTCATAGTGAATTTACGTTAAAGTTCTTAATCTAACCACTGTGTGTAATAGCACCCTTTATATTCTGTGAAGGAGTGTGACGAAGAATCAAATTCTCTACCTAACATTCTTTTGAAATTTAAAATTGACTCATCGGTGGTAGAGAAAATAATTTTTTTATTTATGTTTAAATAGGCCATAGAATTATTAACATTTATTGTTTATTGTTGGCACATGCATGACATTAGTACTTTAAATACAATAGAAAACATTCCCCCGATAGTGGACCAATGGCTAATGCATTGGTGTAGTACCCCATTTTGCAATGGATTGTGCCCCACCCAATGTTGTTTCTTTTTAACTGAGTTGATTGCATGTTCATTCGTTGAAACAGTTTGCCTCAACCGTCAACTTCCATACAGTTCCGTGTGTCCAGCAGAGGTCGGGTGGTAAAACAAATCATAAAATCATATTACAAGAACCTCTTACAAATGTGTCTGCAGAAAATACAATAGCGACACTTCAATATGCGTCTCGTCCATGCATTTTATAAACATAGTGTATAGTTCACGGTAAATAGTTTTTATTTCGTCCACGTATAGGCAATGCTGCAGGAACAAAATAGGCGCATCCGGCAGTGACACTACATGCCATATAGAGCACCGTGCTAGTAATCTACTAAAATCGGAGTCGGGCCCGTTCGCTGTGATCTACTTACTATATTGCTTTTATAAATTAAATAGGAGATTAAGCTTGTCTTGTAAGTGATCAGATGTTTCAGAACACAAAAGCTTATGTGGGAGAGACGAAACTTACCGTAACATTGGTTGTCGAACTCCCTAATCATAAATTAGATTTAATCGGGTTGTTAAATATTACTTTTTGGGATAAGATTTGTTTCCTGAGGAATATTATACCGCTATACATAATACATTAAACACTACTAACCTGAAAGCACCTCTACCCCGGCCTCGGAGAGGAAAATCATCACCTATATCAATGTCATTTTCAAAACCCCCCTCTTCTTCATATTCTTCTGTTGCCGTTAATTCACTTTCCTCTGCTTCAAATTCCAAAACATTTTCAGTTTCAGTCATTTTTATAATATTCTGATATCGATTACCATAAAATTGTGGATTAATGGCGTCCACAAACGCAACTTTTTTTTGTTTGTTACTTACAAAAGTGAAGTATGCAGCGGAAAAGACAGATAGGAAGTTGAGGGTTGACGCTTGACAGATAAAGTTCGGCTTCCCCGGTTTTCGTAACGTAGACGTAAACATAAATTATCAATAGGTCGGCACAGCATGACGTCAACTTCAGTTTGCAGTTTCTCACCAACAGTACAATGTATCATAGTATTAGTACATGTACTATGTACTATCCGACTGATGCCACACGTAATAGAAAACCAGTATGTATGTTAACGTCGTATTAGACGCTTGGAGAACCAAGAAACTTAAGTAGGTACCCAGTAGGAAATGAGAAAAGAAGCTTTACTCGAACAAGGAAATTAAGTACCTAATAGGCAACATTTTGCATAAATTTAGTAAAATCCATTGTAGAGCGTTTTAAAGTGTTAGGTAATAACAACGTGATGACAATTTTCTTACATGTAGTCTGTAGCCCCGTTCCAAAGGTTTGTTTGAATTGAAAATTAATAGTTGGGATTGTTTGGCTTTGAAAAATCCTTCTTATCAACATATATAGGGTGAGGTAAAAAAACGGCACGATGATAGGCGAATGTTAGTGGCAATCACACTTTCTTGGTCTATAAATGTATATTAACTAGAAGCCATCAAAAAATGCAAGATCTGAAATAAAGGAATCGCAGAGTCTACTCAACTTATGTTTGTTTGGTTGCATAACCTAGCTTTAAGGATGCACGTTGGGTTGTCTAGTTCGTTTCGTTAGATAAATGGCGAAAAGCGAATAAAGGGTTAGGTTCTTAGACACTGATGAGTTCACTTGAAGGTTTTCTCCTAATAAAGATAAATAGGTTTTCCCAAGAGGTTTTCCCAAAAATATAGGAGAAATACAAAAGGCTTTCGCTTCGACGGTGCGATCTCAGAAAGTGCTTGTTCTTGTTTTTTTATGATGTAAATTCTAAATTATTATTCTTTGCTATCTCATAGGTGAATTAACTCAATCTCGTTAGGAATTAAGTTAGTTAATTTTAGTCTTTGTATTGTAATCTCCATTGTTAGGAAATTCGATAAATCGTAATTTAGAATCTGTACTTCTGTAGGTAATAAATTTATTTCAATAGGTTACTTTCGAGACAGACCGTATAGGTACTTATAAAGTTGCGTTCACTGATATGCAGCCGTAAACAAACCTGTCAAATGATAGTAGGTATTGTCTGCATAATATAATTAATATTAAAACGTGAATTCAAAACTGACCAAATTGTCGCACTTATTACTAACTTCAAATCTCTTAGCTCAACAAATGCATAATTATAAATTTTAAAAATAATTATGTATCGTGTTTATTATGTGATATTCAAGAAGCAACTGGGGTACCTACTCTTAGCCATATAAACTTTAAAGCAGGCGGAGATGGTGGATCAGCCCAGTTAGCGACCCATTTAATGATTATCACTACAGTAGACATCATATTGGTTAAATCCAACCATTATCTCTGCTTCGTTATAAAGGCGATAACCGTTTAAGGAGAACGCCGATAAACATTAAAAAACCAGCCTCGTTTGGTAACCCATCCTGTATCATAATATGAAGTTACGTTCAGAGTATCTTACAAGGTTTTATCTACTATCAGCGCATGACCACGACTATATATTTGCTTAAGAAATAATTAGTAAGCGAGAAATAATAATTACGCACAAAAAAGTACCCTTTTGCCATCTCTGCGAATGAGAAGTTTTTCCTCGGACATCGAGATAGCAGTAATGTGGCTGTGAAATGTCTTCCTTCAATCTCTCCCGGTGTTGTTAAAATATATGAAATTGGACAAATTTTATAATTAACGTTTACAAGTAAGTTTCATTTGATTTCATTTTAGTATTAAAGAATGTCAATTTGGCATTCTTTAGCGCATAAGGGCGCTAAAGTACATATGTCATTAGAACATTCACATGATTGTCATAAAAATTTATATTATGTATTGATAGTTGATAAATCATAATTGCATCTCGATAGAGAATACTAAACACTTTTTATTTATGATGAAGGCCGGTCGTAACCAATCTGATTTTGTACCAAATGAGTTACAGAAAATCACCAGTTTATTAATCATTCATTTTTCTTAGAAACATGAAGTAAGATCCAGCACCTTTCAAAATCTGTAATTAAAAATATACTTTAAAAAATATTGCCTTAAAAATGGGAATAACTAATCAGTTAGTTTTTAGGGATGAACGAGAGCCCAATCTCACACAGACCTAATAAAAATATCACGACTGGTTTCTAAATTGTGTTTCCAATGAAGATAGGTCTTTGTTATATCAAGAATGATAGGAAATCGGAAGAGGCTTACGGCAGTTGACAGTGAGATGAGTCGTACCATATTCAGAAGGGACGTCGTTCTTAACTGGGGACTAATAAAAGCAATAGTAACCATTTTAGTTACTGCTACTATAAAGGGATTAGGTAACAAAATATGAGAACACGGACATCGCTATCCATGTGGTACATCACCAAGCGCTTGTTTTACGTATGTAAAACAAGTGAGTTTGAATTTTATGGGTTTGTACTTGACCTTGGTGGTGGTATATATTCAATGTGGGAAGGAGGAAGATGTAAAGGGGCCGGTGAAGGGTGAACGAGAGAACGTTGAGAAGGAAGGGCATGTTGCTGTTGCTGCATGGTTGCTGCCGAACAAGGCTAAAATTATCTGCGTGCTGAAGGTACGAAAACATGGTGCGATGATCAAAAGATTGATGAGGATCTCGACATATCACATCCAGTGGAAAGAAAAAAAAATAGGCATGAGTCTGAACCTGAAGATGTATTAAGTGCAAGGGATACTCGCTGGCTGTGAAAAACTAATCCGGCGTTACTGTGAGAGTGTCGACAGCAAGTTGTGGAAGCCCAAAATAATTGTTCCAGAGGCAAAGCACTGACGCAGAAGATCTAATTTTTGCGTTACGTGCACCAACAATGGAAAACACGGAACCGTATGCAACTGGATATGGCAGCAGGTCGAATTCTGCAGTGTTACATAGGGTCGTCAATTGGCCTGTTTACAAGACTTCTCTCCACGTCGAGTATAGGCGACTGTACGAGAACCTGAAGAGCTTGTATTGATCATTGAGGTTCTGTCGGTTTATAAATACGGACACGTTGGATGATAAGGATAGTCAGAATTTGAGAATACGTATTCGTTTTTGGATGAACGAATTCAATTTTTATGGCTTGATTGCATATTTTGGTTTGCAACAAAACAGTAGACGAACTTGGAAACTCATCAAGAACTTGTGTACTAATGTAGCTAGCTGCTGCCCAGCTGTAAAGGTGAATAATACCTATTTAATTAAGACAAAGTTACGCGATCTATTTTGGAATGTTACCCATCTCTAGTGAAGTTTTGTCAGGATTTACTTGATAGAAACAAAGTAGTTGATGGTTTCCAAGAAACTTACGGAAACTAAGGTTGCTAAAGACAATGGAGCAAATTTTCCAGCAGTAAGATACAAAGGCTTCTGTGATCTCAAAATCATCAAAATTAAATCTTTGGAAATGTCCTTATCTTCAGGTTGGTACACTTTATATAATTCATCTGATACTCCAAGTGACTGCAACGTAACAGCATTTCCCCATGAACAATACATGAAAACCTGAACAATGACCAAAATGCAGTAAATTAAATATTGTGGAAATTGCACGTCTGTAATTGGCAACTAAAACATAAAATCAACATTAAAACAAGTACCTAGTCAAAAATTTCAGAGAAATTAGCTTACCAAAGAAGTGTAATACATAAGAAAGCACAAGAGTAAACAATTAGCAAGAAATACGCAGAGGCAAAGATAACAGCATAACTGTTCAGAAATCTCGGCAATATCTAAAATATGTAGCTGATGATCCAAACAGTCTTTTAAAGTACTTTTTATGGGTGACAGAATAGAATCAACATTCTCTTCTATTGGGGCTTTAGAGATACCTCTCAGATTCCTGCAAACACATCTGCATTGATCAGCAAGAAAAGTGAAAATGTTACAAACATGGCACATTCTTATTTAACAATTTTCACAGGGCAAGTACAAAAAGTGCTAGTCGGGGAGCAAGGTGCTCTAATTCGACACCCTCTATAGGTACAACTCGAACACACACAAGAAAATGAAGCTGATTCTTAAGTAAAATGATCTGCCAGATTCGAATTTTGAGGTCGCGAAAAGATCGGGAATTGCGAAAATGCCGGAAAATCGATTTTTCCTAAAATTTTCTTAAATAAATTTTCGACCATTTTTAAAACTTTTCTCGTATTTCAACAACGAAAAGAGTTAGATATCTGTTTTTTTTTCGTGGAAAATACACTGAAACGTGCTGATCATCACAGTGTACTCACGTTGCCTCTACAATTTTCCAATTTTATGAAAAAAATGTCTTTTTGCTAGACCGCAAATTTGTTTAATATATTTTTCATGCACCGGGTAAGTAATCTTATTTTTCGGAATTAATGTATACATATGCGAGACCAAACACGGACAAAGGCTCGAAATTATTTTTGGTGAAGAAACGAAACATTAATGTTGCTGAAAAAAGTTACAGGGAGTTAAAACATAAATAATTCGTTCGCGCTAGCCGCGCTGAGCCGTGTAGAAGTGGTTTATGTGCGGGCGTACAAACGCTGCATTAATATCGAGAACATTCGTATTTTTTATTCCGACAAATTGCATTTACCTTCACATAAACATGATATTTTACATTGCACATTAGATTTCATGTATGCACATCGAAAAGAACAGGTAAAATTTTTACATTTACAGAACTGTGTTGTAGTAACACAATCCAGTTTAGAGCTATTTGTGAATGTTAATGGCATAATAACGTCATTTTCCATGTACCATCCATATTCCAGGATGTTTGGAATATTTGGGCTTATTTGCCAAGCCGTTTTATATACAGCACACTGAAAAAAGCTCTTTTAACATGAAAGTTAAATGAGTTTTCCGTAGGAGGCAGATCTCTGAAAGCAAAACATATCATTTTTCTGATGAGACAAAAATTGGGTTAGTGAGTGATTATCGACGTGAAAGGCTATCTAGGGGACCGGGACGACAAGAAAGACTTACTTTTGCCAGAGAAGTTGTTCCTTATCAACGCGGAACAGTAATGTTTTGAGGGGGGTATAATGTATGGTCGTCGCACTCCACTTATTCACGTGCCGCAAACTATGACGTTAAACATTTACGTCCAAAACATTATCCAACCAATCATCCTTCCATTGGAGAAAATTTCGTTTTTATGGACGATAACGCCAAGCCCCACCGCACAAGAAGGGTTGCCAATTTGCTACAGGAAGGGAATATTCCAAGAATGAATTGGCCAACAAACTCACCTGACTTGAATGCTTGTGAGAACGTGTGGGATATGCTAAAAAGGGCAATTTTAAATAGAGATAGCCCCCCTTTCATCCCTCAGGAGCTAATTGTTGCTGCTCAAGAAGAATGGAACAACATACCGCAGGAAGCCATTAATAACATTTTTATTGGAATGGACAGACGTGTTAATGTTTTGCTCGAGAAAAGAGGAGGACATATTGGTTATTGACATCTTCGTTTCTCACATTTTGCGAAGACTTCGGTCTTTTCAAAAAAAATTAATTCGGACATTTTCTTAAATTTAATTCCTGGCCTTGTACTCCTTCCATGAAAATAACCTTACGTGTGATAAAGCATTTCAATAAGATGTAGAATTGAATCCACATATTTGTTATAATTATTTTTGTTTACGTTTCAAATTAATTCAGGGGCTAAGAGTTTTGGCTATGTGTGTATTAACAAGGATAAAAGCGCCCGAACCCATGTCACTACCTATCAACCCATCAGCGCGTCTAGCGCGCACGAATTATTTATGTTTTATCTCGCTGTAACTTTTTTCAGCAAGGCCTAAGTCACGTTTACAGTGTATGTTACTTGTACCATTACTTCACAAGCAGCGACAGGGCATAGAAGTTTACCAGATCAACGACAATTTGCCCAACAAGAGTATTTCTTACCTTAACGAATTTTGTAAAATTTTTAATTGGGCTGCAAGGTGTGCAAAAACTGCAACAACAGTAATATCAGTAGTATAAACTGTTAAAGATATTAATACAACTCCAATAAATTGGTAAGTTTGAACAATTTCATACATAGGTGAATGGGTAGCATCAAAGATCGTAAATGGAATAAAAGGCATCGCCCAATTTTCTGGTTGAGAAGTTAGTCTAGTAATCAAACTTTTACTGTAGCCTATGGAAATTACTCCTATAATGGTCCATGCGTATAACTTAAACTGAAAAAAAGTTGTGTTTCTGCATTAATAGAAAAGAAATTACAGTGGGTTACTTGATAAGATGTGCTTCGAATAGTCGCAAGTACGACAGTTTCTTCAAATCTGCCTCCACGTTCTCTATTCGACTTGAAAATACCTTCTTGAAAACTTCTGAGCATAACACGAAAGTGATGTCTATTGAAATAGATCACCAACAATTTAATACTTCCTAAAAGTAAATTACACGTTTATTAAAAACTTTTCTAAGGGCGTAGTAACTTTAGCGACGCATTTTTGTTTTTGTTCAACGCACTTTTGGTCCAGCGAAATTGTTGGGCTCGAAATGCAAACAAAAAATTCTTAGTTTTCAAATTTGACAGGAACATTGTTGACAGCATTAGGAGTTAGATGAAATAAAGTTCTCTTAACCACCATGGTAGGTTCATCCCTTACAATTGGGAAAACTACCGCCAAATATGATTGAGCTCTTCTATCTGCCGAACTTTTCAATTTTCGGCAAATATCCCAGTAGGGATAAATGTAGGGAAATTTTTCGGTCAACAATTCAAGTCCTTTCTCGTAAAATGAGTTGTTTCCCAGCAAATCGTACACAACAGTTGTATTTAGCAGTACGCTCTGACTTGCGCTCGTCTTCAAGTGGCGTTCATCCCTTAAAACAATGATTGGCGAGATAACTGTATTTTATTTTCCTCTCTAATGCATTCAATAATGTTCCTGTCCCAAATTTCAGAAACTTTCTGGTTAATATAACCTAATTTCCTTCGACTATTTATAAAACTTATGTGTCTAGCTTATCACACAGGAACTAATGTTCAGTATATCAAAGCGCACCCTTTTTCGTAATTATTTTGTTTACCGAAGAATGTACGATTGAAAATATTGGACTACAATTTGATGAAACAATATTATACCTAGAAAATGGCTAACAGAGTAGTTGCAAACCGTGACAATAGTAAGGAAATCCTTGTGTAAAAAGCTTTCTATGGTTTCAACTCCAACATACATTATGATGTAACCAATCATTAACTTCGAATATATTCTGTAAAATAAATTTTCTTTTTCTTGCAGAACTTCCACTCCAATAAAACGCAGGAGCATCGTCTAAAAATATATAATTTTTAAAATTTACAGTATAACTACCATTTCTCCTGGGTATAAGAATCAGATATAGGATGAGAGACGTCAAGGAACAGGCAACAAACTTGATATGGAAGAGGGCAGATAAATGGGCAAATGGATGATAGATGGAATAAAAGGATACAAGAACGATGAGAAGGGAGGGGGTGGCATGTAACCGATATTGAATGGTAGAGGACTGATAAAAGAGAGAAAAAGGTTTTTTGCTTAGTCCAGACCGGCAGTCACTGTTTGCATATATTTCGACAAGAAACAGAAGTTAAGTCAACCACGTTACAAACCCTTACAAACAATGGTCGATGGTCTGGGCAAAGCACGAAAAAATGTTTTACCTGAGTAGAAAAATAGTTTTCCGGTACAGTTTCCATGATCAAAATGTAACATCCTTAACCAGATCTATTCTTTTATACCAGCTACAAAATTATTGAATAATAACAAGAAGTCAATGTTTTCTCTATAGGTATGAATTATTTTAATTTTGTACCTGTGAATACCGACGAAATAACTAGGTATATTTATGCAAATCCACTTTATAGCATATAGGAGAATTCACACATAAAGAATTAAAATTCAATATTATATCATTTATTCTGTGCAAGAAATGGTGTTTCATAACTGTAATAGTGATATAATAGTATCCCTTGCATAGATATAGAGTGCAGGTTATATTATATTATAAATATAAAACAAGTTCCTCGAATGTGTCGATATCCCTTAATCAGAATATATCGTATTCCCCTATTTCATAACTTTCGGCAATATTTACTTACTTTTTACGAACAACAATATGTTTTACCCTCAGTTTTGGAAAAAAACTGGAAAGAAATTTCGATTTTCGTAATACAAAACTATCTTGTTCTTCTGATGGCGCCAACAAATTAAGCTCTGTTAGTTTAATGAAACTTACACGATTTCAAATAAAAAGTTAGCTATTGTTACGAGAGTGTCCCCCATACCGACGCCCATGGCTGTTTACGCAAAGTGTGATTCAATGTTTTGTTAGTAAAGAAGCCTCAACTGTTTTTATAACGATGACCTTGTTTACTATGATTCTACTTGTGTTGAAATTTTTCAGAAATCTACGTTGCTCAGAAGCTTCTTCATCGGAGGTATATATGCTAAAATGCGAGTCATTTTAGCTATAGCATATTTGTAATTCTTATTTGTCAATGACTAATTTCAGCTGTCAAAACAGTAAGCAAGTAGTAAACAAGGTTATGTAAAAGACAACAGGGTAACTGACGTATACATTTAGACGTAGACTAGTCTACGATTTAGACTACCTACTGCGTTGTCAGATAGTTCAGAACTAAGTTGAAAAGTCATGAAATTTATCATTACATCAATTTCAGTTCCATCTTCTCGGAATAATTTTAGGTTATGCAGTAATTGTGTTTTGCAAATGTTTCATTTTCGTTCAAACAATTGAAATAATTCGCAATTGAGTAGAAATAGTGAATTAAAGTTAAATAAACATCGGATGCACGCGTGACGTTGATTATGAAAAGTCAAATTATTTTTTTTTCTTTTTGGAAAAAAACGAAAAATATGGGTCAAATATATCCATCAAAATTTTCAATATTTGAATTAAAAGAAAGTCGTCCAGTTGCCCATTCGAATTGGATGTTTAGATTTGCAAACAGGCAATCCCGATTCGAATTTCAACTGTGTCAAATTCGAAGTGCTGGGCTGCTGTAAATGCCAGCGCATAAATCTACTTCGCAATATCGCAATAGGACTTCGAATTTGTGCAGATATCAAATTGGATGTAAATGTTGAACTGACTGAAGTGGGAACGCGTTAAGTTAGGTTAAATCAAGTATAGGTACACTGGTGGGTGTAAAATAGAATAATCCTACATTTTTATACATATTTAATTTCGGAAAACTAATTTTGCTTTTTTTTAAACTCCAGTCCAAAATTTTGCTATATAAGGCTGGGATATATCAGCTGTTAGTCTATAAAGTGCTGCCCCCTATCGCCCAAAAGTGTGATTAGGATTATGCAAAATACAGTCACAATCTATTATGATTGGTTTCTATCACAGCTGCAAACTCTTTAGACGGAACCTCTACAGCTTGAAATTTTCAAGGTTTTTTGCTTTAACGGCAACCGAATAAATCTGGGAGGATTAGTCGGCGGTCCTATCTTTAAATTATTATTTCCTATTTAGAAATATGAGAATAAACTGAAGCGCCACCGTCATCTGCATTGCAGTGGCCACACTACTACTACTGTCAAACGTCCAGTTTAGTGTGCATATCGGCCAAATATGCACAAAATGGAGAGATCGCAAAATAATTTTCATTCCAACACGCCGGTTTAACGAAGTAACGTATCAAGACGTTCTTGGTCGAAAATGAATAAGGATTATTTAACTTAGAGGACCCTACTTTCTAATTACGATAAATATGTGTACAAATAGAAAAAAAGGCGTCGAGTTTATGACGGATTTTTCAATAATTTGAAGGAAATTTATTTAAGGCGTACGAAAAATATTACTATAAAAGTAGTGCGAGTCTCTAAGTTGATCCTTTATTGATAAATATTTTTTATATTTAACGCCCGATCTACTTTAATTTCAGAATGGTATTGGAATAAAAATGTGTCTACATGTCCGGTTTTTAGGGCTCAAATTCTGCACCCTTAAGAAAATTCAATATTTTATTATTAGCGAAAAAAAATTGAAATGGGGGGTATACAGTAGCGTAACAAATTAGGGGCCCGCCTGCAAAATTTCTTATCGCCCCCCTCCCCATTGAAAAACAAATTAAAGTAAAAACTGTATTAACAAAAAACATAATTTTAACTATGAAAACATTTGTTTCCGGAATTATTAAGCGAAGAACGGGGCCCCAAAAGCGCCGGGGCCCGCCCGCGGTAGCGGGCTTCGCGGGCCCGTAATTACGCCCTTGGGGGTATAAGATGTAAACTTTTTTGATAAAGAAAATCTATGTTTTTCCAGAAAGAATTTATCCTTTACTCTACACTTTGAATCGCATCGAATACCTAATAGTGATTTAATACAACGTAAGGTATCTAGGTGTAAGTTCTTAGAAGAAAAATACACTTATATTAAAATCCAAAATCTGTGACTTTGAACCAGAGACCAATTATGGTGGTGCTTTATTGCTCCTGATTAACTCTTCTAATAAACATAAAATAACTTCCAGCCGCTCTATAAATCTGAAATCATTCCTCAAGTTTGTATTTTAGCAAAATATTGGCAAAATATTCTCACGCCAATTAGAGTTGGTCTTGACAATTCGATAAATTTTCCTGCGGTAAAATACATTGGTTTTTGGGCTCTTGTCATTATTATTAAAAAACTTTTATTAATTGCTTGACCAAATTCGGGACTGAACAATTCGCAGATACTGTTAGAGACGTTAAGAGATTCTTCCGTTACTGTATTTCCCCAAACGCAATACATTGACACTTGAACGGTAACAAACGCAAGATACGAAAGATTCTTTATGAAGTTTGTTTCGAGAAAGGACATCTGGAACAAAAAAATAATAAGGGGCTACCTACTGTACACACCGGTCCCGTCTCTACAGTGCACACTATTCAGATCTCCTAAATCCGAAGAGATTCGGAGTTGGTCGAATTACGAAAAAGTTGTGCATTTTCATGCTCTTTAAAAATGCTCTGAAAAGAAAACCGGAATAACTCACGTATTTCTTATTTTGTCCATATACCTATATCTGTTAGACATAACAGATTTGCATGACATCCATTGCCTTGATCAGGGAGCTTCGAAAATTTTCAAGGTCCATATTTTCATATTTTCATATTTTCATAGCAAATTTTTGATTTTCTTATGAGCGCCATATTGAATTTTAATACCGTTAAATAAAAAGGGAAATGGTCACTATTTCAGCACTGTAACACCATGTCATTACAGTATTCATAGGTATATGAAAGAAAAGCTTTCAGTTTTTCAGGATTTTTTAGAAGCGACATTCACATTGTTAGGGAGCATGAAAATGTGATCCTATATTTATTGTACTTTCACCAACTCTGAATCCCTTCTTCAGGTTCAGCACATTTCCATCTTCCATCTCCTACACTACCTGACGATTTGTCAACCAACAAAACTGCAGATTAAATACCAAAGCTATTATATGGAAAGTTTCTTATCCTCGTCGTCCTTCCAATATTTGACAAAGTTATTACTTATTACCTACTGAAAAACCACAAAAAAGAAATTCGACAATCATTTTGGATAAGCAGGTATGCAGCTGCGTTATTTCTGAACTATCTTGAGCTGGAACCAAATCTTGTTGAGGCAACTTTCAATATATTAGCTTTGATTCTGAGATAACAGAAGGCTTTGTACGAGTTATCTGGATACACCATGTATAATTAATACTCACCATTGACGTGCTGTACATGAGCAAACACAGAACAAACACATTCGAGAAGAATACACATAAACAGAGATAGGTGAACATATTTTCCGTCTCCTTTGCTGTTTTTATAACTTTTAAATGGTGATCTAAGCAATATTTTAATGCGCTTCGTCTTGATTCTTCTGTTGACAGATGTAGGTTTGTTTCTATCGTCTTTGAAATGTTCTTCAAGTTTCTAGGTGTAAATATAAAGTATTATTATATGGCGGCATAAATGACGAAAAAGAAAAAGAAGTAAGAATTGCGCATTAAGTTGCAAAATGTATTAAATTATAACTGAATAATGACTATTGTCTTGGATAAAGGTGATATAGGCAGGCAATACCAGAACGGTAACAAATTAACCCTGGTTCTCTGTTGGTGATTCAAGTTCATGCCGTAGCCAGGAAGATTGGTATGTGGTGGCAAAGAATACAGGTGACGGAAATTCTTAGAACCACGGCAATGTGCACCTGTTGGTCAATTTCTGCAACTATGTGCGCCATCTATTTAGCAATTCTTGGAACCATTACAGATCAAGCTGTCGTGAGTCACCATCTTGAATGATAAAATGACTTACCATAAGAAACTAAATGGTAAATTTGTCACCGTTCTGGCATTGTATATTTGCTAGTGTACCAGAAACATGAAATAAGAAATCAGGAGTTAAAAATTAATTACCTGAATGAATTATTTACTAGTTTTAGTTGACTGGCTATATGGGCTATAACTCCATTGGCTGTGACGTCTGAGATGACGAATAAAGAGGCAAACGCTAGAATACTGATCATTTGATATATGAACATGATTTCGTAAAGTGGACTTTCTTTCACATTCATTATGCTTATCGAATAGTACGGCATCATCCACTCTTCCCGAGGTAAAGTGAATCTTACCCTTATAGATCTGGCAGCCCCAAAAGACATAAACATTGTGGAGGCGATAGCATATAAATTGAACTGAAATAAAAGGGTAAAAATAAGTTCACAAACAATTCCTTTTTAGAATGTTTTTGAATATACAAGACATTTTAAAAGCTAAATAAGAAAGTATTTTTGCATATTTATGCCAATTCAGCGTTAGCTGGTAAACCAGCCAAAATTAACATTTATGATTCATTATCAAAAATGACATTCACGTTAATAATGCTTTTGTTATCAATAAAAAGCGTAAATTTTAAAAGCACTGTATTTTTAAAGAAGAAAATTCCGAATTTTGGATTCGATTCTGAGTGGCTGTAACACCTTGCGTGATATCTAAGAGATTTTTACTTTTTGTCCCTAGGCGGTACTGAAATTATTAAGCTAAGCTTTCCTAGGAGCAGTATTTAAATAACAAACCCAACTTTTCAAAAGAAAAACTAAATTCTCTTTAAAAGTTTCTAGTTTTAAGACTTAGGCCCGGTTTTTCAGAGAATCCAACATCGGATTAAATCTGACACCGGCTTCGTTGCTATGATACAGCCAATCAGAAAGCCGGTATCATAGTAACGAAGCCAGTGTCAGACTTAATCCGGTGTTGGTTTCTTTGCAAAACCGGACCTTAAAGTTTTGCAAGCAAAAAGTTTTGGATTAATTTCTTCTAAGAAAATTTAAATTTATTTCCCAAGTTAATTTAGCATCTATCTGTTACAGCGAAACGTTGATAATCTGTTCCAGTGACAAAATTGCAAAGGAACAAGGAAAAAATTATGTTGCCATTAATGTTTTCAATAAATATAAAATGAAGAAAACCTGTTTTACAAGTTCTGTACCGTTATTTCAGATTCACATACACACGTAAGCGCGTAATAAGGGATAATAAAATTATGAGAAATGCTCGAACTTTAATAGTTAGAAAGCATAATTTTCAATACCCTTGGTACATGATGCTTGAACTAGATAATAAGGAACCTGAAATCTTACTTGTAATGATGTTTTCTTTACTATTCCGTATACAATAGCTCTTTCAGCAATCCCACCTCTGTCTGTATTTGGTCTGAAGCAACCTTCGTGGAAACTTTTGTATATTCTTCGAATATTTTTGCGATTGGTATAGAGCACCAACCATTTTATCCCACCTATTTAACATACAATTTCTAAACAAAATGATAGCTAACTCTTGGGCCATTTTTGGACTGACACGTGCTTTACTTGAAGAATGACGGCCGTGTCAATGAAACATTTATTCAGACGTATTTTCTATATATCTAGTAGGTATGATGATTTGAAAACATATGTCATGGAATAAAAAAAGAAACGAAAAATAACACTCACGTTAAAACGAAAGGATAAAAATATTGTTTGTTTTAGGCAACTAATGGTCCGCGAATATATTACGGACCACTAAATTATTAGTGACAGTTCACATTGATTTATGATTGATTTCTCTTTTTATGAAATTTCGTAATTACTTTCTTGCAGGTTCTTCCCACACTAACATAAATCGTAGAAGAATTTGAAAACGTTTTCCACTGACACAACATCTGGTAAAACTTTGACATCACTTACTCACCTTTTTCTCGAATTATCAAAGAATAGCATCTTTAATGGAAGGAAATTATAAATAATATAATCCTAGTCTATAGATTTTTCAAAATTAAACTAAAACTCTCGCACACGACGTTCAAATTTTAGTAGGTAAAGTTGGAAGTGCAAATCCAAAAGGCAGTTTAACACAGTTTCAACAACGAATATCTCAAAATTGGCAAATGTGACAATTATCGATGAAATTTAAAAAAGAAATCTCTTCTACAAGACCCACATGATGCAATTCTTTACAAACGAAATCCATTGATTTAACTAAAAATCTCGTTGGTGGGATCATCTTCGCCGGTTGAATTTAAGCAGCATCCTTGTCCATGGCAGTTCGAGTATGGTTGAATAACGCAATGCAACTTTGGCTTACCATTTCTGAAATCCATTTTGCTAATTGCTTGACACAAGTTGAAGAATATAAATCTGAGCTGGGGGTTGTGAAAACAGATGATAAAGTGTTGCTGATCTTTCCTACCTCACAACGCGGGCTGCATATTTTCTCTTCGTCATAACTGAATTTAGAGAAATATTCGGTATTAATGTTTCGTGCATCAGTAATTTTTGGTGGCACTCTTGATGAGATCACGACGTGGCTCGGTTGGTCAACCAATTATTGAATAAAATGACTTTTCTGTCCGTGGATTTTTGAATAAAGCAAGTTCAAATCACTCTCCAGCCTTTGAAATTTCTTCCTTCGTGGATAGGGAGTTATTAAATATGGAGATAATGTTTTTCAAATCTTTCCTGCTATTTAGTATGCTTACTGTTTATATTTTGCTTTTGCCGAAGAAAACCAAAAGTAGTATCGCAGCCGCTAAATCTATAGGGAAACGTTTTTCAAAACTTTCGAGAACGTAAAATTGCGAGAGCTATATGTCCTTTCCTTTATATTTCATGGAACATCTTTCAAAATCTGATGTTTTTCTGTTCAGGAGTAAGAGTATGAGATCGAAGAGTCTAAGGGTCAGCTGTTTTCATTAGCCAGCTCCTATTTCCTTCTGCCACCTATATTCTGCAACTGTAAAATTGGTTGTACCAAAGTTGAACTGCGCGTTGATCAAGACCAGCCCTGTGCTTCATCTGTCATGGACAAAGGTTCCCTTTTACCGTTTTTTGGCCAAACAACGATTGGGAAGAAAAATGAGAAAAATCGGTAAAGTTTCCTGTGGGGTGGTTTTCAAAAAAAGGGGATGTTTCATACACTGGGCAGTTGCAACCTTTTCAGACATTTATAACAGACTTACTGTGAGTACCGTTCATTGCCTTCTTACTTACCCAAAATGTGACTGAAAACGTAGCTGCAAACGTTAAGAAAGCTGTTTATATCCCTAAGAAAATACAATTCACATGCCGAAAAGAGAACGTAGCCCCATATGAAGACAAACACGAAGTAGGAATAAAACCGGAATGGACGAGACTCCTCCATTTTATCGACTTCTATACCATATATTCTCAGGAGTCTTATCTTTATGAAAGACAAAAATAAAATTTTCGCTTTACACATAATAGTTTCTCAAGTCAGATTACCTGCAGGGCAAAGTAATTTTTTGGCAATTTATAGTCTTCTATGGCCATATTGTGCTTAGTCGTAGAAAATAACAATTGACAAAATTTTTAGACATGCATAACCTATATAACTTACTATATGAAAGATTTATGATGAGGGGAGATGTTAATTTTAATAAATAAAAGGACGTACCCCATAATTAACTTAAAAAATAGTTAGATAATTATATACTTTATATCGACTGATCTAGGTAATTAAAAAGAAAATTAATTGAGATGTTATGGAATACAATGTAATATTTTGAAGTTCGGCACAAAAAATGCCTGATAATTAATTATTAATTTAGTTTTTACGAAAATTATAAAATGGGGAGACAGTGATTAACGACAGAATATCTAGAAAAATAGTAAAGAACATGGAACAAAAAGGAATAACACAATTGAAAACGATTATTAACAAGACTTGGCAAAATGAAAAGGTGCTTATGTATTAGGAAGTTGGCCTAAGCAGAAGGGGTAATCTGGGTTTAGAAAAAGCAGAAGTGTCTTTGTCACAAAACAAATTATTGAAAAGTAAACAAGGATTTAAAATATTCCAGATTTGGAGAAAGTCTATCATAAAGTACCGAGAGAATTAGTATAGAACAGTTTGAAGAATGCAGGAGTAGATAACAAACCCAGTAATGCAATACCTACCTGAGAATATATTTTAGAAAAACAGAACAACACCAGCTGATATGATTTGAACATTTAATAAGAGAGCAAGATAGACAAAGTTAAAATTCATCTGAGAAACTCGAATACTGACCAAGAGGAAATGTGGACGTACACCACAAACACCTACCGAGGGGTAGCGTCAAGAGTACCTATCAATATACATATTTCACTTGCCTAAATCGAAGATGCGATTAATATTGTTAAGGACAGAACGGCTTAAGGGATTAATAATAGGCCAAACTATTAATATGCTCAGATTCGCGGATGATATAGCAGTATTAGCATCCAGAAAAGAATTAGGAATGGCTCTGAACGAATTGGCAGCGTTTGGTATGTAGGGGGCGTGAAAATAGAACTAAAACTAAAATACAAATAATAGGAAATGAGAAGATAGAGGAAGTCACAAATTTCTGCTAGTTAGGAAGTCAAATAACTCGCGATGGTACGAGAACTAGAGACATAAAACAAAGGGCAGCGCTTAACAAAAAGAATTATTTGTTATGCTTGAGAACGGTTAATGCAGAAACTCAGAAGAGACTCTTAAAGACGTACGAATGGAGTACGGCACTGTATGGGTGGACAATAAGAGAAGCGGATCGAAAAATAATAAAAGCGTTTAAAATGTGGTGCTACACACATGATGAAGATACCGTAGATAGATAAGGTGAACAATAGGAAGGTATTAGAAAGAGTTGGAGAAAAGCGAAAAGTATGGAAGACAAGAAAGAATATGAGAGGTAGGATGGTAGGACACCTTTTGAGACACGAAGGAATAGTTCGCGACATAATAATGTCGGAGATAGGAGTAAAAAGAGGTAGGGGTAGACCCAGATTAGACTATTGCTCTTAAATAGTTATGGATGTAGGATGTTCTACTTTAAGGAAAATGCGTATTTTAGCTCAAGATAGAAAGGATAAAGGTAAGCGTCCAACCAGTATTTTGACTGAGAACTTTAAAAATGTTTAAGTACCTAACCCATGAAAAATTTAGGGAAGAATTAAACAGCTGATCCTGCAAATGACCTCATACGTTTACTACTTCGTTGTCATACAAGTGAGACCAACCTATAGGTGTATGATTTGGTTATAAGTATAGGTGTTGTCCGTTCGGAAAAAGATGAGCGAGTACTTGATTGGAGTAGACTCTAGCGGTCATAATCACAGGAGTCACGATAAGTGACGAGACCAAATAATGCTCTGGTTAGACACCGTAAGGATATAATTTCGAAAACAGCACCTTACTTCTACTATAAATAAAT
Source organism: Xestobium rufovillosum (assembly GCA_963966045.1). Taxonomy (NCBI): domain Eukaryota; kingdom Metazoa; phylum Arthropoda; class Insecta; order Coleoptera; family Ptinidae; genus Xestobium; species Xestobium rufovillosum. The sequence goes on from OZ014494.1 coordinate 18,512,512, forward strand.
GAAAGCAACAAAATAAACACACATAAGGACACATTAAAAGACGAATGATTTAATTTTATGAGTAACAAAACTTATCAAATTAAAAAAAAAAAACTTAAGCGCACCAGGCTATTTGCCATTTTCGTGAAATATTTGGAGGATATGAAATGTAGTATCGGTGTTTGGGCATATACGCTAAATTCGGAAACAAAACGTCTGATAGGTACTTGCGAAAACTGAGATTAAAAGACTGTTTAGCTGAGATGTTAGAACACGATTATTATTATGTCGAACTTACTTTTATTGTTTTATTTCAAATACTTTCACTTTCGGTTTTGTCCTAAGCGGTTGCAATTTAACAGGTTTGCAAATGATCACCATTCCAAGACTCCTTATTAAATGTGTAAGGCTCAAGTAGAAGCGATTTTCCTTATGAAGAATAAAGGAAGAATTGCCAAAAATCACCATGATCTCCAGCATTGTACAAATTTTAACTTTTATTCAAATTTTTCTGTACCTAGAAGTAGCAACTGGTAAGTCCCAAATATGATCATAAAATAGTGTATTAACAGGCATAACCTTCATATAGATTGCACCATTTCTATAAACAAGGACTTAAAAGAACCCCAACCGCTCCTTTTGAAAATAGGAGGCAGTGATTATGATGCATTTGTTCTGCCCGAAGATAACAAAGGAACAATATCTTTTGAAGAAGGAGATGCCTTAGAGTTGGCATGTCCAGGAGGTACTTTACTGTTGGATGGTGATGACATATCTCTCACCACAGCAGAAGCATCATGCGTTTCAGCATCTATCTTCAGAATACATGGCCGTGACGTAACTTTTAAATCAATATCGTGTACTTCGTATCCTGCAACTACTGCTAGGTATAATGAAAAAAAGTGTGGGAGAAAGTTCAAGGAAATTGAAGTGGGTTTTCAACTAGAATCAAGATTTCTGCGTCTCATGATTTCTTGTTTCGACCATATCAGCCAAAGTGTTAAATATGTTCAATTCAACTTGACGAAAACAATTGCAGGATCTCAAAAGGGATTTCCACGAAATAACTGGATGGAAGGAGACTTTTATAGTCCCGGAAATTATAAATTGAACAATTTATACTCTAAAAGGCAACAAAGAAATACAATTAATCGTATCTTAGGATTAAATAGGAACTCCAATAAATATATAAAAGACAATAACGGTTTGTTTCTCGCTAGGGGACATTTAACGGCAAAAACTGATTTTGTGTATGGTTCGCAACAACGAGCAACACTTTACTACATAAATGCAGCTCCTCAGTGGCAAGTGTTCAATGCCGGCAACTGGATGCGACTGGAACAAAGTGTACGAAAATACGCCAGTAATGAAGGGGTGGACTTAGTAGTGTACACAGGGACATACGGATTGGCGACTTTACACCACCAGAAGACTGGTAGATACGAACAACTGAGTCTGTATCCAAATGACGGGATTGCTGCTATTGAGATACCTCAGTTATATTGGAAAGTGGTTTATGAGCCTATATCAAGAGCAGGAATTGTATTTATTGGGGTTAATAATCCATACGATAGTAAAGAAAGGAATATTATTTGCCCTGATGTTTCTGACCGTGTACATTTCTATTACTTCTCCGACAATGCTTACAACCCAAAGAAGGGTTATATGTACGCATGTACTGTTCCTGAATTTAGAAAAATAGTGAAATATTTACCTCCCTTTAGAGCTCCTTACCTTCTTGTATAATTCGATTACCGATCTTCTAAATCATTGGTTAAATGATTGTCAAAGACGATTGTTGATAAATTTTCTTAAACGAAAAGTTTCGTTGCGTACCTAATTCTTTAAAATATATTTTTGTATTTTTAATATTAATTTAAGAACAAAGCTGAGAATATGTAAATATTGTGAAATAAAGTAGTTATTTAGTTCTTTAATGTGCTTTCTAAATTGGAATTTGAGGAAAATATACAGGGAGCCCCACGGTGAGTGGCCTATTGCATTTCGAAACCTGTAAGGTAATTCAACAAATTTGTTCTACAAATCTGTAAAAGAAACATTTCAAATCTGAAAGGCGCGGATAAGTGTGAAAATTTTAGAACTATCAGTTTAACTTCCCACGCGTCAAAAATTTTAACTAGAATTGTGCAAAGAAGGATGGAGAAAAGAGCGGAAAAAATATTAGGGGACGATCAGTTCGAATTTAGACGAAACAGAGGAACGCGCGAGGCCATTCTAGCTTTAGAAGTAATTATAGAAAAAAACAATAGAAAAAGCCTTCGAGAACGTAAAATGGGGGAAGATGTTCGAAATGCTCCGAAAGGTAGGGATGAAATATAGGAACAGAAGAATAATACATAATCTATACATAGAGCAAGCAGCAGTTTATAGAATTTGAGCAGGAACGAAGAGAAGTAGATTTCCGGAAGGGAGTGAGACAGGGATGTGCATTATCACCTCTAGTTTTCAACTTATACTTACATATATCGAAGATGCCATTAATATTGTTAAGGACAGAACAGGCACAGGCATTAATATACAGGGTCAAACTATTAACATGCTCAGATTTGCGGATGATATAGCAGTGTTAGCATCACCAGCAACGAAGAATTAGGAATGGCTTTTAATGAAATGCGGAAGCAATTTTGACAAAGGGCTATGGCATGAGAATCAATAAAAAGAAAACCAAAATTTTGGTATGTAGAGAGGGCGTGAAAATAGAATTAAAACTAAAATACAAATAATAAAGAGATAAAGGAAGTCGCGGATTTCTGCTATTTAGGAAGTCACATAACTCGAGATGGTAGGAGCTCTAAAGATATAAAACGAAGAATAGCACAGCGTCGAGTTGCGTTTAACAAAAAGAAACAAGTACTGTTATGCTCGAGAACGGTTAATGTAGAAACTCGGAAGAGACTCTTAAAGACGTATGTATGGAGTACGGCATTATACGGGAGCGAAACTTGGACAATTGAATTAGATAAACAAGAACATTTTTTACTTAGTGGGCACTTTTCCATTAGCTTAAAACGTGATACACCTATAAATCAAGAATATAAACGTGATATTGATTAGGTACAGTTTTTAATAAAACCGTCGATAACTTGTCGCACGTTAAAGATACACGTTTTCATTTTACTGATCTTTATCACAAAACTATTATTAATTTCAGTCATAATAAAATCTTTGTACCTATTATTTAATCAAAATCGAACGATATTTATTTTAAAATTGTTTACTTCAAAATTTTATCAATAGCTTGGCAAATCTAGATTTAAAGTAATTATATTCTCTTTTGAAAAATGTACCTGTGGCACCAAATTTTTCTAATGGAGCAATTTTCACGTACTTACCTTCATACGGCAGGTGGCTGGCTATACTGCATTATGACGTTATACGCTGTTATGACCGCATGTTTTCCTCTCGAGCTTGTTCATATTTTAAAACTATTTTCTGCAGTTTTAGATAAATTTATTCTAAATTTATTTTATTATCATTTTAAATGTCGAAATGCGGACTATCAATTATTATGGTTAACTAGAGGAGAGGTTTGAAAACGACAACCATAAAATTGGTCAAGATTTCTAGATGGTATTTGAAGTTCCTCTTTCTGACCAGACAGCGCGCATAACACGGACATCCCGATTTTAATATAGGACCTTATGGAAATACAAAACATAAATTAACGTTTCTACGAGAAAATCAAAAGAATTGGGTGAAATTTTTAAGTAAGTTGTCCAAAATGACTTGAAGAATCAAGTTTCTGCATCTAGGATCTTAATTTTTTAAGAATGAAGCAAATGATCATTTTTACAAATTTGAATTACGCTCTATGTCACTAGTTTGAGTTTGGCAACTCCCTTGTTTTAATCGTCCATCAATCTGGTGTTTATTTTTGCTTTTCATGTAGTTTATGAGATAATTAAGGTTTAAATTTTTGTATTTTTTGCGTTTTATTCACGAAATCAAGAACAGAATTACATCAATTAGTTTGTATCAAGAGGCAAAATGTTTTATAAACAATAAATTCGTTTCATTCAGAATTATCGATAATTTCTGATGCACTTATGATGTTACCCCACGGCAATTTCAATGTAGCGACCAATAAAAATACAGAGTCTTACAGACTGGAGCCAATCACAATAGAATTACAGCGATAATTCACCTCTACAAACGTCAACTGTTCAGGTTAAGTTTAAAAATAAGGATACCAATTTTCGAGAAATTGCCCATTAAACACCATGCCTGCATCAAAATAACAGATAATTCTTCATTCAAGTTCAATAAAGGAGTTGTTAATGTTATTATTATCATTAACTTCTCATGGTGTTAACATTTGTAGAGGTATTCAAGTATTCAAGAATACAACAGAGTTGTAGTGAGCACGTTCCTTATTTTAATAGTTAAAATAGCAAGATGCCATTTTTCATCCTTTATTGTTACATTATTATGACATATTGAAGTGATTATTCGATTAATGTAGGTACTATCACCGATATGGATAAGATGAAGAATGGTATATATTTAGCTTTTAGGGCATCTGTCAGGCTCATGGTAGCATCAAAAGGTAACAGCAACATGAAAATAAAGAGACAATACCGTTAGATTAAGCAAGTGAGAAAGGGTTACATTACTTACGGCGGGTCCTCCAACCGCTAGCATCCCCCTCGGCTGCTGGGCTAGGGTATGTCTTCGGCACACTCCTAATACGAATCCTCCTCCAAGCGTCTACCAGTTGAGACGCCCGCAGAAAATGGACGTTACCTACAGCCCTATGGAAAAGTTATTACATTGATATTAAAATTAATAACTGCACAGGTAAATCTGTATCTACTCTATTACGATGATTCTACCGTCTACGCTACTGGATAACTCTACATCTACGCTTGGTAATAGGTACCACTTTCATTGTTCCCTTTAGGGAACCTCAGTTACCTAGCTCGAGCTCTCTACCTTCCACGGTAGGCGTAAAACTCTATACCTACCCCCTTTGGGTCAAGCTCTCTATGTCTCTTTGCCCCACCCCCCTCTGGGGTAAAACTCTATTTGCCCCTGTTGTGGTAAAACTGCCTATCTGTACATACCAAACACATAATCTGCCCTTGTTTGGGTAACTTTCCACATAAGTCCTTGGTCACTTCTGACTCACTTGCTTATTGAAACACCCTCATATATGGCACACATTGCCCATCCATCCACAAAGGTACTCGCTTTAGCCACTACCACCACAAACGGTTGACTGCCCTATTCACTATTCTATAGTTTTGAACCAACCCATCGGACCCCCGTCAGATAGGTCACGCATTTACTTAAGCATGCAGGGTTGCCAATCATCTTAAATGAGTGGTTAACTTAAACAGGTCATGTTTTCGTACTTAATATCAATGACCGGGAAAGAGCTTCCAGTACTTCAGGAGAAATAAGCTATATTAATTTGCCTGTCCTACACAATTTATATTGAGAACATAACTTACAAAGTCATATCTCTGAAGTTCCAACAAATGTTGAAACGGAAAAGAAAACAATTGAAAACAATGCCCAAAACAATTAAAAATAATAGAACAAAAGAACTAAACAAAATTTTCATAATTTCTAATTTATCAACTTTAATTTTTGATTAAAAATATGCATGGCACAAAATCAACAATAATAAAGCTGGAGTGCAATAATTTCGTTTGTCCACGACTATCTTATAATATACTCTTTATACTTGTGTTTCTTCAATCATAATTAGATACATTAATCACTGCAGTGATTAATGAATATTATTCACTACACCAATAGGAACATCGCTTTGACCCTTTTTTACATTTATTTAGTAGGCCGCGATCGCGATGTGTCAGTTCAAATTGAAACGTCAAATCAGCATGGTTTGCTTTTAATTTGAAATGCATATTCTAAAAAAGAAGATATAATGAGTAGTGAGAGTGAAAACGAGGTTTCTTTAACAGCACCAGCAATAAAAGAAGCTGCAGAACTTGCCTCATTAGATTCATTGCCCAAAAAACCAAGAAAATTATACCTGAGAGCGTATGTATGAATCTTTCTTACACTGGAGAAGGGAAATGAAGGTAAATTCTTTCTGGGAATCTGTTTTGATAGTCGTGGACAAAGTATAGTATACAACTCGTTATAATGATGCTATTATTACCTCGGATGATTACAAAACTCGCTCGTTTCACTCGCTCGTGTTGTAAACTTCATCCTCGGTAATAATAGCATTCATTATAAACTCGTGTATAATATACTATTAAGTGATTGGTTTCACCAAATCCTAACATATGTGTAAGTAACATTTTTTTCATAGCAGTTACAAAGGTACAATTTTTGTTATAGGTATTTAATTTGTCTGCTATTGGACAAAAGTCTGTGGCAAAGTTATATCAGCCAGCCACAAAATTAATAACCTATTTCCAGGTATGTTTATTGCCATTTCAATCCGAATTCACTCTAAAAATTGTCATGTACAGTCTGTCCGCTTAGTAATGATTCTTTCCTCTATATTTTCGTATTAAAAAGCTTTCTTAATAAAATTTACGCTTTCTTAATAACAATCATTTCAAAAAAATGTACAATCCACTTACGTGAATAACATAATGCATTAGGTCGGTTCTGACATAATGCAAGAGGGATATCTAAATAAAGCTGGTTGTTTTAAATAATACACAAGGCTACTTTAGCAAATAATGATTATATTTACAATAATTATTAAAATTTAGTTATAAAATACTCACCTATTTAGCTATCAACTAATTTTAAAATTATATTGTGTATATTTTTAAAATAATTATTTTTTTACATTTTCAATACTTCTAAGAATGTGCCATTCTTAGTTTAGACATTTCTTGAACAAATAAAATAATTGTGCTAATTACCATCTCTTGCCTGGCTGATTTTGGGACACCAGTGTTACTATGTGGCATGTATATTTTGAATTAGCCTACAAGGTACCTAATTCAGAACGAGTACGCCAAACTTCAGGAGATTATAGAGGTGCTCAAAATAAGAAGAAAAGTTCATATGAACATGTGACCAAAAGTTACATTTTAACAAAGGTACAGGGTGTTGAAGTTTCTGGGAAAAGAATGGTTATCTCCGAAACTATGAAAGCCATTGAATTAAAATTTTAGGGCGACTGTCCTTTGTAGACCTGTGTTGTTTTAAATAAAAGGTTTTATACTCATAAATAACATCGCAAGTAGTTATGGAAAAATCGATTGTTGATGATTTTTTTTCACCAGAAATACAGATTATGAACGGTTTCACAAAAACTTAAAAAAGCTTACGAAACATTCCAAGTTGCCGATAGATTTTCTTCAAAATTGAACAGACAGTAAGTACCTCCAATTACCTACCTGCTGAGAGTACCGGCATAACTGGAAGCAGTACAAAAGCAAAACTTTTTGGAACAGTAGTATAAGTGAAAATCGTTCCGAAAATTTTAACCCAGTAACGTTCATGTTCATGGTTTTCGAGATACTGAAGCAGAAAGACATTTTTAAGGAAATTCGCCAGTAGTCTTAGTAGTCACTTTTGGTTATACTACTTGTTTCTTCTTATTTCGAGCTTCTCTGCTTTCCCCTGAAATTTGGCGCACCGATTCTGAATCACCCTGTATAGTATAGAATTTATTGCATCACAATAGAATTCTAGCTACGTCCAAGGCAGGTAAATATGTCACAGTATTCCTAAAATCGTTGACATCACAAGCGTACGAATATCCAGACTTTTGGTCATTCTTTTTCCAAGTAAGCCAGTTAATTTTACCAGACACATCTGTACAAATGTAATCAACTTTATTTTGATATGGGTTATTTGCGCTTACAAAAACAACTCCAGCTTTGTTTTTCGGGTCATAAACTGCTTTCCAATAAAATTTTGGAACAGGTATTCCAGTATTTGTGTTATTTACATACAAGTACAACTTTGTTTCTTTTCCAGTAGCAGAGTGTGGAAGGGTAGCTACCCCATACGTACCGGTATATACAATCAAATCTAAATATTTATTACTAGCGTAATTCCTGACATTGTCTTCTAATGTTTTCCAGTTTCCTGCATTGAGCGTTTGCCATTGCGGGGCCACGTTAACGAAATAAAAGGTGGCTTTTTGTTGCGACCCATACACATAATCTGTTTTAGCCGTGAGATGGCCTCTTGCTAAGTAATACACTCCAGATTTTATATACTCTGTAGAATCTCCTTTGAGTCCAAGAAGATAGTTGATGGTCTTCCGCTGAACATCTTGTTTATACAAAGTATTGACATTCGAAGTTCCCACGTTATAGAAATTCCCTTGTACGAAGTCGTACCTCGGATAGTTTATTTGATGTCCCCCTATAGTTTTGGTTAAATTAAACGTACTGTAAAGTGTGTTTTGGTTTTGAGAATCGAAGCACAACAACATAAAACGGATGAATTTTGATTTAACTTCAAAACCAACTTCGATTTCCTTGTAATTCTTTTGACAATCTTTCCCTGTAAAACGGGCTTTGTTGTCTTGACTATTTGAACTGCAAGTGAAAGCACTAAATGTAGCTTCAACTGTATTTACTTTAAACTTTTTGCCAGAAACACAAGTTGCTGTTGCAGTAGAATATGAAGTCTTTTTTCCTTTGATAATTAAGGTTCCTCCGGGGCAAGCCAGTTCACATTTGGTGAAGGATAAAGTACCAGAGTTGTCCTTGGGTAGAATAAAAGCGTCATAACTAGTACGGCGTGGTTTAAGTAGAAGTGGTTGGTGTTCTTTTAAATCTTCATTAATAGAAATTGAACATCCTATAAATAGAGATGAAGAAAATTAATTAACATGAAAAACACATATTTACTTTCGTATCAGAAAAATAGTCCACAGTAAATGCTATGTTGTGAAACATCGCTCAAAAGATGAAACCAAAAAAATATGCAAAGCGATAAAACAAGAAAATCTGGTCTATTTCCGGTTCATTCGGAACTTATTTATTTGTTTGGGTTGTGCCAGAAAATTGCAATTCAATAGCATAGCCCCATTGAATTTAATTCCTTAATTGAAAATGGTAAAGCAATAAATGACAAGTTGGCTGGGTTCCTTTGGCACCCTGTATAGTAATTTTAGAATCGTAGCGAATTAGTATTTTCTCCCATGACCCCCTAAGAAAGCGGCACGTTGCATAGCAGCATAGTAGGCTGGAAACTTGACAATTGCATTGCCCGTGCGCTAAACTCAGCTGTGTTGTAATTTTTGAAAATTGCACAGTTAGTTCAAATTTTGTAGTCAGCTTTGAGATTTTGACGTTAACTGAATAAATATTCTGTCACGTCTCTTTTAAATTTAATAATTTTTTATCAGAAAAATCTCTTAAAATGTACGGCAGTTGAACATTTTAATGGTTACTCCGTGGAAGACCTAAATATTTTAGGTACGAACTACTAGTCATTATTAATTGGCGGGCAAGAGAACAAATCAATGTGTCATTCATGAGCCGGTCGGAATTATTAGAATATTATGCTCATGGTAAGTTAGTAGGCTACTTGGAAATTTTGACATCTATTAATATAGACAACAGACAAATCCTTAAAAATAAAGTTACTGTTTTATGAATAAATTTGTCTTCTTAAAGGGTCGTGGGAAAAATAATGTATACATAACTCAATGGAAAGTGTATTTCCTATAAGCTCGCGTGATTTCTGCACTCGGCTACGCTTCGTGCATAAAATTTCACGCTCGTGTGAAATTTGTCACTTTCCATGCCCGTTATATACTATTATGCGTTATTTTTATTTTTATTAATTTTATTATCAATTTTATTTGAAAGTCGACTATAAACCAAAAGTCTTTTTGTGTAGGTAGGTACATTTGCTGAGTTTATACTGTATATTCTGTGCTGATATGCCTATTAAATTTAAATAAAAATGCTACGTCTTAGTTTTTGGTTTATTCACTTGCACTGAAACTGGTGATAAAATATTCAGCAAAAATAAAAATAACACCTGTTTACTAATCAAATTAGTTACATTTCCAAAATTATTATAAACATTGCTTTTATAACAAATTGTGATGGAAAATAAAATCTTGTTTATCCTGTCTTCTATAGAAGCAAAGCAATAAATAACAATACTAAGAACACAATGTATTAATTGTTGCTGAAAAGCATTTCGTGAGTGGTAAGTCATGCTAATTACTTACCCTTTTGAGTCCGGCGAGATTCTGTAGCATCTTCGCACATGCAATTCAGAACCGCACATAACCAATTCAGCGAGATATTCATACTGCAGTGAATAAAATTTGTAATAGAAAAATTCAGGGTATCTTTATGCGACATATGTAGATATATGACTGATGGCTTCATTAATTCACACTCATGATGGAAATATTTCTATTTGATATGGATTGTGGTATTTGGTAGAGTTTGATACATTACAATAATCGCTGTACACATTTGTAGCCATTCGCACTAAGAAAGCAATCGTAGTGAGGCATAGACTCAACGAAGTGGGTTTACCAGATAATTTACATACTCACACTAATCATCGAATAATTGTCGGCTATAATTATTAAACAATCGCTTCTATATAATGATACTGAATCTACCTCGCTGCGGCAGGCCCATATTTGTCTCGTAGATTTTTTCGCGTTATACAATTTTTGAAAATCACATTTTTGCACCGATTGTTGCAAAATATTTGGTCTGCATATTTTTTAATTAATTTTATCTGAGCACACGCTTCAGTATCAAAGTTTTCAACTTTTCAAATTATTACGTCAGTGGGGTCTCTATCGAGGAGCGTCGATAATAGCCGAAAAGTGCGCTTGTTGTAAACAGCGTTTCTGCTTAATTTTGTGGGCGCGCTTTACGTAGGTACGCTAAAATTATTATTGTTTACATTTTTGGCAGTTATCGAGTAAATAAATACAGGGTGTTTCAGGAGGAATGGTAGGTACATATAGTATCGTTCATTTTGAACAAAAAAGTTCAGATGAACAGGTGTCCAATTCCCAATGGTTAGTAAGATACAGCAATTTTAATGTAGAGCGCTTTACAGACATATACCTATTACACTAATACAAACAACTCCCCATTCCTTGCATGTGCAAAAAGCGTGACAGAAAAGGAGATAGAAATAGTATATTCTACTTCGTCGTTTATATTTGTTAGATGCATACCAAGCATGCGCAAGTAGGTACGTTCGGTGAACGGTTGCGACTTATGCAGATTTTGTATACATCTGTCTCTTAATGTCTGGTAGGTACGCTTTCGGAGCGTAATGCAGACCCACTGATTACAGAGCAATTATCCAGTAGGTTGCTGTAAAACAAGTGTCATTTCACATTTATCATTATTAGGATAGGCCCCATCCATTGGCCAGCTAGGTCTCCGGACTTAACTCCACTGAATTATGGGTTACGGGGAGGGATTAAAATAATATTTATAAAGAAAAATAGGCACACGTGATGAATTAATCGCCCGTATTATGGCCAGTGCTACAAGAATAAAATAGTGCCGGGAAGAACTGCAAAGTTTGGAGGTGGAATTTTTGGGCCATTCCCTTAAAATATATACTTTATTTTGTATATCAAAAGTTAGTTGTCAGAATTAATGAAGTACCTAATAAATTCGTTTATGCAGTAATTCAACTGTCTGATGTATAACTCAGTAACTATTGAGAATTGGACACGTGTTCATATGAACTTTATTGTCCAAAATAAGCGATACTATAACATACTGAAGTATGTACTATTTCTCCTGAAACACCCTGTATAGCTTAGAGGACCAGCAAACCTCCAGTTAGGTATATTTCAATCAAAATTATGTACATTGAATTTGGATTTGGATTTAATGCAACGACCCCATCCCAGAAACACATATTGACGTACTGGAGAAACTTTGAGACCCAATGATTATGAAACGAATCTGAATATATTTAACGGTACATCTCTGGTTATACTCAACAGTACTATTTAAATACACCCTGCATTTTTGTTGTTACTGGGGAAAGTGCAACCTCGATGTTAGCATCATCATACGGAACATCAACCCTACTATACCCTACTGACGCAAATGCCAGAAACTCGCGTTCATGATGGACCATGGGCTCGCTGCACCAATCGGTCATACTCGGATTAGCAGGTTGCACTTGAACCGACATAAAAATTATCTAAAAACTAAAATCGCTGCAGCTGTGGATTTTCGCTTTAAAGTACGAATTCAACGACATTTTTTGCCTCCATTATATGAGCAGAAAGAAATGTATGGTCAGTTGATGCCCTTATAAATAACAAATAAAATATCGTTTTTGTATTCATTTCTCAACTCTTCAAGGTCTGGTAATACTTTATTCTCAAATAACAGACACCTTTTAAATCGTATAAAAAGTTGATTTTTGAGTATCTCTTCGAATGTCTAGTTCCTTCTTAATCTATTTTGATTACTTTTCTTTACTTCTTATCTACCAGTTTCCTCAATTTGACAAGCCTTAGTGGACACTAAAACCTTTTTTATGGTTCCTCCTGACCTTTACCAGGTCACTTATTAATTCCACATAACTCATTGTAAAATAGTAATTGCATAATAATAAGTAATTGCATAATAATAAAGCAAATTCACTATTTAGCAGGTTAGCAACTCGTCACTGATTTGGCCACCTCTGTTAAAGAAACGAGAGTAGTTAGAAAATGAGAGCCTCAGGCCAGGCCATCGAGTTCTCCAGGTGCCATCGAGTTCTTCGGCAGTGACCTTGAAAGAGACCAGAGGCTGCTGAAGGAGTCGTTGCGTCATCCGAAGAAGTGTCTTCAGCAGCGGCATCTGCAGCAGCCTCTGGTGTCTTTCAAGGTCATTGCTGAAGAAGTGTGCATATCTTCAGCAGCGTCTGGTGTCTTTCAAGGTCATTGCCGAAGAAGTGGGCATGTCTTCAGCAGCGTCTGGTGTCTTTCAAGGTCATTGCCGAAGAAGTGGTCTTCAGCAGCGGCCAGGCGCATGCGCCGGGGCTATTCCTCAGGTCAGTCCACCCAGTTCTTCGGCAATGACCAGAGGCTGCTGAAGAAGGGCCTCTGGTGTCTTCGGGGCCTTTGGTTGTGGCTCAGGCGCCTGCGCCGGGGCTTAAAAAGTGCGCGTGTTGCTCATTGTTGCGCAATGGAAGAATGTTCTGGAAATGCTGATGCAATAGTACGCAGATGTTGCAGAATTAATGTTTTTTCTCGGAAATTCCAACGTTTGTAATTGTTTACACTAAATAAATATTGTTATCAAAGTTTGAGAAAGAAACAATAGATTCGAAGTCGATAAGAGATGTTATGATTTATTGTTTTTATTATGATGAAATATTAATAGCTAAGAACGTTCTAGAAAAACCTTTCAACTTTGCCGACAGGAAATGTATATTTGTTTGGTTTGACTCCCACATTCTGCATGCTAATAAGTACATGTGCACTTAATATGTCGCAAACTCTACAAGTTGATCGAGATTATTTTATACCCTGTTGTTTGTATTATTATAATAAAATCATTCTAGAACATAAAAAGTTTGAAGGCCACCGCCAGAAACATAAACACTCGATTGATTGTTGTTTTTGATAACTTCTGCATGTTACCAAAATTTTGCAAGCTCGGCAAAAGCTGGGAGATAAATAGAACGAATATAATTGCGAGAATTATTATTTAGTAATCACTTCAATAGTTCAGTTGGTTCCCACGGAATAGGTGCGGTAAAAGTTAGTTTCCCAATATGGATGTTGTAATTGGCCAAGATGATGTTGGAGATATTTTATTGTACCATTTTATCCTCCAAAATTTACCGGAAAATTTAAAAGTAAGTCCATTTGCAGTAATCATTTCTTTCATTCTTCAAGCATTCTGTTAATAAAACTCATTCATAATAATTTCATTATATGTAGTTAAAAAGCTCACGTATCTGATCCATAATTGTAAACTATTTTATATCTTTAGAACCAACCCAAAATGATTATGTACGGAAATGTATCGCACATGGCAACGGAAACCGAAAATGTTTTATTTTCTGGACTATTCATGGAGAAAGAAACCAAGATAATTTTGTTGGAATCGTGCAGTGAACTTGTGGTCATTTGGGTCAATATTGTAAATCGTAAGTAAAGTATTTAGATTTTTTAATATGCAGTGATAGTAGATAAAAAGTGTGGATTTTGGACTTCCCAATTTTAGTAGTGGAAAATTGCCGATTTTGTGATTCACAATTTTAGTAGTGGAAAATTAATTGTTTTTATAATGAATGAAGTTATTTCTTTGTTTGTCCGCCCGTTTGTTTGTTTGTTTGTTTGTTTGTTTGTTTGTTTGTCTGTCCGTTTGTTTGTCCGTTTGTTTGTTTGTTTGTTTGTTTGTTTGTTTGTTTGTTTGTTTATAATGAATGAAGTTATTTCTTTGTTTGTCCCTCCGTTTGTCCCTCCGTTTGTTTGTCCGTTTGTTTGTTTGTTTGTTTGTTTGTTTGTTTGTTTGTTTGTTTGTTTGTTTGTTTGTTTGTTTGTTTGTTTGTTTACTAGTATAATTTCGTAACTATGATTTTTCTCTTGTTGCAGCCAACGATGTATAAGCAGCGTCACGAATTTGATTACACTATTTTATTATTTTAATGAATAAAATGTATTTTAATATAATATTATCATATTATGAACAGTATTATATTATTTTAATTGACAAAATGTATTTTAATATAATAAATTATATTATATAATTTACCGTATTCCATGGGAACCAACTGAACTATTGAATTGATTACTAAATAATACGTAATAGTACGTAAACGTCTTGTTGGTGGATTGGTATGCGAATGACAAGCTGTCTGTTGACACCAGACAGCTGTTGACCCAGACAGCTCTATCCGCAAACACCATGGCTGATGACACAAGCAAGAATAGAAAGAGGAAAAACCCCTCTATGTAGATGCAGCTTAGATGCGGCAGTACGTAAACGTCTTGTTGGTGGATTGGTATGCGAATTTCGTCATTGGCATTGAATGTTGTTGTTGACACGAACGGCTGATGTAACAGACAGACAGATAGACAGACAGGCAGGCAGGCAGGCAGACAGACAGACAGACACAGACAGACAGACACAGACAGACAGACAGACAGACAGACAGACAGACAGACAGACAGACAGACAGACAGACAGACAGACAGACAGACAGACAGACAGACAGACAGACAGACATCTGATGAGAATTCTGAAGTAGGAGAATAACTATAGATTCCTATTTGTCTCATCGAGCTGGTTAATTTGATACCCTCCATGACCTAAGTGGGCGGGGCAAGTGGTGTGTGCAGTGGGCCCTAATCTACATGCGTTCTATATTACCGACATTCAATTTGCACTTTCCAGTAAGTGTAACAGAAATCTACATGTGTTCTATATTACCGACACTCAATTAGTACTTCCAGCACTCACCAGATGGTTCCCACACGTGTCCGAAACGCATTTAGATAACAAGTAATTTCAAAACATAGTACGTATCAAAATAAACAAACTGACGAATGTTCTAGAATGTTATTTTATTGTAATAATACAAACAAATAAACGGGTCACCTTGTAGTGTCTACAACGTAGTATGTGCATATACAGAACGTGGGAGCAAACCTAAACAAACATAATCCTGTCGGCGAGTTGAAAGGTTTTTTACCCATAATAAAAACAATTATAACATCTCTTATCGGCGGCGAACGTGTTTTTTCTTAAACTTTGATATCAATATTTATTTAGTATAAACAATTGCAACCATTGGAATTTCCGAGAAACTTCTGTTTACAATCCTAAGTATATATGGATGATTTAAAAGACGGGCATGTAGGCATCCGATTAGCTCAGTTGGTTGGAGCGAGGGCTCCGGTGCGCGGGGACCCGGGTTCGAATCCCGGTCGGCGTCATTTCCAGAACGTTTGCGAAAACCCCGGCGCATGCGCCTGGGTCACATCCAAAGGCATCTAGCAGTAGTTGAACCTTACCACCCACAACCACACCCACTGGATGCCGCCCACAACCTCTATCATTGGCTGTTGCCCCGCCCACTCTCATAGAGCCCCGGCGCAGGCGCCTGAGCCACAACCAAAGGCCCCAAAGACACCAGAGGCAGAAGTCGTTGCTGAAGACATTACTCGAGGACTCCTTCAGCGTAGAAGGGGAAAAAACATTAATTCTGCAACATCTGCGTACTATTGCATCAGCATTTCCAGAACATTCTTCCATTGCGCAACAATGAGCAACACGCGCACTTTTTAAGCCCCGGCGCAGGCGCGTGAGCCACAACCAAAGGCCCCGAAGACACCAGAGGCCCTTCTTCAGCAGCCTCTGGTCATTGCCGAAGAACTGGGTGGACTGATCTGAGGAATAGCCCCGGCGCATGCGCCTGGCTGCTGCTGAAGACCACTTCTTCGGCAATGACCAGACGCTGCTGAAGACATGCCCACTTCTTCGGCAATGACCTTGAAAGACACCAGACGCTGCTGAAGACATGCACACTTCTTCAGCAATGACCTTGAAAGACACCAGAGGCTTCTGCAGATGCCGCTGCTGAAGACACTTCTTCGGATGACTCAACGACTCCTTCAGCAGCCTCTGGTCTCTTTCAAGGTCACTGCCGAAGAACTCGATGGCACCTGGAGAACTCGATGGCCTGGCCTGAGGCTCTCATTTTCTAACTACTAACGAGAAGCGTTTTGTGCCATAGGGACTCAAAATCTCAAGTATAGCCGAGGCCTTATGCTGCATAAACCCTTGGAGCGCTGAATGTGGTCAGCTCAGCAACATTGTAACTAAGTGACTGAGTCGTAGCGTTTCTGTCGCAGATCTTAAATAATAAATTAAGGGGCACTGTCGTCTCACTAATTCACTAATGCTGTCTTAAGATGCTACCTTATCTAAAAAAAACATGAATGGCGGTATGAGATAAAATCTTAGATAACAGATTGTATCTAAAACCAGAAGCCGGTTTGAAATAACGGTTCATAGTCAATAACATTTTATAATAATATGTATTTACCCATCAACTTGAATTAATCAAATTAAAGCAATACTGATTACTGAACTTGGTTCATTTGTTCAGAGAAAAACTATTTTTTCTTAATTTAACAAAAGACTTAACGATTCCGAAATACACTCTTAACTGTAATCTTTAAATTCCGTGATATAATATCAGCATATTGTTTAAAAGTGATTAGGTCAACTTCCTTTACTTGCAATCGCGTGAAACTTTTTCCGAAGTAACTACCGGAGAAGCGAGAACCCAAAATGATGTGGAAGCAAACACTACTACTTGTTTTGTGGTTCATACAAGGAAACCTATCTGCTGTATTAGGACCTCGAGCTGGTAAGTTACTGCTATCTACTAATGTCACGTACATATTTAATTTGAATTAAATTTTGCCATTTTTTATATCAATAAGTAAAGTTCTTTACCTCGGAAATAAATAATCCTTTTGGCATTTCTAAAGTGCATTAGTTGAGAGAAGAAAGTAATTTTATAGAATTTAGATCTGATGACAATCCTTGAAATACGCACAAGAAATCCAATAGTATATTTTCTAAGTAAGTAGATTTATGAAGCTGGTATTCGAGGCCAAATCATCGGCACGAATATAATGAAATCTTATGGCAAATCATCAGTCAAGAGTGAATTTACTATTAATTCTCCGATAAAGATAATCTCCGGTTGTCACCGACTGCAAATTAAAAAAAAACTCCTTATAAAGAAAATTTAATATGTTGTCAATAATATATTTCTAAAATAATTATTTAAACATGCGAGTTAGTTTAAATTTCTTTATAAATTTTCTTATTATTAAGTAAGATTTCCATAAAATAACAGGCGTTCCCTGCAGTGGGATAAACCCTACGAGTTTCCAAAAACATTTTAAAGCAGAGGCACAGTAAAAAGTGATTTTCAATGGGAAAAATTGATATATTTAAAATTACGTCGTGGTATAATAAAACAGCAATATCAATCTCAACGTGAATGTTCAGCACTATGTCCACGGCGTTATATTTTGCGCAAAAAAAGTTATTCTGCTTCCTTCAGAACCTCTAGAAACCTAGGTATTTAAATTTGAGTGTAGGCACACAAGAAGTTCACAGAATCAGTCTACAAAATCAAAATTTTTTATTTGAAACCGAACAAAGTTCGTTAAATAGACAAAACTTAATAATTTCACTAGCAGAATTTGGTGATAATGAGCTAATGAGCATCACGTTATCGAGATATGCCTGCCAACTTCTGCAAATTAAATTATTTTGTCTGCAACCGTCAAATTATACCTTTATTGCTTGTGCGGATCTGAACGCAAAATAAGGTTCATTATTCATTATTCAATTATTGCTATTGTAGCACATACAGCTACCCAAAGGACTTGTACCTTGACGCAGTTCTAGTAATACTGGGACGGGTGGGATGGCTTGCGCGCTTCAATGATCTAAAGAGCCGAAACATAGGTTTAACCATATTGGAGGGGTTTTTATTTGAGAAGCCAGACTAAATCAAGTCCCTGAAAGGGGGCAGCAGCTCTTTCAGTAATCATAGTGGCAGAGATCGTGAGGGTCGGTATGGCACTGTGATACACACTACTGCGATGTGGAAGGCAACGGGAAACCACCACATTATTATATCCCTGGTACAGCGTACTTCGAATTTATGATGATGGCACTTTCTGGAGTAAAATATTCCGGAGGTAAAATAGTCCCACATTCGGATCTCCGGGCGGGGACTGCTTCGGGGGGAGTCATCAGAAATGATAAGTGTAACATCTCACGAGTCGGAGCGTGGAATGTTAGAAGCATGAAACAAGTATGAAAGTTAAAGAATTTGAAAATTGAGATGGATAGGTTAGCATTAGACGTAGTAGGTATTAGTGAAGTGCGATGGCCAGAAGCCGGAGACTTCCGGAGCGGAGATTTTAGAGTAATACACACAGGATCTGTAGGAGGAAATTCGGGAGTAGGAATTGTTATGCGGAAAAAAGTAGGGCAGAGTGTAGAAAATTTCTTACAGCAAAGTGACAGGGTAGTTATGGTTAGGTTAGATTCGAAACCTGTAAAAACAGTAATAATACAGGTATATATGCCCACTTCTAACTACAGTGATGAGGTCGTAGAGGCAGTTTATAGTGATATTGAACATGTGCTAGATTTTGTGAGAGGACTCGAAAATTTAATAATTATAGGAGATTTCAATGCAGTCGTAGGCACAGGGCGAGAGGGCGGAATAGTTGGTCCCTTTGGATTAGGCAATAGGAACGATAGAGGAGTGAGACTGATAGAGTTCTGCGATAAACATAACTTAACGGTCGCGAACACTCTATTTCACCATCATGTTAGGAGACGCTACACGTGGAAGATGCCAGGAGACCTAGGGAGATATCAAATAGATTACATTCTTGTTAGGCAAAGATTTAGAAATCAAGTTAGGGATTGTAGAAGTTATCCAGGAGCAGATATAGATAGTGATCACAATATAGTCGTTATGAAGGCCAATCTTAAATTTAAGATTTTGAAAAAACGAAGCGGAAGAAGGTATCTTGACCCAGAGAAACTAAAAGATGATGATACGCGCGATAAGTTCGAGAAAAAGACAAACGAAGTACTAAAGGGCGCGGGCGAAAATATTGTTAGGGACATAGAGGCAGAATGGAATTGCATTAAAAATAGTTTAGTTTCCTCAGCTAGGGATATTTTGGGTCATAAACAGAATGAAAGTAGGAAACCCTGGATAACAAAACATATTGTGAGTCTAATAGAGGAAAGGCGCAAATATAAAAATAGGTTAGATGAAATAGGGAAACAAAGATATAAGGCGATCAAGTGGGAAATTATTCGGAAATGTAGGAAAGCGAAAGAGCAATGGATCGATGATAAGTGCAAAGAAGTGGAAAATAAGTTCGAAATAGGAAAGACTGATGAAGCATATAAAATAATTAGGAGAAATTTTAGAGAAATTGGATCTAGTACCAAAAGCATTAGGAATGAGGCAGGAGATATCCTAATCGAAAGCGGGGAGAAGGCAGATAGGTGGAAGGAATATTTAGGAAACTTATATGCGGGACAGGAAGTGCAAGATATATTAGAAAGTGAAAGCAGTGTAGAAGGGGATAACCTAGGGAGTCCTATAATGAGAGAAGAGTTTGAGCTAGCACTAAAAAGTTTAAGGAATAATAAAGCACCAGGTATAGATGGCTTGCAGGCAGAAATCTTAAAGTGCGCAGGTCAAGAGGTAATAGATCGTTTATTTAAATTAGTTAGTCGCATATACCTGACAGGCGAGATTCCAGAGGATTACAAACTGAACATCATGGTAGCTTTGCCAAAAAGGAAAGGCGCGGATAGATGCGAAAATTTTAGAACTATCAGTTTAACTTCCCATGCGTCAAAAATTTTAACTAGAATTGTGCAAAGAAGGATGGAGAAAAAGGCGGAAGAAATATTAGGAGAAGATCAGTTCGGATTTAGACGAAATAGAGGAACGCGCGAGGCCATTCTAGCTTTACGAGTAATTATAGAAAAAACGATAGAAAAGAGAAAGAGCGTATATATAGGATTTGTAGATTTAGAAAAAGCCTTCGACAACGTAAAATGGGGGAAGATGTTCGAAGTGCTGAGAAAGGTAGGGATGAAATACAGGGACAGAAGAATAATACATAATCTCTACAAAGAGCAAAAGGCAGTTATAGAATGTGAGCAGGAACGAAGGGAAGTAGATATCCGGAAGGGAGTGAGACAGGGATGTGCATTGTCACCTCTAGTTTTCAACTTATATATCGAAGATGCGATTAATATTGTTAAGGAAAGAACCGCCTCAGGGATCAATGTACAGGGCCAAACTATTAACATGCTCAGATTTGCGGATGATATAGCAGTGTTAGCATCTAGCAAAGAAGAATTAGGAGCGGCTTTGAATGAAATGGAAGCAGTTTTGACACAGGGCTACGGCATGAAAATCAATAAAAAGAAAACTAAAATTTTGGTATGTAGATGGAGTGAAAATAGAACTAAAATTGAAATACGAATAGGAAATGAGAAGATAGAGGAGGTCGCGGATTTCTGCTACTTAGGAAGTAAAATAACCCAAGACGGTAGGAGCACTAAAGATATAAAACAAAGAATGGCGCAGGGACGAGTTGCGTTTAACAAAAAGAAACAACTGTTATGTTCGAGAACGGTTAATATAGAGACTAGGAAGAGACTCTTAAAGTCGTATGTATGGAGTACGGCATTATACGGGTGCGAAACTTGGACAATAGGAGAAGCGGATAGAAAAAGAGTAGAAGCGTTTGAACTGTGGTGTTACAGACGCATGATGAAGATACCGTGGATAGATAAGGTTAGCAATAGGGAAGTATTAGAAAGAGTTGGGGAAAGGCGAAAGATATGGAAAACAATAAAGAGTAGGAGAGATAGGATGGTAGGACACCTTCTAAGACACGAAGGAATAGTTCGCGACATACTAGAGTCAGAGATAGGAATAAAAAGAGGTAGGGGTAGGCCTAGATTAGACTACTGCTCTCAAATAGTTAGGGATGTAGGATGTTCTACTTTTAGGGAAATGCGTAGGTTAGCTCAGGATAGAAAAGAATGGAGGTACGCGTCCAACCAGTCTTCGGACTGAGAACCTTATGATGATGAGCACATACAGATTGCCGTGACGCAGAAAGCCAAATTTATATTTACTTGCCAAGAAATCATGCATGTATTGTACGTTTCTAAAGCAACGTTGGTTTCAACGGCTAATACTTCTTGTGTACACAGTACATTTTTATTTAGGCTAATGGATTTCATCTAGCCTTGAAGCAGCAACTTCTTATTAGTTATTGCAGGTAAACTATAGTATTCTGCTCTCGAATTATGGCTATTATTAACTAGGATGAATTAAAACGCGCCTACGGCCCGTGCTTCAAACTTTCATCCTCATTAAGAAAAGCCACCATAATTCGCTTGTAGAGTAATGTATATATAATCATAAACCCTTTTACCACACAGTGGTGTAGGGATTTTGGTTTCACTTCTTAACGAATATCTTCCAAGTCTTTCTGTCCAATGCCATGCTTGATGCCTCCATTTATGTCTTACCCCTCCTCCTCAACATCTCCCCTATCTCCTCCTCCCAAGTCTTGAATGGTCTGCCTCTTCTCTTCTGTTTTTGCCCTTTTGCTAGCCATACCTTTTTGACGTGTCGCCTGCTATTCATTCTGCATAGATGACCAAACCATCCTAGTTGTCTTTCTTCTACCACTTTCAGTATAGATTTCACTCCCAGTTCCTCCCTTATAATCTCGTTTCTTATTTTATCTTTTTTACTGACTCCCTTGATTTTTCTTAAATATTTCATTTCCATGGCCTGTACTTTGCTTTGCAGTTCTCGTGTCGTTGTCCACGTCTCACTCCCATACAGTAGGGTTAGTCTTACTATGCTTCTGTATACCTTCGCCTTTGTTTGTCTTGAGACCTCTGATTTGTTAAAAATGTTTGCGTACCGGAGTGTAGTTTCATCGTGCCCCCAATCCTCTGCCGGATTTCTTCATCCCATTTTCCTTTATTATTTATCACAACACCGAGGTATTTGAATTCCTGAACTTGCTCTATTCTCATCCCATCCATACGTATGTCAACCTGTTTGTCTTCTTTACCGACCACCATTATTTTTGTTTTTTCGTAATTCATTTTCATGTTGTATTCCTCCATGACTTCTTTCCATATTATCAAACTGGCTTGAAGATCTTTTTCATTATTAGCCAGGATTACTAAATCATCAGCAAATATGTACTCTGAAATTTCGACAGAGATCAGGTTCCTATAACCTACACTTACTTTTTTCACCTTTGCTTTGCATTTTTTCAGCACTTCATCCACAAGTATAACGAAAAGCAATGGGCTAAGCACCCCACCCTGTCTTTGTAGAGTAATATAATATGTACTATAAATCAACCTCAGCACAATACATTTATTTTTCAAACAAATCGAAGGCAGCTGAAAAATTTTCATCTTTTTCAAAAACTAAAAAAACTAACCGTCAGTATAAATACCTATGCAAAATTTCAAACTGAAATTTGCAGTAGTTTTTGTATTTGTATTATCCTTAAAAAAACTTTTTGCAACTAGATATAAACCCTCTTAACAAAATGAAAAATGTATCTATTTGTAGGCTGATTCTGTGAACACCCTACCCTGGGATGTCGACCGTCATATCTGGATATATTTCTAGAAGTTTTGAGGGAAGCAGAATTTTTTTATCAAGTAGTTCTTTCCGTATAAAATGCATAGGTATTAAAAAGGATTTTCCTCCTTGAATTCCATCCTCGGACACGTTGTATAAGTATACCTACAATTTTAAGAATCAAAATTGATTAATTTATAGCGTATTAACCTGAAAAACAGTACAGAAAACAACAATTATTATAACAAATAATTATCTTATAAACCAAGAGATTAAGATACCTATAGACCGAACTTAGATACAGGTTGATTAAAAATTTGTTTCTGTATTAAATTCCGCTAACAAGCAGTATAAGTAAGTTCCATTATTGACAAGTAAAAATGAACGATCTGTACATTCTTGGTTAATTCTAAGCAAAATATTCATAATGCATCATGTACCATCATTTTCCACCAATTTATGAATTACTACGAAGACATTGCAGCGTTAATAGTTATAGTTATATCGTAATATGTAGTTCATACTACGATATAAGATGGGAAAATTATAAAAAGTAGGTAATTTGACGAGTAGGTACTTTTTATTTTGCCGGATAAATTTCTGTTTTGTACGCAATTTTGTTGCCAGGCAATTTGAGGAGCGCTGAGGCTTCGCTGTCAGTTTTATGAGTCCAATTGCCGTCTGGCAACAAAATTGAGTTTGCAAAACAGGAACCTATCCAGGCAAATTAAAAAAATCGAGTCAAATATAATCCTAGGAAGTTCATGCTTCCCGCGATTTTTGTAAATTACCATAAACCAGCGCTAGTACACTAGACCTTAGACATATGTAGACAGTGGCGGGTGGGAAAGGTTTTACCGGCCCGGGAAACCATTGGCATCGACCGGCCCAATTTTTTTGAGAAACAGAAAATACCCATTTTTTATACTTTATACATACATGTTATTTTTTAATTTAGTTTTTTAATAAAATACAAATCGGATTTTCTAAGGCTTTTAATAAAAACATTTCAAAAAAGTACAACTAAACTTAAAATCTCGAGAATTTAACGAGAATCAACAACTGCAAAATATAATAATATCATCTACATATCTATACCACAAGTAATAAAATTAAAAATTTTAAGAAACCCCCTACACAACACCTGAACATTTCGTCATAAATTATAGCTAAGAACCATCTCGATCACGTCAGCTTTTAAACAAAAACAACGCATCAAAATCGGTTCATTCGTTTAGGAGCTACGATCCCACAGACAGACACACAGACACGTCAAACTTATAACACCCCTCGTTTTGCGTCGGAGATTAAAAATAAACAACAAGTAACAAAATTCAAGATTTTTAGTAGCCCCCGACACAACGCCTGAATAGATCATAAATTATAGCTAAGAACCATCACAATCACGTCAGCTTTCAAAAAAAAAACCGCATCAAAATCGGTCCATTCGTATAGGAGGTAGGAGCTACGATGTCACAGATAGACACAAACACACAGACACACGCCTCAAACTTATAACACCCCTCTTTTTGCGTCGGGGTTAAAAAGCGAACGGAAAATACAACCAAACTACTCGGTCAACATCAATTTCTATTTTTGTGGATTTGCCCGCCGAGTACGATGCTAAAAGGGCCCACACACTATGCAATTTGTTGTACGACAAGTTGTACCACAGATTGGACAGACAATTGGTGCAACAAGTTGCTTAGTATTTTGCCCACATATTGTTGAACGACAACGCCACAGACTATGCAATTATCGTTTCGACTGACGAATCTACTTGGGTTGTACAACTTGTCGTACAACAAGTTGCAGAGTGTGTGGGCCGTTTACGATGCATTGACCGTCTTTCCGACCCGAAAACATCCAAGCGATGGAGATACAAGACTGAACTGATTACGCAATTACGCTTAGACCCTTACACGTTAAACGGCCCACACACTATGCAACTTGTTGTACGACAAGTTGTACAACCCAAGTAGATTCGTCCGTCGAAACGATAATTGCATAGTCTGTGGCGTTGTCGTTCAACAATATTTATGCGGGTAAAATAGTAAGCAACTTATTGCACCGATTGTCTGTCCAATCTGTAGTACAACTTGTCGTACAACAAACTGCATAGTGTGGCCCTTTTACACGGCGGCGACGAACTACCGGGTGAGACTCGAAATGGGGCGACGAAAGCCGAAAAAACAATAAGCACGCATGCTGTGCGGTGCAGGCGATTACCGATTAGACCGGCCGCTTTCAAGTTCCAAAATAATCGAATTTTCGGCTGCCCGCTTTGCACTGGCCGCCAATTTTTTTATAATGTCATGTTTTTTTCACATCGGTCGGCCCAGACCGGCCCCGAAGCAACCGGCCCTTCGGGAAATCTCCCGAAATCCACGTTGGCCCACCCGCCCCTGTATGTAGACTAATCATATGATTAGTAGATATATGAGTAGTCATAATGACTAATAAATGCCTTAGCTACTGCACCTTGTCTCCTGCACACGGACTGCTAATCGGGCAATTAAGAAATGTCGATATCGTGGCGGGCACCATACTGTGCCCAGATTACTTACTGGCCAACATATCACACAAAATTTAAGGCCGGCAAGCCAAACTAAGATTTTAAATTAATCGGCCTTTTCCAAAAACATGATACTAAAAATCACAAAGAAAATTAATAACTTGACGCAAGCACAGACTACAACAAATGAAATGACGTTTCAGCAACTGCTGCAATGACAGCAAGATCATTAGACTCACAGGAACGAATTGTTTAAGAAGTTTTTCATGTCAAATTTCCAATATTTGTAACGTTTAAGAGTCCGACAAAGCAGGTCAAAAGTTACACCTGCGGGGCAACTGGTCGCTGAGGTATCCGTTAAAAAACGGAGCGAATTATATCAGCTGCGTTGGAACACCGATGATGACATGATTCTTTAATCACATTTATGGACACAAGAACAACACACATTCAAAGTCCGCGCTTTTGGTACCTAGTGAATGTGACAACGCCGCCCTGAGTTTACGCTCACTCGCTACGGGGCGGCAGCACATACCAAGGCATATTTTGCGTTTGTAGTGCTTTCGCTGTACTACGATTAAACCTTCATCCTAGTAAAGTTAGCAACACGAAAGCCTGATTATGGTAGAAGAAGGTATATTTTATGCCTCTATAGAAACAATTTTTCGAAAACTGTAAACCTCTTGGCGCTATGCACGCGTGAAGATGGCCAATTTCATGAGTGAACTGACACTTTCTAAGATTAAATTTTTAAATTTTCTTGCTATAGAAGCCTAAAATAAAGTTTCGTTTATAAACTGTCCAAAATTCAACACTTCAATTTTCACCGTTTAGAAGTGAGCGTAGTACTACGAAGTCAGTTTTCAGGTTCATTTTAAAGGGATTTGCCGGACCTAAAATTAAGTGTTAAAATTGTAATCATTTTTACGTTTATGTGGTTTGTTAAATGGGTATATAATCTCTGGTTTAAGAGCAAAATTTTCTAAAAATTTCGTTAGTGCTCGATTGCCCATTGCAGTTTATATATTTTCTAAAGCAACTTCCCAACTATTTTTCTGCATAAAAAATATGCGTTCATGTTAATTGATATTGATATTTATTCATAGGATGCAGTGTATCTATCAACAGGGATCTGTCAGAGCCTCAACCATTGGTCCTAAAAGCCAACAGATATGATATATTTGACCCCTACATCCTTCCCGTAGACAACTCTGGTACACTATCTTTTGATGAGGGAGAACAATTCGATTTAGCATGTCCCAACGGAAATTTGCTATTCGGCGGATCGTCGTCTTCTCTGACTATAGCAACTGCAACTTGCGTTTCTGGTACTACTTTTACAATAAACAGTGCGAATAGGGGTTTCAGTTCTATTACTTGTTCGAGTTATCCTTTTCATACAGCAAGATATACAGGAAGTACTTGTGATAGGGATGGAAGACAAATTGAAATTGGTTTTGAAGTAGGGTCTACATTTTTGCCGTCCATACATATTTGTTTTGACAGTGTGGGCCAAAATTCTTTATACTCAACATTCAATTTGACAAGAACAATTGGAGGATATCAAGTTGGGTTTCCTCGTCCCAGTTTCATACAAGGGAGTTTCTACAGCGTCGGCACTCCAAATGTCGATTCTTTGTACACAAGAGCTAGGCAAAGAATAACAATTAACAACCTTATAGGCTTAAATGAAAGCGATACCACTTATGTTCACGCTACAAACGACTACTTCTTAGCCCGCGGCCACTTGACAGCAAAAGCCGATTTTGTATATGGGGCACTCCATAGACTTACATTCTATTTTGTAAATGTGGCCCCGCAATGGCAAACTTTCAATGGAGGAAACTGGAATACACTCGAAGACAACGTACGGACTTTTGCTAGTAACAGGGATTTAGATTTGGTGGTGTATACCGGAACTTACGGTGTAACTACTCTTCCTCATGCAACCACGGGACAAGATGTAGAACTGTATTTGTATGTTAACGGTAATAATAAAGGGTTACCTGTACCAGCGCTGTACTGGAAAGTCGTGTATGAACCTATAGCAAGATCTGGAATTGTCTTTTTAGGGGTTAATAATCCATATCACGATAGCTTATCACAAAATTTGATTTGCACGGACATATCCGATAGAATAAGCTGGGTTACTTGGAAAGCAACTGATCAAAAATTGGGATATTCCTATGCGTGCACCGTTCCTGACTTTAGAAGAGTAGTGGATTATCTCCCCAGTTTTCAAGTAAATAGTGTGCTGCTGTAACTTTAAATACTCTAAATGCACCCAAGAATCGAGCCATTTGTACTATATGTACAAATCAGTACATGAAAAAAATAAATATTTCAATTAAGGAGTGTTTGTTTTTGTTAAATTTAGTTACAGTAAATGTACTTATGGTTGGTATAGATCTTCAAAATACGGATGTACCAGGTAGGTAGGTAAATACCAAGTTCAGTGATTATTATGTTAACCGTGGTCACTTTCAATAACCCCCCACCCCACACACAGGAATTAACCCTGAAGGAAATCACACTCCAATACAAATTTAAAACCTGGTAATTCCTCTGTAACCTTCTACCTCGTTACAGCCCACCTGCAATAATTCCTCCCCTTCAAATTGTCAGGGGAATCATAAACACACACTACGACAAAGTGTCAGTAATTGCGAACACCTGTTTCGACACGCAATTTGACAGCCAACAAATCGAACGATGAAACTACTCGAACACATTAGCCACTACCACAGCAACCGAATACACCATTCACAAACAAATTCGGCAAATGCTGAAGCGATCGAGAATAAAAAAAGCAAAGTTCCCGCCATTCTAAAAATCCTTCCCTTAAAGAAGTTGTCTAACTCTACTACATCCTTAATTCGTTTGAAATTCCAGTAAGTACTTCCCGTCCTAGGGAATAACAGCGCTCATTATAGCGTCGTTGTATAATATACTACTATTGTTTGAGAAAAAAATATTTTGTTCGTGTCAAAAGTTTTTATTGACAATTTCATATTTTGATACTAAATAAATCTTGACAAAGCCCCTGACCTGGGGCGAAACGGCGATTTTATACAGTGTTTATTTGCATTATATGCCAGAAATTCACAAAAAATTGAAATAACAAATTGAAGCAAACAGCTGAATAAAAAATTATGTGCTCTGGAAGTTTAAGAACAAGCAGGGTTCTTATAGACAGTGATTTTTGAGAAGTTAAAAATAATGATTTTTTTGTCCTCTTTGTAACCCAATCCGGGGACATACTGTATATCGGAAGAAAAATCCACCAATCGTGACAACTGAATACAGTGGAATGGATGGTATATTTGATGGTGTCCATCTTCGGATTTTTTTATGTTCTGGGTGGAGTCCGGCAATTTACTCTAATTGCCAAAATCCCGCAGATCTAGAAACATAATATCAGCGTAGTTTACCGAGAAAAAAAACTTTTGTGTCAGCTCCGACGCACGACTGGAGTTTAGGTACTCCTTACGAACGATTATTTTAACTTCAATCACTTGATAATAGGGTACACGCGAATGTCAGTTTTATACCCAAATGTGTATTTATCAGATGATTTATGTTCGAAAATGTTCAACTACATCAAAATATAAATTGTTTATAAATTCAGTAATTAAGTGACAATCTGCTAAACGTCGATCCCACTGGCAATGAAATAAATACTTTTCCTGGAGTTCGAATAGGCGTTAATTCACATTTCGGCACTAAGCAATATTTGGAGTATTTAATATTAGGTTTTTCCATATTAAATCAAAAGATTCAACAAATTTAGGAACGCAAAAATACTGCAAATGCTGACTTTACAACGCCAACGGTCATATCTACTCTATGCCACTCGATTTTCACTATTTCCATGCTCTATGCAGTCAGACATAAACAGCCGTATTCATAGATATGTATATAATTTCAATGTTACAGGTAACGTAACGCGTTACTTTTAGTTAACGCGAAATGTAACGCTTGATTTTACTACTCATAAAATTTCCGTACCGCGGGCTATAACTGAAAATCGATTCTTAAGGAGTAAACTCCAAAAACAAATAAAAGTTGTTTTTTATAATCGCTGGAGTAATTTCGGAGTACTTGATACACAATGCTGTTGTGTCGAGCTTTTGTATGGCCAACAAATCGGTTAACTAACTAAAGATAAAATTATCTTAACGTAACATTACCATTACCGCTAACATTACTGTGAAAGGGCAGTTAATTCGAGAATTCGATTTTTGACGGCGGACAAACAAGTTTGCGGCAGTACGACCGTATCCAGTAAAATCGTACTGCGGCGTGTTGCGTTGGAACATGACCGACGGGATTTAGAGCAAAACTTGCAGACATCTAAGCGGTTATTTTGGCTGGCATACCAACTAACGCCGCCGCCGCGAATGAAATTTTTCATTTACTAGAAGTTTTTGTTCAATTTTAAACAATTGTGGACGTTTTGGACTTTAATCCAGCAGAGTCTTCGAGTGTCCATTCAGATAGTATAACAGTTTTGACAGGCCAAGATAGCACCATCAAATCAAACTATCGAAGGCTAAAGTTGTAGCGTGAACATCCAATTTGTTCAGCTGATAGCTGAACGAATCTATCATCAATATCATCAAGCATTAACAACGAGATTTGCCTTTAAACATGCGAATCAATATTGTCACCGTTTGATGAAAAAATGAGTACCATGATGTCGGTTCTCCGTGGCATATTTAACCTATCATCCCCCAGGTTTCGACCCGGAAGCCATAGTATCCATACGAGTAACCATCGCAATCACCGCGGATGCCCACATCGTTTACTTAACTGCCCTTTTAATTAACAAACCCTCTCGTACAGAGTACACTATAGTATTTTTCAGATTTGTTGGCGTTTGCGTTGTCATATCCGATTATCCAAGCAACCGACAGCAGTTCAGTAGTTTCCAAAATTTTGCTGTTGCTAGGAACCGCGACAAGCGTGTGCGCCGCGACTCTGGACACGGCACACAGCAATGAGCATTTTGACGTTTTCCCTCAAGCCTCAAGAAATGTATTCTTTTACCCACAACATTAGCCCGTTCACACAAAAGACACCGGTTATTTTCTAGTTTGTACTTAAATCTGCTATTGGTTATAAACGCCACAAACTTGTGTCAGAAATATCCACTATTTGTTTTGTTTTTAATTTGTTACCTATTTAAAATTTTTAATGTAATGTGTTATTTCTTTTCTTTCATGGAATAAATAGCATTCCTTACTTCGGTTTTAATGCTGTCAGTTACATCTTCACTTTTTAATTTTGATTTTCTGTGCCTTTTTCCGGGCGTTGCATCAGACAAACCTCGTTTTTTATCTCCAACTATGCGCGACACGCTGCGTAGACTTACTTTTCATGCATCGGCCAATCGCTCCTGGTCACAAGGTAAAGGCTATAGGGGACCATTCTTTTCCTTCTTTCGAGTAAAGCATTCAAAAATATTTCGTAAAACTTCTCGACACTGTTTGGTAAAAACATTTCCAGACATCTTTATACCTGACAATCAAACTGACAGTTATACTTTAAAGGAAATAATTTTTAATAAATTGCTTGATGACCACTGGATATTGCAAAATAAGCATATTAATACTGAAACCATTTTGTTTCACACAACCATAGTAAGAAAGAGTGAGATCAAATACGGAAACGTGAGAATATTCTCAAGTCATCTTACGGCAGCAATTAAAATTCAACAAATCTATTTTACAAAGGGAAAAAGACATATGAACGTAATGCGCAGGTTACTGCACACACACGCCAAGATATCTGAAAAGAACTATCATCATCATAAGGTTCTCAGTCCGAAGACTGGTTGGACGCGTACCTCCATTCTTTTCTATCCTGAGCTAACCTACGCATTTCCCTAAAAGTAGAACATCCTACATCCCTAACTATTTGAGAGCAGTAGTCTAATCTAGGCCTACCCCTACCTCTTTTTATTCCTATCTCTGACTCTAGTATGTCACGAACTATTTCTTCGTGTCTTAGAAGGTGTCCTACCATCCTATCTCTCCTACTCTTTATTGTTTTCCATACCTTTCGCTTTTCCCCAACTCTTTCTAATACTTCCCTATTGCTAACCTTATCTATCCACGGTATCTTCATCATGCGTCTGTAGCACCACATTTCAAACGCTTCTACTCTTTTTCTATCCGCTTCTCCTATTGTCCAAGTTTCGCACCCGTATAATGCCGTACTCCATACATACGACGTTAAGAGTCTCTTCCTAGTCTCTATATTAACCGTTCTCGAGCATAACAGTTGTTTCTTTTTGTTAAACGCAACTCGGCCCTGCGCCATTCTTTGTTTTATATATTTAGTGCTCCTACCGTCTTGAGTTATTTTACTTCCTAAGTAGCAGAAATCCGCGACCTCCTCTATCTTCTCATTTCCAATTTGTATTTCCATTTTAGTTCTATTTTCACATCCCCTACATACCAAAATTTTAGTTTTCTTTTTATTGATTTTCATGCCGAAGCCCTGTGTCAAAACTGCTTCCACTTCATTCAAAGCCGCTCCTAATTCTTCTTTGCTAGATGCTAACACTGCTATATCATCCGCAAATCTGAGCATGTTAATAGTTTGGCCCTGTACATTGATCCCTGAGGCTGTTCTTTCCTTAACAATATTAATCGCATCTTCGATATATAAGTTGAAAACTAGAGGTGACAATGCACATCCCTGTCTCACTCCCTTCCGGATATCTACTTCCCTTTGTTCCTGCTCACATTCTATAACTGCCTTTTGCTCTTTGTAGAGATTATGTATTATTCTTCTGTCCCTGTATTTCATCCCTACCTTTCTCAGCACTTCGAACATCTTCCCCCATTTTACGTTGTCGAAGGCTTTTTCTAAATCTACAAATCCTATATAGACGCTCTTTCTCTTTTCTATCGTTTTTTCTATAATTACTCGTAAAGCTAGAATGGCCTCGCGCGTTCCTCTATTTCGTCTAAATCCGAACTGATCTTCTCCTAATATTTCTTCCGCCTTTTTCTCCATCCTTCTTTGCACAATTCTAGTTAAAATTTTTGACGCATGGGAAGTTAAACTGATAGTTCTAAAATTTTCGCATCTATCCGCGCCTTTTCTTTTTGGCAAAGCTACTATGATGTTCCGTTTGTAATCTTCTGGAATCTCGCCTGTCAGGTATATGCGACTAACTAGTTTAAATAAACGATCTATTACCTCTTGACCTGCGCACTTTAAGATTTCTGCCTGCAAGCCATCTATACCTGGTGCTTTATTATTCCTTAAACTTTTTAGTGCTATCTCAAACTCTTCTCTCATTATAGGACTCCCTAGGTTATCCCCCTCTACACTGCTTTCGCTTTCTAATATATCTTGCACTTCCTGTCCCGCATATAAGTTTCCTAAATATTCTTTCCACCTATCTGCCTTCTCCCCACTTCCGATTAGGATATCTCCTGCCTCATTTCTAATGTTTTTGGTACTAGATCCAATTTCTCTAAAATTTCTCCTAATTATTTTATATGCTTCATCAGTCTTTCCTACTTCGAATTTATCTTCCACTTCTTTGCATTTATTATCGATCCATTGCTCTTTCGCACTATAACATCAAATTATCTAAATTCAGTACATAATATTGCTCCGGAAAAATATTAATGAATGAATGAATATTTACATAGTTTTGGTGTTATACACAATGTGACACCTGCGATACTTTATGTAACAGTATATTTATGGCCGTGATTTTTCTGGCAAAAATAAATGGAAAACTACGTTAGCGTGAAGATAGATTTATAAACTGCATCTACAAACCAATACGCAAATATCTCATGATAGTGATTCACTATAGCGTTAATTGTAGAAGTCCTAAATGCAATTGGAAAACACCTTCTCGGAATTTTGCCTGGGAGCCAAACGATGTTTAGTCTTATCCCCTCCACGTGTCACTTTCAATCTCTGCGCTACTTACCTGCGAAAATATACACGGCGCACATAAACCATTTACTCTCGCTTCTGTATGAATAACGCAATATAGAAAATCTGCCTGTATAATATGGAGTGTTTGGAGAAGTCAACCAAGATTTTAATAACAAGGGACTGCCATCAGGTGCGCAAAATTTAGGAAAAAAACATTGGTTAACACCAAAAACGCAATGATATAAAAAATAACAAAAATATATATTCTCCTACAAATAAACAAAAATAAATATTCCTGGAAAAACACATACATACATAAATACAAAAATATAAGTAGTTCACATTAAAGTTACTGTGTAAGATCCATTTCCTTTTCTCTTTATAACAATCCCAATTTTACTAACTGGTTTTCTAGAAGGTTTCGGCAGTTCGGAAGGACTTCCCATGAATTCACTTTCACTGAATTCGAATACTAAAAAATATTTTCGTTATAAGCATCAATATAACTGTATGTGGAAAATTTTAAAGGCGATTGAATAAGTTTTACAGTTTTCTTTCTTTTTAGTAAAATCTAAAATTCTTAAGATGCCTAACCATAAAATATAATTACCGTCAGAAGAATGAGCTGTAACAGTGGTGGTTCCAGATAAAGACAGCTCCTTAGAGGAAGTATTGTAGGAAGATGAAATGCACACGTACGGAACCGGCAAAACTCCATTTCTTAAGTTAGGAAACGTACCGCAAGGAGGCACTGTGCAATCTTTAACTTCTGTACTATCAACATAACTATCTTTGTAGTCTTCACAAAAGTACTGCACTTTAATTTCACCCTTGAAATTCTTTTGCAAATCTATTGCGCCATCTTCTTCAGAATTTGTCGATTTCAATAAATCTTCTGCTTCCGCAGATGTAGTATCTACAAATACACTTCCTGTAGAAGAATCGGTCGACAGAATGCGCTTTCTTTTCTTAGGAGGAAGGAAAGGGAGAGATCCAATTTTGTTTCTATCAAAATTTATTTTTCTTAATTCCAAAAGATTTACGGTGTCAGTAATATTGCTATCACATATCGTCAGTGCAGCGTTAATCTTGCTTTTTGGCAATGTTGGGTACAGTTTACTAAGTTTCTCAATGCAATTTTTACGCTTTGTATTTCTCGCGGCGCGACTCGCCTGAAAATAGCAATGCGAAAATTAATGGAATAGAACAAAATGCAAACAAAAATCGATTTATGCCATAAAACAGATTAGGAACCTCGACGTTAACAAAAAATTACTTTGGGTACCTAGGTATATTAAACAAAGCCTTGCACGTGATATTTGTCTTGGCAAATTCAAAATCATTTGTTCAGTTCCCGAAATTCTTATGTATTAATAGTTATGAAGGTTGAATTATTATGAAAAATACATCAATTATTGTGGGTAGCGGATTATTAGCAGAATCTACGAAACAATAGGTATTTGTTGGCTCTTCTGAAACAAATTATTCAGATAGACTGAATTATGTGTGTAAGCCAGAAACTAATTTTACAACACTTGTATTGGTGGTTGAAGATATTTTAAAAATTTGGGTAAATTGCATTGACACCTTCCTGGCGAAAGCAACAAATTTAAATTAGATTTATTAAGATCTCTTGGCAGAATAACAATCTTTGTGTTTTCTTTATTATACAATAAATTTGTCATACACACACAGAATCTAGTTATGGCTCCAAAACAATTTTACATTTTTTCTTCAAAAAAAATTGAATTATTTTAAATTTAAAAGTGTTCAGTTTAAAGCCTGCGCGTTCAGAGACTTCGTTATCTGTACTTTTTTCGCAAGTATACCACATGCGGCATCACAAATTGTACAACATTCTATCTCACCCACAAACCTCTTCTTCCACTTCGCAGCAGCTCTCATGCTCAAGAAATTAAGCTTTGACATCCAAATGCACTATCTACTTAACTGTTTCCATATTGGAAGAACCGCCACTTACGTGTGTAGTTTTAATCCAAAAATTTAGTCCCAATCCTGACATAACCACAACGTAGGTCCAGTTAACATCATACCAGTTTCAATTAATTATTCTCGCGAAGAAAACTTGCAATGTTTAAAAACTACGAGCGTCGTTTTGTCTTACTCCGCAAATTCTTTTTTTGCCATTCGCAAGCCTGCGAAAAATTAGAAGATAACAATTTTCATAAAAGTCAAGTAAATTTATTTGGCATCAAAGCTTGGCTTACACCACACACCTTGTCACCCTAAGAAGCCAGCAATTTTTATTCAAATATTGCGTCATTCTCCTATGAGAGAACCACCCGTTGAGATTTGAACATTGCCAACTCCAGGAACCACAGTGTCAACTTCAGAAGCTTATTTGGCCAAACTCCGAAGTAATCGATTTCCAATTGTGGGAAGGTGGAGCTGCTGCCCTGACAAGAGGACAACACCCAGATTGCATCACTACCACGTCCACATGTCCAGCCACTGGGTTTCACCTGGAGACCCTTACCGAAGCCGGCTACGGCTCTACTTCGCTGACACATCCGAGCTAGATCCGAGGACACACCCTCTGGAAGTTACCGCCTTCCAGTCACTCAAGACTCCACATCTCCTCCAAGGACCTCACAGGTAGACCACGACGCTCCACTACTGCCTTTGCTTCCACATTACCTTGTAGACGCTGTCAGGTCAAATAACTATTCTAGGAGGTGCACCCTCCGAGAATACGAATTCGAGCAGTACATATTGTATACATATACAGGATGGGCAAAATTGCTTCTTAGTATTGGGCATCTCTTTAGCAGAAAGACCACCC
The DNA here is from genome assembly GCA_963966045.1 of Xestobium rufovillosum. NCBI lineage: Eukaryota > Metazoa > Arthropoda > Insecta > Coleoptera > Ptinidae > Xestobium > Xestobium rufovillosum. The sequence goes on from OZ014494.1 coordinate 18,548,856, forward strand.
ATCTTTGATCTATTTTTTCCAGTAGAGCTCATTGCCGAAAACCAAATTTGGCAATCTGCGCTTTTTGTTTTGAAGTTATAGTTCAAAATTTGGTTTTTCACATTACCGTTACAACTGGATATCTCGGTTGTTTGTAAAATTGGTGGAAAGTTACTAACGCGTTCTTCGGCCATTTTTTTTGAGTCTTAACATTTTTTTTTTATAATGAAATTTCTCAAGTTCTGTCATGAAGTTGTATTTTTTTAAATGGAAATCATAGTTGGCTGGATGTAGTTAAATAGAGCATTTTCCCTCCTTTCGAATATGTATAACATGTGGGGTCGATTTTTTCATTTTCATTATAATTTTTATTAAAAATTCTTAATTTCCAATATAAAATACAGTCTTTCGAAGTTTTCTCACAGTAGGCAGCTGTCACTTACCAATAATGGCAATTCATTAAATTTGTTGATCAAGTTTTAATTGTTATTCCCATTTCATATCAAATTTTTCCTAATTTCCGCAAGCCATTTTGTACTTTTTCCATAAAATATATGGGAATGACTTGATAAAACAAATTTAATGAATTGCCATTGCTGGTAAGTGACAACCGCCTACTGTGAGAAAACTTCTAAAGACGATTTGATAAAAATAAGAGAAAATGAAAAAATCTACCCACCCCACATATCTATGTATGTATAGGGTGGAATTTTCTAATGGAATAAATTCAGCAAAAACGTAATCGATGACTTTTCAGCACAATCCTTAGACACGTCGCGTCGCCGTCGATTTTATACATAAGTATTTTAATTGCACATTTATTTTAGTGTAAGTTACATGATCATTACGTCACGTGATCGCGAGTAATGACGCCATACTTTATTTTTTCAAATAGTACGGTATAGGAAGTTATACCTCGTTGGATAGGTTGGATAGGTCGCTTTGATTTTTTTAATATCTCCAGCAGTTTTTGAAAAAAATGCATTTCAAAAATGGGACGCGCGCCGCCTAAAGATAACGTTAACCAAGTAAAAAAGCGTTTTTGTAGCAGGAATTAGGTATGGCTGACGCTTATCTTTCGCTAACATGTAAAAAATACCACACAAACAAAAAATGCAGAAAATGTCAATTTTGTTAATTCAATAGCGCATTTATAGCAATTTGCTTACTTAATTACATTCAATTTAAATGGTAGCGCTGGTTGAAAATTCGCTCACTTCCTATACTAAACCACTTTTGCACTTTTGCACTTTTGCACTTTTGCACTTTTGGTAGCAGCAAGACAATAGGTTTTGTTACAGCTAACCTCGTAGCTAACTATGATTGCTATTCAAAAATATGGCTTTGTGTCATAGCTCGAAAATTAAGCTTGCTGTGAAATTTTGGTTAGCATTCTTGAATTCTGCGTAAAAATATCTAGAAGAAACCACAAATTATTCTTACTATTCTGCCCATTTTTTCCCATTTAATCTTTCTTCTATCTTCTATACTAAGCACGTTACCCATATACCTAAACAGTGCACTGCTCAGTGCTGTATATATCTTCTTGAAATAAGCAATATTTTAAACTGTCCCAGAGACTATTGGAAGCAGAAGAGTTTCAAAATTTAAAAAATTCCTTGAAGAATTTGCCTATTTGCCTATTGGCGATAAAGAGTAGGCAACCTGTAAACCTAAATCGGGTGTGAACCTGCCAACTCAATTATTAGATAGCCAATAAGTTGGACCGTTGGAAAGTACTTGATATACTGAAACTTGGAAGGTGCTGATATTCAATTTTCGCTCCACAAAGGAAAATTATAGTAATCAATGATTTATTTGTAGTGTCATTGTGGTTAAAGCCTTGCTGACGAATTTGAAGATCACATCGACGGAAATTGAGAAAATCGATAGTACGGTTTCCACTGTTTGGTTGAAAAAAATACATTTAGGTAGGTAAATAAGTAGGTATAGCTGTCGCGGCGAAAGAAGAACCTGTCACGTGTTCTGCGCGAAAAACCAATTTACGTAAAACGGGTTTACAATGAAGTAATTAACAGCATAAACATGTAAACAATAAAGGCCGACACGACACTGCAGCTGACAGCAACAGCGGACACCCCCATTACTTCATTGTAGACGCGTTCTACGTAAATTGGTTTTTCGCGCAGAACGCGTGACAGGTCCTTCTTTCGCCGCGAATGCTATACTTACCTATCTACAAAGAAATTTATTCTAACATTGGTATCAAATCGATTTTATGTTTGGATCATTGAATACTAGGCGTTCAAATTATGGTGCCACATGGAAAGAGAAATTGATTATGCAGGTACCCACCTATTTGCAAAATACAAAGTAACATCATCTTTCATCCAGTGTACATAAATTAATTTTTCAAACTCCATATTTTATCATCGCCCTCAGGCCCTGACCATTATTATGCCTAATTTTAGAATACTGAATTTATTGATGGATTTTACTGCACCCTGTATACATAATAGAAACTTCTCGAACGCCCGGCTTTGAGAGAAATCTCTGTAGTTTGCCAACTTATTCTGAAATGGTACCTACCTACCTGTGTAAGATTTATTTTCATCCCCAAAAAACACTTTCTCTGCAAATTATTTTACAGTATCTTTTAATATATGTCACGATCACGATATTAAAATGCAATAATGTAAAGTTTAAAAAAATAGACACAATTTAACCAGTCGAACATTAATTTTTTGTAGGTAAGTATGTAGACCAATTAAATTAATAAATAAATTAATTAATAAAATCGTTGGTACCTTCTACCAGCGTTTCATAAGATATGCGTAACTTAATATGTTTGTAATTTTTAATCGAAATTGCCAAATACACATAAAACATCTCACCTTTCTAGGATTAAATATTATTGAAGAATGTTGTGTGTCACTCTTCTTAAAATTTGTGTTGGGATTTCTAGAGGGTACATAAAACACAGGCGGCACATTCTTCCATGGGTTACTCAAAACAGGGTTGAAAAACACATGCTTCATAGTTACGCAAATAAATTATACACTACACACAAAATTAAAAATGAAAACGCAAACAAGTTCGCAAAGGCGGGGAAGTTTTTTGCAGGTTATGTAGTTTTGGAGGGACGTTAAAACAACGCATTTCCCTTGCACTTACGTGATTGGTAATATGCAGAAACGAAAGATACCTACGCGGTTGATATTGAGGCGATAAACGCAAACTGAAAGAAGCCCATTTTTTGTTCTAATCTCTTCCTGACTCATACTTTTTTTATTTCATCAAGGAGTAGTTGAATATTAGCGACTTAATTTAAATAAACTCAATAGATATAAACAGTAAACAAAAGCAACAAAAAAAGAAAGTATATCTTCTTTTTATCTTTTTATTAAGTTTACAAGAGTATAAAACACGTACCTACCAATTCAATACGGGAAAATGTAGGCACCGTAAACAAATGTGAAGTAAAGAAAACATATTTAAAAACTTGAAATGCTGGTACCTATCTTGTGAGAAAAATTCCATGCAGCCGGGACTTATTGAGTCTTGGGAGTTGGATGTTGGACATTTTTATCTGAAACCATATTGATAATTTTTACTAAATTGCTAAATTGCTAAATAAGTAAAATTACATAGTTTACAGGTAGTGGTTATATTTTATATTGTGTAAAGTACCTATACCTATAACCGACAATGCTAACAATACCGAAATAAAAAGAAATAAGTCAACAAAGTGCTACAAATGAAATATGTTTTTGAAAAAAGTGTGGGACTTTGTTAATCGTTTTAGAGAAAGGGTGTAAAAGAAAACTGCCCACTTTTACTTTCCCGTGACAAAAATGTCTAAAATTATTTTCACCTTTACAGGGTGTCCCATTTCGCTCGTAGTTCAACAAACTTTGTTATTTTAAATGAAGAACTAAGTACATTTTTTACTATATTTCTAGATTCCTGGGTTGATTTTAGGGTAACTTTGCTAAAGGGTGTGACTTGCCTAGCCATAATACTTTTGATTAATTTTCAGTTTTTGACTGCTGGAGACCAATTTTCAATGTCTGATATCTTCCGAACGAAAGAAGCTAAAGATTTGAAATTTTGGGTGCCCGAGTTTCGTTTATTTGAAAACTTATTGGATATTTGATGTGATTTAAAAAATATATTAATGTTTACATTAAAGCAACCATAACTGATTTAGTACAGCGTACTTTAATTTATGATGATATCACCTTCTGGAGTAAAATATTCCGGGGGTAAAATTCGGATTCCAGGCGGGGACTGTTTCGGGGGGAGTCAACAGCAATGCTAAGTGTAACATCTCACCAGTCGGAGTGTGGAATGTTAGAAGCATGAAACAAGAAGGAAAGTTAGAAAATTTGAAAATTGAGATGGATACTGGATAGGTTAGCATTAGACGTGGTAAAGTGCGATGGCCAGAAGCTGGGGACTTCTGGGACGGAGATTTTAGAGTAATACACATAGGATCTGTAGGAGGAAATTCGGGAGTAGGAATTGTTATGCGGAAAAAAGTAAAGCAGAGTGTAGAAAATTTCTTACAGCAAAGCGACAGGGTAGTCATGGTAAGGTTAGATTCGAAACCTATAAAAACAGTAATAATACAGGTAGTTTATAGTGATATTGAATATGTGCTAGATTTTGTGAGAGGGCACGAAAATTTAATAAAAAAATTAATAATTGTATTAGATCATTCCACTTTAAAGTCAGTCGTGGTGTGCTTGATCCTGAAGTATTTTGAAAACCATAAAATATATATTTTCAAAAAACTGTGCGTATTTCTTTTTTTGAAGTATTGCGATTTTTTTTCTTGTACTTTTTTGGGACACCTATTTAATTTTGTTGTTTTGTATGTTCTAGATAAAATAGTACTAGGTATACATTTTACTTTAGAAAATAAGTTGATTCAAGGATTCAACCGTAGTGGGAGAAAATATATCCTCCCACCACGGATGGTATCAATATTTGGATAATACTATAATACATGACACCTAAATAGGATAATATACCTAAATGGTAGTAAAATTCATAATCGCAATATTCATAGAAAATTTGTAAAAAATAATAACTGTCCTTGCTCCTGCAATTTTATTGGTAAGAATTATTTTCGAATATTCTGGTTCATGTTATATGTATATGCCTGGCTACTTCAACGCAAATAAAAAGTAGTTTCGTTTAAATTTTAAATCTGTGATAGATAATAACAGTCATGAGCTGATGATCTAGAATTAAATGAACTCTAAGAATTTCAAGAAGAGGGAATTTTTAAATGGAAAAATAGGGTAAGTATAAAATATTAAAATCATGGTTCAGTTTTTCACATACCTAGTTTCCAAATATGGTTTATAGCTAATTCTAGGCAAATTGAGAGTGAAAAGTACGAAAAGTAGGTAGTGCAAAAATTGGGCAAATTGTTTATCTGCAAATGATATGATATTTTGCAGTACCTTCATTTAGATTTTGAAATGTTTTAAAATCTCCCTACCTTCGCCGTCACATTCAACGTTATTTTGAGGTCGTACAGAACTGTCACTAATACCGCAATTTGACGTTTGAAAATTCTGACAATTTAAATTACTATTCATTGTGCTATTCATATTCTTGAAATTTTCTTGCGGAACATTTGTTGATGGTCGTGGCCTTCCATTATTAACATACTGCCTGTTCTGTTCATGACAATTATAAGGTTGGTAGCGAACTTGTGACTGTGAGTATCTTTGAATAATGTTCTTGCGACTATTGTATAATTCCTTACATCGTTTAGCGAATAACAGTTTATCAATTGCACAGAAAAAGTCGTTTTTGCACAACGACAACACGGCATGCAACGTTGCTGGATGAACATCGGGAAAAAGCTGCATCAGTCGAAGAAAATGGAAAAATTCAGAGGAAGATTTCGGCATTGAAGGAGGTTGGGCAACTGCATTTTGACTGTAAGTGCTCTAAAATATGTAAATGCAATTAATTTAAAGGTCGTTTCGGTGCTTTGAACGTACCGTATTTGAAATATTAGAACCGGAAGGTGCTTGATTTGCTGTAGTTGCCGCTAGTCTTGCTGACATATTGTTACTTTTATCAAAGTTTTGCTTGTCAGAAAGATTTTGAGTTCCTTTCTCCACAGTTGTATTTGTAATTGGTGCCCTTGAGACCCAGGGACAACGTGTCGATGTGGGCGTGAAAGTATTTGTCACCTTGTTTTGCATCCTTTCTGGTTCCATTTTCAATTGGAAAATACTAGTAACTTATTTGCTTCGTCAAATAAGAAAATTTGTTTCGTTTTTATCGTTTTTGTTTGGAAATATTTGATATGATATGATTGTTAATGTTTTCTGTAAATAAGAACTTGTTTTAATAATTGTTATTGTTGCTTGCAAATTTGTTTGTTGACATCTTCAAGGCTATCTTGAGCATTTTTCCCATCAGCTTTCCATGGTTTTAAAGAAATTAACTTGCTTTTCAAAATCTTCACGAGGATCAAAATAATGACATTTTTCCATATTTCCTATTGGTGCTCATATAATTTACTTCCTACGCAGACCAATATGCACCACCAGGTGCTGTGCATTGAACCGTACACCTCAACAGTTGTTTCCAATTTTCTTCACCCTCTTTCCTATCTTCAACTGCTGGATGTCACAACAATCGAGCCACCGGAAAATTTTTATTTAGTTGTCAATTTGCAATATTACAATACATTGCTTAGAAACTGCAATAAACGATTAAACACTTAATATTTATTTAGTAGACTTAGTAAAAACTGAAACAGTAAAAATTTATGAACTAAGGTCCGATATGGAATTAAGGGTCATAGATTAATTTTCTCTGAGATTTAATTGAGGAAGCATGACACATGTTTAGTATGATGAGTTAGAAAGAGGTACTGGGATGGAAATTCTGTACATGAGAGTGTCATTAACATTTTATCACTTAATGGTTTGTATTACCTATACCTAAATAGTAAATGGTAATTATGCAGTTGTACCTATCTACAGAATAATTGAAACGGATCCCAAAATGAAATTTCATAATTTAAAATGTGGAAGTGCACAATTATTTTGGTGCATCAGTTTATGTAACTGTTTCAAGTGACGAAGAGTTCTGCGCTAACATTATTCATCAAAGGATGCTACATGTATTTTATTGCGTGCAATGAACAGAGAAAAATTATGCGGGGGTGTCTTTGAGTCACTTTTCAAATTGTCTGTTGTGTCAACCATAATTTTTAACTCCTACGAGACGCGGAGTACAAAACGTGTCTAGTACATAATGGATATCAAGTAGTTTTAGAAGGACCAAACAAAATTTTGTTCATGCAAATCAGAGTGTTTTGCAAATAATCATCTAAGGGCATTTATAAAATCTCTAATAAAGTTTATTCTGATGTAGATAAAACAGAATGAATTTCGGAATTAAAAACTTCGTTGAAATTTTTTATCTATTGTGGGAGAGCATGAGATAGAAGAACGGGTTCTAATATGTATGGGACGTGCGTTCAGTATGAACCTCAAGTGTGTGTCCTACAATAGTGGTGTCGTCTGCCTTTGGGCTGTTAAACCTTCCCCTACTGACGCTGGTGACCATTTCACACAACTTATGTAGGAGAAAAGTGTAGGAAGGTAAAGATCACAGAGTTAATAATAATAATAATAGCCTTTATTAGCAAATATAAAAAACAAAACATCAGGTTCTGCAACAACAACAATAATAATAATAGTAATAAACAAATAAAACTGCACTAATAATTTTCTATAACATATTGGACAACCTCCCTCCTAAATGTTAACATACTATTACAGTCTCTAATATGACCTGGTAATGAATTGTACAAAACTACAAAGTCATTATGAATGAATTAACTTTATTCTTAACTTAAACCTATAAGCTACACACCAAAAATATAATTCAAAATAAATAAATGTTCATTAGTAGATAATGCAACCACTATCTAACTATTTTTAACATAAATTGCACTTTTCTTTTTAAAAATCCTAAAACTACTTTCATCTTTCAAGTAAGTAGGCAAATTAATAAAATAAGAATATCCCTTAACAAACACTTGATTTTGAGCAAATGCAGTAGTTGTATCAGGTACGAAAATGTCTCCCCTTCTTCTTGTGCAGTAATCATGCACATCCGTTCGTAGTTTAACTGGATCATCCATATGAAGCATATTATGTTTTACTTTATATATAAAAATCAGTGTCTTATACCTAATTCTCTGCGCAACACTCATAAACTGAAGCGTCTCCAACATAAAAGAAATACTAGTACTTGTACCTACTGCAGTTCAATATACATAACTCGCATTTTTTTATTTTGTCTTTTCTGAAACTCCCGTACAAAAAAATCCGTCACCATATGTAGAACTGTTGTACAGTATTCAAAATACGGAGCAACCATAATTTTATATACAAGCAGCCGTGACCAACAGCTAAATTTGCCACTTATTCTAGACATCAGAAGGCCCACTCTTTTTCTATAATAACCCCTAAGTACTTAATTTTGCAAACACACTTTAACTCGATTTCATTCAACCGTATGGGACACAATTGATTTGCTACACTTTTGCCCCCCAAATACATCACTTCAGTCTTATTAGTATTTATAACCACCATATTGTTCTTCAACCACCTAGAAATTGCCTTCAGTTCACTATTGATAACTTCTGCTACCTCAGCCTTACTCTCACCAATGTAATAAATTTTATTACATTGGCAGAAGTTATTTAATAAGAGCGTCATCTGCAAACATTAATTTGTATACAACACTTATCCAACGTATCGACAGTCATTTATGTACAATGTAAGCAGTACCGGCCCCAAAACTGAACCCTGCGGCAAACCATGTGTTGTTTGAACCTTCCCTGAAATTGAATTATTGTACTTCACCACTTGGAATCTATCGCTCAAATAACTTCCAAACCACTTCAGTGCACTGCCCCCCACTCCCATTTTCTTTAATTTGCACATCATCAGGTCATGACTCACCGTCTCAAAAGCCCTTCTGTAATCCAAGAATACCCCCCAAAACATTTTTTTCTGTATAAAGCATCCTTCCATCTGCCATGCCAATAACTGTTTGTACTGCTGTTTCACAGGAGCGTCCTTTTCTGAATCCTGCTTTATGTGGTGTTAGGATATTGTGGTTTTCCATAAATTTTGTGTCCTTTACTATGGTCTCCAACACCTTTTCATATGGAGGTAGCATATTTATGGGTCGAAATTCCTCACACTATACTGTATTTCTTACTTTTTCCACTGGTACCACTGTCGATAACTTCCATGTTTCCGGGAATATTCCTGTATCCAACGAGTTGCTTTAGGATTTGTGACCTTTGGTTAAATTTAGGAATTTGGCATGTTGTGTAGTTTGAAATACGGACCCTTATCGTGTTTTAAAATGAGAGAGGGCCTACTTATATAACGTCCAGGATTGAAACTTAAAAAAATCAATTTTCCAGGTACAGCGTGCCAGAACTTTAAGAATAAAGTGGGAGGAACCTTCAACCGAAAGTATGAAAAAGATGGAATTAAAAAAGTTTCCGCGGCGATTATGTATTTCCGAGTCTACTCTTTAAAGTATATTGCAACTGGCAACTCTCTGATGAAGTCGTAAAAACTTAATTTGGAAGAACAACAACATTATGAACTGAGATTGAAAATAAATTAATAGAATAGGTACTTTTAGAATATAGAAGCACTATTTCAAGGGTTAATCAGAAAATTTCTTTGACTGAAAGTAACAGAATACAACATCTTTTTGGAAGAAACACCATTTTAGAAACTGAAATTGCAAAGAAATGAAAAGAATGCTTCTTGGCTATAGTAGTACTATTTCATGGTTTAATCAGACAAGTTTTTGTAAGATAGCGCACTTTTTGACTGTAAGGAACGGAATTCAGTATCTTTTCCAAAATGGAAATACAAGTTGGGTGCAGGCGTTTTGAAAACTACTCGAATATCTTAGCTTTGTGTAGGCTGGTGGTAAATGTATCATTTCCCAAGTCATTGGGTATTAACAAACAAAATGTTAGAAAAATTTTAACCACTAGAAGTTGGGTACTAATGTCAAACATAATTGTTATGGATCACACAGATTTCTTAATATCTGTGGTCCAAAGGCAAGGTCAGATAGCTTCCATATCATATTATGGAAAGTGGATGACTGTGACAGCCACATGCGGTACGTAAGTTACAACTGCTAGACAAGCTTTTTATGTGTCTATTCAGGGCCTCCTACAGTACTGTAGTAGGCCCTGGTTCAGACCAACATGAAGGCTTTCTTCCTATGGAAGATGAAAACAATTATTAATTAATGGCAATGCAAGTTCCGAAAAACGAAGTTGTCAAGTGCTTATCTAGTGAAGATCGTTGTTCTGGGGATAGAAGGCGCAAAAGGCGCAATTATCGAGTTGATAAAATAAGTTCTTATTTCTAATACTTATTCACCCATGGTGTTCACATTATAAAAGGATAATAATTTATGTTTAAAGTGAAATATTTTCAAAATTTACGTTAAGGACCCATAAAATTTTGAACAACACACAACTCGTTCTCAAAATTAACGTCAAAATAAATCGACTGGAAAATAAAATATTTTCACAGTGTATGTCAGATACAAAAATACGGTTGCCGATAAAATGAGAAAACCCTGGCTCGAAATTTCAGAGATGCAGACACAAAAGACGTGCGACACGCGTTTTTTTCTGAACCAAAAGCGCACAAATCTTCCTGTTTATTTTTTATTTGCGCGTTTGATATGTCAGAAGGTGTCAGTATTTATATATGTTGTTTGAGTATGTATTGGTTGCGGCGTGCCCCAGTCCAAGGCTCCTACATACTGAAGCTCCAAATAGCCGTTAATCCGCCGTCGTGTGCCAAGCATCAAGTAAATTCTAAACGATACCTTACTACACACATCGTCGCGCGTTATATCTACCAACCAGATGATACCAGAGGCGTAATATGAGTTTTGTACGGAATATATTCAACAAGATGAATGCTGCAGAAGAAAAGGAAGGTGATATGGAGGAATACGATGACGCTAGCGAGGCCACCTCTACGGAATCCTCCGACACGGGAATCTTCACCGCGGTGAACAGCGACCTGGAGAACTCGGGCCCCATAGAAGCAGACTGCTCGGCAATATCGAATTTCTTTGGATATTGGTATGTAATTTTCTTTTAGAAACCAATATATAAGCATGCTTTTGATTCTAACAAAGATGTTTTACTATAAGTACCTAATCACGGAAAATCTTAGTTTGGACACATCAGGTCAACAACCAAAAGATCTAAAGATCTGATGTTTCCAGTACAATGCACTTAAAAATGAGTAAACACATTTTAAGAAGTTCATTCTTTGACGCGCAAATTATAAATATTTCTTTGTCTAGCAAGTGCGCCATTTTATAACCTTATTAAAGTTCAAATTCAAAAGAATTTCCTCGTGCATTCGGTGCTTTTATATGAAACAACAGGCGCTTCTCGTCCAAGATGCTGTGTTTATAACAATTCTATTTAAAAATCGAAATTTAGAAAACGTCTTTCAAAAATAAGGTTCAGTGCCACGTGTTACACAAATCTATTGTGTGCCGTGCACGAGCAAATGCCTGCCAATTGCAAAATCACGTCACTAGCTGTCAATTTTCACAGACATCTGTAACTTTAGCATTAATTTAATCCACGGACGTGTTGATTTACGTCTGGCACAAACTTACGTATTGTTTTTCACGGAATCGACCAATTTTTAAAACTGTTTATTCTTCCCACTGCAAAATTCTTATTCGCGACATTGAATTGCCGTCAAGACTTACATTTTTGCGGTATAAACAACGGAACAGTCTTTTTTTTCAATATTGAAATTGTACTTGCCTACAGAAAAGTTGTTAAATTAAGTCCAGCATAAAGAAATATGTAGACGGAACATGGATAGACATTTCGCTTATTTAGATTTATACTCTTTAAATAGTGCAATGATGGCTTAGTTGCGTGTTTGATAAAAGGTTGAATCCGATATTGCATCAATATTTTAAGTTTAGACGATCGGTATCATCTCAAGCTAGATCAGTTATCAAATCACAACCGGACCTGAAACTGTCGAACTCATATTCAAAAACTCTACGGTCGGAAACGTTTTCTCAGCTGTTTGCTGTGAAATCTAATCCCACATTTTAATTTTCATTGAACGCAGAAAACATTGGCGTGTCATTGTAGTGTACACTAACAGTGCAACACCAACAATGTCGGGTATGACTAGGAAGATGTCGCGTAACAATGTCACCTTAGTGTAGACTGTAGATCAACCAAAAGAGATAGCAAGATATTTAAATAGGAAATTTTTCTGTTCTGTCAGGTATCTATAAAATTTTCTAAAAATTATAAATAAATAATAAGACTCGCAAGAAAATTTTGTTTGCATTTTTGGATTACCGTTGACGTCCTCTTTCGACACCTCAGACTTGATACATATTTTTAAATGCATTCCAAATATAGCGTCAGAAAGTTTAAAATTTAGGATTCAGCCATCTTGCTGTCCTTTATATGATTCCTTAAATACGTACACATTTACCAGTGTACCTATCTTTGATATCCTGTGCAATTTACCTAGAACATGGCTCTTTTTGAAGAGAACTAGTCTCAGTTTTCTCTCCCGATTCCCGAATAAGATATCATTCGTTTTTTTTAACCAAAGTGAAATAAACACTTTAATAGACAACAGAAACTAGAACTAGAAGAGTAGGTACCAGGACGTTATTTCTGATCTCATTCTTTTTATAGTAGGCCGGGCGGCGTTTTCACCCTAATTCTATAATAAGAATTTAACTGCATTAAATTATACATTTAAGTCTAATTAAGCTCCTTTTAAGTTTTACCCCCGGTTTTACCTATACTTCTTCTGAGGTCGAGCACGACGTAGAAAATTTGGGGGAAACCGCTTGATGGAGGCGGTTAGATACGTTAGACATATCTTTGTATTTCAGAGATACCTCACCACATATTTCTATTAAAAAATCAATATGTAGAATGTAGTGCGTCCACGGATGGACTTAACTATGCTTGTAAAAACGTTTATTTTCAGTTTTTCCTAAAAAGTCATTATTCATAATTTCTTTTGCTTGTTATGTAAATACGATTCACGTTGAGAAACTGTTGTAGAGGGTGCGCAAAAAAGTATAAAAATGTAATTTGCAAAATTAAAAAATTTTGAATCAAACTTTTCTGAAGCATCAAAATGAAAGAGCTTAGAAGGAGAAATCGAAAAGCCAAAAATCAATTAGTTAACTTAATACATTGAGGTAAATTGCAAACAGTAAAGTTTTATTCAAACTGAAACCCTCCAACGTCAACTTTGAAACGCCTTTATAGCTAAACTTGCTAATAATAGCTGCTCATAACGTTTCATTACAAGTAATGGACTTGAAAAAATAATAATCGATATTAAGATATAGAAAAACAAAAAATCGATTTTATTTTTGTTACCAAATATCTTGGTAACCATAACTTCTACGAAAATACTTTATTTGGCGTTTCAATTTCTTCCTCTAAGCTCTTTCAATCTGATGCTTCAAAAACTTTGATTCAAAAATTTTTAATTTTGCAAATCTACATTTTTATATTTTTGCGCACCCTGTACAACAAAATTAAAGTTCCTCAACGTGAATCGTAATTACATAACAAGCAAAAGAAATTATGAAGAATGAATTTTTTCGAAAAACTGATAATAACAATTTTAGTTTTAGTTTTAGTTAAGACCATCCGTGGACACACTGTATCTCTGAAATTGTTTCATTTGGGAAAAGTTATTTTTCAATTAACCCTATATAAAATTTGACGTAGAATTCAAAAATGTAACAAAAAATATGACGTTCCATTTAAAATTAGGAGGCAATTTTGGAAATAGTTTACCGAAATTTAACAATAATTGGCACGCGCCCTGCACGTTTTTTGACATAAGTCTTGACATGTATTAGCCAATTGTAATTACATATTTACGGGCGTGCACAATAAGTATAAAAATTAATGCATTACCTATCTTAGCAACTCAGTTATGGTGAATTAAACTCGTCTACGACTCTTGTTTCAACCTTTCGTCCTCGCTAATAATAACCATAATTCGAAGATTGTATATTGTACTTTATCTACAAGAACTCATAGATATGTAGTTACATTTTTAAGGCTAGATTAAATCCCTAGATAAATGTGCACAGACGGTAGCCCTTGAACAAAAGAAATTTTTTATTTGCTACAGCCCACGAACCCCACTATGCGCTAGGCAGCGCACTAATAATAAATGTATAATTTTACAAAAGTAGATAATTTAATGCTAAAGAGTACATAAGTTTTGAAAAACAATTTCCTTCTTCAAAATTACATAAAGAAATGTGTTGCTGTAATAGTCTTATGTTTTGACATTTTTCGAGTGTCATTCTCGTTGAAAGAGAAAGACAGTTGGTGATGCCTTGTTCTCATATTTAGCTCTGCTTTACTGGTCTTTTTCATCGACCAGGCGAATGTTCACTTCTATATAAAAACCTCTTTCTCCGTTATCATCACATTGTGTAGCATAACCAACTATCTGTATTGTCATTATTTATCTACCATCTATTGCTCCTTCGAGAGTCAGATTATTATATTTCCTTACACCCCCGCTGCATTTCTATTCGTTATTTGTCTGGCCCTCTCCAAGTAGCAAATTTGCTTTTGCCTTGTCCCTTATGACACCTGGAAAAGTTGCGAGATTTTCTATAGTACTCGTCTCTGTAGAAGAAAATGTAAAAGTTCCTCCAGTTTTAGCAATTTTTGATGTACCTACATTAGATAAGAAAGTTTGAAATGGTGCTCATTTTTTGAACACTCTGTATATTAATCAACGAATTCATTCAATATTTAAGCAATTGCTGACGCATTTCCTTTTGAACTTTGTGTATCTAAGGAGCAAGCTCGTTTCCTGTCCGTAAATTACTGGCAGCATCTGTGCAATTTTTCACCAGACATTTGCAGATATTATATCAGTAGTACACATAACTATCCGTACGCAAGTAGGTACATCACTTAAATATTTACATCTGCACGTCTGTTTATTTGAAAGTAAAAAAATATCACTGCAAGAAATAAACCTGAAAACTGTATGGAACGGTATTAACTAAAGTTTGTTTAAAATAGAGGCTACTAATTTTGGAAAATCTTTCTTCGAAATTCGTCAGAATGACGTTAGAGAACTATAAATGTTCATTTAATACGCTTACTATAATTTGGGTAATTTAATGAGTAAGGAATCGCCTAGGTGCATTAACGACGGCTGTGCACAAGGAGCAGAACGAAATGCATTTGTGTCTGTCGTTGACCTAAGCCGAAAATAAATAGCTCTGACGGACGCTCTGATATAAATTTTAAAGGAGGTTTAATTTACATATACGCGAGTACACTGAGAAAAATTTATAATACTCAGTAAAAGAAATATTATGCCCATTATTATATTTGACGTTAGCTATAGGGATAAATGAAGCTGTTAATAACCGTTACTATATTAATATTATAAAAGAATATTATATCATTTAATATATCAGTATATAACTTTCGTATGCAAATAAGTATGTAGAAGTAATTTTATTTGTTTATAGCGACTATGATATTGCAATAATTAATTTAAATAAACTTTTCAATATCCCCTATGACATTTCTAATATAACACTTATGTTATATTATAATAGATATTAATATTTTTATTTTAATTATAATATCATTATATTATACATTCTATTTTACAATTATAGTAAAGCTTATTAGCAGTGTTAATAATTGTAAAACACACTGTTAATAACAATAAATAACTTTCAATATAAAAAGTGCCGGTTGTTCCTACATTTGACCAGAGATTAATTACTGATTTGTCTAACCAGTGATTAGTTGCTAAGATACAACTAATCACAAAATCGGAATCATAGCAACTCTAATCACTGGTTAAAAAATCAGTGGTTAATCACTGATCAAATAATACGAACAACCGACCCTTAAAGTGAGTTAAATCGTATAATATTGAATGGTTTACATTTTACTATACGTACCTTTTTAAGCTTACTTAGTAGTTAGTACTTTATGTGATTTCACAATATTAGGTAGGTAATTATGTTAGTTATACATTTTTTAGAACTAGTGTTAGGTCGAGTCACATTACATATTTCTAAAATTCATAAAAGCAACATGAAATGCACACATTTAAATAAAAATCAGCTTTTCATGATTTATGCCATGTAGCTTAGTAATGTGGTGAAGCGGGTAGAGATGGATTAATAACAGAATAAGATTTAAACGAAGTTTTATTTGTAACCAAATAAAAAATATCCCAGGTACATAAAAAATGTAAAAATAAATTAAACTAAATATTTCAACGTAACAAAAATCTTTTTTCTACATTAATGCGCAGCACTGGCAAATAATAAGGTAATTCACCACGATTAATACAGTCATAATCCTTTGTTTCTATTATTTCAAATGACTGAAAATGGTCATGATACAAATAGTCAAGAAATTTCTAAATACAAAATATACTTACAGCTTACAGTAAAATTTTCATCCAATCCCCATGATTTCAGAATATATCTGGAACTTCCATACTTCCATACAATAAAAGAAGAAACTGATGTTTTCGTTTTTATGTCTATCACAAATTATTTCGCACAGTAGGTACCGCACTGCACATTAGTTGGTTTGCAAATGACGCAATTTTACAAGCAGCTGCGTGCTTGTGATTCTATTAGACGAGAATATAGCCCTTAATTTCAAAATATTATAACGAGAAATATTTATAAAAATAGAAAATAAGTTTCAAAATATTGGATTATAAAGACCAAATTTTAAAATACTTGTTGAATAACCTGTATAATAATCTTAATACCATTACTTTATTATTATAAATATTGTAACATAAATTATCTTTATCATAAAAATTAACTTTAAAGAGAATGTGTTAATTATCTTTAATATCATCATAGATTGCGATTATGAACAAATTTCTATAATAAAAATAGTGTAGCCCTTAAAAACTGACCTATTATGGTATAAAATAATAGTTTATAGGGACTAATAAAAATTCTTTATAATACACTTTCTATTATCTGGTTTTCTCAGTGTAGGTACATAAATAATATATAAGCTTCAGAATCAAACACACGATTCGAAAATCATTACGGTAGGTACATGTCAGTTGTTGTAACTTGTAAGTAGAAGCATCCACCATAATAATTATAGTTTTATTTTTAATACGATACCTGTATGTTCCCATAATCCAAAAACAACTTCTTAAAAACTACGAAGTATCAACACTTATAAGAACATCACGACTGCCAGCGAAATCGAATTTGCTTTAGATTCCCGCCGCGGTGTATGTCAAATGCCACTAAATTTGCAATCATGTTGTCTTAAAGAAAATCGTTTACACCATACCAACATTTCTGAAATATAGTTTACTTGTACAACTTAGTTTATAAAGAATAATATAGTTACAAAAAATATCAATTATAGAGACATGTTTCAATTCCAACCTAGCTGATGTAGCATTATGTGATACCTTAGTTCAGAAATGTTGATTTAGTCCTATGATTCGATGCCCCGAGCTGTTAAAATTTAATTAAAAGCTGAAAATTCAATTCGCAAGGTGCCAGGTCTGGAGTAGAATAATTTAACTCTAGCAGAGGTCAAAAGGCAACAGTTTAAGCGACTGTTAGTAGTGCGTTATTGTCCTGAAGATAAATCCCTCCTTTGAGATATTTTTTCTGATTCCTTTCCGAAGGTTTTTGCCAATCACCAAACTTTCTGGCTCCTAGTGCCTGACGACTAGGGTTGTGCATTTCTCGTCTCGATTCTCGCCGAGATCGAGAGTGAATGAAAATCTCGGGTGCGAGACCGAGACGAGAACTGTCCAATGAAATCGAGATCAAGACCGAGAGTCAATTGCACGAGATCGAGACTCTCGCTCGAGAAATCGTCGAGAGTCTCGATTTCTCGACATTATTTTTTTGATCAATGTTATTTTTCTGCATTTTTGTCAAGAATAATAGGTGATAATTAATAATACTAAACTAAACCGTTATGTGAGAAAATTATATTTATTTTTTAAAACAAAATAAAAGAGCTTCTAGAAAATAAACTTAAAATAAAATCGTAGTAACTGCATAAATAATATCCTCGTTAATATCACAACGAAAATACTTTTTGGAAAATAATAAATTGATAAAAATAATGTAGAAACAGTGCGAAAAATGCTGTGTCCGTTTTTTTTAATTTCCAACGGATGCAAATAGGTAAGTGTCATTTTGTTAGATTTTGTAAAATATAATTGTGAAGTTTTTTCCTTGATAACTTTTTCGCAATAACTCAGTTTTACTGAATCATTGCGTATTTCAGTCACTAAAACACAAGAAATGTTGATTTAAACATGTTATATGTACAATACATACATTCAGTGCAAAAACAATACATTACAGAACAACTCAAAAAACAAAACTTAATCCAATATTCACGGATCGCGTGTGGTTTTACTAATAGAGATGGAAAAATAAAAACCCTTGCCACAATATTTCAGGACATTGAAGTGTACTAAATACGTATTTCGGTAGCTAAGGTGCCATCATCAGTAGTCTACGAGCTACGAGATTGTGTAGCTGTACTAAATACGTATTTTGGCATCTTTGCTGGCGAAATGCGTATTTAGTACAACTAAATGTTGTGAAATAATATTGTGGTAAGGGCTTTTATTTTTCAATTTTTAAAACTGTATCCGCTTATAGAAACTTTTACAGAGGCATCTTATTTTAAATTCCAAACTTAACACAATATTCAATCGTTCAATCGCGAAAAAGAAAAGGTAAGTATTTAGTTGCAACCTGTGGTTCACTTAATAAGAACAGATCTGCGTCATTAGGCCCAAAAATGTTCTTCAATTCATAATTAGGAGGGTGGTATTTTGATTGGATAAGACGTTCTGTTAAAAAAATGTTTTGAATATGTATTTGTATTCTGGACATTTTTTATTTCAATATTCTGCGTTCTAAAAACGTTCCCGAGCCCAAACAAACTGTTTCTGAATGCGGTCCTGACACGAAAACTGCTGGTGCCGCGTCTTGCGATACACCACCCCCTTATCGCAGGCGAAAATCGACCGTATGGTACTTGGCTTCCAAAGTACAAAGGATACCACCTACCTCTTAATCAATTCGAGATCGAGAACCGAGAGTCTCGAGGCGAGACGAGATTTTCGCAGTCGAGAGTTATTCAAGATCAAGACGAGACCGAAGAGGTTCGAGAATTTTCGAGATCGAGACGAGAGCGGGCCAACTCTCGCCGAGATCTCGATCTCGCCCAACCCTACTGACGACATTTTCAAAAGTTCATTGTGTAGATTAGCGCTTACTTTGTGGCGCATAACAACAAATTCCGCTTCCGCAAACACCGATGCTGACATATTATGTCAGCAAAACACGTGTCGACTTTAATAGTGTCATTGTTTTGGGGGTATTTAGTTAGGGAGTCGCAATGGTTAATTATTGCTGTATTTTTTATCGTACCAAACGTTATTAATCTTAATGTGCAAGACAGGAAGAACAAGAATACGGCCATAACAAAGTTGCATCGACGTGCAGATGGCCCTCTTTTAAATTTAATGGTTAAAGTAAAAGTTTCTACTGACATATTTTTTCATTGTACTGAATCTTTTCGTCATAAGGAATGCCAGATACATTACAAGTCGCGAGTGGGTATCAGAGAACCCCAAACTTATCTTAAGCGGGAGTTGAAGATTAATCTTCAACTCCTGAGGATGCTGACGTTGTCAGAGAAACACGTGTCGAGTTTAATTACTGTGTCACTGTCTTTTAGCTTGTGGGGTTAACTTATTAAGAATTCAGAACAAAAATTGACGTCAAATTCTGTCCCTTTGTTATACGAATCTATTATTTCGTTTTGTGGTCTTATCGAAAGCTCATCCTAAAAGTCCATTTGCGCATATAAATTCTTATCAGAAATTTCGTATTGGTATACAGGTTTTCGCGAGTTCTTTATTTTTCTTCTAGGTGCTCGTGGCCAAATTCTAAAATTCTGCTTGTAGGTACCTATCTATGTGTATGGGGAACAAACTATTATACAAGTCTGTTACCAGAAAACTGCTGCTCTCCATCCCTATACTGAACACTTCGAAAAAAATCGGCGACACCATGTGGTGTCATGGTCCTGACCAATTACCTGATTTTTAATCACGCTCGTCGATCTTTTATCTGGTACCATGTTTTTTGCTGAATTCCATCCATTGGGATACTTATCTTCCTCCGGTCTGCACACAAAATACAAAAACTGTGAGCAGCAACCTTGCCGTTGGGTTGTTACTGCTTACCGTTCTTGTGTTCCTGTAAGTTTTTCAAACCGGAAACCGCAGAATATTGCCCAAAATAACTTGAAGAATTCGGTTCCACTTTACTTTTGAACACAAAAACACAAATAGCCATTTGAACAGCCAGAGAAGAAGTGTGATTTTTAATCGACAGTTTCACTGACCTCTTTCTCGTTTTAATAGTTGAACTAAAATGAGGAATTTGACATAACTAGATAACAGTTCAATGTTTACTTCAATTTATTAAAGAGTCTTTCCAGTAGTCTATGTCTTGAGCTGCTTGGCTGATTATGATGATGTACCTAACGTATCTTTTTTCGAATTTCGATACCTACCTCATTTAAAATCAAGTATTTCGAATATTATTTACCGTTCATTTTGGCGGTAAATAAAAAAGTGTTACCTATGGGCAGCTAACTGAGAAAAGCAACTTCTTCAAAAACCTTCTTTAATATTAGTTCATAATTTCCTTTAAAGAACGAGTTACTTCTGAAAAACTACCTGATACATATTTCTAATTTCTAAAGTTATCCTGATTGGCCAGCTGTTTAGCTATAATTCAAACCGCAGTTATTTTTATAAGTCTGGCGCTAATTTGGTTTAATAAACACCACCAGAGCTTGAAGAAGCGGAACTGTTTGCACCTGTTTTGATTAAACAGACACCTAGTGTATCCTGTTTAAGTGTTTCAAGCGGGCCAGAACGGAAACCCGTATTTTACGAAAACATCTCAACTTTAAAGTGTCATTTCAGCTTCATTTTTCTGGAGAGTAACTCAAAACAGGAACAGGAAGAGATGGGGCTAAAAATATAAATTTAGTTTAGACTAGCATAAAGGGGAATGGGAGCTTGTAAATTGTAAAGTAAATAATTTTTTCCTGCATTCTTTATGTGATTGAAGCAATGATTTAATGTCGCAGAAAACTGGAAATGTTCCAGTATAAATATAAATGCATCTGAAATCATTTTCTACTTACTGCGAAACGTCGTTCCAGCATGAAGTTTATTTGGATTAATGTGTGTGGTCTGCAAATTGCAGTTTGTATCGCTTATTTGTAAATGTTATGTTGTTGATAATTCAACAAACTATATTAAATGTTTGATTAATTTCCTTACATATATACAGGATGGACCAATAGTGCGTAGTCCGTAAGTTTTGTTCCCTTAAAAATGTGAAAATTTGATACTTATGCACGCATCTGTTTTATTACGTTTGGTTCTACAAACAAAGCCGCAGAATTTGTATGCCTGACTGATTTAAGAGTCGAATAGGCGCCTAGTACGTGATGAGGAATTCCTGCTGTTCTTCACATGAATATACGCATCCCGATTTTGTCTTATTAGGTCTTTTAATACCCCTTTGCCTGTTTGGTATGACAAGCAGCATGTGGGATCGGAATCTATTAGAGAAACTTTGACACTTCCTTTCTCTAAGAGGTCCACTTTCTCGTTGTTTTTAGTTGCTTGATGGCCTTTCGTACATCGTGGAATAACCCTTTTGTGTTCAGCCAGTAAACCAACGATCCCCATGGTCTTTAACCGTTCTGGGTAGTATCTCCACGACTTGAGCTTTCAATGCTGCTTGGATCTATAGATCTTCCTATTCCGAAATGACCTCCCGATCATCTCTTGCGCACATAAGGAAATTACAGTCTGGTGCTGCTGCTAAAGCCTTCACCTCCATCAAGATGCCTAACAACGGGAGATCCAGCAGGGCATCCATCCACATCACCCTTGTGAATCCCAATAATTACTTTCCTCAGTTAATGATTCTGGCTTTATGCCACCGTCTCTGACTTTATACCAAAATATTAGAAATGCATGTCTTTTGTTTTCTTTGAAATTATGTGAACCGGAGAGATGATTTTTTTTCTATTATGTTTGGCCTGTTCACCATCTTTGTCTAAGTAAAAGTCCATTTCACACGAAAGGACTTCATTTTTCCGATTGGAATTGGAGCCATGTGGTGTTTGGAATTCCGCTTCACCTCTGGGCTGCGCATCATCATAAAGTTTTCAGTTCGAAGACTGGTTGGATGCGAACCTCCATCGTTTCCTATCCTGGGCTGAACCACACATTTCCCTAAAAATAGAACATCGTACATCCCCAATTATTTGAGAGCAGTAGTCTGATTTGAGCCTACCCCTACTTCTTATTATTCCTATCTCGGACTAATCCTTCATGTCTCAGAAGGTACCCTACCATCCTGCCTCTCCCATCCTTTATTGTCTTCCATACCTTTCGCTTTTTTCCAACTCTATATAATACCTCCCTATCGCTAACTGAAATGTGATTAAGCTTTATGCCTAACCTACACTATTGTAGCTCTACACTGTAGAGTCTACAGTGTACACAAAACACTAAACTCTACACAACTACATGTGTCTCCCAACTTGTATTGTTGATATCAGAATTTATCAACATAGATATACATAGTTTATAGGTAATATGTAAATAAGTTAAAGATTTTTTAAAATGTACCTATATGAAATACTTCCTTACGAGAGTGTGTAGTGTGTGTACATTGGTTTCAAATGTCACGTGGTATGGTTTGACGTCTCGTTTGCCTAAATTTTACTAGCAAAAATTGAATATTTTAATTTCGCCAGAAAAAATACAGCGCGATTGAAATTCGCTCTTCTGAATTGATATTTAGGTACCTATCTATTAAATCCTTGGTAATTGATGAATGGAAATCATTCTTGAGGAGAATTGTCTATACAGGGTGATTCAGAACGGGCGTGCCAAATTAAAATGGGTGCTAAAGGAACTCCAAATAAGACGAAAAGTTTATATGAACATATGTTCTAAAGTGACTACTAACAAAGATACAGGGTGTAAAAGTTTTAATATTTTTTTAATATCGTAATGTAATAATTGATGTGTTTTCTCGTTCTTCTCGTTCGTTTTGTTACTGTTATTCTCAATAAACTATTTTTTTCAGTTTTCACTTTCCTTGCATATCGGTGAAGCCATCATTGCATTATAGAAAATTTCAGTGCATGTGCACGATTTCACAAAACGCTATTTCATTAAAAAACTAAGCATTTTACGAAAAATTTTGAAGATACCAATTTCTTCCCAAATTGAACGTAGATTTCAAATACATTAATATCACCTGCATTCGCCAGTGGCGTAACATTGGATTGGGGAAATAAATAAACGGCCTACCCCGTAGCAACGCTACTTATGGGGCTAGCAGGGCAATTTTTTTTGAAAATTAGAACTCGGCAAATGAAAACGACACCTTAAATTTCAACTCAATAACTTTCCTAGTTACCAAGATAATAAAAAAATATTAAAACTTTTACACCCTGTATCTTTGTTAATAGTCACTTTAGAACATATGTTCATATAAACTTTTCATCTTATTTGGAGTTCCTCTAGCACCCGTTGTAATTTGGTACGCCCGTTCTGAATCACCCTGTATACTTATAGGCGCTTATAGGTATGCGAACCAATTTAAATTTCAAATTATTGAGCTAAGAAATTGTTACGTGAGGGAAATTGATTTATTTGCATTTATCATAAATTTAATTTTGCAAAGTATTGTTTATAAATTATCGAGTGTGAAAACCCCAGCACCTCCGTCTACTAAGGACGACAATCTGCTTTTAAATATGCAATAGGAGTACGTAGGTATTATTACCATTTCCAAAGAGTTACAGACGGCATAGTATTACTAGTTCAACTTTTATTCTTTTAGGTTTATGTTTAATTTGCCCCTATTTTTTCGCATTCTAAAAATTTCCAGTTTGTTGAATTCGAATTCTTATGTCGTATAGTAGAGTTCGCGCGCTTGAAAAACTCGTCTAGAAATCATGTTCGCTGTACATTGAAAGGTAAAAATGTATCGAGTACGTTTTCGGATGCTATTTGGGGTGTATAACGACCCCCTAAATTCGTCTGGCGATATCGATGTCCAACACACCCCCAGGGGGTAAAAACTGAAAAAACGAGGAATTTAGAATATTTGATTTGCTATCCGGCAGCAAAAAAGTTTTTCTGTTCCGTCAAGTAATAAGGGAGTAATAACTAATTTCCGTCCACAGTTTAACATCAGACGAACGGAATAATATTTACTAAAATCGCTTGTAGCTCCATTATTATTCGTGTTTCGATTTCTGACAAAATTGAGAAATGCCTACACCGCGATAACTTTTTAACGACACAAGATATCGAAAAAATTCAAAAAGTAAATGTTGTAGTCTGATGCTTTTGCAAGGCAAGGGTTTTTGAAATTTTGAAATCGAACAATAAATAAGGAAGATATTGCCAATTTACTCCAGGGATGTAAAAGCTGCCGCCGCGAAGCGCGCACTCTGTCTCTACTTTCGCCCGTTTCCCATCTCATTCTGACGGACTCCTCCGTGCCCCACCATGGCCCGCAAGCCTCGTAGTATCGTACTCGCCCATACCCGGCGTCTGCATTGCTTGTATTGAGGAATGGTGATTAATTAATTATCAATTAATTTCGTGCTATTTTCATTTTCGTGAATTTGGCATCTTCAAGTGTTACAACAGACGATGAACTATTACATAAATTTAAGCTAAAAACAAAACAATTAAGGCGTGATGATAACAAATGAGCAATATATGCAAAAAAGGCGGAAAACTGGAGGCATCTACTCTAAAAACTATGAAAACCATTAAAAGATCGATGAAAATGAGACTTGATGTGCAAACTTACAATAAAGACCTGAGAGTGCTTAGTGATAAAATAAATAATTCGTTAAGTTAAGGTGCGGCACAGGAACTGTTACTCCTCGTTTACAACCCTGAAAAACATTTCCACGGCAATGAAAAATTAAAAGCAAAGAATATAGGAAATAAAGATGTAGGTAGGTAACCGAAACAATGACAGACAGAAAGCCAATAAATTTCGATACCACAAGCCGAATTTTAATATCAATTTATGCGTTTCCTGCCAAAAATTGAGGAAGGGTAAATCTGTGAGCCAGGTGTCGACAACGAATTTCAGTAATAAACTTCTCGACATAGCAACCGTTAATTATAGCCTTTTTAAAAAAGTAACACATTAGATTTAATCGATGCTGAAGTCAAATACCATATCTAGTAATTGTTTCGCGGTAGAGTGGAAAAATATAGTAGCAAATCTGAATCTAAATTAGCTTCTATGGATGACTGTGCAAGCCAAACGATAAAGGGCGTGAGACCTGGCAAAAAACTGTTGGGGAAATAAAGCAAGGCATATCCAAATTAAAAGTATATAATAGAATTCCGCTGATTCTTTAAGCATTTCAACTTCGTTATAAATATTACATATTTTGTAATTTTTGGTACAGTAGCTTCATTACTTTTATAAGATTTGACAATAACGACATAATAATTTTCAGTTTCCTCAGGAAATACTGCGGATTCAAGCTAACGCATTAGCGCATATCGGTCGTAAACTGCAGCGGAATTATATAAGTAGGTCCTCTTCCTTTATTTCCCCAACAATTTTTGCGAGGTCTCACTCCCTTTATCGTTTTGACTTGCACAGTCATCCACTGAAGCTACCTTAGATTCAGATTTGCTACTATATATTTTCCACTCTACCGCGAAACAATTACTATGAAATTTGACTTCAGCAGCAATTAAATCTAATGTGTTAATTTTTTAAAAAGGTTATAATTAACGTTTATTACTGAAATTCGTTGTCGACACCTGGCTCAAAGATTTACCCTTCTTCAATTTTTTACAGGAAACACTTAAATTAATATTAAAATTCGGCTTGTGGAATCGCAATTTATTGGCTTTCTGTCTGTCGTTGATTCGGTTACCTACATCTTTATTTCCTATACATTGACTACTTTGTGCTTTTAATTTCATTGCCATGGAAATGTTTTTCAGGCTTGTAAACGAGGAGTAACAGTTCCTGTGCCGCACCCTTAACGAATTATTTATTTTATCACTAAGCACTCTCAGGTCTTTATTGTAAGTTTGCACATCAAGTCTCATTTTCACCGATATTTTAATGGTTTTCATAGTTTTTAGAGTAGATTCCTCCAGTTTTCCGCCTTTTTTGCATATTGCTCATTTGTTATCATCACGCCTTAATTGTTTTGTTTTTAGCTTAAATTT
The DNA here is from genome assembly GCA_963966045.1 of Xestobium rufovillosum. Classification (NCBI taxonomy): domain Eukaryota; kingdom Metazoa; phylum Arthropoda; class Insecta; order Coleoptera; family Ptinidae; genus Xestobium; species Xestobium rufovillosum. Next base: position 18,575,291 of record OZ014494.1, read on the forward strand.
ATGTAATAGTTCATCGTCTGTTGTAACACTCGAAGATGCCAAATTCACGAAAATGAAAATAGCACGAAATTAATTGATAATTAATTAATCACCATTCCTCAATACAAGCAATGCAGACGCCGGGTATGGACGAGTACGATACTACGAGGCTTGCGGGCCATGGTGGGGCACGGAGGAGTCCGTCAGAATGAGATGGGAAACGGGCGAAAGTAGAGACGAGTGCGCGCTTCGCGGCGGCGGCTTTTACATCCCTGGAGTAAATTGGCAATATCTTCCTTATTTATTGTTCGATTTCAAAATTTCAAAAACCCTTGCCTTGCAAAAGCATCAGACTACAACATTTACTTTTTGAATTTTTTCGATATCTTGTGTCGTTAAAAAGTTATCGCGGTTTAGGCATTTCTCAATTTTGTCAGAAATCGAAACAAGAATAATAATGGAGCTACAAGCGATTTTAGTAAATATTCTTCCGTTCGTCTAATGTTAAACTTTGGACGGAAATTAGTTATTACTCCCTTATTACTTGACGGAACAGAAAAACTTTTTTACTGCCGGATAGCAAATCAAATATTCTAAATTCCTCGTTTTTTCAGTTTTTACCCCCTGGGGGTGTGTTGGACATCGATATCGCCAGACGAATTTAGGGGGTCGTTATACACCCCAAATAGCATCCGAAAACGTACTCGATACATTTTTACCTTTCAATGTACAGCGAACATCAAGATAAACTTTCACGTTGACTCTACTAGTACCAAACGTCCTCGACAGATAATTTTCTGCCAGGCCTGTTAGATAGTGACGTAAAACAAGCTGGCCGGTATCCAACGTAAACAAATTCTTTAAAAAATCGGCACTTGTAACTCCGTCAATATTTTCTTCATTATTAATTAGCATTTAGATTATTATAGACTTAATATTTATAGCAAATAATACGCCCAACAAAGTTGAAATATACTTTTCCTCATAATTTCTACTCTGGTTAGGAAAAAAACATACATCATAAAGTTAAAATGGGGATGTGTAGAATTGTGTGATCTGTACTTGCATGCACTGCGACCCAGAGGGCTGGATGTGGTATTGCCGAAGGCAACGAGTTCGAGAAGCGAAACTAGAAAAAGAATTATTATACAGTGCCCGTCTAAAGTCCGTTCCCCCCTACTAATTTTTGAACCATTTGAGGTACATCCATGAAATTCGGTATAAGGTAGTCACAGGTCACAAGATATTTTTTGACGTATTAATGACAGCTGTCAGTCTCAAGATGGCGGTCGGGAGCCATTTTGAAAAAATATTTTAAATGGGAAGGACGGTCATGTGACACCACGTTTTAAACGTCTTATCGAGTGCAATATCATACTAAAATATGGCGTCGATACCTGAAAACGTTACAAAATGGTGGCTAATCAAATTTCTAAATAACCATAAATGTTGCTCTCAATCACGTTTGTATTAGAAACAAAATTCGTTGTTGCGGTAACATCTTGTTTTCAACTTGTCAAATGTGGCATGTTGAGTTCCTTCATTTAGTAAAAGTGTGACCATGGCTCGTAGCTTAGACGATAAATTTGAAGCGATTTTGATTTTTGGAGAAGCTGCAAGAAATTACCTTCTAGCGGTAGTTTCTTTTCTCCTCTTATTGGTCGACTTCATTAAGAGATTTCACTACAAATTAGAATAAAATTTCGTTAGAAAAATGTTAAAATTTAAAAATTGAACAAAAGACATCGACGCCATGGTTTAGTATGATATTGCACTATATAAAACCTTTAAAACGAGGTGTCACATGACCCTCCATCCCATTTAAAATTTTGTTTCAAAATGGCGCCCGACCGCCATCTTGAGACTGACAGCTGTCATTAATATGTCAAAAAATATCTTGTGACTTGTGACTACCTTGTACCGAATTTCATGGATGTACCTCAAATGGTTCAAAAATTAGTAGGGGGGGAACGGACTTTAGACGGGCACTGTATAGTCAGTAGTTATTCAACAATTTACATCCAGATATGGCTTGATTTGACTCTCCCTTACGGATATGACTCAGGCAGTGGAGCGTTGAACAGCGTGTATATAAATTTGTGCATAATGCACCGCACTGAAGAGTCCCAATAGGACGAAACCGGTCTGCGGACTACTGTGCACCTTGCAAGTTTCTAACGCAACACGTACACCTACTACGTTATTTGGTAATCTGCCTACAAAATACTAATGTGTAAGCAGTAAGTGTAGGTACTATTTTTATTTCACTATAACAGTATGTCTAGAAAGCATTAACCCACAAAAAACGTCACTTATTTACAGCAATTTCCTAAATACTTCGGCCATAAATGTTTAAATTTAGTTTATGGTCGCGTTGAGCAACATACATGAATTTCGCGTGGTCTTAGATTTACGTAAAATTCATTTTAACACACCTAAATGTCTTATTGCTGGCAATTTAGCAAGAATATTCCATTGAAATTGAAAACTAAATTTATACAATGACATGCAGAGCAAATTCCAAAGGTTAGACGTACTGCTGAATTTTTTCTATTGCCTTTCTTCCCCCTATCACGTAAAGCAATAATTTGTTACAATTGGTTTTTGATCATAATCTCCTAATGCCGATTAATCTAGCTACGTTTGATATAATCGTTCATTTCTACTCCACCATCTCGCTCGCTCTCGACTACCTCGTCAGCGCTGATTAATTAAGAATTTATCTGAAACCTATTAATGTGGCCACGTATTTGTCTGTTACCCATCTATTCCATTCCGTTCCCCATTTTTCGACAAAAACCGAAAATAGAATTGCTAACCAATAACTTTGATACCTACTGACTCAGATATCATTACTGTTAGCATTGATCAGGAAAAAACAAAGTGATATGGAATTATTCTTTAATATCTTGCGGTATTTTATTACCGGCGACAATGAAACAACTCGTTCATGTGTATGCTGTTGATTTCTTTAATGATTATCACCATTGTAAAATATATATATTGGAGTTTTCGTCCACTACATATTTCTTAAAAATACGCTCCGAGGTATTTTCCTCAATAGTTATCACCATTCTGTTCGCTGCACACAGATATGCGTTACGAATATGTTTCAATGTTAGCTTAGCTATGATAGTATTATGTACTATCTCGTAGTACAGAAATCTGAATTTAGTTTTATAATTCAATTCATGGTGGCTCGTGGGGTATTTGCCCGAGGAATAAGGGTAACTGGGCTCTCTAACAAAAATTTTCAGGCAACCCAAAACTCAGTTATGCAACCAAGCCTATTTCAATTGTCTTCAATATGAGAAAAATTACTATGTTTAACTCGGATAATTTACTTCACGTACTAAAGACAGAATAGCTGCTGGAATTAATATACAGGGCCAAACTATTAATATGCTCAGATTCGCTGATGATATAGCAGTATTAGCATCAAGCAAAGAAGAATTAGGAAGGAATCTGAACAAAATGGAAACGGTTTTGACGGAGGGCTGCTATTTAGGAAGTAAAATAACTCGCGATGGTAGGAGCTCTAGAGATATAAAACGAAGAAATAGGGCAGGGCCAATTTACATTTAATAAAAAGAAAGATAAATGTAGAAACTCGGCATTGTACGGATGCGAAACTTGGACGATGCATGGAGAAGCGGATAGGAAAAATTAGAAGCATTTGAAATGTGGTGCTATAGACGCATGATAAAGATACCGTGGGTAGATAAGGTTAGCAACAGAGAGGTATTAGAAAGAGTTGGAGAAACGCAGAATTTATGGAAAGCAGTAAAGAATAGGAGAGATAGAATGGTAGGACACCTTCTAAGCCACGAAGGCTTAGTTCACGACGTACTAGTCATAAATAGGAATAAAAAGAGGTAGGAGTAGGCCCAGATTAGACTACTGCTCTCAAATAGTGAGGGATGTAGGATGTTCAACTTTTGGGGAAATGCGTAGGTTAGCTCAGGATAGGAAAGGATGGAGATTCGCGTCCAACCAGTATTCGAACTGAAAACTTTGTGATGACTATTACCCCTATTCCGATTAACGATATGGATGCGCGAAATTAACGAGGAAGATGGACAAATTTAACGCTCTCTCAAAGCATGTCCTGCATAATTTATTGCATACAAAACGCAGCGAAGCAAATGTGCACCTGTTTCTAGTTGTACATCGTACATAGAATATCTGTTTCCCATTGTACATGTAGCTTGCAATCGTTTTGTACAGTAGCGGGAGTAAATCTGGCAAAGTATCTTTTATACAAAGTTATAGTTTATTTTTAACACACCCGGGTAATAAATGGGTCGTTCTGCTACATTGAAACGCGAACTTCTACGTCAAAATCGAATAATTTTTAGATTTATTGGCTACGTGATGATTTTTTTATTATAAATATTTTGCGGAAAATATCTGTGTTTGTAAAACAAAAATGCGCGTTAAGATTATTTTCATCGGCGCAAAATCTTCAGTTGAACAATAATTTATGTGTCAATTTTGTACTAATATGATGTAAAACTTTTGCATTAAAAGTTTACGTATCTATATTATAAACATAAACTTCCTAACGTATGCATATTAATCCAACGTTCCATGTAGTCTATTCTCAAGTCATGTACTTGAGTAGTTGGTTGCCTATACTCTACAAATCATTTAACTCCATGGTAAATCACCACAAATCGTAAAACTCTTTCGCTACTGTCATATTATCGAAGGAGCGAATTGTGATGCCTATTATTCAGGGGAATGAAAGTTTTAATCCATAAACTGAATAGTTGCTACACTTATTCACAACCTCCTCTACTAAGTAGAGGAGGTTGTGACTTATTCTAGATAAGTGTGCACAGACAGTAGTCCCTATAGGTACACGTTGCCACAGAAACGTATACTTAATGCACAACACGATTCCTTGGATTTTTCTGACAAATAATTAATTAATTTGAAGCATTCCGCCTCGCAGCAATCTCGATGTGATGGTAGGTTACAGTAGGAATTGTTTGATTTGCTGCAGTCCATTGAATAATGGTTATTATTCAATTGCCATTAAATAATTAACCTCATTTAGGAATCGCACATGTAATGAACATATAATTAGACAAAAGCATATAAAATAATTTGTATTATTATTATAATTTTTAACTTGACTATTATTTTATGCAATGCAGCAGTGGTATGAAAATTGCAGTGTTATTGTTTTAAGCTGTTTAATAATTTAATATAATATGTACCTACAGCAATGCAAGGACGCGCTATTCTTGCAGAGCTATTTCCAGCATAACAAAATACCGCACAGGTCGACAGTGTTAGATTTCTTCTCTATTTCCAGATCGTCCGCTCCAAGGTGCAATCCCCACAACAATAATTATTCTAAGTGACATTTTCCGCTGCGAACACGCAAACTCCACCGCAGAAACTACACTGCGTGCGTAACGTGGATATTACTTACACAAACTGTTGTCATAAATATACGATCGTCAAGACAAAAGAAAATTCTGGTTCCATATTTTGGCGATATGAACATATTGGTTGAATTTCTTCTTATTTTGTTCCAAAACACCAAAGGTTTAACGTTTTTATCGTACCATTTTCTTCGCACCCCATGAATCAGGAGGTAGGTACTTATTTACGTTATCTTCTTTTGGCAGGTATACTTCATCCTTGTTTTGATATCCCTATCAATATCCAGTTTACTTAAATCAAACTAACATTGTTTTGTCATAATCAACGCTCCCACAGATTCACCTGCGGCCGATCCTCTATAGTCTATCTCGTGATTCATTTCTAATTTTCATAAACTCGCAAATACGTAATTGAGTTTTCCCACGATCATATACGAAAGTAATAGATTCCGCACAATCAAGTAGTCACGAAAGTTGACAATATCAGAGGAATTGGCAGATAGGTGGAAGGAATATTTGGGAATCTGTTATGCAGAACAAGATCTAGGAGATATGCATATTAGAAAAGGAATTCAGTGTAGAGGGGGATAACCTAGGTTATCCTATAATAAGGGAAGAGTTTGAGCTAGCATTAGAAAGTTTAAAAAACAATAGAGCACCAGGTGTAGACGGATTGCAGGCATAAATTTTAAAGTGTGCAGGTGAAGAGGTAAGAGAGCGTTTATTTAAAAGAGTTAGCCGTATACACCAGACAGTTGAGATTCCAGAAGATTACAAAAGGAGCATCATAGTCGCTTTGCCAACAAGGAAAGGCGCGGATAAGTGCGAAAATTTTAGAACTATCAGTTTAACTTCCCACGCGTAAAAAATTTTAACTAGAATTGTGCAAATGCAACGATGGAGAAAAGGGCGGAAGAAATATTAGGAAAAGATCAGTTTGGATTTAGACGAAATAGAGGAACGCACGAAGCCATTCCAGCTTTACGAGTAATTACAGAAAAAATAATAGAAAAGGGAAAGAGCGCCTATACATATATAGTATTTGTAAATTTAGAAAAAGCATTCGACAACGTAAAATGGGGTTCGAAGTGCTCACAAAGGTAGAGATGAAATATGGGGACAGAAGAATAATACACAATCTCTACAAAGAGCAAAAGGCAGTTATAGAATTTGAGCAGAAATGAAGAGAAGTAGATGTCCGGAAGGGAGTGAGACAGGGATGTGCGTTGTCACCTCTAGTTTTCAACATATATGTAGAAGATGTGATTAATATTGTTAAGGGCAGAACAGCCTCAGGGATTAAACTATTGACATGCTCAGATTCGCGCTTGATATAGCCAGTGTTAGCATCCAGCAAAGAAGAATTAGGAATGGCTCTAAATGAAATGGAAGAAGTTTTGACAGAGAGCTAGGCGCGGCATGAAAATCAATAAAAATGAAAGCAAAATTTTAGTATGTAGAGGCGTGAAAATATAACTAAAACTAAAATACAAATAGAAAATGAGAAGATAGAAGAAGTCGCGGATTTCTGCTATTTAGGAAGTCAAACAACTCGAAATGTTAGAAGCACTAAAGATATAAAACGAAGAATAACTCAGGGTCGAGTTGCGTTTAACAAAAACGGGAACGGTTAATGTAGAAACTCAGAAGCGACTCTTAAAGACGTAAGTATGGAGTGTGGCATTGTACGGGTGGACAGTAGGATTTAAGCGGATTTAAGAATATAGAGCTACAGAGGCGTGATGAAGATACCTTGGATAAATAAGGTTAGCAATAGGGAGGTATTAGAAAGAGTTGAAGAAAAGTGAAAGGCATGGAAGACAATAAAGAATATGAGAGATAGTAGAGATAATAATAATAATAATAATATCTCTACTTACTCCTACTAACCCTAAGGTTAGCCCCAGAAGCTAACTATATAGCTTGTGCGGGACGGAGGAGGCGGCATATTACTTGGTCGCAGGTGCGTCACACTAACGACCTACAGTTGTTAGTACTCTACTTACCATTTAGTGCGAGAATGAGGAAAACCTGGAAAACCTCATTAGGTAAAGCTGGATAGGTGATCCAAGGCGCGCCCCAGCCACAGCGCAGAAATGAGTCACCCATCCATAGCTAAACCGCGGGCACTGTTGCTGAGCATTAACGACTACTCACTCGCGCATGCCAGCAAGATAGGAGAGATAGGATGGTAGGACACCTTCTGAGACACGAAGGAATAGTTCACGACATACTAGAGTCAGAGGTAGGAATAATAGGGGTAGGCTCAGATTAGACTACTGCTCTCAAATAGTTGGGGATGTGGGATGTCCTACTTTTAGGGAAATGCTCAGGATAGCTCTATGGATAGGAAAGGATGGAGGTACGCGTCCAACCAGTCTCCGGACCGAGAACTTTATGATGGTAAATAATAAGAATAATAACACGCCTAAATAATAATATTAATAGACTTAATCATAAATTTCAACGCAACCTCTTATTTATTTTTTAATTTAATGTATCAGAATCAATAATTAATGACAATTTATTGAATATTATAATAATAATTGAGTGATTAAAATAATTCGAGAGATAATTAGTACAAAATACTCTGGTTGATTCTGACACGAAATGTTTTTTTTTGTGCGAGAAATATTAATTTTGACATAAAGATATGCTCGGATTTGTGCAGCAAATGAGGGAATTTTGCATGACAAATAAAAGATTCGCAATATTGTATGTAGGTATATCACTAGTGTAAAGTGTAGATTTTGGGTACAACGTAGACCTGGTGAACAGTAGACCTAGTCCACCCTAATTTGTTTTACAGTTTGTTCCGTTTTGATGGTCCACTTTAACCGACATCTATTGCTTCGCTGCTTACCGAAAACTAGTTGACAAATTTCAAGATACTTACATAATTTATTAAAAATTGAATAATCTAAATATTCAAAAAAATGAAAGAAAGTAATCTCAATCAAACGTCACGAGGGCTGTGGATTTCCATATACATTTCCCATAATGGATTTTCATAAATTTTTGTGCGCCAAATAAATTTGGCTGCCGTCTGGTTCAAAAGTTATTGCAGAAAAACCGCCTGCAAACCTCCGACTTTGAACAGCCATAGCTCTTTTACTTTGCAAAATTGGGGATATACAGGGTGTCCCAGAACAACGGGGAAATATTTCTGGAGCATATAGTTTGGGTCAAAATAACACTTAAATCATATAAAAAAAATTTCTAGGACGCCTCCCTTCGAAGCTATTCGCCCTTAAAAGTCAAGTCCTGAAGAAGGTTTTTTTGCTGATGGTAACTTTCAAACTACTGTTATAAAATTTGGTCTGTAGGCATAGTAAACAAGTATCTGTGATCGAGTGACATGGCATCTTCCGTATCTTGTCTAGGAAGCCGGGGGTGGAACACCCCTAATGCTTTTCATCCCTTAACTTTTACGTTGGTGCTTTTAACGAATTTGCAATGACATTTTTAAATTCCTCAAACAATTTTATCAAAAAAGGTACTCTTTTTTGAAACCGTTAAAACGGCCCGTTTCCGAGAAAAAAAATGTATACAAAGAAATGGTTTATCATTTTTATCGATTTTTACTATACACGCCAGGCTATGAAAAATGAACTGCTTCATGAAACATGTGAGAAAATGAAAATGAAGTGAAAATGTATCAACAATCGGTTTTGCAAACATAATAGCAGCTACAATAAATTTTTGAAGTGAGCACCTTGTAGACGCATACGTTTTTGTGTAGTAAAAATGATAAATCATGTCTTTGTATAATTTTTTTTCTCTGGAACGGGCCGTTTTAACGGTTTCAAGAAAGAGTACCTTTTTTGGAGAAAATTGTTTGAGGAATTTGAAAATGTCATTACAAATTCGTTAAAAGCATCAACGTAAATGTTAAGGGGTGAAAAGCATTAGGGGTGTTCCACACCCGGCTTCCTAGGCAAGATATGGAAGGTTTTCAGAATCTTCCACTAAAAGTCCGTAGTCGAATTCTGAAACACACTGTATAGTAGATTAATATATTTATACAAGGTGTTTCTAAATTGAGTACCATAAATTTAGGAGTTTGTAGAGAAAGTTAAAATAACACTAAAACCTTTATATAGTTTTGTACAAAAACGCTTCCCTTCCAAAATACAGGGTGTTATAATGCCGACTGGCGTATCAGTTATTTAGCGATATATGTAACTAGAGCAGCCTGAGGAATCTAAATTTTTGTGGGCAAGTGCTACTCAAAACTACAGATAATCCAGCAATATTTTAAGTGTAATACGACAATTCAGTGGCGTAGGAAAAGGGGTCGTGTAATACCTTTTTGTTAATAAAAAGTTTGAGGTTAGGTTTTTTGAAAATATCGTTTTATTTTTAGATTCTCTAATCAAAATACTGCAAGAAAGACACTCTTTTTAAATATCTCTAGAGTCTTTCGTTTTCGAGATATGCACGATTTTATGTGGCAGTGCTATTAAAATATTGTCTTTGTTTTGCTGTATTCGGGGCTGTATTATCATTAGTTATGTAAAACTTGATAACAAAATCATCTAGAAGTGCTTGCAGGTATAAATTACGAAGGTACCTACAAAAACATGTAGCAATCATATGCGATTTTTTTTTTCGCAAATCAACCATAAATAGGTAATACCCCAGTTCTCATGAGCACTGCTACATAAAACCACAAATATTTCAAAAACAAACGACTTTAGAGATATTTAAAAAGTGAATCTTTTTTGTAGTATTTCGATTAGAGAATCTAAAAATAAAACGATATTTCCAAAAAACCTAACCTCAAACTTTTTATTAACAAAAAGGTATTACACGACCCCTTTTCCTACGCCACTGAATTGTCGTATTACACTTAAAATATTGCTGGATTATCTGTAGTTTTGAGTAGCACTTGCCCACAAAAATTTAGATTTCTCAGGCTGCTTTAGTTACAGATATAGCTAAATAACTGATACGCCAGTCGACATTATAACACTCTGTATTTTGGAAGGGAAGCGTTTTTGTACAAAACTATATAAAGGTTTTAGTGTTATTTTAACTTTCTCTACAAACTCCTAAATTTATGGTACTCAATTTAGAAACACCTTGTAAATATATATACCGGGTGTCAACGAGAGCATGTAACATCCCGCCATTTGTTTACTCTTTGAAGTACACTTTGGCAATCCGCTGTAAGTATTATACTCCTAAAACCTCATATTTTTATCATATTTGACATATCTAATTACTTCCGGTTAAACCGGAAGTGACATCAACTTTATTATGTTAAATAGCAATATATCATTCTTTTAAGATAGTTCGATAGGCATTTTTATTCTCTTGACAACCATGTATCATACATACCCAAAAACTTTATATTTTTGACGTCAGAGGGCGTTAAATGAAAAAGTCACGTTGGCCGTGAATTTGACGATATGAGCCTAATTTTAAAAGTTTTAATGAATTAAACTATTAATTCTAACAGACTGTTTTAATATGTCCATGGAAACATTTTCGAATTTGAAGCAGTATAATCTTTATTTTTGAAAAAATAAGGTTAACATAGTCGTTTTAAGTGTTTTGAAAAATGGCATTTAAATTAGTAATTGATAATTGAATTGCACTTTTTATGCACAAATTGTGAGGACAATAAACTGAAGTTAGAAAAACAAGAAAAATATTAGCACCTTGCTATTTAGAATTTCAGGAAAAACTCGGTTTCAAAAACGAATATTTAAAATTTCAAAATTTCAAATAGTTTTTGAAACCGAGTTTTTCCTGAAATTTTAAAAAGCAAGGTGCTAATATTTTTCTTGTTTTTCGAACTTCAGTTTATTGTCCTCACAATTTGTGCATAAAAAGCGCAATTCAATTATCAATTACTAATTTAAATTACATTTTTCAAAACACTTAAAACGACTATGTTAACCTTATTTAAAAAAAAAATAAAGGATGTACTGCTTCAGATTCGAAAATTTTTCCATGGATATTAAAACAGTCTGTTAGAATTAATAGTTTAATTCATTAAAACGTTCAAAATTAGGCTCATATCGTCAAATTCACAGCCAACGTGACTTTTTCATTTAACGCCCTCTGACGTCAAAAATATAAAGTTTTTGGGTATGTATGATACATGGTTGTCAAGAGAATAAAAAGGCCTATCGAACTATCTTAAAAAAATGATATATTGCTATTTAACATAATAAAGTTGATGTCACTTCCGGTTTAACCGGAAGTAATTAGATGTGTCAAATGTGATAAAAATATGAAGTTTTAGGAGTATAATACTTACAGCGGATTGCCAAAGTATATTTCAAAAAGTAAACAAATGGCGGGATGTTACATGCTCTCGTTGACACCCGGTATATAATCGAAGTCCCCCGTATACCGCTAGGTGTGGGGGTGTTATGCCACTAATCATCCATGCACGAATTTGCACCACTCCCTCTTATTTTGTGCCAACACTTTTGCATCTCTCCATTCCATGTTTTTATTCTTTATGATTTTTCCTATTACACTATCCCACGTTTCTTTTGGTCTTCCTCTCTTCTTTCTCATTTGCACTCTTGCTTCCCACACCTTTTTAACTTGTCTATCCCTGTTCATTCTACTCAAATGCCCCCACCAACTCAGCTGTCTTCTTTCTATAAACTGCAGAACCGATTCTACCTCTAAATCTTCCCTGACTTGTTCATTCCTAACTGTCACGTCTCGTTATCCCTTTCACTCGTCGCAAATATTTCATTTCTGTTGCTTGTACTTTACTTTTCTGACTTCTCGTCAGCACCCATGATTCACAGCCATATGTAAGTATTGGTCTATATATTGCTTTATACACTTTCATCTTCGTCGTTTTGGATACTTCTTTTTTGTTGATAAAGCTGTTGTTCATTGCACAGTATAACTTTATAGTTTTCTCAATCCTCTCATTAATCTCTAGTTTTTTCTTCAATAGTCACCCCCCAGATATCGAAATTGACTTACTTGTTCGATCTTTACACCATCCACCATTATATTTAGATTTATCTCTTCTTCAGTTATTGTCATCACTTTCGTTTTATCTTTATTCATTAGCATACCACTTTTTTTTTAGTTCTTCATTGCACACTGTCAAATTAGTTTGTAAGTCCTGAACACTACCTGTCACAATAACAATATCGTCAGCAAAAGCACATTCTGACATTTCAACTTTCTGTAGGTTTCTGTATCCTACATGCAGACTTTTGGCTCTTTGGTTGCTTCTTTGTATAATGTCGTCCATAAAAACTGTGAATAATGCTGGACTCATGACTCCTCCTTGCCGCAATCCTTCTGTTGTTTCAAATAGATCTGATCTCATATTTTTGGTCATCATCATAAGGTTCTCAGTCCGAAGACTGGTTGGACGCGTACCTCCATTCTTTTCTATCCTGAGCTAACCTACGCATTTCCCTAAAAGTAGAACATCCTACATCCCTAACTATTTGAGAGCAGTAGTCTAATCTAGGCCTACCCCTACCTCTTTTTATTCCTATCTCTGACTCTAGTATGTCGCGAACTATTCCTTCGTGTCTTAGAAGGTGTCCTACCATCCTATCTCTCCTACTCTTTATTGTTTTCCATACCTTTCGCCTTTCCCCAACTCTTTCTAATACTTCCCTATTGCTAACCTTATCTATCCACGGTATCTTCATCATGCGTCTGTAACACCACAGTTCAAACGCTTCTACTCTTTTTCTATCCGCTTCTCCTATTGTCCAAGTTTCGCACCCGTATAATGCAGTACTCCATACATACGACTTTAAGAGTCTCTTCCTAGTCTCTATATTAACCGTTCTCGAACATAACAGTTGTTTCTTTTTGTTAAACGCAACTCGGCCCTGCGCCATTCTTTGTTTTATATCTTTAGTGCTCCTACCGTCTTGGGTTATTTTACTTCCTAAGTAGCAGAAATCCGCGACTTCCTCTATCTTCTCATTTCCTATTTGTATTTCAATTTTAGTTCTATTTTCACTCCATCTACATACCAAAATTTTAGTTTTCTTTTTATTGATTTTCATGCCGTAGCCCTGTGTCAAAACTGCTTCCATTTCATTCAAAGCCGCTCCTAATTCTTCTTTGCTAGATGCTAACACTGCTATATCATCCGCAAATCTGAGCATGTTAATAGTTTGGCCCTGTACATTGATCCCTGAGGCTGTTCTTTCCTTAACAATATTAATCGCATCTTCGATATATAAGTTGAAAACTAGAGGTGACAATGCACATCCCTGTCTCACTCCCTTCCGGATATCTACTTCCCTTCGTTCCTGCTCACATTCTATAACTGCCTTTTGCTCTTTGTAGAGATTATGTATTATTCTTCTGTCCCTGTATTTCATCCCTACCTTTCTCAGCACTTCGAACATCTTCCCCCATTTTACGTTGTCGAAGGCTTTTTCTAAATCTACAAATCCTATATATACGCTCTTTCTCTTTTCTATCGTTTTTTCTATAATTACTCGTAAAGCTAGAATGACCTCGCGCGTTCCTCTATTTCGTCTAAATCCGAACTGATCTTCTCCTAATATTTCTTCCGCCTTTTTCTCCATCCTTCTTTGCACAATTCTAGTTAAAATTTTTAACGCATGGGAAGTTAAACTGATAGTTCTAAAATTTTCGCATCTATCCGCGCCTTTCCTTTTTGGCAAAGCTACTATGATGTTCCGTTTGTAATCTTCTGGAATCTCGCCTGTCAGGTATATGTGACTAACTAATTTAAATAAACGATCTATTACCTCTTGACCTGCGCACTTTAAGATTTCTGCCTGCAAGCCATCTATACCTGGTGCTTTATTATTCCTTAAACTTTTTAGTGCTAGCTCAAACTCTTCTCTCATTATAGGACTCCCTAGGTTATCCCCTTCTACACTGCTTTCACTTTCTAATATATCTTGCACTTCCTGTCCCGCATATAAGTTTCCTAAATATTCTTTCCACCTATCTGCCTTCTCCCCGCTTTCGATTAGGATATCTCCTGCCTCATTCCTAATGCTTTTGGTACTAGATCCAATTTCTCTAAAATTTCTCCTAATTATTTTATATGCTTCATCAGTCTTTCCTACTTCGTAGGTGATGACACAATTTACATTATTTCTGTAAAGGCTTAATAATAATATTAGTACACCCTCATATTTATAAGGTATTAATACCTACTATTATTTAGATGCCATAAATTTTCTTATCCACTGAAGTAATAAGTGATTTACAAGGACTGATTGATTCGTTCTTTTATATTTTTCAATTGTTATAAATTTTCTCAATTAAGTTTATGGCTTTCAATTAAAGTTGACAAACCAAAAATTTTCAGAAGAAAATGAGAGCGTAAACAAAACTGACCTAATTTTAGCCAAGGTTGAATATTAATATAGCAATTTGACATCTACTATTTCCAGAAAAAATTATAGTTCAAGCAAACTTTTATTGTCGTCTTAAAGTACACAAGGTCATTAAGGTTCATTCATGGACAAAGAGGAAATAAAAAAAACATGTTTAATTTTATTTTCCAAAGTTATAAATAAATCTCAAGTGGGCTTTAAATCGCGCGTTTTCAGTCGGCGACTAGCCATCACTCAGTGAATTCATAAACCGACTAACGGTAGCTCTTCCTCACACAAACCATGTTCAACTTCTTCCGACGATCCAAGAAAGATCCGGAAAGTACCAATCCCAAGGAAAAAGATAAACGCAATAAAGAAAAACATCCAGCCGAGGAAACCACTACGACCCAGCCGCGCAATCGTACAGATATGTGTAAAAATAATACAACTATGCAAATCTCTGGGCCCGCGCCACGAGGTGCGAACGTCAGTCAAGGGTCTGCGGTGGAAATAGGACTCCCAAAATCAGGTGACAACTCCGAGAACGCGTCCGCCGGAAACGAACTATCCGAACCCGACTCGACCCATGCAAGTGAACCCATCATGGAAGTAAACCAAAGTGCCAGTGAATCACCTTTCGCCGTTTCATCCAAAGTGCAGTCGTACGCCAACATGCTGAAGTCCATTGAACCAGTACGGGAACCGCACAAAGGCTCTGGAGTTAAACCCTGCGGGCACGGCACCATTGCCATCTCCCCAAGATTACATCCACCCTCGACTCCAAAGAAAGAAACTTCCACTCCACCGGACAGTCCAAAATTATTTTTGAAACGAAAGAGTAACTGTGAAAATACCTCCGAGACTGTTTCTGTTAAACTACCACCTTTAATATTGCACAGGCAAGATAGTGAAGAAAAAAGTGAAGCGAGTCGTGATACGGTAACGGGAGTGATGAAATTACGTGTTGATGTACCCTCAGTGCCACCATCACCACCTGCGTTTTGGAAACGCAAAGATAGTGCAGCTTTTAGTACGCCACCTTTGACACCTCCAAGTGCCGTTAGCGAAGCGGAAAAGTATGTGTTAACTTACAATCTTGCATATTTATTTTCTTGCCTTTGCTTTTTTATTTATAATGTTCGTTCCATAAGTTTGCCAATGGTCTTGGATCTAGTATCACTTAGCTGTGTCACTTTTCGCATTCATTTTAATCATCTGCAAGACTATTTTTCTTGGCACATGATCCATTATGCTCTCTTGTTTCCCAATTTACAAGCAGCGAGCGTTCTATGTCGTATATTTTTAATGTTCTAATTTTTAATCACATTTAGACGACGTACGCGTTAGAGAAAAGCAAAAATAGAATGTGTATACTTACTAGTTATAAACTTAAGTGATAAAAGTAAGCTCATATAATGAATTACTGGAAATCGTTCTTCCATTTTGCCAATTTTCATCAAAATTTGTTTAATTTCTTATTTCCAGATTTTTAAAAATTTAAGACCAACAAGATTCATTATCGATACAACCTTGTCGTCTTCTAATTATATCTGGTGTCCCCATAAATTCCTTGCAAGCTTAAATAGTAATCATCTGTCCTATAGCGCCAAATTTAGTAAATAATGAATGTCTAATGATTTTCATAGTGTCAATGTCTTTAAGCAAATGTGACGAGACATTATCACCATCTAACAATACCAGGTTTTTGCCTTAAGCTTCCTAAAATTATTTCTGCTCTCTGCTGTTCTTCCATCGTCTTTACAACTTTAGTAAAGTACTCTTTACCGACCCTTGATTTTTAAAGTCTTCTATAAAGGTGATGATGAGGACATAAATGTTATTTCTTAAACATTATTGGTTGTACCTATGGGAGTGTCCTTTAACTCCTTTCATTCAGTACCTAGTGAAATGAAGGCAATGATTGAAATATTCCAAGACTAATAGAATTAAATTATTATTCCAGCGCAACTTTTCAAAAACTTATTGCTGAGATATCTTTAAAACGCAGACATTTTCATTTTCGTTTTTGGTTATCAGACAAAACAAGTTTTGTTATTGTTATCCAATTTCCATATTTTGCCTTTTAGCTTTTCGCGAACTTTCAGTTATCATCAGGGTTTCGTCGTTTTTTGATATTCACCAAGACAATTGATATTCTTTCGAATTACGGCTTGATGAATTTGCTTTCCTTATGGCTAACTAAGAAATCTAATTAACCCAATGCTCATTGTGTCTGATTCTTCATATTCCATTTTAGAATACTGAATCTGCTGGAGTCTTAATATTGTCGATAATCTTTGTTGAAGCATTCATGTTTCAAGCCCATAACTGAATATTGATCTCATTGTGGTGGTATAAGCTTGTTTTGTGGTTCCGGTCGTTCAATAATACCCAAGACTAGGGCTTAGCGGCTGGCCGCGATTAATTTTCGCTATGATAATTTCGTTTTGTTCTTTTTAATAAAAGTATGTCATGTTATTGTCAGACAGGGTACCCCCATTACGTCAGAGAGACAGACTTTTAGCCATTTGATTTTTCTTGTTGATTTACGCATCAGAAAATGAAGCTCACAAAAATCAGAACATTCTGGCCCTAGATCTGGCACAACAACTCCAACTTAAATGTTTAAATGCCTCCGGCGGACCCTTTTGGGTAACGTAGTTAAGTGTGCTCCATTTCCAAGGCTAATTCTTCTGCATCTCTGTCGCTCTTGGTTATATCCAAATATTGCCAATCACATTATGGATTGACGCTTCACGACCGACGCCCAGTCTTAAAACATCTTAAAGATAACGGATGACGATGGTGGTACAGGCATGCCGACATGAGTACTGTACGTGAGGGAACATTGGGTTGTATACTAAGCCAACCGCTAATTCAAGTGAGCGTGTAAGCGTGAATAAGCGTTAAACCTCACGGTGTTTACTCCACTTACGGGTTGCCCACGGGTTGTCTAATGATACAGCCCGCTTTCAAACTGAATACTTGCTGCACTGTATGACACAAAAGATTTAAAGTGATTTATTTTTGAGCATTCTTAATTACATCCTGTTTAACTAGAAAAACTAATTATTCTCAATTCTAAGAGACTCGTTTATAGCCAAATCTTTTGTTACTTTGTACATGACGATCATCAAACACTGCGTTTGAAGATAATACCTACTGGTATTTCGCAAAACCCGCATCTATTTTTAAACCCAATAAATATCTGGTAGATACCAAGCATTCGTAACAAAATTCTTATCCTCAAATAAATAAAATTACGCAATGGTTTAAACGTTCTATAAAATAACAAAAGGTTTAAGTATTGCAAGTGCTGAATTTTAATTGCTATTTCAGATTTCATTGCCTAATTTCATCGGGCGAATTTGTCGAAATACTGAATGTTCCAGTTTCCGAAACAAGAATCTTCGCAGTTCTCATTTCAAAATAAGCTCCCACGTCAAAAAGGATATCCTATTTTTGTAGATACTTGACGTATGCAGCCTGATTCATGGCGCCACCCACCCTAGTTCCTTTTAGCATTTTCTGTTTTAATACTGCCTCTAATTGGTTTATTACGCTATTGAGTTATCTAAAATGTTTATGGAATCTTCTCTTATAAAATCAAACCTGAAATACCACAGCAAGCAGTGTTTAAGTAATGTTTTACGTTATAGTAAGCGCATACAAACATTTTCTTTTATTCCACCAGATGGTCCACGAAGACGATTCTTTGATTTTCTCAGAATGTAAATATTTTAGGAAAAATCTCTTTGTTGATCATCAACTGAGTATTAAATACCGTTAAAAGGATTTACACAGGAAGTCAATTTTATATGCCCATAGAAACATGAAACAAAGAATAAGCGCAGGACCAAGTTACTTTTGATAAAAAGAAACAAATATTATGCTCATCATCATCATGAAGTTCTCAGTCCGAAGACTATGGTTGGACGCGTACCTCCATCCTTTCCTAACCTGAGGTAACTTACGCATTTCCCTAAAAGTAGAACATCCTACATCCCCAATTATTTGAGAGCCGTAGTCTAATCTGGGCTTACCCCTACCTCCTTTTATCCCTATCTCCGGCTCTAGTATGTCGCGAACTATTCCTTCGTGTCTAAGAAGGTGTCCTACCATCCTATCCCTCTTATTCTTTATTGTCTTTTTGTTTTCCATACCTTTCGCTTTTCTCCAACTCTTTCTAATACCTGTATATTGAGCATTAGAATTGAAACATCTAATAAAGTTGTCACACGGTCCCCTAAAAAGTAAAATATACTACCAAGAGTGATATTTCGCTACCATATTATGAGAATCATCATAATAAAATTTATCCGCCACCATTAACTGACTACAAAAAAAAGAGGAATGTTTTATATTATGTCTCCTTGTTGCTGACCAAATTTAGTTGTCCCTTACGATATGGTCTCCAAATTTTAGAAGAAGTGATATGTTTACATATATAATAACACTCAGTTTAGGAAGAGAAACGAAGAAGAAGGGAGGGAAAATAATAGCATGCTTCATAGATCTAGTGACAGCGTTTGACAGGATTAACAGAAAAAATTGTTTGAGATGTTGGAAAGAAAGAATATAACAAGGAACTTAAGAGAAAGAATACAGGAAATATATGGTGGAACAAGAAACAGGGTAAGGGTGGGAGGACGGCTAGGCGAAGTATTTTGGACGGAGAGAGGAGTCAGACAGGGGTGTCCCCTGAGCCCGTACTTGTTTAACATCCTCCTGTCGGATTTAGAAGAAGTAATGAGAAAGGGGCAGGCAGGAGGAGTGATAATAGGGAAAAAGAAATATTGGACACTAGCATTATGCGGATGATGTAGTCCTCTTGGCAAAGGAAGAGAAAGAACTAAAGGAGATGCTGAGAAGAATGGAAAGATATTTGGAGAGGAAAGAGTTAGTAGTGAACACAGAGACGACCAAAATTATGAGATTCAGGAAAGGAGGGGGGAGAAGTCACATAGAAAAGTGGGAGTGGAAGGGGGAAGAGTTGGAGGAGATGGGGGAGTTTAAATATCTAGGATTCATCTTACAAAAGAATGGGGACCAAGAAAAGCGCGTGAGAGAGAGAGAGTGAGAAAGGCAACAATAGCAATGAAGCAGGTATGGGGAATACGGAAGAGAAATTTTGGGGGCGACTGGAAAAGGAGAGTAAAGTTGTTTGACGCAATAGTGAGCAGCGTAGCCATGAATGGAGCGGAAGTTTGGGGGTGGGAAGAGAGTAAGAAGATAGAGGGGATCCAGGAAAGTACATAAGGTGGACACTGGGCTTAGACTGGGTAACGCCAGAGTACATGGTAAGAGACGAAACAAACAGAGAAAAACTAAGAACTAGGGCAGGAAAGAGAGCCATGAAATATGAGGAAAAGTTAAGAGGTGGGGGGCGGCAATGAGTTAGCCAGGCAGTGTTGGGAAGAGGTAGGTACGGAAGGGAGGAAGAGAAAAATCGAAATGGGAGGAGAGGCGAGAGACGGACAAATACAAGTGCAGGATAAAGAAGAGAAGATAAGACAGTCAAGATACAACAGCAAATATACGGAAATAAGGGCAGTGGGACTACCGAGATATCTACGAAGTAGGGGAAGGGAAGAGAAGATAATAAGGGTGGCAAGGTTTAGACTAGGAAATGAGATGAGAGGGGGGAGGTATTGGGAAAGCGAAGACAGAAGAATGTGTAGGGTATGTGGGGCGGAGGAGGAGACATGGGAACATGTGTTAGAGAGGTGCTGGTGGAGAGAGAACGCGGAACATGTCGGGGTGGGGATGATACTGGAAGAAAGCGGAAGAGGGGAGAAGAGGATGGAATTGATTCAGAGGGGTAGAAAGGAGAGGGAGGGTTAATTATACTTAAATGGGAATTAGATAGGTGGAAGTTAATTGTGAAAAGGAGTTTATTTACTTATTATTTTGTTTGTTCCATTCATTTATTTGTTTATTTGTTGAGTTGTAATCCCAAATGGGAAACAATAAAACCATCATCTAATAACACTCAGGTTCTACAAGAGGAAACTTAGAAAACTGATTGAAATCATCGAACACTCCTTCAGTGTTAATCACGACAGTGTTTTTTCAGCCTTCAAAGTACCTACTTGGAAACATAATCAATCATCGAAAGTCGTCACACTCTCTCATCCAAATCATTAATGGTTGACTAACAATTTTTCGTGTATAAATAAGCCCTCTCATTCTAGTTCTGTCAATTCAGTACCAGTCTAGCAGCCCTGAAGATGTTTCTTTTAATAATGGACGAAACGTCGGCATCCAGTCAATCAACGATCCTGTTTTCTCCCAGAAACCAAGGCAGCCAACTTTTGCATTTCCAATTGCTGCTCGATAATACGTATTACCATTGATCATATTGCTGCCATCATTGCGTGGTCTCAGGACCATTTTTGTCAGTTTGGTCCTATGGTAGGACTTACTACTTTCTTTCAAGATGATAGTCATAGGAAGCCGCCATATGGCTACCAAAATCTGAAAATGCTACATATTATTGTTGAATTTGTATTTTTTAATGAAATTAAGGTGTAATGAATGAGAAAGAGTAAGATAAACTTTAACTCGAGAGTTGAAACAAATTGTAAGTGATTATAAACATTCCAACTTAAAACTCTTTCCAAACAATGGAAAAATTACTATGTATCAAGAAACGAATTTAATGCTGACACGATGATAGAAAAGTATATTCTAGAAAATTAATTCAGTGTAAAACACTTCTTCTCTAAGACTGATGCTAGTAATTAGGGCAGTATTAAACCTTCCATGAGATTCACCAAAATTTGCTTGATTTGTCTTCGGTGTATGCTATGATAGATCGATCTGGTTGTAAGAGTTCTGTACGAATATTCTGTTCTTCTGAAACATAATAAGAACTTACCTATCATTTTCTCCCATAGTTTTCGAAATAAAGTTTACCTTAAGTATGTAAGTCACTCGTCTTCTAGCATTTTTCTTTATAGTTCCATCTTCATTTCTGCGCTGGACCTGCTTATTTTATATTCCATATACTATTAAATATTTTCTAACCTTTACAGTTTTCACTAAATTAATTTAACATCAAATTCAAGCGACTTTCGGTGTTTGTTTCAGGAAAAACTTAATAAATCAGGAAGCAAAGTTCCAAAGCCAACTGAATGACCTGACGAAACAGTTGTCAGCCCGAGATGCCGAAGCGAGCAAACTTCGATTCCAAATGGAAGAACTACAGAGAGATGTGTTTGCAAAATCAGCAGGTGTTGATCGTAAGTAACAATACTCAAAAAATAAAACCAAATGAAAAGTTTTCTTTGTGTAGAGATGCCATTTAAAGGAATTGCGCTATTAAATGAATATCCGTCAGAGAGCTTCAAAAATAATGCTTGCGTAGAAGGCAATTTTTGGAAAAGTATGTTCAAAACACGTACAGTAACTGCTATGCTCGAGTGTGTTTCTGTTATTATCATAAATGTTTTGTGTAATTTGTGTGCTAATAAAATGTGATTGTATCCAACTTCGCCCATCAATTCATCGATCGAGTATTGAAAGTAAATGTCTTAGAATTTATAACGAAGCATATAATCTGCATCTGACACATTATTCATGGTGTAACATTCCTCCTTTCTGCCCCTTTACCGCTGCTAGTCATCCTCTTCTAAGTGACCCTCCTCTTCTAAGTGACCCTCCTCTTCTTTTTCCAGCTTCTTTTCCCATCAATACTCCTTAGACATACCTATGTACTTCTTGCTGCATGCCCTAAATATTTTTTGTTTTCTAATAACCTGTGCGACTGTTGGTGTAGCATGAATAAGAATCGGTTATTTCTTCATTTGTTCTCCCCCTTCATTCCTGTTTGTTTACGCACAGCTCTCCATACATTTTTCTTAGAATTTCCGCTTCCATATTTTGAGCCTGGCAGCCTGGCCCCCTGGCCAACTGCTTATTACCATTTTGAAAACTCTTGAAGTGTTCCTAATTCCTAGCACTTTTGTTACCGTCCCGGCAACTTGACTTCCTCTAGCTGACCTAAGCTAAATCTTATATAAGGTGTATATCTCCGTACTCTTCGTGGAATTTATCTAGACACACATCCCAAAATTCAAATATATTTTTATAATTCAATAAATAATTCTGACATAGGCACAGGATGTATCAGAAATACGTGTGTTAATTTTAACCACTGGAAGAACTCTACAAGTTGAATAACTTTTCTCTACGATTTTTCGCCTAATTATTTTTCCCAACTTTTGGCCCCACCTCCCATTTCCGCGCAACGCATCGCTCACTATCTAACTTAATTGACCACAGATTTTTTTTCTCGAAACCATAGCAACTTTCGTTGTTGTTATGGCAATGGATCAATAAAAATGTTCTGTCACTGGTAGTTGTCAATTTGACAATATTCCGTTTCTATCACAACTGAGGAATCTCTCGCTGTGTATTTTCAACCATACGCGGGGAAACGTTTTTGTTCATAACCTATTTCAAATTTAAAGTCAGTGTGAGCAGCTTTTTTAAAAAAATTTTATTGGAAAAGTTATTCAACTTCCAAGGGTTCAAATTTACACAGCCGTTTTTGATATACGCTCTGTATACTTCTGGAAACTTTTTTTTTCTTCTGGACCATAAAGTATGCCCCTAAAGGATGAATTTTCTGGCACCTGCGTTAAAATAAAGAACTTGCTTTGTTATATTGTTAATAACCCACATTACCTTTGATGTGGATAATAATAATATTATTTCAATAAACTTTTTATTACATTTTAAATAAGTAGGTACCTTCACAGTAATATACTTAAGTATAAAATTGATAACAATAAAACTGTTATTTTTTCGTTCGTATATTCCATAGAAATTTCCTACAATACAAGGTTAATACTTACAAATAACCAGTCCTTCAAAATACAAATTAAATCACTTCATTTGAAACCATGCTGGTTCCCCCAGTGAAACTAACAGAGCTCAGCCTCTATTAAAATTCTAATTGTTAACTCTTAAATTCAAACTACAAGTCTGTTCTAAATGGGATGTTGTGTTACTCGTGTAGGTCTACAAGCGGAACTCAACGCCGCTCACAAAGAATCAGAATGCGCCAGGCTAAGATTACAACACCTAGAAAATGATCTCACGAGTTATAGGCAGAAGAAGAATGATCTGGAAGATGAAGTTAACACAAAGACTGGTGAGTTTTATGTTCTTAATTCATAAATATAACTCAGTTTGAATATTTCTCAGAATTCTATACGAACTACGAATCCAAAACAAAAGCCAAAATAGCAGAGCTTGAAAATTTCATTCAAGAGCTGCAAACAAAAATTAGTTTCTTAGAAGAGGAATTGAAGAAAGTGAAAGAGGAAAAGGCCCAGCTCGAAAGAGATCACGCTGAATTAATTGTTCAAAGAGTATCGGAACAGAAGCTGTTAGACGAAGCAAAAGGAGAAAGGGAGAAAATAAATCAGAAATGGGAAAGAGAGTTTGAGCAACTTCGCACAGTAAATATTTTGAAAGAACAACAACTTCTTGAAGATTTTGAATGGAAACTCAGAGAGGTGGAACAAAAATGCAAGAAACGCCTGCAGGATACAGATCACAAAACTGAGCAAAAGTTGCAAGAAGCTTACAAAGAAGTCGAAGAAAAACTCAAAGAGACTGAATTAAAAATTAAGGAAGTGGAGCGTCTGAAGTCTTGCGAAGAAGAAGCCAGGAAACTAAGGGGACTCACAGTTAATCAGGAAACCACCATAAAAACAATGATGGAACAGCAAGAACAAATGAAGCAAGCTGAAGAAAGCCTTAATAAAGAAACTAAACGGTTGCGAAATTTGGTTGAAATGGAAAAGGAGAATTTGCAGCACATTCAACGGTTGCATCGTCAAGATATTGTGGATAGAGAACGACAGCTACAGAGAATTTTGGACCAAAAAAGGACTGAAATTGCTATGTACTGGGAAGAGAGGTTGCTGCACGAATGCGGTCGTTTAAAAACGGAACTTGAGCAACTGCATTATGAAGAGAAAGTGGCTGCAATTGAATTAATTAAAAAGGAGAAAGATGGCGAAATTTTGGAAGCAAAAACTTGCTGGGAACAGAAGGTCCAAGACTGCTTAAAGGAGGTAATCAAGAAGTCTTTAATCAAAATTTCACCTACCATAAACACATTTTTCTAGATTGCCGCACTGAAGAAATCTCTCCAAGACAAAGATATCCACTATCAACACGAAATGATGATGACCCAAACAAAGACTGATCAGGATATACTAGAACTTAGAAGGATAATGGATAAAATAGATATGTCCCACCATGATAAATTCGAAAAACTCGTACTACAGCACGAGGAGGAACTAGGTAATATAGAGCTCAAACAATAAATTGTGGTCAGCTTAAAATATCTTTTGGGTTGCAGAAAAAATTAATGAAGAAACAGAAAAACGCGTAAAAGAAGTAGAGACCTCTTGGCAAAATCAAGTATCGTCATTGAGGACAACTTTAGAACTGGTAAAGGAACAAATGGAACGAGAATCGCAGAATAAAATACAGTCGTTGATCGAACAGCATAGGACCCAGCTAGGTAAGATACCATAGTGATAGTTATTATAATTATAATTCTTTTGGAATTACTCGTATTTGTCCCTTATCATGAATTGGTACTCTCGTGGTTCATTCGAAATATTCTCTTTTCCCATTGAATAAATTATTCGTACATATGTACCTTGATACTTTTACATCACTGAGAGTGTATTATTTTCATGCAGACACTCAATGGGAAAACCTCCTTCATCAAAAAAGTGAAGCCGTCAAACTTGTCGAAGATGAATACGTAAATAAATACAAAACGCTAGAGGAACAATTTTATACGCAGCAGAAATCACATTCTGCAAGAGAAGTAGAACTGCTGAAAACCATCGATAGTCTGAAGAACGATCTTACAAGTAAAGACTCGACGATAGACGACTTACAAAATAATGTCGACACCTTAGAGGGTGGTGTGCAGGTACTCAACCAGGAAATAGCGCACCAAGGAGAGCAGTTGATGAAAACGAGGAGAGACGCTGACATCAAAATTAGGTTAGCCAATGAAATTTTAAAAAGCTACCCATATACAATCAATAATTAGTGCAAAAATCGTTTAAAGTTGTTCCTATTATATAAAAACATTGTTTCAGATGATTTAATTAAAAAAATTACATATTGGCAACATTTAAATGGACATTGATATTAATTTATTGCGTATGGGTCACATACCTACCTAACACCACAGCCATACACTTTAGTTAGAAAGCAACATTGTAAAGCCTTGATCATTAATAATAAAATTCATTCATTGTAGGTTTCGGCTATTTTCACATATATGCTTCTTACTACCTGTTTGAGTGCCAACGCATTTAAAAAATGCATAAAAATAGAATAATTCGCGAAAGGTATTCTATTATTAAACTGTTGTCAGCCCACGAAACTCAGGTTGATAAGTCACAGGCTATTTAAAAAACGGCGATTTGATAGGGAAACTCGCAAAAATTAACCAGTACAGCAGGTTCGTTATGCTATAAATATCCCCAACCCGTCTAGTTTCTAAATAAAGACTAAATGGAAAAATGGCTAAATGTCTGCATTTCAGGTGGCTATGGTGTAAATTGTTAGCCCTAGCCTTAGAGGACGGAAGAAGAGGAGGAATAACAAAGCAGATGTTTGTGTTACCATTTGGCACCAAAGAAAGGGGCTTAACGCTTAACCTAAACTTCTTAGTTTCTTTACGCCGAGGATTGAACGAAATTTCTTAAAACAATGTGACTAATTGCACCATTTCAAACGCTGTTTTCGTTATTTTGAGTTAAATTACATGAATTCTAGACAGTAACCTGGTTTCGTCACTTTGTTTGGCACCAAATCTGCTCAAATTTTGGTAACACTCACGTGCACGGCAAAGTCCGGGCGTTGTGTATCCTTACTCTTCCCTCATCTAAGGCCCTAGCCTTGGGGCTAAAATAACCACTACCTACCTCTCAACTTGGTACCCAAAGTAACGGAACATGATAATCAATTCATCAGACGCCTTAAAAGCAACAACCCAATTTTGAGTTGAATATCTCCAGATACTGGATAAACTTTCTTTAGTCTCTATAATTAAGTGTAGATACTTCGATACCGTTTGGCGGGAAGTTGCATAAAATGCAGTAAATAATTTGCAGCCACCAAACAAGAATCTCCAGAAGCAATACGATAAAAACATTAAAAATGACACAAAACGATTGAAAACAATATGACCCAGAAATAGGTAAAGTGGGATAATTTTGGAATTCAACTCTATAAAATCTATAATTGAATTTTATGCATAAAATCTCATAAGCACTGAATATTTTTGTCAGAATGACAGCGGCAAAGCCCTAACTATTATAGCGATAATCGAATTCATATGTATAAAATCTTGTAAGCCGTGATGTTTTTATCAGAATGACAGCGGGAATAGTTAGCCCTAACTATTACAGCGAAAATTTTTTACCTATACAATAATCCAAAAGAATTTGTGTATCTACAGTCACGTGTTCAAAGACAGCCAATCAGGAGAACATTTAACTGAAGAGTGCTTATGGGCTATTTTCACTTATGTCATCTGGATTACTGTAGCAACGGAAAAATGTTTAATTTGCACTGCTGTCGAATTTTTTGCACAAAATGTCATTTCCAAGATTCGGAAATCAATCCATGGAAGAAATCGACAAATTGTTCTTTTTGGGCAAAAAATTTTCTTACCGAATAGCCCTCGAGTCTTGATAATTCGAAATAACTTGATAAATTTCCTCAAGCGGGTTTCTCTGTGGCAACATACCTCCGCCTTCGGCGTCGGGATGTTGCCGAGCAACCCGCTTTCGAAAATGTATCAAGTTATTTCGAATTATCAAGACCCTTGGGCTATTATAAGTGATAATCGAATTCATATGTATAAAATCGTGTAAGCCGTGATGTTTTTATTAGAATGACAGCTGGAATAGTTAGCCCTAACTATTACAGCGATGATAATTATGTTATTTACCTTTTGTTACCATGACGACGTTGCAAATTTATCCGACAAAATAAAAAGTTCTCGATTCTATATGATAGTTCAAGTTTTACGTTCCCTAAATTTAATTAAGCTACCGTCTTTACTAGAAACAGCTACTGTAGTACCTATTATCTGTCCCGGGGTGCGGGGGTCTATCTAACCTTCGTCATGAATGGCAAAGCTCAATGTCGATTGGACGCTATCCCAAAAGTTATGTTTTGTTAAAAGTTAAAGTATTCCTCACTGGAGTCGGTTTCGAGGTCGGTTGAGGGGACTACCTAAGACTTTTGCCACGGACACATTATTATCACGTTTCTTTCTATATAATTCTGATACAATATGGAGTGGTCGCGATCCATTTCTTTTTAAGTCTTCTCTGTACTTTGATTTAATAATTATTGCTGCCCATCACGGTTAAGGGTATATCTATAACGGCGTACAACCGCCTCTTGTGGTGTATGCAAAGTGAGACTTGAGTTTTAACGTTTGGAACTCCGGTGACACTTAAAAATGTCTTCCTCCATTAGTCACTTTGGAGAGCAATTCTTTTCAGGTTTTAAAGTTCAGAACTCCAGAGATTTTTAGAAATTTCTATGTCCCTAAAGTCACTTTTGAGAGTAATTAATTTCCAAACAGTAGCTATCAGCTATTGAAGGCTGAAGTATTTAAATTTTGCATTTTCTACGATTTCAAATATTCTAATAATAGTCGAAATCACTGGAAACACTAGCTTCAAATTCTGAAAACTTCGTTTAATTTGAATGGCTTCCCTGATAATTTGAGACATTATATAACCTACTGTCGTAAGTAATATAACAAGTGCTATGATTATCATCGATGATATCTACGAGCTGAAACCGAACTGGAGATTCAACGAGTCCGAAGGACGAGTTGAATGTCCTGTTTCGGTTTCACGATTGATATCCTCGATAATTAATCATAGCACGAGTTATATTTGGCAAGAGAATATAATGAATAAGAAACATTTAAAGAATGAAACTTAATTTACATTTGAAATATGACACATATCAACTGTCAGATTTGGCAAATAAAATTTATTTAATACTTTCCTATGGTCTGAATAATATCCTATTCCTAACAACGGACCAAAATAAGGTGATAGATTTTTTGTTTTTTACTATCGCTGTGATAGCTATGTAACAAGCAAATTTTTAATTTCCATTGGTGCAAATCGCGTCAAGTGACTTGTGAATTATATTCTCGTTCATATTTCGTCACTGAGCATAATGCACATAATTTATATTTATGCTACATTAATACATTTTGGACCCAATAACACCTAAAACACTACCGTCTGATTTCAAATAAACTCTAATTTAAATTTTGAAATTTATCTACCCAATGCCCAAAAACGTCTGATGGGCTTTCACACTGCATTATTATAGTTAGAGAGCTAGCGTCATTTTCGATGACAAAAAAGCGTCAGGCTGGAACTTTGCCAATCACTAGTTCAGAGGGAGGCAGACACTTTTTCTATGTGACAAAATTTTCGCTTGCAGTCATTTCTATTTTTTGTTTTTAATAAAACATGTACCTGTTGGATAGGACGTGTGACAAATTTGTGTCAGGCTCATATCTTTTGCACGCTTTACTTGACTATCAGCGAACCTGAATTTAGAGCTGGCAGACATTGTTTCATGTCTTACGATGGAGGCAGATCTGTGGAACTGGAGAACTAATGAAACTGCGATGACTAATTAGTGTCAAGTTAATTTTTCTTCTGCACATTGTTGTCTCGTACTATGATAAGAAAATGCAACTGGCAGACATTTTCTGCAGTCAAGGGCAGAAGACAGCCGTACTGAATTTGGGGGGTTGGTGAAGGCTCGGTGACAAATTAGTGTCTACATTAAAATGTTTGTGCAAATACTTTTATCCCTCTATAACACTCCTCTGTTTACTTGACAGACGGACACTAATTTGTCACCGAGCCCTCACCAACCCCCCAATTCATTACGTCTGCCTTCTGCCCTTGACTGCAGAAAATGTCTGCCAGTTGCATTTTCTTATCATAGTACGAGACAACAATGTGTAGAAAAAAAATTAACTTGCCACTAATTAGTCATCGCAATTTTATTATTTCTCCATTTCCACAGATCTGCCTCCATCCTAAGACATGAAACAATGTCTGCCAGTTCTAAATTCAGGTTCGTCGATAGTCAAGTAATGCGTGCAAAAGATATGAGCCAGACACAAATTTGTCACACGACCTGTCCAATAGGTACATGTTTTATTAAAAATAAAAAATAGAAATAACTGCAAGCGAAAATTTTGTCACATAGAAAGAGTGTCTGCCTCCCTCTGAACTAGTGACTGGCAAAGTTCCAGCCTGACACTTTTTTGGCATCAAAAATGACGCTAGCTCTCTAACTATTACGTCAGAATGTATTATCGCGTCGCTTTTGACAGTTAGAAAAGACGTTGGTATTACAGTATTCTTTTATTTTGTTAAAATGAACCAAAAACTGAGAAAAGAACTGTTCAGAACTACTGTACTGTAGTACATATGTGTCAAAATACCATTTTCAAGGTACCAAACAAACAACTGTTTCTGTACCCGAGACAAAAAAATGCACCAAATTCGTCTCAGCACCACGGGAGGTTGGAAATATTTTGGCGTTTTATTAGAATCATGTGTGCAGCGTTGCATGAAATCATAGCCAAACAATCAAAGTTGCTATCAGATTGCATTATGACGTCACGAGCACATGTTTTCCCTTTAAATTTGTTCATATTTTAAAACCATTTGTATGGTTCCACGCACCAAAAATTTCACAACTAATAACAATATAGGTCTCAAATCGGTGTTATTTCTTAAGATAATGTAAGTTTTAGGTGATTTAAGATTTATGCACTTTCCTCATTAACTGTTATAATATCGAAGTAAACGTAAGTTGCAGCATATTCGTAACATTAAAATTGAACGTCCTCAGCATGTAATTATCTAATTATGATCGTTAGTTTCGTTTAATTCTAATAATTTAAGCATCATTCCGTTCATTGTACAATATTAATAATTAAAAATACACTAATACTGTTTCATTTATTTTTCCTCTGTAGATGTACTAAAGGCATATCGATGGATACGACCTCCATAGTACTAATCTTATATCCTTTGCTATCATGGTTCCTTTCCGATTCTATTTTACTTACTTTAACTTTTGTCTTCATATCTTTGTCCTTCATCTTACTTTACTAGATTTCAACCGTAACGTTTGCATCTTAATAACGCTTCTCTGCTTTTCTTTCATGATTCTTCTATGCGTAACTTTTTTTAATTTTTTACTTTTTGTACTCCATACCAACTTGCTTTCAATGTACGTAAATAAAATTTATTAAATACCAATGATTTTATACATCTTACTTTAAGTCGGGAGCTTAATTTTTGCGTATAGGTATACAATTCATTAGGTGAAGGTAAAAAGTTCAAACACTTTCTTGCTGAAATCAAACCTTACGATATATCAGAAAGTCATGTCGTACTGTTCGGCTTCTTCTATACCTATGCTAACCTATAGTAAGCACTTCTACACGCTGGACTACATAAGAATTAATTTTAGTTAGCTAACAATATTTTGGAAGAGTGTTACCCCGTTTGATCCTAATATTCTTTTTTTCCTTCCCTTCTTGAATAGAGGTCTGCAAGATGATCTAGTGAAACTACAGGAACAGCAAGAGCAAGAAAAGGAGCAATTTAGGTTGCAGATGGCAAAAATTCAGAAGCAACAACAAACTACGATAGACCAACTTCAGAGGAAATGCCAATGCCTTACAAAATTGTAAGTACCCAAGTGTGGTTACTTAAACACTTTCATGGCCTGTATAATATAAGAAGTGTAAAATTCAATTTTTGCCAAAGCCCGCTGGCATGTTTCCAACAACCTTTTGTGTCGTTCTCACAGCATAGTAAAGTGGTAATGACATCAAAAATCGAGCATCAAATATAAACGCTTAAATGACGACTTGTTTGCAGTTTAGATGAAATATTCAAAGCGTATTTTCTTCTTCAGGTTCGAAGAAGTGAGGGCACGGTATGAACGAAGAGAATCGAGGCAGGAAGATATAAATACTATATCCGATCTGCGGCAAATAATTGCAGAGCAAGAAAAGGACTTGGCGTGCATGAACGAAGAAAAACGTTACTTCCAAATGAAGCTGATTGCTTTAGAGAAAAGTTCGAATCCTGGCGATCAGAGTCCCGAGGTTTTTGCTGACTGCCAAAGTCCTGACAGCGATTTTATTGAAGCTAGAAACACTGCTGTTAATGGAACTCAGTCGTATCAAAATTTCTTGCCCCAGATTAATGGGCCACTTAATTCTTTTTCGATACCTCCCACGATACCCGAATGTGATGATTGTGATGATTAGATAAACGATATTTACCACTAAGTTTTTCATATTTATTGTTATTACTTTTATGTTTTAGAGTTTTATTACTTTTATGTAAATAATATCAAATAAAAAACTAAAAATAATACACTATCAGCTCGTTTATCATTCCCCACTGATGATTACGGCTAAGCTGTGTAGTGATAATGTCCAAATTGTAGGATTTAATTTCGTATTTTTTCATTTTATGAAACAAGTTGAGATAATAGAAGAGCGGGGGTTTTGGGATTAATAAACATGGAAAATTTTGATTTTTGAAGCCTTTAAATACATCACTGGTCTGAAGGCCAGTAACAATATTGCATCATATGGCAGCACATCGAATGGGTTAAAAAAAAATTTGGGACCATTTATCTTGGAAAAAAGTGTTTTTGGATTATACTTTATTAGGGGAAACCCTATTATTTTTGCAGGTTCTATCAATTCCTGAAGTTATCAAGATGAAACCTGAAGCACCCTATATACAGGGTATATCGAAAGTGTCGGACCAACTCTAAGGTGGTGATAGAGGACATCAACGGGGGCCCAAAAATGCAAACGAAATTGTTTACCGAGCCTGCATTCAAGAGATATAGCTTCTTGAGCATTTAAACTTTGAATGCGATTTCTATGCATTCATCCCATGTGCTCTCGATATTATTTGACTGAAACAGTAGATTTTATGATACAGATTATTCCTCATTGATAAAAATCAAAAATTGTTCGTGCCAATGCAGATAAAGCTAATAACGAAATACCAAGCTCCACAAGGAATTACCTTTACCTTTGCGTTATAAGACCCCATTGTCTATTTGTGTCATTTTTAAAAGCTTATATCTCAAAAACTAATCTCTTTACTCCAAACATGAGGAGGCTGTGGATGACTTAGCAATGACTTAGCAATTGTCATGAGATTTTAACAATAGGACATTTTCATAAATTGCCTTTATATAATGGAAACTCCAACTTTGGTGAGACTATATCCAGTTTGTTCTGGGCTCGAAATAAAGAGGCAAACATAGTCTCTGGCAACGGTTACATAGTTGTGTCTTTCTCAAGAACCAACTAACTTAGGAGTCACTATCGACGGGAACTTTTTTTTCAAGAAACATATTACTAAGTCTTAAGCAACGATAGCTACCAAAAAACAAACTACTGTAGATGCTAATTTGCAGGAGATGGGGAGCAGGTATGCACACTCTGCGTTCCAATGATCTTGCTCTGTGTTATCCGTTGGAGGAATAACCCTCAAACATCAACCATACAACGACGTTACTCTTCCTGTTTTCTCGGACACCAGTGATAGCCTGACGTTCTGGATTCGGGCCCCTAAATATACACCTGAATCCCTCGGCATCATTTGTTGGGACTCGCTGTATATTTATGAGGTTCTAGACGTTCGCTTATGAACTTGTTCTGCGTTGTATTTACGGTCTGGTCGGTGGAAGATTTATTCGTTGAGAACCCTTAAGCTTTCAGTCGCAGAAGGGTGGGTTCTACTACTATTGCTAAACGACTAGTAAATAATAAAGCAAAAACCAAATAAAACGGACTCTATTAATTTAAGTATGTACATTAAATGAATTGAATAGATAAAACAAAATACGAGATATTTACATTGAAATGAAAAACGGTTCTCGCGGAGTATCCTGATAGTACGTCTGTGGCCCGTAGTGTGATCAAAACTTAATTATTTCTGCGGTATCGGAGTCTACGTGGGAGCAACGAAACGGGTTTCGGTGAGAGATTCTCGTCGCAGCACCAGGGTACGATTTCGTTGGAGAACGCCACTAGCTTATCCGTCGCAAATAAGTAAATGTCCTTTCTTAAGATTTCACCAAAAGCCACCCGTTACTCAGATGCGATCGATTTCTGCCGGTATATCGTCCCGTTACAGACACAAGTGTCACACGGGAATACCAAATCGATCTAATCTTCACAGACAGACACTTTCAATTCCCCAGCTTGAACATATTTTACTTATTTGTTACAAACAAGGTAGGCCAGCCAGGTTGTGACTGGTTAGTGTTTAATTGTGGATATTTCTCAATAACCGCAAGTAAACACCAGGCACTTATACAAAATTCCTTACTCAAAATTTACAGAAGGTTACTATCGGTCGATCACACGGCGAAGTCGGAACGGTCGATCAGGTACCTACTACTTATTCAGATGCGGCGGTCAGCATCATCTCGGATGCTGGGAGCACTGGTCCCAGCTGATGGCCGGACGACCAAGTACTGCCTTCTGGAGCATCCACTTTTATAAGCTGGGAGGGAGGGCTTCGGCGGCGGTTGATTTCGAGATTTCTAGCAGGGAACAGTAGTGCCGGATGCAAGATACATGACGTCACATTAAGGGCGGGCGCAACTGCGATACCTTCCATCTCACTTGAAAGGCGCGCGCTTGCTTCGCCCTATTCTCCCCTGTGTGTTTACGAACACAGGAGAGCAGGTGGCGTATTTCTCTTCTGGATCACGACGTGACGTCAGAACGCCCAAAGTAAACGCTAATCAATTTTGATTATTCAATGTGCTTACTTTTGCAACGTTATAACCGGACCAAACGAAACGCAAAAAGCAGGAAACAGAACGACAATATTCCCGCTATAGGCTCGCAGCACCCACTTCAAGATTATAATCTAAAAAAAGTTTATCTCCTGTCACACCACCGGGTAAATCAAACAGACAGCACATCTGGGTATCTTTGATATTTTACGAGGAAAATGCGCTTCAACAAAACCGAACAACACAAGCATCTCCCATCTGATGGCGACCGACCATGAGCAGCTTGTAGCTCCGCTCAAATTTCTAAATTGGAGATGCAGAGTGAACTAATCAAAAAGTCTAAATGCCTGCTTTTTGATTTTTTGTGCCTTCCTGTGTTGTTGAAGTTTTTTGCTAGGTGCAGGTAGATATTTACGAGTAGATTTTCTATATCCAATCTACTTGGTATTTTCTTGAAAATTTTCAATTATTCCAAAATTATTTATTTGGTGGTTATCGTTACATCCTCAATTCGCAAATGTATCTAATAATAGAGATTCTTACACTGTTAAAAGTCATATTGGTTTGGTCTACAGAAATGGGGCGACATACAGGTAAATCAATCCTGATTTTCTTCTACGGATGTAAGTTTCTCAGTATATCTGTCTGCAACACCAAGGGAAAAAATTCAAGCAGCTATGCGATTGGACAGAATAGGCGAGAAATGAACATGTCGGCATACTATAAATTACAAACAAAATTTAGATATGAGTTAGGTAATATTTGTAAGAATTTCAAGGTTATAAACCGCACTTGTAAAAATCTCGTTCATTTTTATCTAAAGTTTTTTTTATCTCATTTAATAGTCTACTTTATTTAATCTGATCCACATGCTTAAAAGGTTTCTGATAATTTTTCTCTTTTGACATTAGCAATATTAACAAGTGGTCATTGCTCGACACACATAGATTATAATACAATATCAAAATCTATCAGATTACGTAATACGAGTAGATACAATACAAATTATGAATTAAGAGACACGTGGAATGCAGGTTTTAATTTTCCACAAATCTTTCATTGCACAATATTATAAAACTATAAATTCAATTGGGAATTAAAAATTGTGTAGGCCAGTAGTAGAAATTATTCTTAGGTACACGGGGTTCGGCTGTTTATAATGACTATACCTACACAACATTATATTTGTTGGAATGGAAATCTTTACATGCTGATAAATAAACGTGTAACTTCATGATTTTTTTCAATATTAAAGACTTAAAAATTAATTCCTCATTTTTAAATTTATATTTATATTATTCATCAACTCTTATCTAAACGAACACGCGCATAAAAAATAAATTTGCAAGTTTAAAGAATATCAGTTAATCAAATTATCAATGACCCAATAACATGAATTTTGATCTTTTATTTAAAAATATAATTTGGGCACCAATTAATGTGATAAAAATGAGACTGTAGTTTGGTTCTCGCGTAAATTCAGAACTCTTTATTCCTTACTTTTCTGGATACTGCAACCGTCGGAGAAAATTATAATCATCTAGAATTCTTGTTTAAAAGGATAAAAGTTATGCTGACACGCCCTGAAAGGAAAATTTTTTGTAACCACCCAACTAATTTTAGGTTCTAATTATTATACAAATCTAAACTTACTCTTCATAAGTACAAAGTCTCTGATTACAGTCCATAGTATCAATGGTAACAATATCCCCTAAAGACAACTCAAAGTCAAAAATTCTAAAATTTTCTTCGATCCTGGATTTGTGTACAGATTTTGGAATTAGCATTACCCTACGTTCAACTTGGTATCGCAGAGCAATCTGGGCAGGTGTTTTAGCATAATCTTTAGCTACCAATAACAACTTTGGATCCTGCAAAAGTTTTTGTTCACCTGGTTTTACCTTTGGTGTATCTTGCGAAGCAAAAGGACTGTGAGCGATTACGCAAATATCTTTCAACTTGCAAAACTCGATCAGTTTCGTTTGATTTAAGTATGGGTGGCATTCAATCTGAATTCGAAATAAAAATTCTGTAAATACAGAATGAGATTTGCAAAGTTTACCAACCTGGTTCACAACTGGTGGAATTGTAGCATCTTGTAAAATTCGTTCAATCTGTCTCTTACTAAAGTTGCACATTCCAATGGATTTTGTAAATCCTTTCTTGACAACATCCTCCATGCCTTTCCATGTTTCAATATAGTCTATGACTTCAAAATCAGGAAGCCCCTCCGAATCAACTGGGAACAGTTCACCTCTTTCCTAAACAATTATGCAAAATTCGTAATTCGTATTGTCCATAATGACATGTCTCCTAGGAAATACCGACACTCATTGGAAAATACTCAAAAGTTTTTCATTTTATCGAGGACTTGGAAGGCGTATTTGGCGAGTTTGATACAATGTTGCTGGGGTAATCAATATGAGGAAGTTGAAGGAAGCGTAAGTGCGCAAACTTGCAAACACTCTTGACAATCAAAAGCATTTCCCTATGCTTTTCCTGTACTTCAGACTGTTGTTCTTCGTCGCGCGGGAGGTGAATTGTTGAACTTTATTTTTATGCATATACATCTAGACTCGCGAAGGGATTCATACACCGCAACAATATGACAGTTTTGCAGTAATCTGGGCAAGCCCTCGATCTCAAAAATCAACTAAGAATTTTTGTGGGATGCATCGAAGGGAGGTTCTTCGAAACAAAGAAAAACATTTTTTGGTGCAAAATGGTACAAAATGGATTTGTCTACTTGTATATTCGTGAGTATCGATTGGCTCACCTTTAGAGCAAGAGGCCAGTGGATAAGATATAAGTCCAAATAATTCAGTTGTAAAGCTTTAAGTGTACTTAAAATAGCTGACTCAACAGCTTTACGTCTATGATGAGTGTTCCATAATTTACCAGTAATGCAAAGTTCTTCACGTTTAACCACTCCTTCGTCCACTTTTGCTGAAATAGCTCTTCCTATTGCCGACTCGTTTTGGCAAACATAGGAGCTATCTATATGACGGTATCCAATATCTATAGCATATTTTACTGCTCTCTCCACCTCGTCAGGCTTTGACTAAAAATCAAACAATATTTCTGAGTACTTTGAATATTTTGAAAATTGCTTGTAGGGAACAGTATAGGAATTTTAATACACTCTGTCGAAATAAACAGTAGATTATCTGATTTAGATAAAAATTAGATTTATTGAAAGACATTAGCAAAACTGGGTTGAAGTAAGACTAAACTAATATTGAGTTGCTTGAAGGAGTCCGTGCAAAACAGCTTCGTACGTTCCAATTGCTTAATTTCTACATACCTGCCATGTACCCAAACCGATTATGGGGTATTCTTGACCATTATTGAACGTCACAGTAGTCACCTCACTTATGCATTGACATTTGGATTTTTTTGACATTTTTATTTTTCACTGATTACGCTTTATGGTCTACTGGATTTGTGGTTCGTACTAGACAATTCTTGGTTTACTATAAAATCAAGTAGACAACCAATAAGTTAATCACCCAAATTCACGTTGCATAATCAGTAAATTCCATAATGCTGGTATAATACCGCAATAATGCTAAATGGAGGATAAGAATGAAACTCTAAATTCAGAAATTCAGATGCGAATTAACGCCTTAAGAAGTAAGTAGATGAAGTATTGCCGATCCTCGTAAATGCCATCAGCATGAAAATAGCAAAACATTGCCGGGCAATTTTAATTTTCCCTGGTCCCTGGGCCAAATCAGCTGGTGTGAAACGACCGGGGTGAAGACTCAACTAAAGTTATGTAATAAATGAACCGTCATTGCTAGCAATTATGTGTTCAGTAGTTATATCAGTTGGAGATCAAGCATTTCGAACTTTGACCGTGTCTGCATCTACAAATTTAGTATCAAGAACAGACCGTAATATTAATATATGTATGTACCTAGGTACTTAATGCATGTTAACATGCATTATTCTTCAGTTAAACGGAACTGCATAAATGAATGAATGAATGCTGCCGGGGCATTTCAATCAACTCCTTGACAATTACATTCCTCAAAAAAAATATTGCCACCGGTTCACAAAGTTGTAAGCCACTATGAACATGGAATACTCATCGGCAACGGAATTAAAGCTAATTATTCTACAAGATTACAAAAGCATTTTGCACTATTTGAAATTGGCTTGCTTTTACTTCTTTTATTCCATTTTTTTATTGTAAATATAGTTTTAACCATAGTACCAAATGCAGAGGAAATGTTGTAAATTGCAAGATCCCCAGCACAGCTTACTGGCAGAGAAAAATATTGTAAAAATTGAACAAGAGATTATTGAATTGTTTATATTTTGAATGTTATCGTTTATTACACTTACTATTTTACACCAGAAAGCTTTTATTTTTTGAGATATGTGTAATATGTATATTACGTGTCACAGAGTTCGAAGTATTCTTTTCCTCAAAATCCTCAATCTCAAGGACGCTGTAAGTATGGACACCAAATCAATATATCTGCTTACGTATGCCAAGATAATAAAAATTTAATCAATAATAATTGCTGTGTATTCGGCACATTTAAATCCTGTACTTACACAATTTAAAAATTCTACATCGTTTGCCTTTAAGTATACACAGTGTCGGGTATTTCTCTAAAATAGCATTAACATCAAACAATAATAAGTGTAGCAATATAAAAACTGCTAGCTATCCGACATTAAAAAAATATGTGCATACAGGTACATGCACGGTGCCAATTTCTTTCCTCCTAATATGGGTAACTTCTTTAATATTGAAGGCAGAAGAAATGTTGAATTAGCAAAATTGAATTTTAGGGGTAATTTCATGACAAATTTAAATTTGAACTAACTTGTCAACTTTTTAAGATATCGTAAAAAAGTGAAAATAGTCAAAATTTTCAATGAGAGATGGTACTGTGATTATGTAACACAAGAAGATTAAAGTTCTTATAGAACAGAGTTCGGATTTAGAAGAAGCAGAGGAACGCGTGGGCCATTCTAACTTTGCTAGTAATTATAGAAAAAACAATAGAAAATAGAAAGAGTGCCTATATAGGATTTTTAGATTTAGAAAAAGCCTACGACAACGTAAAATAGGGGAAGATGTTCGAAGTGCACAGAGAGGCTGGAAATGAAATACGATTATACTGACAGAAGACTAATTACACAATCTCTACAAAGAGCTAACGGCAGCTATGGAGGGGCCAAACCATTAACATGCTCAGTTTCGCGGATGATATGGGAGTGTTAGCATCCGGTAAAGAAGAATTGGGAATGGCTCTGAATGAAATGCAAGCAGTTTTGACCTCGGTTTTAACAGAGGCTATGGAATGAAAATTAATCAAAAGAAAACCAAAATTTTGGAATGTAAGGGGTGTGAAAATAGAACTAAATCTAAAATGCAAATAGGAAATGAGGAGATAGAGGTAGTCTCAGATTTCTACTATTTGGGAAGTAAAATAACTCAAGATGGTAGGAGCACTATAGTTATAAAACAAATAATAGTGCAGGGTCGAGTTGAGTTTAACAAATTGAAACAGCTGTTATGCTCGGGAACCGTTAATGTAGAAACTCGGAAGAGACTCTTAAAGACGTATGTATAGAGTTCGGCATTGTACGGGAGTGAAACTTGGACAATAGGAGAACCGGACCGAAAATATAGAACCATTTGAAACGTGGTGCTACAAACGCATGATGAAGATACGGTGGAGAAATAAGGTTAGCAATAGGGAGGTATTAGAAAGAGTTGGGGAAAAGTCAAAGCTATGGAAGACGAATAAGGGATAGGTGAGATAGGATGGTAGGGCACCTTCTCAGACAGGAAGGATTACTTCGTGACATATTAGAGTCGGAGATGGGAGTAGAAAGAGGTAGGGGGTATGCTCAGATTGGACTATTGCTCTCAAATACTAGTAGTTGGGGATGTAGGATGTTTTACTTTTAGCTCAGTCTTCGGGCTTTAAATTTATGAGAAGAGAATTAGAAAAAAAAGTAATCCCGAAGAAATTTCCGTACCTACATGCTTCCAGCAATAGATAAAATGTTAGATAAAATATTTTACAAGCAATTGCTCGAATATTTAAAATAGAACGGGGAATGGAATAATGTCATCAATAGACATCAGGCGGGCTTCGGGGGAAAACATAATTGTGAAACTGCTGTTCAGTGTGTAGTCCGATTGGAAGAGAAAGCTAGATGAAGGGGAATTCCTGTACCTATGTCGGAATAGAGATATGAACGATGATATGTGGAAGGTGTGGAAACAAAGCTTTGCAGTATACACGACCGAAACGTCGCCATATCATCCATCGACCGCCTCATTCAACCCATTTAGACAAACCCTTTCAATTTTCCCGGCTACTTCGCAACGTGATTCATGGGAGTAGGAGAAAATCAAGTCGGTCTTTCTGCAGTAAGCATTATTAAGCATGTATCGAAAAACACCACTTTGAATAATGGTAAAAAATTGTTCCAACGCACACTGGCGGTTTTCGGTCATCTTGCGAAAGCATGTTCTAACTGACTAGATATTTTGGATAAACTCTTTTCTCTTGATCAGCTGGTACAGTAGGTACTTAGTTTTATTCTTTGGGAAACAGTTCCTTATATCGCGTTAAACGTTTTATACAAATTACCTGCAAGGAGTATTTTCGGGTTTTGGTCAAGCGGAGTGTTATCGGTCCCAATCGTTTGCTCCAATAACATTGCAATATAATTAGCCGCCGGATTTCTAAACTAACCTAACATCCTATCTTCAAGTTTTCAATCACTAATTTCGGAGTTTCATCTGATTTGCGTTAAAAGCTGTCCGACAGACATACAATACAATTATTAAAGGACGATTAAAGGACAACACGTTCTAGCAAATGGCCATCTGAAGGTAATTGAAGGATTGAAGGACAAATTTTGTCATTATTTAAAGAGACACGGTTTTACAAAACGCCTGGTTTTGCGATTTGACTGACTCATACGCTTTAGGTCATAATTAGAAAAGTTTGGTCCAGGACACCTCTTTCGTTTCACACTGCACCTTGTGTTTCATCTATGAATGTGATTGATTCATTATTCGTTCAAAGAGGAGAAACTGAATTATTCGGTAATCTGAATGAGTACACCACACACACACAACGAATCATAAGTACCTAAAGTGATACAGCTCTTATTCATTTAATGAAACTGGTAATGATTACAAAATCAATATACCTACAACTCATATATAAAAACAACACTTTTTATCAAGCTTTATTAACATTAATCCTGTTATCCTGTATGTTTACATCATACATATAACAAAGTGTATTTACAATATATAATATACATAATTTAAAAAATAAAAGCTATTTGTGGGAGGTATTTTCCAAAAACATCTTTTGGTGACTTGTTCAACGATACCTACTGAAAGTATCAACCAGACTTAAGACTAGTTTTCGTGCTTAACGGCTCCTAGGATAATCCATTTTTCACATTTAATATTCATCGTTTATGAAAGGATGGTCTTTATGGTCATATGCTCTGGAACAGAAACATCGACATGAATAATAACATATACAAAAATAGCACAGGAATCGATAGTCAATATTTACCCAAATTCACCCCAAAGATAAAAGCAATAACAAACGTAAATTATGTACTGTGGAATCTTTAGTGGTATCAAAACCTTGACGATAAAATGTGCTCTATATTATATATGTATAGCGCTACCTATTTTATGTTATGAAAATATGCCTTGAAAGTATCACCGCCACAATTATTTACTTCCAGTAATACATTTTCATAGGTAAAGATCCAAAATAGTTATTTATGTATTAAGAACACAAAATGCCTTTATAACGTACCTAGAAAATAATATTATCACCGAGGCCGCCAGCGGCCGAGGCAAGATAATCTCGAGGTCGCTAAAAATTTCGTGGCACACTAGGTATTTCTTGTGCAACCGTGATAATAATGTAATTACAAAGAAAATTGTTATTGCTTTAAAACAAAATGACAGTTCAATTGAAATGGAAAAGAAGCCTGGTGGCCTTAATTTTACTAGGAGTAGCGGCCGCAAAACGGCAAAACTGTATTTTACGGACTGTGAGATGAACGCGAAACACTAACTTCGCATACGGTTGCACAAAAAAATACATTTACGTATTCATAAAGCAATTTTCCATTTTATTTTCGAAAAAACTATAGGTGTTGGCACAAACCAAGGTATTTTGTATTTATTTAAAAACAACTAATATTTGAAAACTATTAATAACTTCACACAAAGTTATGTAATAAAATGACACATGTAGTATGGGAAATGTGATTTCAACAAAGTACATTGCCGTATTGCTAATAACAGTAAAAAATAAAGTATGTAGGTAACTGTGATGTATAACTCTGATCAAATTTTGCAGATTAATAATTGAGTAAATGTTTTGCCGAAACGTGATGGTCATAAGTTTTTATTCTTCATGTTTTTCTCCTACTTCCTAATATGCTCATGCTCAAGCATTACGAATTAATAATTATAGAATTGGATTTCAGTAAAGCATTATACTTACTCATCGTATGGGCAAATTCTCCCATTGCAATCAAAGGTGTCAATAGTAGCAACATCTTCTGCGGACAGTTTGAAATCGAAGACTTGGAAATTCTCTAAAA
Source organism: Xestobium rufovillosum (assembly GCA_963966045.1). Lineage (NCBI taxonomy): Eukaryota > Metazoa > Arthropoda > Insecta > Coleoptera > Ptinidae > Xestobium > Xestobium rufovillosum. Next base: position 18,618,519 of record OZ014494.1, read on the forward strand.
TCCTAGATTTCGTAACAGATTTTGGAATGACGATATTTCCGCGGTCTATCTGATATCTGATAACGACCTGCGCCGGCGTCTTCCCATATTTTTTTGCCAAATTTACAATCTTTGAATCCTCCAGAAGTTGAGGGTCTCCTGGTTTTGCCCAGGGTCTGTCGGGTGATCCAAGAGGACTGTAGGCAGTTATGACAATATCTTTCGATTTGCTAAATTCGGTTAATTTATTCTGGTTGAGATATGGGTGGCTTTCAATCTAGTTAGAAACAAAATATCAAATAGAACGTTAAAATATATCCTGCAAAACTAGTATAAGTACCTGGTTTGTAACTGGAGGAATGGTGGCGACTTCTAAAATGCGTTCGGTTTGTTTCTTGTTGAAGTTGGAAAGTCCAATGGATTTTGTAAGTCCCTTTTTAACAACTTCTTCCAATGCTTTCCATGTATCTACATAATCGTAGTCCTCAAACAAAGCTTTTCCATCTGGACCAAAGGGGAACAGCTCGTCTCCTTCCTATTATAAAATAATCTTATAATCTTGCAACCTTATTACAAAGAATGTTATTATTAACCTTCAAAGCAAACGGCCAGTGAATGAGATACAAATCCAAATAGTCGAGCTGCAAATCTTTTAGGGTCTTTTTAATAGCAGGTTCTACTGCTCCAGGGCGATGATAAGTATTCCACAATTTACTGGTAATGTAAAGGTCTTCTCGTTTAACTACACCTTCGGCTATTTTCGTCGAAATAGCTTCACCAATTTCTGGCTCATTCTGATATACATGAGCGCAGTCGAAGTGACGATATCCAATATCAATAGCATATTTGACGGCCTCCAAAACTTCACCGGGTTTCGACTAAAAAGATTAGAAATACATAAGTAAAAATCACATGCTATAGATAACACAAGGCTATTCAGTGTCTTTCTTTATTATTTAATTAAAGAATTTTTCGCTTACGTGATAGGAATACAACAAAATACGAGTATACCTAATCTTAGGATTATTTTAAGCAAGAGAAGTAAATTGCGAAATCCTGCTTTTTAAGCCAATATTAATCTTTACTACAAGCAATTAGGTATAAATACTCGATACAGGTTGTGCCTACTCTGTTATTTTTAAGCTTCGTGTTGTTAGAAAAATCAAAAATGTTATGGTACTTCTTAAATACGTACCCAAAAATTTTGGTATTTTGTAAATTTGTTCTTTTTGATTTATTAAGTTTTGCATGTTCTGTTACTAAATTTTTCTGGATTTTTTACGCATTTCTAAGATAAAAAATCAGCACATTTAACTAAAACGTAGTAGAACTTATCTAAGCCCACTTCGCAATGGTTCATATCAATGCCTTATTAGAACTTTTTGCCAAATCACTGTTTAAAAAATACAAGCGATAAAGCGCGTCATATAATAGAAAAATATTTTTATTACATAATAACAATAACCGTGAAAATAACGTGCAATTCGTATACAGGGTGATTTCTGTATGGTATTCGGCAGCAAGCATTAACCGACGTGTGTTTTTTGTTTTGCTCAAGGGGGGGGACTCCAAATAGACACCGAGTACTGATTCGGCTCTGACTGTATTAATATAATAAATATAATGGACCTTTACGAGGATTCAACTGTCTGGATCGCGCGCGTTGATTGTTCCTGAGAACTAGGTGTTCGAACTTTCGCACACTTAAGCTTTTTGTTATGTAAAAATGGGCTATGACCTCAATTTATTTGTAATTTCAGAAAAAATGCCTTATTTCACATTTAAAATTAGAGAAAATTGTCAATTTTTAAGAACGCAAAGATATTTTTTTTTAATTGAAAAACAGTTGAAACTTCGTAAAGCCTCCTTAATTACTCATTTCAATTTCAAATTATACGATACGAACGTTACGTACAGATATTACGTCCGTCTAAAATGGTCTTAAAGGTTAACTTCCGCAAAACTCCCATTGCTAACTTCGCGAGGCGCGAGTAAATATTTGACATCCCACAATTTTTATTATAGAATATGGAAGACAACAACGTGCTTTTGCAAAAAATATAATGTTTGAGTAGCCTTGGTTCGAGTTTAATCAAATAGAGGCCAAATTTGACAATAAATTATAACTTTTAATTTATTATTGTGCTAAAAACTTAATTTTAGCAACTACAATTATTTCGTAATACCTCTTTTTGTCTTTTCCGCATTGAAACGAGAGATAAGTACATACGTAAATTTTATGAAATGCTAAATTTAAGACGTAAAAATGTAATCCCAAATTCGCGAAGATTAGATTAAAAGGTAGGTATTGGCAATTTTACAAACGAAAATATTAAAATCATTAATTACTATACCCATATCATTCACTAATTGATATGATTAATTGAAAACACTTATCAATTTGGCGTACTTAAAATATGAAACTTCACGTCGCAATCAAAAATATACAGAATATTATATTTATTGAACAGTTACGTGTTTATTTTTAAATTATATCAACCCCAAAAAAATAAAAAATATATTTATAGTCGTAACAACGCATCTTCCCATCGAGTTTTTTTACAATTTTTGCGCATTATCTACCCACCAAATTGAAATGACCTTCGCGCATAATAATTTACTTTTCGCTCAAAAAATTACCTTGGCAGAAAAATTAAATAATATAATTTTTTTTTGATTTACCCACCTTCCATGTTCCCAGACCAAAAATGGGAAATTTAAGTCCGTTGTTAAACGTAACAAATGGCACACCGCTCATTATGAATGTAAATTGATTTTTCGGCGGCAGGACCAAGGACAAGAACAAAATCAATCTACTGACTGCCCGTGCGTTGCCGGCAGTCCAAATTTATTATTGTGACCGGAGCGCCTCTAGTGATTACGTAGAAAACTTGTGGAAAAATTGCGATTATGTAATCTGAAACTACAACAGGTATACTCATCCTTTCATGATGAAGTGTTTCAGTTTAGTTAATGAATGTGTTGCACGCTGTGAGGTATATTTCACTGCTAAATTCAAATAAAATAAAACCCAGATAAAAACCAACGTATGTATTAAAATTATTTTCAAACTATAACCATCTTAATAACTAAAATATTATTTTCTTCTGGCCTTACTATTAGCAAAGCCCTCAACTAAGTCTTTGGTATTCTTTGCCGATGCAGCTGTATGCTCAATTGCTAGAACAGAATGGTCATGTAAGCGAATTTGACTAGTCGAATTTCTCCAGTAATTTTTGATAATTTTAAGTTTAATAAATGACCTTTCTGCGGTTGCAGTTGTAACGGGAAGAGTCAAAGTAAACAGATTAGCACTTCTGGAAAGTCACTTTCTAGAAAGCCGTATTTTTGAAGCAATATATTTGTTAAGTCTCTCACATGTTTTAATTGATAAGGTCTTTCACCATTGAAACCGCATTAACAAACTGAAATGAACATTTTTTACTAACTGCTTCCGAATATTTTAACTGTATCCTGTCACAGCAATCTACAATTTCGCTGTCTTTCACACTAAGAAAATGTTTGGGTTTGGGTTGTAGAAATCCAAATATATTTGTAAGTCCATGGAAACTTTTGAAACTGTTTTCAAGTTGCTGGATGACTACGTCAATTGTTAAATAGAACACATTAACCATAATCCTTAAACAGCATTTCTGGAGTTTGAAAACGTGTACGGAGTGGTGAGCCAAAAAGCGAGGTCCCACGCTTTGAATACCATAGTCGGCGACTTTGATAAGGACGCAAAACAATTAAAATCATAACAGGACACGATAAAAAGGTATACAATTAGAAGCAAAAAAAGAACATAGTTAAATGTATAATTATTATATTACAACCAATCAAACCCAGGATCGAGCCCAGGAGAAATTCGATTCGAGGCTCTTTTAGAGGTACGGTTGGGTCGGTGTGGTCAAGGGCCCCCCTAGGTGTTGGGCCCGTATGCACCGCATAACAGGGCATACCCTTCGTTGCGCCACTGGGTACATGTTTTGCTATTATTTTTTGTTTCCAATATTTTCTGATAGCACGCACGGAATGTTCAAAATTACGATTAGGTAAATTGCTAATAACTGGAGAAAGGAAATTTTAAGATTATTATGTAGGTACCTACTTCAAAATCAATTAAACATTTTAATGTAGGTAGGTAGGTACACTTCTGGTCAAAATTAAAAACCGCCAGTGAAAACACAAATTACGTAGGTGCTCATTGTACCTCCATAGAGAACAAAAAGTGACCGCCATTTTAACTATCAAAGGCGAAGAGGGACTTTTACTGAACTGGCACAAAAACGTTGTATTGTTGTAGAAAACGATTTTTCCTACGACCCCATAGAAAAGCGGCACGTTGCATAATAGGCCGGAAACTTGACAATTGCGTTGCCCGTGCGCTAAACTCGCAACTGTGCTGTAATATTTGAAAATCGCACAGGTTCACTAAAATTTTATAGGCAGCTTTGAGATTTTGACGTTTACTGAATCAATTAATATCCTCTCGCGTCTCTATTTAAAGGGGCCCACACACTATGCAATTTGTTGTAGACAGACAATTGGTGCAACAAGTTGCTTAGTATTTTACCCACAAATACAAACGATATGAAAATCAATCTGTCATGATTCATGAAGACTTGTAGTGCGTTTCGGTTGTGTTATGGCACAGACAATTTCGAAGAAAAATATGGCGTCATTAGTGATGATAAATGAAAATTCACACGAATTACGAGAATTTACATCCCACAAACATGCCTGTACAATAGTCAGTTCAAAATTTATGATCATTATCCATATTATTTTTTTTTAATATTACTGCAACAGCAACGTGTCACCAATCGACGGTTTGAATTTGAAATCGTTTCAAACACACACGACGCGCCCACACAATATGCAATCTGTCGTACTCGTATACCAAGTGCAGTTGTACAACAAATTTTTCACTTGTCAAACTTCCATACGATCCAACCGTGTCGTATAACTTGTTGAACGACAACGCAACAGATTATGCAATTATCGTTTCGACGCGACGCCGACGCGACGGTCGTACAGCAAGTTGCATAGCGTGTGGTCCGTTTAAATCTAATAATTTTTTATCAGAAAAATCTCTTAAAAGATACTGCAGTTGAACATTTTAGGTCCGAACTGGTCATTTTTCATTTGTGAATTGGCGGGCAAGAGAACAAATCAACGTCGAAATTATTCGAATATTATGCTCATAGTAAATGAATAGGCTACTTGGAAATTTTGCCATCTGTTAACATAGACAACAAATCCTTAAAAATAAAGTTAGGTACCTACTGTTTTATGAATAAATTTGTCTTCTTAATGGGTCGTGGGAAAAATCGTGTATATAACTCGATGGAAAGTGTATTTCCTATAAACTCGCGTGATTCCTGAACTGGGCTAAAATTTCACGCTCGTATGAAATTTGTCACTTTCCATGCTCGTTACGTAATATACTAGGTATTGTATGTAGGTATAACCACGTAAATACAAATAATACATTATTCATAATTAGAGATTAAAGGGGCGAAAATACGGGGGTTAAAACTATTTTTTGGACACGGAGCATTTGGTGCTGTTACATCGCACTTTGTGAAACATCCAGATCTGGTTTTCGACTGGTTGGAAAGAGGATGAACCGCGCACATCATATGGGGAAGTGTGTTAAACATCTATTAAGTACTACATTTTACACTAACAGACAAACATGATAAAAACTTGTAAGTTGTAAGCAATGAATAATATTTCGTGGGAACGAGGCCATCGCCCGCGGCACTTGTTGACCGACGGCTATTGACGACGCGCAATCAGTTACGTTTCATGGAATCCTCGCTGTTTCATCCCAGTTTTGTTTCTTGTAGTGAGCGGACGTCTGTTATTGTTTCGATTTCGTGAAAGTTTTTGAATTTTCATTGCTCACAAATTGTTGCGCTGATTTATGCTGAGTATATTTTCAATGCCATAACGAAGGTTTCTAAATTGCAACTTCTGTAAATTTCTTCATAACGAAATTAGGTATCTCTGCTTTGCAAAATCAGCTGCGCTACATCCAAAAGAAGAAGATGCGCTACGGCATTCTTTGAGAGTTTAGCACCAAGTGCAATATTTGCGCGGGAACATTATAAACATGGAAGACCGGGGTTGGAAGAGATCAAAAATGAATTACATAGTTCCTATTTTTATGACCAAAAACCCTGTTCCTGAAGAATTTAAAACAATATCGTGCAAGTGTAGGTATATATCCATGGCTACAAAGCAAATTGTGGTTGCCGAAGAATTGGTCTCAGTTGCTCCGTAATGTACTTCACCTATTGAGGCCATAATCGTGTACGAATTCCAGGGAACAGCAATATGTTATTGACAATGAAAATAAGCAGTTCTTATTAGAGGACTTAGACATTTCGCATGCCTTCGTCAAAGAAGAACAGAACGAAGACTTTGAAGAAAAAAATGGAAACCCTAAAGAAGTGAACACCAAAGATACGTTGAATGTAGCATCTAAACGACGTAGACAAATTAAGGTAATACATAATCAAAGCTATTAATTATAATGGCTCTGATACTAGTGGATTATGACTGCAGGAGATACCACATTAGAAAATCTGCATCATGATGGTGTGGCAACAAGTATGAAGAAATGTTAGTAGTAAAGATGGTCAAGAGATCATAAAATTATTATTTCTAATAATTTATAATATTTTATACCGAATGTAGGCACATTCAAAAAAATAGATCTACAACAATGTCAAGTTTTAACAACTTTTCAGAAAAATTTTGGATTTTAAACTGCGTTATCTCCGAAACTATTAATCCTAGGATAATAATTTGAACGGTGTCTTGTAGGTCTTATAGAGCTTTAAAAACAGTGCGAAAGTGCGATGCATAATTGACCTAGCATGAACTAAAAAGTACCATGGGCGGTCGCTTCCAAAATTTCCAGGGGGGGGGGCGAAGCAAAATTTTCTTAGCATATAATTGATTGATTTTCATTACAGTCATATAGTAGCTACCATACTTCATTATGTACCAAAAACCAGGGGGTGCGGAAGCCCCCCATGCCCCCCCTTGGCGACGCCCATGAAAAGTACCTACCTAGTTATTCGCAAAAACGCGCTCCTCGTATCTCTTCGTCAAAATGGCAGTCAGTTCCGGTCCTCGCTAATATATCTCTTAGTTTCTGTCTCGCATATAAGTTCCCCGAATATGCCCTCCGCGAATCTGCCTTTTCCCCATTTTCGTTAATAAAAAGTGGGAAAATTTAAAAATATATGTACAAGGTGTCCCAAACTGGACGCGTTCTTATGGGAACACCCCTTATTTGAAGAGATAGAAAAAAATTAACCAAGGTGTCCGGAGCTCAAATTTAATGAGAAAACCACTGGCGCAAACAAAACTTTGCTATCTCTTATCGTTTGGCCGCTAGAGGGCGATTCTCAAATTTCGTCGATTTCTTTTATGTCCTATAACTTGTTTATTAATAAAGATAATTAATTTTGGTAAAAACTTTCTTAAGGCACTTTTTTCCGTAAAATCCATTGCAATAGGCAGTTTTTTTACAGGGCGTTTAGATTTTCGTGCACCACCCCAAACTCATTTTTTTTATATAGACCACACTATATATTATGAGATTTTTGAAAAGCTCGTAAAATTTCCTAAATTTTGATGTATCACTTGTCATGTTTATATTAAAAACCATTAGCAACATTTAAAGAATTATTAATTTAATATAATAACTATGAGTAATCTTATCATGAAACTTTAGATCTGTGGTTTTAATCATAACATGTTAGCATCCTATGTCATTTTATTAGTCATGGCAATCTTGATTTCTGTAGGCACAATATTTTAATTTTTAAATCGTAATGTTGCTAATGGTTTTTAATATAAACATGACAAGTGATACATCAAAATTTAGGAAATTTTACGAGCTTTTCAAAAATCTCATAATATATAGTGTGGTCTATATAAAAAAAATGAGTTTGGGGTGGTGCACGAAAATCTAAACGCCCTGTAAAAAAACTGCCTATTGCAATGGATTTTACGGAAAAAAGTGCCTTAAGAAAGTTTTTACCAAAATTAATTATCTTTATTAATAAACAAGTTATAGGACATAAAAGAAATCGACGAAATTTGAGAATCGCCCTCTAGCGGCCAAACGATAAGAGATAGCAAAGTTTTGTTTGCGCCAGTGGTTTTCTCATTAAATTTGAGCTCCGGACACCTTGGTTAATTTTTTTCTATCTCTTCAAATAAGGGGTGTTCCCATAAGAACGCGTCCAGTTTGGGACACCTTGTACATGTGTATATAATCTAAAAATTAGAATTTTATACGCTATTGTTATTGTTGACTCTAATAAATATTTCCGTTGTACGAAATAAAGTTGTTGCTGGAGATATTCCTGCACTATTTCCTGCTTCACTGTTTGATTTACCTATTAAGGTCGTGTTAGATTTACGAGCTGGTATATCTTTTACGCGATAGTTCACAGCGCACCCAAGCGAGAACCAAGAGACGAGTTAATTGAGTTACCTAATTGAGTTTGAAGTACTTCAACGAAATTATTTGTAGAACTTTACCAGGCTTTATAAATCATTAATACCCGAAGGAGGATCACGTGGCCAACTAATGTGGTGAAATTAGTTACGAAACTACTGAAAATCAACTTTATTGTGTTTATATTTAATGAGTTGCATTTATATTGCGCAAACTGCAACTAAGTTTAATGTATCTACATTTAATGGAAGGTTTCCCTCTCAAATGACTAAACACTGATAACAGCAAAATTACCAAATGTCTGTGAGTATGATACTGAACCTTGGAACAAGTACTCCTCTGAAAAATACTTCGCCAGGCATAGAACTGAATCCAAATTTTGTATACGAAAATGCCATCCTGTCTTATGGTGAGTTTGGAATACTCATAATAATTAGAAACATACAGGGTGGGCCACTAGTGCGTAGTCGGCCCATATCTCTGATTCTATTCAAGATATCAACATGAAATTTTACGTGTGTGTGGAGAACCTCAGGAAACTTCTGTTAAAATTATTTTTATGTATACAGGATGTTCACGTGCTACGTACCAAACCAAAGTTATGTTTTTTAAATGGAATGCCCCACATTTGTTTGCATATTTGGATTTTCCATAAAATTTCATGAAAGTTGATATGCTACACGATGGGGTTTAAAGTAAGCGATGTTAAGATATGGGCATTTTAGTACCAGTGTGAACCCAAATTTGTGGTGCTACTGACGTCTGCTGGTCAAAGCTAACTATGATTTTTTTTTATCGGACTAGGTTCAGAGGATACTCTATTTGTAAAATCCATTAACACTTTTTTCCAAATTGTTCATATTGTACAGAGTGACCAACTTGCGCAAAATGGATCATTTCTCAAAAATGTTAAATGGAACAACCCGTATATTATTTGCAGGTTTTATAGCCAGTTTATTAAGCTTTTGACTGATGCAGATATTGACAGGACTGCGACTGATAATTTAGGCAGAAATAGAGATTGAACCTTACGAATTGAAATTTTTGCTGTAATTTTGTACCATTTTTGGGGAATTTTCCCCATTTTGTCACCCAAAACTCAGAAAAATGCTTACACTTTGTTTTTACAGAAAATTTAGCGAACAGAGTTTATACCGGCATCGGCATAAGAAATCTCTTTTCAAAATTACTTCTTGAAAGGACGGTTTTCTTCCATGGCACTCCTTGTTTCAATTTATACCTAGGTTTAATAAGTTACTATTTATTTAAGAATATGACCATGAAGAAGCAATCTGACGATGAAATATTTTGTCTTAATGTGAAATCAACTTCCAGAAATAAAATGGAAATCATATTTGTGTTTTGGGCGCTAAAATATGGGAGAAACGCATAAACTACCGGTCAAATTACTGCATTTTAAAGTTCAATTTTCAATTCTACCGAAACCGTCAGTCGCACACCTAACAATATCTACATCAATGAAAAGCTTAGTAAACTGTCTATCAAATATGGAAATAATATATGGGGTGTTCCATTTGAAATTTTTAAGAAAAAATGCATATTGCGTAAGCTGTCCACCCTGTATGATATTAAGTTTTGTGACAAAAGTACTCGAAAATTTTACAAACGGAACCGTCTGTGAACCTAGACCAATAAAGAAATCTTAAATAGCTTCGATGAGTAGATGTCAGCAGCTCTTCAAAGTTGGGTCCACACTGGCACTAAAATGGTAATATCTTAAAATCGCTCACTCAAAACTCCATCGTGTAGTAAGTATATCATCTTTCATAAAATTTTATTGGAAATTCAAATATGTAAACAAATGTGGGGCGTTCCATTTGAAAAAACATAACTTTGGTTTGGTGCTCAGAGTGTGAACACCCTGTATACACCAAAATAATTTTATAAGATACTTCGTGGGGTTCTCAACATACGCGTAAAGTTTTATTTTGATGCCTTGAATAGAACCAGAGATATGGGCCGACTACACACTATTGGCCCACCCATACCTAGAATTTTTCGTGAAAAAACGCTATTGGCAATAAAGTTTCAAATAAATATTTTTGAACAGTTTGTTTTATGGCAAAATAACTGTATATGTTTACAGCTAGTGACAACATTAGTTTTCCATACTCAAGAACGAACTGACAGTTAAAAAATATTTTCAAAATCACTAGTACTATAACATTCAATGCAATTTACAGTATCTGATTATTCTAAATGTTGGCGGAAGAAATGATAAATCAAACCATCAGCAAACGTCCAAACAAATAAAAAATAACGTCATACTTATGAGAACTTTTCGACCAGTATGAGCTATACATTGTCACTGTAAACAAATATTGACTATATTTGATGACTCAAAGAGAATACCATACTGAAAATATTGTGGACATTTACAAAAACACTTTAAATTGCGAGTTTTCTGGAGCCAAGAAATTGAGTGCCTGACAAATTTAAATGGTTTCACAATAATCATTCTTAAGTAAAACTCTCTTGAGCGTTGTGGGAAATATTTCATTTTAGTCTGATTATGGTCGTAGTTGTAATAAAGTAAACCTATAAAAAAGAAAGGAGTATGATAGTGGCTGTTAATTTTGCGTCCTGCAATAAATAAAATCAAACAAAAATTGTTGCTTCAATTAAATAAATTGCAAACATTTTACGTATGTTCGCAGTGCCTGGCGTGTTGGTGTTCCAGCCATGGTCAATGAAAAACATCAATAATTAAATGAACGTGTGTGGCGTTATTTAATCTTTGATTATAAACAGGGAGAAGTTTAGAGATTTCTAACTAATTAGCAGGCACCCAAATTTTTTAAAAGATACCACAGGCGATGAATAAAGTGTATATTTTCAAAAAAGGCCCAAAATCAAAAGTGGGCAGAAGACAACAATTTCAAAAAGAATAATACAAAAAGTGCTATAAAATAATAAGTAAGTTTATCCAACACAAATAGCACAATACAATAAAAAGAAATACATTTTCCAGGAATCGCTATTCATGTTGAAATGGACAATAACAATATTAATTTCTTCACGGTTGCTAGAATTGAGAACAACATTGATAATTTCATATCAGGGAAACCGTATCTATTATGGAATTTTTCTATAATTTTTAGACTTAGAATGTGCCGTTCTTTTCAAATTCACAAGAGAAAATATGCGCTGCTATTTAAAAATTTCGACACTGACACTACCGGATATGCAGTCTCACATTCCGTTCCCTGAAGAAAATACTTGGAAATAGTGGTTTGAGTCAAATGATTAAATTGTTACGGTACGGCAGCTTCGCTTCTTTTATATTAAACTGAAAAATCCATAATTTCACTTCAACCAATCGGAGTTCGGAGACCTTTTTAAAATCAACTTCGCCTAATCGGAGTTCTTGCATTTTACGTCAGGATATATTTTTGTGAACCAGTGTAAATTAATTTTTTTTATATTCATATACTTACCTATTTCCAAATAAACTTTATTTTCTTTATTTCTGATGTTTAAGCAATACTGTCTTCAGAAAACAATGCTATTTTCACACCCAGGTAGCGAAATTCGGACCAATTAAGATCCAAATCCGAGATTCGTTATCCGGATTCGAATCTTGCAATAAAATCAGGAAACTGATATATCCGGATCCGGCTCTTTTTTAAACGGATCCGTCAAAATTTTTGAATCCGTCCACTACTAATTTTTGTAGCCCTAAGAATCACTCAAAGAGGACCCTGTAAATTTATTTTATATCCTGAGAAAACGAAAAACCCATTTAACTTTATTTGAGAAAACCTCCCAGTGACGTCGCGTCTAAAATCTAACCATTTATAAATCCTCTCTGCTAGCTCCCTATACATGTTGGCTATACGACCAAACATTTGGTTCTGCAACCAAATCTACAGCTATAGGTTATTCACTGTAGTGCGCTGCACCTCCCTCTGGTGTTCAACCCAAAAATTTGTAAAAATATTTGCATAGAGCTGCCTGTCTAGTGTTAAATAATCAATGGTATTCACCATCGATGTGTTAAAACAGGCAACTTATCCCCCTCTTCATCTTATGTTATAAAAGTGTTATTAAACAACTACAGCATTTCACAAGCCTAAGACTTTTTAATAATTTATTACTAAGCTTAGTTTATAAGATTATTGCAATATTACAATATGCCTTTGTCCGTAAAAAAATATTGTAACTCTACCACAATCTCATAAACTAAAGGAACACAGTCTATGAAGCAAATACATAATAATATTGACAAAATAATTAATTTTATACAAATTTCAAATATCTATATTTACAAATGTAACGAAAAATTGACGAGTTTAATATTCGTCATTCTCGAAGGGGTGGTGTGGATGACCATAGGAATGATCGAGTAAACAAAACCTTCCGTTACAGTCGAATGAATCTATGAAAATCATGTCATCCTTAGTCAACTCAAAATCGAAAATATGTATATTATGTCTTATTCTGTCCTTGTTGACCGATTTTGGGATGGTGATAACTCCTCTTTGTACTTGATATCTTAAAACTATTTGAGCAGGAGATTTTCCATATTTAGCTGCTACTTGTTGAAGTTTCGGATCTTCCAGTAACATTGGATCTCCTGGCTTCACCCAAGGTGCGTTTGGAGATCCCAACGGACTATAGGCAGTGACGGTAATGTCCTGTGATCTACAGAAATCAATTAGTCGCTGTTGGTTCAGATAGGGATGACACTCAACCTACAAAAGTTATTTCATTAAATCTATTGATTAGTTTTATCACAAATAAATATTTTGCTACACTATACGTTATTATTTATGATAACCAAAAGCTCTTGCTTTTATATTTTATTATTTTCATAGTACGGCTTTTGAAGATAATTTTTCGAATGAAATAGCGTCAAAAAATTGCAATACTCAAATGATGAAAACAAGTTTTAGCTTTTAACCACATAATAATAATAATAATAACATTAATAATAAAGTCACTTTATTGCTGGCGAAGCCTAGCTAAAGCTACTTAGCTTAACCCAAAGTTATTATATAATAACTTTGAGCTTAACCAGCACATAAGCAATAAATCAAGAAAAATAAAAATAAAACGATCATATGTAAAGTAAAATATGTGAAATGTAAATAGAAGAAAAAGAGGAAGAAAAATACGAAAAATACGAAAAAGAAGAAGACGAAGAAGACGAAGAAGTACAAGAGAGAAGAAACAAGTAAGAAATAGAAGTGCAAAGAAAGGTGAATGAAAGAAGTATCATTATTGGAGTTTACTCCTTAAGAATCGATTTTCAGTTATAGCCCGCACGGTACGTAAATTTTACGAGTAGTAAAATCAAGCGTTACATTTCGCGTTAACTAAAAGTAACGCGTTACGCACATTGAAATTATGTATGTATCTATGGATACGGCTGTTTATGTCTGACTGCATAGAGTATAGAAATAGTGAAAATAGAGTGGCATAGAGTAGATATGACAGTTGGCGTTGTAAAGTCAGCATTTGCAGTGTTTGTTCGTTCCTAAATTTGTTGAACCTTTCGATTTAATATGGAAAAACGTAATATTGAATACTCCAAATATTGCTTAGTGTCGAAATGTGAATGAACGCCTATTCGAACACCAGGAAAAGTATTTATTTCATTGCCAGTGGGATCGACGTTTAGCAGATTGTCACTTAATTACTGAATTTATAAACAATTTATATTTTGATGTAGTTGGACATTTTCGAACATAAACCATCTGATAAATACACATTTTGTGTAAATAGGTAATTAAATGACACAACTCCTTGAGTGAAACACAGATTATAGCTACTTATAATACCTACTGTTTTGGACCAAATTGTTCAATAAACATTGCATCAATTTTAATGGTTCTTATGATTTTATATGCATAGTGAATTAACTTTTTGGGTTATAATTATTTGGGTTGTTTATCGAGACGTTCTACGAATTTTCTGTTTTATTATTCAGACGAGGTTGTAAGTATTACTTGACATTGGTAATAAGAATTTTTTGTGAAAAAGATGTTAATTTAAGAATTATTTTTTTAATGTTTGGTTCTCTTACTTAAAATATGTGATCAATGGAATTATAAATGTGATTTCAAATATCTTATATGAACTATTATACCAGTATTATTCGCATAAAAGTAGAAGTTGTGATACTAATGTCTGTTGTGAAATAGGCTTTAAAATATGACATGGTAGTTCGCCTTTTATAGTACTTGAGTTTTCTAGGGTCAAAACATAGGGACGACAATATGTCAGAGTCACATTAACCAATAATGAATATCACAACTTTTCACCTTTGGCGTCACGGCAGTCACTGTGATGTACTTTTGTAGTAATCCGCAGGAAAAAAGAGAAATGAACTAAAATAAATGGAAAAAGAAATGCAAAAGGCAAAAGTGGTTATCGAAAAACGTTAATAACTGCTCTTCCGCTCAACTTGAATTTATTATTCATTTCTCAAAGACTCAATTATTTGCGGTGGGTGTAAAGTGTTGCACCTGTATCGTCTACTTTTGAAACTTGGGAAACATGAACATAATTTTGACGTGAATAACAATGATTTGGAGGTATCCAGAAGAATGTCTGGTTTCGTACAAGACCCAAAATTTATACATAAAAAAGGCAAAGACCCGGGCTCCGGTATGACCAAAGAGCCCCAAAAAATGATTAATTATCTCCACAACCGTTGAAAGTTACCTGTATTATTAAACCTTTGTACAGGGTGAGTCTGTCAAACTGCAAATATCTGGAAAATTGTTGATTTGGACACTGGATTCTTTTGGCAAAAAGTGTTTAGAATTTTCCGGAGAATTAAAAATCGTAGATAAATATGTAGCATTCTATTAAAAAAATATAACTTTATCTCGGTACGCTTTGGTGCACCACCTCGTACAAAAGAAAATATTTTTAAAATGTGGCGTAATGTCAGTCCTATCCAGCGGGATACTCACATTTTTGATCCTATGTAGGTACCGTAGTACCGTTAAGTGTTAAGAAATAACAAATAAATGGACTTTGCGGCTTGACAGACTGATCCAGTATTAACTTAATTGAAGAAATAAAATTAATGTTCAAAGGAACTGTCGGGGCCTCCAGACTATGGAGTCTGGCTAAAACACCGGAGGGAGGCCATTTTGGACAGAAACAGACGGAGGAAAATCGTAATTGCAGCTAAAATCTACGAAGGGTTTAGTATTGCCACTGCAAGGAAGAAAAGGAAAGCTGATGGTCATATGCATGTTCAGAAAATATTATGGACCTACTTAGCAAGCAAATCGTTTAAATTTAAATTAAGCAAATATCATTCAAGTGCACGAATTACACATGTGATTCAAAAAGAATCCCGATGCTTAGAATTGTCTGATAATAAGCACCTACTATAACTCATTTTATAACTAGTACCTACTGTTTGTGCCTTAATTTTTATGTTGTAATGTAACATTTTATTTTTATCTCTAGGTCACGTTCTAAGTACTCAAAAATGATAATTTTGCACACTTTGACGTAAATGAAGTGCGCTCCATAACTCCAGTTAGCAATTGACCAATATGAATGAATACATACCTGATTATTAACTGGCTTAATTTTTGCTATTTTTAAGATTCTCTCTATTTGTCTTTTATTAAAATTGGAAACACCAATAGACCTAATCAGACCTTTCCTGACCATTTCCTCCAATACTGGCCATGTATCGACATAATCAGCGTCGCTGAATATTACTTTTCCACTGGAGTCTTTTGGAATAAAATCACCACCTTCCTGTTAAAGAAAATAATGTGAGGCCAAATTTTCGACTTGCTAATAAAAAAATCTTTACTGGGTGGAAAAGATTGGATAATTTATTTTTGTTATATGAGCCTTGCTCTTAACAGATTAATAAAGTAAATAAGACTAACAATAAATAAATCTCCGACAATTCGTAAGAGAACTGACAGCGGTAAGTTTGAATCTGAAAATTTTTGAATGTGCGGAAAGTTGAAACAATTTAGATTTTATTGAATCTTTGTGTTGAGGGTTGTTTCGCTATCTTTAAATTGTACTTACTTTCCAAGCGGTTGGCCAATGAATAAGATATAAATCAACATAATCCAATTTTAAATCCGTCAACGTAACTCTCAGTGCACCTTCCACTAAATGAGGTCTCAAGAACGTAGACCAAATCTTGCTTGTGATGAAGAGATCTTCTCTTTTAACTACACCTTCTGCAATTTTTGCGGCTACAGCTTCACCCACTTCTTTCTCATTTCCATATAGGTGGGCACAGTCAAAGTGGCGATATCCTATATCAATAGCATCTTTGACAGCTTTTCGTACTTCCCCAGGTGGTGACTAAATTGAAAACATTGTTGAAAATAAGTATGGTTTGGGTTTGGTTAAGCAAATGAAACAAAAAACGATAAGACTAATTAAGCAGTTCTCAAGTAAATAAGTAGATATTTTATGTGAATCGATCTTTAGTTACTTACTTACTTAACCACATAACAAAAAATTGAAATAAAACAAATGGAAAAATGATTTCCAGGAAGTACCTAATTTCGAAATAATTCAATAAAAAATGCAATAAAATACTTACGTTCCAAGTACCCAAACCAAAAATGGGGATTTCGTAGCCGTTATTTAACTTAATGTTGGGTACAGTAGCAGCCATGTTGCGACAAAGCGAA
The DNA here is from genome assembly GCA_963966045.1 of Xestobium rufovillosum. Classification (NCBI taxonomy): domain Eukaryota; kingdom Metazoa; phylum Arthropoda; class Insecta; order Coleoptera; family Ptinidae; genus Xestobium; species Xestobium rufovillosum. Next base: position 18,635,643 of record OZ014494.1, read on the forward strand.
CGAAAAACACTCGTGGACATGTGCGATACTAAAAAAATGGTAACGTTTATTCTTAATTTATAAGTATTTATGTAAAGCACGTCTGTGACTTATCTACCTCTCTACTACGGTGGTATCTTATTTCAGAAACCAAGTAGGTGCGTTATCATCGAGACCGTCAACAAGATTTTGAATTTAATATTTTGGCAAATAAATCGTTTTAGTTTTCCGTTTCAGTGTTATGAACTCCATCCTATTTTTATTTTACAGGTACTTTGTTTGGTTTAGGAATAACCGTGTCGAATTAATTTTTGTGATATTACATCACAATGCATTACAAAACATGTACCTGGGAAGCAAAAATTATCTCCCAACTATAAATGCGTAAACCTATGTATGTGTATGTAGTCCATCACTACCATAACTTTAGAAAATATACCTCCAGCACTCGCCCATTGACACCGAGTAAGGAGACTGGCTGGCGGAATGAAGCATGAGTGAAGCGTGGGCGTGTGGCAAGGCTCTGCAGTTGGAATAGCAGGAGACGGAAAGGTAACGGAATAGAGGGAAATCAGTAGTGGATGGTGGGGGTTTATTTGCAATGAAAAGTACGTAACTACTCCTGTGATCAATAGATCAATTATGTAAGATTATGTAAACACAAGCAAAATATATCAAACCCCTACGGGATCAGAACTCGTCTAGCCGTAGGAGAACAAAACGGCAGTTATGTACGATACCCGAACACCCACCGAGATCGTTGTTTTCCAATAACGAATTACTTAAACGTCATTTTACTGATATTGTGTAATGGTCATGCCTAGGGTTGCCAACCGTCCCGATATATCAGGACAGTCACCGTTATTGACCCTTAGGTCCCGACGTCCCGATGAAACCATTAAAAATCCCGATAGACCATTTTTGTTTGGAATACACAAACAAATCGGTTGCATTTTATTCCATTGTCTTAAAGAAATCGCTATATAAATTGGTAGGTACATAAATCTAGTGCAGAGGCCGCAATTTCTGGACAAACAATGTTGGCGCACTTTTTCAATTAGACACTAATAGTAGCTCCCGGTTGCATACAATACGCATGCGGCGCGACCATTACACGATATCAGTAAAATGACGTTTAAGTAATTCGTTATTAGAAAACATCATGAACGATCTCGGTGGGTGTTCGGGTATCGTACAGAACTGCCATTTTGTTCTCCTTCGGCTAGACGAGTTCTGATCCCGTAGGGGTTTGATATATTTTGCTTGTGTTTACATAATCTTTTTTCCAAAAAATGTGTGTGTCTGGTGCGAGGGCAAGTAAATGGTCTGTTTCAAAAATGCGTTCTCTCAACTTTAGTTTTTTTTACACTTCCAAAATGCGTGCGCATGCGTATTGTATGCAACCGGGAGCTACTATTAAGGTCTCGTCTTTTTCACGTTTCGCGGTTTCGTGCCACGTTGTACGTTGTTGTAGTCTTCAGAATTCAAACACGAGCACGGCGACAGGGCTTGTTTTTGCGTTCTTGAGTAAATAGTGGACTTCTTAAATAGCCATAACTTAGATATTTATTTCTGAATTTCTTTTTGGACAATATAGTATAACTAACTAAGGCCCGGTTTTTCAAAGAATCCAACACCGGATTAAGTCTGACACCGCCCTCGTTGCTATGAAGCCAGCCAATCAGAAAGCCGGTATCATAGCAACGAAGTGAGTGTCAGACTTAATCCGGTGTTGGATTCTTTGAAAAACCGGGCCTAAGTATACTATTTAACTAGTAGAATAAAAGTTTAAGTTGTTAAATGGAAATTTTTATTTATAATCCTTCAGCCGAACAGGAACTTTGACTAAAAAGCTCAAAAAACACCAGTTTTTGATAAAATGGTGAATGCGCCTTGAAAAATTTTCGCCTGCGGTGCATTCTGGAATGATTGTCCCGATATACGTCGAACGATTTATGGCAACCCTAGTCATGCCGCATGCGTATTGTATGCAACCGGGAGCTACTGTTAAGATCTCCTAACTAAAGTACCTTACATAATCACAGTTTGGGCGACTTTTTTGGAGAATAAACGAAGACAAAGTGATGTATTCGGATGCGGTATCTGAATGATATTCGGGTGTGTAATGTGTATTCAGTCATTCAGTGTTCATTACTTATTTCCAAGAATTCAGTATTCGCTACCAACTCATTTCCAAGTATTCGAACACTTGCTTCAGAATCGAATTCATTTGAATTCTTGCTAGAATCGAATACCTTTGTATTTTGCATTCGAATACTCCCACCTCTACAACTGAAACGCATTGGGGAAGTCCCTGAACTAGGTCGCTGCTTTACAGTAAACGTTCAAATTCAGCTTATAGAACTTCATATTATTGGAATGGTAGGTAGGTACCCATTCTTTCCAATATTTTTTATTATGCTTACTCCTAAAAATACAATGGGAATGGCATTCAGCGTGTAACTGAAATGGCTTACCTAATAGGTAACCCCTTTCTTAGGAACCTTAGGAAACCCCTTTCTTAGGAAAACTTTACGATTGAAACGTACCTACCTAAACACCTCTAGATCTATGTGTATGTTTCGACTATGATCATGAAGTACCTAGGTAATTTAGGGAAATATGCCTTCCGTGAAAGTACGTAGGTACTCCGTTTACATAGGTACTGGTACAGTAGGTAATTCATTGTATTTCAGCAACGTTAGAAGAAATGTCTTTCAAGCTTCTTTATGGATTGAACTGTTGCTATTGCGTATTATAAAAAGATGCGGACACTACACTAAGGTCTATTTGAACACGGATATTTTAGAGAAAAAAGTTACACGAGTTACAAAAGTTACCATTTTAAAATACTTTTTGCTTAGAGTGCATATTACCAAACTTAAGTGCCCCAAAAGTGAAATATTTTTATTAATTTTTAAACACTGTTTAAACATTCCTTTCCTACGGTAAATGTCTCCTATGAATTTTTTAACTCAAGCTATGGCTGGATACCTCACTGGATACGCTCTTCGCGTGTTTGGAGTTGTGGCTCATCGCAAGCAATAGTGCAGCAGTCAGCCGCAATGCAATAACAATACTACAATACTGCAGTATGAATATTGTTAAGTTTCTCGACGAATGACAATTGAATTAACAACTGAAGAGAGTGTTTCGGAATAGTGGTAAATACACCTTACACGGATGACGTTCAGGGACAGTTCGCAAGGCATTTTCCAGTCACATGCGTTCTCCACCGTAATAAGGCGAGAAATCTGATAAACAAGTTTCGCAAAACTGAAAGTGTGCAGGCCCTCAGTTTCTGAAGAAATTTTTGGGAATTGCATAATTTCGTGTGGAACCTGGACTGCTCGTTCACCAGACCTGACTCCTCCAGTCTACTTTTTCTGGGGCGCATACTTAATCACTCTCAAATATGTATCACCCCCAATGAGCACACAAAAATTAACATTTTGAAATTAGCATCAAAACAGAAAGTATGGAAAAATAATCACCCCGTATATTCAAAAATGCAATCTGTTTCTGGACAGGTTGTTATATTGCCTCTTGCATGTCTCGAATGATCAATTTTAAATGAAAAAGAAATGGAACATATACCATACCTATAACGTAAGTTAAAATAATGAACTTTTGTTTTATTTCTCGTCCCCTTCTTTATCTAAAATAAATATGTGAGTGTAACTTTTTAACGTTGTTTAAGTATTTATCATTTGGAACAGTTTTCTACCACACAAATTAATGTGTTTAAATTGGAATAAAATATTTATTGCAATTTGTAGGTCTGTTTTATTTAATTTTTCTCCATAGCGAAAACAAATTGAATCAATAAAGACAAATATCTAAAAATAAATCGTTATATAAACTTACGATTTTAGAAAAATGTAATTTTCAAATTTTAAAAAGAATAATGATACTTAAAGTAATTTCTTGTTTCGTGCGTAAACATGAAATCTTGATCCAGTACTTCAGATAGTATCGCAAGTACTTTAAATGTACTCAAATATGTATATATGACGTTAGCACATCAGTCACACAACTGACCAAAGTGTGCTGGAGTTTCTTTTATTCTTACGTAATCTAAAGCATTAATACGTGTATATCTATCAGAGCATAATATCTGATACACATTCAGTAAGATCACTGGAAGTGTATTATCCACTTGAAATATTAATGTAAGAAAAAGAAATTCTTTATCTATTTTTGATATGAACCCTTACTCAATTGAGCTAAGATATCTTATATCGAAAATGCATTTACTTTTTTCAGTCCATCTGGAGAACATAGCAGTGATCATGTACTTTTTAAAATATTATACTTACCGGCACAATTAACCGCCCAGCTACAGAACATGGGAATTGCATGTATTTCCATTGCTATAGTCACAGATGAATTTAAATTCGTCTGTGCTATAGTAAACTGAGTAATATTAGAAGTTACTAAATTAAGCTCCCTTCCACCCGCAACCTTTAGCAAGTTCTCTACCGTCTGTGATGGGATCGTTCTTCTAGTGCGTTATCGTCCAATCAATGTGATCTTGAAATCTCTTTGGTTTATTTTTCCATAACTGTTGTCATTGTTTTCGTTCATGTTCTGTATATAATTTGAAGTGTGTTTAGAACAGAATCATTTGATAACCGTAGGGGTGGATCCTACAAGTATGGATAGAGCTATGGTTTTAGTCAATAACAGATGGAGTACGGTGCACCTTGACAATGTCACGAGTAGTGTAGGCACTTCCGATCGTGATGACAGGTTTATTCTTAACGTTCTCCAAATCGCTCCACCACTTTTGTTGAGGCTCGTAACCACCTGCACGAGGTAATAAGGGTTGTGAATGGCCGATAGAGCACTGGAGGAACAGTTTAATAGTTCCAGGTGGTAGGTAGCTTAATTTGGTGACTTCCACCATCGCAGGGTTTACTTAAGGAAGCGGTTACTAGAATAATTTGCATGTTTTATAGGTGAATGTACTCGTATATTCATTTATGTAAACGTTACAGTTATGTTAACAAGGCATCATTTTATACAATAGGTGTATACAATCTTCCTCAAAAATGCCCAAGATGGCAATCACCTTTTCTTATTACGTTATAGTACCAGGTATTTACTGGCATTCACAATTTGTTGATATTGCCACTTCATTTTTAAGTCATTTCAGAATGCAGAATTTATCTTCTTTTTTAAAATTTTATTTGTTTATATGGTTATATGTACTTGCCTATTTCGGCCACTGACAGTAGCACAATTATGCGTATGCATGTAAAAAGAGGGGCCCTCTCCATATAAACACTCCCTGACAGTAGAGAACACCATAGTTATCTAGCCCTTCTACGCACCTCTTTTTTTTCTATTTCTTAGAACAGAAGAAATCCACCTTACTAGATTACATACAGGCAATGTCAGCACCTCTGCATTACCTAATAATTTTATTGTCGTGAAATTAGTTTTATTTGCAGCTCTACTTACACTTCACTATCCTGAATCTAGTAATTATTTACTTATCTAATATACGACACCCACATTAGATTACGTAACAGCAATACGAATTTCAAGTGTTTTCCAAAAATACTGGAATAAAAAAATTTCATAAACATAGTTCTTATCAACTAGATAGGTATGTACTCAAAAAGGACAAAATACGTCTACTCACCTGAGTATTAACTTTTTTATCACACCGGTACTTACTACTTCTCTGAACACGTTTTCATAAAATTTCAGTGATTGATAGATTTAATCAATCCTATTGTACCAGGGACTTTCCCGGTTCATTGTAAGCATGTAGATATACCTACAACTATTAATTTATATTATCTTCTGTTACTATTTGGTAGTAAGCAAAGTATTTTATTAATTTAACAAATGTTTATTTAAATAAATTCAGATGTCCATATTGCTTACAAATTTCAATATGGTAGGTAGTTGGTAGACAACAACCCAATTTCTTATTAAGTATTTCTGTCTGTAGGCTAGAAAATGTTTTTCCCAAAGTTTTGTAAGACCGTACCAGAAAATACTCTACTGAAATGACAGATGACAACAAACTTTCTTATTATTTTTTTTTGCTTTTTTCAATTTGTTCGATTAACTTGAAAATAAATTCAACTTGTTGCATAACTATGTGTAAAGTAACTTAGGTCATTCATCAATGTATATCGTAGGATGGTAGGGTTCTCCAAGTTCGTAGAATACAAAATATATCTTCAAGTACTGCCGAGCATTACAAAAAACTTAAATAAGTCTCAAAGATTGAAAAGTTGTCTTATCTATAATTGTTTTTCTGCTATTGTCGTCACAGATAATTTTATGGAATTAGTATTGACCTGATTCTACAGTACTTAAATAAATAGTAGCATATGTAGTTCACAGTATTAATTTTTTTTATCACATTTATATCACAAAAAATTAAAATAAATCACTTCGCGTAAATTACCATCCAGTATGTCTCTAAACTTTAATAAGTAATAACTAATGTTTTGTCTAATTATATTTCGATACTTCATCAATCTAGCTTAGGTTCGCATTAAGTTTTCTCCAAGAGATTACTTGTTATGCAACACTTAAGCCTGGAAAATCTAACAGCCCGTTAACTTTTATACAGATTATAACCAGCACATTCAGTTTTTATCTAAGTCCTAAGTCAGGCCAGCTACCTCAATTAAATTAATAAAAAATAATCAGAAAATTTATTAGGACATTTCTTGGATTGTAAACATAACTTCATTGTAAAAACGAAAATGGATAAATACTTTATTTTTATGTATATACGTATTACGTATTGAAAAGCTCAATAAAGCATATATTACCCACAGTAACAATTAGTACATAAGTATGAGAAGATTAATATTCGTCTTTCTCAAAAGGATGGTATGGGTGTCCAAACAGATGTTCCAACAACACAAACCTTCCGTTACGATCAAAGGTGTCAATATGACCTATATCCTCAGCAGAAAGTTCAAAGTCGAAAATTTCAAAGTTCTCTTTAATCCTTTTGGGTGTAACAGACTTCGGAATGGTAATAACACCTCTCTGAACTTGATATTTCAACACAATCTGAGCAGGGCTTTTATTGTATTTTGTAGCAAGTTCTTTTATTTTAGGGTCATCCAAGAGTTGGGGGTCTTCTGGTTTCGCCCACGGCCTATCTGGTGAACCTAATGGACTGTAGGCCGTTACCGTAATACCTTTTGATTTACAGAATTCGATAAGTTTCTTTTGATGCAGGTATGGATGACATTCAACCTTAAAAAAATTACATTTTATTTTTTAGTGTACTTTATCGTCACTTGTTATGTATTTACAAACCTGATTATTTACTGGTTTGATAGTGGCAATACTTAGAATTCTTTCAATTTGTCTTTTATTGAAATTTGACACCCCGATGGACTTAGTGAATCCCTTTTTCGCTACTTCTTCCATTGCTTTCCATGTATCAACATAATCTACGTAGCTCACAAGTAGTTTACCGTCAGCATCCCTAGGAAATAGTTCACCTTCTTCCTAATATTGAGAAAATACAAATGTAACAGCAAAATGAATATTTTAATCTTACAAACACTTGCCTTATAGCCAAAAGGCCAATGCATAAGCCATAAATCCAAATACTCCAATTGCAAATTCTTAAGTGTTGTGTGCATGGCACCTTCTACTAAATCTGGTCTATGGAAAGTATTCCATAGCTTACTTGTTATAAAAATATCTTCACGTTTAATAACTCCTTCCTTGATTTTTTCTGCAATCGCTTCACCTACTTCGTGTTCATTTTGGTAAGCATGAGCGCAATCTAAATGTCTATATCCAATATCAATTGCATACTTTACAGCATCTTTTACTTCACCTGGTTTAGACTGTGAGTTAAATTAGAAACAATAATCTACTACCTATTTTTCAATTGTTTGGTTACCTTCCATGTTCCTAACCCAAATATCGGTATTTCCTTCCCGTTACTGAATTTCAGTTGTGGAACTGGAGCCATATTTAAATCAAGTAAGTATTACACTAGTATGTTATGAATACTACAATAAAACTGGAGAGAAAATTATGTTAGATTCTAAAGTAAGGGTATCACCTTATCAGCTGAACAATAATTGAGATTATGACCTTGTATAAAATACAGAGTTGTACTCAGAAATGACTTTTCAGGTAGGTATGTAGTTAATAATTAACTATTAGGTAAATAGTAAAAAGGGCAGTGACATACTGATTCCTTGCATCATAGATTGATGGAAATTTTATTAGGTACCTACATATTTGAATATTTTTTATTTATATTATGTGAACTTCAAGTAAAATTTGTATATGGAACAAATGGAGTTTTTAATCTCCTATACACAGTTAAATATTGTATTCTCAATCACTTTACTGAACAATGAATAGATTATGTACATACATAATAATGCGAAAAGCCCTAATCAATATTTTTGAATATTTCTTTTTATCTTTGATTTTTTCCGTACAAATAAGCATAGTTTCACCAACAGCTAAAAGAGCTGGCAATGGGTGCATTCAGCAGATTGAGCTTAGTTCAATATACCGCTGTGTATTGCACAAAGTAGCGCTCTAGCGCTTGCTGTTTTACGGAAGACAAGTTTTTTTTATGAGACTTGCATTAGGTGCTTATACGTAAGCACCAAACATAAACGTGTATCAGCTGTTAAGTAAATTTCCTGTCCGCTTGAACGGAGCAGCAATGATAGAACATAGTTCCTGTTTCCTACAAAAATAGAGACCGCTCATTATGGTCATTCGGAGTAATCGTTACCGTACGAATGACAACCGGTGTTGCAGCAAGAGTTCTACTTGCGTAACGTATGGGTAGAAATTTGCATTTGAAAGTTGACGACAAAAACTTCCAAAAGTTATTTTGTCTTTTCTACTAATTGCTTCTTCAATAGCAATCACAATGCCCCCATATCCCTTGCATGTATAGGTGTGGTAATAAAACCCAGTAGGTAGGTATATACAGGGTGTCCCAGAACAACGGGGCAATATTTCTGGACCATATTGTTTGGGTCAAAATAACACTTAAAGTATGTAGAATTTTTTTTCTAGGTCGCACCCCTTCGAAGCTATTCGCCCTTAAAGGTCAAGTCCTGAAGAAGGTTTTTTGCTGGTAACTTTCAAACTACTGTATCGAATGTTATAAAATTTGGACTAAAGACATAGTAACAAAGTATCTGTGATCGAGTGTCATGACATATTCCGTATCTTGTCTAGGTAGCCGAGGGTGGAACACCCCTAATGCTTTTCACCCCTTAACTTTTACGTTGATGCTTTTAGCGAATTTCCAATGACATTTTCAGATTCTTTAAACAATTGTCTCAAAAAAGGTACTTTTTTTGAAACCGTTAAAATAGCCCGTTTCCGAGAAAAAAAATTATACAAAGACATGGTTTATCATTTTTACTACACAAAAATGTATGTGTCTACAAGGTAATCACTTCGAAAACTTATTGTAGCCGCTATTATGTTTTCATAACCGATTGTTCATACATTTTCATTTCATTTTCATTTTCTCACATGTTTCATGTAGCAGTTCATATTTCATAGCTTGGCTTGTATAGTAAAAATGATGAACCACATCTTTGTATATTTTTTTTTCTCGGAAACCGGCCATTTTAACGGTTTCAAAAAAGAGTACCTTTTTTTGAGACAATTGTTTAAGGAATTTAAAAATTCTCTAAAAGCATCAACGTAAAAGTTAAGGGGCGAAAAGCATTAGGGGTGTTCCACCCCCGGCTTCCTAGACAAGATACGGAAGATGTCATGTCACTCGATCACAGATACTTTCTTACTATGTCTACAGTCCAAATTTTATAACATTCCATGCGGTAGTTTGAAAGTTACCAGCAAAAAACCTTCTTCAGGACTTGACCTTTAAAGGCGAATAGCTTCGAAGGGAGGCGTCCTAGAAAAAAATTTTTAGATACTTTAAGTGTTATTTTGACCCAAACTATATGCTCCAGAAATATTGCCCCGTTGTTCTGGGACACCCTGTATTTAACATAATTTTGTTTCCACTTTGCGAAAATAGTTAATAAAACTTAAAAATTGGATTTGAAGATCAAATTTTACTTTAGAAACAGATTAATATGCATCTTTTTCAAAAGGATGATATGGATGCCCGAAAATATGAGGCAGTATCACAAATCTTCCATTGCAGTCAAAGCTGTCCAAATATTCCATGTCTTTATCAGATAGCTTGAAATTAAAAATACGAAAATTTTCTTTGATTCTTTCAGGTGTCACTGATTTTGGAATAGTTACAACACCTCTCTGAACTTGGTATCGCAATACAATTTGGGCAGGAGTTTTTCTGTATGTAGCAGCAACTTCTTTTAGTTTACGATCTTCCAGCAATTTAGGATCTCCAGGTTTAGCCCAAGGTCTGTCTGGTGAACCTAAGGGGCTGTACCCCGTTACTACTATATCCTTCGATTTGCAAAATTCGATTAGTCTCTTTTGATTTAAATAGGGATGACATTCAACCTTGAAGAAAAAATTTAATTTCAATTTCCAATAATTTCCATAAATATTAATGTTCCTTAGGTATGTAAAATTACAAATTAGGCCAAGATGCTGCTCACTACATTTACAAGATACTGAAGGAGACATAGACGCAAACATAGCTGAAACAGAAGAGTGCGATATACGGAAAAAACAAGTTAGTGGAGGAATGCTGATGAGGGAGATAATTTGTCTTACAGTGAATCTTTTTTCTTATTCCAGTCATTTTAGGTACTTTGAATACAAGGGAGTAAACTGTGATACAAACGGTGTAATGTAGGTAAGAAAAATCTGTATCCATGGGTAAATTCAGAATTCGATTTTTTTATTACAGTTTGTTTTCATGTCAAAAATACCTTTATTTTAAAAAATATATTGTGGTCCTTACAGGTTGTTTCATTATGTAAGAGGCCTATTAGATGTTTTCTGAAACCCAAAACTAGAAAATTGGAAATGTATGGGTCAAGATTTTTCAGGTAGCTCTATCGACTGAAAGCATCGCTATCAAGTTTGCAGTTGCCAGGTGCTTGTTTATTTAAAATTTACCCTATTTTTACATAAAAGTTAAAAGTTAGTCATTTTCATACACTACGTTTCCGCTATGCTCCGTCTAAGTAAATCTATAAAAACAGCTAAAAGAACAAGCGAAAAAGAATTATACCCTCTGTTACAGTAACTTCATCTTTTGCAGGACATTTACTCACCTGATTAATTACAGGTTTAATTGTGGCATAACTTAAAAGCCTTTCAATTTGACTCTTATTAAAATTTGAAACACCAATTGACGTTGTCAAACCTTTCCTAAAGACTTCTTCCATCGCTTGCCACGTTTCAACGTAATCAACAAAACTCAGGATTATGTTGTCGCATCCATCTTTCGGAAACATACCTTCATCTTCCTTAACAGAAAACAAAATTTTCTTTTATATTCGAAAATGCGAAAAAAGTATAAACACAAACCTTGTACGCAAAGGGCCAGTGTATAAGATACAAATCTAAATAATCAACTTTTAAATTCGCAAGAGTTGTTCGAATAGCGCCTTCTACAAGATCAGCTCTGTGGAAAGTATTCCATAGCTTACTTGTTATGAAAATATCTGATCGTTTGATAACACCTTCATTAATTTTAAATTCAATTGCTTCACCAATTTCAGCTTCATTTTCGTAAACATGGGCACAATCTATATGCCGGTATCCTATGTCGATTGCATATTTAACAGCATCTTGAACTTCTCCCGGTTTCGACTAAAATTTAGTTTCAAATACAGAAAAATATATGTGATTTTTTAGTTTATCACCTTCCACGTTCCCAAGCCTATAATTGGTATTTTCTGCCCATTGTTTAATTTAACTTCGGGTATTTTTTCATCATCTTTGCAATGACAGCGCATACTTAAAACTTGTGTGACTTTGACAAATCCACTACACACTTTGTTTTGTTTATTAAGTTTTCATATGTGTGCCACCAGTAAGTTCTGGGTTAAAATGAAAAATAACATTGCTTTTTAATAGTACGTATACAATTGTGGTTTTGTATTTTTCAGTAATCGATGTTGTAATTTACTATACAATATAACCATTTTTTCCACTAATGCATTATAATTGTTTCACTTAAGTAAAGACTATTTCAATAATATCTAAAGGTCGATATTTAACCATGTGTTTAATAGACTTTTTTTGTTCGTTTTGATCTCTTAAATACCTTCTCCAAATATTGGGGGATCCTCCCCAATCACCCTGTATATTAGTCATGAAATTTTTCTCTTAAAAATTGTTTAGTTTTCTCATTAATTAGATAGAAATGAGTGATCACAGTATTGTTTTCTGCACCTGCTGATTTGTATATGAGAAAATAAATAAATGGTTAAAAGCCAATAGAGTTAGGTACCTAGATGAAGGACCAACGACCAACCCATAAATAAAAATTGGAAATTTTCCCAATTTTCTCAATAGCATTTTAATAAACACCTGTCTTGTACCAATACTCCCTAATCTATGTCTTGTACTAATTGAAATGAAGTGATGTGAACACTAAGGATCCGATCGCCATGGTTTAGACAAAAATATACAGTGTGTTCAACGAGGAATGGGACAGTGCAATATCTCGGAAACGGGTGAATATTTTAAAATTGTGAAAATGTTTTAATGAACCTCAGTCAGGGGGACATATTTTGTGGCAAAAAAAATTGAATTCCATCCATCATATTGCTAGGTGGCGCTACCTGACTTTAATTTTTTAAATAGAATGACATACTTTTGGTCGCATTTTTGGATTCTATAACATATTTGTGATAACTTTTATTAAAACTTCTACCAAGCTATGTCTTTTAGCTCCCGAGAAAAAAATTATTTTCAAAATTTTAAGACGAAAACATGTTTTCAAGAAATCCCATTGACACTTGAGTGGATAGAGATAAATTAACAAATATTTTACGAAATGACACACAAAATATGCTTTTTTCACAAACATAATGCAGATAACGCCGAAATAATTCAACAACGCTGTACATACATTGAAAAAGTAGTCAAGTCATTGAAAGAACTATGTGTCAAAAATTTTACAAAAATTTAGCATGCCATGAAAACAAATGTCTATTGAAGTTTCTCACAATTGAGATTTCAGTTCTGAATATCTTTTGTACAGTTCCAATTTTTATAATTGTGCGAGCATATCACGTGAAACGTTGAACGCCGTAACTAGTACTACATTAACTAAAAGGTATGAAAAATGTGTTGAAAATGATGGAGAAACATTTGAACATTTAATTTAATTTGTAGGCTTATTTTAATTTTGATATTGTTTAATTTTGCTTAAATTGTTTTAATGGCAATAAAATAAATAAAGTGTGTTAGTTTAACGTAAGTGAAAGTAACTATTGGAAGCACCGCGTATAAAAAATCGAATATCAGTATATTTGTGGAAAAAGAGAGTATTTTCTCTATCATTTAATATAAAATTTATTTATTTATCTCTATCCACTCAAGTGTCAATGCGATTTCTTGAAAACATGTTTTCGTCTTAAAATTTTGAAAATAATTTTTTTCTCGGAAACTAAAGTAGAAGTAGAAGTAGAAGTTTTAATAAAAGTTATCACAAATATGTAAATGTAATAGAATCCAAAAATGTGACTAAAAGTATGTCATTCTATTTAAAAAATTAAATTCAGATAGCGCCACCTAGCAATGATGGATGGAATTCTATATTTTTTGCCACAAAATATGTCCCCCAGACTGAGGTTTAGTAAAACATTTTCCCAATTTTAAAATCTTCACCCGTTTCCAAGATATTGCCCTGTCCCATTCCTCGTTGAACACACTGTATAGTCCATTTTTCCGTATAGTTTGTCTAAACCTCTGGAAAATAAATTGCGTTTATCCACATCAATCATCAATATCGCTATTTGGACCTAACTAGAGGGTATTGTTAGAAGCAAGAAAAGTTATGCTCCTCGACAGAATATCTCTAGATAGCTGGACAATAACTCATTTTTGTAGGTAGCATTTGATTTTCCATAGTCAATTTTAATTATGAAATGTGTGGCGCTGCTTCGCCTAAATCTTACTGGTTAATTTTCTCTTCTCGATTGTTTTCATTTTTTTGTCAAATATTATTTTTATCTCAAACAAAATTCCCTTTTTTAAACAATTCGTTTTATATACATAATTAGAATTCTATAAAATGTTGTTTTTATAATTATTATTACTTTTAGCTTATTTTCATCCTAGGACATAAATTCTCTCTGGCACTTACGTCGATCGTTCAAGTGAAGCCATCTATGTTTATTTCTCTAATACGTTGTGTGTAAGTCTGGTTGCTATGTTAACGGTGCGTCCACACTGAGCTTACTATAGTATCAGGCCAGAACCAGTGGCGTAACTACCGGTGTTCCGTGTGTTCTGCGGAACAAGGGCCCGGGCCTTCAGGGGGCCCGGTCACACCTCTTATAAGAATATCGAATATCCCGATTATAGAAATAAGGACGCGGGCCCCAGATCAGTCAGGTTTAGTTCTTAACAAATTTCCCCGGTTATTAGAATATCGCATAATGGAATAAACAACTTATTGAGCCTAAATAAAAAGCTTGTTTCTTGCCCGCATTAAAAGAATTTATGTACCTAACTTGCAAACAGATGTTATTTTCGGAAATAAAGTTTTATGACACCAATGCATTTGTCGGTTCCTTTAGAGGGGTGGCATATCTATGACTGGAAACAAGTGTTGTAAAATAATGAGGTATTGTGCAGATCGTCCTTCCTTAATTCTCAGGGGCCAGTGATTCAGAAACAGCTTTAGTAGAGTAGAGAGTAAACAAGTGAAAAAATCAAACCCGATGTAGAAAGATTTAGCTTATTGAAAACAATTAAACCGAGGCCAAGTACCTGCTTATTTCGTCTGACAATTATAAGTGTTACGCCCTTTTCAGTTACAATTTGTAATTATTTTCATTACCTTTAAGAACTTAAAATTTACTATCATTTTAGAAATATATAAAAAACGATTTTATATGAAACTTCCGATTGATCTTTCATCTTTATGAAGAAATGAATAAGATCCCTGAATGTTCTTTTAAGTTTACGCACATGGAAGTTCCGGGTAGTAATAGACTTTTTAGAGTTTCACAATCCAGGTAGCAACCGGATAATGGAATAACCTGGTTATTGGAATAATTTTGGTCGACACATTTACTTATATTTATATCCTATTAAGCGGCCTACATTGTACATACTTTTTGTGGTTCTTTCTAAAATCATATTAACATCTGGCAATAAAATTGAAATCGATGATGCCAAATCGTTAAAAATTCTGTTAGAAAAGTTCGAGACAGTCTTACTAATATTGTTCTCGAAACAAAAATGTTGAAAAATATCGACGCTATATCTAAACTACGTATTACAAAGCAAACAGCAATAGTACATACCTACCAGTTTTCCACCCTTGGGTGGAAAATTTCCCAACCCGGTCGGGAAGTAGATGTCAGGAATAACCTACTTGCAGACTTCTTAAAAGTTGGCAATTGACTTATTACTAACCGATTGTGAATAAAATATTGAACACGCAAAAAATGTTCAATACTTCATATGAAAATAATTTAAAAAAACGGAGCGATTTTCATGTAATACTAAGTGAAGCAAATAATTTAACTGGGGAATGGGGAACGAGCGCAGAATTTGTAAAAAAACGGATATCCAGTAGGCCAAAAAGATTTTTTGGTGAAACTAATAATCATTTTTAAATACAGTCGAATAAAGACTGGTTCAAATTAAATGTATTTTTTAAAACACTGGACATGGACATTATTATAGATCAATTAAAAAATCGAAGTTCTGGACTAAATGAACTTTGCACAACGTTTCGCGTTTTATCTCCAAATGTTTTATGTAGGTAATGCTTCTGTTTCTGATGAAGGATTATATATCAAATGTGTTGGGAGCTATACATAAAATATTCGGAAGATATTTCGGACACGATGTCGTCTCAACTGCTGTCATTTAGACAATGTTTTAAAAATGATTTGCCCAAAATTAATTCCATAATTGAATTAACTTAATTTATATCAATAAGAAATTTTTCTTCGTGCAGCAGTTTCAGTGAAGTTTTAACTGTCTGTTATATTTTTCTCACCATCCCTGTTTTAGTGGCTTCAGCAGAAAGATCCTTTCCAAAATTAAAAATATGTAGTTAAAAACTTTTTAAGGAACACTATGGGCGAACAAAGACTGTCTGCCTTATCAATTATTTCAATGGAAAATGAAATTGCCAGAACAATAGATGTATCTAATATTCTAATATAGTATCAACTTTTGCGCACGTTAAAGCCAGGAAAAAAATATTTTGAGTAAAGCAGCTTAGATACACCTACACTTTCAAGTTGCTGGTCTTGTTTTAGTTTTCGGTCTCTTTTTTTGTGTTATATATTATATTATTATTATATTATTTTTTTTTTTTTTGTTAAAAGTGGCCAACATATTTAATTGCCATGGGCGACGTGCTGTTTTCTATTTTAACTACTGGAACTAAATAACAATCTTTTTACATTTCTTAGAAGTCAATTTTAAGGTATCTTGCCTGTGTGTGTGTCTTTTAAAAAATTTACGCTATTTTTATGACAGACTGAGGGGCCCGGCTTCCCTCTGGAACACAGGCCCGTGGCTACATTGTTACGCCACTGGCCAGAACGCTCGAAACAGGAGTGGGAGATCGGAGGCCACCAAAGCGCTCGATTATAATTTGATTTCCAATATTTCCATGCGTATATGCACATATTTTTATAAAAATTTTAATATAGTTTACTAATAATCTGTGATAATTTTTGACAAATGTAAAAGTTGCTATTGCATAAATTGTTTATTTGCAATGTTAGATACCTAAGAAAAAGCAATTCGGTATGAGTTACTTACAACGCCTCTCATTATTTGGCAACGCTATTAGACAAAATATTTCAAAATTACAAAAACAAGACTACCGGTAGAAAAACGATTTTATTATAATTAATAACTTATGTCCTGAAGAAATTAGGTAGGTACATGAAATATGAAAGTGAAGATAATGGCCCCTAGCTGCAATTTACTTTTGCGTTCTTATTTGGCAGTCACAGGAGTTATGTGTTGATTATATACAGGTGTCCAAAAAATAGCGGATAAACTCATCAGTATATTGTCAGTAATGGTCACCTCAGTATGGGAAAAATGCTAAAAAAAAATCCAAATGCTATTATTTTTCTAATATATTTTTATTTTATCAACCTACTATTTAAGAACATCAACTAGTAAATTAGTGCAATGTGATAGGCACTAGTGCAAAAACGAATTTTGTTATTTCACTCGTCAAAGGGGTAGTTGGGCATCCCCTTTAACTCGTCCGCAGATACTGCTCTTCCGTTGCAGTTAAATGTATCAATAACTGCTATTTCCTCTTTTGTTAATTTGAAATCGAAAATACTAATATTTGCTGTAATTCTCTCTTTATTTGATGATTTTGGAATTGGAATAAGTCCCATATCAATCAAATACCTCAAAACCACTTGCTGAGGAGATTTCTTGTATTTATTGGCTATCTTCACAAGTTTGGGGTCGTCGAATCTTAAAACGGGATCCCCCGGTTTCGCCCATGGTCGCGCGGGCGAACCAAACGGACTGTATGCGGTCACGTGAACATTGTGTTCATGGCAAAATTTAATCAGTTCCTTTTGGGTCAAATTAGGGGTCACTTCCACCTGTGAAAAAGAAAACTAAAAGAGACCATAACTATTGTTATAACCAACTTCTTTGACACAGCGCGTTTCCTGCCAACTTACCCTACTAAATTTCATTCTTTTCAATGGTGTATTTAAAGATTTCAGTTAAGTTTCTTGTATTTTCTTACCTGGTTCGTGACAGGTTTAATGGTAGAATTTTCAAGTACTCTCAAAAGTTGGTTATTGGTAAAATTAGAAACCCCAATGCTTTTCGCAAGGCCCAATTTAACGCACTCCTCCATGCCTTTCCAAGTATCCACATAATCATAATCGTAACCGACTGCATTCGCAAAAGGGAACTTCCAGTTCAAATTGCCAGTAAGTTTCTGAGCCACTGGCCAGTGGACTAAGTACAAATCCAAATAGTCAAGACCGAAATTCTCCAAGGATTTTTTGCAGGTAGGTACTACTTGCTCTCTTTCGTGGAATGTGTTCCATAGTTTGGTAACAACGAAAAGTTCTTCGCGGCGAACTGAACCGTCTTTAATTTTTTCACGAATTGCTGTTCCTATTTCAGCCTCATTACCGTAAAGCATGGCACAATCAAAATGACGATAACCGATATCTATGGCGTACTTCACAGCTTCTTCAACTTCGCCAGGTTTAGACTAAACATAAAGTTTACAGTTAGTTTGTTCGATTCAGCCTGAATTAGGATAGCTCGCATAATCAAACTACACTTGCAAAATAAAAATAAACTTGCAGAACTCGGCAAAATAAACATTTTGACAAAAATCCAAAAACACGTCGATTTTTATATCAAAGGGGACCAATTTTTATGCAATAATCATTCTTGCAACTCTAGCCCTGTGCGGGCGGTAGCGACCCCCCAAAAATTTTTAAATGGGACGGGGGTCAAATGATCCCTACTTTGGAAGGGTTTTTCATTACTTACACAACCGTATTTGTTTTATTCAATTCGATCAATATTTGTTGCCGAGAAATTGCTTCTTGAAGTTTCCAAGTTAAAAAATTAATAAAGCACAAAAAGGTTTAAACTATCGAATGGATTAGAATGGAAAAGTAACAAAATCAAGTAAACTAATAAGAATAAAAAGTAAGAACAAAGGAACAACAGAACAAATGTCAAAATAAACTTATTCGCCACAGTATAAAATCGTGTTTATTTACTAAATTAAAATGGTTTATTCCAAAGAAGAATGTGCCGGCTAATAACTCCTGAGGTCTTGAGAAATGTAAGATCTGGATTTGAATCCAGAATGTGTTATTGTATGACAATTGGTGGAGGTCATTTCGAGCAATACATTCGATAGTTTAAACCGTTTTGTGCTTTTATTAATTTTTTAACTTGGAAACTTCAAGAAGCAATTTCTCGGTAACAAATTGATCGAATTGAATAAAACAAATACAGTTGTGTAAGTAATGAAAAACCCTTCCAAAGTAGGGATCATTTGACCCACGTCCCATTTAAAAATTTTGGGGGGTCGCTACCCCCCGCACAGGGTTAGAGTTGCAAGAATGATTATTGCATAAAAATTGGTCCCCCTTGATATAAAAATCAACGTGTTTTTGGATTTTTGTCAAAACGTTTATTTTGCCGAGTTTTACGGGGGTACAAGTTTTCGTTGGGACACCGTGTATATGTAGGTAAGTAGAACGATTTAGTAGGTACCTACTAAAATATCAATATGTATCTCATCCTGCAATGCAAAACACAATAAAATCACGACTACGAAAAGGCGCCTGTGTGTGATACTGATTATGTTAAAACTCGTTACGTTGATTGGACAGTTTTGAAATAATAATGGCCCCTGATCCCCGAATAAAACGTCTTCGAAATTAGCGTTTCGCGCATGTCAAATGATATCTTCAATTGCGGTGATATCGTTTTTCAAATAGGTATTGCGTTTCAGATCCTTATAACTTTTTTTTCAATTTTTGCGAAATTTTTAAATCTCAAATAAGTATAGAAAGCGAAAATTGCTGAATTTGATTTTCGAATAATGTAGTAAACTATAATTAATATCTACTCTATGACTATAATCACGTTTAAAATGTTTCAGGTTTTCCGCTTTCATAAATTTGAAACTAACAAAGATTAAAATTTTGATATTTAATGCTTATTCGCAAGTAGAATATCAATCAATGGAATGTGCTCAAACTCAATAGTTATAAATTATTTTCGGTGTGTATTGCACCGAACGGAAAGTGCATGTACCATGCGTTTCACAGGAGAACGGACAGTGACGTAGCGTGCGCACAAATAAGTTTTCGCGGACGTGCAGCAGTTGTTGCGCAACAAAAACGCTACCATCCATTACTTTTGCTCAGTTTTGATGACGAAATTTCCGTTCTCCTATGAAACGATTAATACAAGCAGAGCTTTGCAGAAGAAATGCGTAGAAGTATAACATTTTCAACATGAAATCTACTTCTGAGAACAAAGTAGAATCGTAGAAAAAAACGTAAAACTGGATATTATCTATTTAAACGTATATTAGCAAACTGGTACATAACTTACGTACCAGCCATGTTCCGAGACCCAGTACTGGACATTTCAACCCATTATTTAATGCGACTTGTGGAACAGTTGATGTCACTGATGCCATTCTCTTCACGCAGATCAGACTGGTGCCTGCAATATACTCTCGCATAACATACATTTTTTACTAGTACCTATATGTACAACTTATATATCTATGCTACTACATTTTCGATTTTCTCAATTAAAATTGCAGGCATATGCATCCCTGCAATTTAAATCCTCAACCTCATAATCAGAGACCGTTTGCAAATACATACATACAAAAATAATGAACAATGTTCAAAAAGTTTCTAACTGTATGTAGTCGAATACCTTTTATTATAGAAATGAGAAACTATGTTTAGTATAATTTACAACAGTCTGTAACATTTTTATCGTATCTTTTATAATAAATATTCAATCGTACTCGTATATTTCCATCAGTACTTTACAAAAATTGATAACATGATAAGTAGTATTTAGTTTTACGCTGCATCTGATATGCAGGAGGATTTAATTACTTAAGCGAATAGCTTTATTTTATGTAATGTGTTGGTAATTATAATTACCTACTTAGTGATAAAATATTAATTTATTACATACTGTTTCATAAAATAAATTTCACACTGCTATATAATGATTCCGCGCCACTCGATAAAAAATGCAAACTGACTGAACTGCTTAAAAAGGCAGATGCCACTTAAGAGTCCGGCAAACCTCTTTAAATGAACCTGAAAACTGACTTCGTAGTACTACGCTCATTTCTGAACGGTGAAAATTGAAGTGTTGAATTTTGGACAGTTTATAAACGAAACTTTATTTTAGGCTTCTATAGAAAGAAAATTTAAAAATTTTATCTTTGAAAGTGTCAGTTCACTCATGAAATCGGCCATCTTCACGCGTGCATAGCGCCAAGAGATTTACAATTTTTGAAAAATTGTTTCTATAGAGGCATAAAATATACCTTCTATCATAATCAGACTTTCGTGATGCTAAATTTGCTAGGATCGTTGATTGACTGATTCAATAATCAGCCAACGCTAGGATGAAGGTTTAATCGTAGTACAGCGGAAGCACTACAAACGCAAAATATGCCTTGGTATGTGCTGCCGCCCCTTAGCGAGTGAGCGTAAACTCGGAGCGGCTTTGTCACATTCACTAGGTACCGCGGGCGGGCTTTGAATGTGTGTTGTTCTTGTGTCCATAAATGTGATTAAAGAATCATGTCATCATCGGTGTCGCAACACAGTACACAGCTGATAGTTCACTCCGTTTTTTAACGGATACCTCACCTACCCGCTGTAACTTTTGACCTGCTATGCTGAACTCTTAAAGGATTGCAAATAATGTGCGGAAATTTTCTGATAGTTCAAACACCCGTTGTTTAAACAAACATTCTGCTTTTCAATAAAACTTAATTGAGCCATAAAAAATAACCACTTATTTGAATAACGCGATGAGAAACTAGGAGTGCATCAAAACGGAGAACTCGAGGCCCAACTGTTATACACCCCCGCGAAACTCCGTGGTGATGGGGATTAAAAAGCTCGATTGTTATCCCTATTTCAGAATGTGTGCTCTTTTAGGCAAGAGGTGCAATTTAAGCTAAACAAACATTTTGACTAACTTTATCAGCCATCAATTTTCAGACGTACCTAGGACGAAATTTCAAAAATTCCCCGTAACCTGCTTTTTTGACAGTCGGCCCCATTACAATGAACTTTGTTTAAAATGACACTAGAATATGCTCCTCCAGTGTCGGAAAAACACAACATTAAATACTGTAAAAATTAAAGAAAACGAAAAAGTGGAAATTCCTCACAGCTCGCTTATTTTTGAGAATGGAATCCATGTTCATAAGAACTTAGTTTACTTAAAATGAGCTCGAGAAGACACTTCTTGCGTGGCGGGAAAACCTGGTGAAACACCCTGTATAATAAACCGCAGTAGTTACAAAGTTCGCTCAAATGGGAAAAACTATTACTTATCGTAAATGAAATTTGACAGTAGACAGAGAAACTATTTAAATTTTTCAGAAAATCGGAAGAAATTGAAAATCGCCGAAATTTTGTTTTGACTCTAGATTCCGCATTTTTTATCTTTTAAAACGAATTTTTAAACGCTCGGTGTAGGCGCACGGGAAACGTCATCATTGTTTATAAAAGACGTTATAATTCGTTAGGTGTGAAAATCGTCAGCTGTTCCGGTGATTACGCAGGTATAGCAATCGCATAGAATTTATTGTAGTTTGATGTCCTTGGACTGGGTGAGTTCGACTCCCATACAGGTTACGTTTTTACATTACCATTTTTTACAAAAAGTGCGTGTGTCTGGCCTCCGTCAATGAAGTGGCCTGTTTCAAAAATGCGTTCTGTCAGTTTGAAATCGATCTTCTTTCACTAACTCATTTTAGACAACTCATTAAAAAATTTCCCCCTCATATTTTGATTTTCTCGTAGAAATTTTAATTTTTGTTTGATATTTCCATAATTGCCTATACCTACATAATAAAATCAGTGCAATGTAGCACAGACGAATTTAAATTCGTCTGGTATGAAGCGAGGAACTTCAAATACACCCACCTCCCTATAGGTAACCATAGTTATAACTAATGAAATTTGAAAAATGAAGATTTTTAACGTCAAGTATCGCTGAAAACGTAGAAAGACTTACACCCAATGTATGATTAACGAAGTGGCCCTTAAATTGAACAAACAATTCCAAAATGCAATCCGATGCAGGGTGGTCCATTAAAGAAAACATAGTAAGGTACTGTGCAGAAAAAATGAGACACCCTGCATAGTAGAAAATAATTTTATAATGTGAGGAATTTGATTGGATGCATCTTTCATTTGAATAATTTTTCGATATCTACAACCCCTGTCGAGTTATGGAGGAAATACGCTAGCGTGGGACACCAGACAGGTGAGGTCCCAGAACATCATAGTCGCTTTCCAAAAAAGAAAGGCACAGATAGATTTGAAACTTTTATAACTATCAATTTAACTTCCCACGCTTCAAAAACTTTAAGTAGAATGGTGCCAAGAAGAATGGAGAAAAGGGCGGAACAAAAATATAGAAGATCAGTTCGAATTTCGACGAAGTAGAGGAACACGTGAGGCCATTCTAGCTTCACGAGTAATTATAGAAAGGAGAGAAGTAGGAAGGGAGTAAGACACGGATGTGCGTTGTCGCCTCTAATTTTCAACCCTGTATATCAACGACGACGATGCGATTAGCCTCAGGCGAAGCCACCGTAATATATACAGTGCCCGTCTAAAGTCCGTTCCCCCCCTACTAATTTTTGAACCATTTGACGTACATCAATGAAATTCGGCACAAGGTAATCACAGGTCACCATATATTTTTTGACGTAACAATGATAGCTGTCAGTCTCAAAATGGCGGTCGGGCGCCATTTTGAAACAAAATTTTAAATGGGAGGGAGGGTCATATGACACCTCGTTTTAAAGGTCTTATCGAGTGCAATGTCATACTAAAACATGGCGTCGATGTCTTTTGTTTAATTTTTAAATTTTATCATTTTTCTAACGAAATTTTTGTTCTAATTTGTAGTGAAATCTCTTAATGAAGTCTACCAATAAGAGGAGAAAAGAGAGTTTATTAAGGAAAAACTACCGCTAGATGGTAATTTCTTCCAGTTTCTCCAAAAATCAAAACCGCTTCAAATTTATCGTCTAAGCTACGAGCCATGGTCACACTTTTCCTAAATGAAGGAACTAAACATGCCACATTTGACAAGTAGAACACAAGATGTTACCGCGACAACGAATTTTGTTTCTAATACAAACGTGATTGAGAGCAACATTCATGGTTATTTAGAAATTTGATTAGCCACCATTTTGTAACGTTTTCAGGTATCGACGCCATATTTTAGTATGATATTGCACTCGATAAGATCTTTAAAACGATGTGTCACAAGACCGTCCTTCCCATTTAAAATATTTTTTCAAAATGGCGCCCGACCGCCATCTTGAGACGGACAGCTGTCATTAATACGTCCAAAAATATCTTGTGACCTGTGACTACCTTGTACTGAATTTCATGGATGTACCTCAAATAGTTCAAAAATTAGTAGGGGGGGAACGGACTTTAGACGGGCACTGTATATTACGGTGGCTTCGCCTCAGGGATGAATGTACAGGACCAAACTATTAATATGCTCTGATTTGCGGATGATATAGCGATGTTCTTTAATGCAGGGGGTGTCAAACAGAACTAAAACGAAAATACAAATCGGAAAAGAGAAGATAGAGATAGTTGCAGATTTCTGTTATTTAGGAAGTCAATCTACTTGCAATGGAATGGGAGCACTAGAGAAATAAAACAAAGAATAGCGCGAGAAAGAAACAACGGCGGTTATCCTCGGGAACGGTAAATATAGACACTCAGACGAGACTCTTAAAACGTATGTATGGAGTGCTGCATCGTAAGGGTGCGAAACTTGGACGATAGAAGAGGATCGGAGATAGTAATAAAATAAAGTAGGAATAAAAAGATCTAGGGGTAGGCCCAGATTAGACTGCTGTTCTCAAATAGTTGGGGATGTGGGATGTTCTACTTTTGGAAATACATAGGTTAGCTCAGGGTGGGAAAGGATGGAGGTACGCGTTCAATCAGTGTACGGACTGAAAACTTCATTCCACTATCTTTATGCATACCATCTGATTGGCTAGGGCTGTAGAGAATGGGCTTATTTGGAATGAAAAGTGACATTTGGGACGAAACACTTTTGTAGTGAATTTACTTGTTTCTTCTCAGTTAATGGTCGAATCCCGAAGTCCTTTACTTCGCAATATTCTCACTTCCAATATCAAGAGCCGTTAAAAATAATGACCTTTTGTTAGTAAACGAGAAAAACCGCAATAAACCAACATTTTAAAAATAAAACGTGCGATACAGGATACCAAAAGTAGCAGCAATTCCTATAGTAAATGTGATTAGAAAACAACGCGAGAGTTTGCTATTTTAGTTTACAGATGATAAACTGTCGTACCTGAAGAGTTAACCTTTTTGTATTTTAAAATTATTGTCACACTCTATTTTCCTTCTTCTATTACTAAATCAATAAATTCAAAAAAAAATTGTTAGGTATTTGTGTTTATATTGTATATGTGCCCATGCCATGGTGAAAGATATCTTGCACTGTGGTCTGTGGCCCACGTTAAAATTTGCCATGTACATGACTGCCCAAATATTAATTTTGGAATTAGTATAGATGATATTACGCAATATGTTTGTATACAAAATAATAAAAAGTACAGGTACAGGTACCTATAAGTATCTTACCTTCAGTACTGATATAACAAAACTGGAGTTACTGAGCAACTGATAGAAAAGTAATTAGGTACCTACCTAAATTAAATAGTAAAATGTTTTTATAATACCTACACATTGATACTTACACATTAAAAGCAATGTAAAGATAGGCCGCGATAAAAAAAGTATTAATTTGTGCCACAGATAGTAGATTTCTCAGGAGCGGATTGCTCTTTAATATAGCCCGCCATTGATTTTCTTATCAACAATTTTAAATGATTTGTTCTTGGTTCGTCGGTGGCAAGTTTGTCTTTTTCAAGACAGACTGACGCAAAACAACGTTATTTCCAGTTATTTTTTCGTACTTACTATTAATTAATTTCACTTTCAGTAACTCAGAAATATCTACATATTATGTACTGGTGACACCGACATGGTTATACCCGTGTTATTTTTGAAAAGAGCTAGAACCCTCCCGTCAACGAGCTCAGGAAATATCGTCAATCAGTTCTCCCACGGACCCGACCAGGTGTAACACTCTATGTCATAGGGGCTATTCGAAAAGTGTTAAAACTAAAGTTTAAATAGAAGCAAATATATTGACATGGTTAGATTTTTAACCGACTTCAAAAAAGGAGGTGGTTCTCAATTCGACTGTATTTTTTATGTGTGTTACCTCAGAACTTTTTTCTAGGTGAACCGATTTTGATGATTCTTTTTGTATTTGAAAGCTGGTGCTTCTCATGTGGTCCCATAGAAATTTGATCAAGATCTGACCAGTAGTTTTTGAGTTATCCTTAATAATGCGTATTTAATTGACTTCGATTACATTGACGATGTTCTCATTGTATATTGAAGTCGGTTTTCTCTTTTGTAGGACAAAAATATTATTGTTTTAGATTTTCGGTAATAACAAAACGTGAATATTGAAATTGCGAAATTCTAAATTCGATTTTTCTATTAATTTTTTAATCTGAAATTTTCGTAAAATATTTCACTTATTTCAATTTAACAATTTTATTAACAAGTGATTATTTACAAATATTTACAAGTAATTTGAATACATAAAATTTACAAAACAATTAAACAATCAATTAACTAACACTAAACAATCCAACAATACACAAATTAACAGTTCAAACTTCTCTTAAAACAGTCTTATAAACAACGGTTAATATCGCCTGGAATCGCCCTGGTAAACACGCTAGCACGCGCAAAGGTTCCTTCCGAACCGTCAAAAATCGCACTATATCGCATGTACTATCGACACTTTACTCGTATTTATCACCCACACAATTTGGAAAATCCATGATATCGCCTAATAATTATCTCGCCTTGCGCCTTCTATTATCAATCGCTTATACAAAAACTAACTAACTCTGCTCCTGGCCTCTTACTTGCCTTTTATGCAGAGCCTTTCAGTTTAAGCTTGCATTAGACATATCTCGATTATAATAAAGCAAATATTGGTCCTGAAAATTTACACAGCTACCTAAACCAAAAGGGGGCAAATTCAATATATCCTGTACACTGTACTCCTGTAGTTCCGGGTATGCAGGAAGCTGATATTAACTTATAGTTTCATTAAAGTTGCCCCCTTGGTTTATTATGTTTAAAGGAATTTAGATAGACATAGACATATTGTATACGAAAAAACCTTGTATAGGGTGTTGCGTATTGCATTTCATATATTTACAATAGTTGACATGTTGTGTACTTAGCCCATTATTGGCTAAGTAGGTACATATGTCAAGTTTTCTCCCAAAACATTTACAAGGTGTGTATACCGCCAGTGGCGGCTCCTGACTTTAGAACTTGGCAGTGCTCTGGAATGAAATCACCGCTCAGGGGTTGGGGAGGGGGGGGGGTCTGGCGGTTTCTCCCCCGTAGTTTTTTTTAATGAAGTCCTTTAGAAGCAATTTTAAAACATTTTCAAACAAGAAGTTTCACTCACCGCAATATTTGACGAAAATCCGAAATCCAAAAGGTTAAACTTTCGCACACAATTTTTACCGCGACCTTTCGAAAAGCATTTGATAAGTACTTCGCACAGGCTTAGGACGTCCATTTCATTTTATTTCAAGTTTTTCGTCAAAGTCTATATTTAGATAAAATATTAATTTTTAACTGAATGGAGTATTACAATAATAATTTTGAAAATTGGAAAAATCAGGCGACCACTTTGTTAAAGTTCACTTGAACTAAACCAGTACCACTAGCCATCCTATTGGAAATTTCAATATTTAAAAATAAATACGAAAATACAGCTAATTACTAACGTTATAAGCAAAGCAA
This sequence comes from Xestobium rufovillosum, assembly GCA_963966045.1. Classification (NCBI taxonomy): domain Eukaryota; kingdom Metazoa; phylum Arthropoda; class Insecta; order Coleoptera; family Ptinidae; genus Xestobium; species Xestobium rufovillosum. The sequence goes on from OZ014494.1 coordinate 18,663,419, forward strand.
CGAGCCAATCTCAGATCTAAATATGGTAAACAAAAACAATAAACCATGCCGTAGAAGTACCAACTCCCGTGTCCGTGCTTCGCCCAACTTTAAGTTTTTAGTTACCAATACCAAGTGTGGCGCTCCGAACCAAGCTTAATTCTTCCACCTAAAAGCACATACGACGAACTTTTCCCGAGTCGCGCCGATCTCGCCCTCGTATCGAATGTGCATTTGCCTAGAGCGCCGAACAGATCCGCACACCACTCGGACTGCTGGCTGCGTGTATAGTAGGCATTTTGAAAGACGATGCGGGATGCTTAGAGCGCGTACTATTTATTATCTCGCATAATAATTAATACATATTGCGGCAGCTAAACGCTGGAGATTCAAAAAGTTTTAATCTTATTAGTTTATCATAATTAAGATTTGAACCTCTTATCAAAAAAGGTTAAAAACATATTTTTGTAGGCAGTGTGCGGGCACGAGCGCACTTATTAAGGAGCCGCCCCTGGTATACCCTCCGAAGAAACCATCTGAATATTTCCACTTTCCAGGTAAATTAGATTTTTAATAAACAAGGTCATCGTTATAAAAAAACATCTGTCAGCTCGTTTATTAACAATGAATCACGCTTCTCCCAAACAACCGTGCATAAGCGTCGGTATGGGGGTTATTCTCGTAATAATATTTAAAAACAAGCCCGTGGGAGTACCCAAGTTTGTTTATTTCAACCAGTGGACGGACAAAAAGGAGCCCCGCGTCCAATACTGCTGGTATAGAGCACGAAAGTACGTAGAGATCCAAGGATGTTCCAAGCCCAACGATATGTTTTGGGTAGCATTCTGTATGAGATCTCGTAGTACACAAAATCTGGATTTAGTTATATAATTCAATGCCTGGTGGGGTATTTGCCCGAGGAGTAGTTCTTGGAGAGGTCCAGTACCACTCATGACCCCCGCATAATTCGGCAAATAATTAGCTCTTGCTAATACTTGTACCAAGCGTGTACGAGGGGTCGTTTTTATATTCCCGGACTGGGCAGTTTTAAATTTTGTGGCAATTTTCCATTAATTTTTTTTGTAATCACATATGCTTTGGAAGTATGCCAAATTAGAGAACAATTGCAACATGTTTAATTTCATTAACTGCCAGTTTGTGTTGTCGCGCATCAAAATGAATAAAACTGAATATCAGGCTGTTATAAAATTTCTTACCAGACAAGGAAAAACTCCAAAAATTATTCTTGAAGAAATGTTGGTTGTGTACGGGGATGATTGTCCTTCTAAGTCAACTATTTGCGAGTGGTCAAAACCGTTTAAAAATGGTCGAGAATCATTGGATGATGATCCTCGCTCAGGTCGCCCTGTTGACGTGATCACTTCAGATGTTGTTGAAAAAAACAAGTGTTTGGTACTGGAGGATGCAAGATTGAAGAAGCGGCAATTAGCAGCTTTACTAGGACTTTCAGAAACCAGGGTTTTCAGAATCCTACATGAGTACCTTGGAATGGCAAAGGTTAGTGCAAGATGGGTTCCGCGAATGCTTTCGCCATTCCAAATGCACGTTCGGGTAGAGGCGTGTGAACAATTCTTGACGCTTTGTTAAGATGAGCCAAATTTAATTATCAACCGACTTGTCACTGGAGATGAAACGTGGGATCATCATTATGAACCTGAATTGAAAAAGAGTCGATGCAGTGGCATGTTAAGGGCTCCAGCCCTCCCAAGAAGTTTAAGGTCACCCCTTCGGCAGGAAAAATAATGGCAACCATTTTTTGGGACTGTCAGGGAATTTTGCTGATTGATTGTACGGAGAGTATTATTCAAGCTTAATGCATCGCCTCAGAGATTCAATTAAAGTGAAAAGACGAGGGAAACTGACGAGAGGTGTTTTGTTGCTTCACGACACTGCACCAGTGCACAAGTCAAGACTTGCAAAAGCTGCTGTTGCTGATTGTGGCTTCGAAGAAATTGAACACCCGCCTTATAGTCCAGATTTAGCGCCTAGTGACTATTTTTTGTTTCCTAATCATAATTCAGGGCAATGACGAACTTATTGCGGCTGTTGAGGACCATTTTGTGGAGAAACCGAATGAATATTTTTGCAACGGATTAAAGATGTTATTAAAGCGGTGTAATACCTGTATTCAAAAGCAAGGGAACCGTATTGAAAAATAAATTTTTGTTGCTGCTCTAGTCTTTTGTTTTCATGCCTAGTCCGGGAATATAAAAACGACCCCTCGTAGATATATGTACTACAAGCAATATTGCATGGTTCGAGTGTGTAGGGCAAAGCATCGTACTGATGAGTCCCAAAAGGACGAAACCATCAGTGGTCTACGGTTTGCCATGCACATTCGAAACATGCAATATTGAAAAACTTCTAACAGTTCTGTAAAAACAAATAATATTGATCTAGATCTAGAAGCTATATTATTTCTGCTGAAGAGCTTTATTATTCACTGGTCGATTGAAGTATGTACTTCAATCAATAATTTTCTTTTTATATCTACCCTTTTATAGCTTTAAAAGGTATTTCAAGTAACTAGGTAAGTAACGTGTTGCGAAAACTCATTCAGACAGAAACTTTTACGCGTTCTGGACAAAAAAAGGATCAAAGACCTCCGAATTCGGCATCTATAATGTTGAAGTTGCCCATGCACAAGAAAAATATCTGGCAACGTGGCAACCAGTGTTGCCAACCCCAATCGTAAATATTTCGAAAGCTTGGTTACCAAATTTCGGTAGATTCGATTTTAAACAGGAAAACAATGAGTAGGAATTTTAAATAAAGCCATCGCCGCAAAGGTGCCGCCGAATTGCGGCGCACGGCGGCTTCGTTTTGTTTTGGTTCTAGATTTTTTTGCATAACTATAATGTACCGCTGCACTAAAATGATACCATACGAGTTCCCAAAGAAGAAAGGAAAAACGCAAAGGCCTTACGAATTATGATCTGTGCGCAATTTCCGGTTATTTCTCAATTGTATAATTAAAAGTGAAATTTCGGTAGAATTATGTATCTACCGAAATTTCGGTAGGGTTGGCAACACTGACGCTTGGTACTAAATGTTCTGGCGAAGATGAGGGTTCCCTATAAAACATTTAAGTGGCATCACACCACCTTCTATATATGTACTTACTTAGCTGGATAAAACCAAATCTGATGTTTGTAGCAACCATAATAGATTCGTAATAATTAATCTTTATGTGACATGCAACTCCGATGAAACTGAATAATTACCTAAATAGTCGTGAAGTCGTGTACATAATGGTGGTAGGGTTGGGAGTAAAAAGCTGATCGACAGAAAAATCAACTAGGAAAATTTGGCTTAAATAGCTAATAAAGCTAACCTATATCTATAAAACACAAAAAATGTTTCTATATACCTACCTACCTACCTATGTCTGTTAACCGTTATAGACTCCGAAACGGCTTGGCCGATGTTGATGAGATTTTCAGGCAATCTTCAGATTAGCCCAGCGGGTGTTCCTGTGAAGTTTGGTAGTGATCCGATCAACAAAATTTTTTTTATACGTTTATGTGAAGCCGAGGCGGGTCGCGGGTCGCTATAATTTATAAAGTGACAATTGACAGCAAACGTCATTCGCAGTTTATCAAATTTCAAACGATTTAACCTCAATTATTTCTTCTGAGGCAGCAACGCGCCGGGTACCAGCTAGTACATACTATTTTTAGTTGTTCACTAGTATCAACATTATTGATAAATTGGATAATGGATAAATAAAAAATAAAATGTTAATTTTCATCAGTGATGCAACCATAGACTAATCATAGTCTATGAACTATGATACAACCGTGGGTGCCTGCCACTGCGGCTGCGCTTAATGGTGATAATCACAGTATCACAGATAAAGGAACTAAGGAACTACATACATACTACAAAAACGCTGACTAACAATTTTGTTAGCAACATCGTTCTTTACACTTCACAATTGACAGCAAAAGTAGGTCATCACAAATGTCAAATTTCTATTCGAAACAGAACAAATTCCACGTGCTTCACATCTATCAGTAACTTTACAAGACTTTTTCAATACAAGTCGTTTCGCAGTGGAAACAGTTTATTTTCAATTTTTGTGTTGTGCTTGCGCGTAAAAACTTCAAGACTACTATTCTATAATTATATGGCAAAAGATATTTGTTTTGTAACTGAAACTGATGGACGTCAAGAGCGCATGGCAGGTTATTTGGAATGAGAGACTGACCTACCCAATGGTTACTCATTATTTTTCCCCTGAATTAAATTAAATGAATTGTTTTATCTAATGCATCACAAAAGTGGTTCGTCAATAACGTCAGATTTTCATTCTAAACAAAGCCATGTGCTACCTGACGCTTTAATCTAACCTATGCAATATAATTATAGTCGTTTTAAAGTTTTTACACGTAAGCGCAACACACAAATTGAAAATAAACTGTTTTGACTGCAATAGGCAATACATTTATATGTAATTATATTGTAAAAGTTAGTTTAAGACGTTGTAAATAACACTGATAAACGTCAAATGTCAGGTGCATTTGTTTTGTTTAGAATGAAAATCTGAAGTATGATGGAGACACTTATGCAGTGTATTCCCTCTCCCGTCTAAACAAATAAACAAGAAATTTCGTTACGTCTGGCAACATCGAATAACGAATAAAAGTAGTAATTTTCGATTTTACGATTACCATCTCTGGTATGACTAGCATTTTTGTCCTCGAGTACATAGCTGTCAACGTCAAAAATAAGTCCACGCTCCAGTCAAAACAAAAGGACACGAAAAACAAAAACATGGATGCATGTTTAGCAGTAGAAAAGGAAATTGACAGGGTTTTGTCAAAATTTGGTACCATAAATGAACATGCTGGCCGAATTTTAGAAGAATTAATATTATACATCGAGAATTTGAAACTGGAATTGCAAAATGGTTAGTGCTTTGCTAGCTTTGTGTTTAAAATAAATTTGATTTCTGCTTATAGCACCTGAAGATCACGAGCTTACAAAAGTCCAGAGCGATCTTCTTAAACAGGCTATGGTCAAAGTGAAAGATACAATATCTCGATTAGCTACGGATCATCGAGATTTACATAGCACTGTTTCAAAAGTTGGGAAGGCTATAGACCGGAACTTTGTATCGGATTTTGCAGCAACTAGTAGAGAAGATGTATTCAGCTCCTCTGATAAGATACATTTAATAAATAAAGTTATATGTGAACATTTCTGCAGGCAGGGAATGCACGATGTTGCTGCAGAATTGGCTAAAGTAAGGAACTCGATTAACCTAACTTTTATTTTTGACCTTCGAGCACTATGCTGTTTGTTAATCCAAGTAAATCATAAATGGTATTGCCTCGTAGTCATATAATAAGAATAATAACATCTTTATTTAGCGCTAGTAAAACAATTAAAATTTCTAATACTTCCGGTAATTTTATCCCCGAGGCTACAGGGAGGCTATCGTGCCACTAGAAGTTAAATTACGGGCACGCGAATTGCAAACATGGGTTAAATATTGTGTTGAAACTTGTAGCGAAGAAATTTATCAAATGAAACAGACCCCTTTACTGACGAAAACTTTCCTAAATGCAGTTAATATCTTCTTGTTTTACTTTTTGGTAGAAGTTCATGATTTAACAAATAAATACTTCGCGAACTACCAATATATAACGTTTTATTTAAATATTTACCGGTTTCAGGATTCACAAAGATCCCATCATCAGAAATGTACGAAAAATTGTATATTGGTAGTTCGCGAAGTATTTATTTGTTAAATCATTTCCTAAATGCATTTTTGAAACGGACCCCTTCACTGACGAACTGACGGAAAGTTGATAGACGCATTTAAAAAAATAAATAAATAAACAATGTGAAAACAAAAAAAAACTTTTACTGGAGTCGACCTCACCCAGCCTGAGGATGTCAGACTACTAACTCTGCAATACCTACCTACCCACCGAAGCTACTAACAATGTTTTCCACTAATGAAAAGAACGAAAGTATAACGTATATACGATGATGACATTTCGCAGGCCTCTAATATTTATTTCAGCGCACTCAAAGGTGCCTGGAGTCACGGTGTAATTTTATAAACATTACATCATCATAAGGTTCTCAGTCCGAAGACTGGTTGGACGCGTACCTCCATTCTTTTCTATCCTGAGCTAACCTACGCATTTCCCTAAAAGTAGAACATCCTACATCCCTAACTATTTGAGAGCAGTAGTCTAATCTAGGCCTACCCCTACCTCTTTTTATTCCTATCTCTGACTCTAGTATGTCACGAACATTACAACTAGAATAATTCAAATAACACCTAAACCTACAACTAATAATACTACTGTAATCCGCAATAGTTATTTACGTTATCAAGTCCGGGAAGTGACTTATTAAAGTAAGAGTTTAGATGTTTATGGACAAGGCGATAGCTGAGTCCAGAATTTCTAAACTATTTCAGCAGTTTTAATATACCATGAACTTGCATGTGCGGTTTCCAAGTTAATAAGGATAGAGATAATTCATCAAGATTGTTTTTATACTTCTTCATGTTCATGGAGTAGCTTTATTTCTTTAGCAAATGGAGTGAACTAATGACCAGTAAACTATGCGCCCGACTATGCGTTACAAGCCGTGATCACTAGTACAAGAAATTCAGTGAATTATGTTATTTTGAAATTAGAATATCACTGAGTGAACTCAACTTGTTAGAACCAAGTTCAATCGTTTCTAGCCAAGTTCAATCATTTCAGTCACTGCTGTGCTATAATAGTGACTATGTTGTAGTCTTTGCACCCAAGTCAACGATGTCAATGTATAACCCCTCTATATGTATTTACGCATAATGTGCATATTCTGTATTCTATTTTCTTTTAATAGACCTACCTCACTTATACGGTAAAAATCTCGGCGAATACTTGTCCAAATTATTTTTAAAATTCCGTCTTATAGGAAGCAGACATCCCTTCCGAATTTCAAGAAAGAGAAGCTTTCACAGAACTGAATCACATACTGGACTGTTTAAGAAACAGAGACTTAGAACCAGCTTTGGCTTGGGCTACGGCCCACCGAGACAACTTAGAAGCTCAAAATTCGTCTTTAGAATTTAAGTTGCATCGAATGAAATTTATTGAACTATTAAGTTTAGGTTCTGAACATCAAACTGACGCTATATGCTATGCCAGGACACATTTTAGTAAATTTGTAAATAGGCACGAAAAAGGTGATTATATATTTAATCTATTTTTATAGTTACGTGTCTAAACACTGTAATTTTTCAGATATTCAAATGTTGATGGGAATGTTGCTGTATGTATCAAGCGGTATCAAATTTTCGCCTTACAGTTGCTTGTTAGATCCTGAAATGTGGATCGAAATATATGAGACATTTACAAGAGATGCATGTGTCCTTTTAGGAGTAAGTGTTAATAGCCCACTTGCCACTTGTTTAAATGCAGGATGTACAGCAATTCCTGCTCTTTTGAACATAAAGCAAGTTATGATGCAAAGGCAAGTTGCGGGTATTTGGAATGGGAAGGATGAATTACCGGTAAGTTTATATTCACTAGATTAAGCAATCTGTTATACTAACTACAGTGTAATTTTTGTTGCAAGTCATCAAGTCAATATAACCATACTTGTAAACTTTCTTATTTCACATTTTAAGAGAAAAAGTCACATACTCCATAAAAAGTTTTGTCTCGAGTTTTGCTTATTCTGAAAGTTCTTAGTCTCGTTCTTAGCCATAGTCAAAATTTCAGCATAACGTACAGGGTGGTTAAAAAATAAGGAAATGTGAAATTGTGTTAAAAGGAATGTACCGGTTATATGAGAGGAAATTAAATATGTTACAGGAAAAAAAAAGTTTCTAATGTCAAGGAAAGTTCAGATATTGAATTTTAAAGTTATATCTCAATATGGCATTCATTCGGTACTTTTGATTAACAAAACTTTGACTATAGAGCAACAAACAAAAAGTGTAAATGAATCATTCAATTAAATTAATTCGTAGTTTTTCAGCAATTATGTATTTTGTTTGTGTCTTAGAAGTGTTGCAAGAATTAGAAATAAAAAATGTCCTAAAATTGTGTTCCCAAATCTGGTACTACCGGTACTTCAAACCCAAACTAAATTTTGGTTTAAATGACTTACATAATTTCATGTTGAGAAAGTATTGCTTAGCTTTATGCCCATGTAAAACTGATGTAACGCTCTTCAGTGGGATGAAACTTTGAACGGAAAACATTTGATTGTTGAAGAAAATCGTCAATTGATCATTTTAGAATGACGTCACACAATTGACAGCTGGAGGGCACCCATTTGTTTGTTTTAAAGCTTATTGGAGGGAAGAAGAGGATGAATAACAAAGCAGATGTTTGTGTTACTATTTGGCACCAAGAAAGGGGCGTAACTTAAACTTAGTCGCTTTACGCCGAGAATTGAATGAAAATTCTTAAAATGATATGACTGGTTGCACTATTGCAAACGTTGTTTTGTTATTTTGAGTTAAATTACATGAACTCTAAACATCACCACTTTGTTTGGCACCAAATCTGTTCAAATTGTGGTAACACTCACGTGTGTAATGTTGTTTATCCATGCTCAGCCCTCCAACAGAAAATGGCGGCCTGTCAAAATCAGGCCATTCTAAAACAGTCTATATTGGATTGCGCCACAATGATTCCGATTACAAAGTTGGCAAACACATATTTTGCTTCAAGTTTAAGAAATGACTTATGTCAGTGGAAAAGTATAATTTGTTCAATCCTGCCATAGAAACATGTTGTTTCACCCTTAGATACTATGCGAGAAAGCATTACTTTTGTTCACTCACTTCGTTTCTTTGGCAACGGGTGGGCGAAAGCAGTGAGCGAAAGTACTTTCGTTCACTCTTATTACTTTCACCCACTCCATTTTTCAATAAAATTACAAAAATATTCAAAATTAATCATTCAAATTGACACGGCAATTTATGATGGTTTCTGTCAATAAACTAGCTCAATTGTTGTCAAAAAATTTTATTTGTGTGCGTTTTAATAAATTTGGGCATACATTCAAAATTAATTAGATATTTATTTAATATTAAGTAGGTACTGTCAACATTTCTATTAGGTAATATGAAAATTTTTACACAGTTAAAGCCAATACTTTCAAATAATATAGCACTATGAAACTTACTTGCTATGTAATATCTACTTTTTCAAAAACAAATAAAATGGCTCGTAATTTTCTACCAATCCATTAAAATAGGCTAAGATCACTTCCTCCGTTATAAGATGAACTTTCTTTGTATGCAACAAATCGAGGAATTTTGTCAGCTTGTTCATATACCTTCCTTTAGACTTCTGAGGCAATTGTATGCAGTGGCATCAGCTTCTTTTAATATCCTCCGGTAAAATTAATTCGTAATTTTTTCCATATTTTCTCAGTAAAAGCTTATTTTAGGTAAAAATTTAGCTGAAACGTACAAAAATTGACTTCTTCTAGCTTGTTTATTATTTATAGTAACGGTAACCATAACAATGATGAAACACGCTCTCTATGTTATTAGTTGTATACCTGCCCAATTGTCAGACCAATTTGAATGATTAATTTCGAATATTTTTTTGAAATAATATTTAGTTCAGTGGCAGGATTGAACAAAACGTTATACAACACTCGTGGAGAAACCGTTTCGCTCACTTATTTGCCTTTGCAAATCTGGCAAATTGCGTGAGCGAAATTTTCAGTTTCTCCACTTGTACTGTAATATACTATTTATGAATTTCAATCCAGTGGTAGAAATCAAAGCAATCCTAACTTTTCTATTTTGTTTTATAATCGAACTATCACGGAAAATAATAAATCCAAAATTTAAAATTTTTAAGTCATGAAATCCATGAAAGATGACAATATTTTGTTATCAATATGTATTTTGTTGTGCACTATATATACTACATGACCACTGTCTTTGTATTTCTAACTGTTTGGAAGGTGGTTAGCACTCTTTGTGCACCTACTATTTATAAGCTATACCATAAAGATATGCAGATATGCAGCGCTTTGGAATTCTTCTCTCATACTTTTTTTATACATTGTAGAATGTCGTATGGGAGACCCCCTAATTTTTGATCCTCTATTATTCAGGGTGTTACAAAAAAGTAGGTCAAGCTACAGATTATCTGACCGAAAATAATGGAACTTTCCTTATGCCATTTTTCATTTAGGCTTCTTTCTTTCAAGGTACAGGGTGTTAAAGTTAAAATTTAAAAAACAATTTTTATTAATAACTCCTTTGTTTTTACGATCTTCAGTTGAAATTTTGTACAACATTTTTTCTTATACTGGCACAATGTTTGTGTAATTTTGATCAAAAAGAATCATGCGCGAACGGAGGAAAGGAGGGTTGTAATACCTATTGACTCCCCAACTTTTCCCTGTTCAGATCTATGGTTCAAAGGTATTGTTTTTTGCACCAAGCGTTCATTTCTTTTATTTTTTCACTCTTGTAAAATTTTGATTTATTTGACTAGTGTTGTTGATCCACTCGCTGTTGTTTAAATCTCCCAATTTTTCTTAGGTGATGAACTAAGCTCGAGAAAAATGTTCCTGGATAGATATGTCCCTGCATAACGTCTAAGCTTCAGAAAAATGCCCATGGATGGTACCTTTCTTATTAATAATTAACTACTAAACGCGTTCCTGTTTTTCTCTCCATTGCTAATTTGGTTGCTAGATGTTATGCAGGAACATGTCCGAATCGGTACCATCCAAGGGCATTCGTCTGAAGCTTAGACGTTATGCAGGAACATATCATCCAAGTACATCTCGTAAGCCAAGCCCTAAATCAAAATTTTACAACAGTGAAAAAATAAAAGAAATGAACACTTGGTATAAAAAACAATACCATTGAACCATAGACGTGCGCGAGGAAAAGTTGGGAGGTCAATGGGTATTACAACCCCCCTTTCCTCCGTTCGCACATCGATTTTTTTGATCAAAATTGCACAAACATTGTACCGGTATATAAAAAAAATGTTGTACAAAATTTCAATGGAATATCGTACAAAACAAAGGAGTTATTAATAAAAATCGTGTTTTAAATTTTAACTTTAACACCTTGTATCTTGAAAGAAAGAGGCCTAAATGAAAAATGGCATAAGGGAAGTCCCATTATTTTCGGCCAGATAATGTGGTTAACAGCTTGACCTACTTTTTTGTAACACCCTGTATAAAAATGTTTTCACGTATACAAGCTGTCACTTTGTTTCTGTGCAGCAAGTAACTTAATTTTCTTAAGTGGAACATCCTGTATTTAATTGCACTTTTGAATTCGTTATCTGATTTTGCTAGGAAGACTTACTTAACGTAAACATTTCTGCCGGAACCGGCATTTTTTTAAAGATTTTGATAGATGTAGAGAAATTTTGAAAATCAAATATCTTCAAATTGAAATAAGCTGCGACATCAATATTTAATTGAGATGAAAGCAAACTATAAACTACGTTTATTTTTATATATCGCTGTGCTTTCCAAGGCGTTTAAATCAAATTTATTATTTTCTGTTTTTAATAGTTTGAGATTATTGGTATTGAATTTCTGGCCCGTTTCTAAGGCGTGCGACGCCATGCTAGACTTATCTGTATGTCCGTATTTGTAATGGGCTTGATGCTCCTTGAACGAGTTAAAATAGACTGAGAAAATACAGGAAATAATAAATTTGATTTGAACACCTTGGAAAATATATATAAAAATAAACGTAGTTGTCTTAACAGTAATTATGGTCAGATTCCAAACTCAACCCTGCATAGATTTATCAGGTAGAAGAATTAAGACTAACCGTAAATACTTACCCTTCAATTCTAAGAAACCAATTTTATTGCTTTTATGGTAATAAGAAGCTGAAAATGATGTCCAGGATATGAGTTATGAGCAATTGCACGACCAAACTAAGAAAATTGAAAACTCCTTGACTTACTTTTTTTAATGGAACCACATAATTTTTATGTACAGATTGTTTAATATACTATATTCGCTTTCTATTATGTGTCAAATTCATGGAGTTAGATATATATATCTTACTCCGTGGTCAAATTGCATGCCTCTAAAATTAATAGTTTTTGAGATATTCATCTTCAAATGTCTAACTGCCTTGTATTTCATAAGTAAAGAAATAATTAATGTTTCCACATTGTTAGTGAAAATTTTCAAAATTTACGAGAACGTTTTCACATATGTACGTATGCGCCTCTAATTCAAAAATAAAACTTTTCTGTTAAAAAGTTGAAATTGCTTTTCTTAATTTAATGCCTTTTTTCATCCTTAAATTATTATCATGTATCTATTTTAATATTAATTTGAAAATATGATTCCACAACGTCTAAAAATTAAGTTTTTGTGTGAAATTATAGATTTATAAGACATTTGAGGGCGATTATCACAAAAACTACTAACTTTATAGGGTGCATGTTCATACGTACATTAGAAAAAAAAGGTCTGGCGTAAAAAATAACTACAACATAAAAATTATGGGAACTCATTAAATTGAGTTGGGTTCGATTTTTTAAATTTAGTCGTGCAATTGCTAATACCTTGTAAAAATTTTGCTACATTTTACCACTGTGACGGTTACTAAGATACTGCTTTCAATCCACCAAAATATCATCGCTAGAACTGTGTTCAACCCAAAGAAATTTAATTTTCAAAATCTTAGAAAAAACTGCTTTAACACTAAAAATATTTTTTTGAGCAAGAAATATCTGATACCAAAATCAAATAATAAATCAAAAAATGCAGTTAAATACGGGATGTTCCGTTTTAAAAAAGAAAGTTAGGTGCTGTGCAGAAGAAATGCGATAGTCTGTATATGTGAAAATAATTTTATATAATAGAGAAGGGGGTCTCTTACGTAGCTTTTTTCTCTACAATATGTGTGATAAAGGCACCAGAGAAGAATGATTGCAGAGCACTAACTAGTTCACTTGTATAACAGTGAAGTGTATGCATTTAAAACATTGCAGATTGAAATCGATCTTGGCAGTGATAGCAGGTATCATTCTATGTTTGCTTGTCCCATTTTGCGTCAGCAGTCCACCCAGAATAATCCGCCCATGCGACTTGTATGTGGGCACGTGATTTCGAGAGATGCTCTAAATAAATTATGCAACGGAAATAAGTAAGTACTGTTATTTTTTAAATCATTGCTTATTTCATTGTCACATATTGTAGGATGAAATGTCCATATTGCCCTGTGGAACAAAGCCCTTCAGATGCAAGGCTAGTATTTTTTTAAGCGGATGCAGATTAATTTGTTACTCAAAATTTGTACAGTTTGTAAATTGTAACATTAATGGCTATGTGTTCAATTTGTATTCTTTGTGATCTCTTTGGCAATTTTTTTATTCATCACAGTGAGTGTCCTGTTCTTCGTCTTTAATTGTGTATCCAAAGTTGAGACAATTTTTTCATGCGGTGATTTAATGTTTATAGAGAATCTTTAGTTACTAATGGGGTGTTTGCACTATTTTTTAGATAAATAAAGAACGATTACTATTTACTTGTTTTACTTATTTTATTACCTTAAGTTGAATAATAGTTCATCGGAGCGAGGTTATATAGTAAGACAACTTTCATATTTTGTGGACGTTTATGAAAGCCCTTGGGTACGGCTTCAAAATACACTTCAAATATAAGAAGAAAAGATTACCTCAAACTATAATAATTATCATAGAAAAAATTAGTCTTGAGCCAATTGACAGAATACAATACATAAATGACATTAAGGCAAGGTGATTCGAGTGGTGTTATTTAAGTACAGTGAAGTCTTCCTCGAACGGACAGCCCTAAGTCCCATCAGAAGTGTCATTTCAGTCAGTAGGAAAGCAAGTAATTGAAAATGTACACACATAATTTAGAAAACACAGCAGTTTTTTATTACTTTAAAACAAATTCTTACAAAAATAATTAAAATAACAAAAGAAGAACATTACAGATAACACATACAATTTATAAAGTAATTCCAAAAACCAAGACTTTTGTCTAGTGCTGCTTTAAAACCTTCAACTACCGTATTCTTTAAATCGTACTCTCTGTGCAGTTCGGTCTTCTCCCCATCTTGCCGTTTACTCAGATTGCAATCTTCAATTTTCAAATAATAATAATATTTATTCATTCAAAAAATTACAATACAAGCACAGAATACGTCAAGAAATACAGAACAAACTAGTTGTCAATGCATTGACAGAACAGCTTCCTAGCCACAGCCACAACTGAACTGGAGGGCACGCTTGCCGCGCGCCCTCTTTTCGTATTTTTATCTCAGTTTTGTCCTTATACAACCTATTAAGATTTTCGCACATCGTGTAACGAAAAATACCCTCTATCCGATGCAATACAAAAATATATACGGTCTCAATGAAAAAAATGTTCGATGACGCCATATCTTGGCTCAAAAGTGCTTTAAAAAAAACCGCCCCGTCAGTTTCCTATGGACCATCTCTGATATACGTATGCAAAATTTCAGAAAAATCTGGGGAGCCGTTTTCCCGCAAAAGTGCCAACAAACATACACACACACGCACACACCCATACATACGGACGGAAATGTGCCACCTTGCCAAAAAGTCTTAGAATGACCTGAAACGTCCACATTTGATGAAAAAACACCATGTTCAAAAAACGACTATCACAATAGCTACCTAGCTCGGCTAGGAAGCTGAAAAACAGAAACAATTACAATACTGTACAATTACATGTTGGGTTGCCCCTCAATATGATCTGACATTATATAATACAGGATGGGCCAATAGAGCGTAGTCGGTCAATATCTCTGATTGTATTCAAGATATCAGCATGAAATTTTACGTGTGTGTGTGTGTGTGTGTGTGTGTGTGTGTGGGGGTGGAGAGAACCCCACGAAGCTTCTGTTAAAATTATTTTGATGTATACAGGATGTTTACGTGCTACGTACCAAACCAAAGTTATGTTTTTTTAAACGAAATGCCCCACATTTGTTTACATATTTGGATTCCCCATAAAATTTCATGAAAGTTGATTTATGCTACAGGGTGGGGTTTTGAGTAAGCGATGTTAAGATATGGCCATTTTAGTACCAGTGTGAACCCAAATTTGTGGTGCTACTGACATCTGCTGGTCAAAGCTAACTATGATTTTTCTATTGGACTAGTTTCAGAGGATACTCTATTTGTAAAATCCATTAACAATTTTTTTCAAAATACACTGACCGACACAGAAAGTGGGACAAGTAAGATAAGTGTGAAATCTTCATTGCAATCCATAAATTATTTTTATTTATTTATTTTTATTTATAAATCATTTTTCTAATAAAAACTGTTTGTTTGTTTATCTAAAACAACCTGGAATAATTTCAGGTTGTTATTTTAATAAATTCCTCAGATTTATTGCAATTAAGCAATTCCAATAGATCCGCCATTTTCGTTATTTCAAAACAATCGAGTCACGTTCTGTCATTCTGGTATCAGAAACTCCATTTCTCTAATTAACTTTTATACAAATCCACACCGCAGTTAAGAATTTTGATTAAAAAATGCCATTAAGTGCCGAACAAGCGAATCAAGTTGTGGCTTTGCATCAAGTTGGGTTCACCTATAGGCAAATTGCTGCAACTCTTCAAGTGAGCCGTTCTGCTGCACAAAGGGCTGTTTTGCGCCACCAAGAAATGGGTACCTACAGAAGGAGACCAGGAACAGGGGCTAGAAGGAGGACCACGTAAAGAGGTGATCAGTTTGTTGTTTTAAGATCCGGTGTCTTAGAGCTGTCGAACTTGGAGATCACTTCCAAAAGACCAGGAATGTGGATGTAAGTGAGCGGACGGTGAGACGAAGATTGATGGAGGCCTATTTGAGAACGTATCGACCAATACTTAGTCCAGAACTGCTCCTGCATCTTTGAGTTGCAAGGCTAAGGTTCGCTCATGAACACCTGAATTGGACACCTGAGATGTGGAGTCGAGTCCTCTTCAGTGACGAATCAAGATTTTGTTTACGGCATGTGGACGGTAGGATGAGTATGTACAGACGACTGGGGAACGAAATCAAGCTGCTCTGTTTACATAACAAGTTGCCCTTAGAGGTGGTTCAGTGATGGGGTTCACGAGCGAACCTTAGCCCCACAACTCGATGATGCAGGAGCAGTTCTGGTCCTAGAATTGGTCGGTACGTTCTCAAACCGGCTTCCCTCAGTCTTCGTCTCACCATCCACTCACTTACATCCACATTCCTGGTCCCTTGGAACTGATCTCTAAGTTCGACAGCTGTAAGACGCCGGTTTCTTAAGGATCTTAAAACAACAAACCGATTATCTCTCTGCATGGTCTCCTTCTGTAGGCACCCGTTTCTTGACGGCGCACAACAGCCCTTTGTGCAGCAGAACGGCTCACTTGAAGAGTTGCAGCAATTTGCCTATAGGTGAACCAAACTTGATGCAAAGTCACAACTTGAGTGGCTTGTTCGGCACTTAATGGCATTTTTTACCAAAATTCTTAACTGCGGTGTGGAATTAGAGAAATGGAGTTTTTGACACCAGAATGGCAGAAAGTGACTCGGTTGTTTTGAAGTAACGAAAACGGCGGATCTATTGGAATTGCTCAAGTTGCAACAAATTTGAGGAATTTATTACAATAACAACCTGAAATTATTCTAGGCTGTTTTAGATAAAAGGCAGTAATAAACAAACAGTTTTTATTAGAAAAATGATTTGCTGTGCATAATATATGGATTGCAATGAAGATTTCACACTTATCGTACTTGTCCCACTTTCTGCCGGTCAGTGTAGTTCATATTGTACAGTGGCCAACTTGGACAAAATGGAGCTTTTCTCAAAAATGTTAAATGGAACACCCCGTATATTATTTGTAGGTTTGATAGCCGTTTTATTAAGCTTTTGACTGATGCAGATATTGGCAGGTCTGCGACTGATAATTTAGGCAGGAATAAAAATTAAACCTTAAGGATCGAAATTTTTGTCGTAATTTTGTACCATTTTTGGGGAATTTCCCCGATTTTGCCACCCAAAATGCTGTTGTGTGAACAGATTTTGAGTAGGAGTGTGGACAAAATAATGCAAAAAGGACCACCTGGGTATAAATTAGGAGTAGGCCTGCACGTAATAATCAATTTTTTTGGTCAATCAAAAAATCTATTCATTAGAAGATCGTATCGATGAATCGGTTTTTCCGATTCGATTCAAATCAATTTTTTGATTCGAATCGATTTCCGATTCGAATTTATATTTTCCGACCCAAATCGATTCATCCATATCCATCCAAAGAGGAAGTCAATTTTTGATTCACCAGTACAATATGATAGTACCCCCACAGCCCACAGGAATCAGTGGCGATGTTGAAAGAACTTGTGCATTCCAAATTAGAAATAAAACCAGCCAAATCTTTTACATAGGTACCTACCTATGTAGGAGATTTTATTAGAAGTAGGTAGGTACTTAACTGAAATCTAAACAAAGAGCAATGATAAGGGATATTATTTGAAGGAGTTTGTGCTCGACACTGGAAAGTAAAATGCAAAAAATTATATAAAGCATAGCAATTCTATAGTTAGTTATAGATTACTGTCAAAGCCCATGGAGAAAACATAAGGCCCAGTCAGCGACTGCCATCAAAAAGGTGAGCGGAAAGCTAGATAATATAGAATAGAGCCAAACGTAAAAAAGCATATCGTAACAAAAATTTTCCTAAAAAATGTATGATAAATTATCTTCCAACTGCAATGTGGGTTATTTTTGCTGTGTAATACCTTTGAGTATAGAATATACAATTTTATATTGAAAGTGTAATAGGTTGTTGATTAAAATCTGGAATATGTCCTTAATGGTGAACGAAAATTATTGAGCAGTGTAAAATTCAGAATAAAATTCAACGCAAAAATCGCTTTTTACCATTTTAAAATTTGTAGGTATAGGTACGAGATACCTCCTTAGTAAATTTAATTTTGAAATTTCCCGCTTAATTATTACTTGCAGGTTGTCTTTGCCTACAAAAATATCACGGCACATCGAATTCCCAAAATGCCCGATGTAGTAGATCATCTGCACTGCGAGGTCACGCATACTCGCGAGTCGCGAGTGACGTAACCGGTGACACAGCACACAAATTTTTGTGATGACATTCGTATTGTCAAAACTAAGGTTGAATATTTTGAGGGAAAATCTTTATTTTTAGTATATTTTTAATTTTTTAGAAAGTTACGGGGTTTCCTACGAAATTCATTAAGTTTCACCATGGAAGTTGATTCTGAAGACATATTGCACTACTCCCACCAGAAACTTACTGGTCTAATTCAAGATAAAGGATCAAGAAACGAAGATGCAGTAATTCAAGACTATTTAAATGACTTGAAGTATAAGCCGGTTAAAGATTTTAACAAAAGTGAATTACTCTCAGCATTATAATAATTTCGGTACGTTCAAATGTTGGTTTGTAGATTTGGAGTGGTTTAACGTGTCGGAGCCGCTTTCATTTGCCAAGCATCTTAAAGGCAAAGTAGTTGTTTTGGATTTCTTTACTTACTGTTGCATAAATTGTATGCATATTATACCTGAACTTAGAGAAATAGAAAATGAATTTTCTGTAGAAGATGGTCTAGTCGTTGTAAGTATATCTTGTTTGACATTTTTATGTATTTACCTATGTAATTAATGCTGTTATAGATTGGGGTACACAGTGCAAAGTTTGAAAATGAGAAACTGTCTTCCAATATACTGGCAGCAGTCCAAAGATATAACATAGCTCATCCAGTAGTGAATGATTGCCAATCAGAAATATGGCAAAATTGCGAAGTGCATTGTTGGCCGACATTACTAATGTTAGGCCCAAATGGTAATCCCATAGTTATGTTAATGGGAGAAGGCCATAAAGATAACTTACGATTGTATATACGTAACGCTCTTGAATTTTATAAGTCAAAGAACCAAATATCAAACCATAAACTTCCTCTAAAGTCTGTGTTTCATTTATTACCAAATTTAAAAGGCCCTTTATTGTTTCCTGGAAAAATTGCAAGTTATTTCGATGAAACGGCCAAGACCGAATATTTGGGCATTTCTGACACCGGTAATAATCGAATATTGATAACCACAACTGATGGAAAGTTGATAACACAAGTTGGAGGTTCTGGAACTGGTTTTTTAGATGGCACTTTACAAGAAGCTAAATTCAACAACCCACAGGGATTAGTATTTCAAAATAGGCATATTTTGTATGTAGCTGATACAGAAAATCATGCTATACGTAAAATAGATTTGAAAAATCTAACAGTCGAAACTGTGGCTGGTACTGGTGAGCAAGGTTCTGATAGAGCTGGAGGAAAGTTGTGGAAAAGTCAAGAAATATCATCTCCTTGGGATGTTTGTATATACAGGTAAAATAAAATTATTTATTTTTCATTTCGAACCTTTGATTTAACTAAGTTTTACTGCTTTATTGCCTGCCTCTTACTCAGCACTCCTGTTTAGCCCGCTGTTTCTTATTTGTCCTCTTATTAGACTGTACTAGTTCTACTAATTCTTCAATATAGTTTAAGTACTGTTACAGGACACCGGATTTAGACATGAGTTTCCATGCATCTGTCGAAGAAACCCCTTTAAAAGATGTCTTAATAATTGCAATGGCAGGTACACATCAAATTTGGGCGTTGTTTTTGGAAGATACTATTTGGTGGAAGTTTAAACGCTACAATGCCGGCACTTGTATTTGCATTGCTGGTTCTGGACGTGAAGAGAATCGTAATAACCAATATCCACATGCTGCAGCATTTGCTCAGCCTTCTGGACTGGCGTTATCTGTCAAAAACAAGGAGGTGTATATAGCAGACAGTGAAAGCTCGAGTGTTAGACGTCTATCTTTAGTTGATGGGAAAGTTACTGCTGTTGTTGGAGGGGAAAGAGATCCTAACGTAAATTTAATATTTAATACATTTTAATTTCGTCAAACTTATTTCTACCCATTTACAGAATTTATTTGCTTTTGGTGATAAAGATGGCACACTCTTTGAAGCAAAACTGCAACATCTTCTGGGCCTAACATTAACAAAGAATGAAGATACCCTTCTAGTAGCAGATACCTATAATCACAAATTAAAGCGTGTTGACATAGTCAAAAACAAGATTACCACTCTGACAGGACCTGCTTTGGAGTCTGATTCCTTTAAAGAACCAGCTGGTTTATGTGTAGGTGTCGACGAACGCAAACTGTATGTTGCCGATACCAATAATCACGCAATTAAAATCGTGGAGTTAGATAAGAACTTTAGAGTAAATAATATCAAAACATTAAATTTGAATTTAAGTTTAGTTAAGAGCTACAAAGAAAAATTGAATCATCAAATTAAAGAAATTAATGTATTAAATTTAACTTCAAAGGGTGGCAAAGTAATTTTAAGTATAGACATAAGTTTTGCTGAAGGACTTAAACTAACAGAAGATGCTGTACAAAATTGGAGGGTAGTACTACCTAATACTTCTTGGATTTGCGTTCCTCCTAGTGGATCAAACATTCGATATGTTGAAATTGTTGTAAATGTTCCTCCTTCAAGTGAAGGAAGTGGGGATACTATTGATGTGATTTTTAATTTGATAACTTGCACAAAAGAATCATGTTACCCGAAGAATTTTATTGTGCGACAACCGATAAAGTTTGTGAAGGATGAGAAATTAACTGAAGTGAACCAAGCAGTTAAAGTGTCCTTAACAGCAGCTGCTGTTGAAATAGTTTAATATATTTTTTTAATCTCCGCTTTTATTACATTATTTCTATATAATATACTAATATACTTTTATTTGTTTGATATTAGTTGCTACTTGTAAAGAGTTAACTTTTATTTATTAAGTATTGTACATCTTTAACTCGTTTGCTACTTTTGTATTAGAAGTTACGTTTATATTTTGTATTAATAAATTTTACCAAATAAATCTTAATATGTTTTAAATGATACCATATGATTTTCTCCTCTTAAAAGAATACACCTTCAAAAATGGTACTTACAAGATTCTGCAAGATGTCCACAAAATGGTGCATAAGCTATCCAGTACGTTGTAGGGGGCACTTCAAGAGACCCTAGAAAAGTATTCAGAAGAATCATTCTTAGTCATTTGAAGAGATAAAGTTGAGAATTCAACTTCTTTATTTCTGAGAATTTTTTACCTGGAGTTTTCCAACAGCACGCGAATTATTACAATTGGTTGTTTTTTAGAGTAGCAGAAGAGTCCTGTGGACCGATGAGGCGTTTGAACATAACCCCCAACAACGATTCAGCATTAATGTTTGATCTTTTGAGTCGATTTGTTGGGCCCGATAATATTACCTCAGCGTTTAAATAGTTAAAATTTTTTGGAGTTTCTTCAAAACAATCTACAAGACGTCCTTGATGATTTTCCTCTTGATGGGGTACATGCGAATATAGCTGGATGGTGTCCCGGCTCACTTTGCTACTGTCGTAAGAGCTTGGTTGGACGAAGAATTTCGAAGGAGGATAGGCCGTAAAGGACCAGTTTACTAACCGCCACGAAGTCCATATCAAGACAGGACCCCGTTCAGAATCTTGATTACCTCACAAACCGTATTCGAAATGCTGCTGCTAGTCAACCACATTGTAGAAGTCGATTGTCAACCCGTGTTAGAAAAAATATCATACGTATGGCTCAGATTTGTTTGGAAGCGCAAGGACAGAATTTTGAACTTATACAGGGTGATTTTTTTTGACCGTCTATTAGAAGTATCTGGAGAACTAAACGAGGTATTGATTTGAAATTTTGGCTGTGGCCGAAACCGGGTCGGATCTATTTAATGAAAATATTTTCAAAATGGTGGCATTTCCGGAAATACCGGAAGTTGACACCAACTTTGTTATCTTAAATGGAATGCTACCATTTTCTATTTTTTTTTAGATTCCACGGAAAATTTTAATGTCAATTCAATAAAGGTTCGCTATGTCTAAAATTAATATTTTCGGAGATATAAATTTTTTTCTCAATATTTTGACAGTTGTGGTAGATTATGTAAAAATTAATATCTCGATAACGTCTAGCAGTAAGATGTTCGATTTTTT
Source organism: Xestobium rufovillosum (assembly GCA_963966045.1). NCBI lineage: Eukaryota > Metazoa > Arthropoda > Insecta > Coleoptera > Ptinidae > Xestobium > Xestobium rufovillosum. The sequence goes on from OZ014494.1 coordinate 18,685,474, forward strand.
ATGGTGGCAAGACGAGGTGTTGGAGTTACTAATCAGGCAAACAAATTTTCAAAATCTATTACATAAAATTTTCTAATCAACGACATATGTTGACCGCACAAAAGTAGCAAAAAGTCATTTTTCTTAAATAGAATGATACCATTTTCAATTGTTTTTTAGATTCCACGGAAAATTTTAATGTTAATTCGGTAAAGGTTCGCTATGTCTAAAATTAATATTTTCGGAGATATGAATTTTTTCCAATACCTATTTTGACATTTGTGGTAGATTATGTAAAAATTAATATCTCGATAACGTCTAGTAGTAAGATGTTCGATTTCCTATGGTGGCAAGACGGGGTGTTGGAATTACTAATCAGGCAAACAAATTTTCAAAATCTATTACATAAAATTTTCTAATCAACGACATATGTTAATCACACATAAGTAGCAAAGAGTCATTTTTCTTAAATTGAATGATACCTATTTAAAGAAACCAATTAAATAACGTGAAAAAATGCGCGTTTAACAATGTATGATGTTTCTCTACCCAAAATGAATAGTATTTTAGATACCTACTAGATGGGGCGCCAGGTCATTGTTCTGCAGCAGTTACTAACGAATTGTACCTGATGTTTGAAGATAGATGGATACGACATTTAGGTCCATGGAGTTGGCCTGCCAGGTCTCCAGACATTACACCGTTGGATTTTTATCTTTGGGGCCGTATAAAGGATAAAGTGTATCCACTCAACAACAGGGATGAATGGGTGGAAAGAATTGCTACAGCATTTGCAGGCTTAGATCCACATGAAATTCGTAGCGCTACTACACACGCCGTAAATAAGCGAATTATTAAATGTGTAGAAGTTAATGGACTACATTTTGAACAGTTTCTTTAACATTGTTTTGCTATCACGTACCTACTTTATTTTTTATTTAGTTAAAATAAGTTCAGTGGTGGTAATTCAGGATATGTTCCATTAAATGTTCTGTATGTCCTTTTAATTATTTTATCGCATTTTCCATGAATGTTGAATAAATTCATAATATCCGAGTAAGAATAATTATCATTTGCCATATCCTATTCGTTAAACACCAACCGTACTAGATTACTAAAAAATACCAATTGCTTTTATTAGACATTATTTGTGAAATTTGTGAATATTTTGTTTTGTCTACAAGCCAAGGTCTACTTACTAGAAGGGCGCGCTCTTCAATTTTGACCGATGAAATAAAAAAACAGCAGATATCTAAAATACTGTGCATTTTAGGTAGAGAAACACCATACATTGTTAAATGCGCATTTTTTCACTTTTTTTAATTGGTTTCTTTAAATAGGTATCATTCTATTTAAGAAAAATGACTTTTTGCTACTTATGTGTGATCAACATATGTCGTTGATTAGAAAACTTTATGTAATAGATTTTGAAAATTTGTTTGCCTGATTAGTAATTCCAACACCTCGTCTTGCCACCATAGAAAATCGAACATCTTACTGCTAGACGTTATCGAGATATTAATTTTTACATAATCTACCACAACTGTCAAAATAGGTATTGGAAAAAAATTCATATCTCCGAAAATATTAATTTTAGACATAGCGAACCTTTATAGAATTAACATTAAAATTTTCCGTGGAATCTAAAAAACAATTGAAAATGGTATCATTCTATTTAAGAAAAATTACTTTTTGCTACTTTTGTGCAATCAACATATGTCGTTGATTAGAAAATTTTATGTAATAGATTTTGAAAATTTGTTTGCCTGATTAGTAACTCCAACACCTCGTCTTGCCACCACAAAAAATCGAACATCTTACTGCTAGACGTTATCGAGATATTAATTTTTACATAATCTACCACAACTGTCAGAATATTGAGAAAAAAATTTATATCTCCGAAAATATTAATTTTAGACATAGTGAACCTTTATTGAATTGACATTAAAATTTTCCGTGAAATCTATAAAAAATAGAAAATGGTAGCACTCCATTTAAGATAACAAAGTTGGTGTCAACTTCCGGTATTTCCGGAAATGCCACCATTTTGAAAATATTTTCATTAAATAGATCCGACCCGGTTTCGGCCACAGCCAAAATTTCAAATCAATATCTCTTTTAGTTCTCCAGATACTTCTAATAGACGGTCAAAAAAAATCACCCTGTAGACTAGTACATGAGCAGGGTTGAGTATGCAAAATATGCGTAACGCATTTTTAACTTCGGAAATTGATAAATTAAGTTATATTGTATTAAAGACACTTTGGTGCTGGCACCAGTTTTAGTCGCATCTCTCCCTACCCCCTCCCAACCTTTTGCATGCTGCAATACTCTGGCTGACCGCGAACCGCATGCAGTTTAAGAGTAAATCTGACTGTACCATCGTTTTAGACAAAAATGTCCTTAGAGATAGTGCCTGGCTGAAAGCGAAAGGATGATGATGAAAATAGTTTGCTCATATTGCAACGAATCGACAAATTTAACTCGCCAGCCCAAAAATTCTACATATTTGAGCGTATGTCGGGCCGCAGAAAGAAGAAAAGACGATGTGGTGATTATGTTTTTTAAAATGTACGACCCTGATGTCCCAACTCAAAATTTTTCTTGTCACAGAGTACGTTCATTGACTTTATATTTTCTCAAACACAGTATTTAATTTGTTAATTCTTTCTAGGGGTGTTTCAGTAGTTATATTAGCCAAGAAAAAATTCTGCGAAGAGAACGACATTTGTGTCAACAATTGGGAAATGAAAATTCAAATGCCCAATGTTCAGTTAAAACTTTAGAGACGGCTCGATAGTCCGGGCGGGTAGTTCTTACTTCTGCGGAAAAAAGGTAGAAATGTATAATTTGCTGCATGAAAACAAGGAAAAAGGAGGAAAAAATTATCTCATATCCGAACGTCAAACAGCAGAAAAGTTAATTGAGGTAGCACGCACTAAAGCAGATGATGTGTTTGCAAGTATTAGCACGTGCTCAAGAAGTGAGACATCACATTTTAGAAATTTGAAAGGGTGACTCGCGAATTTATCGCGGATCCACGGGTAACCTCGCGATTTTTCAAAATTCCTTAAAATACCCCGTAGTCAAGTGCATACTGGAAGGGGTCAAAACTATTTCATCGTTGGCAGAAGAACCGGTAAGGGCTGCGGAAAAACTGGAGCCGCCCGCCTTTTCGCCCACCAGACTTACGTGCCTGAGAAGACTTTCGAACCTCCAGGACGAAAGAAGGGCAAGATACGACGCCCTCAAAATAAGGGTAGTTTTTTATACCGGTCAGAGAAATTTTGAAGGCGGATTCCTATAGCCCCATCGATCGGACTGAAAATACCCAAAATTCAACATATGGGAAATAATTTATTTCCCTAAACGTCGCAAAATTTTGGATCAAAAAAGTACCAAAATGAAGGAAGAAACTCGTTTCTGGGGGTTGAACGGGGTACTGTTAGAAACTAGAGATTCGTAGTTGCCCTCCCCCATTGAAGAAAAATCTGAAAAAGTCAACGTTTAAGGGTAGAAAAGTGCATTTGAAAATCGGCAACAAAAATTTTCGGCGATGGCGAAATCTTACAAGTTCAGACAACCATCTGTCAAAATTTCACCGAAATTGCACATTTTCTTACGCTCGTGGGTGACTTTGCCAGACCGCTCCGACGCCCGCCCTTTCTTAATAAAGTTTACAGGCCCTCTCGAGATGACATTTTGACATGCAAACCACCGCCACCCCAAAACGAGTGAAAATACCAGGGTGGCTTTCGCGATTTTACAGAAATTTTTAAAATTTCACACTTTTTAATTAAAATTTTAGAGAGTCGAATATGAATACCAGGTGGAAATTTTTACACCAGCAGACAGCGCATCTCTTCTACTCAATACCTGCAGGTATAGCTAGGTACGTAGTAATAAACTTTATCAACGCGTTACATATGTACTTTACACTTTAGCATAAGAGTATCTGCAGTACTTTGGGAGGTGGTACTCTTAGATATGCGAATGAGTATTATACTTATCTATCATAGATATAATACACATTCGCATAATCTATGGTATGAACCCAAATTTCATTTCATTAATTTTATGTATCGATATTTATGTAAAATATCTCTACATACAAGTAAATGTGTACAGAAATAGAACGATAATACCACTTTTCCTAAAATAAAAATCTAACCCTCTAGAATGATTCGACCACTGCCACTACATTGGCACCATTAATTTTCTTGAAAGTCTCAACTATTCATAATTCAGTTTTGAAGACAAAACGCGTTACGCATATTTTGCATACTCAATCCTGCTCATATCCTGCACTATTAGATAAAAATTGAATTTTCTTTTAGAAATTCTTGGCAAGGGCAACCCAGAGCCACCACTGGTTTTAACCTACTGCAGCACTTTTAAAGCCAATAATGGCTACATACACAGTGTCCCACTTAACTTGTTTAGTATGGGGAACTTTTAAACCGCGGTAGTTACAAGGGTGCTCAAATGGGGAAAAATGTTGCTTATTATCATTGTAATTTAGCAGCACCAAGAGAACTTCGGTAACTACACTGCCGGACAAAAAAAATGGGACACTCTCAGAATTACTATTTTAGTGAATAAAAAAACAACGGAGGGTTTGAAATTATATTTAACTATATTATTTTCATCGTAACAATAAATAAAAAACAAGAAACAAAATGATTCGTCAACAAAAACCTAACAAAAGTATTTTTTAGAGATTATTAACAGGATTATTAACAGGAAAAGCACACGGTTAGAACCAAATTCGTAATGGGTGTTACCACCACGAACTCTAATTACTCCCCTTAAACGTTGTGGCATACTCTGAATGAGGTTATCAATAGATTGTTGGGGTATTTATTCCCATTCTTCTTGAAGCGCCATTTAATGTTTCTGGTAGGGGTTGGCGACGCCCAATCCTTTTCCCAAGCTGATCCCACGGATGTTTAATGGGATTCAGGTCTGGACTATTGGCTGGCCATGGGAGGCGTCCAAAACCAACCTCTTCACGATACTCGATAACAACTTTTGCTGTGTGTGGTCGGGCGTTGTCATCCATAAACACAAAATTGGTCCTTATAAATGGCATATATGGTGTGACATGGGTTTCCAGGCACTCGCCAATGTATCGGTGTGCAGTCATTGTTCCATTTTCAATGAAAACCAATTTTGGGTGAGCCCCCAAAGATATTCCGGCCCACACCATAATGCTACCACCATTGAAACTGATCCTGGGAGATATGTAACATTGACTGTACCGCTCCGCTGGTCTTCGCTACACCTTTTCACACCCGTCGGGTGACCTAACACTAAATCTTGACTCGTCCGAGAAGAGTACGTTCCTCCATTGATGTTCGTCCCAATTTACATATTGCCGTGCAAACACAAGTCGTGCTCTGCGGTGTTCTACGGTTAACAGGCGACCCGTAGCCGAGTATCTTGAAGTCAAACCATATTCGTTTAGCCTTCTTCGAACTGTTCTGGCTGAAACTGCCACTCCTCGTACATCGGCTAACCGTCCAGGAAGAATAGGTGATGGTAATGCTCGATCGCGCAGCGCAGCTACATGGAGAAAACGGTCATCTTGATGGTTCGTAGTCCGTGGACGACCAGATCCGACCTTCCTTGCAAACCCATGAGTTTCACGAAATCGCAAGAATGCATTTTGCTATGTGTTACGGGGTATATTCAGCACTTGAGCAATATACCGCACACTTCGGCCATCGTGACTTAAAACATCAATTTGTGAACAAATTTTGGGGCGCATTGTATGGAAAATGTTAAAAGTTAACGTTTACAAATGAAATATCACCAAAAATACAATAGAAAATACAGAGCAGCCCAATAAGTTAAAAGATTTGCATGAAGAGTCAAAATGTTGATTTGGCTGTTTAGGCTTACAAAAGGTGCAATATTCAGCTAAAAGTTTATTTTTTCCCCACTAGTAAGGCAATCGTTAATTATTTGTGTAAGTTAATTTACATAAAAATATTGTAGGGCCTCAATATAAAAATAAAAACAAGTGTCCCGTTTTTTTGTCCGGCAGTGTATTTCTGTTTCTGATAAAATCGGGAAAAAGTGAAAATGGCCGAAATATTGTTTTTGTTCTAGAGCCCTTATTTGTTGATATTTTAATACGAAATTTTAAAGCAAGTTATGGTTGAAAATTCTCATTAGGCCGGTGGTATCAATTTTTATACAGGATGTTTAATTTAAGCGTACCAAAGGTCAAGTTTGTTTTTTCTTATGGCCGCCATATTGGTACTGGTCATATTCGAGTAGTCGGTTTCAAGAGCTCTTCAACCATGTATAATAGTCCACATAAAAACCTTTAGTTAACAATGGAAATCAAAAATTTGCCCCCAAGATGTAACAGTCCATTAAGAATGCCACAGCTTCTCTTATCTAGTTCAATAATTGTTCAAAAAGTCCTCCGTGAGCATCTCAACAGTTTCTGCATCGAGTTTCCACCAAGTAACCCGCATTTATAAAAAATTGACGCAGAAGTTCTCTAAAAGCGGCCACTACAGCTGCCCGAAGAGCATGTTGATTTTCATATTCTTGACTGTATACCAACGTGATTTTTATGTAACCCCACAAGAAAAAAATTTAGGGGTGTTAAGTCCGGGGAGCGAGCTGGCCAATGTATTGATCCCGTATTCCCTGTATATTAAAAATACGTTGGGTGTAATTTAGTACTATCATTAATTTGAAACATACTTATCCATTTCTCACCAAATAAATTGTTTAGATACTGACGAACCCTATGTGTATTGTGAGGAGGTGCACCATCCTGCTGCTGCAACTGAACGTTCTGAACTACCTACATTTACCTGCGATAATTAAGTTGTCTTATTTAATTGTTGTCATAATAAACATAATGCTTTGTTTTCCATAGCTTGCTAGAGAAGAGAAATGTGGCATTCTTAATGGACTGTTAATCTTAAAGGCAAATTTTTCGATTTTCATTGTTCACTAAAGGTTTTTATGCGGACTATTATACATGGTTGAAAAGCTCTTGAAACCGTCTACTCGAATATGATCAGTACCAATATGGCGGCCATAAGAAAAAACAAACTTAACCTCTGGTACGCATAAATTAAACACCCTGTATAAAAATTGATATCACCGGCCTGTTGAGAATTTTCAACCATAACTTACTTTAAATTTTCGTATCAAAATATCAACAAATAAGGGCTCTAGAACAAGAACAATATTTCGGCCATTTTCATTTTTTCCCCGATTTTCTCAAAAACAGAAATAGTTTCCGAAGTTCTCTTGGTACTGCTAAATTACAATTATAATAAGCAACATTTTTCCCCATTTGAGCACCCTTGTAACTACCGCGGTTTAAAAGTTCCCCATACTAAACAAGTTAAGTGGGACACTGTGTATATTAATAATTGTCCTCAGCATCAGAGCCAGATTTCCCAACTACTGAAAAACAGCATTTTCTGCTCCAATTTTACAACTTGCAGAACTTCCGCAACAATCATCAAGGGCAGTGTCGTAGCTACCCACCTTTTGGCGCCCAGGGCAAACATTTAATATTGCGCCCCTAATACTACCATACATGAGGGTACAATATTACTTCATTAGGTATTTAGATATTCCAATAAAAATACGTTACACACGTTACACATTTTTAAAATTCAGAGGGATTTTATTACCCTATCATTATGCACAAACGAAAAGTGCAAAAGATTGATGATTATAATATACAGTGTGAGTAAAAAGTCTGGAACTAATTCGATAAAAAATTCAGGAATCATTTCTGGAAAAAACGCTCGGACTCGTCAAACTAATTTTTTTGAAGTGAATCTTTTTTGATAATTATAGATTTTCGATGGTCTTTTGATTTCGTACTGTGACGTCATCGTCCATTTTTTTAAATGGCTCCCCACATTTTTGAAGCCATAGTTGGATAGTGGCTGAAATTACAAATTATTGATATGCCGCAGTATGACTTTGACGTTGATATTTTTCGAAATAATCAAGCTTAAAGTGAAAACAAAAACTCTCAAAGAAAATGAGTTAGCCATGGAATATTGACAGATTGTTTGGAAACGAAAACCATTAAGTCTCCAATTAAATTCTAACAGTTCAGCGTTATTTTGTGGATTTCCATTTATTCTCTACCCAAATCATGAAGATCCGGACTTACCAAACAATACTTTATGTTACCAACAGGATGACGCTCCTGCGCAATTATAATGGTCAAAATTTTCCTCGACAGATGGATTGGTAGGAGAGGTACTATTGAGTGGCCTGCAAGATTCTCCGACTATACCCCACTACATTTTTTCTTGTGGGGTTATCTTAAAAAAAGCAAAATTTATTTTAACTGGTCAAATACAATTGATGAATTACAGCAGAGAATCCGCAACGAAATTAGAGTAATTAGACCAGACACCCTCCGCAATGTTCTCCAGGAATTTCGAATACCAAGAAGTGCATGGATGGCAATTTCAACATCAACTTAATTAACTGTTATTTTTAATTAATTAGTGTTATTTTGTCCAATTTACGCTGTTTCCAATCAATGAAACTGTCAATATTCCATGACCAACTAATTTTCTTTGAAAGTTTTTGTTTTTATTTTAAACTTGATTATTCCGAAAAGTATCAACGTCAATATCATATACTGTGGCATATCACTGAATTCGTAATTTCAGTCGCTATCCAACTACGACTTCAAAAGTATGGAGAACTATTTAAAAAATGGACGATGACGTCACAGTACGAAATCAAAAGACCATCGAAAAACGACAATTATCAAAAAAATGCGCTTAAAAAATTTGTTTGACGTATCCGAGCGTTTTTTCTAGAAATTAGTTCCAGACTTTTTTCTCACACTGTAGGTAATTTTACTCGTAATTTTGCGTGGCAGAAGCGTCTCGTTATACCTTCCCCGGGAAGCTGGACAAAACTTCTATAAACGGGACTGTCCCGGAAAAAAAACGGGACGTCTGGCAATCCTTCTTGCGTTCCTTCCCGCGTTCCTCTTTTGTCTTTTCTTTTTGAATTGCTACCCTGGTGGCTTTTTTGGCAGCAATATTTTGTTTCAAAGTTTCATATTTGATATTATCGTTGATTGTGAAGGACTTCTCAATCAACGATAATGTTCATTATTTCATCGTAAAAAACATTTACTTGCACATAACTTATAATCAATCAGATATTTGAATCTGGTGACTAAGTTAAGTGAATGAACTTAAATTTTCATTTTGTATTATTTACGGTTTTTTCTGTTTTGTAAGGCAGACGAAGCTTAAAATTGCGCCCCTGGCGGGTGCCCCGGTTGCCCTGCCCTGGTTATGACACTGATCAAGGGGTACTTATCTAGACATTTGGAATAAAACTACAATTCGCAGAATAAAAAAATTTATTTAAAGTACACAAAGAATTGGAAGTTCTTTTTAAAAAGATTCAAAAAAGACAAAAACGAATTTAGTACGGTATAGAGGCATTTCACAAATTTAGTATTCTTCAGCACCTTCGCCTTCACCTTCTCCAGAGTCCATGCCTACCTCTTCGTAATCCTTTTCGAGGGCAGCCAAGTCCTCACGAGCTTCAGAAAATTCGCCTTCTTCCATACCTTCACCAACGTACCAGTGGACGAATGCACGCTTAGCATACATAAGATCGAATTTGTGATCAAGTCGTGCCCAGGCCTCAGCAATAGCAGTGGTGTTGGACAACATGCACACAGCACGTTGCACTTTAGCCAAATCTCCGCCAGGAACAACGGTAGGTGGCTGGTAGTTAATACCAACCTTGAAACCAGTTGGACACCAGTCCACGAATTGGATGGTACGCTTGGTCTTGATGGTAGCAATAGCAGCATTGACGTCTTTGGGGACAACATCACCTCGGTATAACATACAGCAAGCCATGTATTTACCATGACGGGGGTCACATTTTACCATCTGGTTGGCTGGTTCGAAGCAGGCATTGGTAATTTCAGCAACAGACAATTGTTCATGGTAAGCCTTCTCAGCAGAAATTACTGGGGCGTAGGTGACCAGAGGGAAATGGATACGTGGATAAGGTACCAAGTTGGTTTGGAACTCTGTTAGATCTACGTTCAAAGCACCATCGAAACGCAGAGAAGCCGTGATTGATGAAACGATCTGTCCAATAAGCCTGTTCAAGTTGGTGTAAGTAGGTCTCTCAATGTCCAAATTACGTCTGCAAATGTCGTAGATAGCTTCGTTGTCAACCATGAAAGCACAATCGGAATGTTCAAGGGTCGTATGGGTGGTCAAAATCGAGTTGTATGGTTCTACAACAGCAGTAGATACTTGCGGGGCAGGATAGATCGCGAATTCCAATTTTGACTTCTTGCCATAATCAACAGACAACCTTTCCATCAACAATGAAGTGAAACCAGATCCAGTACCTCCACCGAAAGAGTGAAAGATCAAGAAACCTTGCAACCCTGTGCATTGATCGGCCAATTTACGGATCCTGTCCAAAACCAAGTCAACAATTTCTTTCCCAATCGTGTAGTGTCCTCTAGCGTAATTGTTTGCAGCATCTTCTTTGCCTGTGATAAGTTGTTCTGGATGGAACAATTGGCGGTACGTCCCCGTACGCACTTCATCTACTACTGTGGGTTCCAAGTCTACGAATACTGCCCTAGGTACGTGCTTTCCAGCACCAGTTTCACTGAAAAAGGTATTGAAACTGTCGTCTCCACCACCTACAGTCTTGTCGGATGGCATTTGACCATCGGGTTGGATGCCATGTTCAAGGCAGTATAATTCCCAACAGGCATTACCAATCTGGACTCCAGCTTGGCCAACGTGGACTGAGATACATTCACGCTGTAATAGAACAACAATTTAATAAATTTACCGGCTTCCGCTTTGCAGCAAAATAAAATCAGTATGGCTGCCGTCAAGAAATTGCCACGTTGATCGATTTACATTGAATTTCTCTACATTATGCAACAATACGCCAAGAACGCCCTATACGATTTATTACAAAAAAGGGAATTAAAAAACTTACCATTTTGTATGAGAGTTTAAATTAAATCACTCGAAGATTAACAACGTACAACGTTTAACAATACGTTCAGAGCAAACCAGTTATGCGGCTTTCCAAACGAATGAACGGAAATTCTGCTGGCGGTAACTATTTATAGTTTCCGTGACGTCACAGACAACGCCTAAATATCGACAATCCGATTGGTTCCCTTCTACCCGGTTACTAACAGAAAACAGAAAATGCATCACGTTAGCGTGTCCATCTGTTTTTCTAGAACAAATAAAATATTTAAATTTTCTTATAATTCCATGCCCTCTATTTTAATTATTGCATTTTATAATGAGAAAAGTATTATTTCGGAAATAATTTATTATTGAAATCATGCAGGAATGAATTGTTTTCCGTTATTTTTAGATGAACTCATTATTAGGGGCTCCGCTGTAAAGGATTCAACGGTCATTGACTGCAACAGTGAAAAATATGGGAAACTAAAAGACTATTTAGGTTTAGGTACAACATTTAGATGTATATTTTTAGAAAAGTTCTTTTGTAAAATCCGAGGTAAAATCCTGGCTGCAATATGTCATTTCAGATTTTATTGATAGTTATAGGTCGACTTCCTGTACTACCTGCACTAAAATATACGTATAGGTACATTGAAAAGAATGGCTCAGATTCAAAACATCTGTGATTTGAAATGTCTGTTGCCATTGCCGTGTCTCACCCTTAAAAATACCAAATTTGATCAATATTTTCATGTTACATACTAGCGTAGGACATGGTGAGTCATCAGAATAAGTGGGTTCAGTGAGAGGATTTCCTTATACGGTAAACACTGGAAGTGAGGTCATAATTCAAATTGGCACAGTGACGTATCTACCTACATTTTATACACCTGATGTCTTATTTAATAATTTTATATAATTATTCGTGCCAATTTTTTTCTTTAAGTTTATAACTTTTGTGAATTTTTTGGCAAAATTGAAACTTCTTTTTGTAAAACACCAACGTTTCGCTTCCGTTAGGGGGCTTTATCAAGGTTTTATTCAAAATTGTATAAAGTATAAAAAAGTGACATTTTTTTTCTTAATAAAATTTTATTAAGAAAAAAAATGTCACTTTTTTATACTTTATACAATTTTGAATAAAACCTTGATAAAGCCCCCTAACGGAAGCGAAACGTTGGTGTTTTACAAAAAGAAGTTTCAATTTTGCCAAAAAATTCACAAAAGTTATAAACTTATTTAATAACAATAGGATAATAATAATTCCTTATATAAGTTCAGCACGATTCATCTACACATATGGCAATATTCTAAACACAGATTAGAGACTTTATTAATTATGATTCTAAACATAGATTAGAGACTTGATTCTAAAGTAAATATACCTCTGCCTACATTCAGACGTTTGCATATTGCATCTTTGCATTCCTACCTACCTGTGCTATTTTTCTGGTATATAGGTCTACCTACTTATCTGATGTTGAAAACGTAAGTAGGTATTCTCATTTGGTACATTAAATATAACGGTAAATAGGCACAAAATAATTGAAAATATGAAATAGAAAATGATTAAAATAAACTTTCTATATAAAATGATATTTAATTGATACAAATTTAGTACGTGAGGGTGCGCTATATTTATATAACTACGTTCGTGGTATAAAACCATAAACTATAAAGCGTCCTAAAGTTATATACTTATTTGAGGAGGAATATTATTAAATTTTTTGGCACAATAGAATATAAATAGTAATTAGGTACACATTGTCAGTGGTGTATATCTATGTAGGAATTTTTGGCCCTAGTAAAAAGCTTTCGGAAGCCCCTTCTTTCTCTATTATTCCCGAAATACAATTACCTATCTGTTTAAATATACCTAATTCAGTAGGTAGGTAGGTACCTCTATTGTAGTGATAAATATAATCTGAGATTTAAATTTATTAATGGTACGTTTTTAGCACTTGCACAATGCACATTATTTATTTTTCTACATATACTTAAAACAGAATAACAACAGACTATATAAATAATAGATATTATATTGATTTAACAAACATGTTCTTCCTATTTAGTTAGCTGAAACTGTTTATTGCAATACTCTGCGGGTACCTACCTCCTAAAAACCATCAAATAAACATTTTTCATTATCCTCCAATTATTAGATAATAATGTTGCCAGGCAATTAACACCCTCTTGTTAATTTTATCTACTATCAATAGATAATATACATTTTTATGACGTTCATTTGAATGTTCTAATGACATACTTTAGCGCCCTTATGCGCTTAAAGAATGCCAAATTGACGTTCTTTAGCGCTCACATTTTCGGAAGCGAATTGCACGGCAAATTAATACTAAAATCAAAACAAATGAAGTTTACTTTTAAACGTTAATTACAAAATTTGCTGAATTTGATATATTAACTAAGCACCGGGATATATTGAAGGAAGACATTTCACAGCCACATTGCTGCTGTCTCGATGTCCAAGAAAAAACTTCTCATTCGCAGAGATGTCAAAAGAGTACTGACAGAACGACAGAAGTCAAAATATATACGTACCGGGCTGCTACTATTTTACGCATAATTATTATTTCTCATTAATTTCATGAGCATATATGATAGTCGTGGTCATGCTGATAGTAGATAAAATGTTGTAAGATACTCTTACGTAACTTCATATTATGAATATATGTAATGGGTTATCAAACTCGGCCTTCGGCCTCGTTTGATGATTTTCCCATCTTGTATCATAATATGAACCGTTTCGATGCTTGTATCTTAAATAACAATTAGATGGATCTTAAAACCCAAACCAGTATATAGGGTGTCCCAATAATGCTGCAGCGGAGTTTTTGAGCATTTATTATGTTATTATGTGACAGTCGTCTTTATTGTTTGTTCTCTATTATCTCCATTATTATTTCCATTTATATAGGTTGTCCCATTTCTTTTGTGCAGCACCCAACTTTGTTTTTTAAACGGAACATCCTGTATTTGATTGCACTTTTAGACTCCTTAATTGATTTTACTGTGAGATTATAAGATATTTTTGCCTAAAGATATTGACAGATGTAGAGGAATTTTGAAAATCTTCGGGCTGTACAACACTGAAGCAGTGATATTTTGGTAAGACGAAAACAATATCTACGAGTAATCGCCGCAATAGTTAAAAATTGGAAATATTATGTGGGCAGTTCCATGACCAAATTAAGAAATTTCAGAACTTCTTAAGTAACTTATATGTTTCTTAAACAGAACAATAAAATTTTTAAGTTAGAATAAATTGTTTTCTACTACAAATTCTCTTTCTGTTATACAAGACGATCTATAACAAGTATAACAAATTTCGAGAGCAGATAGAATACTTAAAAATAAGTAACACGAAAAGACCTAATCAACGTATGTCCAAAAATGTCAACTAAGGGTGATACAGTTTCTTAAAAATGTTTTTTAATATCTCGAAAACTACCAGAGCTATTCATTTGAAATTTGGGGTATAATAATTTATAGAAATTTTTTGCTAGGTACCTAAACTTATAAATTTTGAATTTCATATTCTCACCATTGGCATCACTACGAGGTGGGGAGACCACATTTATTTACTGAAACTATGTTACGCTAGTGGCTTACAAATATACAGGATGGCCCGAAATTAGCGTGCAATAGTTTACCAGCGTGTTCTCTGGTCAAAAATAAGACAAAATGATCCTTGAATTGAATTTTTCCAAATGGACATAATTGGACGATTTTGTCGAATTATGTCCGTCCGGACAAAATCAATAGTGATGGACAAATTGGACAAAATTGAACGAAATCAATAAAACGCGGCAAAAATTTAAAAAAACTTTTATTTTTTATATATTATACTAAAAATAATACAAATGAAAATGAAAACCCATTTTGGTGCTTGACTAGATAGGTTAGTTAGCAGACTAACTACTAACTTACAGTATAAATAAAATAAAAATGAAACTTGATTTTGTCCAATAATGTGATTTTGTTCAATTTTGTCCAATAATGTCCACGTCCTGGACGAAATCAAAAAAAGTGGACAAATTCGCAACCCTGCCTATAAGCGTATACCGAAATATGTTTCGCAAGGGAGCTATTAGCTTTCTAAAAGAGAAAACCTGAGGACGTCTTCTTCTAAATATCTTCGAAACAAGTCCAGTTAAAATCATGAAATAATGGAATGTGTAAGTGCCAAATGCTGAATCTTTTGCTGTAAACATACGTTTTAAAATTTAACAGGGGCGTCTCAAAGCTGGGGGTGGCGGAGGTAAGATTTACCCCAACTTTTTTAGAGCATGTCGTTTTCAATTTTTCTGTAAAAATTTGCAACTTCGGGATTTTTTTTTCAAAAAAATATGCTCCTGTCTCGTTTAAGTATACAAACGAAGTTCTCCACTTCTTGTAGGAACCTTTTGGGCATGCAGCAAAATTTTTGAATTGATTGTATTCGATAACGGTGTGCCTCCTATCAAAACGAAACAGGAGCACATTTTTTTTGGAAAAAGTCTGAAGTTGCAAATTTTTATTGAAAAATTGAAAATGACATGCTCTGAAAAAGTTGGGCCACCCTGTATATGTTGCAAAATCTTTATTTTGTTTACAAGAACAAAATCTCTCTTTGATTGTTTCCATACCATGCATAGTTTCAGAGAGAAATAATTTTGTGTAGTCTGCATTTTTAAAAACGAAATTGTCAGCCATCCTTTATAACAGTAAAGCGCGTTGTTAATATCGAAGTGGCGTATAAATACTCAAGAATAGAACAAAACAGATGAAAATAGTAAGTAAGGACAGAAGCAGATATTATATTTTTCAAGAAATTTAAACACCCTGTTAATTAAGGATTTTCACAATATTTTAAGTATTCTATCTACTCTCGAAGTTTGTTACACTCGTTTTAGATCACCCTGCATCTAAACTACTACCATATACTTACCTCTGAAGTTAATAGTTTTTAAAATGACTAGTCTCAAATAGCTACACTAATTTTCGTACAAAAAATTAATATTTTCACATTGTGGATTTACATTTTCAATGTAGCATCAAAACATATACGTAATAATAATTTAAAGACGAAAATAATACATTTTTAAACTAAGAAGATAGCAGATAAGTACGTTTACTAGTGCGGGTAAGCTAAATCTTCATAACAATCTGCACTGGATGATTGCAATTGATAATCAGAAAAAGTTTAATGTGAAAGTATGGTGCGGCATTGTTGATGAGAATATAATTGGTCCTTTCATATTTGACAAAATTTAAATGGTGATAGATAGAAACCACTTGCCCATACTTCTGGAAGATGTGTCATTAGAAACCCGTTTAGGCATGTGGTTTCAGCACGATGGCTGCCCTGCCCCTTCGCTTGTAATGGTAGAGATTATTTAGATACTCAGTTTCCCAACAAGTGGATAAAACGAGGTAGTCAATTTCCATGGCCTCCCAGATCTCCCGCTCTGACTGTGTATTGAACTTTTATTTGTGGAAAAGGGTAAAAGACCTTGTTTACCAAATTCGACCAACAACCCGGGAAGACATGATTCTTCGAATAAGAAATGCGGTACAATCTATTTCAATGGCATCAGAAGTCGAAGGTGCTGTATCTTCTACATGTCTGAGAATCATTAGATGTCAAGAAAATAATATATCTCGTATTTTTGTACATATTCTGTATTATAATTTCACTTCAATTTTATCAAATGTAAATAGTTAAAACGAATAGTCAAGTTATATTTTGTTTATGTCTTTTTATTCAATCATCGTTTAGCAATAAGTAATGAACCCAATCCTTCTGCGACTAAGAGCTTAAGGGTTATCAGCGAATAAATCTTCCAACCGACCAGACCGTAGATACGACAAGAGACATGTTCATAAGAGACTGTCCAGATCCCCTTAGATATACTGCGTGCCCCAATATGTGAGACCGAGGGATACAGGTGTATATTTAAGGGCCCGTACCGAGGACGTCGTTGTATAAGTGACGTCCGAGAAGAGAAGAAAAAGTACTCGTTGTAATACATCTATTCAACAGATTTGAAAATGGTGTCCTAAATTTAAAAATAAATTCTCACTGAGAGCCTTGCTAGGCAAACATCAATCCTACACATCATGTCCTGCAGTATTGCGAATTTACTCATTCCTTTTCTCTTGGTACCCAAGTAAGTAAGACTATCTATTGTGTTTCGATACTAACTTTTGCAAGCATTATATGAATGGAACACAAAAAATGCATACACTTTTTTATTGGTCTGAACATCTTATTGAACATTCATATTCTCACATTACAGACAAATATCAAATTATATTGTATAATTTTAAAAAGAAATCAATGTACAATTTATATTCTGAAACATTTTATTTAAAAACACTACCTATATAATTTCAAGTTGCGACTACTTCATCAACGCTTCTAACTCATTAATTTCCCTTTCTGTTGCGAGTTTCTTTTCTGCAGCCAGTTTTGCATCTCTTATTGGCTTCTGCTTGAGTTCTGCTTCCCTCAATGCGGTTTCTCTCTTGGATAATCGGCTGTGATGTGCAGCACCATATAATACTCCTACTGTGAGGAAGCTCCATCGGGCAAACTTCATGAAACGTTATCACATTATGCATTGGAGTAATAATCATTTGATATAAATGAAAAGAATGAGTTGATAATGGCTCAAAACACTAGTGAAAAATATGAACTTATGTATTACATAATGCATGCAGTTCCCATTGGATTGTACTTAATATTTAAATGATAATAAATTACTAGCTTACCCGAATTAGAGGAGAAACTTTTACGGGTGCTGGCAAAGACATTTTTTATATATTTTATTTTCTTTGCAAGAATTTAGAAGTTGACCGAATTTTAACGTAACCTTAAAAATATTAAACACCGAGCTAAACGTCAAAAACTGTGGATGTCTGGATTTAGGATTCTTTTATATTTGCTACGTTGCAACTTTACCAGCTTCGTATAGTGGGAACAAAAATAAGCATAACTAAATAATGTTTATTGCAGTATTTAAGTAATTACTAGAAAGAATACATTTTGGTTATATTTTTATTTAGTACCTAATTTAAATGGGTTAGTTGGAGGTCAAAATCATGGAAATAGCCCAAACGTTTACGATGCACCTCAGTGGATTTACTATCAAAAGTGCACACTGGCAACGTGGCAACGAAGCTTCTCACTTTTCAGGGTAGCCAAATGTAACATGTTAAAATATACCAAGGATATTTTCCATTATCCATTTCCAACAACCAACAGCGCATGAATAAAAAGAGAAAACCGTATTCGAAAAATTGATGTGTGGGATAAAAGCATACACCTGGCAAATTTCATTTCATAATGTAGAAAATAGTGACAAAGTAGAAATTTTGTACGTAGTTTAAGATTTGGTACAGAATTGAATTGATTACGAAAAAAGTATAAGTGTGGTGAAATTCGTGTTACGAAAGTTAAAATAAATGTTTGAACATGGCTATAGTTAGTGCATTTCTGTCAGTGGTCGGATCTATATTTTTGACTCCTTTTTTGATGTTTATATTGTGTATAGTATTTTTAGCATCTATTGGTAAATCTATCGGTGTAAGAAGACTGTATGTAAAGCTTCTGTTGAAAATTTTCGAGGTAGGTGGTTGTGTAAGAGTTATCTTCTTTCATTATTTATTGACCACTACAACCTTACTTTCTAATTAGAATCTGTCCCAAATAATACTGCTTGAATGGTAGAATATTTCTACATTATATTATATTATGTAAGTTTTTATATATTGATGTTTCACTGCATTATTCTAGATACCTAGTTCTTTTTGACTAGTGAGGTTATGTATATCTCATGCCTGTTACTAATGTCAAAATTGCGGATAGTACGCACGTTCATATTGCTTATTTTATTAGATTTGAATAAAATGACTCGCATGTCGCATGAAAACGATGGATCTCACTTATCTTCATTAAGAAAGTGTACTTTACGCTTCCAAAGGTATAATGACCTTTACTCTGATTACAGATACTTTGTAATCTTGATAGGTAGGTAGGCCCGTAGGTAGATGAATTTCAGATTACATTGTCCATGGTTCACAGCATCACTGTGACTTCGTGTGAACAGTTTTTCACAGACAAAGATGTTTGCCAATTTCCAAAATGAACAGAAATAATTGTTCGTCAATCCATGGATTAATATTACCTATTGATATGTCTCTAAATAATTACCTAGTGAGTCACATTCGGTCACGCACTCAGTTTAGTAGCTTTAATTTCCCCCTTGTGAAACCAATTTTTGTGTTAGGTAGTTAAGAAAATCTATAATACCTAGGCATATGAATTCAAAGTATCTACTAATTTTTGTTATAAAGTACTAGCCTTGGTTTCTTGATTTCTAAATTGATATTTTATGAATTTAAAATAAAAATTGAAGTACCTCTTGACCCTTCTAATATTGCACTTGTATTGATCTCAAATACTAGACAACTCTAGTAATAACTAGAGGTTGCTTATAAATTTTGTTATAAGGGTACGTGTGTTTAAATACCTGCCCAGTAAACATAGTTGTTGAAACCTCTCATGGTTGCGTGGTTAGTGTGTCGATCTGTCAATATGCTGGGCTGTGGGTTCACAACTTGAATGCTTTTTTTATACTGTTATTCCATTTTATTTTTTCAACAAGAAATCTATCAGGTTATTACCCGTTAGGTTATCGCCTTCATGCCAGAGTGAGCCCCAATCACGAGCCCAATCATTTGATGAACAAAAAAATTGTTAACTGATATGTAATTCAAACTGTTTCATACATTTGACAATTCTCACCCTCTACATTCATTGCATTGTATGTTTGCTGCTTGGGATCTGCAAACGCTAGTCTACTCCATAGGTGCAGCAAATGTAAGAACTTCAAATATTTAAATGAAAATTCTTAAATTCTTGAAGTATTTTTCTATAAACTGCAATTATTTTACCATTTGTCAATAGTCACCAGTTAGTGTGTTCCTGCAAGAAATTGCTAGGGATATAAAAATTTCGAATTTTTCTACGAAATTCAGTTGGTCATTTTAGACGACTTGAGAACTTTTCTAATAATTTTTTTCGGTTGAATACGGATTATTGAATTTTTCTCTTGACAGTAGAATTTACAACCAAAATTTGTAAATAGGAAAATGCAGCTTACGGTGATACACAGGGCGGCTCACCTCGGGTGCCTCGGTCTTTCTAAAATAAACGTTATAATATTTTAATGAAAATCCGGGTGAAAATCGCATTGGGCCTTATAGAACTTTCACGAACTACATTTTAAAAATATTTTCAATTATACGGGATGTTCCATTCTAAGTGTATCATATCTTATATCATATTTTATTAATACTATGGCAGTTATCTTTTTTCGTTTTCGAGATAAACATTTTTTTGCTTATTTTTGCCGAAATCACGTCGAGACCGAAAACCTCATAACTTTTGAGTTTTTTGGGCGAGACAACTCTGCTGCACGGCAAATTGAAGCGGAATCTTTTACAATTCCACCGAAAAATTAACGGAGGACTAATTATTTTTCTATTTTAAATTAATAAAAATGCAAACTGTCCATGGAAAACAAAAAACACCAACTTAACACGTTGACACCCTACCAGTGAATACCATTCTCTTTCCAGAACCCAATGTCTGTATCTTATAGAGAATTGTTTTTATTGCAAAATAACCTTGATACGTATATTTGTATGTAATAAAAGATGAGATTCACACAATTTTTTTAGCAGACCACTATTGTGGTAGTCGGGATATAAGCTGACTGTACAAACTATATTCCAATTACCATTTTACTGGCAAGAGTTTTTGTTGATAAAAATTAAAAATACGCTGTCTTGAACGTCGTTTATTAGAGAAATACAAAGGAAGTATGTCATTTGTAAAAGTAACTTGTTATTCTAAGGAAATACACATATTTGAAAATTTATTTTGCTTAAGTGATATATTTATTTGCTTGCGGTATGCCAAAACTTGAAACACGGATGTACGTAAAGCCCTGGTACGGTAGGACAAGTAGGGCAATAATAGGGAGACCTTCGGCGAATCTTCTGTTTAGTACAATATCTGCACTGTACCATTCCACTTTTATTTTTAGCTTCCTAGCCTAAGCTAGGTAGCTATTGTGATAGTCGTTTTTTGATCATGGTGTTTTTCATCAAATGTAGACGTTTCAGGTCATTCTAAGACTTTTTGGCAAGGTGGCACATTTCCGTCCGTATGTATGTGTGTATGTCTGTTGGCACTTTTACAGGAACACGGCTCCACAAATTTTGCTGAATTTTTGCATACGTATATCAGAGATGGTCCATAGGAAACTGACGGGGCGTTTTTTTTTAAACACTTTTGAGCCGAGATATGACGTCATAGAACATTTTTTTCAATGAGACCGTATATATATTTTTGTATTGCATCGGATAGAGGGTATTTTTCTCTACACGATGTGCGAAAATCGTAATAGGTTGGATAAGGAAAAAATTGAGAAAAAAATTAAGAAAAGAAGGCGCGCGCGCCAAACGCGCCCTCCAGTTCAGTTGTGGCTGTGGCTAGGAAGCTCTTCTGTCAACGTGTTGACAACTAGTTTTGAACTGGCTGCGGGAAATGCGGCAAGTCGTTTGGACGTCAACTTTCTTGAGATACCTCAACATTCTTTATTAGATCTTCTATTACTATCTCCCGAAATTCCAGGAATGGCACTGAGGTTTTTGTGACTTTCTTATATAATGTAATAACCGTTCCAAATAGATATGTCAAAGAGATGGAAAAACTCTTTCCAGAAACCAACTACCACTATACTGGCTAGGCATGTGATGGAGAAACTTCCCATATACCCACTGTTTAATCGCATTATCTCAGTTACGAACCGACGAAAATATATACTGCTTTGAAATAGATGTAAAATGTTGCCAGTAAAGTGGTAGTCGGTATATTATTATATGCCCCAAGTACCAGTATACTGGTAGTCGGATGTCAACGTGTTAGTACCTACCTCTATGGTTTTCATAAAATTACACTGATATTTTTCAATAGTAGGCTTGACGTTGACTCAGCATCTAGTAGCCTATCCAAATTTAAAAAAAATGAAATTGCCTATTTGTCCAGCTTAAGAAACTGCACTTCTTTACCTCTGATTCTGCCAGTTTTCAAGATTCCTGTAATTATAACAATTCACCCTGAATAGGTAGAATGCCAAAATTTGTTTTTATTGATATTGTATTTGATTGCTAATTTTTATTAAATGTTCCAACCAACCAAAGAGAATGTAATTGTTTTCTTCATGGTGCAGTAAATGTTTCTTTGGCATGAGTTTGAGTAAAGCTCTTCTATGTAAAGGAATATTAATGTTCTTAATAGTAATGAGTAATACAACGTTAAAGATTTTTTGTATTTGGAAATCCGAAGGGAAATCCTCTAAAATAACTTTTTCATTCAATGAAGTTCCGCCCGGTGGACCATTCTGCCCCAGCCTGATGCTGCTTCTGGAAGAAAATATTGATTAGATGACTAAAATTTGAATAAACAAATTTTGAGAACGCCTATTCTCTCGCCTTTTCTTCTTCTTATGTTCAATTGTGTGTGATTTCTTGTTATGCCAATAATCACTCGACAAAGTTTTGATACTTATTATGAAGTTATCCAGCATTGCTTGTTGAATTTGTTCACATAGAGTAACTGCTTCACCTCCCAGCTCCCATACCCCACAGCGCCTCAGGGCTTGGTTCATAAATATCCCATGCTTACTCTATCGAGTTTAGGTGCACGCAAAGCTGTTATATGGAAGTTATCTCGATTTATATTTTCATAACTATTGCCATTTCGGGGTGAAGCTAATGAGGTTACTCATTATTTATTATGACCAAAAAGTGCGGATTTCGCCGAAATTTTTTAGTCATGTAGTGCATGTCATTAGCTCTGACTAGATTAATTGCAGTGCCTCCGTGGGATCAGGAAACGATTCACGATTGTCAAATATATCATCCCTACTCGAACACATCAGCTGTCTGAAAATCGACCGAATCTAAACTCATCAGTAAAATAATGCATTCCTATTCTTGCACATTGTCTCGCATCCTCCAACTACACTTGTTTGTTCGCTCTAGTTGTATAGGTACCCTCGATAGTACCCTTCTAAGAAGGCCGAGAAGAAGGCTTCTCCTGTGGTATTTTCCAGATTTTATTCTGCCAACATAGATCTGTTCTGTAATTCAATGCCAGGCTTAAAGAGCAACAGTTTGTATCATCGTTGATTGGTATGGTGACGGATTTTTTGGGCAAGGAAAACGCCTAGAGGCTTACACTAATTAGATATAAATACCACCACGTATATCACAATGTTCATAATTATCTACCTTCTGGTTTATAAAATATTTTCTTGCAATTTTATCTTTGTTAAAACGTGTTTACAATGTGATCTTTGCTCAATTATTCGAAATTGACGATTTTTTGTTGCAAAATAGGATCCTTTGTACTTGCCCAAGTTTTCGTATAATGTGTATATTATTTGTCATATTTCTAAATTATCTTAAGTGTACTCCCTTATATAAAAACCGCTTACAAGGTTAATGTTATTTGTTGATCATTAAATTGATTGTTCTATAATTTAATTGACTTTATTATTTTGTTGAGGATAGCTCGCATTTTCATGCAGGACCTGTTCAAACTATTTTCTTGTAGTCTCTACATTTTAATGGAAAATTAATTTTAATGTGGAATTTTAAATTCGTGGGGCATAGCATGAAATGATACAAAATGCAAATATTTATTTAGTAATATTATATGCTACTCGGTGAAGTGTGCACAGAAGAAATTAATGCACGATTCAGACAGACTTAATCTACCGGTTATGTATGTTTTTGTGTTCATATTAGATCATTATTGAATTATTATTAGAATATTAATCTGTTACATTTGACTATATTCTTGCCTAATTGTATCTCTAAATTATTTTTATCAGTTTCCTAAACAACAGAAATTAATGTGGGAACATTTAGCAGCGCTCATTTTTATATTATGTTCTTGCAGTTACGTAGAGATAACATAATTTTTTTTTGGTCAATGTGTAATTTACCCTTTGGAGTTTGACATATTATTGTACCGTTTATGTGCTAAAGTTAGCTTTAGTGAGCTAATTCACTGTATACAAAGGGTTAACAACATTAATTTAGCTGATTCACCTATCACGGATTAGCACCCAATGATAAGATCTATAACTTAATACCTACCTATATACTTTAAATATATTATTATGCGTCAAGTTCTATTGACATCAGGGTTTGACTTAACATACAAAGAAATAAATACATACCACGTTAAGTTGGTGAGCTTATGGAATGTATGTAACTGATCTATTTTGATAAGGCAGCGCACAATTAGAATAATAGTTTCGCTACCTTGTTCGCTACATGCAATGTGGCGAAACTTGCAATATTTAATATTTAGGGAGTGCCTCCGTAGCCGGCGCCGGCCTTGCGTATAGTTGCCGGCGCGCTTCTATTTGGGAACGAAAAAGACTGATACAACGCATACGCATTTTAAACAGACCCCCTTAGCTGCCCTCTCGCACCAGACACACGCATTTTTTTTGCAAAAAAGATCATGTAAAAATCCAACCTCAAAAAACTCTACGGGAGCCGATCCTACCCGGGCTAAGCATTAAGCATACCAAATTACCAGTTCTATGCGATAGCTCCCTACCTACCGTCGCTGCTGGATGCCTTACAACTAACAAGGTACTTAAACTGCCCTATTATTAATTCGTTATGGAAACCGGCAACAATACACCTATAAAACTGTAGCCGGCTCCGGTTACGGAGGCACTTCCTAATATTTAGGCGAAACTATTATTCTAATTGAACCCTGTCTTATTAAAATAGATCAGTTATATTCCTTAGACCCGGATTATACGTGTGAGAGTCAAGCGCAAAATGCTGAACTATTTACGTTGCATCGTGTGCATAAATTATAATTAATTGAATAAATTGCTATTGTTTTTTCTAAAAGATGTCGAAGCATTCGTATTTTTTGAAATTGGATCCTATTTTGAAAAGTTCAATAAATTCTGTAGAATGTTTACTGAGGTACTTGCCTATAAAAAAAATTAAATACAGTAAGTAAGAAGTGGGATTGATCTTAGGTAAAATATGTAATCTAGGGATGCAATCTCGGAAACAATTATTATTTTTTGGCAAAGTTGAATGGGAAATGACAAAGTACATTATTTACATGTAAATGTGTTTGTCGAATTGCTTCTTTGTTGAATAAAATCCTT
This sequence comes from Xestobium rufovillosum, assembly GCA_963966045.1. Lineage (NCBI taxonomy): Eukaryota > Metazoa > Arthropoda > Insecta > Coleoptera > Ptinidae > Xestobium > Xestobium rufovillosum. Next base: position 18,710,738 of record OZ014494.1, read on the forward strand.
TTGTTATATTGTGTGGCAGGGCCGTACCTAGGGAGGGGGTTAGTATCTGAAAATAAAAATATATAGTAGTAGACCCCGAGTCCCATTCATCGTACCTTTTTCGTCTTTAATGATACCTGTAAATATAATGATAGAAGTAACCTAAGATCATTCTTCATTTGTCGATATGGTGTGGTATTAAATAAGTTTACGAACGACGAATGAAAATAATAATGAGGAAAATGTTTTATTACAAGTAATAAGTATTAATGGAGAGCGCAGGAGAACTTTCCGCGACCATTCATGTCATCTTCCAGATTATTGGAAAAATAATGCGCCCGCCAATTTTCGAAATCTTTGAATTTCTGAAAAATTTTCGAAATCTTTGAATTTTCCAGAGTCAGCTGCTGTTATAGCGTTCTCGTTTTAGTATTTCGGGGGGTGGGGGGAGTTGACCCCTCTACCCCCCCCCCCCCACGTACGAGCTCAAACATACGTGATCAGCAATTCATTTCAGTTCGCCTAAGTTCTATTGAGTGAAATATGAAATTCCATTATTCCGCCTATACCACCATGCTTCGCGAGCACGAACGTGCAGGAAAATACGTTTTCCTTTGAAGTGTCGACAGGTAACGAAAGAAGACTGCATCATCAAGTCGTTTTGTTCCGAAAGCAGAAATGTGCATGGTCTTTGGTGGGTGGTCTAGTTCTGTAAAATAAAAAAGTAGCGTTTGAAATTTGCTTCTGATTCATTACTTTTGTATATTTTAAAAACATGTTTATACTTATACAGTAGGAAGCTAAAAATACTTTGTTTATAAGTACATACGTCTGCTTCCGTATTCTTTTGTTAAATATTGTTTGGATCTGAGACTTTGCCAAAAGTTCTCAGTTTTATGTATATGGAAGAGCATACATTAACCTTGGGAGTCGCATTTTGTGCAGCACTTTCAGTGCAAGAGTTTCTTTTCAACCGGGATATTTTCTGCCGTTTTGAAGTCTGGGTTAAATTTAGAGTCGTTCATAAAAGAGGTCGGGTTTTGAATCTTCCTTTTATTCTCTGAAAATATGTTGAATGAATTGAATGAGACTTGAATGTAGCGTCTGTAGTCAACATTATTTTATTGTCGAGGAAAATTTGTGTGAAAATATCTAAATATTGTAGCTAGTTTTTGATAGTTTTTCGCATCAGTTCGTAGGATTTTAACTGCTTTTTTGGTCATACCACATTTTTAAAGTGCAGAAGTTTTCAAATGGTGGTGGAATAACATAATCTTATATGAAAACAAAAATTGTCAATCTCTAACAAATAATTTTATGTACCATGGTTGACAATATTCATTACCAGCTTAATTCGCCATCAATTCGTTCGAATTTTATATACTATATACACACAGCACGCTTCCGAGCAAGAAAACGTCACCCATGTTATGCCAGCCCAAAAATTATGGCCATCAGAAAAAATTAAATAGAATGGAATATGGAATAAGCCATAAGCAAAGTACCGAAATCTATAACTCGCTTGTGTTTCCTGTAGAAAATTGGACTTTGCTTTTAGATATTAATTTAAGATTCTTGCATTGTTTTATCTGAAATAGAATTAGAAGTTTAGACTTTACTTTTAAACATTAATTTTTCATTTTTGTTTGATTTTTGCTTTGTATTAGCTAAAGTAAAAATAGAAGTTTAGATTTTACTTTTATAACATTGGTTTCTTAGTTCTTATCTTGTTTTCTTTACATAAGCAAATGACAGAAAATTGAGGAGACTTTATAAAGCCGGTGGATTCTGAGATAAAATTTTATCTAAATGTTGTTCAGGTTTTTTGGCAGAGTCCTCCCTGTTGACCTAGTCACGAGCCACCACTGCTTTGCCCCATATCTTCGTAAAACTGCCATGTTTATATTGAAACTTTACTTGGATAATAGAATTTGATTTGTTTTTTCTTTTTTAGCGTCACTATGTTTGAGTAAGTTCATAATAGGCGTCGTTGGTAGTACAACACAAGCAAATTCTGATAATATAAATCGGCATATATTTTTTTACTTAGCTAGGCACGTGTCATAGAATAATAGAAATAATGATTTATTTATTTAGTGTGGCCCGGATAGATATTTCCACTCTTTTGAAAAGAATTTTGCGAAGGGGAAATTACACCAAGATCATGTACCTACCAAATTTTTGGAAATTTTCCTTGGATCACTATTATTTGGTTATGTATTTTTGCTTACAAATATGTACTCGTAATGTTATATTAATATTTCTGCATAAATTGTGATAGATAGACTGTCGATCAATCTAACAAATGGAAAGTGACGTTCAGAGTCCAAATTAGCAAATGAACATATTAAGTGTTTGTAATTTTTAAGTGACCTTTGTTCTAGTTTTTATTGCTTATTGGTTTGTGGTATATATGAAAAATTGTTCAGACGCAATTTCTAACGTCCAAAAATATCTATGTATAGGTATAGTTCATTTAGGGAAACGTCAATTCCAAGCAACCGATGTCAAAGTACGCTTTTTAAAGACGTTCATAAATAATTGGGGAGGATGAAACCTTTGAATAAATTGAACAGGTGAAAAATCAAGTTCGTGGATCTATTGATTCTGTGATTATTAAAAACTTGTAGACCGACGCGGCCCGTAATCATTTCAAATATTATTTTGTAAAATGTTTAAACACAAAATTTAACGTTTTGCGCATGTGCAGAATTCTCAGTGGCGTTAACCGCTTGTATTTTCTGTTTGTTTCATTAATTTCTTAAAAAAGTTAATATGAAATTGTAAACGAAGTAGAAGTTGTTCTCTAACTGGTAACACAAATCAAATGCAGGAGTGCAAAAAGGGAAACAGTTGGTAATTTACAGTAATTTACGAGGTAATTTATATGAACCTATGTGCTTTCCGTTTTTAATTAACTTGACGGTTTCGTATTTCAAAAATTTCGTAATTTCAAATTGCATTAATTTTTTGGAGTTTACTCCTTAAGAATCGATTTTCATTTTCAGTTATAGCCCGCGGTACGGAAATTTTATGAGTAGTAAAATCAAGCGTTACATTTCGCGTTAACTAAAAGTAACGCGTTACGTACATTGAAATTATGCATGTATCTATGGATACGGCTGTTTATGTCTGACTGCATATACCTAGAGCATGGACATAGTGAAAATAGAGTGGCATAGAGTAGATATGACAGTTGGCGACGCCAACTTGGCGTTGAAAAGTCAGCATTTGCAGTGTTTGTTCGTTCCTAAATTTGTTGAATCTTGCCGAAATGTGAATCAACGCCTATTCGAACACCAGGAAAAGTATTTATTTCATTGCCAGTGGGATCGACGTTTAGCAGATTGTCACTTAATTACTGAATTTATAAACAATTTATATTTTGACGTAGTTGGACATTTTCGAATATAAACCATCTGATAAATACACATTTGGGTATAAAACTGACATTCGCGTCTACCCTATTATCAAGTGATTGAAGTTAAAATAATCGTTCGTAAGGAGTAAACTCCAGTCGTGCGTCGGAGCTGACACACACAAGTTTTTTTTTTTCGCCGTAACACTTAAAAAATAAAGATTGGCCATAAATTTAAAAAATCTCGCCATTTTTACACCACAGCGATTCAGGCGCTTCCGTCGGACGTGGGTTACGTAACTTTCCCCAAACGTGATAGTGTCCAAACTATTTAATAATAAATTGATAATCTGTAATCGAAATTTTCCTACTACAACGAGCATGGACCAACTTTTTATTGGATAGGTATGCTTTTAGACATTAAGAGTCCAGTAAAGCAGGTCAAAAGTTTCACCTGCGGGGCAGAGTGTCGGTGAGGTATCCGTTAAAAAACGGAACGAACTATCAGGTGTTGCAACACCGATAATGACGTGATTTTTTAATCACATTTATGGACACAAGAACAACACACATTCAAAGCCCGCGCTTGTAGTACCTAATGAATGTGACAACGCCGCTCTGAGTTTACGCTCACTCTCTACGGGACGGCAGCACATGCCAAGGCATATTTTGCGTTTGTAGCAGGGTTTCAACGATTTAAATCATTTGATTTAAATCACTATTTAAATCGCGATTTTAATCACCTGATTTTTTTTATTTTAATCACTGATTTAAATCAAAATTTGTGAAAACGTTTATTTTATACTTTTATAGCAAAAAATCATCATAAGGTTCTCAGTCCGAAGACTGGTTGGACGCGTACCTCCACTCTTTTCTATCCTGAGCTAACCTACGCATTTCCCTAAAAGTAGAACATCCTACATCCCTAACTATTTGAGAGCAGTAGTCTAATCTAGGCCTACCCCTACCTCTTTTTATTCCTATCTCTGACTCTACTATGTCGCGAACTATTCCTTCGTGTCTTAGAAGGTGTCCTACCATCCTATCTCTCCTACTCTTTATTGTCTTCCATACCTTTCGCTTTTCCCCAACTCTTTCTAATACTTCCCTATTGCTAACCTTATCTATCCACGGTATCTTCATCATGCGTCTGAAGCACCACATTTCAAACGCTTCTACTCTTTTTCGATCCGCTTCTCCTATTGTCCAAGTTTCGCACCCGTATAATGCCGTACTCCATACATACGACTTTAAGAGTCTCTTCCTAGTCTCTATATTAACCGTTCTCGAACATAACAGTTGTTTCTTTTTGTTAAACGCAACTCGGCCCTGCGCTATTCTTTGTTTTATATCTTTAGTGCTCCTACCGTCTTGAGTTATTTTACTTCCTAAATAGCAAAAAATAAAATTAAAAAGCAACACATTTTACTTAAAAAACATTTCTTTTTAAATGAATAACAATCTTAAAACGTTAAAACATTAAAAAAAATACACAGCATGATATAAACGTAATGCCAATAGATTAACAAACTAAAAAAATCACAATTTTGTAACTACTCATTGAAATACTTATACAAGAATACTAATTTCGCTGCCTTATCCGTCCCCAGCCTATTTCTTAATTTACTAGGTGGTGCTTTATTTATAATGAATAACTTATATTTGATTTAAATCAAAAAAAACCTGATTTAAATCAAATAAATCGATTTTTTTGATTTTTTTATTTTAATCGTGATTTTTTTAAACCCTGGTTTGTAGTGCTTTCGCTATACTAAGATTAAACCTTCAGCCTAGTAAATTTAGCAACATGAAAGCCTAATTACGGTAGAAGAAGGTATATTTTATGGCTCTATAGAAACAATTTTTCGAAAACTGTAAATCTCGTGGCGCTATGCACGCGTGAAGATGGCCAATTTCATGAGTGAACTGACACTTTCTAAGATAAAATTTGTAAATTTTCTTTCTATAGAAGCCTAAAGTAAAGTTTCGTTTATAAACTGTCCAAAATTAAACACTTCAATTTTCACCGTTTAGAAATGAGCGTAGTACTGCGAAGTCAGTTTTCAGGTTCATTTTAAAGGGGCTTGCCGGACTCTTAATCTGTTATTATTGTAATTTGTACAGAATCTATGTATTTCAAATTTTCAAAAGGATGTTAATAACTAAGATATTTTAGTTGAAACCAGTATACAATGGAATAATGAGATCGAACTCTTATTTTGATGTTATCACGTTTGATAATATGATTTTTATGTATTCTCTAAGTTCCGTTTACTGAATAGCAACATGCGTATATTTGGCATCAGATCATCAGAAGTTAATTGAAGTTTTCGGAAGTAAAATTATCAGACACACTTATTTTGGGAAACACAAATTGAAAAAGTGACAAAAAATATAAATATATTCGGGCCTACTGAAATATAATCAGATATCAATATAAGATTTTGAAGTAAATCAAATTATGTTTAGACAGATGAGGGATTTAAAAAATTAAATATATTGAATAAAGTTTGTAGGAGTGATATTTTGACGGAAAAAAAGAGTAAGAGCTTCGCTATCTCTAAAATTGACAGTTCTCGAAACAATCATCCCCAAATGCCAGTTCACCTTTAATTAATGTACCTATAAGAATTAAGAAATTAATATATTCCCATTGTAACGCCACATTTTCAAAATGGCATATAAAAAATGATGAGGAAGAAATATTTTAAAAAGTCCGTTAAAAACGAAATTAGATTATGTGCGGAATAAATGGGCCAGCATGTATAAGTAAAAGTAATTTTTTTACTCGTGGAATATTAAAAACAAAATTGTATTTTTTGCTCTAAAATGCGTCATAAACACTAGTTTTTGTCTTGTTACAGTATGGAAGAGCAAATATAGAACAAAGTAGGAAAAGTAAAAAGAACAGTGATAGTGACGAAGATGACAGTATTAGTGAAAAAATTAGCAATACAGATTCAGCGAAAGTATTGGAAAGTACAATAAAACCGGTGAATGGTTTGAAAAATGGATGGAATGGTTTCCATCCAAAGCAAAATGGGAACATGCTCATAAGCAGAGATGACAAGCTTGTACTCATTCCGGAGCCGCCAACTATTCCCAGTAAAACAGAAGAAGAGAAAAATGAATTGAAGGCCCCCGACGAAGAACAAAACAAAAGTGGAGAATCAAAGGTTTTTGTTGTGATTTTTGCACACTTTGAGACTTTCTTATATACAACTAATTGTAGGTGAAGAATTTTGAGTTGAGTACCGTCTTTGATTACATTAAAGTAGGAGTTGAAGCGATAATAGAAGATGAAGTGACATCCAGATTTGAAGCGGAAGAATTGAAAAATTGGAATTTACTTATCAGAACAAATACAGGTTATGAGTTCATATCATGGAAAATTACTGTTATTTGGCTGTGTGGTTTCTTCGTAAGATATTTCTTCTTATTTCCATTGCGCGTTCTAATCTGCTTTTTTGGGGTAAGTTGCAATGTAGATTTTATATTTTAATTGATATCCAAGCACATGATTTACGTTTGCGACGTACACGGTTTCATGAAGATAACTTTTGATATTGTAAGGACGTTCACTTGCCATCGTGATTATGCCGTGTAATAATAAGTGTTACAGGTTTTTTATGTTTCATGCTCGTGGAACACACTAGTAAATCAACAGTGGAACTACTGATAAAGAGAATCTTTGTTTATTTATAATTTCTATATATAAATTTTATATTAATGTTCAACAGTTTGTAATATTCAAAATTAGTTTTTTTAAATACCATTGAAATGCTGAATTCTGCAAATTTTTATTTTTGTTATTAACCACACATACTATCTATGCGTTTTCTTTTATTTGCTGCTTAAATTTGACTATAATTGTTTCCACTGGAATAATAATATAAGTAACAAATGGAAATGAGCTGTTTTAATTTCTAGATTAAACTTATTGTCCTATTTTATAGACAGATAGTTGTCCAATAAAATTTAATTACTAGTTATAATTACAAATGAAACAAAAAGGTAATAAAACAATTAAAAATTGACAGATTGCGTGGCTTCTCATTTCAACATCTTTAGTAGGCCTGTTACCTGCTGGTCGGGTAAAACGATTTCTGGTGCACAGAACCTACCTGGTAGCATTTCGTATAATGACCCGTTCAATCAGTAATGTTATTACCATACACAATAAACATTTAAGACCCGGCAAAGAAGGTGTGTGTGTTGCCAATCACACTTCTCCGATTGACGTTGTCGTATTATCTTCAGATAATAGTTATTCTTTGGTAAGTTAAGCTAGGCTGAAATGGATTGTGGGAGTTTTTCGCTAGCTCGGAGCTGAATGTATTGTATTGTTTGCACAGGGAGGATTCGAGAGTTGTTCAGTGCTTAGCTTGAATCAAATATATTTGGTGCCACTTTTTGCAACTTGTATATAATACATGCCATAAACAAAATGGGGTTTTTAGATATAATGGGCTTCGTGCGGGATATAACTTAAGATTATTGAGACAAATGAGACATACGACGATTAAATAACTGTAATCTCAGAATTATCTTGATTTACAGCAATGCTTTAATACGGAATTATTATTTTATGATTGCCCAAGGCACTCATTTTGCACTCATAGAAAGGAATTCTCAAAGTATATAATTGTGTAATTAATGCAGTAGAAAATGATGCATAAAAACACATAATAGTAGTTATTTACAATAAAAGTATTGTAACAGCTCATATTATGATACGAGATGGGGAAATTTTCAAGCGAGGGTGAATGCCGAGTTTGATAATAAGAAAGGACATTTCCACGGTCACTGTATGATTTTTGAAAAGACATCTTAGATTTTCCTTACAACATTTTGCCATTTGGTGCTTTGTTTTGTGCTTGTATATATAAAGGGGTATTTGCAGGTTTGGCATTTGACGCTGTGCACCGCATTGGTGGGATACATACCAGAAGGTTCATTTAAGACGAAGGCAAACAGATTTGTGTCTATCATGTGTTTTGGTTTCCTGTCGAGTGCTTTGTCCTCATCGATCACGTATCACAACCCAGAGAACAAACCGAAAAATGGAATTTGCGTGGCAAATCACACTTCGCCTATTGATGTGCTTGTTTTAATGTGCGATAATTGTTATTCATTGGTAGGTTTATGGCAATTTTGGGATGTCTGTTGTGCGCTGTTGTCTGTGTCCTTCTATATAAGAAAACCTTCGGCAATTTGTAAATTGTACTTGTTTTAAATTACATAATCAAATCTGCACTTTATCTTTCTCACCTTTGAAATCATGAGAAAGAATAAAATAAATTAGAAATCGAGTTTGCTGAGAAACAGCTGAAAAACAAATCATTTTGGGAATTTCCAAGTTTGTAATTAATGTATGTACAGTTTTATTTGATAGGTACACGGAAATATAAATGGACAATTGCATATTATGTTAATTTGATTTCAATTTGGTATATGTAAACAAAAATCGAGACAAAAATAGTTTGCACTCATAGTGGCTATTTAAATATTTTATATTCAATTTTCGCGATTTTTTGTGTGCTGAGCTAAGTTGTTTTGAGTCAAAATCTAAAAGTATCATTGCAAACATGTTCATTATTTAATTTTGTCCGTTGACGTCTTTTGTTACTTTTAGTTATTTCAGACGTTTACCGTTTTGTCTTTGAAATGGAAAACTAAGATAATAATTGTCAAAGAATTTCTTTTGACTTTAAATGCTGTTTTGTATTATTGTAAATAAGGTGGGCATATTCACATACTATGTTTTTCATTCATATACAGTATGTCTATATCGTAAGTTTCCTAACTCGTGTCGTTAATTGGCGTCCCATTTAAAGTTTTTTTAATAAAGTATTACTCTCGGTCTTACTTCTTAATGGACAGCAATTTAAAATTATTTTCACTACAGTCTGTACTATTTCCACCTTTATGTATTTTAAATGGAACGTCTAAACATGCATTCCATAGTGTTATCAAGCAGTGGCACCTCGTGAATAAAACGGTCAGGTGTTCTGCAGGAGAAAGTTTATGAAATTTCAGATGTGCCAATGAAAATTTTAGTAGGTACCTATTTTTCCACTAAGTCGTTCTGAATTTCCTTAGACGCTACTTTGAAAACCGTAGAATTTTGTAACTGATCTAGTCTTATTTAGTTCTGCCGCGAAATATACCCGTGTTTTGAGACGTTTCTGTTTCATTGAGACCTCTTAGAGCCACTCCAAAATCGCCGCAGAACTTTATACAATTAAAAAATTTGGACAAAACATACCTGTTTGTTGTACATTAACCCAGTACGCCGAATCCAGTTGAGCACGAGTATTTATTTTTCCGAATACAGCCAGTTCCATTTGATTGTAAACGTGATTTTTGGAATTTTCATGTTTTCCAATCTCTCTCTCAAATGCACAAGATCTTTTACACCCGTTTCAGTCCAAGTATTGCCGCCTCCAAATAACACACACGGAAAACAAAATAACGTATTTCTTTCGGTTACATCCACAAATCCCGTTATTTTTAGCATAAATTTCTCTAGTAAATTGTCATTTGTAATTTTTGCCGCCGCTACTGCCCAACACTTCGATAAAAATTTTCGGCAATGGGCGGCCTTCGGATTTAACTTTTAGGTTTTCCTCGTATGTTATTTGGCAAAACCTTTTTACCCTTAAATTGTAAATTACTCCCATTTTATGATTTAAAAAACAATAATTTATAAATACGTGTACGCGGATATGCGCAAATTATACTTGTTTATAAACGACACAAACGCACGGTCCCGCGCTTTCCGTAATACTGAAACTAGAACCAGTAATATCTGTGCTTTGTGCAGCACATATGGGTCAATAAACTGCATATATTTCTATTCAAATAAATGTAGGCGCTGCGGTGTGTGCGCGGGTATGCGGGGTTGGCTAGAACGAGCACAGAACTGCTTTAAGTTGGCCAGCTAGTTTTGAATGATATTAAAGCGACGTTCGTTTTCGATATTGAACTGTCTTGCTCGGTAATGCAAATACATACGATGTCTACGTTTGTTATGGTTTTAAGCGCCGCGCGGGGATATTCTTCATAAATAAATCCTGTAAATTATCATTTTACCCCCTACTTTAAATTTTTAACTAATAAACTAATAAGCAGGTGTTATAATAATCATATTAAAGAAAATATTTGGCAGTTTTGCAGCTCTGCAGCACTTATACAGTAGCCGCCACTGTTATCAAGGATGATTTTTGTCTAAATTGTGTTTTTATTTTACTTTTTGTAGATTTTGACAGCTGTAGATGATTTTGAAAATTAGGTACCAATCTTGGCATTGAATAAAGTTGCAGCAGTGATATTTTTATGGTATCCGGGAGCGAATACCCCAAGTTCCGTAATTTTATTTTTCACATTCAATTACATATACATTTTCAACCCTTAAATTATTCTTATGCCATTTTGATAATGTTTCTACACAATGTGAGAAATGATCTCGAAATTTATTAATTTTAGTGGTAGGGAGTTTAACACAACACTGTAACATAAAAATTACAGTGTTCCTTTACAAGAACTTAAAGTTTTGAAACTTAAAAAAATTATATTTTGTTCATGTCTTCGCACCTATGATAATCAATTTTTAACAGTCTTAACTTCAGTCAAGAACATCAAGAAAATACAGGTAGCTCAAACGTCAAACATCGTCCTAAACATTCTCATTCTGAAGTCATTTGTGGAATATACAGTGACTGTTGCATTAAAGAAATTAAATAAGGTGTTGTGCATTCTGCATAAGTGAAAATAATGTTAAATTCTGGTCCTTGAGAAAAGAATAAGTCATGTATGCATTCCTCCTTATGAATGTAATCAGCATTTGCTCTTTGTACAATGATTGCAAGGTTTTCTTATCTGTCTCATTCGCTACATTTTTTGTGGTTTTCATATTTTCACATTTTTTGTCTCTGTGTGTTGTGTGAAGCAATTTAGAATATTTGTATTATTTCTCCTGTGTATCGCTACACACTTTCTGTATTTTCTTAAAAGAAGGCAAGAGTTTGGTAAATGCATATTATGCTCTCTCAAGAAGAGAAAGGACAGATTGTTTATTCCACGTGAGGCACGCCGTGAAGTTGGTATCTATTTTTGTAATAATTGAATTTCATTAAAAGTTGTAAAAAGCAATTCAGATTGTCTTGGTGACGGTAATAGTAAACTATGCCAATCGAATACGCGAATGAAATTGCATAGTTTTAAACTCTTGTTACTAACTAACAAAGTGTTGTTTTTTAACACTATGCTTTACATACAAATACAAATGCTAGATGTACTAAGGTTCTGCTCATGATATTACCTAATTCGTCTTTCCAGCTTGTCCCACACAAACTAAGAGATTTAAGTTCAAAACTGTGCTGGCCACTCCAGAACTACAATGCTGACTTTAACAAGGCAGTTTCTGACAATTCTGGCTACATGTGGATGAGCATTATCATACATTTAAAGAAATTCGTCACAACTGTCACTTATCATTCCAAACAAACCCCTTATCTGCAGCACCAGCCGATCAGATGTATAAAAACATAACGGATAGCAACCAGCCACAGATTAGTTGGTGGATAGTGGAGGTTTGTTTGGAATGTAAACTACGCCACTACTTGTGTGATCAATTTATTACTTTTTCATAAACTCCACAAAAAAGTATTATGTATTTATTTTTTTGGCATGACAATTTCAAAAAGTAAATATCAACATTTGAGATGTATAGTATTTTTCAGATTTGTTGGCGTTTGCGCCGCCATATCCGATTATCCAAGCAACCGCCAGCAGTTCAGTAGTTTCCAAAATTTTGCTGTTGCTAGGATCCGCGACAAGGTGTGCTCTGGACACGACACACGGCATTTTGACGTTTTCCCTCAAGAAATGTATTCTTTTACCCACATTAGCCCGTTCACACAAAAGACGCCGGTTATTTTCTAGTTCGTACTTAAATCTGCTATTGGTTATAAACGCCACAACCTTGTGTCAGAAATATCCACTATTTGTTTTGATTTTAATTTGTTATTTAAAATTTTTAATGTAATGTGTTATTTCTTTTCTTTCATGGAATAAATAGCATTCCTTACTTCGGTTTTAATGCTGTCAGTTACATCTTCACTTTTTAATTTTGATTTGCCTTTTTCCGGGCGTTGCAGCAGACAAACCTCGTTTTTCCTCTCCAACTATGCGCGACACGCCGCGTAGAATTACTTTTGATGCATCGGCCAATCGCTCCTGGTCACAAGTTAAAGGCAATAGAGGACCATTATTTTCCTTCTCTCTAGTAAAGTATTCAAAAATATTTCGTAAAACTTCTCGACACTGTTTGGTAAAAACATTTCCAGGCATCTTTACACCCACAGAACACCTGACAATCAAACTGACAGTTATACTTGAAAGGCAATAATTTTTAATAAATTGCTTGGTGACCACTGGATATTGCAAAATAAGCATATTAATACTGAAACCATTTTGTTTCACACAACCATAGTAAGAAAGAGTGAGATCAAATACGGAAACGTGAGAATATTCTCAAGTCATCTTACGGCAGTAATTAAAATTCAACAAATCCATTTTAGAAAAGGGAGAAAGACATATGAACGTAATGCGGAGATTACTGCACACACACGCCAAGATATCTGAAAAGAACTATATGTCCATTTACTTGACATTCATTGCCTGAAATTGCTTCACGATTATAAAGATTTTCATGTTATTTAGAATGTATTAGCTATCGTTAGACATATGGTAAATTGTTTCTATTACCTGATTCCGGGATGCACATATCTCAGAATTTATTTTGAAATTGTTACTTAGTGGATAATCGTGTTTTTAAGTGTTTATTAATAAAATGATCTCATGTCAATGATTTTGGAGGTACTTGAAATTTTCCCACTAATATGCTAAAGATTATTTGGTCAAAAATATTCTTTTAAGAAAGTACAGAAAAATTTTATTTGTTTATTACTGAGAAAGTCTGAAACTGAATGATTGTCGGCAATCTCTGGTAATTGCTGACAGTAAACATGCAATTTGGTGTTTGTTGGAAATATTTGAATAATTAATTACCTAGTTAATTAATTCGATCTTTCCTCAGTGTCTATCAACAGTCTCAAATGGTAAATTATAAACGTTCGAAAAACCAATCAGAATGTTTTAAAAGTCTTTAATGTCATCTCTGGAACAATTTACAATGATAAGTTAGATATGATGGGTCCGGTAAAGTTAGGTCACATGAGTTTGTTAGTGCCCTAGGAGTAGTTGTTCGAACAGTCCAGTACCACTCATTACCGCCGCATAATGGGGAAGATCCGCTTAATCGAATTTATAACTTCTAGTACTGTAATATCAAGCACAAATAGAATATGTATCACGTACAACGTAAAAATTTTGATTATGCGCCATACTAAAATAAAAACATGCAACTAGAAAAGCAGCATACCCAGGAGGGCTAAAACGCGCGCTTTCTGTGACGTAGGAGACCTATCCGTTGCGCCGTGATATAACGCGTCTCCCTGGATAAAGTGGGGAGGAGTCGAAGAATGAGCGGGGGCTCAGGGTGTTAACGGATCGGTTTGCGCATGTGAAAATCCCTACCTAATCTGTAGGCCCCGTACGTCACAGCGTCATTCAAATATTGTGTTTCAAGTGCGATGCACGTTTCGTATTTAATTATGACGAAAATAAGTCTCAAATATAAAAAACGAAAATTGCAGAATTTGTTTTGGATAGTAAACTATTCAATAGGATCATTTTCAAAATTTGCGGGTTTTCCCCATTCGGCTAATAATTAGCTCTTGCTAATACTTGCACCAAGCGTGTAAGTATACAGGGTGGCCCGAAATTAGCGTGCAATATTTTACCAGCTTTCTAAAAGAGAAGGCCTGAAAACGTTTTCTTCTTAGTATCTTCGAAACAAGTCCAGTTAAAATTATGAAATTTGATGGAATGTGTAAGTACCAAATGCTGAATCTTTTGGTGTAAACATAATTTTTAAAATTTAACAGGGGCGTCTCAAAGCTGGGGGTGGCGGAGGTAAGATTTACCCCAACTTTTTTCAGAGCATGTCATTTTCAATTTTTCCATACAAATTTGCAACTTCAGAGTTTTTTGCAAAAAAAATGTGCTCCTGTTTCGTTTTGATAGGAGGCACTGTTATCGAGCACAATCGATTAAAAAAATTCGCTGCATGCCCAAAAAATTCATACAAGAAGTGGAGAACTTCGTTTGTATACTTAACCGAGAGAGTAGCATATTTTTTTGCAAAAAAACCCGAAGTTGCAAATTTTTACGGAAAAATTCAGAACGACATGCTCTAAAAAATTTGGGGTAAATCTTTTACCTCCGCCACCCCCAGCTTTGAGACGCCCCTGTTAAATTTTAAAAAGTATGTTTACAGTAAAAGATTCAGCATTTGGTACTTACACATTCCATTAAATTTCATGATTTTAACTGGACTTGTTTCGAAGATATTTAGAAGAAAACGCCCTCAGGTTTTCTCTTTTAGAAAGCTAATAGCTCCCTTGCGAAGCATATTTCGGTATACGCTTATAGGATCATTTTGTTTTATTTTTGACCACAGAACACGCTGGTAAAATATTGCACGTTAATTTCGGGCCACCTGTATATACAGCAAGCAATATTGAATGGTTCGAGTGTGTAGGGCAAAACGCCATGATGAGTCCCAAAAGGACGAAACCAGTGGTCTACGGTTTTCCATGCACATTCGAAACATGCAATATTGAAAAACTTCTAACATGCATGTACTTTGTAGCTACTGTCTTTTGATTTTGATGGCATTCTAACTTTTGCCAAATTGTTCAAGTTAGGTTCTGACTTTTATTAAAAATTTTGTGACTCATGCGAGCTGACCCGATAAGACATTGTTGGACCTGGTCAGCCCTAACCGAAAAATTGAAAAATATTCAAAATGCGTCATAATTGTATTTGTGACAGGTAACAAAGATCACCATCAAAAATCCCCGGTATGAGTTTGAGTAACTAAAAAATCAATCAATATCTCTGACTTACACCGATGTAAATGGTGAATATTAAGATTCACCAAAGATTGTTGTCATTCACCAGTTTTGGACTTTGACAGAAGCATAATTTCTTTTAATTATGAAGGTGCAACGTCTCCTTTTAATGCATAATTAAACATTGCTCACCATTTTCACGTGCCAAGAAATAATAATGGAACTCTAAAATACCTTTATTTGCTATGCTAAAAAGTGCTACACTGATACCGGATTATACAAAGGTACATTTTTTCAAAGGTTTTATAATTGACGTTTATAGTGTTGAAGAACTAATAAATCATACTTGAAAGCAAGTGTTTTACGTATGTTTAAATAAATAATTGCAAAAAGTGTAATCTATACAGTGCTAATCAAATTATAAATAAAATTCGGGTAGTTTGTAAATTCTTGGAATGTGTTTAGAATATTAATTCGAAGTTAAAAAACAGGTGCACTCTTGAAACCACAATAAATTAAATAGTTTTTCGAACAAGTGGTCTATTGTATAGCAGTCAGTTTTATGTATAAGCCAATTTCACCATAATTATTATGTTGTTTCCGAATTGTAAATTTTTTTATATATTTTGAACTTTGCGTTTATTGCAAATAACATTTTTATTTGTATTTGCGTCAGTAAAACGCCACAATAAAAATAGGGAAGCATTTATGGGATTGGCACGTTAAGTGTACTTTTAAGTTCATTGGCAAGGTTTATTGCGACTTTTAACCTTCTCAATTCCGCAATTGATTTGTGACATAAGTATTTGTATAAATAATATACAGATTATTCTCAAATGCATTTCAAGGAGACGTTCATTTATTTGAACAAAATTAATATGTGTTGTCCAAAATAGATCGGTCAACGTCACGGAGGTTTTCTAGGAATCTTACAAAGGGCACTTGCGCGAGCTTCTCCCCATATTTGGTTTGAGCGCTCTGAAGTACGAGATCGACATGCTGTAGCTAAAAGGTACATTTCCAAAATTTTAGGTAAACTATTCTAATGTGTTAAAATAATTTTTAGATTGAAAGAGCATGTCTCCAATCCAAATAACCCTCCAATTTTAATATTCCCTGAAGGTACATGCATCAACAACACTTCTGTAATGCAATTCAAGAAAGGAAGTTTCGAAGTCGGAAGTGTAATATATCCGGTGGCGATAAAATACGACCCAAGATTTGGCGACGCTTTTTGGAACAGTAGTAAATACTCAATGATGCAATATTTGTATATGATGATGACCAGTTGGGCCATTGTATGTGACGTGTGGTATTTACCACCTATGCACCAACAAGAAGGAGAGAGCGCTATTGACTTTGCCAACAGGGTGAAGAAAGTCATCGCCAACCAAGGCGGATTAGTAGATTTAGTTTGGTAAGTAGTGGAATTCATTTGGTAAACCGAAAAGTCATGCAGGTAGGTATTTATATATTTTTCGTTAATTGAAGACTACCATCTTCAGATGTGTAGGGAAGTCTTCACTTTTCATTAGCATTATTTCTGGAACCTCGATCAAAATTTATTATTTACTTAAAATCCCGCTGATTGTTGTGACTTATAGGGATGGTCAACTCAAGAGGTCCAAACCAAAGAAGGAATGGCGAGAAAGGCAGCAAGAAGAGTTTAGTAAACGTCTCAAAGTAGAGTAAATTAGTAGGTATGATTTTTGTTTATAGGCTGAAGATAGTTGTTAAGTATTATCCACAGAAGAGCTAAGAGATATGGAATGCTAAATCCCATGACCAAATTATTGTATCAGTTACTTAAATAAAAATCTAAAAACTATTCGTAATTTTGGCGTATGTTGCTCTTATTTTGAATTTAGAACAAGATAAAATATAGTTTCAAACAGGGTTTCATTGAAAATTGCATTTAATTTGCTGTTTTTACATCATGCTTTGGCCCATTTAGTTCAAATTCTATTTATTATAAAAATCGATGAGTTAATCACATTCCATATTTTTTGCATGACTTTTGTGGTTCATCACATAGGTTGTATATTGAAAATAACGTTCACAATATTTCGTACCTTCCTTTTATACTTTTCTATTATTTTTTTTATATGGGAAGTATGCACTTTTTTATTGTGAAAGTTCGTACCTTGTTGAGTTTTAAGAGAAGTAATTGACTTATTTGTGATTTGCGTTTTGGTCAATTCCTGAAGTAAAAATTGCATTGTACAATGCAGTTTTATGCATTATTCTAGTCTTAATACCGTAATTAATTGTTTGATGCATTTAGTTTATTTCATAGCCATACGAATCGAGACAATAATAAATTATACATTACATTTTTTTTATACGCATACAAAGTCAAAGTATTTATTTGGTCATTGCCTTTAGTTTTGATTATAGTAATGTTGGTTTTTCGCAATTGGGGTAAGGTGGGTTTTTGTACCAAAGGGGTTTTCTGCTATATCTTGTCCATATTTGTAAATTTTTGAAATCAGTCATACTTTAATTTTAAAGTTTAATGTATATTTATTTTGATGTAAATGTTATTGGCACTCGTAGGAGTTTTTATAATAAATTTTGTTTTCAAATATGGCGTTTTATTAGTGATCACCTGTAAAGTTATATTATATTCTAGTAGCAGGAGTTGATAAGTGCTCATCATCATCATAAGGTTCTCAGTCCGAAGACTGGTTGGATGCGTACCTCCACTCTTTTCTATCCTGAGCTAACCTGCGCATTTCCCTAAAAGTAGAACATCCTACATCCCTAACTATTTGAGAGCAGTAGTCTAATCTAGGCCTACCCCTACCTCTTTTTATTCCTATCTCTGACTAGTATGTCGCGAACTATTCCTTCGTGTCTTAGAAGGTGTCCTACCATCCTATCTCTCCTACTCTTTATTGTCTTCCATACCTTTCGCTTTTCCCCAACTCTTTCTAATACTTCCCTATTGCTAACCTTATCTATCCACGGTATCTTCATCATGCGCCTGTAGCACCACATTTCAAACGCTTCTACTCTTTTTCGATCTGCTTCCCCTATTGTCCAAGTTTCGCACCCGTATAATGCCGTACTCCATACATACGACTTTAAGAGTCTCTTCCTAGTCTCAATATTAACCGTTCTCGAACATAACAGTTGTTTTTTTCTGTTAAACGCAACTCGGGCCTGCGCTACTCTTTCTTTTATATCTTTAGTGCTCCTACCGTCTTGAGTTATTTTACTTCCTAAATAGCAGAAATCCGTGACCTCCTCTATCTTCTCATTTCCTATTTGTATGTCAACTTTAATTCTATTTTCACATCCCCTACATACCAAAATTTTAGTTTTCTTTTTATTGACTTTCATGCCATAGCCCTGTGTCAAAACTGCTTCCATTTCATTCAAAGCCGCTCCTAGTTCTTCTTTGCTAGATGCTAACACTGCTATATCATCCGCAAATCTGAGCATGTTAATAGTTTGACCCTGTACGTTAATCCCTGAGGCTGTTCTGTCCTTAACAATATTAATAGCATCTTCGATATATAAGTTGAAAACTAGAGGTGACAATGCACATCCCTGTCTCACTCCCTTCCGGATATCTACTTCCCTTCGTTCCTGCTCACATTCTATAACTGCCTTTTGCTCTTCGTAGAGATTATGTATTATTCTTCTGTCCCTATATTTCATCCCTACCTTTCTCAGCACTTCGAACATCTTCCCCCATTTTACGTTGTCGAAGGCCTTTTCTAAATCTACAAATTCTATATAGACGCTCTTTCTCTTTTCTATCGTTTTTTCTATAATTACTCGTAAAGCTAGGATGGCCTCGCGCGTTCCTCTATTTCATCTAAATCCGAACTGATCTTCTCCTAATATTTCCTCCGCCTTTTTCTCCATCCTTCTTTGCACAATTCTAATTAAAATTTTTGACGCATGGGAAGTTAAACTGATGGTTCTGAAATTTTCGCACCTATCCGCGCCTTTCCTTTTTGGCAAAGCTACCATGATGTTCTGTTTGTAATCCTCTGGAATCTCGCCTGTCAGGTATGTGCGACTAACTAATTTAAATAAACGATCTATTACCTCTTGACCTGCGCACTTTAAGATTTCTGCCTGCAAGCCATCTATACCTGGTGCTTTATTATTCCTTAAACTTTTTAGTGCTATCTCAAACTCTTCTCTCATTATAGGACTCCCTAGGTTATCCCCCTCTACACTGCTTTCGCTTTCTAATATATCTTGCACTTCCTGTCCCGCATATAAGTTTCCTAAATATTCTTTCCACCTATCTGCCTTCTCCCCGCTTTCGATTAGGATATCTCCTGCCTCATTCCTAATGCTTTTGGTACTAGATCCAATTTCTCTAAAATTTCTCCTAATTATTTTATATGCTTCATCAGTCTTTCCTACTTCGAACTTATTTTCCACTTCTTTGCACTTATTATCGATCCATTGCTCTTTCGCTTTCCTACATTTCTGAATAATTTCCCACTTGATCGCCTTATATCTTTGTTTCCCTATTTCATCTAACCTATTTTTATATTTTCGCCTTTCCTCTATTAGACTCACAATATGTTTTGTTATCCAGGGTTTCCTACTTTCATTCTGTTTATGACCCAAAATATCCAGCTGAGGAAACTAAACTATTTTTAATGCAATTCCATTATTCCTCTATGTCCCTAACAATATTTTCGCCCGCGCCCTTTAGTACTTCGTTTGTCTTTTTCTCGAACTTATCGCGCGTATAGTTTCTCTGGGTCCAGATAACTTCTTCCGCTTCGTTTTTTCAAAATCTTAAATTTAAGATTGGCCTTCATAACGACTATATTGTGATCACTATCTACATATATCTGCTCCTGGATAACTTCTACAATCCCTAACTTGATTTCTAAATCTTTGCCTAACAAGAATGTAAATCTATTTGATATCTCCCTAGGTCTCCTGGCATCTTCCACATGTAGCGTCTCCTAACATGATGGTGAAATAGAGTGTTCGCGACCGTTAAGTTATGTTTATCGCAGAACTCTATCAATCTAACTCCCCTATCGTTCCTATTGCCTAATCCAAAGGGACCAACTATTCCGCCCTCTCGCCCTGTGCCTACGACTGCATTGAAATCTCCTATAATTATTAAATTTTTTTGTCCTCTCACAAAATCTAGCACATGTTCAATATCACTATAAGTGCTCGTTTACTCAAAAAAAAAAATTGTGGAGAAATGAAAGTTGATTAAAAAATGTACAATATGTTCGAGAAAAAGATGAGTGAAGCACTAAAGAATGTGGACGAAATTTATGTTAGGGACGTAGAGGCCAAGTAGAATTGCGCTAAAAATAGTTTAGATTTCACGGCTAGAGATATTTTGGGTCATAAACAAAATGAAAGTACAAAACCCTTGACAAAGACTATTGTGAGTCTAATGAAAGAGAAGCGAATTTATAAAAATGCAATGTGGGGGGTATGTTTGGAGTAAACATATTTAGGAGAAATTTCAAAACTGAACGGGAAACCCAATCAAATGTGAAGTTGACAAGTTCTATGCTTGAGAAGTAACTTATTTTGAATGAATATTATTTGAATTCATTACTTAGCTGTAAATACCCATGTGCATTAAACAGATATGTCCCAACTATTGCCACTTGAACCGTATATTAGGTGTAATTTTGATTTTTTTCAGTAAATATAGGTCATAGATGAAAAAGACTGGTTGAATATTTTTACAACCTCTTTCTACACTGCCGGACAAAAAAAATGGGACACTCAGAATTACTATTTTAGTGAATAAAAAAACAACAAAGGGTTTGAAGTTATATTTAACTATATTCTTTTCATCCTAACAATAAATAAAAAACAAGAAACAAAATGATTCGTCAACAAAAACCTAACAAAAGTATTTTTTTAGAGATCAACTACTGTTAATTAAGAACGTAAAAGGGCAAACAAAAAAAGCACACTAGTAGAATCAAAATAATAGTGGGTGTTACCACCACGAACTCTTATTACTTCCCTTGAACGTTGTGGCATACTCTAAATGAGGCCATCAATAGCTTCTTGGGGTATTTGTTCCCATTATTCTTGAAGCGCAATCCTTAAGCCATGTAATGTTTTTGGCAGGGGTTGGCGACGTCTAATCCTTTTCTCAAGCTGATCCCACAGATGTTCAATGGGATTCAGGTCTGGACTATTGGCTGGCCATGGTAAACGTCCAAAACCAACCTATTCACGGTACACGATAACAATTCTTGCTGTGTGTGTGGGCGGGCGTTGTCATCTATAAACACAAAATTCATCCTTATAAATGGCATATATGGTGTGACATGGGTTTCCAGGACCTCAACAATGTATCGGTGTGCAGTCATTGTTCCATTTTCAATGAAAACCAATTTTGGGTGAGCCCCCAAAGATATTCCGGTCCACATCTTAATGCTAACACCATTGAAACTGATCCTGGGAGATATGTAACATTGACTGTACCGCTCCGCTGGTCTTTGCCACACCTTTTCACACCCATCTGGTGATCTAACATTAAATCTTGACTCGTCCGAGAAGAGCACGTTCCTCCATTGATGTTGGTCTCAATTTGCATGTTGCCGTACAAACACAAGTCGTGCTGTGTGATGTTCTACGGTCAACAGGCGACCCGTAGCAGAGTTTCTTGAAGTCAAACCATATTTGTTTAGCCTTCTTCGAACTATTCTGGCTGAAACTGCCACTCCTCGAACATCGGCTAACCTTCCAGGAAAAATAGGTGATGGCAATGCTCGATCGCACAGCGCAGCTACATGGAGAAAACAGTCATCTTGATGGTTCGTAGTCCGTGGACGACGAGATCCGACCTTCCTTGCAAACCCATGAGTTTCACGAAATCGCAAGAATGCATATTGCACTGTGTTACGGGCTATATTCAGCACTTGAGCAATATAGGAAGTGAGCGAATATTGCTTAGCAGCGACACCAAGGCGGCGCAATTATAAACTTTTGGTAGCAACTAAGTGTCAAACTGAGAGAGCAGGTGACACCTCTGTCAGTTTGACATTCCCGCGTAAATTTAAGCAATGGATACTTTAACGTTATATGACAACTAAAACTGCAAAAAATTATAAATGTCAAATCTGACAGCCCAGTACCACCAAAACTTTTAAATGGTGGCGCTGGCTGAAAATTCGCTCACTTCCTATACCGCACACTTCGGCCATCGTGACTTAAAACAACAATTTGTGAACAAATTTCGGGGCGCATTGTATGGGAAATGTTAAAAGTTAACGTTTACAAATGAAATATCACCAAAAAAACAATAGAAAATACAGAGCAGCCCAATAAGTTAAAAGATTTTGATGTTTCAATAAAGATGCATGAAGAGTCAAAATGTTGACTTGGCTGTTTAGGCTTACAAGAGGTGCAATATTCAGCTAAAAGTTTCTTTTTCTCCATTAGTAGGGTAATCGTTAATTATTTGCGTAAGTTAATTTACATAAAAATATTGTAGGGCCTCAAAATAAAAATAAAAACAAGTGTCCCGTTTTTTTGTCCGGCAGTGTAATTATGAAATAAAAAAAGTTGTCCGATTGCCCATTATTATGTTGAAAAGGGCGCAAGGAAAAGGAAGACCAAATAAATGTAGATTTGGGTGGTCATAAAATTGTGTTAAACTTTCCCTGTTTAACCATCTTCGTATCTACAATATTAACCAATTTACCCACATTGGCGGCTTGAAATTAGGAGACAATGTATAGAGAGTCTCCTTTAACAAATAGGAACAATTATTATGCTTGAGAATGGTGAATTTAGAAACCCAGACTTTTAAAAATGTATGTATGGACTGCGGCATTATATAGTTGCGAAACTTGAATAGGAGAAGCATCATCATAAGGTTCTCAGTCCGAAGACTGGTTGGACGCGTACCTCCATTCTTTTCTATTCTGAGCTAACCTACGCATTTCCCTAAAAGTAGAACATCCTACATCCCTAACTATTTGAGAGCAGTAGTCTAATCTAGGCCTACCCCTACCTCTTTTTATTCCTATCTCTGACTCTAGTATGTCACGAACTATTCCTTCGTGTCTTAGAAGGTGTCCTACCATCCTATCTCTCCTACTCTTTATTGTTTTCCATACCTTTCGCTTTTCCCCAACTCTTTCTAATACTTCCCTATTGCTAACCTTATCTATCCACGGTATCTTCATCATGCGTCTGTAGCACCACATTTCAAACGCTTCTACTCTTTTTCTATCCGCTTCTCCTATTGTCCAAGTTTCGCACCCGTATAATGCCGTACTCCATACATACGACGTTAAGAGTCTCTTCCTAGTCTCTATATTAACCGTTCTCGAGCATAACAGTTGTTTCTTTTTGTTAAACGCAACTCGGCCCTGCGCCATTCTTTGTTTTATATCTTTAGTGCTCCTACCGTCTTGAGTTATTTTACTTCCTAAGTAACAGAAATCCGCGACCTCCTCTATCTTCTCATTTCCAATTTGTATTTCCATTTTAGTTCTATTTTCACATCCCCTACATACCAAAATTTTAGTTTTCTTTTTATTGATTTTCATGCCGAAGCCCTGTGTCAAAACTGCTTCCATTTCATTCAAAGCCGCTCCTAATTCTTCTTTGCTAGATGCTAACACTGCTATATCATCCGCAAATCTGAGCATGTTAATAGTTTGGCCCTGTACATTGATCCCTGAGGCTGTTCTTTCCTTAACAATATTAATCGCATCTTCGATATATAAGTTGAAAACTAGAGGTGACAATGCACATCCCTGTCTCACTCCCTTCCGGATATCTACTTCCCTTTGTTCCTGCTCACATTCTATAACTGCCTTTTGCTCTTCGTAGAGATTATGTATTATTCTTCTGTCCCTGTATTTCATCCCTACCTTTCTCAGCACTTCGAACATCTTCCCCCATTTTACGTTGTCGAAGGCTTTTTCTAA
Source organism: Xestobium rufovillosum (assembly GCA_963966045.1). Lineage (NCBI taxonomy): Eukaryota > Metazoa > Arthropoda > Insecta > Coleoptera > Ptinidae > Xestobium > Xestobium rufovillosum. The sequence goes on from OZ014494.1 coordinate 18,734,968, forward strand.
ATCTACAAATCCTATATAGACGCTCTTTCTCTTTTCTATCGTATAGGAGAAGCAGACAAGAAAAAAACTGGCAGCATTTGAAATGTGGTGCTACACCCACACGATGAAGATACTATGGACAGATGAGGTTAGCAATTCGGAGGCAGCAGGGAGAGTTAGGGAAAAGGGAAATATATGGAAGACTGTAAAGAATAGGAGATAGAATGGAAAGACACCTTCTGAGATAAGGATTAGTTCATGATATACTAGACACGGAGACACGAATATATAGTAGGGGAGGTGTACCAGATCCATTACTTTACATTCATATATAGCAGTCTGCTGTTCGCAAATAGTTGGGGATGTATGAAGTTCTGCTTTTAGGGAAATGCATAGGTTAGCAAAGGATATGGGTGCGTGCCTTCGCAATCTTTAGGCTTTGCATTGATGATAAAGTTACCCTGCATTGATTGCATCATACTGTAATTTTTGCATGTGCCCCTAACAATTATTTACTGAAAGGGTGAACGAGAATTAAGTTTTGAAGTATGTAAGAATATGCAGCGATGCTGGCTTGAGAAAGTTCACAAAATGTTAAAGAACTGCCAAAAGTTCTCGACTGCCAGAAAGGAACTATTTTTCTATACCAAATAATATTTGGTATAGGATATAATGGAAGTCAAAGCAAGAAGTTTTGCACATGAGGACAATCAATAATCTTAGTTCTTCAAAGTTATACAAGTGAGAATTATTCTCAACTTCTTTTGCTTAAATGGAATACACTGCTACAACAGTCAATTCCAATGTACATATTTAACTTTCAATATTGGTAGCTGAAATAAAAAGAAGACAAAATTATGTGCAGTGCGGAAGAAATGGGTCATTATTTAAAATTTTACACGATAAATATAGACTTTTTCTACAACTTTGCTATATTACAAATTAGAATTTTCCCAAATTTGCTTCACTTTTCATGTTGAGTGATTTTGTTTAGATTGCAGTAGGAAGGATTTATAATAAACACAAAAGCAAAAATCAATTCGGTTCACTCTTAATCTTTTAAAAAATTACTTATCTACAAAACTAATATAGTATACTGAACTACTTTTCTGAAATTTGTTGTCTTTTAAATATTTCCACTAATTCTTCAGTCGCTGTTTTGGTTCTGGGTGCTCTTGACAGTTCCTCATTTGGATACTGGGCCAAATTTAAAGCTGGCTCTCTGAATGTATAAGGAGTCCATGGGCCTTGAACCGATGGATTATCAGTATGCTGTAGTTTACGTAACCTAATTCCAATAAATTGACCTGACTGAGTTCGCAGTAGATTTAGCCACTTTGCAATTTCTTCACTCGTACAATTGTGTACACTTAACCATTGCCGTTCACCATTTACTTAAAAAAGTAAATATTATAATTTTTTTTAGAATACCATTAACACATTGACTGCCATCTACGAGACCAAGAAAAAGAAAATTCTAAAGGCCATTGCAGGCCTTCTCGATCTATCTGACAGAAGGCCGGTTTTTCCAATGTGGATCGTGATTGATTGTATCATAGCAACGAAAGCCGAATTAAATGTAGCCTCGCGTTACATTTTAATCCACGTCCGAAAAACTGGCCCAGAGATATTTAGACTAAATACAGTGTTGTAGGTGTGCTCTGACGTTAATAATATCACCGAAACAGACCATGTTGATCACAGTGGCACTTTAAAAGCTAGAGTTCCCACACGATCAATATTTATGAGCAATATAAATGTCAAAAAATCAATGTAAAATATTATCAATGGCTAGGATCTTTTTCAAATTTCCATGTCCATACCTACAACCAAAGTGAATAAGAGAAGTGTCTCCACTTGATAGCTGTTGCAGCAGAAGAGCGGGCTACGCAACTGTAATACTGGCATAGGTGCCGTGTGCAGCAAACTGGGCCATTCGTTCGGGCCAACTTTGGTTCGGGCGTACCGCTTGGCCATATGCAATAATACATATCGTTTTAGCGTTCAGGAAGTACTCTGGTTAAAGTGAATAAAGGGGCGTAAATGCTGTATCCCAAAATATAATTTCGTACGGAAAAACAGCATTTTTCTCCATTTCAAAACAAGCAAAATTAGCAGCTAAATGGCCTCGGGCAATTGCTCGATAGGGCTCCGTTTTTGAAAAACATTTTGATTCGAAGGAAACAAATAGAAACAAAATTTAATTAAAGCGGGTACTGCAAAACAAAGTTGGTGCTATAAGGAAGTAATAATTGATTCTGTTATTTATTTTACCTGGCTGGATTATTTGTAAAATCTGTCATCAATTACCAATTGTATTACATGCTTATCTTAGCTTGAAAACAACCAGTTGGACCCCGAAAATATTTCAGACGAAGTCATTTTAACAAGGGGAACACTAACTTGGGCATCCCAGTTCTTATATATTGTTTATTAAGAAAACTAGAACATTTTTTCCCAAGCATATTGATACCAGAGATGCTTACGACCTAACTATATGATTTCTTAAGTAAAAGTAACTGTAGTAGGTACTTTAAAATATGAATGTAAATCTCACGAATCAATATGTGTTGGCGTCATTGGGTCATAATTACATATTGTTAAGAATGCAATTTTATTCTAAGCAGCAAAATGCAGGCCTCAAAAAACAGAACTGAGAAAATAAGAAATTGTCAAGATTATATTCAAAATAAATATGACTTTTGTAAGAGCTGCTGAATTTACTTTACGGCCTGACTTTAAATAATTGAAATACAGTGAATCCTATGTGAATATTGACGTATAAGTTGACCGCTTTTTGTTGAAACCGAGGAATTTCTATAATTTTACATATTAAGTGGTTAACCTGTCTATGTTGACCACCGTCAAACGTGTATCTTTTTCACTATAAATCCATTTTTTGGTAATGTAATGAAATCAATGCATCATACACAATACATTCGACATCGGATAATCGCGCGGACGCTCGGCCCAGTTCCCCCACTCCAGTCGCCTAGAAACATTACATTTGCGTAGCTCAGTATCCGCACGGAGTGGAGGCACTTCTCTTATTCACTTTGCCTACAACTGACAATGGGCATGGCAAACGAATGTCTATTAGATGGAGAATGGGGGGACGCTAGCTACATGGAGTTACAAATTTCTGATTTTGCAATTGACTCAGTCATTAGATTAGTAAATATGTGTTTGGCAGTCAATGGTTTAAAGCATATAACTTACAATATTCAGCATTTATTACAGGTCCACGATGTCTTCTTGGTTTTAAGTAAACTACAGTTCCTGGGTTATCTTTGGCAAAATTTATCAAATCCTTTTCAATAAAGTCTCTACAAGAGAGGGTAATCAGTCTATTTTAGAACTACATTTATCAATCAAGGTACCTCATACCACGGCTTGCACCATGGCTCTTACAAAACTTCAACACTATTCGCTGGAGTTGGCATACATATCTTCCAACGCCGTTTTGAGAAGGTGTTCTAATAAATGCGGATTTCAGAAATAAATGATGATTTGACATTTTGATTGCAATTTAACAAAAATCAACTCTGTCTGTAAGATTATTTATGTTTATAGGTTAAGGACTGTCAAGTGTCAACTGGATGTCACACATGGCGGCGATTAGAATTACGTTCGCAGTGTATTTAACTAGAAGGTTTCTGTTTTCTGTCCTCCGAGTAGAGTGAAATAGGTATGTTTTCTGAGAACTGTCTCACTCGAATGGGCCTAAAAGAAATTAATTTCGAAATGCTAATTCCGAATTTCTGAATATCGAGACTATTCTCTGGATACTACCAGCGTGCTGCGTGCAGATGAGGAAGCAATAAGACTACTGCATCACAGATGGCACCATCATGGGCAAAAATGCGTATACGTATGCACAATGAAAAATTATAAAAATTTTGTTCATTCTTCTATTCCTCAATAAATGTTTGTGGTGCTCACTTCTTGGCTAAAAGAAAAGCAGTAATTTACGGACTACTAATATCAACTCAATTCATAAAAACATGCAAATTCATATACTTAGGGTATAATGTTATAATTTAGCGGCAAAAACCGTGAAGCCCTGAGATATTTTTGTTGGCCTTAGTAATGTATTCTAAACACCCTAAAAATTAGGCAGGAAGCAGTTAAACAAAAAAATATCTGTTCAATTCTACATGTCCTTTTCGGACAATAACTTCCGGTCTGCATCAACTTTTGGACTGTAACTACGTTAATTCTCGTAACACATCACTAGTAGTGCGTGAAAATCTAGTTTTATAGCAGTAAATAAAGTAAATTCCGAATTTAAAAACGAAACTCCCGCGCGAGTTTAATTAAATAGGTATATGAATTCGGTATTATAGAGGTAGTTTTCACCAAATAAAGTTAGGTAGGTACCTACCTAGGATAAGATAGAAATGTAGTACATTATACACGAGTTTATAATGAAAGCTATTATTACCGAGGATGAAGTTTACAACATGAGCGAGTGAGCGAGTGGGACGCAAGACTCGAGTCACCTGCTTTCAATATCTTATAGAATTCATTGTATTCAATCTTTTGGTTTTATAAAAAATATATTTGCTGCAGTTTAAGGAGTCTTTGTGCCTAAAGATTTTGTGCTTATGGAAGGGTATTATACCTACCTACTGTAAACGTGTAAACTGTATTTACCTACATGGGAGAAATAAGATGGTCGTATTGAAACACACATTGCAGAATAGGTAAATTTATTAATTTTATATAAAACCGAAAATGCATGTAGATTGATTAAAGCAAATATGAATATATGTAGGTATGTACGTAAGTACTGCAACTAGAATTATTCGAGGAGGAGGAGGAGGAGGAGAAAAATAAAGTGAAGGTGAAGGTGAAGGAGGAGAAGGAGAAGGAGAAGGAGAAGGAGAAGAAGGAGAAAGAGAAGGAGATGGGAGAAGGATACGGAGAAGGAGGAGAAGGAGAAGGAGAAGAAGAAGAAGGAGAAGGAGAAGGAGGAGAATTAGAAGAAGAAGTTGAAGGTACAATTGTTCTACCACTTCTAACATGAAGTACAGGTCTTTTTTAGTATTTCCAAAATACTGGAAAATTCTCAGGATATGGCAGCTCACAATTAATAGGCCTGCTTCAAAAGTTGTTCAACTTCGTCTCGGTTACCTGAAGTTTGCTAATTGGCGTCAGCGAATACCTTACTCTCTAAAATGAACGTCCATAAGAAAATATATGGCACTTTGGCCAAGAACAAATCTAGCGGACCTACTTACCCCATTAAGAGGAACACATGTTTGAAACTTATAAGTTTATACGCTTTTAAGAAACAGACAGAAAGAACCGAAAAATAATAGGCACCTTTCATATAATATCAATACTCTTATGTAAGTGTAAGATTGATACTTTTATTGGAACACCTTTATGTACTTTTCTAGTATTCCAAGTGGAAAGTTCCCATTTGTAGGAGCGCAGTAAGTACTTCAATACACGAACGGAAAAGTTATAATATACATAAGTATAAAATAATACCCTGAACTTAATTTCTGTTCGAATAAGATAGTAGTAGCCGTTCGATATTTGACTGGAAATTGATGTATATTGATGAGCGAACCACACGCAATGTTCCATTCGCGTGTGTACCTGACAATTTATTTATCAAAGGCCACGAAAACGTCGATACCCCTAAAAATTTCAAGAGAAAGTTTAAAAATGGATGGGGTGATTTGTTCCCCGCATTCGTGTTTTGTTCCAACTCTTTTGTGTACGGGTTAGATTTTTACCCCAAATGTAATTTACACTCTCTTGCTGTTTTGTTATATTCCCAGGTTTATTTATAAAATTACTTCAGTTGTATGACCGAAATGAAATTGATACTGAAACAGTATCATGAAATACGAGATTTATTATATCAAATTTGGGTTTACGTATTTGACTGTAGTTGAGGAAACGTTAGTAAATACCTACTTTGTAGTGAACACGATTAGAATTACCTTCTATAAACCCATTTTTCCCACCGTCACTGTTTGTGTTAAGTATTCTTCACGTTTTTGTCTTTATTGTTCGCGATTCAGCTTTTCTGTATTCCACTCTTGCCGTTTCTTTTTCTTATTGGTTTTTATTATGTATCTTTTGTTTCGCCCTCGCAGTGACCATGAATGAATTCCATATTGTATTTTATCAGTTCTCCACTATTTCTTCTGTTTTTCCTGCTTCCTCAGATAGTGAAGTTTATTACCAAGAACTAGTCCAGATTTTCAACTCTCAGATTTCCTGGATAAGTTATTACCGACTTTTTAAGCGACGGAAATGTGCCAACATTTTTATCCCACAAACCAAAAAACATAACAAAAACGTTGTTCTGCTTATAAGCTTATCCCATTTTGCGATCTTCGTGAACTTCTAACAGCCCATCACCGTGAGACATCTGGAATCACTTTAAACTTGAACACTACGATATGGCAAATACATTTTTACTCCTCTCTAGCTTAATGTGGTTCTTCATCCACTCTCTCTACGGTATATCTGACCTTGTTTATTTATACATGTCTGCATTCTTTGGTATTTAGTGAGCTCAAATATTTACAAGTCCAGTTTTATGTAATGTTTACCTCAAAAGTAATTCAATTAAATAAAACCGAGCTTTTAAACTATCAATCAGTGGTGGCCTCTGACTTGTTCAAGAGGGAGGGCCCTGCCAAAAAACCTGTGCAACTCAGAACCCAGAAAAAAGGCAGATAGGCGGAAGAAATATTTGGGAATCTTATATGCAGGACAAGAACTAAGAGATATATTAGAAAAGGAAATTGACCACAAAAGATTTTGACCGGTCAAAATCCCAACTCTACATAATACTTATGGGACTGCTGCGCGCTGAAGCTGGGACTTGTACGATATACTAAGTTCTGACGTCACGCGGCCTACTCTCGCTGCAAGGTACGATTTCTAGCCTCGCACCGACGGAAAACTTTGCAACGGCTTCACAGGCGAAGGAATTTTTTTTAACAAAAATTAACAACATAACTGCCTTCAGTATAATAAACTATCAATTTTAATGAAATTTGAAAATTACCGAACCTGCCTATTGTTGCATAAATCTTGTAACTCTCAATTTACCCTTTTTCTGTGGTTCTGTTGTATTTGGTACGTTAAGTATTTTTCCGTTTCCGCTCTTATCGCTAGTTATCTATATAATTGCTAAAGTTTTGTATTTTATTTCCAGTTCTCATGTATTTGTTCGAAATTCTGTTATGTGCCCAATTGTAATTCATGTTTGCAATTTAAGTGTTCGCTTTTTTTTACAAAAATTCTCATAGCGAGGTAAATAAATATTGCTTTAGTAGAATAGGACGAACTGAATTGATTGCACTTTTTTGTCGACTGAACAAAGTCATTAGTAACGACAAACTATCACTTCCCGTAAAATCAAACACAATCAAATACAGTTTGATAGGTTTGATGAATTGCTCTAGTAAATGCATTTAAGTGTCTATAAAAACTACTTTAATCCCGGTTCTTTCGTACATAGTTGTATATTATGAATATTTTACTTCTTTGTGTCAACCAGAGCTATGTATCTCTAAAAGACTTTGAACTCTATTTGTGAACACAACAAAAATTTTTATTCAGTACTATCGCCATGTCTATCCTAAATCTGCCAGCCGATATAAACGTTAAGGAATATATCCACGAGCAATTGCTGGGTTTCAGAAAACAATTGACATGTGGAAGTCGGATTGATTTTTCCGGTCCCAAGGGAAATCGCAGGCAACTTTAGTATTTATCTGTGACAAAATAGTGCCTACGACACGTTCAGGAGAAAAATTTTGTACCGACAACAGAACGTGTTGTTGAATGTTTAATTCTGTCATCCAATATGTAAAGGATTGTGTACGTATCTACAGCTTTACAGCAAATACTACGTTTGAGAAAACGTTTTTTAAAGCATTTGGGTTTAAGTATAAACTTTATTTCCCCGATTTTATTTTTATAACTTTAAAAATTTAGAGGTAAGTACCTTCTAATTTCAATGTTTGATCTAGCTTGGTCGACGTATCGGAAACCGTACTTTCAAAGAAGGAACAGAATCGTGTGCACTATTTAAAAATTTGATTAATGATGATTTTGGGCATTAGAAGTCGCAGCACACCTGGGCATCTTACGTCATATTTTTCATAAAGACGAGTTAACGGCCTGAAGATAAAATAGTGAATCGATGTCTAAAATAGTTGTCATGTAAAGGAGAAAAAGTTGCTGTGAGAAGGGCTTTTGACGATGACGTCTGTGCAAAATGAATTCATGAAGCATATTAATTTCATAATCAGTAAGAAGAAGACTTGCAGAACATAATTTCAGGTTTGGTAGAGAATCGATTGATCCTATCTCACAATGTATTGTTCATCGAAGAGTCCTAACCTTAACCCCTTTGAACACATATGGGATATCATGGAAAGATGATTAAGAGAACTATCCAACTACCCAAGCATATTTAACGATCGTTTCCAAAACGAGTGCAAATTTGGGAAAAGTAGATCAAAACTATATGTAAAACTTCATTCTTAAACTTTAAAGGCGGTTTATTTTGCGTCGTCAGGTCATAATTAAATCTCGTTTTCTATTTAATTTTCAAATTTTTAATTTTGTTTGATTGTTTCTATATCGATAATTGAATTATGTATTAAATCTCGTAAGTCGCGATGTTTTTGTCAATATGACAGCGCAGGAAGTTAGCCCTAACTATTACAGAGAAAATTATGTTTATCTGCAAGTGTCAAATAATACGTTCATTAATCATTTCTTATTCTTGGCCGAACGGATAATACTCGTTAATGTTCCTTATTCAATGGCTATTGAACGACAAAAAAAAGATACGACACTCTAAAATTAAGGGTAGTTTTTTATACCGGGCAAACCAGAGGGCGCCGGGTAATTTTGAAAGCGAATTCCGACACCCCCGTCGATCGGACCAAAAATATTGGAAAATTATCCCCCTCGGATCACAGTCGCTAAGGGAAATAATTTTCTCCGCGAAACCTTGCAAATTCTTGAGGCCAAGAACATCGAAAAAAGGGCATCTAACTCGTCCGAACCGGTGAAAGGTGGAGCGTGGAACGTGGCGCTATATACGGTTCGAAAGTGAAGATACCAGTGCGGCCCGTAAAGAAGTTACATTTCGGTCGGACAACGTTTAAAGGTAGAAATTTGCAGCTGAAAACGGCCAACAAAAATTTCCGATGATCACGAAATCTTCAACTGGCAATTTTTCGTCGAACTTGCCAAGAGGCCACCCCGCCACGCGTTCTGTTTTTGTAAAGTTTACAGACTCTTTTGAGATTGCATTTCGATATGCAGATCGCCTTTAGCCCGTGTATTCACCCCAGTGTCGTGGTAGATTTCTTGATTTTACTTAAATTTTCAAAGTTTCGCATTTTTCAATAAAGTTTTTTGGAGGTCAAATTATGGCAAGTCGGATAAATATTTCCCTAAAATGTTATAATTTCCTGAAACTGAGGCGCATGCGCGATCGCTCCATGAAAATTTCGAACAAATGTCAAACTCTTGTATTGTTTGAAAGTGTTTATTTTAAATTCTTTGGTCTATACAGTTAAAATTTTATTGCAAACGTGCAATATTAGTAATAGTTCGGAACTAAAACAGTAAGGAGCATCCAAACATTGTGCTTTTGGTGACTGCAACGGTGATAGCAGAGCGGGTAGGCCAAGCTATCGCTTGGGGATTACGATTTTATCCATTTTCCAAACCTTGCCTAACACTGGGGAAAATCGAAGTTAATAACTGGGTCGGTGACCATGTGAAGACTTGTTCCACCTATATAAATTGTGTTACGTGGATGAAAATGTGTAAGAGGCAGGATTCGAAATGGAAAAGTGTATTGAACGTTTTCTTTAAAAAAATGATTGATTCTCACAGCTACATATTAAAAACTTACATGATTGAAGTATGTTGGTTAACATTCCCGTATTTCAAGCAAGAACCAGGCACGCCTTCGGGATTCAGCCTCACAATTTTACGAGGAATATCACTGGGAACTAACATTTGTAATTTTCCGTATTTCAAACAACCCCCTTGTTTGGTATTCTACTTACTTACTTACTTACGAATATTCTACACGAAGTTTATAAGGCCTGATAGTGACATTCGTCCGAAAAACTAAGGACAGCTGATTGTCAGTGTACTTCTGCACATGCGCACTAACGAAATGAAAAGGTCTATTTAACGGCAGGCGAGCCATCACATCGAAGCCGTACTTTTTCCCCGTTCATTTTTAATACGTAATTTCTTATTCCGAGCAATTAGGGTTGGTTTTTTGACTTAAATAGTATACGCTTAGACACCCTTGCAGCTTATTTTAGCAGTAAATTTGTAATTTTTGCCTTATTTATATCTACCAGTTTTTACCGTTCGAAGTGCAGGAAAATTCCGTTTTATCTAAACTGAGGGGTCTAATGTGGCCGTAAAAGTGCTAACTCAAGTTTGTTGCCTGTTAGCAATTATTTGACTTCAAACTCTGCCAAATTGCTAGGTAACAAAATTTCGTTCAATACAGAAATTTTTCTACACCTATTTAATTATATGACAATTATTCGGATTTTCTTCGTGAAATATCGTACCCATAATTCACTGTAGTGAATTATGAAATCATAATTCACGGCATTTCGGCCAATCACAAATACATATTCAATAATCACTGTTTCCCTGATCCAATGATATTTTATATCGACCGCGATCAACTCTTGCTGGCGCTGACAATCGCTCGGGTGACAGCCAAGTGTATCTCGCCATATTACTTGTTTACGTTTTCCAACGTATGCACTTCGGTCGAGTAGGTACCCATTAATTCGTACAAACTAACAATTCAACCTCTAAAACTGCCAGAATTTAACAATGGAAGGGACAACTCCAAATTTATATATTACTAACTGCACAAATTTCAATATATATTCCTAGTAAGTAGTCCATTTATTGAAAAATAAAAATTAATATATTATGATAGTGTTCCATTAAAGTTATCAAATTTGAGTCTAATTTATTTGTTTAATAGGTGTAGAAAAAGTATAGTATTACATTCGCGATTATGACCATTATTCACTCAGATGATTTGAGCCACTCGCCTTCGGCTCGTGGCCGTGGGCTCAAACATCATCTTCGTGAATAATGGCTGTCATAATCGCTCATATAATAATATACTATAATAATAATAATAAATAAATATAATAATTACACTCCATTATTTTGTTTTTGACAATAAAATTTCATGACTAATGTGCTTATTTTCATTTTAAATGTTTAAAAATTAATGTTTGGCACATGAAACTTCTCCATGAAGACTGAAAATGAAATTCATAGAAAGATGCAGTGGCTTCAATGTGTCAATTTATTATGTCGATCTTAAGGGGATATTATTTAAAAAGCCAAGATTACTTTAGTTACTCTATATATACAGTAAAATAAGGCCAACTCTTCATTATTTATTCTTTGCAACAACGTTCAGTTACTTAGGAAACTTGCTGCTCTCAAGTTACAAGTTATAATTCAGTAGTTATTCATTTCCCGATAGGTTTTATGTAAATACTTCACTTTACAAATTTTAAAGTAATTTGAAGTTGGGAGAATAAAAAGTTAGTCTTACAAGCGGGAACAAGCAGAGAGTGTAAAGGCGGTAATTGTAAATTTTATCTACAGTTCACGAATTTCTCTACCATGAAAAAATTGCAAATGAAAACAAATCACTATTTACCGAACGAAAATACGGGTTACAAACGGAAGTTCGAGATAAGCACGACTTCCGCGTTTAGATTACATGTTATTACGTATACAGTAGTGGCCATATATATAGCAACTTTTAAAAAATCAATGTAATATTAAACAACATTATTTTTAAGATTAGAAATGCATTCCAGCATTCACATTGCTTCTATGGTAAGTGTTTCCTGCAATAAAAATTAGAGCTTTGTGAATAACAAATTAATCCCAGCATTTGTTCAAATTTTTGTTGGACAGAAATATAGCAACAACTGTCATAAATAAGTTTAAAGTAATTAAAACGCCAGTTAAGTTGTACTTATCCCGAGTATTTATCGCATTGGCACTATTTCTGGTTAGTAACTAAAAAATGGGTCGGGCTAAAACAGTTTCAATTGAAATTAGGAACCTTATTACACAAAAGTATGAAAACGGTGTCAAACAGGCTGAAATTTCAAGAAGTTTTAATTTAAATATATCCGTTGTGTCCAGAATTTTGAAGCTATTTATGTTGAACCCATTCCAAAACCAGGAAGACCAAGAAAAACTTATGAAAGATTTGATCGACACGTGTTAAGAATATCGAAAGAAAACCCATTCCTGTCCTCTTCCAAAATTCTTGGAAAATTGGAGGAAATTGGATCAAAAGATGTTAGTGCTCGTACAATAAGAAGGAGATTAGTCGACGGCGGGTTATTTGGTCGCCGACCAGTGAATAAACCGCTGTTGTCAAAGAAAAATGGGAAGGCCTATCTCCAGTTCGCAATAGATCATATTAACTGGACCCCAGAAAATTGGAAGAATGTAGTTTTTAGCGATTAATTAAAATTTAATTTGTTTAAAAGTGATGGGCTACTCTATGTTAGACGACCAACGGGCAAGAGATTTGACAAGAAGTGCACATGTCCAACTGTTAAGCACGGTGGTGGTTCAGTTATGGTTTGGGGATGTTTCTCTAAGTTTGGGATGGGCCCAATCTGTCGAATCCATGGTAAAATGGATCGATTCATGTATTAAAATATTTTGCAATACCATCTGGTCCCATACATCGACGAAACAATGCCTTTAAGTTGTGTGTTTCAGCAAGATAATGACCCGAAACACTCGTCGAAACTTGTGCAGGATTGGTTAGCCGAGCAACACTTCGAAATTATGCGATGGCCATCACAGTCACCCGACTTAAATCCAATAGAAAATTTGTGGGATTACTTGGATGGCAAAATTAGAGGAAATAATTATACTAATTTGGAAAACCTTTATACTGCACTGGAAAATGCTTGGGAAATAATTGATGATGGATACATTACTAAATTAATAGAATCGATGCCCAAGCGATGTGCCCAGGTTATTAAAAATAAAGGTTATTATACAAAATATTAAACGCTTTTGTTATTTTTAATTAATACTTGTGAAAAAATTTTTTTTTCCGTAGTTGCTATAATTATGTCCAACAGAAAAATTAAAAAAATATTAAAAATAATACTTGTTTTAATTACACATAAATACGCATTATGTACTAGAAATGTGTATGTATTTTAAGAACAAAAAGTAAATAAAAATAATATTTTTGCTTAGAAAAAAAATTAAATTCGAAATTTCAGGAAGTTGCTATATTTATGGCCACTACTGTATGTACATTATCTTGTATGCAAATTCTGGATACAAAGTCATTAGTTAAAATAACTGAACGTTATATTTTCGTTTCCCTGCCCAGACCGCTCGCCAATATTTGTACGCCATACTCAAAAAAATTAGAATACATAGTTACTCTACTGAACGCTTTTATATACCGAAACTATTATGAAACCTGGTGCAAAGCTTCATAATATGTATACTCTTATTTATGACAACTTAATATCTATACCTGCAACTTAATGTTAGTGACATAACTGAAATTTTATTTAACCTTTTTAAAATTTTGAGACCCACAAAAAGTCACGAGTCTGTTCTGCCGGTTATTTTAAAATTAATTTCCCAAAGAAGTATAGCGCATTCCTGAGATTTGCTTGCTTTTTTAAAGAGGAAATAATATCATTTGCGGTTCGTTCTGTAACACTTCGTCATTAGTGATTAGTTTTGCTCTATATCAAAGATTAGCTCTATCATATGAATAAATTATAATACATCTACCTGGTTACTTCGTAGTTCAATTTTAAGGTACAAAGACGTTAGTGGTACATAAAATGTGTTTTTGTTTGAATAATTATTAGGCATTCGATTATGTTAGAAACTCATAAGATTTTAAACGATATACATAATGTATATGAAGTTATATCAATCAGGGAAAATGCAACTTTTAACTTCTCTGGAAGCATATTTCTCTTTTAAGATAGGTCCCTCGACTTGAGGTAAATATTGAAATATTGTATACTTCTTGTTTCTTAAAAATAGATTTTTTTCCTATTTAAAATTGGAAATATAGCATTTCTCTCTGAAATTACAAGAAAACTGAAATCAACAACAAAAAGTTTAAGTAAATCAAATTTCAGTTGTTTGTGTAATCTTTAAAAAACAAATACGTAGTCCCTAGGGACAATCAATGGGCGTGGGCGAGACAGACGAGATTTCGACAAGGCCCCTTAAGGCTCTCGGGAAATATGATAAATTCTGTAAAATTTTCCACAAGAATATTTCCAATACGTTGAGAAAAATCATATAAAATAAAACGTTAATAACGATTTTTTTCTCTAGCCAAAATTGTAATTGTAATTGGGATACTGTAGGGAATAGGGCTTTTCATTATAAAAAAAATGCTGAGGCGCATGCGCGATCACGCCATGACAATTTCGGACAAATGTCAAAGTCTTGTATTGTTTGAACGTGTTTATTTTAAATTCTTTGGTCTATACAGTAAAATTTCTCTGCAAACGTGCAAAATTAGTACATAATAGTTCTGAACTAAAACAGTATGGAGCATCCAAACATTGTGATTTTGGTGACTGCAACGGTGATACCAGAGCGGTTACCTAGGCCAATTTGTCACTTGGGATTACGATTTTATCCATTTCCCAAACCCTGCCTAACACTGTGGAAAATCGAAGTTAATATACATATGGGCCGGCGATCATGTGAGGACTTGTTCCACCTATATAAATTGTGTTGGGTGGATGAAAATGTGTAAGAGGCAAGATTCGAAATTGAACGTTTCCAGGTTTTACGTAATTATTTGTTAGGTCTTTAAAATAATAATTATTTGTAGTTGCATACATACATTGCAGAAAAATACGCACCTGTCTATTAGATCCTTTTCCTCCGTTTTCTTTTAAAAACATGATTGATTTTCACCGCTACCTATTAAAAACCTGCATGATTGAAGTATGTTGGTTACCATTCCCGTATTTCAACTAACATTTGTAATTTTCCGTCTTTCAAACACCCTCCTTGTTTGGTATTCTACTATTTACTTACGAATATTCTACACGAAGTTTATAAGGCCTGACAGTGACATTCGTCCGAAAAACTGAGAACATCTGATTGTCAGTGTACTTCTGCACATGCGCACTGAAATGAAAAGGTCTATTATAGAATTAGATTTTAAAAATATATTTAAAGTGTGCTATGCAGTCAGTAATGTACTATTTTCTGGCTTCTCAAATTATTTTTGTAAAGTTTTTGACAATAAATATGAAAGTATAACTTATATGTAAATGGATTTGGGAAGAAATGGGATGGATCAAGTAAGAAAATTTAATGGATAATGGAAGAGTGACATAGAAATTTACAAATATTTAAGAACTTTGACATACGAGTAGCTACAACTTTTTTGAAATTATTTTACACATTTGATATTTCCTTTTTATAAAGTTTTTAGTTACAAGATCATATTCAGGCCCAAGCACAGATGACTGCCATCTCTATGGGCATACTGCTTGTGTATATTTGCTGGATAATAAATAAATAAAAATATTCGTACGTTGAAAAATCAGTAAGTTTTTAAAACCTTTTAACATTACATTTCACAACCAAAATTTAATGGAAAAGCTAATGATAAAAGGCAAGTTTGTTTGTTTCATTTATACATATTTTAGTGACATAAAGTCACTAATCCAACAAAAAATAAGGTTTTAATCTGTGTATTTCCAAACTATTGATATCCGTTTAAAATTGTTCGATTACTTGGAGCCATTATTATACGTAATGTGAATGATAGCGACCAAAACGGGCTAAAATGCAATTTTTTATCTCTTGGGAGTAAGATTGACACTTTATTCATCGAAAAAATGACTGAAGAAGCACTTTTTTTCTAAATTTGACATGTAAAATGTCGTGACCGTCCGACACTGAAGCGAGAGGAAAATTGACGGTCGCGCCCTTGTTGCCTAGCAACCGCGGTACTTCGGAAAACATTTGTATGCACGCTACGTCATTGTCCGTTCTCATATGAAACGACTAATACTTATCAAAGCCGACTGAAGTTTCGAAACGTTATACAGACTTTTCCTAACTGGCGAGGAAATGAAACACATTTCCTAACTAGTGATGAAATATTAATGTCAAAACGTTGCGAAAATAAAACACAAGAATTTCAAAAATTTCACATTAAGATAATAAATTATACATAGAATAATAGGAAGAATTGGATAAGATTATTAACGTAATAAATTATAAACACAATTCAACAGCATACGTACGTTAATTTGAAAAAATATAGCCGAATGCAAGAAGAATAAATTAGCAAAATTAAAAATATAAAAGTGTGAGACTCTCTTCTCTTCTTCTGATATATACGAAACTTCAGAGTCTGGTGGACCAGAGGAAGATATAAAAAGTTTCTACTGCAAATCCAGAGTCATAATTTTGAAATTTTTCCTGCCTCGTCCTCTTTTTAAACGGTTTTATTTAGCTTGCTGTGTGTTTGTTTGTTTGTTTGGGTCAAATCTAGTAATTGAAATTTTACCCCCTTCCTATTGACCGATTGATCTGAAATTTGGTACACACCTTTAGTTGTGATGACAATACAATTATGTATATTCAGTATCATTGTGAATCCAAGATGGCCGCCGCCACAAAATGGCGGATTAGATATTTTTTTCGAACCCCCTCAATATGGGTATCAAATGAAAGGGTTAACTAGTAGAATACAGTACACCATGAAAGAAATTCAAGATGGGCGCCACCAAAATATGGCGGATTACTTTTTTTTCAATCCCCTCAATATGGGCATCAAATGAAAGGGCTAAACTAGTAGGTAGTAGAATACAGTACACCATGAAAAATTCAAAATCCAAGATGGCCGCCACTACAAAATGGCGGATTACTCTTTTTTCAATCCCCTCAATATGGGTATCAAATGAAAGGGCTTAACTAGTAGAAGACTGTACACCAAGAAAAAATCCAAGATGGCCGCGACAACAAAATGGCGGATTACTTTTTTCAATCCCCTCAATATTGGTATCAAATGAAAGGGCTTGACAAGTAGAACACAGTACACTTTAGAAAAATAATAATAAAACAAAAGCAAACAAAAAAAAACTAAAAACTTGAAAATAAAATAAGTGAAAAAACATTTTTAAGTTAAACGGTTTTATTGTAAAGAAACATAATAATGATGCAGATAATGTACTAAAAGCTAAAAAATAATTAGGTAGGTACCAGGTACCAGTCATCACACCACTCTCCTCATCAATCTAGAGCATTGATCAGGCTAAAATAAAATCGTGGGGCGTAGCGTAACCTGAGTAAATATGTAAATGATCGTTGTGCGATGTTGTCTGTTGAGAAGATGCATCCAAAGCATACCTATAATGATATGAGCGGTTGACTGTAGATAATAGAAATTCGACTCGCCCCACGATTTTATTTTAGTCTGATTAATGATGAGGAAAGTGGTGTACCTGGTACCTACCTAATTATTTTTTAGCTTTTAGTACATTATCTGCATCAGAAAGATTTACATTTATTGCTTAGTATCTCATTCACTACTCCGAATAGAGTTAGTATATAGCAATCTACTATCCATCAGCTAAGTTTAAAACTGATTAGGTACAGGATTCTTCCGGTTAAATTCGTTTCACTCTAGCACCTAATAATATATTTTCCGTTAAACGTTTTTAAATAGCCTTTCTTAAAGACCGAAATGTGAAAAAGTGGAAGGTCAATAAATGAAATAAGTTTTATTCTCTTAAAATGTAATTGATTAGAAAGCCGATTGAATTCTGGAATACCCCAAGTTTAATTTATAACTTTCTTGTGAAAAGCAATACAATAAACCTTTTAAGGCTGGCAGCAGACATCAGGTAATGATTTATATGTCCATGTTATTTGCTTAAAATATATTACCAGGGGACTTCGGAAGGAAGAAATATAACAATACAAGCAACATATGTATTAATGATTTTTCGGCTCAGTTACCTACACTAATTTCCGATCGTGACTATGTAGGTTATTGTTTATTACAGTAATTAGCCGGAAAATTGAAATCGAAAGCTGAAGAAAAATACCACATCGCTAATAATTCATGGAAATCGAGCCTTTTTCATTATTTAATAAGTCAAGAATGGCCTAGAAAGGAAATTAGTATCTGAATAAATAAGCATATGTATGGTGGTTACAAGGGGAATAATCAATACTAAAACAAATAGAGGTCGACCTTTTTACAAACAACGAATTCTAACAGATCAATAGTTTCACATTTTGTGCCTTGGGAGTTATTAGTTATTTATCAAAACACAAACAATGCACTGTTGGCATCGAGCACGTATAACATACCTGTATGGTTGACTAAAATTTATCGCTGCATAATTAACATTCACAAATAAACTACAAACAACCAAAAGTCAGAAAAATGTAATTATTGCTAGTAGCATGAATTTTCGAGTTTGTGTTTTCAGTTTTGGCAAGCAAATATGTATATGAGGTAACATTATTTGTGCCGGGGGTTATCTCCATATGAAACTTTCTTGTTTGTTCGTTTTGTTGGAAAAAATGAATTAATGAATGACTTGGTTTTGCGATTTCTTTAGAAGTAACTTTTCTAAATTCATAATTGTAGTTCGACGACGAACTTACAGTGAAATAAAGTAGCTTAGTGCAAGCGCGGACTACTATAAATAGAATAACATTTGGGCATTTGCCGCAAGAACGGAAAAACCACTAGATTTCGAGCAAATTTGGGCACAGTATGGTGTCTCTCAGGTTGTATAGCTATTGATATGAATTTTTGCCCCGCAAGCGACGCTCCTGGTTATGAGTCACGCTATTTGTCAGCAAGCCGCAGCTGTTCTTTTTATGGCGTTCACCTTGTTGTTTGTTTACCAGTCCACAGAAAGGCCGATCTCTGGAACAATATTCCAGTTCCAGAATATTCTATCAAGAGTATTTATTGGGAAGCAAGAGGCCGGGATGACAGGTTGAAGTTTTGGTTTTGAGAAGCATGCGATAATTTATAGGCTCCGCAAGCGATAGACCCGAGCAAATACCTATACGTCTTAAGTGTGGCAGTACCTACATGGGTTTCGTTTAGTGTCTGGTATCGGTACGTGCGAATTTTGTTGTCGCGTTTTTAAGTGTACCGGGGCGTTTTAAGAGTACAGAGGATTAAAAATGTGAATGCAAATTTCAATAGCGATAACATACGAGAATTACGTCATACTGTGGTTATAGTATGGAGTGAGCTTTCATACTCCTGACGATGCTGACGTTGTCAGCGAAACACGTGTCTAGTTTGGGGTGTACAACCCCACCACCCTAACATGTAACCTATGTCATCTATAAAAGTTTTCCCGCTTGTCTTGTTTTGCCCCATCTTAACAATATTCCTTATTGTATCATGACTATAGCTTATTTCATCGATCTTGCCATTACAAATTATTTCATTGCGAATCAACTGCGTACCCTACAAAATAAGATTCCCGGTGCAGAGAACAATCTGAGTACGAGTATTGAAATCAATTTTCTTTAACCAACTCTTTAAACCATTAAACCTTAACCATCTCATAAACTACCTGAAAATCAAAATAAACACCGATTGACAGATAATTAAAACAAGGGGTTGAGCAACTCAAACTAACGCGTAATTCAAATTTGTAAACAATATCAATTTCTTTATTCTTCAAGAAATAAGATTCCAGGCGCAGAAACTTGATTCTTGAAACCGATCTTCTTAGATTAACTCATTTTGGACAACTCATTTAAAAATTACCTACTTATCTTGTAATTTCCATAAGATCCTATAATAAAATCAGGGCGCGCGTTATGCACGCCATCTAGAACTTCAAATATTGAAGCTAGAAAACGCGCCCCATTTTATCGCTGTCGTTTCCAAACCTCTCCTGTATGCACAAATCAAGAATTTTGAGATTTTTTCGTTAAAATGTCTGACATTTTTGGATTCTGTGCAAAATATCTGCAAGACGTTACTTTAATCCCGCTCGTATCTTACATCATGGCCACAGAGATATCTCACAACGAAAATATCAGTGGCTTGGTTGAGATATCCAAAATTTGGGATAATTATTCTGCTCATTTAATCATACTTCTGTCTTTAATATAAGGATTTTACCTGATTGATTTCCATGTCTCCTCTCATTCATTCAATTTTCGTTTACCTTACATGCTACCCCAAGAAGCACAAGAACGTTAAGTATCGTAAGAACATTTATAAAATATTTTTACAAAAGCCTTAGCTGCAAAAATTTACTTTAAAAACGTTCTCTACATACCTTATAGAGCACTTATAGAGCTGAAATAGGCGCAGGTTTAAAAACAATTCTATTGCCTAAACATTGTATTACTATTCTCAGAAGCATCTATAAAACAAATACCGAATGCCTCAGAAATGTTCTTACAACTGTGATGTAACTACTTATAGGTGACTTTACTTTTAACGGACATCTTTGTAACTGTTTACAAAGCATAACTATAAAACAGCAAATGGTTTCTTTGTAGCAGCATTCGACAGCAAATATAACACCGTTATAAAACAATATGCTATGTAGCATAGGCTCAAAGAACATTCTTGGAACTTGGTATAAATCACTAATACAGCAGTTTTATTGAAAGTTTTGTAGTAGCATTCGACACCAAATAACACCGTTATAAAACAATATTGCACAGGAAATCAATTATGCTATGTAGCATAGGCTGAAAGAACATTCTTGGGACTTGATATAAATCACTAATACAGCAGTTTTATTGAAAGTTTTGTAAATGTTCTTAAAACGAAAAATGTGCAACTATTAGCATCTGACAACTAAATAGTGGAAATTAAAGCTTTTATACGAGACATAGTTAAGGTTGCAACCTTTATAAATCAATAAAAAACATCTCTGTTTTTTAAATTTTAATTATACAGCAAGTGTGCTACTTGGGATGCCCAAGAAAATTCTTACTCAATAATTTGCAATGCTCCATATCAACTTTTCTATCAATTCAGCAGAGATTATTTCTTGAAGAACTCGCCTTTCCGGTACTTATTTGGCGGTAACCATTCTTTTCTTATGTATAAAAAATAAGAGTTATGCACCTAATTAAAAACTTAAAAATTTCCTTTTGTATGCTAAGTGATCGTACTTTGTAGTATACTTGAGTAGAACGGTTGGGACTTTGCCCCCACCCCCTTTTCGAATTCCTCAGACACGTTCGTCCGCGGAATTTCTTAATTGCCCTAATTATTAGCGGAATTTTGCAAAACAACATAATTACGTCGACATTCGCTAAATGATTCTTTTCACTTGTGGAATTTTGCAAAACAATATAATTATGTACAGATAATTGCACTATGAGTAAAAGCTTATAAAATTTTTGGGAAATATTTTTGATAGGCGAATTATTTATTAATAATCTGTGAACACGTAGCAGATAAGGATGCTGTATCACCATAGAAATAAAATAGACGGAAGGCTTATAGAAATTTTGCTGATATTTTGATAAGAGAATTATTAATTAATTAATAATCTGTGAAATATCAGATATGACGGCTGTATCAACATAGAAATAAAATAGACGGAAGAAATTTTAGCGTATATTTTTGATAGGATAATTATTTATTAATAATCCGTGGACACATATCAGAAAATGCGTGATTCTTTTTGCGAAAAGATGTTAGGCTGAAATTAATATAAATTTTTACTTACAGTTGAAGCTTTTTCTTCGTAAAATTCTCCTAAAGGACGTCTCTGTCATGTCCTCGCATAAAATTCTGACTCCGTATAGCTGTTCTGGAGGCCATCCACAAAAGAAGAAGACACGTAGGGACGAGAAAAATAATATGTTCATATAAAATTTCAATTAAACAAATCATTTTCAATAAACAAGCGAATATTTGTAAACGAAAAGGTTTTCTCGTATTAAATTTTTCAATAAACAAACGAATATTTGCAAACGAAAAGGTTTTTGCGTATTTAATTTTCTGTACACAGACAAATAAGTCGTATTTTGATATAAAGTTTCAATTAAACAAATCATTTTCAATAAACAAACGAGTATTTGCAAACGAAAAGGTTTTCACGGATTTTAATTATTTTCAATACGCAGACAAATAACAGGTATGTTATAAAAAATTTCAATCAAATAAATAATTTTTAATACGCAGACAAATATGAGAGAATGAATTTAATATTAGTTTGGGCTATACAAAAGAACTAGTTTTAAACTCGTAAAGACGAGAAAAATAATGTTAGAACGTATACTTATATAAAATTTCAATTAAACAAATCATTTTCAACAAAGAACGAATATTTGCAGAACAAAAGGTTTTGCAAAAGTTAGTTGTAATTAAGAATCAAAAAATTTTAATTAAATAAGAAATCTTACCTGCAGAAATACACTTTAAATTTAAATACGCGTCCGCCTTGCACCATTTCCAAATACGACTGAAGAATTTAACGATAGACAAGGACAGAGGCTACGTAATAAAGAAAGAAAGATATAGATCACTTGTTTATTCCGTAAAATATTTCTATTTACTTGGAAATATAATTAGGTAGGTACTTCTAACTATTTTGTCAAAACAGCTTTCTTTCCAGTCTACGTCATTCTATTTTGTACCCTCAGGGGATTTTGCCAAACAGCTTTCCCTATATGTTTTTTTCCGTCGGCCATTTTAAAGAATGCTTGTTTTGGATATAAAAGTAGAGCATTCGATTTTACTAGTTACATTTTGTATAAACGTATTACAAGTTGCGTGTGTCATGTATTCCGTGAGTAACCAGTCGAAGAAGAGGTCGTGTGAGAACAATGAAAAGCAGTCATCGAAGAGGGTCAAAAGGTTCGACTTCAAAAAACTTAAGTCGTACAAGAAAATGTCGTCGGTGCCGTCACAAGAAACGTCGTCTTCAAACAAGAAGAGTTCCTCAGGGTATCACCAAAAGGACGAGAGGGACCCATTCGCTGGGGAAGCGAACCTGGTGATAACAACTGATGAATGGGATAACTTAGACGCTAGGGCAGAGCTAGCTGAGAATGCCGAAAAGAAACAGACCCAGAGGGAAGCACATCGTCTATTAGATGCAGTAAGTTTTCCATTAACAAATTCGGAAACAAAAATGGTCTCTGTAGGTGTTGATCCTTTTAATCAATATTGTGTTACATTAAAAATACACGACAGCAGTTACTATCAGTCGGTTTCTTTCATAAATGATGAGTTTGTGGAATTTTTGGAGAGAGGAGATGAAATGCTGGGTACCCAAGTTACCGATGAATTACAGGAGATCGTGTTTTTAACAAAAGTGAAAGTGTGTTTAGATCAGTTTGGTATATTTTCAATAAAATGTCAGGAAGGTCCCAGTAGTGTTTACATTGCACATAATACATTGAAACGTATAGTTGCTGTGGGGCAATTTTTTGTAAATCTAATGAATAATCTGAAGACACGCCGTTACCCGGACTACGATTATTTTGTAACAGAAGTTGCGACTGAAATTTTACAAAGTAATGGTGTATATCAAAACAGTGACGATGACGAACTATTTACTAATGTTATTCGAAACAAGTATAAGGACAACAGTATTTTGTATGAGATGATTTTAAAATTCAACAAAACCGTAAAGAATGATGTTAATATTAAGTTAGAAAACATGTTAGAACACAATAGATATTAAAATGTAATAATAAAGGTTTATATGCATTATTTGATTTACTTTTTATTTTATACGTAAAACAGGTTGATTACATTTTTCTTCTAGTAACACTTTTAATAAACATACGGAACAAATATTTAACAATGAGAAAACGCGTGGTATTTATTGAGGTTTACGATAAAATAAGAATCATTTTAACTGCGAACGTTGAATTTGATAGTACACTATGGACATCCGTTTTAAGCATCCCTTCTCAGGGATTATTGCCGGACCAACATCATGTGGTAAATCGTATTTCATAAAGAATTTTTTGAATCACATGGATACAATGTGTGATACTAAGTTTGAAAAAATATTTTGGTACTTTGACGAATGGCAGCCACTTTATGCGGACAAAAACCTTCTTCATGTGGAATTTAAACAGAGTATGCCCGAATATACTGAATTTGATGGTAAAAAGCCCGTTTTAATTATATTGGACGACATGATGAGAGAAGCGGGCACAACCGTCGTAGATATCTTTACTAAAGGAAGCCATCATCGCAATTTAAGCGTATTTTATATTACACAAAATTTATTTCACCAGGGAAAAGGTCAGAGGGACATATCTCTCAATGCGAATTATATAGTGTATTTTAAGAATCCCCGAGATAGAGCTCAAATAATGCACTTTGCGCGACAAATATATCCAGGAAATTCGAAGTTTGTACTCGAAGCATACAACGATGCCACATCAAAACCTCACGGCTATTTGCTATTTGATCTTAAACAAGAAACACCTGAAACATTTAGGCTTCGGACAAATATTTTGCCCAGTGAAAGTCCCTCCTACGCATATATTCCTAAAAAAAGGGTATAAATACAAAGTAGGACGCCAATTATTTTTATTTCTTATAATGTCGCGAACAGTCGTCACGAACGCTGATGTTTTAAAATTTTTATACAAAGCTAAACCTAAATATAGACTAGCCTTGTTAAAATCAGCCGATAAAGAGTTAATACACTGCATATGTGAATGTGTATATAATACAATAAAAGGGAAAATACATCTAAAGCCTACACAAAAATTTAAACTATCAAAGTATAAGAAGTTACTACGTAACCTGATCAAATCTGGGGAAGGCTATAAGAAAAAGAAACAGCTGTTAGTGCAGAAGGGTGGTGCATTTTTACCATTAGTATTAGCGCCGTTAATCACAGGTATTCTGGGAAGCCTCTTTAAATAACTAAAATGGAGCACGCGAAGAAAATGGTTATAGTCGATCAGAACGTAATGGAGCGGATAAATCAATCTAGTGATATTAAAAATAACAATCTTTCGGCGTTAGATAAGGAAATGGAGGATATTCTGAACAGTGTGTATGATGTGAACGAAAAATGGAATATGTATCAGCAAGTATTACAAAGGTATTTACATACGGTGAATAGTCTTCGCAAACCAATTACTATACCGATAGTTGCTGATGAAGAATTTTCTAAAAGTAAAGAAGAAAATATTTTAGAACATGCGGAAACTTTAGGGGACATTGATCAGGAAATTTTAGATAGCGTACCTAAAAGTTGCAGAAACAAAGCAAAACTTCTAGTTCAGCGTCTAAAGAAAAATAATAGTATAACATGGGACTCTACAGGGAGTGTGTCGATAAATAATACCAAAATAGATGATTCCAATATTGTAGATTTAATAAATAATACGGTTCGATCTCGTAAAGTAAAAGATCCTTTAGGGTGGGAGCCATACAAAGCTGTTCTTAGAAACGCCAACGTCCCTTTGGAATTAATAGGAAATCCGAAAGTGAGAGATGTTATTTACAAAGAAGGTCGTGAAGGCTTAACAAGTACCCCTAGCAGCTTTAGAGACTGGATGCATAAAGCTAGTGCTAATAGTAGTAGATTAGAAGGCCGAGATTCTGTTGATACAGGTACGCCTATTAGAAGTAGAGAACAAAGAGGGAAGTTACCTGCAAATTGGGAAACATTCCGTTTGTGAAAATGAAAGTGTTAGAAAGTATTTATTACAATCCAGAATATGTAGCGGGATTTTCGAGTCAAAATAAATTAATTGCCAGCGTAAAAAATAAGGTTTCACCTAAAAAGGTTAAAGAATGGTTACAAGCACAAGACACATATACCCTCCATAAGCAAATAATAAAGAAATTTCCACGGAATAGATATCATGTTACAAACACAGATGATTTACACCAAGCTGATCTTGTGGATTTACGCAGTATGAAAAGTTGTAACGACGGTTATAGTTATATTTTATGTGTTATTGATGTATTCAGTAAATATGTCTGGGTTGTTCCCCTGAAAAGTAAAACAGGAAAGGAAGTGTGCGAAGCTTTTCGAAATATTTACGAAAGTAGTCGTAGAATTCCCATAAACATTCAATCAGACAAAGGCAAAGAGTTTCTGGCAAATGATGTACAAATGTTATTTAAAAGATACAACATAAATTTTTACGTAACAGAGAATAGTGACATAAAAGCTAGTGTTGTGGAACGTTTTAATAGAACCTTAAAAATTAAAATGTTTAAATATTTTACCAGCACAAACAGTCACAGATATATTGACGTTTTACAGAAATTTATTAAAAGTTACAATGCAACAGTACACCGAACAATTAAAATGGCCCCCGCAGATGTTAATGCAGATAACATTTTGCAAGTATATGAAAATACATACGGCCAAAGAGTTTATTCAGAAACACAAAAGGCGAATAAGCGAAAGAGAGTTAAGAAAACCCAAACGAAAAAAACTATACAATTCAAAATTGGTGATCACGTACGTATATCTAGGTATAAACATGTGTTTGAAAAAGGTTATGACAATAATTGGAGTAGGGAAATATTTATTATTACTCAAGTCATTAAAAGAAATCCAGTGGTGTACAGAATAAAAGACCTTATGGACGAGGAAATAAAGGGCATATTTTATCAAAAAGAGCTTCAGCGCGTAAAGTTTTCTGAGACTGAGCAATTTCAAATTGATAAAGTACTAAGAAAAAGAGTGAATCGCGGCATACGTGAAGTGTTTGTTCAGTGGAAAGGTTACCCCGATAAGTTTAATACTTGGATACACGAGAGTGCTTTATCTAAAATATGAATAAAGAAGAATTTTATTTGACGCTATTAAGCAACAGTTCCATGTTATATTTTCCTGAAAATAAAACTACAAACTTTTGTACGCAGTTACCCCAGCCGGTTCATTTAGAGGGTGAATGGCATGTAGCTCTTACAGAATTACAGTACCCCTGCTCACTTCTGACTGTCGGACAGGGTCAAAATATTATTTACTATAAAATGCGTATTAAATCTGCCAAATTGCGTAATGATGAGGATGCAGATGTATTTCCGCAATTGCTTGAAGTATTAGCCTCCGAGGAGAATAATGTGATCGCCTTTGAAAAGCAGGCAGAAAATAGTGACGGTTGTATGTGGTTTAAAACACACATAGATACCGGAGACTACGACACAATCGATGACATAATAATAGCTATAAATTCAAATACAACAATTAAGGATAAATTTGGAATCCAGTTCACCAGAGCATCTAGGAGGACATATTTACAATTTTTTAGTGACGACCTTGTAGCTGTTCAATTGTCTCCCTTACTTAGTTTACAATTGGGCTATGAACCATACTCTGTTTTTAGTGAACAAAGGAACAGCATACATCCTGCTAACGTTTTACTCGGAATGCCCAATCAATTTTTTATTTATTGTAACATTATAGAGCCGCAAATTGTAGGTGATATTTTTTGTAAAGTTCTGAGAGTAGTAAATGTCGATTTTTCAAAATATACTTTTGGAAGACAGCAATCACTAACATTTTCGCCTCCGCATTATGTGCCAGTAATGATACGTGAATTTGAAAATATAGAGATAGATATTAGGTCAAACACAGGGATAAACATACCATTTCAATTTGGTACATCGTGTGCAAAACTTCATTTAAAACGTGTCAAGTGAAATAAAATGGCTTGCTGTCCGTGTTACGATTATTATACTAATCAGGCTGGCTCAGGTGTAGGAAATGTATACAGAGGAGCGGCGTATCAAAGGGGGCATGGAATCGGCAGTTTTTTAAGTGGACTATTGCGTAGCGTTATGCCTTTATTAAAGAGAGGAGCAAAATCTGTAGGGAGGGAGTGCTAGTGTCAGGAGCAAACATTTTAGGTGATTTAGCCGTTAGTAAAAATTTAAAAGAATCTGTTAAACAGAGAGTTCGCGAGGCTGGTCATAACATAAAAGAAAAAACAATAAAAACAATAAACAAAATGGTGGGGTCGGGGTGCCTTAAAAGAAAACGAAAAAGGAAAATCAATCATAAACGTAAAGGCGGTGGTCCAGTTAAGAGTAAACGTGCAAAATACTCCAAAGATATTTTTGATTAAATAGAAAATGTCGTTTCTTCATGCGCAGTCTTGTGAGTGTGTTAAATCTGAGTTAGATTTGTTTGCAATTCCTTCTACACAAACAAGTGTCGAAAGTGGTCAATGGGTGCACTATAAGCCTTTATCATCTTTATCGGATGATGGTCCCATAGAGTTTGTTGTTCCTGGCAGAGGAGATGAATACATGGATTTATCTCATACTTTACTTTATCTAAATGTGAAAATTACCAAAGAAGATGGCACGGACTTAGCGGCTGCGGATTTTATGGGGCCTGTCAATAATTTGCTGCATTCGGCTTTCAGTCAGGTCGATGTATATTTGAATCAAAAACTCGTATCACCACCCAATAATACTTATCCGTACAGAGCCTATATGGAAACACTGTTGAATTATGGTCATTCAGCAAAAAACAGCCATTTATCTGCCAGTTTGTGGTATGAGGATACCGCTGGTAGAATGAACGAAACAGACGCTACCAATACGGGGTACGCAAAAAGAGTGGCGCTTACGCACCCTAGTAAAAATATCGATTTGATTGGTCACTTGCATGGAGATATATTCAATCAAGAAAAGTTCCTAATAAATGGCGTGGAGTTGAGAGTTAAATTGGTGCGTTCTAGAGATAAATTTGTACTGATGGGAGCCGCCGGTGTAAACGGAAAACTGCAGATACACGAAGCATCCTTAATAGTGAGAAGCGTCAAAATTAATCCCAGTGTTTTAATAGCTCACGCCAAAGCATTACAGATGTCTTCAGCAAAATACCCTTTAACAAGAGTAGACGTAAAAGTATTAACAATACCCATGGGCGTGCAGGGAAAATCATTGGATAATATATACTTGGGTCAGTTACCAAAAAGGTGTATCGTGGGTTTTGTGTCGAACAAAGCATTCAACGGAGATTTCAGAACAAATCCTTTCAATTTTGATAATCATAATATTAACTTCTTATCATTATATATTGACGGGCGACAAATACCCTCAAAAGCTTTACAGCCGAATTTTATTGGACCAAATAAATTATTTATTCGCGAGTATCATACATTATTTTCGGGGACGGGCATTCATTATTCCAACACTGGAAATAATATCAACAGAGAGAATTACGCCTATGGATATTTTTTAGCAGCCTTTGACCTAACCCCAGATCTTTCAGCCAGTACGGCACACCAATGGAATCTTGTAAGGAATGGAAGCTTACGTATAGAAGTTAGATTCAACGATCCGCTACAAGAAACCATTAATTGCCTTGTTTATGCTGAATTCGATAATATAATAGAAATAGATAAAAACAGAAATATTATAGTTGACTACAACAGTTAGAGGGGATCGCATTCCAGTGTTAATATAAAGAGACAAACATTTAAAACATTCATTAGTTGCACGTCGCTCGCTCTCACTTTCATTTTTAAATCCGGATAAGTACCTGTTTTGTTTGCATACTTTGAGCCAGTAAAGCAAAATGGAATTTTTCGTCGATTTTCAAGGCTACCTGGGTTACGATGGCGAGTTTATTTTTAAAGAAGTTAGTATTCTTTCTTTGGACGGTAAAATTTGCGAAAGTTTTGTGTTGAAAGCCCCGTACCCCCTGGAGCGATTATCCAATTATTCGCGGAGGCGGGTCATTTGGATTCTTCAAAATCATCACGGTATCCCTTGGGAACGGGGTTATGTAGAATATGAAAAATTACCGTATCTTCTCGGAAAATGCATTTCACCTGGAGCTAAGATTTACGTGAAGGGATACGACAAAGTTAAATTATTACGGGATATAATCAAATATGGAACTTCAAACATTGAAAACTTGGAAAAATGGGAGTGCCCAGCAATTGGAAGTTTAAAAAATGTTTCATTAGAATGTGTATGGCATAATCGTGTGGATAATATATACTGTTCCGCTCAGAATACACATAAACTAAGACTATGGTACTTAAATAACAAACAAGCGATTGATGAAATAAGGAATAAGCAGCAGCTCGAAGATGAAAAGGAAATGCAGCGCTTATTGCTACAGATAAAAGATTTCGAATCTTGGGATAGTGAATAATATTGTACTTGAAACTGATCATTTTTAAAGTTGTAAATAATATACCTATTTAGCTTACCTACCTTTAAAATGTATTTTTTATAAAATAAAATTGGAATGTATAAAATAAACGGTTTTTAATTTTTACTTTCATTTTAAGAGCAACTATTTCAGTGAATGCAATAATCAAAGTAAGTGCAATGAACACTTTAGAAATAAGTCATTACTTGGTACATATGGCTGGTAAAAAATATTTTTATGGCGTTTATCCATCCAATAAACTGCCCTATAAAATTTGTAGACCTGCTCTAATTGTTATTAATGCGGACCCTGATTACAAGCCCGGCAGTCACTGGTATGCAGTATATGTGAATTGTGATGGAATTGGTGTATTTTTTGATAGTTTTGGAAGATCGCCACCAAAAGGACCTATATTAAATTTCGTTCAACGCAATACCTACCTGTACAAGTATAACAATAAGATAATTCAAAATATTATGTCCGATCTGTGCGGGAATTACTGTTTAATATTTTTACTACATTTTTCTCTTGGTGGTTCTATAGCAGACTTCTTGACCATTTTTACAACAGATACTAAAATAAATGATATGCTCTTGAAAAACGTGTGGGGTGTGCTTATGAACAAATATTAATAAAACATACATGTATAATAAAATGTTTATTTATAATTATAACAAAAATAGGAACTGCACAATGTATAAAATAACTTAAAATAAAAACACACATAGGTAATGGAAAATACATATTAATAAAAAATTTATTTATAATTACGATAAAATATAAGTAAAATGTATAAAATAAAATATAAGAAAAATACACGCACTGAAGACAAAATATAAAATAAATAAATAATAATTAAAAATACACTTAAAAGAATAAAATAAGGAACATTTTTTTATAAAATTTAGAAAGAAGGAACAAGTAAAAGTATCACATAAAATTATGCAACGAAACCATAGGGAACGGTATCGTAGGAATTTTCTAGACGTCTACGTTTATTGTAATTCTCCCTGTAGATTTTTTGTTCGGGCCTAGAAATCACTTCATATGCTACCGTTCGCACAATTTTCCTATCATTCGTTACATACACAGGATCAGCATTATTGCAAACCATTTCTTTCATACATAGGAAATTAATTTTTCTCGAGTTTTCAAAATTTAAGGTTATCCCTTTCACTTTGCAAATGTCAAAATATTCTTTTTTTGACGGAGAAAAGACCCTAAAAGCATAGTTCTTAGGACCGCCGCTGACAAATTCAGAAATATAACTTCCTGTACCGTACGACTCTAACTCGTCGGTTAGGTCCCCCAGGAAGTCACCTGTCGGCGGTAACCATTCTCCAGGTATAGCTGTGAATATAATGCTATCTGTGTCATAATATAAAATGCGCCTATCCAATTTTTCTAAATAGCTGTATAAGACCAGACGAGCGTTTGCAGTGGTGTATGCGGCCAAGACTACATTAGTAATTTTTGAAACGGGTACATCTTCGGTTGGACTCTCCCAGTTAACTATCAGATTATCGTCAGAAATAGATAACAGAGATAATACCGATACAGAGGGATCTGTTAGAACATGATACAATTCTTGAGCCGTATAAATAATTTTAGATCTTGTTAAATTAG
Organism: Xestobium rufovillosum; assembly: GCA_963966045.1. Classification (NCBI taxonomy): domain Eukaryota; kingdom Metazoa; phylum Arthropoda; class Insecta; order Coleoptera; family Ptinidae; genus Xestobium; species Xestobium rufovillosum. The sequence continues at coordinate 18,766,764 of OZ014494.1, forward strand.
GCCGCTGCCCAAATTTACCCCAAAAACTATTCAACATGAGTTTGCTCATGTATCTGAAACCTTGATTTGATTGAACTTTATCGTGTTCTAACTTGATACCCTCTCTATCGAAATAATCCTGTATAAATTTCGACTTATCTGATTCGTCTTTACACCAAGAGGGCCACCCGCTGTACTCTTGTTTTAACTTCAGAAAATTATTAATGTAATCTGCAAATAAACCTCCTGACTTGGATTCTGGGTCATATACAGCTACTTGGTATTCCCAAATTTCAAAATATTCTGTTACCCTATATCCCAGAGAAAGAGCTTTCCTTAACTCGTCTGCAACATATGTACCGGTAAACTGTCTTTGTACATCCTCGTGTGTACAATCTTCTTGATTGAAGGTTTCTGCACAGGTACGGCAGAGTATGAACATTAACTTTTTATGCATTCTGAAGGGCAATACCGGGTGATATAAATTTTTAGGTGGTAACACGGTGCACTTAATGAGCCCTTCAACGGTGTCTCCGAGGTTAGCACACGCTTCATGCCCAACATGTATTTTAGGATGACCCACAGGATACTTTGCGTATTTATTGACGAAGGGGTACAACGAACATACATCGTAGTACAGTATTTTTTCCCCTGCGTCAGCGTCACCTTTATAATACTGTTTGACGGCATTAACGCGGCCACCGAAGAAACCGTCTCTGGGGTTAAGTGCTTCTTTATTGAAATTAAAATGATGACTAAAAAATTCCCTGGCCTCTTCATCATGTTTAAGAAGCAGTTTAAACTCGCATTCCCAAGTTTCCACAAGAGCGTAACCGAAAGATTTTATTCGCGATGCCTTTGCTTCTGTTCTTTCGCGTTTTAGAAACATTTGATCACGTGCATTACCGTTTAAGCTGCTTGTTTGACTTGGAAAGCATTTTTCGCAACCATGAAAATAACACCCGTAAAATTCGTACACAGTGTTAGTTTCCCTGCAGAAACCGTCAACCAAAAAGTTTTCGGGTAAACGCACTTCCCTACATTTACCACTGTGAAGAATTTCGCTACCTGTACAATGTTCCATCCAAGTTAACCATTTTATAGCCGACACAGATTGATTATCGCAAAGCCTATAACCTGAAGCCGGAATTATGCCTATAGAATTTGGTTTCAAAAATTTCTTTCTGAATACCAAATTACACGCGCTGGCTATGGTTACCGCCTCGGCAAAAGGATCTACATTATTAGCCGACAGAAAGGTGTCTCTAAAGATTATACATGCTTTTCGCAAAATATTTACATCTTCTATGCAGTAATTCAAAATTTCTGTTTGAAAGTCAAATTGATAATTATTAGAGACTTGTTCTCCATGCCAAGCTAATAACATTTTCCGTTCAGCAGTATTCATACAGTCAGGGTTATAAAATTGAATGTGAGGCATAGGCCCTACGTAACTTTGATTTTCCTCACAGTTAAACAAATGAGGAAAATAGCCTTTGCTTCCTTCAAAATTGAATGTTTTAGGAAGTTTTGACAAAGCTAAAGGCATAAAGTTAATAGAGTCGATAAATCTTATTTTCCCACAATTTATGGATAGCAACTTTGTTCCTGTACTTATGATTTTTGGCTCCCAACCCGCAGAAGAACACAGCATTTCACGTAAAATGAAACAGCTATCATAAGCCTTCGCATTATGAGCTATTACAGTTACGGAAAAATTCTTCTGGAATTGGGAGACGAATTTCAGAAAGCTTTTAACAGGATTGTCTTTAAAAATGTGTTGCCTTTTTCCGCATATTTCGCAGTCTATGTTGGCATCCTGTATTTTAATACACTTTAGACAAACATTTTGTGCCACGCATAAATTGGGCATATGAAGATATGAGTTTACACCAAACGCTGTATCCTGTGTACACTCCAAATCATAGAAAATAAAAAGTTGTTTTTTCTCAATTTTGGGTTTTTTTTTCTGCGAACGGCTGCATATAACACAAGTGCCGCATTGGTTTTTCCGTTAAACAATTGTAACAAAATTTAAAACCACATTTGTGCTTATCTTTCTTACCCGTCCACACGCTATGCAAACATGCGAGACATCTTTGCAACCGATTGCACAATTTCGAATTTTTGTGACTGTTGTAACAGTCTATACCCCTAAAGTCCCTATTGCAGATCGCGCATTTAATAGATTCTAAATTTATGTTACACGGGGGTTGAGTATGACAGCAGGGACAAATATATTTACAATTTTTATGTCGAGTTTTATTTGCAAAACGTGTTTTACATAATTCACAAAAATAATCCGTGGAAAAAGCCCCGATTAAACTTGTTATAACATTAAAATGATTATCCCCCAACAATAAATTTAAAACTTTTCTGTCTGGTGATCTACGTCCTTCGAAATAGGTATTATTACCTGTTCGAGAATTGTAGACCACCAGAGTGTAATTTTCTAAATATTTCTGAAATTTTTCTAAATGAATATAACTACCGCCGTTTTGCAAATCAACATCTGCAGACTTACACAACTCATCAGCACGTTTCTGTAAAATGTTATAGCCCTTTTCTAAATATGCAAGTTCACTATCGTTTGTGACGTGTGCAATCGCGATAGCAAGGGCTCTCGCCAAGCAGTTCTTCATATCTCCATGGGGAGTTACAATTATACTGTACTTACGTCTACAAAATTCATCAAAGCTAACGCCTCTCATGTTTGTCAGACGGCCCCCACCTACGGGCAAATTAACAGAATCTACCTGTAGAGTAAGAGCATCTGTAGCAAAAAAGGAGGCATTGCTCTGCAATACGTTCCCTATAATTTCCATAACTATATCAACGCTTATTTGTCCCTTCTTTCTAAATGATATACCAACTGGCTTATCCGGAAAATTCGCGTTGTGTAGAACCATTCCAACGTAATCATCAATGCCGACATTTCTTAGACCGTGGTCCAGCAAATCCTTCATACCATTCTAAAAATAATAATATAACATTAATTTAACAGTTAACATAAATAAAATAATATACCTTTATCCATGTAAAAGGATTGCTGTCACCGCTAATGTCTCTGAAAGAAAAATTTATGGATCGACCCTGTACATTGAAGCGCTTCATAAATTTCTCGTTCTCGGAACCTATTTCCAGGTAGCGGGAATTAAATGCTGGACCACTTGACGTTGACGGCTGTGATGAAGACGCTGCTGGTTCATTCCGCGAATTTCCGGCTCCACGTTGATGAAAATTAACTTCAGCCACTCGAGCATCTAACTGGACCCATTCTTCATCCGTTATTATTAACTCATCCTCGAACGGGTCCTCTAGGTTAGCCTCGGCGGCTAGAACGTCTAACCTGGCCCATTCTTCGGCGGTTATTATTAACTCGTCTTCGTCCTCGAATGGGTCCTCTAGATGCGGACGTTTACCTCCAGTGGCTGAAAAAATCGAAAATGACGACCGAAATTCTTACGAAAATATAAAAGTTAAATGGGTACGGGGCGCTTACCTGAAGTTCCAGTGGCTGAAGTTGACGGTGGCAATTGCAGAGCTTGCTGTGTGAGCCTTTCATACACCATTCGATCTTCTGTATGTATTTCGTCATCTTCCAAAATGATTTTTATGTGAATTGCATTCATTGCATCCACCACTAGTCCATCATCCTTAATGTACCCACCGTCGTACAAATTAAGAATTTGATGGACATTTAGACGTTGCAAAATTTCACTAAAGAACGCCATTATTTTTACGAAACACACAATAACCCGAACGGCACGAAATATACTTTGGGTGTGGCTGTTGAGTATTACGTACCTTTTATAAATTAAAACAGGAATCCCCTGAGGGTAGAAATCAGAATGACGTATTCTGGAAACAAACAACCGTGAAAGTTGTTTTGACAAAATACATAGTTAGAAGTACCTACCTAATTATATTTCCAAGTAAATAGAAATATTTTACGGAATAAACAAGTGATCTATATCTTTCTTTCTTTATTACGTAGCCTCTGTCCTTGTCTATCGTTAAATTCTTCAGTCGTATTTGGAAATGGTGCAAGGCGGACGCGTATTTAAATTTAAAGTGTATTTCTGCAGGTAAGATTTCTTATTTAATTAAAATTTTTTGATTCTTAATTACAACTAACTTTTGCAAAACCTTTTGTTCTGCAAATATTCGTTCTTTGTTGAAAATGATTTGTTTAATTGAAATTTTATATAAGTATACGTTCTAACATTATTTTTCTCGTCTTTACGAGTTTAAAACTAGTTCTTTTGTATAGCCCAAACTAATATTAAATTCATTCTCTCATATTTGTCTGCGTATTAAAAATTATTTATTTGATTGAAATTTTTTATAACATACCTGTTATTTGTCTGCGTATTGAAAATAATTAAAATCCGTGAAAACCTTTTCGTTTGCAAATACTCGTTTGTTTATTGAAAATGATTTATTTAATTGAAACTTTATATCAAAATACGACTTATTTGTCTGTGTACTGAAAATTAAATACGCAAAAACCTTTTCGTTTGCAAATATTCGTTTGTTTATTGAAAAATTTAATACGAGAAAACCTTTTCGTTTACAAATATTCGCTTGTTTATTGAAAATGATTTGTTTAATTGAAATTTTATATGAACATATTATTTTTCTCGTCCCTACGTGTCTTCTTCTTTTGTGGATGGCCTCCAGAACAGCTATACGGAGTCAGAATTTTATGCGAGGACATGACAGAGACGTCCTTTAGGAGAATTTTACGAAGAAAAAGCTTCAACTGTAAGTAAAAATTTATATTAATTTCAGCCTAACATCTTTTCGCAAAAAGAATCACGCATTTTCTGATATGTGTCCACGGATTATTAATAAATAATTATCCTATCAAAAATATACGCTAAAATTTCTTCCGTCTATTTTATTTCTATGTTGATACAGCCGTCATATCTGATATTTCACAGATTATTAATTAATTAATAATTCTCTTATCAAAATATCAGCAAAATTTCTATAAGCCTTCCGTCTATTTTATTTCTATGGTGATACAGCATCCTTATCTGCTACGTGTTCACAGATTATTAATAAATAATTCGCCTATCAAAAATATTTCCCAAAAATTTTATAAGCTTTTACTCATAGTGCAATTATCTGTACATAATTATATTGTTTTGCAAAATTCCACAAGTGAAAAGAATCATTTAGCGAATGTCGACGTAATTATGTTGTTTTGCAAAATTCCGCTAATAATTAGGGCAATTAAGAAATTCCGCGGACGAACGTGTCTGAGGAATTCGAAAAGGGGGTGGGGGCAAAGTCCCAACCGTTCTACTTACTTGACTTGACTTCTTTAAAAAGAAGGAAATTAACTATAAGTTTATTAACGAATTCCCTTACAATTTCCTTAAAAATAATTATTGCTACTGTAATGAAAAAATTAATCATTTTGTCACACCGTTCTTGTTTCGAACTGACAATTATATTACCCACGAAGTTTTGGTATATACGCAAAAACCAATTAGGACATTTACAAAAGAGGTAATTTTAGTACTACGCAATCAACATCAAATTACAACGATTTCGTCAGTCAGGATGGATTCCACCTACATGTTTATAATGACATTTTAATGTTCTGATATATAATGGACCCATTGTCCTTTGCAATTGCATACGTACATTATATATTGTTTAATTCGTTTTAGCTACTATGCTATTATAGCTGGCCTGTGGAGAATTCAATGAACAATCCTTTGGCCAAAGTCAAAGTGGACGAATGCGAGTTAACTTCAACGGGTGGGTGAATACGCTGAATACAGATCTCTTGTTTGTCTATATCTAAACCCTACTGCGGCTTGTCATGATATGTGTAAAATGAAATATGTTAAGCTCTATTCAGGTCACAGTAATTAAGTGGTTTAAACCTAATAGTTTGCGACAAACGGTATCGCACAAACGTGCGACAGTGACATAACGTATATGTATAGGTAGATACTTTTAAATATTTAGTTTTTTAATGGAATGGTTTCCATTTTATTTTTGTTACTTCTTCCTAATTTGGCATTAAAATCTCCTCTTATTAGTTTATTCGACTACCTACTCATTGACAGTTTCGCTGAACTCATAATGTTGATATCAACTTTTATAATTGTCTATGAAAATGAGCTAATTGTTACATGTAAATATATTAAGTGCGGAATTAACTGAGAGGCACCAGACTGACGTAACCAATCACGTTGGCTTACAAACCAGGAGGATGCAGCCGCCACTAAACTCTGGCCGACGATAGGAGTGGGTTATACCGGGTGTACAAATAAGAAAGGTCGGCGGCCGTATATCCGTAACCGTTTGCCCTAGAACTTTCGGAAAAAAATATTTAAGATAAAATTGGCCACGAGAAATTGCTGGAAATTATTTTTAAGTTCGTAGATTGGCCGCTAGGGGGCGTAAGGGCTACACCAAAGGAGAAAAAAAAATTTCCCTGAAAAATCACCAATAAAGGGTTATCAAAAATAATTTTGTTGAATTCTACGGAAAATTCTGAATAACTTTCGTTTAGGATTTTTTGCTCTAGCTCGTCAAATAGAGATGGCATGGGCGGACAAATATTGAGATGAAAGAATGCTTCTAACTCCGGTTTGGCTCAACGGAATTGGACAAACTTGAGCTTCTTGAGAAGAGCTTTCCTTGTTCTATCAAACGAAAGTTAAATAAAGTCATTTCGAATTTCGTGGCCACCGGTAGAGGGCGCGATTTTACATTCAAAGCTATTTTCGCATTTATCTCGAAAAATTCAAATGGAATAACATAGTTTTTTTAATACTGCTAAAAATAAGTGACGAGCTAGAGCAAAAAATCCTAAACGAAAGTTATTCAGAATTTTCAGTAGAATTCAACAAAATTATTTTTGATAACCCTTTATTGGTGATTTTTCAGGGATTTTTTTTTCTCCTTTGGTGTAGTCCTTATGCCCCCTAGCGGCCAATCTACGAACTTAAAAATAATTTCCAGCAATTTCTCGTGGCCAATTTTATCTTAAATATTTTTTTCCGAAAGATCTAGGGCAAACGGTTACGGATATACGGCCGCCGACCTTTCTTATTTGTACACCAGGTACAACAAAAGAAGTGCCAAGGAGGTCCGGAAGAAATATGTAAATTTATAAATATGTTCCTAAACGTCACTTGTAATAAACAACAATTGGGGGACAAAGAAAATTAGATATACCTGCAGAAAGAGAATGTTAACGGCAGATATAAATATCTGAATTTAAATGAGTCAAAAAGGGAAAATTACAAACGGTCACGAAAATTTATTAATTGTAGGAGATTTTAATGCAAAGTTGTAGGTACAGGAAGAGAAGGTGGAATAATAGGTCCCTTTGGATAGGAACGATAGATTTTTGCCTTAAACATAACCTAACCGTGGCGAGGAGAGGCTATATATGGAAGATGGCAGGGGACATAGGAAGATATTAAATAGATCACATTCTTGTTAGTCAAAGATTTAGAAATCATATTAGGGACTGCAGAAGCTATCCAGAAGCAGACATAGATAGTGATCACAACATAGTGGTTATGAAGGTTAATCTTAAATTTAAGATTTTGAAAAAACGAAACGGCAGAAGACACCTTCACCTCGAGAAACTAAAAGATTGTGATTCGCGCGACAAGTTCGAGAAATATGCGAACGTTTTGTACTAAAGGGCGCTGCTGCAAATATTGTTAGGAACTTAGAAGTATAATGGAATTGCATTAAAATAGTATAGATTTTGCAGCTAGCTAGAGATATTTTGGGTCACAAACAGAATGAAAGTAGAAGACCCTGGATAACAAAGGATATTGTGATTCTAATAGACGAGATGCGGAAATATAAAAATAGGCTAGATGAAGAAGGTGGTGCCGTGCTATCGGGAAAGTGTAAGGTAAACAAGCGATCAAAGCAAATCATGAAAAGAACGGAAGAAGAAGCAACTATCCCGTATAACCACGCTGTACAGGGATTTTTGAACTGTACAGATATGTAAAGATACTGTACAGACGTATAGGTAGAGATATAATCTTTATAGCATATTTAGTGTTTCCCAAAAGATAGCATAAAGAGAAATAATGTATCACATCTTTAAATGATCTATGTTAGCAACTTTATCGATTTCCCTTTATCAATTATTTGCAAAATCTCTACCTATCATTTGCAGGCCCTATACGTATTAGAAGCGCAATTTATATCGAATCAGTAAAGCGTTGAGTTACGCCTGCGTATTTTGCCTTTATAAGATTGTGTACTTATTTTTATTACACATAACACATGTTATTTAACTATTAAAGATTTAAATAAGTTTCCGTATTATTAATTTGGACTGTCCCTTTGCGAATTATTTATAAAATATATAATGTAGATACAATTTTATGTTCTTGCGGGTATTTATAGATAGAAACTATGTAGTCCGAATGTGTAATATATATTGTGAAATCACATAGGTAACCATTTTTCATAATTAAGTACTTATTAGACTATTATTTATTAACCCTATTTTAAAGCTTTAAGAATCTGAACTACTTTCTTTTCCGAAGTCTTTATTTACTGTAAGTTTTTGCAGCAATAATATTTTGAACATAGATAGACAGTTTTGTATTCTCTCAAAAAGCATGTGTATGTAGATGGTGCAGTAAAAACTTGTACTTAATTCTACATATACTCTGCCTGTATTGAAACTAGGGCATCCAGTCCCGGGATCCCGGGACCGGGATTTCCCGGGACTACATGTGATTTTAGAGGTCCAGGGACCACAACTTTAGTCCCGGGACCTACCGTGGTCCCGAAAAATGGTGGGAAATTGCGCTCGCGTCACAATACTGAGCACGTTTTCAATCAAATGACGTAAGGGCGTTTCATTTTGTTTCATTTATATGTAAAACTTTCGTGTATGTTTTTTATATTTATTTCCTCTTATTTATGTACCCTGTGTACATTTTTCTTTTGTGTTTCTATGTTACATATTTATTTTGTTGTTATGCACTAATAAAAGTTGCAACGTTTTTTTCATGTTAGACAGTTGTTTTATTCAACATTCGTGGTAGTCACATCTTAAATAAGATAAAAATTTGCCTATTTAATATGTTTGGGACTGCGGGACTAGGCCCGGGACTTTCTGGTCAGGTCCCGAAGTCCCGATTGGCCCCTTGGTCCCGGGACTTGGATGCCCTAATTGGAGCTATACTTATGGTCAGTTTCCGGTGTTTTACTATTTGATTGTTTCATTGATTCCTGCAATTTAAGAATAGTTCTTCCAGTATCCAGTCTGTTTTGTCTAGTGGTGTAAGTACCGGTAGAACACCAAGTAGCTTCTTCCATGGAAAAACTAGCTTCTTCCATGTTCTGATGCAATTGATTTATACGGATATTTTTGTATCGTCTGGACCCCTCATTTTTTGAGTATGTAGGCGGAACTGTTTTGAACTTATTTTCGGAATTTTATTTAAAACAGCAATCTTTAAGGCAAACTCTGCTTAATACAAATTGAAACTAACCCATTTATTTAATATTAACTACGGCAATTATTTATGACACCCAGGTACACCACTTTTATGATATTTTAATTTTGTTGTGAACTACTAACCCTTTAGTGTTATAGGTTGGAGCGTCATTCACCAGTGTGTTCATGAAATGAATACCAGGTTCGATTCCCGCACAGTGCAATTCGTTAAGGCATGTAAAAATGGATTTTCAAATTGATATGCGATTATTAAGTGTATAAAATGGAACACAATATCTCTAAAATTGAATGTCAGCTTGCCACAAGTATTTATTTAATAAATTCAGATAGGAATATTTTTTTACAATATTACAATATGCTTCACGCATATCGCCGGTAGAGACCATGAATAGACACTGCATAGGTGAACTATAACCAATCTGTATTCATACTGTACAGAATTGATTTATACACCCTGTATCTAGGCGATACCCAGTCTATACGTAACCGGGATCGTCGCTGGATCAAAAGGGTACAGGCAGCCTTTATCGAATAAAGATTTCACTAAAGAATCTATAAAGGGTCAATACTGCATGGTTATACGGGATATACTGTACGTAAAAGACTGCTTGAATACTGACTGAACGAAAAGCATATAAAATTTGGATACATGAAAGTTTAGTTAAATCGCCTTACTTCTCGCACAGGAATCTGTGGTGAAGCTATTATAGGTATTGTATTTTAGAGACGCTTTATATATTAGAACAGGAAGTGCTGAGAGGTGGGGAAAGGGTAAGATAAACAAGCGAACAAAACAGATCACGAAAAGAACGGAAGATACGTAAAAGACTGCTCAAGACAGACGGACTGTGAAAAACTAAAATAGACCACAAAACAGAAAATATAGAAGAAAAGTTAAAAAATAAATTCGAAAGCGCATGTTTTGTGAGCTGCAAAGGATTAAAAAAAATAGTTCCATTGAACTGAATAAAGCTGCAGTAGCGGTAGTTCTAGGAATAAATGGTGCAGTATTTGAAAATCGAACACATTGTACCCATAGTATTAGAAGTTGCATGAATAAATTAGAAGATATTAAAACTTTCTAACATTCTTGTTTCAATATAACCCTTAAATATTAAGTGTTGAAATAATTATTTACGAAACAAGTGCGTGAAGACATTTTTCGCGCATGAGCGCAATGTTTAAAGCACGAGCGACGAAGGATCGAGTGCTTCATTTGCGCGAATGCGCCGAAGACGTCTTTGCGCATCGAGGTTCTTACAATATTTTTTAAAACGAACATTATAATTTTTTAATTATTATCTAATACGTTTCCAATTTAAAATTCCAAAAAATCAAGTGGTTACATTGACAGATTTCCAATTAACAATTGTAGAAAATGACATTTGGTTTAATTTATTGAATTAAGTTGTCAAAGTGTCAATCGAATTAATAGCGATTTATCTTTATTCTTTCACTATTTTCAACATCCAAATTGGAGAAATGGCGTTTTGTTAACCAAACTTTATTATACTATCAAGTCAAATTATTTCTAGAAAGCCTGAAAGGGCCAGTGCTTTTTGCTAGATTTCGCGCACTAGTGCGCGAACAACTATGTTTGAGTTTGTCTGCCGGGTTCGCGAAGAAATGTCATTTTGAGAGCGGTGAGTTCAAAAATTCTTTTCAGTGCCATTTATATTGAACAGATTTGATAAAGATTTATCTACAAGAACTCATAGGCATTTGTACTTTTTTAAGGCTACATTAAAATTCTTATTTAGATAAGTGTGCACAGACAGTGGTCCCTGAATAAACGTTGCATAGAAACGATTTCTTAGATTTTTCTGACGTTTTCCGCATCACAGCTACCTTGATATGCTACAATATGAATTCTTGGTTTCCTACAGCCCATTGAATAATGAACCTCATTATGGGTTAGGAAGCGCACGTGCAATGAAGATATTATTTTGTGACGAAAGCAAATAGTTACTAATACCTCCAAGAAATCAAAAATGCTGCATAATTAGTTTAATGGTGCTTATTAAATATATGAATGAAGAAAGGATTATTTTTCTGAATGCATCTTATGAAGAGAAATTGATGAGCTTGTGATAATTTTGACTCCAAAATATTATTAGGCATTAGGGAGTAGGTACTTATATTATAGCAATCATAAATCAATCGGAAGTATATACACAGGAATAAATTATATTTGTTTTGGTAATTTTTTTCTCTTTCCCCGATAGAATCATTCGTATCATCATAAAAGAAAACATCCTGTAATAAAATTAATTCCCAAAATTGGATCTAAGTTCCTTCAATTCTAGGTACTAATACAATAATAAAATCTTTTTAGCGGCACTTTTCTATTTACCTACATCACAAGATATTTATTCACAAAATTTTCAATAAGCACAGAACATTATTTTGTATTTGCTTAGACATAGGTATATCTAATTGATGTAATTGTTGAAATTCATTTGTTGATGCTTATCTAAAGATCACTAAAGACATTGTGGATGATGTATGAAATCGAGTATGAAATTTTATTTCACCACGTTGCGGAATACCTGTCCTGAAACTTCAGGTTTGCACCCTATACAAAAGCCGGTCGTATCGTTGCTTAGCAACGGGAACGTAAACGAAACTCTCCTCGGCGGAAAAACTCCTAAATATTTAACGAACTTTAAAAAATTGGCCACACCAATTCTTTTCTTCCTCTGGCGAGTTTTAAGGACGGAAAATACTCCCTAGATTGTGTTCTTCTCTGTGTTTTTTCAAGTCTGGAATTGATGTTTCCTCATACGCGTAAATAATTAAAGTTACCGGACGCTGACATAGCGGCGGCGGCGGTGGTGGCGGCGCTTTGACAGAGCGCGCGCACGTACAGGAGCGTGCGTGCGGCAGCCCACCTTTCCGAGGTGCGGGCGGCAGTCTGAGGCAAGCTCTGGCTGCGATACCACCCCTGGCGCCGCTACCGCGTTCACAGCACTGCAACACCCACTCACCTGAGCGACCCACCCCCACCTGTCCTTCTGTAGCTCGCGCCCGACACCGCGCCACACTACAGTCGAACTGCGATCGTTTGCGGGTGCGGAAGTGAACTCGCGCGTATTCCAGCATCTGCCCAAACACCATCGCGGTGCTCCGACCCATCTAGCGTGTTCACTAGTACAGTGCATGTGTACCGCCGAACTGGCCGTTGATTGCGACCGGGACTTATTAACCTAAATCGTGGAGACCGGCTTCAACACCTCGAAGAGAGGACGGCATCCTCTGGGAGGCAATCTGTCCCCGCCCCCCGCCGCCACTCCGCCGTCGCTCAAGAGGGCTAGGTGCGACTCGGAGACGAGCAACGGTCCCCTTGTCGCGGCAGACCAAGATATGGAAACACCCCTCGCAGTCACATTGAGCCAGAGCATGGATTCTGTCAATACTGCTACTGGAGAGGAAGAGGTACGTTCGCAACCTCTAACCGCCAGTCATTCCCGCCGGAACTAAATGTTCAGAATAAGTCACCGGAACAAGACAAATTAGGACCCAAACACTTCGAATTTTCTAGTTTGTAATTCATATAAAAGTAGAAGTTGGAAAGGAAATCCCCTCATTATAGACTTTGAATAAAGCCCTCATACTCGAAACCTTACAAGAAAAGGGAAGTTTTTTTGCGCACCAGACCGAACTTCCGGTTTTTATCAAATATCACTCATTGAGCTGCTTCTCGAAGTACCTACTCTAACTTTGCACTAAAAATAACGCAATTAGTTGTGCTTGAGTTTTCTTCAATAAATTAGCAGACATTTCAAAATTAGAAATTATTTGAGGCTAATCAATGATGTAGGATAACAAACATACATGCGGTTTAATTTATCAACTATACTGTGCGAATAGGCACCTCAAATTTATGGGGGTTGACATAATTGCCCTTCTTTCCAAAGTATTTATTACCTCTTCGGTGACATATCGGTTTCAAATGGGGGAGAGATGTTAATCTTAGCGAACAGATTAGATTGGGGAGTGTTTGGCCAATCAATATTTTTCTCTTAATGTAGGTAGTAATAAGGGGGTAGAGACAGGTTCGGGTAGGTTAGGGTACGTTATGATTAAAACATTCCAAATCGAATTAGGGTTGATTTTTTTTTCAAATTTAAGGTGCCAATGACGATTTTAGCAAATTACGTGGACACAAAATGAAAATCTTCATGTCCATTTAAAGAGAATGATAAATTCTGTTCTAGATGAAGAGTCCCTGAACCAATTTGAGAAATGCTGCTAATATGTTGTAAATAAGAACTCCATGTCAATCCTCAACACTGCTACTTACGTCCGGCTTCGCCAAACACTTTTTGTTCTAAATTTCGCCAGTTTTGTGATCACTGGACCAACAGACTAGACTGTTGACAACAGTACTGGAGTATTTAGAGATTGAACTTTACCTTGAAAATTAGTTTCCTTAGGCTAAAATATATACATGAATTACTTGTGTATAAGTAGGTGGTCGTGGTAGGTAGAATGAAATTATTAAGAGTGACCTAGAAAACTTGCACTGGAATTCTACAATATGTTGGTATTCTTCATGCTGGCAGTCTCATTATACCTACTGATATGTTTTACTACTGTTGTAAAAATTGTATACGTTGAACGCTGCAAAGCAAATGCTAAGTTGTCGGTTGTTCAAAAGTGTACCTATTACTTTTATTATATACACCTTTGTGATTTTCTGCGCAATTTCTTTACGAAAACAGAAGTCCTAATTTTACTTTCAACACTCGAGTTGCATGGTCTGATAATTCTGCTAAGATTTTAGTAATATGTACTAAGAAATCCTTGTTTCCATTCAAAAACGAGGATGTAAAGTAAAATAAACATTTATTTTGTAAGCAACTTATGATTGTAATGACTGTGTTATGTCGAAAGTGGATTGAGCTATACTTAAAATGAAATAACGTAACCTCATCTATTATTTAGTTTACTGACGGGAAATTTCAAAATTTTCGCACACTGAAATTAAATTTAGTTTATGTGCAATGAGGGGCCTGCAGTTTTCTGCAATCATTTTGAATGCAACATATTTAGTACATACCTATAGGTAAATTTAGTTCACATAAAAAGTAAAGTTGCAGCTTGCACAATAATTCACCACAAAAGTGGCTCGTCACAACTTTCACTTTTTATTCCAAACCTCGTTCCAAACAAACCCCTTCACTGCGGCAATAGCTAATCAGACGGTAGGTAGTTATAAAGATAACGAAATGAAGGGCAATCAGCCACGGGTAAGTTGGTCGATAGTGGGGGTTTGTTTGTAATTAAAACTACGTCACTGCTTGTGTGATCAATTAGTTTATATGTGTTCTAGGTTAGGTACTACATACATATAAAAATTCACAGCCTTCGCAAAGATGCGACCGGGGGAAACATTGAAAATGACGAAGCAGACTGTAACCCTTGTGCGTAGAGATTCTAACAAAATGAAAAACCTATTTCGGTTAACAAGCACTTTAAATATGTTTTTCCACGACCCCCTAGGAAAGCAGCACGTTGCATACAGCAATGTAGGCCGGAAACTTGACAATTGCGTTGCCCGTACGCTAAACTCGAAGAAACTGCAAACTGTGCTGTAATATTTGAAAATCGCACAGGTTCATCAAATTTTGTAAGCAGCTTTTAGATCTTGACGTTTACTGAATAAATATCCTCTCGCGTCTTTTTTAAAATCTAATAATTTTTTATCATAAGAATCTATTAAGAGGTATGGCAGTTCAAAACATTTTAATGGCTACTCCGTGGAAGACCTAAATATTTTAGGTATGAACTGGTCATTTATGAATTGGCGGGCAAGAGAACAAATCAACGTGTCATCCATGAACCGGTCGGAATTATTAGAATATTATGTTCATAGTAAGTTAGTTTTGGTTTAGTATAAAACCTGGTTGGCCATTACGCAGCTTTTGGGGGCCACTGGTATGGGACATACTGACGTCAGTATGTGGAACTCTGGGGTGTTTTGTCGCGAACTACTGAATTTGTCTAAAATTGCCGGTTACTAGTCGGAGAGCAAGAGCTCTGAATTCGACACATGGTATGCAACTTTCGAACATACAAAAACAGGCGATGAGTTCTTACGTAAAAACACCTGACAAAACATATTTTTGAGGTCGCGATTCGATTTGGAATTGCCAAATTGAAGAAAATTGCATTTTTTCATTTTTCTTCTCAAATATGCTATTTTTGTACTTTTATTGTTTCTCCTTTTGTATATCTGTCACCCATTGTCGTACAAATTTGAAATTTTAGCATTAGGATAATGAAACTATCCGCTTTCTAACGCTGTACGAGAAAATAGTAATTGTTGTGATTTGACTGAAAAATTAATAAATATTCGAGGAAGAGTTGCCACTTTTGTGTCATTTGCAGCGAAAAAGTGTGTATCGGGGTAACTTTTTTATTTTTGAAGATATACTATAAACGAGTAAATTGTAGCGCATAAAATGAGGATGTTTTTTTTATTTTGAGTATTTTTTCATAAAATGCATAGTAAGTCAGAAAAAGTGTGTTAAACGTGAGTCATATGTCGCGCCCTGCGCGCGTTGTCGCGGAAAAAAGCTGACAGAGTGAAATTCATTACATATTATGGTCGTCCAGAATTTACAGGCAGTATGGACCATGTAAGAGCACATTTGTTTCCAACATGCAAAACAAACATTAGGTAAGTAAGCAAACGAATATCAGTAAGGTACCTATTTATTACAAAACAAATTTCGCCTCTTTACCACCCACCGAAAACACGTTTCGTTTTCATGTCCTCAGGACGTATGTATTTGCAGTCTGTCGTTTACAAAACTGCATACCTAGTTCGACCAAAACTATCAAGGTCCGGTTTTTCAAAGAATCCAACACCGGATTAAGTCTGACACCGGCTTCGTTGCTATGATACCGGCTTTCTGATTGATTGAATCATAGCAACGAAGCCGGTGTCAGACTTAATTCGGTGTTGGATTCTTTGAAAAACCGGGCCCAAATCTTTTGGAATTTGGGTGGTGCATGAAAGAAAACGGTAGCGTAATGCCAATCATGACCACAATAAGTGCGAAACCAGATTTTGTAAATATAACACCATTTTGCAAATGTGAATATTTCAATAAATTGTAGCACAACCTGTATTTGTTTAAAAGCTAATGTACTGTGTTCCATAAGCTGTTTTTGTGAAGGAAAATGTACGTATATCGAATAAAAATGTATTTATTCTGTAAGTACAAATTTAAAAAAGTTTTCCACGCGGTCTGCTTCGGTGCAACCCAGGAGATAACGTAGCGCGTACAACGCTCGACTTTATTAACCTTTTATGACCACCAAATTTTTACCAACAACATTTTTTTGTTTTTTATAAATTAATTCAGACCTTAAACTATATTTGACTCTCTTATACTATTACTTTATCTCCAATAATAAAAAAGTTACCTCGATACCAACTTTCTCAATGCAGTTACTGAAAAATCCATGGGATCTGCGACGAAAATATAATTTTTCTACCATATCTTTACACATTAGTGCACATTTATGTATGGCAACGGATTCGACATATTTCAGACTACATGTATGCAAAGTTTTAAACCGATCCAATTGCTACAGACAAAGATATAGAATGGGAAATATAAAATAATGAATTTCCCAGAAATTTTGTAAAAATATGATAAAGTTCGATTTTTTCAATTTCGCAATCCCGAATCGATTCGCGACCTCCAGAATCGAATTCAGCAGGTCATTTTACATAAGAATATGACATCAGTTTTTGTATGTTCGCGAGTTGCATACCCCACTTTTATTTTGCATATTTCGAACGTCCTGCTCTACCGTCAGCCGTCAACGACCCTACGAGCATTAAATTAAAGAACTTAACAAAACAAGCACAACAAAGTTAAAAAATCCATAATAATTATTACTTTTGCTCGTAGCAACAGCATGGTAGGAATTTGCTGTCAAACTTTGTGGAAGATCAAAATTTTTGGTTGAATTTGAATGTTGTTTTGCTTCAATGTGAGAATAAATTAGGGGAAAATCAAAAGAATAACATACCTGAAAGCGTAAATTACAATTTAAATAGTATTTGGAATAGAAATTGAAAATTTGTGACCAGATCATAAACTTTAAAATAGAAACTTCAAGAAATCTGGAAATCCGATCTGGAAATTAGCCGTTTTGCAGTTGACACCTATTTGGGCGTTACGTAAAAACCAAAATAGTTCATACAAGAACACTTTCGTGTTCAAACACTTTATATTAACGAAAAACTTGAGAATTAAATCCTGAAATTTATTTAATGACAATCAACTGACGTTGCTAAATTGACATATTGGCAGTGTTACAAATCGAAAAGAATCCGACGCTCCTGACTACAGAGGTTCTCAACAAGTTTGTCCACATGCGCAGAAGGCGACGAAAATCGGTTCTCGGAATGTCGAACCATTATCTATACTAAACCAAGTAAGTTAGTAGGCTACTTGGAAATTTTGACATCTGTTAACATAGACAACAAATCCTTAAAACTAAAGTTACTCTTTTACGAATAAATTTATCTTCTTAGGGGGTCGTGGAAAAAATAGTGTACATAACTCGATGTATTTCCTATAAACTCGCGTGATTTCACGCTCTTATGAAATTTGTCACTTTTCATACTCGTTACGTAATATACGGGGTAATATACTATTATATCGCGGTTTAAATCGGCCTACCTTGCTTTAAACCAACTTTAGTCTTTTAAAGCATTCTGTTTCAGCAAATATACATACCACTGATAGCACTGAGTTAACTCATACAACCTGAACAATCAAAAGTTGTTAAAGCCTGCAAAGATAGAGTATGAACCTGCCGTTTGAGGCTTCACACTAGCTGCACGAAAAGTAGCTGTAATTATTACTCAACGTAATTTAAAAGTTTGACAAACACATCAACCGATAAACAATGCGGATGCTAATATTTCATGATTCGAGCTGATACCACAAGCTTGCTAAGACGGCCTCCGGACGAAACCAGAAATATTGCGTCGATTTCTTGCGGACCCAGTCACTAACTTTACAAACACTATTGTTAACTCCGAAAAAAATTTATATTGCATTTGTAGAAGACAATTAAAATTTGTTTAATGTATAGTAACCCGTTTCAATAAGGTTAAATCAAATAACATTTCCCATATTATGGAAATGACACTCGAGCTCGTCGTCCACGTATATTCACGTAATTTGAAATTGAAAACAATTGTCAGTGTCGTTGATGAATAATTGCAATAAAATACGATCTAAACGGGGAAAGCCCGTAAATTAAAAAAATTGTTTTAATCAATAGTTAACCGCTCGAAACAAATCCCGTATCTTTAGCTTCTGGTTTATGAGACTTCATTCCTTCAAAATTAAATACAGGCCCGGATTGGGCCGGCGAGTTACCGAGTAAAACTCGGTGGGCCGCTGGGCCGCTGAACCAAACATCCAAACGAGATCGTCAAATAATAACAGAAACTTTATGATACGGCCGCGAAGTAAATTTTACGTAAGAAAGTTCCACTGCAATCGAGACTGCAATTGAAACGCACTATTTGAATACGGTCCGTGTCGCATGATTCCACGATATAATTTGACATGCGCGAACACGCAGATTGGTTGATGCCACCCAAGTGTCATTCAGGAATAATTATTATTTTAAAGCTGTCCAATCAGCGTAACATGGGAATGGTACGTCACACCACCAGTGCGTTTCGGTAGGGGCGTTTCTATTGCGTTTTCAAGTGTCAATTTTTATCTAGTTTACCACAGCACACTATCAAAAAAAAGAAATCAGACATATAGTTTAATTTTATTACTTGCATCCAGTTTTGCGAGGATCATTATTAAAAAATGACCGCATGCAAAAATTAGGATCGAAAAATCGAATGAAATTTAGAAAATTTAAATTTAGTAGGTACTCTGCTTTGTACAACACAGTAGTTTTGTTGTAAAATCTGTATGAATGATGAATGTAGCTAGTTGATGAACTTTACTTGAGAATGACCATTATATTCTAGGGAGACTATGCTTTCCGAATCCTTATCAAAGACCTTAATTAGCTATGCCAACTAGTCTATTAAAATCGTAGCTGAGTTTTGCTTCAGCGTCGCAACTCAAAGAAGCGAAACTTTCAGGATTCTATTGTTGGCTGTTCAGTGGATTAAGTGATAATTTCAAGTTACAATTTTTATTGGAATTTCCTGGTAAAGTATTTCATAAAATTGTTACTGAGAGAATGGGTGGAATTCAATTAAATACAGTTACCTTGATTAGATTAGATTCAGGTGGTGCTTATTAAATAATATTGAGTCGAGTATTGAGTTCGCAGTACTTTGCTACACATTGCGAATTCCAGATGTTTGATTGACAACAGCATACCAGTAATGCTGAAGGGGAAATATACGCGTGTATAGGTAAAAAAGGGGTATTTAAACACCATATATGTAATTATAAAATCAATCTCAAATATGGAAACAACATTGTAGTTATGTCAGAGGTAAAACTCAGGGCAATGCCTAGACTTTTTTGACCTACCCCTCTACACATTTCCGTCATGCGTAAACATAATATGTCTCATTTATTCAATTTGAACATTAAATTTATTATTTTCTAATACCTGTTCTTTTTCAACACTTGCGATTACGAAAAATTTCTGTAGTAATTATCTCGAAAAAGGGCGAGATATACAACGGCGGGTGCAGATTGTACACCAGAAGAGGGTCCTCTTACCTGCCGAATAATATTCTTTAATTATGGCATGGTTTCCTTTACAACCAATTCAAAAATCTGAATACGTTTATTAGTTGTTAAGTGTACATTTATTTATTCAAAAGTCTGAATACGTTTATTAGTTGTTAAGTGCAAATTTTTTTATTAAAAAATCTGTCAGGTTAAAGTCAAGCTGAGCGAAGCGAGGCGAACGGAGCGTTCTAAGTCTGAGTCGTATCTGCCTGACAATCGCGGAAAGGGCTTACTTTGTTATAGAAAATTACACTTTCTATCAACAAGGGACATTGAAAAGTGGTAAAACGCTTTGGCGTTCAAATTTGTTCCGGTGTCCAATTTACTTATATCATTAACAGGACCTTTTTCGTTTGGTGTACAATTTACATGTACAATAAAGTATGCAGTTAGTTTAGGGTACAAAATGCATCCGCCTGATCTACAAACATTTAGCAAGTAAAGCATTTTTTAGTGGATAGTACGTAGAATGAAATGAAAAAATTAAAAAAACCAATGACGTAAGTAACACTTTTATCCAAATAAGGATTTCAATTTCATCTGTTAGGTACGTCACTGGCTATTTTTTATTGATTTTACAAGTAAATAAGATTGGAAATAAAAACCTTTTTAATTCTTAAGTTATAGCAGAAATTCGTTTCTTTCATAGAACCTTTAGCACCCTGTCTATTCGCCAACAAGCGTCTAAGTAAAAAACTTTTTAAGACAACCCCTCAATTTTTCAGTAGGTATGATTAATTTGACCACGATTTTTTTGAAGAGTAAATGGGAGAACCTGTTTATATACAGGGTATCCCATGACGACCTTACACGATCTGTATATATAAAAGTATATATAGTAGAATTACACAAATTTGCACAAACAGGTAATCGAGGATGCTCAACTCGACTAAAATATTTTTGACTTTCTGCGACTTCCGGTTATACCGGAAATAGACACCAACTTCCTTATTTTAAATGGAATGCCTACATTTTTATTACGGATTTAGATTTTTGGTTGAATTTTAAGGTTACCTTATGCAAAACATCATATGTGTAAAGTCGGGGGGGTTGATCACTTGCAGAAATTGTGTACACTAATTTGACATTTGAAAATTTTGCCGGAATTTGAAACTTTTGCCGGACATTTGACACATTTGCCAGACATTTGAAACATTTGACGGACATTTGCACATTTGACACATTTGCCGGACATTTGAAGCATTTGACAAGACATTTGAAGCATTTGACAAGACATTTGACACATTTGACGGACATTTGATACATTTGACGGACATTTGTAGGACATTTAACACATTTGTAAGACATTTGACGGTCTTTGTACACCACATTTGCCAAGTGGTCAACCCTCGTGTAAAGTGCACCTTCTTGGAGATATTAGACGTTAAAAATCGTATTTTTTCAAATTTCATCAATTATAACTTGGAAACGGTACGAGATAAAGAAAATTGATTTAAATGTCCCTATCCTAGTTTTTAATTCTCTATCTAATGGGCCTGGAAAATACTACTTCCCGGTTGGCAACTTTTTGTCATTTTTTGACCAATCAGGAGGCAGTATTTTCCACACTTAATAGATAGAGAATTGAAAACTAGGATAGGGACATGTAAGTCATTTTTCTTGATCTCGTACCGTTTCCAAGCTATAATTGATGAAATTTGAATAATTACGATTTTTAATTTTTTAATATCTCGAACAGGGTGCACTTTACACATATATGATGTTTTGCATAAGGTGACCTTAAAATTTCACCAAAAATCTAAATCCGTAATAAAAATGTGGGCATTCCTTTTAAAATAAGGAAGTTGGTGTCTATTTCCGGTATAACCGGAAGTCGCAGAAAGTCAAAAATATTTTAGTCGAATTGAGCATCCTCGATTACCTGTTCAAATTTGTGTAACTCTACTAAACCTACTTTTAAGCAAAATTCCATCCCCATGACACATTATAATCTTTCCCACGAAAAGTGTCCGTCAAGTGCAGAGCAGTACGGGCCACAAACCTTTGCCTCAATGTACAGAATCTCAAAACTGCTTTCATCTGCGTTTATGACTTCCAGGACTGTTATGACCTTCTTGTTTTACTTAAGTTTTTAAAAACTATATAATAATGACATCCGTGCTCTTCAAATTTATATTTTTCGAAAATGGTTTATCCAAGGGGTATAGTTTATTTAGAAAGCTTTTTCAGGTACTTTTCAAAAATAGAATAAAAAAT
The DNA here is from genome assembly GCA_963966045.1 of Xestobium rufovillosum. Taxonomy (NCBI): domain Eukaryota; kingdom Metazoa; phylum Arthropoda; class Insecta; order Coleoptera; family Ptinidae; genus Xestobium; species Xestobium rufovillosum. The sequence continues at coordinate 18,789,189 of OZ014494.1, forward strand.
ACTATATTCCATTTAAAATGCGTTGCTGTCGCCATAGCTCAAACGATGACGGCAGAACCAAACTCAAATCATAACGTTAAAAATGCGCATCTAGCAAAATAGGTCTAAGTATAAAATACGAACTTAAAAAAATGTTTCATTTCCAAATAACATACTAAAAACTCAAAAGTAGTTAAAATGCTAATAACATAATGAAGGAAGCAGTTTTATATAAGTCGGTGCAAAATAGTGCATTTTCGGTGTAGTGAGATTTATTTGCAGTTCTGAAGTCTTCTTACGAATTCAATCGGTGCATTGAATACAACCACAAAACCGAGCACAAAACTTTGAGTCTTGGTCAAAATGTATGAAACGTTGTAAGTTTGTAAGGAATATTCGAAATGTTATATGGTTCCTGCGAGCTTTTTATCCACTTTGTGTAGTAATAAAGAAAATTTGGTTCTAGGAAGTAATTCAACTTTGTGGAGACCGACTTATTTATAACTATTGTATTTGTATCATACCAACAATTCAGATACTGCCCAAATTATGTTTGGAAATTATTAAGTTCTTGTTTCCCGTTTTATCGCCAAACAAGCTCATCCGCTAGTTATGTGCATGGTTAATCTCAACTCTTTCCTGTTCCCACAATACGATATTTGTAATGAGTTATTGAGTACCATGTCGTAAAAAATTTATCTAGTAAGAGGGAAATGGTCCAAAGAAAACAAATAACTGTGCCAGAGTAAAATCATAACATTTTTATTAGAGCAAATACCTTCAGCAGATATGATCATTGCAGTGGACGTTGTACAGCCAAGAAACTCTTGAATAATTTATAAAATCATATTACTTATGAAATGTGAGCGAAATCTGCCTTTTCCTTCCTCCCCTAACGATATACTAACCATCCCCCTCAAAATCAACATCCGTACAGTGTTTGAATCTTTATGAATATCGGAGGGTATGCATTTTTAAAAGGATTATAATCGAGAACGAAACGTGAATTTGATCCTGAAAGTAAGCAAGAGTTAATAAAATGAAGATTGGGACCAAGAATTGGCAAAAAGAAAATTATTGACCCAAGTTTCTTTATAATTTTGCAGTATGTTTTCAATGCAGATTTATATTTTAGTTGCGAGACTTTAGATGGCATCCTTCAGGTTGATGGATTTAAAATTATCCACCTTATTTTTATAAATTGCTTTACAAAGCATTGACGTAAATTTTCAGTCCAAACAAACCCACACCGGACTATTTCGTGGCTCGTTCCCCTTCGTTCTCCTTACTTAACCACCTGACCTGTTTGCTTGGAATGAAAAGTGACAATATTTCTAGTAGGACTCATAGTTAAAATAATCCAACCAAATAAGTAAAATTTGTGTCCACTATTGAGAACGCGTTAGTAGTACAACGGAATTGGTTAAGTGTGAGTTGATCCTTTATAGTCCAATAATCTGGCGCACGTCACCCTGCGGTGCTTTAGCTTTATTACCTCAGTTGTTTGAAAAGGCAAGACCGAGGACAAAACAGACTGACAGAATAGCGAGAAAAATAGGACCTTATTGTTCTAGTCTTTTTTATTAGTTGGTAATATAATTCAATGCCTGGCGGGGTATTTGCCCGAGGAGTAGTTGTTCGAACGGTCCAGCACCACTAATTAATTAGTTGGTAAGTTTATTGCGAAATATTTCCAATATATAAGTTTAACTCGAGGTTTAACTCTTTCCTTTGTCAGTAAGTATGCCATTGTCTTTTGGTGACAAATTTCTCGCAATTCTGTAGCAAGTACGTACTCTGATTGAACTGCATTTTAAGCCATTTCAATGAAACGGCTTCTTGATTTTCTCAATGCGAGTAGTTTTATTGAAGTTTTTCAACAATAGAGCCATTATACCAGAGAAATTTGTCTGATAAAACATCTGGATCTATTCATCTATTGTTCTGTTCCAAGATCAACAGAAATGATCAGGGACAACTGACCACAGTAGCTTTGTTACAATAAATACTAAATAGTAGTAAAAATATCTAAAATAACGAAACTTATTCCCCTTTGAAAAATATTATATTTACATATTTTAAATTAATAATAAGAAGAAAAGAAGTTTGGTTCGTTCCGAGGGTTCCTTCGCACACAGCAACCGCATATCATGATTTCGCTCTGTTGGACCTCATCAGCACGGTGCAGCCATTTGCGAACAAACCAAACCAGCCTCCACTCTATAAAGGCGAGTGGGTCACATCAGTAAGCAAGCGGCAACTCAAAAAGTTTGCTCTTGCTCACTGATCGTCCCCTAAAATACATTACTATTCAATGTAGAAGAATATAAGTAAATTAACAAATGAAAAATCGACCCGAACTTGCTCCAACAACTACTCCTCGGGCAAATACCCCGACAGGCATTGAATTACAGAGCAAGTCCTTGACGAGAGCGTGTACTGGACATTTTAAATGTCCCAGGGTTTAATGAAAATTAATTTAAAAAGGAGTACCTACCTGCTTTAGTTGAAATAGTCTTGTTTCACAGTTGTAATTGCTGTAAGTATATAACTTGTATAGGACAATCAGAAGATTGTGTAGCTTGTTCGTGTACAAGTTTCTTTTGGCACGTAGGTATACGTATAATATCCGTGCAGGAGTGAGGTATGGTTAACGCTCATTGCAAGTTGCACACATAAAACCAACGAGAAAACTAATTAGCAAAGTTGAGATATTACCGTAGTTATAGCTTTCCTAGTTTACTGTCAGCATTGAAGTGTGTAATAATTTTAGTTTTGCTTACTCTTACTGGAAACGTATATGTAACATTACCTTTTCAATTGACTTGTTACTACTGCCGAGAGAGAGAGGGAGATAGTGTTTATTCTACCTTTTGTAATCTAATTTGGTTTATAGAAGTTGTTAAATGTGTCGTTTTTAGGTTTTTTAGTTGGGTACTCAAATGCTAATTTTTTTAAACCCAGTAAGCAGGTGTAACCCTAAACTTTAACGCCCTTCCCCGATGAAAATATTGCTTGCTTTGAAAATATGGCAATAAACTCTGTCTCTATAAACATTATATTCTCTATGACCTGACCTGACCCACATGAAACTAAACAATATAGATGTAATGTCCAGTGCACAGGTGTTATCGCTGGGCTATCTTTAGCGCCCATTCAATAGCTGGTTAGAACGACTGGCTATAAAAGTGAAGGACTCTACTACTTCCTTCTGAGCGTTGCATGTATTGTACGTAGGCCATTCGCCAATATCGGCAGACAGCACGTCTCACACGGCTGAATAATGCAGGTGGCGGCGCCGGCCCCACCCCACCCCACCACATTACGTAATGACTCGCTTTGCTTTTCATATTGGTAATACACGTCCACTGTTAGTTGTGCGTAGTAGGAAAATGGATTTAGAACGCAAAATACCGTGGTGAAGGGCGGGGTAAATTATAGTGGATATAGACTTCATGCTATTAGGCATATTGTTCATTTTAACATAGAGAGGCGCACGATTTCATAGCAAGTCAAAGTTTTTGCTAATTTTACGCCAATTTTAAAAATTTTGGAAACAGAAGATTCTCCCGTAAAACGATGAATTAATCAACTCCGCCGTCTCCATAATCCTCATTGTATTACTAACATATATATTCAGGGTGTTTCTGAATTATTCTGCAAAGGCTCCACAGGTGTTCCGAACCAAAAATGAAAGAACGCGATTTTTTTTGTTTTGCCCAAAGATATAAGCCAGGAGATTTGTATTAAAAACCCTAGAGAAGGGAAGAGCAGGGAAAACGTAACGCTCAATCTGCGCAGTACAAAGCAAGTACCAAACAAAGTGATGAAACCAGATTTCTGTTTAGAATTTATGTACCTAATTTTACACAACGGAACACGAGAGAAATCAAACTTGTGATATTGAAAAACAATAGAAGGCTCGACAGAAGGCCCTTATTATGCATTAATGAGGATATACACCCCCTTTGCTTGTTTGTAAATGGTCAAGCAGGTTTTCCAGTTGTCATTGTCCAGTTTCAAAAAGTAGGCACAAGAAAATTTCAACAAATGTCTTGTATACAGAATTTGAAGGAAAAATTTCAATTCAAGGTCGTCAGGACTGATTTTCGGGTTATTAGTTCCCGATTTCCTGGATGTTCTTACACCTTATCTCTGTCACCTACTTTCATGTTGAAAAGTGGCTTGAGTTGAAAATTTGCCGACGTTTCTGTCTTCTCAGTCTGTGACTTAAGTAACCGTTCAGTTCCGCTGTAGTTTTAGCCGCAATTCTTTGTGGGGAGTTGCATAAGGACAATAGATTAGCAAAATCATTCCCAGACACCTGTTTATGTACACCTGAACTGGTTTTTGTTATTCAAACTCAAACATAGCTACGACGTACAAATATCTTTATCAAAGCCATTGGAAAGGTTAGAAACAACATTTAAATTTAAGGTGACAGGCTGGTCTCGTGAAAAGAATTTATTCAAGTTACATAAAGTGCTTAGAAAAGATTAATGTAAATTATTAATATACCTAATAATTAGTGTTCACTTTTTGTCAAATATTTTTTTACTTGCATTAACATGCCCAAATTGTTTTGTTCCTTCGTTGCATTTGTAATTAGGTATACTTTTTGTGTGTGTGTAAATTTTGTTACATGCATGATTTTGTTTATATTTTTAGGAGCAGTTATTTTATTTCAGAAAAGAATTCGTATACCTATAAATAGGCGAATTTGTATGCTTTTTATCCTTGTCGTCATTGTAGTCATCTAGTATGTTGATGTATTTAGTTTTATGACAAGTTGTCTATTGACGAAACACAAAAAATACAGATTCACTAAAACAAAATTCCACTTAAAGTTAAAGCACATGGATGTCTTTTCCCACTGATTACACCGAGGATTACACGCAGAGAGGTTATATGTTAGGTATATGCAAATTATTTTTAAAACAGTCTCGTCAATATCATCTTCGCATTCTTTATCAAAAGCTTCTCTGCTCTTTTCACAAGATGTGCTTTCAAATTATTCGCAGTGGTACACGCTAGGAGGAGGAGGAGGAGGAGTTGGAGGATGAGGAGATCATGGATACCAGCACATCATTTTCGTTAATTCACCTCCATAATATCCAGTGTTGTGCAGCCGCTTCATTGGTGGAGGAAGCGCTAACAGTTTGAGAACGCTGCAATTTGTTTGTTGTTTGGATACCGGGGCTGTGGTGTTGTAGTACCGCAGCAAATAATCGTGGTTTTCATGATTGAAAACCTTTGCAGTCGACCCCAACTCTGGATCTTTCTGAAGGATAGTACTAGATCTGAAGTAGTGTCACATCTAGATGCAGTGTGAGCAAAAGTAACGCCGCCGGTCTCACCCAGAACAGACTCTTGACGAGAAGACTTGCCGACTTTTGCTTTGAAGCCGGACGAAAGAATAAGACTTTGTCGGAGGTGCAGTAAGAAGCACAAGTTTATCAGGGTCCTGATGCATTCTCCAATTATTACTTTTTTGTAGGCTGTTGATACAATCCTAGATAAGTCAATGAGTCAGTCCGTACCTGTTCAACTTGCTAGATTCTGTCTGAAGTTCGACAGCGACTTGATAGGATATTTTGTGAGTTGTCTCACCTTTCTTGCTGTTGGCCAAAAAGTCTGCCTGCCTTGTAGTTATGGAACTTTTCATTTAAAGGAGAAACTCTCCTAACAGCTCCTCTTTTTTTACTTACAGTTCATTACCATGATGACATGATGAGCTTGTTTGGATGCTCATCAAATACGATCGTATGCTCCTCCTCATACTCCTCCTCATACTGAGTATCGTACACAACAATTATTTCGAATAGTTGCTGGGCGCTCCCAGGTACAGCTTCGTGATATATGAATTTATGACTATTGATTAAGAAAATTGTAGGAACAAATATACAATTAAATGCTCTTTGAATTTCGCTTAAAAATAGATGATAAAATGACCGGTTTTCATAGATCTCCAACCGAATTTTAGTTGCTTGTACAAAATTTTATGGAAAAGTTCAAATTTTCTGAGACATTTTTAACGTAGAATTATTACCTATGTAATACTTTTATTTTTACTATACTTTTATTTTATACTTTCAATAACGTTCTGATTTTAATAACCGCGTGAATATTTCTCTATTTCATTCCAATTTGCTTCAGTAAATGTGACCATAAAATTGAAACAAATTGGGCTGGCATATTCATTGATATTGCTGCTTCCAATTTGTATTTTTACTCCCAAATGACAGGCACCAATTAGTTAAAACAGCCCGTCCGTTGCGAAAAGGAAACACCACTAAAAGTTCCCCACCATAAAACGAAAGCACTTAACGCCAGTGTAAAAGAAAATGGAATGCCTAATAAGCCGAGAAGAAATTCCAAGCATTTCTCGTTGCAAGCAGAATCGCAGAAAGATCTCTTGTCTCTCTTAAGGCGGCTCCTACATTATAAGGACAAGTTTGTTCTGTTAAACGGTTTCTATTACAGAGTAAGCCTCTTACCATCAGATCAATGAAACGGGAGCGGGAAACTGGAGCACACACCGGCAGTGACTTGTTATTTCTTTGAGTTTTGTATGGACATTAATTATTGTCTGCATGTTTAGATTTATCGACGCACAAGCAAAAAATAAGTATGCAAATTGAACGTTTGTTTACCAAGTTCAAAGACAAGGAAGCGGTGTTTAGAAAATAGAAAATAACTGTTGGAGATAAGATTGCTCAATTAGGGGGTTGATAGTTCGGGAATTTCTTGTTTTCTACAACCTAGGGACTTATGTGGCAGCGTAGTTTATTAACTTCCTCGTCCCCGTGTGCCAGTTTCTCATGTACGAGTATGCATGTAAATAATGGGCAATCATAAATTTGTTTTAAACTTCGCAATCTGGGTCTTACATACATACCTTCATAACTAATGCTTTTGCCGAGGGGGCGGTATTCTAGATATAAAAAAGGTGCTAGATAAATTTAAGGCGGAGTTTTACAATCTACATCAACATTCTGTTGAAAAATACAATACAATTTAGTAAACGATCCATGTAAATAAATTATTTACTGATAGTTTCTAGTAACAAAATAGCCGGAAGCATTCGTTACTCTTGTAACTAGACTTTTCTGGTAAATAAATATAAAGGTAATGAAGGTTCTCATCATTTTTTTGGCTCGGACATGTTTAAGGATCGGGGTCACGGTTACTATGCTGGAAATGGTTGAATCAGTCGCCGAGTAATCGCTTATTGGCTCAAAAATGTGACGTAAGCCCTCGTGTAAGTCAGATATCTCACAAATTTCCCCCAACTAACTTATGGAGATCTGTAAAGCCTAATCACTGAAAAGGTATTATTATTTATTACTTTTAATTCAAACTGCATTACAATTTATGCTATATCTTTCTTATAATGTTTAAATTGATGGAATAACAAAGTAATCTGAAGAAAAATTTCACCTCGCGGGTTTTTTCGGTAGATAATTCAACTACATGGACATTTTTATGGGAAACAAATAATTTTCCGTAAATGTCAAAAACTGCCGCCTACTCGTTTGTTTTAAAATCAAATATTTTTAGCAATAACACTGCAGTTTTCTGTCCAATTCAGAGAAATAGTGAATTGTCGTTGATCTAATTAGAATGGTGCAGATAATACAAATTTGAAGTAAACAGATCGGCTACTATAGATATGTAATAAACCAAGCGACGGCAATTTGCCAGTCGTTGCTATACCCACCTCCAGGCCGGGGCTCTGAATGACGTAGTAATCGTCCCGCAGACCCGCGCAATACTTTCCTTACAATCTGCAGTATGAGACAACCATTTCAGTGTAGTAACCATGGATGGGGGTAACACTTTTCACAACTTTTTCATTTACGTTTTTGGAAGTTTGATACTAAAGTGCAAATTTAAATATATTCCAAAAAGGAAATTCAAAACAAATCTTTTTTGTATTTAGCTATCCGACACCCTACCTATTTTGTCCCATCTAGAGACAAACAGGGAATTGGGGATCACTTGGGACCAGCTCACTGACTCTTTCTCGCAATAATCAACTTGCGGAAAATTGACCAAAGATGCTGTTTTTCTGGGACAATACGCCTGCACATGAATCGCCCATTGCAATACAATTCGTTAGCTAGGGTTCGAATTGCTTGAGTCCATCTTATTCACCGTATTGTAATGGACTCCCACCCCTACTACCTACCTGTCTTAACTACCTACCTGTTCAGCGTTCATTAAATAAACGAATTGAGAATTTGGCCTGAAAACATAACGAAGTGGTCACGTGATTGTCTTTTACCTACGTTGTGTGTTACCAAAGTAGTTTCTACTACAGCTCAAGTGACTGGACAAGATGTTTGTTTTTCCTCTTTCTCCTTTTTTGGCAAGCTTCTGACTCTGGCTTATTAAAGGTAAAGGTGCATGGTCCATGCATATTGTATCTAATATTTTACATTCTGGTAATTACACTAAAGCATTTCAATTGTTCCGTTGAGCAATCAAAAATGTACCATTAAATCTATTTCAATTAGCTTCAGTATCTTTAGACAATAATACTCCAGACTTTATTTATTACGATGCTGTATTAATTGGACTGTGCATGTTACAGAAAACCATGTAGATGGTAGATGCACGTGGTATATATTATATTATTAAATACATTGCGCAATTCCGTTGAATATAGTTCAAATTTCAGACTAGTAGGTAATAAGAACCGCCTCACGCTATTCCGAATGCACTGAATTATATAAGTAAAAACAAGTATCGAGTAAAGAGTGAAAGTCACAACAACAGTACATATCTACACATACGCTAATTGGCTAACGAAATTATAGTTATTCGCAGTACCTCCGTAAAGTGAACAAACAAAACAAATCTCAATTTTATGTAGCGTGAAACGAGGATGAACACTCGACTTAATCCTGCAGCTATGCAACTTTAGCACAAAAGAAATACACGCAAAGAAGCAGAACTAGTATAGTTATGGTCCGCTGCGTCTTCACTATGCAGTAAGTTTCCGAATAGACGAGTAAGAAGCTAAGAAGACTGTCGTCGGCAGCTAAAACGTGCAAATAGGTGTCTGTCAGCAAAATGACATGTCTAGTACCTAGTTAATTATTATACTTGCCATGTTTTTTAGTTTCAGTAGCGAAGTTTCAAGTTTATCTGTCATAATCCTTCCAGACTTCGTAGAAATAAAGCTTATAGTTAATTTAATTATTTGAATAAATTCTATCTCATCGCCTGGACATAATTTCACATAATATTTTGACTCTCAGTACATTATTGGTTTATTTATCCAGATAAATTTATTTAAGTTGGGGTGTGTTATTCCTTTGCATAAATCTGGTGAAGATACTAATATGAGTAATTACCGTCCCGTTTTTCTACTTCCAACTCTATCCAAGCTCTTAGAAACAATTATTATAAAGACCCAATTTAAACTTTTTTCAGTAGAACAATTCGGATTCAGGAAAAATTGTAATACATCAGACGCTATACTTTCAGACTGATCGATCAAATCAACAAGCTCATTCAAACAAATAATTTCACAGCTGGAGTTTCCTTATTCATTATTACGGGATTCGCAGTGTTGCATTTGAGTGGTTTCAAACTTATATTAAAAATCGCAAACAGGTGATCACAATAAATTGATAGTGTTGCAGAACGAACAAAGAGTGAGCACGAATGTAAAATATATAACATATGAGGTTCCGCAGGGTTCTGTGCTTGGACCGGTGGCATAATTTGAAACACAGGACGCTAGGAGCACGATGGGGCTAAATACTAAGCTTACTGGTCTACTTCTATTTTCACGCACTTTAATAGACTGTTAAACTTCATGCAAAGCAAGCAACAGGAATGGCTCAGTGCCAAATATGGGCAAGGAGTGTTTGTGCTAAGCTGTTAGAATTCTATTCTATCTCGCTACCAACCGTATTCGAAAGATTTCAATAAAGCGCGAGCGCATTAAAAGTGGGAGGAATTATTTTTTATTTTCACTTTAATGTGGTTCAAAATATTCTGATTTGAAGAAAACTCTAGCCGCAGGGTGCACATACTGGCGGATGGCGGGACAACGCATCGCGCGCCTTGCGCCAGTCGCACAATCCTTGTTATACGTTATATTAGTTAGTGATGAACACGACCAGTAGTTTTCGTGGACAGGTAGTTCTTTCATAAAGCTAGTAATTTCGATATCCTTGGCTGGGGGAGGATCTACTCCACTTGATAATAACTTTTTCTTATATCTTTTTTTTTTTGCAAAAAATGCGTATGTCTGGTCTCCGTCAGTTGAGTGTTTCAAAAAAGGCTTTCTATCAGGTTTCCGTCAGTAAATGGGTCTGTTTCATTTTAGTGTGCGCTCGTACCCCCAGTGAGCCGTCCGCCAGTAAGCATTGCTGTGGCTAGAGTCTTGTGTGATTTTCCGGCACGGTTACTTCACTGACATATACAGGATGTCCCAGAACAACGGGGCAATATTTCTGGAGTATATAGTTTTGGTCAAAATAACACTTAAAGTATGTAGAATTTTTTTTCCAGGACGCACCCCTTCGAAGCTATTCGCCCTTAAAGGTCAAGTCCTGAAGAAGGTTTTTTTGCTGGTAACTTTCAAACTACTATATCGAAATTTGGACTGTAGAAAATATCTGTGATCGAGTGACATGACATCTACCGTATCTTGTCTAGGAAGCCGGGGGTGGAACACCCCTAATGCTTTTCACCCCTTAACTTTTACGTTGATGCTTTTAGGGAATTTGCAATGACATTTTTAAATTCCTTAAACAATTGTCTCAAAAAAGGCACTATTTTTTGAAACCGTTAAAGTGGCCCGTTTCCGAGAAAAAAAATTATACAAAGACATGGTTTATCATTTTTACTACACAAAAATGTATGTGTCTACAAGGTGCTCACTTCGAAAATTTATTGTAGCCGCTATTATCTCGGCTATTATGTTTTCAAAACCAAGTGTTCCTACATTTTTATTTCATTTTCATTTTCTCACATGTTTCATGTAACAGTTCATATTTCATAGCCTGGCTTGTATAGTAAAAATGATAAACCACATCTTTATATATTTTTCTTTCTCGGAAACGGGTCATTTTAACGGTTTCAAAAAAGAGTACCTTTTTTGAGAAAATTGTTTAAGGAATTTAAAAATGTCACTGCAAATTCGCTAAAAGCATCAACGTAAAAGTTAAGGGGTGAAAAGCATTAGGGGTGTTCCACCCCCGGCTTCTTAGACAAGATACGGAAGATGTCATGTCACTCGATCACAGATACTTGTCTTACTATGTCTACAGTCCAAATTTTATAACAATCGATACATTAGTTTGAAAGTTACCAGAAAAAAGCCTTCTTCAGGACTTGACCTTTAAGTGCGAATAGCTTCGAAGGGGTGCGTCCTGGAAAAAAAATTCTACATACTTTAAGTGTTATTTTGACCAAAACTATATACTCCAGAAATATTGCCCCGTTGTATTCCATCGTGTACCATAAGAAAGCCGTTACTTGGTGTATACGGGACTTGCATTATGCTGCCACTCTTCCCCCATAATCCTGCGTCTTTGTTAAAAACTCAACATGTTTACCGTTTCATTTGTGAAAATGTGCCTTTCTTTGACAGTGAGGTACTTGTCAGCGTTTTTCTAACATTTATATTTTTTTCTTACAGGTGAGTTTCGTTTGTTTATTTCACATTCGTTTCGAAGATGATACTTTTAAGATGTTGGTAGGTAAGTTAAAGTATCTCATTTATTTTTCTGTCTTATATTATTCTAATTGCCATCGACTTCGATTTTCACAAAGGCTTGGTGTTTTTGAACCAGTCTTCTCTTTACTTTAAAATTAATGTTACAAATAATATTTTTGCCTTACAAAATAGAAAACCGACTTGAATATACAATGAGAACATCATCAATGTAGTCGAAGTCAATTAAATACGCATTATTGAGGATAACTCAAAAACTACTGGTCAGATCGTGATCAAATTTATATGGGACCACATGAGAAGCACCAGCTTTCAAATAAAAAAAGAATCGTCAAAATCGGTTCACCTAGAAAAAAGTTCTGAGGTAACACACATAAAAAAATACAGTCGAATTGAGAACCTCCTTTTTTGAAGTTGGTTAATGAAGAGGAGAGATAAGTCTTTTATACAGAGAGCAATTCGAGCCAAAACGCTTATTTCTCAAATAAAGTGATCGAAATAGCAGTGACGTCCGATAATTTCCGGAGTTTTCTTGTTTTGGGACTTATTTGATGTTTGTGCTACTGTTATGTATACCTATACCCACCCAAATTTGTGTACCTGCCTAAACCAAAGCAGAAGCCGAAAAATCTCGCGAAGAATACAGTCTCATTTTTTTCTTTATGCCAATTATTGAACAGCAAACAATGTAGACAATCTTTTTTATACTGTCATGCTTTTTCCACTATCGAGGTGTTTTAGGGGCAAATTTATACTTTTTGCGATTTCTCATTATGATGATAAAATTTTAGTCACCGAAAAACGAAAAACGTCTATAAAATTTTGTCCAATGTTTGACTCGTTCGCGTTCGTCTACACGTTCATATTTGATATCCGTCCAAAGTTTTGAGAACTGACGCGACGACGCGACGCTTTGTTACATGATTGAGCTCATGGCTTTATAAATTACGTGGTGGGCTGAAATGAATTTAAACGCCAAATAATCAATCCTTGGTATGACTGCAATTTCAGAATTAATTATTTAAAAGGAAAATTAAAGAATAGCTCCATTATACGCATTGAATTGCCAGAAATTGTTTGGAAAGCGTTATTGTTGCTTCTTCGAGCTATTATGATAATAGGTATTTTGTATGCGGACGTATTTTCTATGAATTTGGATCAATATTCACCTGAGGCATGTAATAAATTATTAAGTAAACTACAGAGGAAGTGTTACAATAGTAATTTAAATTTATGGAGCAAAAGCCACAGTAAACGGTATTACTTTCAATTGCATCTACTGTTATCTTTTTGATGTGTAATTTAATTGTCTCTGAATGGCAAACCATACGGCAGTTAGAATTCTGAAAGCACAGGCTTTCATATGCTGTAAAATAAAATAATAAAGGCATATATTATATTAAACTGGGACTAGAAACCTAGTCTAGATATGTGCTCTAGATCAGCACATTCTACAATACGTATATGCACAGCAAGTGAATCTTAAGTGGATATAAAATGTTCCCGTTTACTCCAAGAGAGCAGTATCCATATTTTAAACGGACAATTACCTACAGGAAATCCCACTTTAAATGGAACATTATTCCTCACGATTATTATTACTCTTTTCCTATAAAAATGACATCCTTGCGAGGAGCATCAATTTATCATTTTTACTGAATGGACAGCATTTGCCGCAAATGTTTTCTTAAGTCATAATTCGAATGTGTAGGTGTCGCAAAAAGACAAGAATATTACTGAAGTGCTTTCAAATTGAGTTTGATAGTTTCCAATTTTTAAAACAAATTTAAGCAATTACTTAGCAGAAAAAGGACTAAACCTTGTAGATTATTTTTCCCAGTGTTATGCGTCGCCGCAGTGCAAAGTACGGCCGTGTGGAAAATGCATTAATTTTTCAAACGCCTCTGCAGCCCAGGATATTCCCAGACTGCCCTGTATTTAATTCGCAGCTGTCTCTGACGAAGTACATTTTAGCTCAACCAAGTTATTTTAATATCTTTGCCAGCAGCAAGCACACGCTCCATGAGACCAAAACAGGTGTTCATTATGCAGCAACGGAAATATTATAAATTTATTCGGATGGAACGCCATAGGTGGCACATCCTCGAGCCGTATTTGGAACAATGTGTATACGTATAATGTTTTGTCTGCGAAATGGATAAAAAACGGCGCAATTATTTTCTTGCAATTTGAAGACCCACGTTTGTAATTTGTTCCTTTTATCATTGCCTCCAAAAAGCAAGTTAGTTTATGTCGACGAAAGAAATCTTGATTTAATGCAGCCTACGATTTATGGAGGCAACATGAATAACGACTTTCGAAATATTACGTACCTCTAATATAAAACAATTATTGTGTTGTGGGTATCCACCTACCATCTACTCTTTGGTAATTATATATAATCATAAACCCTTTTACCACACAGTGGTGTAGGGATTTTAGTTTCACTTTTTAATGAATATCTTCCAAGTCTTTCTGTCCAATGCCATGCTTGATGCCTCCATCCATGTCTTACCCCTCCTCCTCAACATCTCCCCTATCTCCTCCTCCGAAGTCTTGAATGGTCTGCCTCTTCTTTTTTGCTTTTGCCTTTTCGCCAGCCATACCTTTTTGACTTGTCGCCTGCTATCCATTCTGCATAGATGACCAAACCATCCTAGTTGTCTTTCTTCTACAATAGGGTTCGTCTTACTATGCTTCTGTATACCTACACCTTTGTTTGTCCTGAGACCTCTGATTTGTTAAAAAATGTTTGCATACCGTAGTATAGTTTCATCGTGCCCCCAATCCTCTGCCGGATTTCTTCATACCATTTTCCTTTATTATTTATCACATCACCGAGGTATTTGAATTCCTGAACTTGCTCTTTTCTCATCCCATCCATACGTACGTCAACCTGTTTGTCTTCTTTACCGACCACCATTATTTTTGTTTTTTCGTAATTCATTTTCATGCTGTATTATTCCATGACCTCTTTCCATATTATTAAACTGGCTTGAAGATCTTTTTCATTATTAGCCAGGATTACTAAATCATCCGCAAATATGCACTCTGAAATTTCAACAGACGTCAGGATCCTATAACCTGCACTTACTTTTTTCACCTTTGCTTTGCAGTTTTTCATCATTTCATCCAAAAGTATAACGCTGTTGCGAATTCTTTTGACTTACTATTCCTCGTTCTTACGTAAGCTCTTGTATTCTTATACCTATATGATCAGGCGCACGTTACCTGATCAAGTTAACGATAAAACTGTTTGATTTAACAGAGAAAAACTATTTATTAACTTCAATAATTCACTATTTACAATAACATATAAAAATGGTGGTGCGCCGTACTGGTTCGATGCGTTTTGTTCGGTGGTTACGATAAGAATAAATTTGAGGGTAGGGGTGTTTGACGATTGTAGGTATGCTGTGTATACCTCCTACCCTCCGATGACCACTATCATGTCTACGATCTGCCTAACGTAAATATATACATATTTGCATGGAACTGCACATAGCCGGCGGCCTTGAAAGCCTCAAGTCTTTCAACACAAAAAATTGCTTACGATAACACAACACAAATAAATATTAAAGGAAATACAAAATATAAAATATAAAATACCTAGAAAAAAGACAAAATACAAAAAACAACAAAAAGTAAAATTGATGACGATAACGATAACGATTACGATAGCGATACAAGAATTAAACTACGATAATACGATACGATCATACTCCGATAACGATAGCGGAAAATGTCACACTTTACTCGTCCGTTGGGAGTAAACACAATTTTTGCACAGCTCGTTTAGTCACACCCGTTCCAGTTTTTACGCTTACGACGCGTACGATGCCGTCTTCTCCTGGATGAAGGTCAACTACTCTCCCTAGCTTCCAACGTAAAGGAGGCGTATTTTGGTCGATTAAAACCACCATGGAGTCAACTTTCAGGGAATCTAATTGGTCGTTTCTCCATTTTGATCGTTGCTGGAGTTCGGTTAAATATTCCTTTGACCACCGTTGCCAGAAAATTTGTAGATCCCTTTGTATACGTTCGTATTGATTGAGGCGATTAGATGGTACAGTCGATATGTCTGCTTGTGGGATGGAGGTGAGAGGGTGACCAATTAGGAAGTGACCTGGCGTTAACGCTGTTAAGTCGTTTGGGTCTGCGGATAGAGGTATAAGGGGACGCGAGTTCAGGATCGCTTCAACTTGAGCAAATACAGTCGCGATATCTTCAAAAGTATAATGCCATTGATTTTTGCCAATAATTCGCACGAGATGGTACTTGGCTCGTTTAACCGCATTTTCCCAAAGGCCACCGTGGTGCGGAGAGTTCACTGGCGAATATCGCCATTCGATATTATGTTGTAATAAAAATTCGTTGGAGCTACGTTCGTTGACATGCTCTAAAATTCGCTTTAGTTCGTTATTAGCTCCTACAAAATTAGTGCCATTGTCAGAGTATATTACCTTACACAAACCCCTTCTGGCTACAAATCGTTTAAGAGCATTCAAGAATGCTGCGCTGCTAAGATCACCAACTGCTTCTAAGTGAACCGCTTTCGTGGTAAAACAAATAAAAATGCACAAATAAGCCTTAATAATAGCGCGATTTCTTAACTTTCCGTCTTTAATATTGTATGGGCCAGCAAAATCGACACCCGTTACATAAAAGGGTCTATTTGGCATTACTCGATCCGATGGTAGGTCACCCATTTTTCTGGCGATACTTACAGGGTTGACCCTAAAACATGTTACACATTTCCGTAAAATGCTACGTATTGTGGCCCTACCGTTCAACGGCCAATATCGTTCTCTTATTGATGCTAAAAGAGTTTGAGCTCCGGCGTGTAATTGCCTATGATGCTCATTTAGAATAATTAGACGAGTCAATGGATGCTTAGGACTCAGTATGATTGGAAATTTTCTATCGTAGGGCAGGTTCGATTTGCTTAAACGACCGCCTACGCGTAACAGCTGTTCGGTATCAATAAAAGGATCTAACGATAATAATTTTGATCCCTTTGCGATCGATTTGTTATTTTTAAGGTCATGAATTTCGGTTGAAAACGATTCGATTTGTGCTCTTTTTATTAAAACCATCAGAGCGTTATTGATTTCGGCTACTGTGATTTCGCCGGTTAATCGGTTGTGACGATTAGAAATGTTTCTAAAAAACCTTATGCAAAGAGAAGTCACACGTAACAAACGATATAATGTTGAATATTGATTAAAAATGTTGAATTCGGTAATTATGTTGATCAGCGATACCTTAATTTTACGCTTTTCTGGTACGTTTTCTAAGGAAATGTTTGTATGTTTTGGCCAAAAGTCAGAGTGGTACTTTAGCCACTGTGGCCCGTTCCACCATAAGGAACATTTTGCGAGATCTGAAGGATCTATGCCGCGAGATATGATGTCCGCGGGATTATCGCCGGAAGCGACGTGGTTCCATTGATTGATTGTTGTATGAGTTTGGATTTCCGCTACCCGATTTGCAACGAAAACCTTCCAATTGGCCGGAGGTGCCGCGATCCAGGAAAGAACTATGGTACTATCTGTCCAAAAGTACACTTGATCTATATCGATTCTGATTGCTTCTAAAACTTTCTTAAATAATTGGGCAAGCAGTACCGCTCCGCAAAGCTCTAGACGGGGCAACGTGACAACTTTAAGTGGTGCAACGCGAGATTTGGCACACAGTAGTCTGATTACAGTATTATTAGCCGCGATTGATTTAAGGTAAATGCATGCCCCATACGCTTTTTGTGACGCATCGCAGAAACCGTGTAGTTCTAAGTATTCGGTATTTCTCGCCATTGCCTGGCGAGGTACTTTAATGTTACTAATTTCTTTTAACTGATTGCTATACTGTAACCAGGAATTTACGATTGGTTGCGCAGGGAGTTCGTCCCATCCTAAACGATGTTGCCACAATTCCTGCAGGAAAATTTTTGCCCGTATTGTTGCCGGTGCGATAATACCTAAAGGGTCGAATATTTTTGATATTGATGAAAGAATGATTCGTTTAGTGACGCGCTTGCAGGATATCTCGTTTTCGCTAATGTTATATTTGAGTACATCGGGATTGGCTTGCCAAATTAATCCCAATGTTCGTTTTATGTCGTCTTCTGCGATGTAAAATTCATCGCCGCTATCAAAATTCGATTTATCTAAAATTTCCGCATCATTAGCTACCCATTTACGAAGGTTAAAGCCATATTTACTTAAAATTTCTGTAAGTTCACGTTTAAGATGTACTGCCTGTTGTATGGTTCTGCAGCCAGTTATTAAGTCGTCCACATAAAAATCATGCAATATAATATCACTCGATTCTGGATATTTATCGCATTGTTCTACTGCTACCTGCTGCAAACTCCTAATCGCTAAGTATGAAGCAGGACACGTTCCATAAGTAACCGTATTGAGCCGATAATGTATGATTTCGTTATCAGAATTATTTCTCCAAACAATTCGCTGAAGATCTCGATGATGATCTGCTACGTTTACTTGGCGATACATTTTCTCGATGTCCGATGTAATCACGAAGTTATGCTTTCTAAACCGAATTAAAATAGAGAATAAGTCTTCCTGAATTGTTGGACCAACCTTTAAAATGTCGTTCAGCGCTACGCCACTGCTCGATTTGCAAGAACCGTCAAAAACAACCCGCAACTTCGTTGTCATACTCGTTTCGTTTATTACACCATGATGAGGTAAATAGTATATGGGCTTATTAGATAACAGATCTATATCTGAGTTCGTAATTTTAGTCATGTGACCTAACGCTTCGTATGTATTCATGAAGTCGATGTATTGTATTTTAAATTCCGTATTTTTACGAAATTTTCGTTCAATCGAGTAAAGTCGTTTGATTGCGTTATTTAATGAATCCCCAAGTATTTCTGCGTTTTCAAGAATTGGTAAGGTGACCATAAAACGCCCGGTACTGTCTCGTTTAAGGGTAGATACAAAATTATGTTCGCATTCTTGTTCCTCTAAAGAATGGTTCTTGCGAGGTAAGCACTCTTCAAGTTCCCAGAAACGTGCGAGTTGGGTTTCGATGGTATTTAAATTGTTTACCCGATCCTTATTGCTGATAGCCAAGTTACACGTTACTTGCTTGTCAGGTACAAAGGGAGTAGTAATAGGCCCAGATACTACCCAGCCTAGAAGAGTTCCTTGAAGGACCGGAAGACCGACGCCTAATTTTATGGTGCCCGTAGTAAGCAGGTTGTAAAATATACCTGCTCCTAACAAAATATCTACTTCTTGGGATTTGTTGAAGAGCGGATCGGCCAGTACAATATTATCAGGTATTTTTAAATCCAAGATATTAAATGAAATGAGTGGAAGATTTTCTGTTATTTTCTCCAAAATGAAGAAAGTTAAATTTGTTTGATAAGCGGTGTGACGTGATTTGATATCGGTACGAACTACGCTTGAAACATTGGTTCGAGAATTACCTACACCAATGACTGGTACATTAACACTTTCGTTTTCCAAGTGTAACCTTCTAAAAAGTTTGCGCGATATAAAATTTGGCATTGAACCGTTGTCAATTAAGGCCCTGCATTGGTGCCATTCGTTATTTGCACCCTTGACTAAAATAGACGCTGTTGATAACAAAATTTGAGGTTCTCGATTATTAAAACAATGGCCTGATACAAGTTCCGATGATGAACTTGGACCCGATAAATTTTTACTTTCTTCACATGTATTAACGGTTTCTATGTGCAATAGAGTGTTGTGCCTTTTTGTGCAAATTTTGCAACCCTGTGCTATGCACTCGCTTGATGAATGATTATCGCGTAAGCAGTTGGTACACAATTTTAGCCGTTTGATTTCTGATAAACGCGAGGCTACAGGAAGCGCTCTTAATTTGCTACACATATAAATTGGGTGATTTTGCTTACAAAAAACACACTCTACGATATAATTGCGAGTAGCCAAGTGGGACACTGATCTTTCGTTATCGTATTTTTTACTAAATCTAGAATAATTTTGTTCGATCTTTTTACCACTTTTCTGATTTATACTTTCAAGAAGCTGGCAGCGTTCGCCTAAAAATGAAAGTAAATCGGAATACAAAGGTTTAATTAAACTTTTATTTAGCACATTTTCTTCCCATTCTTTTTCCGAACTTACATCTAATTTTCGGGTGATCATAAATATAAGTAAAGAGTCCCACGTGTCCACCGACTCACCTAATACCTTAAGGGATCGAATATGCTTTTGTGCTTCGTTTGTTAATTTTCTAAGGCTAATGTGCGATTCATTAGCAACGCTGGGCAATTCAAATAATGCTCTTATATGATTCTTAATAATGATACGTTTGTTTTCGAATCTACCTTTCAATAGATCCCAAGCTATTACATAATTCTCGTTCGTTACTTCGATTGACTCTAAAACTTTGGCTGCCTCACCCTTTACGCAGCATAAAAGATAGTAGAATTTTTTAACGTTCTCCATATGGATATCGCTATGGACCAACGCTGTGAACATGTCTCGAAATTGTCCCCATTTATCGTATTCCCCATAAAATTTGGGCAACTCTAAAGTTGGAAATTTGACATCGTTATGCGATCGCTGCGATTTATTAATTACGTTAATATTAGGATTTACATTTGAATTGAAGTTATTGATGTGTTGCTTAGCTTTTTCGACAACCTCGTAATATGTGTCTTCGAAGATCGCTAACGCGTCCGACACAGATTCTGAGTCATCAATGAATTCAATTCTTTGCTGCGTTTCGGTAAATTTTTCTAACAATGGCTCTATATTTTTTAGACGCGACTCGAGTTGAATGATTTTATCATCGGTGAATTCGTCAACAAACGTAGCAAACCTAGTTAATGCGGCCCTTATATGACCTCGTTCTATGCGAGCTTGTTTAAGCACGTGCTCTCGTTCTGCGCGAGCTTGCCTATAAACCTGCTCTTCTTCCGCCATTGCAGATATATACGATAAAGATAATGATAACAAGTACGATAATATACGATAATCGAATCTGAATTAATAGACAGTTTTGCTCAAGTCGATGCGATGAACTAACGATATTTACAAGAATATAAGGAAAATGGAAACAGACTTACGAACGATTTTGTCGATTTCTTCCCTCAGGCTTGCAACGGTCGATTTTCCATACACGTGGAATCTTGTTCGGTTCGAAGGACCAAAAATGATCAGGCGCACGTTACCTGATCAAGTTAACGATAAAACTGTTTGATTTAACAGAGAAAAACTATTTATTAACTTCAATAATTCACTATTTACAATAACATATAAAAATGGTGGTGCGCCGTACTGGTTCGATGCGTTTTGTTCGGTGGTTACGATAAGAATAAATTTGAGGGTAGGGGTGTTTGACGATTGTAGGTATGCTGTGTATACCTCCTACCCTCCGATGACCACTATCATGTCTACGATCTGCCTAACGTAAATATATACATATTTGCATGGAACTGCACACCTATATGTTCTTAATGGTCTCAACATCTTTCCCCCAATGCCTCTCATTCGTAGTAATTCCCACAACTTTTGTCTTGGGACTCTATCAAAGGCTTTTTCCAAGGCCACAAATGCCATGCATATTTACTTTTCTCGTCTCCGAGCACTTTCGGTTATTTTCTTCAGGGAAAAAATGTGGTCTTGCGTGCTATAACCTTTTCTAAAACAACTTTGAGCTTCTTCCAGTTATTGTTCTATTATTTCTCTTATTCTAGCTCCAATTACCATTTCAAACGTATTAGCAGGTACACTTAAGAGTGTAATACCTCTATAGTTCTTACATTCGGCCCTGTCGCCTTTTTTATAGGTGGGCATTATAATACCTAGTTCCCAATCTTTTGGTACTTCACCTTCTGTCCATATCTTGTTGAAGACTTCTAGCAGAAACTTTACTCCACCTGGTCCCATGGATTTGACCATATCTGGCGTGATATCATCGTGCCCTGCCGCTTTTCCACTCTTGATCTTTCCAGTTGCTCTGGTCACTTCCTCTACCTTGATTTCCTCATCACTTCTCCCTTCTTGTCCGCACCCAATCCGTTTCTGTTCTTCACTTCCTCTTATTGTGTCGTAGTTTTCTGTTTCTTTTAATAATTTCATGAAGTAGGTACTTTCCACCTCATCAATAATTGTTCTGGTAATTAAAAATTTTATATTTCTCAAATTGATAAACTTGTAGCAGGATGATGTGTGAGTAGGTTTGTACTTAAATTGCCTTTAAGTCCTATGATAAAAAAATTACCAGATTATTTTTCACACCAGAGACTTTCATCGACAATCTAATATCTAATCACATAAGGTGGTACGACGAAGATCGATTTGAAGGAAAAATATAACCGATGGAAAAATGGGAAACCAAAAACTTAATTTTTTGCTGTGATCAAATGCACTAAGATCAAAAATAATGTTGGTAATCTGCAGAGCAACAATGTTGGCAGATGACTAAAAGAGAAAACCAGAGGAGGTACGCTAGAAGTGGATTACCTCGGTTGAACTTGTGAAGTTTCTAAAACCGTAGATGGTGGAGGGGTGTGTTGGTCTAGAATCTCTTTATGTAGTTTCTGTTGAATATATTTTCCATATAAGAGGGCCAACATGATCAGCATTCGTTGTAGTAGAAGCACCAGAAGTAGTAGAAGCAGTACAAGCACCAGAAGTGTTTCCTCTTCGACATCTCAAATTATTACCTATTAGGGGCAGTTTTGAAAATTGCTTCTTATCTTCAAATTGAATTAAAAAATGTGAAAGTTCTTAATTAATATTACGAGTAGCATATGAAGAAATACTATGGAAGGAGTTCGAAAAGCTAGAAATTGTTACACAATGACAATTGAGGGAAAGAATCGAAGAAATCTGTATGAGGGAATAAACGCAGTGAAAATAAATGGAAGAGAGATTAGGAAGTTTCGGTCAATAATGGGGGGGGGGGGGAATTGGAGAAGCATTTGCGTAAGGAGAACTTGATATTAGACACAGAAAAGTCAAAGATCATGATGTTCAGAAGAGATGGGGGAGTAAACATGGGAAGAAAACTGAATGTGGGAGGAAAAAGTGATAGAGGAGGAGAAAATGTGGGAACGAGGAAAATTCAAGAAGATATTATGAGAAGGGGCAAGAAAGAAAGTGCAGAATGTGTGGAGAGAAAGAGGAGATCCTTGAATACAAACAAAAGCAATACTTCTAAACAAAGATAGAAAGAGGACGAAGAACGCCGGTCTGGTTACATGAGACTGGAGAAGAGGGGGGGGGGCGGTAAGAGAAGGAGGATATAATTTAAATTGTAACATATACAAGCATATTTTTCTTGACTTTGTTTTATTTAAAAAAAAATGGGGAAAAGGCAAATCCTTTGAAAGCCGGAAGGCAATAAGTAAATTACTATCTATATCATAAGCTGCTGCGGAACATCAGCAATTTTTTTGCGAAAGTTAAGTCGCGATTATCGCGGTTTGCGTTTGGATGGGTTTTCCGGTATTAAAAACCGTGAATTCATTCATCAAGGACTCTTGATCTTTTTGTCAAAAGCGTACCCGTATTGAGATTCTTGCAGAGTGGGTACCTTCAAATGCAAGATGAACGAAACAGTGTTCTAAATGTTACCATTTATGGTTTTATATTGTCCACAAACTTTCAAATTGAAAAAAAATCTTTAAAAATTTTGTATAAATTCTGATAGGTACTCAAGATATTAAATGCCTAACGGAAGAAGTGATAATTATGACAGTTCTCCTCGCAGTTCTCATAATGAAATTAAATGTTCCATTTTATCCTGTTGGTCTGAACCTCACCAAATATTTGACAATTTCTTTATTCGTACCCTTTAAATTACGTGCATTTGGCACAGCGCTACCAATAAAATATGTTCTATTTTTTGTCAGCGTTTGTAATGATCTGGTTCCATGTGATTTCGAAATGTCTTGTTCGCTAACAGTTTATCCTATCCCAATACAATTTCTAGTGTCAGTTCTGTAAAAATTCTGCCAAGAATGTGCTCCAAGTAACATATGTTATTGCTAATCCTAAGTAATGGTCTTTAGTTTTATATTTATTGGGGGTCTCTTCGGACGATTGCGTCAGCTAAACGCGTAAGAGTTATGAGTTTGAGTTGTCTTTCCTCAAAAATATTTCCTGTGATAACAATATCTAAGCTTAGTCGAGAGAGATTATTATTATTATTATTACTGTTGGTGTATATGCAGAGGTCTGATCCGTCTCCCAATTTGGGATCGGATTGCCATTGAACAACGCAGGAGCCAACATACTCTCTTGTGGAGAACCGTTTTTCCATCTGAAACCACTATCAACGAGTGATACGTGAAAATGGGAATATTCTAAGAGATAACGGAAGAATAAAATTTTGCTAACGAACATCGATGGTTTACATTCTCGTAACCTGAAATCAAACCCACGAACATGACACCAGTCATTCTGCGTTTTTGGTATCCATCCTCTATACACTGCGTAAGATTAAGATTTTGAACAGAACGGGATTTGCTTGGTCTGAAGCCTGTTTGTTCTGGATTGAGTTGTTCAGCAATATTTGACGATAACCGATTCAGAAAAATTCTTTCGTCTAATCTGTATGTTCTTTGGGTGTACCAGGTTTTTGAACGACTGATATTACTTTTTCTTCAACTTTTTCCAATTTCAAAACGCAGATTGCGCCTTGCATCAGATCCTCGACCGCAACGGGTCGAGTATGGTTGCTATGGTTCTTTTCGTTCTGTTCAGTTTGCCGTTATTTCAGTATTTCCTGACAGCTTTCTATGATCTTTGTTTAATTTTTTTCCGTCCAGTCTGCTAGAAGGAGTTGATGGATGTAATACGAGTGTTTCTTGATTTAAGAAATAAATCCAGTGCCTTTGGTTATACACTCTGAATACTCTTGCGAAATAATTCAAGTTTTTAAAAAGTTTTGCTACTGATTCATGGAGTATCAGATTGTAATTTTGGAGCTGCAAAATAAACACTGACATTATACTAGCATTCGATAGCGTTGATAGGCTACTTAGTTCGAGTGTTGGACTTCTGCCAGTCAAGTATTCCAAGTCAATTTGGTGATAACATACTGATGTGTTCATACCTACATCAGCTGGTCCGCTCGGTGCTTTTTACATCCTGCACTTTATGGTTGTAATTTATAATATTAGTTTTCATTTATCACACGAATTATTGGAAACTAATTTTAGTAAACTTAACATAGAAATAAAATTTTAAGGTAAATATTTAGTGTTCTCGGACTGATTTTATGCCGGAAAAGAAATTGCTCAATATTTCCAACGCTCTCTATTTATAATTGTGTTTGTTTTTCTTATAGAAAAATGGCAACTTATATTACTATTAATTAATAATTACTCTGTTTTTGTGCTAGCTTCTGCACACCACTCTTGGGAAATTATTATTATAACTTCAAATAAGCAAAGGCGCTTCTAAGTGCCCGTGAGGCAGAAAGTTTCAGGTTAATCGCCGTAATAAAAACCGAAACTGCGGCACTAGCATTATGTAATTTATAAACTCTACTAGTAAAAGACGTGTTAGACAATGTCTCCAAGACATAATTACGCCCAAGTAGGAATCCCCAAAAAACAAAGTTGTACGAGTAGCTAATGGAAGTGACTTTTGCGAAATGCACTGCACACTGCACTAGCATTATTTACGCCTTTATAAATGCAGTTGGGTGTGTGAGTTAAGTCCTAAGGGTCCAATCCATAAGCCAAGTAGTTTTCCACGTAGACAGAAAGCATTTCCTTCCAAGGACCGTAAACTGTAAACGCAAGAGTCGCTCAAGTTTCAAATTTGTGGTTTAAAAATTTAAAATACATTCCGAGATCCCAACTGGTTGAAGTTTTGTGTATCCTACCGTCAGTTTCTTTAGGTTCGGTTTACTTGCTCTGATTACTTCGTCCATCAGTATGTTAAACAAAACCGGACTCAACAACCCTCCTTGCCTCAATCCTCTACTTGTTTCAAACTGGTCCGATACCTTATTCCCTCTAGCTACATAATTTTTGTTTATCTTATAGATGCTCTTTATTGTTCTTACAAGTTTCAGATTTACTTTTCGTTTCATTAAACTGTTCCATACTTTCCCTCTTTGCACTCGATCGAAGGCCTTTTCTAGATCTAAAAATCAAAGTATGATTTTGTATTGCTCCTCAGTGTTTTCTGGATTATGTCTTATTGTGAAAACAATAGTCCAAAATTTAAACAATGGTGATTTTAGCACGAAGCGCGCCTTCGGAGAATTAAACAGAAACACGTGCTGCCCCGGTTACGTCATTAGCTTAGAAGCGCTTGTGATTGGTCATCTGAATTGATGTTTTGATACCCAGAAAGCTAACGTTACGTGGAGTTTTGAGCCGGTAAAGTAGGGAGCAATAATGATTTTCCCTTGTTAGCAGGAAGTCATAATGATCATATTGTCGCATCTGGGTCAGCAGGGGGGGTTTTGTTGGGGATCGGGAAAGGATTAACTAATAAGCCTAATGTCCAGTTTTTTTCGGTTTACTTATAAAATTGCGCATGAATTTAAATTTACACTTTCGGAATTTAAAACAATGGAAACAAACAAATAAACAAATGAACAAACAATAATCGAATAATTTTACAAACAACGATAATCAAACATTTATAAATCTTGCTTACGTTTTCTGGATAATCGGAAATGTCACATTACTTCAACCTTCTTCTGCCGACCCCGTGACGCGACTCCCGTGCCGCGATCACACATGCGTTCACCTTTGCAATTTCTGTCAATGCTGCAGTTTACTTCAGCGATGAATTTAAAAAGGAATTGAAATTATTTATTTATTTAAATTTGAATGTAAAATGTAAATTTGCAATGTTCTAAAATGTTTCTGGGTTAAATTATGCAATATGACAATATGTCTCTTTTGCAAAAAAAATGCATGTGTCTGGTGCGAGGACAGCTTAAGGGGCCTGTTTTAAAAAAGTTACCGTCAGAAAAGTGGTCTGAACCTAAGCGCGCATCATGATCATTTATGACTTCCTGATACTACGGGCAAGTGTTAGGAATAATCAGAATTTGACATTTGGAAATTTATTTCTATTGGTATTGGGTCTGGGTACATGAAACAAGTAGGAAAGTTAGAGAATTTGAAAATTGAGATGGATAGGTTAGCATTAGACGTAGTAGGTATTAGTGAAGTGCGATGGCCAGAAGCCGGAGACTTCTGGAGCGGAGATTTTAGAGTAATACACACAGGATCTGTAGGAGGAAATTCGGGAGTAGGAATTGTTATGCGGAAAAAAGTAGGGCAGAGTGTAGAAAATTTCTTACAGCAAAGTGACAGGGTAGTTATGGTTAGGTTAGATTCGAAACCTGTAAAAACAGTAATAATACAGGTATATATGCCCACTTCTAACTACAGTAATGAGGTCGTAGAGGCAGTTTATAGTGATATTGAACATGTGCTAGATTTTGTGAGAGGACACGAAAATTTAATAATTATAGGAGATTTCAATGCAGTCGTAGGCACAGGGCGAGAGGGCGGAATAGTTGGTCCCTTTGGATTAGGCAATAGGAACGATAGGGGAGTGAGACTGATAGAGTTCTGCGATAAACATAACTTAACGGTCGCGAACACTCTATTTCACCATCATGTTAGGAGACGCTACACGTGGAAGATGCCAGGAGACCTAGGGAGATATCAAATAGATTACATTCTTGTTAGGCAAAGATTTAGAAATCAAGTTAGGGATTGTAGAAGTTATCCAGGAGCAGATATAGATAGTGATCACAATATAGTCGTTATGAAGGCCAATCTTAAATTTAAGATTTTGAAAAAACGAAGCGGAAGAAGGTATCTTGACCCAGAGAAACTAAAAGATGATGATACGCGCGATAAGTTCGAGAAAAAGACAAACGAAGTACTAAAGGGCGCGGGCGAAAATATTGTTAGGGACATAGAGGAAGAATGGAATTGCATTAAAAATAGTTTAGTTTCCTCAGCTAGGGATATTTTGGGTCATAAACAGAATGAAAGTAGGAAACCCTGGATAACAAAACATATTGTGAGTCTAATAGAGGAAAGGCGCAAATATAAAAATAGGTTAGATGAAATAGGGAAACAAAGATATAAGGCGATCAAGTGGGAAATTATTCGGAAATGGAGGAAAGCGAAAGAGCAATGGATCGATGATAAGTGCAAAGAAGTGGAAAATAAGTTCGAAATAGGAAAGACTGATGAAGCATATAAAATAATTAGGAGAAATTTTAGAGAAATTGGATCTAGTACCAAAAGCATTAGGAATGAGGCAGGAGATATCCTAATCGAAAGCGGGGAGAAGGCAGATAGGTGGAAAGAATATTTAGGAAACTTATATGCGGGACAGGAAGTGCAAGATATATTAGAAAGTGAAAGCAGTGTAGAAGGGGATAACCTAGGGAGTCCTATAATGAGAGAAGAGTTTGAGCTAGCACTAAAAAGTTTAAGGAATAATAAAGCACCAGGTATAGATGGCTTGCAGGCAGAAATCTTAAAGTGCGCAGGTCAAGAGGTAATAGATCGTTTATTTAAATTAGTTAGTCGCATATACCTGACAGGCGAGATTCCAGAGGATTACAAACTGAACATCATGGTAGCTTTGCCAAAAAGGAAAGGCGCGGATAGATGCGAAAATTTTAGAACTATCAGTTTAACTTCCCATGCGTCAAAAATTTTAACTAGAATTGTGCAAAGAAGGATGGAGAAAAAGGCGGAAGAAATATTAGGAGAAGATCAGTTCGGATTTAGACGAAATAGAGGAACGCGCGAGGCCATTCTAGCTTTACGAGTAATTATAGAAAAAACGATAGAAAAGAGAAAGAGCGTATATATAGGATTTGTAGATTTAGAAAAAGCCTTCGACAACGTAAAATGGGGGAAGATGTTCGAAGTGCTGAGAAAGGTAGGGATGAAATACAGGGACAGAAGAATAATACATAATCTCTACAAAGAGCAAAAGGCAGTTATAGAATGTGAGCAGGAACGAAGGGAAGTAGATATCCGGAAGGGAGTGAGACAGGGATGTGCATTGTCACCTCTAGTTTTCAACTTATATATCGAAGATGCGATTAATATTGTTAAGGAAAGAACAGCCTCAGGGATCAATGTACAGGGCCAAACTATTAACATGCTCAGATTTGCGGATGATATAGCAGTGTTAGCATCTAGCAAAGAAGAATTAGGAGCGGCTTTGAATGAAATGGAAGCAGTTTTGACACAGGGCTACGGCATGAAAATCAATAAAAAGAAAACTAAAATTTTGGTATGTAGATGGAGTGAAAATAGAACTAAAATTGAAATACAAATAGGAAATGAGAAGATAGAGGAGGTCGCGGATTTCTGCTACTTAGGAAGTAAAATAACCCAAGACGGTAGGAGCACTAAAGATATAAAACAAAGAATGGCGCAGGGACGAGTTGCGTTTAACAAAAAGAAACAACTGTTATGTTCGAGAACGGTTAATATAGAGACTAGGAAGAGACTCTTAAAGTCGTATGTATGGAGTACGGCATTATACGGGTGCGAAACTTGGACAATAGGAGAAGCGGATAGAAAAAGAGTAGAAGCGTTTGAACCGTGGTGTTACAGACGCATGATGAAGATACCGTGGATAGATAAGGTTAGCAATAGGGAAGTATTAGAAAGAGTTGGGAAAAGGCGAAAGGTATGGAAAACAATAAAGAGTAGGAGAGATAGGATGGTAGGACACCTTCTAAGACACGAAGGAATAGTTCGCGACATACTAGAGTCAGAGATAGGAATAAAAAGAGGTAGGGGTAGGCCTAGATTAGACTACTGCTCTCAAATAGTTAGGGATGTAGGATGTTCTACTTTTAGGGAAATGCGTAGGTTAGCTCAGGATAGAAAAGAATGGAGGTACGCGTCCAACCAGTCTTCGGACTGAGAACCTTATGATGATGGGTCTGGGTGTATAAATAGTTCTCTGCCGTTTATTTATGTGTTTTTATTCCTATTTATTGTGTCAATTAGTATATTTGTGTATGAAAAATAGAGCAAGGTTTCGTTAAAGCCGATTAAGTTAGTAGTGAAATGGCTGACAATTATTATTTATCCAATTTGGACTATTTCAGCGCTGAAATCAAAAATATTAATAAAACGAAACGGTGAGTGCTTCATTTATTTGGGAACTAGACAAACTGAAAAACAACACTGGACGATTAGACTGCCGCCATGATTGATTATTAATTTAGTTTATGTTTGACAAGCAACGGTTGTACTTTCCGGCTAATATCGACAATTCTCGGCATTGCCCCGGATGCGTCATCATTAAAAAGGCTTAAAGGGCCAGCGTCACAACTTTGATACGGGTTTATATGTCTAAAAAGTTCGCTGTGAGAAAAATAAAAAAATACGGGTCAAATATTTTACGAGAATCTTCGGGAAAATATGATTTTTAAAAATTGTGTAACGACCCCATTGCCCTGCATCTCAGCCGTCATCTCATTTAAAGAATCATACGGAACCTTTGCAATAAAGAACTCGCGGGGCTGGAATTTGAACGGGATCTCAATGACTTACCAAGCGCTCTAGCCATCCACGTACCTACATGATTTATATATTTCAGAACTTTAAGTAAAAGTATAAGTAGAATTCTAAACGCAGCATTTAGACTTCATGCATTCTTTTTTCAAATGATTCCCATGTTATTGATTAGAGTAAAGTTATAATAGAAATACATAAAAATCGTTCGTCCATTTACAAATATCAAGTTGAACAATAAATTAATGCAGGCTTTCCGGATGCCTTGGAGCAAGAATACATTAAAGCTCGATCCAAGTGGAGATTAAAGGAACGTAAAAAACTGCGGACAATTCATTTATAACCCAAGCTAGCACACCTATGACTAAATGAGTTAAAGCCTTGTTCTTGAGGCGTTTTATTGCCAAAGAAAGTGAACTACTTCGTTTCGTAAGTAATTAGTTCTATTTTTTACGAATTCCTTAAGAGAAATGTTTGCAGTTCTTAACAACAGTCGCTTTGTATTCCTGCTATACAATGATAAATAAAACTAATTATGTTCTAGATGAAAGACGTTATTGAGTTTGAAGTACCTGGAAGATTCGTGCTAGAATTTCTGGAACATTATAAATTTAATAATAGGTAATACTGAAGTCACGTACCTAGATAAACATAAAAAAGGAGATAATAGTACCTAATATCGTGCAAGCTGGTGGTGTACGGAAGGGCGGAACTGTGTGCATTTAGGGCAGATGTCGGGCCAGGTGCAACGACAGGTTGCCACCGCTAGCCTATTACACTCTGCAGATGCCTTTTGGTTCAGGTGATAACATCACAGATACACAAATGAAATAATATTAGCCAACAATAATCCCCCTCAGTAAATGCATTTGTATATAAAATTTTTGGATTTTTGGGGCGTATGTAATTCCCATACAAATATTGTTTTCTCGCAAATTGATTTTTTGTAGCTGTAGGTTGTTCATTATTTAAAATTTCATATTTCGCGAGTTATAAAAAGAACCAGGTTAATCTAGTCGTAAGGCAATAGCGGCGCATGACGGGGTAGCCTAAGGGAATTTTTAATATTCTTTTTATGAAGGGTATATGTATAACACAAAGCTACCTTTCACCGAGGTATTTATTTATTTTTAAAGTAAGGGAACGAAATTTGTTTACCTGGAATGCTAAGATTCAAAGGAATTTCAGGTTGATATTCTGTTTTATGGGAGGTTTTATGCACTTTATTTAACTGTCAATTTTTTGAAGCAGAAAATACGTAGGTACATTACAGTGTTTCGTACCGTCTGAGGGTTTGTGATAGTTTGCAAAATGCCAGTTAGCTTTAAAATGGTTGGCATGATTACAAATATGCAAATCCCACGAATTAAAAATTTGGAACATAAGAAATGCCTTGCAATAATATAGAATATACTATTTAAAATTCTGTCACTTCCAAACATTAAACATATTTTGCCAGATATTTTGTATGATAATGATGGTCATCAATCCAAAAATTGATAGGTCCGTTGGGTTCGTTGCTATGATACGGTTTTCTGATTGATTGTATCATAGCAACGAAGCCGGTGTCAGACTAAAGCCGTGTATTGACAGAGGCAACACGGGGCAATATGTCATTGCGACTTTGTCGAATGTTTCTGTTTCGTGTCACAAGGGGAGGTAACTTAGTGTCCACATAAAAGAAACAAGTCGACGAAGGTTCCAAATAAAATGAAACATGAAGAAACTTAGTGTCACCACAACACAGTAATGTTTGTGATATGGGACGAAGAAGTCACGGACTGATGACAAACTGTCCAAACCAAAGACACAGTCGCAACTTGTTACCTATTTTCTTTTGAAGTTTACCGCCTCGAGAGCGAAACACGCGACATTCGGAAACATTTGCTTTGGCGACAGAAACAACTAGGAAAAAGTAGAAACAAATTGCAACTTTGTTTCGGGAAACAGGTCGCCAATGACAAAAGTTGTTACTTGTTGCCTCTGTCTGTACCCGGCTTTTAATCTGGTGTTGGTTTCTTTGAAAAACTGGACCTAAGTGTTTCAAGAGAATAATAATTATTCTTATACCGTGTGTCCACGAAATCGTTCATGAATCCACCATTTTCTTGCTATTCAACATAAATTTGGCATTTGGAACAATCACCTAGATTTAACCCTAGATAAGTCAAGTAACCGGAAGTTACGTTATAACTACGGATAACTAGGTAATCATAGTTATACCTTTCCTATTTTAAATGGCAAATTGTTGCTGTCAAATTTTGTTATGAATGTATACCTATGTAGCTGCTTGGAACAGGTTATCCATATTTTAGGGATAACGATTCCCGGTTATTTCATAGTTCCGTGAATCCCATTATTTTAAAAGCAAATTATTATTTTATTACTGAAGACCTACCTACAATATATAATTTCATTGAAAGAAGAGGTTTTTAATTTATCGCACTACAAAAGAACTGAATGAAGAAACATAACAAATGAAAATAATTTAGCATTCACATCACGGTGTGCAATTTACAAGATAAATACAAATATTCAGCAAAATTCACGCATTATGCATCAACGAGGTGCACGCTGATAACGTTCCACATTACAGCTATGTGTTGATTCTAGCATCGAATTGGTTGTTCAGTATATTTATTTGATTATTTCCTGGGGGCATCAGACAAAATCACAATAAAAAATTTCCGGATGCTTGCATATCGCAATCGATATAGTAACCGGACATGGACCCTTCCCCTGCATTAATAAAATACAACAGGTGTGGCAGATATCGTATCAGAGGTCCCCTCAAAAGGAAGACATTTTCCATTTCGTCGCGCTACTACAATAACATGGTTTTCTTTATATGCCAGAAGAGATATCGAGAATAAAGGACGATAGTATCAAAAACAGTTCAGGACTTGCTCACTATAATCAAGGATTATAGTGATCTGCATTCTTAATAGTTAAACAGCTTACAAGCATAGCCCTTTGCTTGTATGGTTTGCTAGAACGCACGACAACCAATGTGCACGGAGGCGACCGAGTTTAATTGAATTAAAAACTATATGTAATCCAGGAAGATGGATCAGTAAAAAAACTTTTTTCTGATTCCTGGTTGCTAACCACATAAAAAGTGACACTTTATTGTCGTTCATAGAGTCGCTAAAGCCATGTTTTTCTGATGTTTGCCGAAAATATACTTTTCGTGTCTTGTAAATTGTACTACAAACTACAAGTCCCAGAAATTTTTGTTCCTGTACCTACTATATTTTTCGTTTTATCCATAGTAAAGTTTGTATATCCTCAAAATTGAGATGTGTGTGTTTTGTAATTCCATCATTCGCTATACAGCCAAAATGTACATCACCGTTTAGTACGTTGTTAATAAATGCTAAGTTTAAATTAAAAGAGAGTTAACACAATAGGAGTTCACTAATTATTTGCGCTAACGAATTCTATAAATTATTAGAAACATGAAATATTATATTATGTAGTTTCTAAATTGTCTAAACTAATCACCTATAACCTTCAACGTTTCCATTTAATCAGAATACTTAGTAATTATATCTATTAGTATAATATACCTACATATGGTGTGTTGCTTTACCAGGTCAATATCTGCAGTACATTTACGGTTCAGAGAGAAGAGTTATTTCATCTAATATTTGGAAATTAATTAATTAATTGCTTCGTATAGCATTCACTAGTAAAACTCTCTTGTACCGACGCAGAGGTTTCGTAACCAAAGCAAGTCCGTTTTTGATTTATGGGACCAATAGTGGATAGTTAATTGTACTTCTACTGTGGTGTAAGTTCCGCAGATCCTAGACAACGCACGTTCAGCATGTTTAAATTGAAAACGGTGTTCTTTCAATTCACAGCCATGATGGATATCGAAATATTAACTGCTACTAGATCATTCAAATTTCAAAATCGATGTTAGGTAAGCCTCGGTAAGGATTCTCTTGAGCCACCTTGCGATAAAAAGTGGCTTATCTCAAATTACGTGGGTCTGCCGAAAGGACAGTGTTGAAGGTGCTGTAAGCTACTGTGCATAGAATTCCTGCGGGAGTAAGATAGTATTTGTACCTACAGTTATTATAAGTACTATGTAGGTAATAAATGATATTTGAACGAGGTTTGAGGTTATGTTAATTAATATTTTCTGTGCAAAGACGTCAAGCGTTTCCAGTTGTTTTAACTTAAAATAATACCATGACATTTTGCGTACTAAAGAGGAACTTGAGGGTCGGCTAAAATTCAAGACTACCTTACGTCGGGATCTATTTACTTTGTGGACTGGATAAATTTACAAGCTCCGATACATGACGAATTATTTCGAGACATCTTACGTTTAGGGCTGGATGATACCCAATATTTAAAATCGATATTAAAAAGTATCGATATTTTTAGTTGATATCGATAAATTTTCCCAGGCTCACCTTTGACGCGAGGAGAGGTTCGTCGCTGGACGATAGATGTATAGTTTCCTTTTTGCTGTTTAAGAAAACCGGAAAAATTCCAGTATCTTTATGTTATTTCTAGCAGTGAATGCCTCTAGAAGTTGAGACTAACTCCAAGACGATTCGGTGTAGGTAAAAAAATCCTGGACGGGGTGCTTGGTAAATGTTTATTCGCAGATGATGTAATTTTTACCAACCCAAAAAGTACTTGCAACAGAATACAAGAAATGAATGAAGGGAGATCCTAAAGAAAAAAATGCGGATAAGATAAAAGACAGATTTCGTATTACTGGGACTGGAGGAATGGGCAAGAAGAAGTTCAACTGGGGCAGGTAAATTTGCTTAAGCATATAGGTGTCCAAGTTTGATAATCTAGCTTCTAGCAAGTTGTGAAACTGAGGTTAAGGCAAGAATGCAAGCAGCTACTAAATAGGCCTGCGACGTTTTTCGATATATCGAGTAATGATACCGGAATGTCGATATATCGAAATATCGATACCGGAATGTCGATATATCGATATCGATAAGTCGATATTTCGATATATACAGGGTATCCCGGTGAAAGTGGGAAATCTCTCGGGTGCGTATAGATTACACGAAAATAACACCCCAAGTTCATATAAAGTTTTCTCCTGCGACCTTCCCCTGCCGAGATATTCTCCCTTAAATTGGAGAAATAAAAATCATTTTTTTAACATAAAATTTTTATTCTTAATAATTGTATTTCGATAATTTTCTTGGTGACGTACGTAGTGATTGAATGTCGATAAAATAATGCGGCCCGTTTTTTGATAGTGCATCAGGGAAGCAAGGGGTGAACTACCCCTTACCTCCTTAACTTCATATTTTTTAAGTGGCTGGATATTTTTAAGTTTTAACCGCATTTTTTGTTTCTCCGGACATTTTGCTAATAAAAAGTTACTCTTGTTAGGTTTCGATAAAATGAAACGTTTTCGAGAAAATGAAACTCAACGAACAAGAGGTACAGTGTTTCTACGATTTTCGTCTTTATTTTTTCTGCCAAATCGAAAGCTCTTTCAATCAATTATTTCTTAGGAATTTTTTAAATATGATTTGACCCTACATTAGCTATTTCTTTTGAAATTCATTACAAAATTTCCAGGTCCGTATTAAGAAAAAATAAAAATTGACGATGTAGGCAACAGACGAAACGTCGTACAAAAATAACCTTAAAAGTTTGCGAAAGGTAGTTATTAAAATTTATATTAAAAAATTGCTTTCGGTTTTTCGAATGCCAGAAAAAATGAAAACGAAAATCGTAGAAACACGGTACCTCTTGCCTGTTGAGTTTTATTTTCTCGAAAACGCTTCATTTTGTCGAAACCTAACAAGAGTAACTTTTTATTAGCAAAATATCCGGGGAAACAAAAAATGCGTTTAAAAATTAAAAATATCCAGCCTCTTAAAAAATATGAAGTTAAGAAAGTAAGGGGTAGTTCACCCCTTGCTCCCCTGATGCACTATCAAAAAACGGGTCGCGTTATTTTATCGACATTCAATCACTACGTACGTCACCATGAAAATATAAATAAAAATTTTAGAGAGGTGCCCTACTTTCAAATGGGTCACCCTGTATACTATCTCCTGAAGAGAACTTTTCTAAATCAATCAGAAATAAATATCAAGATATGATAGTTGAAGGAAGGCGAAGGATATGAAGCGAGAGAGTAAGAAATCCAAAAGTGAGGTCAACCTTACGAAAAATAGAACAACCTTAGACATCTGAGTAAATGGTCACTCTAGATGGATATTTTTGGTATTTTAGCAATATATAAAAAAGGTCGTTGCTTGTTGCACGCTAGGGTGTACGAAGAAACAAAATTCTTTCACGTCATATAATAATCCGTTATCAATCCATCATATATTCCTCCTCTCAATTGACTAAAAACTGAAAACAGAATCGGGCAGACTCCCTATTTGTTAAGAAAAGATTCAGCGGAATTATTGCTATAAAAAGAAACGGTAATGACCGAGGACAGACCCCGGGCTCAGCGAATTACTTGTTCAATGCAATGGCCAGCCGGTCACCGACGCTTTGAGCAGAGGATGGTTTCCTTTACCCTTGAATGAGCATCCAAAATTTGCAAAGCGAACGTCTTCCGCGCGAAATCTCATTTTCCCCAAGACTTAGTGTGGGGTACATGACGTTTCGCACGAACTTGTAGTCAGTTTGTGAGGGAATAGCAACATGCAGCTGGGAAACTCTGGTACAAACTAAAAGTGAAAGCGATAGTGAAAGAGTCCGACTTTCACCAATATGGGATAGAACCATTAGCAAAATACTGACAAAAAGGTGACAAACGTGGGAAACCGAAATGACAAGAAACATTGCTACAATTTTTTATGAACATTCAAATTTGACACCATTATTCTTACTGTTGGTATAGGGCTATATGCCGAAAGACGTCAGTTCATGAAAATCCTAGGCAGAAGGGTGGAAACTCCGAATTAATGAGTATATTCGGGAAATAAAGTGTCCTAGGATAAGCCTAGGATGGCTAGGTGGTTAGGGCACAGAGAATGAGGTGGTTAGGACATTTACGGCGGCTACCAGAGATGATAGTGGCAAGAATAGTTGTGCACCAAGGTATCGATCGAAAGAAAAGAAGAGGACGATTGAAAAAGAAGTGGTTGGATGAAGTCCTGGGTGATTTGAGTCAATTTGGAGTTCAGAATTGGGGGGGGGGGGGGTTAGGAGACAGAAAAGTATGGAGAGGAAGAGTATTATTTAACCTTTTGGTGTGTGTATTTATCTATCTAATATTATCTTGTTAATTGTGAAAAGATTATGTATAATAAAAGTCTTTCTTGGTTTATTTTGGGTAAAGAATTGTGGAGCACTGATTAAAAAGTATTCTAATAATTCAAACAATGTGTAAATTTGTGTTAAGAACCATGCTGATAATTCCGGTTAGATACATGATACACGACTTAATAATAATTTCAGTCTTCATCGGAATATATCAGAAACTGTAAATTGCACTTTTGCACGCTCGAAGGCGAGAAATTAATGATATATTCGATTATAAATACACCGTTGATCTTCGGTTTGTTATGCCCCAGATGAAATACACACATCTTTACGGCGTCGATCTGTAAACATTCGCGTGCTTCAGTATTTCAGCTGCTACACTCGAAATATTTCAGAAATATTAATAAACCGACGTCTTACTAAATATAATCTAGTATCCAGTTTATGTTTGGGATTTATCCGCGAAACTAACGAGGAAGTAATCGTTTTAATTGGAGATCGGAGCATCTTCGTTTCAGTACATATTTCATTCAAATTGTGTCATCGCTAATGCTGCAGCCGCTACAAGAAAAAGGTGCCGCGGATCGCGGATGCAATTTATGGGTATCATTTTAATTTGATGAAAATCTCCACTACATTTTCTGAAAAATAGGGTGAAGACGCTTTTAGAGTACTTTAAAAATATGCATTTTTTCTGCTTTTTGTATGTTATTAAAGATATCTTTTATATTAATTTGTGTAACTGTGTGATTAGGTAATTGATTTTGCATTTTTGTTTTTGTATTTTTGGTAGGTACATATTCAATTGGGAAGCAGTTAGTTCCTTGTTTTAAAAAAGTATACTACTTTACCAAAGAATACTCTAAACATTAAGCAGTATCGGCATTTACGACAACTATACTAAATGGCGGGAATTTTCGAATAGAGCCCCTCGAATAAGTACGTAGTAACTTGTATAGGTTCCTGTGTGACTAGTTACTTTTAAAATCACTGGGTTTTCTCGATAATAGTCCATAAGTACTCATCAGTACATATAAAAGAAGAATAATGAGAATAATGCTTTATAAATGAAAAGAAGAAATAGCTTATTAAGAAAAACAATTTTCAAGCTAAATTGGACAAATGTAAATTTGTTTATACATCTAAGTAAACTTAGAAATTAACAAATGTAAAAAATGCAAATTTTTTTTGACTCTGCTTGATATTTATGTCTATCTTCGAGCATTTTCTGTTCTTGTCGCACTATTCAACTATAGTCTGATCAGCGCCTGTCAGGTGACTACTAAGAATGACAACGGGTTCGCAGTAATGGCAACGAATTCGGGTACTGTTTTCAGGCACCCGTTAGCCGATAAATACCCGTTATCCGATAAGTACCCGTTAATTATCTTCTATCCGTTAACTACCCGTTATCCGTTAACTGCTTAACCGTTTCTATAAATTGTGTGAAAATATAAGATTATAAATTAGATCACAGCATTTATAAATATTTCCTTGAAATGAATAGCTACATTTCACATTTAACAAACATGTCTTAGCTCTCTTTCCTGGAATGCAGGACATTTTGTCTAAAAAGAGCGCCTGGGGCATATTCTTTGAGAAAAAGCAACATACGAGATTCAAAGCCTTTTCATCGTTTCAAATAAGAATAGAAGTATTCGAGTACATCAGTCTGGTCACGTAAGCTTGAAAAGCATCTGCGGAGTTGGGAATTTGCAGTAGTGCATCAGAGACGATCTTTTAACCTAACAATATTATACGTTACAAGTATTCTTAACTAATCATAATGGACGAGAAGTTTCTCAATGGATATATAAAGTGTTTCAAAAGGAGCATAAAACATTTAGAAAAACATACACGAGCATGAAAATGCAAAGCAACAAATCTGATATTTTCACAAGTTCTTGTTAAAAAAATATGTTGACTTTTGTCATTTATTTTTGTTGTGTTAACGTAACCGAATTTTCATTTAATGCATTAGTTCGAGTAACTACTCCTCCGACAAGTACTCTTCATCAGGCCTTGAATAGGGAGGTTCGGAGAAAAATAAGATATCTATTTTTGGCATGAAAATGACAGAAAATTGGTATTGTAATTATTGATTTAGGTACGGCGAATTTTTTTTTCTACAAAATTTTTTTGCGGCGTAATAAGTGAAAGAAATTAGCTTATCACGCCCACATGCTAGTTCGCTTTGTTATTGGTTTGACGTCAGAGATTCGTAAGGCGCTCCTCCCACTTCTCTTGAAGTGCCCGTGAAGCGGTACCTATCTCATAACATACTTATTGGTACTACTTCGAGCGTGAATTTTTAAAGTAAGGTGTCAAGGAAACATAAAACAAAGACAACATAATCGATATAATGATGCAACAAGGGTATCAAAAGTCCGATTCACATAATTTGCCATATTTATGTAGTAGGTAGGTAAATGTCCCGGTAAATGTGGAAATGGTGTGTGATTCTTGCATCTAACCCCAATTTCATTCAACCTCAAAACAGTAGTGTAAAGGCAGACCGGTATAAGTAAAACAAAGTCAACAATTTGTTAACTGTACATGCCTTTTATAATTATTCAGTATAAGTAGGTATGTAGATTGTAGATACCTGCTTACTTCTGTTTGTAAAATAGGTACCTATACTGGGGCCGCCCAACAGACGGAGTGATTACCAATATTAATTTATGACGACCGAATTGGAGTGATGCGACTTCGTTGGGTCTAAACAAAGCACATCACTGCGGTTCGGTCGTCCTAAATTGATAGTGGTCCCGCCTAGAGCTCATGCTTGCAGGGTGATCACTCTGTCTGTTCGGCGGCCCAAGTATACCTATATTCTCTAATACAATACAATACATACCTACTCATTTATGTAGGTGTGTATACCTAAGTGATTGACAAGTTATCAAGTTAACAGTTTTATAACGGATTGGAAATTAAAAAAAAAACGGAAACAAATACAACTCACGCGAATCAAAAAACTACGCTACGTAGGTACTAGGTACTTGTTTAACAAAAAGAAACAACTGCTATATTCTGGAACGGTTAATATAGAAACTCGGAAGAGACTCTTAAATACGCATGTATGGAGTACGAAATTATACCTATGGGTGCGAAATTTGGACAATGGGAGAAGCGGATTGAAAAAGAGTAGAAGCGTTTGAAATGTGATACTACAGACGGGTGTTGAAGATACCGTGGATAGACAAGTTAACAATAAGGAGGAATTAGAAAGAGTTGAGGAAAAGAGAAAAGTATGGAAGACAATAAAGAATAGGGGATAGGATCGTAGGATGGTAGGACACCTTCTGACACACAAAGGAATAGTTCGCGACATACTAGAGTCAGAGATAGGAATAAAGAGGTAGAGGTTGGAGCAGATTAGACTACTGTTCTCAAATAGTTGGGGATGTAGAATGTTCTACTTTTACGGAAATGCGTAGGCTAGCTTAGGGAAACGATGGAGGTACGCGTCCTACCAGTCTTCAAAAGAGAACTTTATGATGACGTACTATTTAATTATTATTGTAAAATAGTTAGGTAATAAAATTTCCTTTTTTAGTTCAGGGAGGGAACGCTACGGCGATTCAGTATTTGGCTCCGTCATGCTCCTAGCATCCTGTTTCAAATTATGCTAACCGTAACACGTTACCAAGTACCAAGGGGTCCCAGAAAACTGTCGATAAATTACATTATGTTCGATTTTATTTAGAGTGGCTGCAACGGGGCAGCCGATAATTTTATAAACTTTTGCAATGATGAACTAACTTGCGAAAATATCGATAATGCTGACCGATTTTCCTTCTGGCTCCAACGAACCACTTTTTCCGTTTTATTGGTGTGCTGTACGATGTATTAGTCTGGGTACAAAACAGAAAACACCAGTTAGAACCAGTTAATAATATTTAACAATTTAACTACACATGCATATGCTTAATACTTATGGGACTGCTGCGCGCTGAAGCTGGGACTTGTACGTTATACTAAGTTCTGACCGAGGGGTTGTTCACGACCGTATTTTGCTGAACAAAAAATTTCCTTTTCCTTAAAAATGCCTAAAATTTCCCTCAATTGCCTCAAAATTCCCCAGCATTACCCCTTCAACCTCGTATTTCCCCTATATTGCCTCAAATGATTGAAAATTTCCTTGAAATTTCCTCAGAATTTCCCCAAAATTCCTCGAATTGCTACAAAATTTCCCCAGAATTTCCTTGCATTGCCTCTGAATTGCCCCAGAATTTCCCCAAATTACATTTCATTTTTATTATATTTTGAAATGGGTTATTAGATTTTATCTCGGGTTTTATTGTGGACTTAACTCTAACTACTCTGGACGCTTACAAAAAGCGTTGGTCTCGTACATTTTAGTTGGAGTTGCTAATGAATTTAGAGATGGATAATTTTATGCAGTGCGTCCGACTGTACATTCGCAAGCATAGGCAACTTTGTTGGTGGAGATATAATTTAGGTTAAGGCGATGTTCGCAGAAACGATGACTCGGAACTAGACTCATCATCATAAGGTTCTCAGTCCGAAGACTGGTTGGACGCGTACCTCCATTCTTTTCTATCCTGAGCTAACCTACGCATTTCCCTAAAAGTAGAACATCCTACATCCCTAACTATTTGAGAGCAGTAGTCTAATCTAGGCCTACCCCTACCTCTTTTTATTCCTATCTCTGACTCTAGTATGTCGCGAACTATTCCTTCGTGTCTTAGAAGGTGTCCTACCATCCTATCTCTCCTACTCTTTATTGTTTTCCATACCTTTCGCCTTTCCCCAACTCTTTCTAATACTTCCCTATTGCTAACCTTATCTATCCACGGTATCTTCATCATGCGTCTGTAACACCACAGTTCAAACGCTTCTACTCTTTTTCTATCCGCTTCTCCTATTGTCCAAGTTTCGCACCCGTATAATGCCGTACTCCATACATACGACTTTAAGAGTTTCTGCCTAGTCTCTAACTAGACTAACATTACTTTTATTTAATTATTTTTGTAAGACAGTGACAAAGTTATGCCAGACAGCATATCACATACCTACGGGATTGGGCGTATTATCAAGAAACGAGTTCTTGAACGTGTACGTCAACACCTTCGTGGCTCAGTAGTCGATGCGTCACTCGATGAATTTGCAAGTCTAAGGGTTCCGGTCTCGCCGTGGTCAATTTTTTTCGTTATGGTTCTTTTTTTAATGAACAAAAAATCGGTCAGATTATTGTCAGATAATGTATCGCCATCACGCTAGAGAGAGTTCCAGCCATTTGACTTTTATTGTTAATTTATAAATCTCCATTGTTCACAAGTCCCCTCGTAGGTCTATAAGGTATAAGGTATGCAAAATTTACAAAACTTCGGAAGAATCCTGGGTTTATTTTTGAATATTAAAAAAATGCAATTAAAAAATTAATAGAACAATAAGCTTAACAGAATTTTCAATTTTGCACGTTCAATTTTCTCATTTTCTTGTTACTGAAAGTGTAAAACAAAAATCAAAAATCTAGGTTATTCAATCGATTTGTTTGTACTCAAATTATATATTCAAAGAATTTCAAGTTCATTGAATTAGTAATATCCCCTTAAAAGGGCAAAGTAGTGCCGTTTTATATGCCCAACAAATATCCCCTTACAAAAAGGAAAAATTCTGACCTCTTTGAATTATTAAAAGAACTGAAATGCTGATTTAAAAATTCACTCTCAATTTTTTCTGAGATTTTTTCTAGTTTTGCTAATTTTAATAAACCGGATAATTTAATTGTATGTATAATAGCGTCGTTGCATTTGAATTTGAAACGACTGAAGGTGTACCTTAAAATTAATTTAATACCCGTACCTAACCCCCTGATGAAGTGTAAGAAATAACGTAATAGGTAGCATGTACTCGTCTTAAATTATATCTCCTAAAATATTATTGGTCCGAAACACAAGATAAATTAAAAATATAGGTGAATGAATTACCTATTAACATCCTTCGATAAATTTGAATATTTACGTATACTCTCCAGAAATACGAGTAGATAAGTATATAAGGTGTTACAAAAAAAGTAGGTCAAGCCG
Source organism: Xestobium rufovillosum (assembly GCA_963966045.1). NCBI lineage: Eukaryota > Metazoa > Arthropoda > Insecta > Coleoptera > Ptinidae > Xestobium > Xestobium rufovillosum. The sequence continues at coordinate 18,832,654 of OZ014494.1, forward strand.
CTAGCCACAGATTATCTGGCCGAAAATAATGGGACTTTCCTTATGCCATTTTTCATTTAGGCTTCTTTTTTTCAAGATACAGGGTGTTAAAGTTAAAATTAAAAAAACTATTTTTATTAATAACTCCTTTGTTTTTTACGATATTCCATTGAAATTTTGTACAACATTTTTTCATATACCAACACAATGTTTGTGTAATTTTGATAAAAAAAATCGATGCGCGAACGGAGGAAAGGGGGGTCGTAATACCCATTGACCTCCCAACTTTTCCCGGCGCACGTCTATGGTTCAAAGGTATTGTTTTTTATACCAAGCGTTCATTTCTTTTATTTTTTTCACTCTTGTAAAATTTTGATTTAGGGCTTGGTTTACGAGATGTTGCACCTCATTTGACTATGTGTCGCTGTGTCGCTGTTTAAATCTCCCAATTTTTCTTAGGTGACGAACTAAGCTCGAGAAAAATGTCCTTGGATGGTACCGTTTCGGACATGTTCCTGCATAACGTCTAACAGCCAAATTAGCATTGGAAAGAAAGACAGATAGGCGTTAAGTTGTGAAAATAATTATGAATAAAAAGGTACCATCCAAGGGCATTTTTCTGAAGCTTAGACGTTATGCAGGGACATATTCCTCCAAGGACATTTTTCTCGAGCTTAGTTCGTCACCTAAGAAAAATTGGGAGATTTAAACAGCGGGTGGATCAACAACACATAGTCAAATGAGTTGCAACATCTCGTAAACCAAGCCCTAAATCAGAATTTTAAAAGAACCATAGACGTGCTCAGGGAAAAGTTGGGGGGTCAATGGGTATTACAACTCCCCTTTCTTCTGTTCGCGCATCGATTTTTTTGATCAAAATTATACAAACATTTTGCCGGTATATGAAAAAATTTCAACGGAATATCGTAAAAAACAAAGGAGTCATTAATTAAAATCCCAGTAAAAACTTTAACACCTTGTATCTTGAAAGAAAGAAGCCTAAATGAAAAATGGCATAAGGAAAGTCCCATTATTTTTGACCAGATAATTTGTGGTTAACGGCTTAACCTACTTTTTGTAACACCCTGTATACATATAAAGTTACTTAATATGTAAAAAATAAAATAATATGTAAAATACCTAATTACCCATATGTATACGTTTAGGAGCGTTTGACCTCTATTTATTCACATACCTGTCGTTTTGCTGCATAATATTTGAAATGTATATTTCAGATTTCAGAATTTCAAGATAGGATAAACCTAAGCAAGTACTGCTATCTAAATTTGCATGCTTGTACACTTGTAAGCGTTGAATTGCCTCTGAAATTACCTCAACATTGCCTGAAAATTTCCTCTAAAATACCATGAAATTCCTTGAATTGCCCCAAAATTTCCTTGAATTGCCTCAGAATTTCCTTGCATTACCCCAAAATTTCCATATATTGCACCAAAATTTCCTCGCATTGCCAAAAAATTGCCTGTACTGTGTACGAATATTTCCCCGCGTGAACAACCCTTCGGTTCTGACGTCACGCGGCCTACTCTCGCTGCAAGGTACGATTTCTAGCTTCGCACCGACGGAGAACTTTGCAACGGCTCCAGAGGCGAAGGAATTTTTTTTAACAAAAATTAACAACATAACTGCCTTCAGTATAATAAACTCTATCAATTTTAATGAATTTGAAAATTACCGAACCTGCCTATTATAAAACGCAATTTGCAATCCAACCTGGCTCTTGTCACTAATCTACTGCGGTTCTCCTTATAATGATGCAAACGTCGTTCTTCAATACTAAATCTTTATAGTATGACAAACCTTGCCTGCCATGATACGACGAATTCCTGAGGATGGACCACCATAGACTTCGGTTCGAGTCTCCGTTGTGGTCTGTATTATTTTTCGTGCAATTTTCTCACATTTTACCAAAATGTTTTCGTGTTTGCCATAATTAGCAACCCATGTCAACACTACTAAACACTTTTTTAAAATGTGATCTATACCAGTTCTAATAACGTTATTCTCCTCATAAGAAAATTCTGCTGACATTTATAGGATTTGTGGATTTAGCAGAAGTCTTCGACAACAGAAAATGGAAAAAAATGTTTGAAATGCTCCAAAATTTTGTGCATAAGTTGCACAGAAAACAAATGGCGGTTATAGTACATAGTAACCTTACAGTCTCAGGAAAAGAGAAAAAAATAGATTAAAAATACGTACATATACGTACTACAATAAGCAATTTTAAGGTTCTTTTCTAAATAGGTATCTATAAATGAAGTACACACTTTATAAACACAGTATCAATTGCATTTTAGAATTCTGTGTGTTCACTGAGTCACTTCGTCTAGTACAGTGGGACGCCGTCCTTGTCTATCTGTTTTTTTTTCCATTCATTATACCGTATTCTAAACAAATGAGTCACGAAGGTATTATGCAAAATTGAGAGAATAGAAAATCCGCAATAAACCTGGAAACTCACAATTACACCAAGTACTTATATGAAACTACGAGAACAATAGACCTACATGCCATTGGTGCATGTGAAACTAATTACGTAGGCGAATATTTGTTCTTTTACCATTATTTTGGCCCGCAACTATATTGCGATTATTCGCCGCATTATAGATGACCTTCTTGCGTCACATTTTTTTTATTGCTATACACAATCCACAATGAACGTTACGGATAGAAACGTTTCATTTACAAGGTTGTTGTGAATTCTATATGCGTTCTATTTTATATGCATGAAATGCCCCAGTTTTTGCAGTAAACTAGATGACTTTAAGTTCCTCTTCTGTATGTGTGTGCGAGGAAGATTTGGTCTAAATTGAATCTCTAGCAGAACGAAAACGGCTGTTGGATCTTTTATTTTGTGAGGATGCTAGGTACATGCACGGATTCTTAACAGATTTTAATGGGCGTTGTCTGCTAGTAGCCTATGTTTGCGGTTTTCCAAAGGAGCTTGGAGATTTTCAATTATAAAATATAAGAATATAAAATAAAATACAATACATAACATTGGTGTTTTCTGATAACTTGAACTGTTAAATGTTGCTTCAAGGAAGAAATTATGTAGGTACCTAGGTACGTCTCCAGTTAACAAGAATAGAATTTACGGCCAGATTTTTGCTACCAAGAATACTAAGTTGGCAATCTTAAATTTTATGCAAATTTAGGGAAAATTCCTCCAGGTGGCCCTTTAAATTGAATATCGGTTAAGAATGCGGTAAAAAATATCCCGTTAATTTGTTATTTCTCTCACAATAGTGGAGCGGGCATCCATTTGTTTTAGGGTATAAATGTTTCCGCCTTTGAAAACAGATTCCCAGTGTTGCATATTTTTATTCAAGACAAATAAATTTGTAGGTACACTTCACATAAATTAGGGAATTTAAAATTCTCAAAAATTAATGTTCCCGATACATAATGACAAAATTGGGACTTCTCTAAAATATAAAATTTTTCATAATACAATATTAAAAAAATAAAAAAATAAAAAGATCTAAGGTTACACTCAGTTATTAGGTACATCGTTTAAATTCACTTGTATCGTCTAAAAACTAAATCTAACTAATTTTTTGAATTCATTAAAGAAATATTTATGGATAACCGAAAAATTTTAGTAACAGCTACTGCTTGAAAAAATCTCGCTACGGCGTCTAACGAATCACTATCCAGTTTGTTTCTTTTTTGACTTTACATCTGTTACTACAGAAAATACCGGTATCGCATGGCGTACAAACAATAAATCGGCGCATTTGAAATTGGAGTACAAACGAATCGCCGCAAAAACAAAACTAGTGCCGGTAAATACACAGCCTACAATTCTTCAGTTAAATTGTCATAATAATATTTTCCACTTCTTCAGATACGTCCACTCCTTCAATTTCTTTATATGGGCAGTTATTACTTGAAAACTCATTGTCCTAAAGAAATTCCTAGATAATCACAAAAAATCCCTTTTTCCTTAGGAAGCCCAAAGTACCTAGAACTAGAGAAAATTCCCTAAATCTAACATCACTGAGTCTTGCTACTGTCAAGAGCTTCTACGGCGGGGTATCAGTACGGGAATTGTTGATTAAGTGGGAATTCAATCCACCAATAGAATAATAATTTGTATTTGAAGGTTGGACAGTGAGTTAATCGTTGCTTTTCCAAATTTTCATGTACTCGTATAGTTCCATTAATACGGGCGTTTCCCATAACCAGTATTTGAAAATGAACCATTCTATACATCATGAACAAATTTGTTTTCGGGCTTGGTGTCACATCTAGTCTACATTCGTTTGGTAGGTAATGTTACTTGACTGAAAATATTGCTCTACAGCAATATTGCACGCCTAAAAAGATTTTTGTGATACGTTTCCATACATGAAAATGTCAGTAAATTTTCTTAAAACATGTAGTTCAAGTACAGTATAGGTAGGTATACAGTAAAAGTAAAACTAAAATTAGCTTGAAATGAATGTTAGAAAAACAAGTGCAAACCACTGATAAGAAATATTTTTTGGGATAGCTCTTCGCGAGAAAATCAGTCCAAATTGCTGCTCTAGGTATACATTCAGTCTATACAATCGTCGGCATGTAGTACTATTGATTTTTAATTAATACGTATATATAATTAAGTATAATGGTATAAACTAGATTTAGAAATACAAAGTTCAACATATTGGAATATTAAGTATTAGAAAACATATTGATTTAATGAATGAGAAATTATTATCTGTTAAGAAATCTGATTTTCAATTCTTCACTGGATAGGAACTGTTTTGTGCACGAACGGTCTATAATAATTACTAGATGACCCGTGGGCTACGCTCCACGACTTTTACGTAGTAGTGAATCGGTGTAGTAATCTAGTAATTATACTTAAAACGTAGGTGCATCCCAGGTGCACCACAAAATATTCCCATAGAATATTCTTAAATAATTAATTGCGTTTAATTTATAATAAGGCAAAAGACCATTCTGCGAACAGCGCTGAGCAGATCCAAGCGTCCATCGGAATGATGCCGATGCAATTTTCTTATTTGCGTTAAAGAAACACCTGATCCAGTGCACGACCTCACCCATACGATCTCCGCCAGTTCAAAATAGACCGAGCGACCGTTATCCTTCCCCACCCGTAAAGTGTTGTGCCAGTTCGCTTTTAATATTATGATTATGGTTTACCGGGAGGTTTACCGCCTTGAAAAATGGGTGTTTTGTATTGCTCGGCGCTTTGCGCCTCGGGCCGAAAAAACAACTTTATGATCTTAACAAATAAATAACTATGTATTAGTGTTTTATCCCCTATTATACAACTACCTTTTTTCTTCTATTTCGTGTATTTCTATTATCTGTTATTGGGGTTCTGCGCTGACGAGTTACTTCACCAGCACGCATCATTGTTTATTTTGATTTATCAGTTTAGTTTTTAGACGGCTCTCTGAGAAGACAGATATTCCAGCTGGTCATTTACAATCTCTCTTTTTGATATAAAAGTATATTGTCAATTGTCGTTATATTTTTGACCTTTTTGTTAAATTTTAGCGATTATTAATTATTAATTTCTATTTTCAGGTGAGTTATCAAAATCTATCTACATACACATTCTTGAGATGCTGTTTGGGTAAGTTCGTACATTTCACGTACCTACACACTATTTATTTTCGGCTATTGCTCTATTTTTGATAAGTAAGGAGTAAGAATATGCTTTTCACTCCAATACAGAAGCTTCAGCTATGTCATCAAATTTTTCGACAGTTTATTTAATACCCAGAAGCTAATTTGCTTTTATTCAAATTAGCGACCGCCGGCTTTCGTGGGAATGAACGATGTAAATTGAAATCTGCATTTTTCCGAGCCGCCAATCAATTACAGGGTTACTTCCGAATCCGAAAAACCTCGCCTATATTTCTGTTTACCTAATCGCTACCAATTAACATTTCAATGAACCAACTTATTGTCGTCAGTGACCTGAATCTTTACCCTGCGGAACGCCTCGAATCGGAAGTTTGCATTATTTATTTAAGTGTATGTGTCTGATTTATTGGTTTAGTCATAGATAAGTGTGTGTTTCCTGCATTGAAGGCTGCATTGGAAATGTTTAACGTACCTACATAATTTTCAGGTGAGAGGAAATCAGGCTTTAGTAAACGTTGTTGAATGAAAGGGTTACCTACTGCGTTTTCCTAAAAAAATATATTTTCCTGCGTCTTGATGACCTTTCAACTGCAGGAATTGGAGCAAAAACTGATTATGTGAAGGAATTTAAACATCTTGGGCATAGGTTTCAAAGAAGAAAACGCATATAAAAGAAGCAGCGAAGAAAGTTACAGAAAAAATAGTTTAGTCATGAAGTGTTGGGGTGTTGGGGAGAGAAGATTTAGGTACAATATCACCAGAGCCATGTACGATATCCTTATTGCGTCGATAATACTTGTTACGCGAAGGAAATTTGGAAGCGAAGGAATAAGAAATGTTTGTAATGAATGTTAGGACTGGAGAGACAATCCACAGCATATATTGTGTTTGACGAAACTAAAAGGGAAAAGATAGAAATAGAAGCAGCGAAGCAGGAAACCGAGCAATTTGTTACAAGCCTCCGTTTTTTTGGGCGTGTGTGTACTGGAGGAATTGCAACTGAGACTCTTAAATGTTGTTCGTTTAACGGCTTTATGACTTCTTACAATAAAGTCTTCGAGACAGTTTGAAATATATTTATGTATTTGTGGAAATATACGTATATAATAAGATTGTGTGTATTGTATATTAAATGTTCGACTTGGTGTTCACCGAAGTTGTTTACCTCCCGGATTTTGGATTATGGGTTGGCAGCGTCTTCGCGGTAACGTGGAATCGAACACGGTAAGGTGAGTACCACCCTGATGTGGGTGGCCGGAAGACGGTGGCTTCCAGGAGTGGTGTTGTCCTCGAAATTGACTCGGGACAGGTGATGTGGTTAGCTACGGGATGTAGCTACAGCGAGTGCCTTCTGGGAGAGGCTTGTTGATGCGGTCTTGAAGGAGACGTGAAGGCGATGACGGAGCGTGGTCCAGACTGGTGTGAGTGGTTGGGCGACGCCGACGGTGGCTTCCGTGGGCTGTGTCTTCTTCGAGGTTGGCTCGGATAAGCCAGTGGAATTGACTCGGTGGTCCCTGGAGTCGATGATGAGGTCCAAGTCCCAACTGGTGGTGGCAGCTGGGCTGTCCTGATCCTGCTGGCGGTGGTGTTGATGGTTCAGAGCTTCGACCCTCAGAAGAGAGTGATTTTAAGTGGAATTAGTCCAGTATTTAAATGAGAAACGTGGGCTTGTCAGAGGGCAAGGTGTGTGGCATAAGCCAAGCACGTAACATCGTGAAATTTACCCAAGAAGTTTTGTTTCGTAAAGGGTTTTACGAATAGTAGGGACATAATATGACTTAGACAGCTGAAGAAGTCAGACAAAAATAGCCCTCGTGGCATTTGAGGACTACACGAAAATAGCAAGTTGAAAATGGTCTGTTCTTAATTCGATCTAAGCCGCGGTTTTAAAATAAGTGAAAACCAAATATGATTGTTGTTTAGGATGTCTGCACTAGCTTGACGTGATTTGAGAATTGGACAAAGACCTACGTGACAGTTTTTCGAAGATAAAGAAGATAAAGTAGGGAGGGCATTTGCATTTATTGGTTGGGGACTATGCTTACGATGCTTGTAATTATGTGTGACAAATTCAATGTGAAGAAAAGAATTGGACGAAATATTGTTTTCATAGAGTTCCGCCTTAAGATGTAAAGGAGAGCTCGAATAAAAATAACTTTCTCTCACGTTGTAATACAATTGTTGCACTGTGTCTCTGGTTTGCATATTTCATAGTTCAGATCGCTGGCCAAGCTGTACCTTTCAATGAACTTTCGGTTCCCTTCTATCTTTTTTTGGTTACTATATAAACTACCTGATTGACTATTACTTACAATTTACTTAATAGTAGTTAGGAAACCGCAACAGTAAATTATTGTTGTATTTTCTACCATGCCAGACGTTATTAATCTTAATGTATGAAACACGAGGAACAAGAATATGGCTATAAGAAAGTTGCACCTGAGTCGCACTGCAGATGGCTTTCTTCAGAAAAGTTACGTATCGTCTGACAGCCACTCGCGACTCAGATGCAACTTTGTTATAGCCATATTCTTGTTTCTCATGTTTCATACATTAAGATTAATAATGTCTGGCACGATAGAAAATACAGCAATAATTTACCATTGCGATTCCCTAACTATAGCGTTTGTTTCCACTGGTTAATTTGACATGGAAAGTAATATACAAAACGTTAAAACTCTTTGAGAATAAATCGTGTCATTCCTTGTAATCTTATACGCAATCATCTATCTGCTTGATTCAGTTCATACATATTCTATTGGTGATTAGCATATTGCATTCTATTTTGTTTACAGTGGCTAATTTTAATCCTTACCGTTAAGTAGGAGTTGTTTCTTCTTTATATACTTTCTCGATGTGTGCAAACTGCCTTGGGATACATTACTTTGTATTTTAAATAAGAAGATGATCTAGTTCGAAAGAGGATTATTTTTCCGTAATAGGAAATGTTTATAACCGAATCTGTCAAACTAAGTAAAGAATCTTTTTACGAATTCTCGGGGGTAGGTAATAGAATTTCAGCAAGAGCTGTAGAATGTGCCACTTTGACAAAATTCACGGCACTCTCGAGGCAGAAGACACAGTCTTAACGCGTACGGAAACAAAAGAGGAGAGTTATTCAATTCTCTGCGGAACGGGCCGCAATTGCATGAGTCATGGAATGTGTTACGCAACTCACGTAGAGCACATAGGCGCCGAACAGCCCGTGGGAGTTTCGGTTGCACGAAAACTGACAACGAAACGGACGACGCAATAACTAGCGGTAATTATGCGAATTTCGCAGATTGACACCATTTAGGTCCCTTCTGAAACAGCAGTCACGAATAGTCTTTGTTTTGATCATTCATTTTATCGAAATGGGTAAAAAAGTTTAAAATAAACAAGGTCAAGGAAAAAGTTGGTTCCGCGGAACTGAATTTAACTGTAATTATGCATCAAAAACAGTTCTTGAGTAATGTGCATCTGTAATAATACTTCGTAGCTAAGTTGTAATATTTTATTCTTCACAAGCGTTTCTGTACAAACATTATTTTTATTACGTCAAAGATAATTTATGCTGGAATATTTATTAAAATAATTAGTCACTGTACATTTGGAATCGTGACAATTTTAAATATAAGTACATGCGCTTCTAAATTATACTTCTGTAACCTAAATTTGCAGATACAGTTGGAAAGTTGAAACTTACAATCGGGCAGACATTTTCAGTCAAATTGGCACTAACGCTAATCGATGGCATAGTCGTACCACCACAGAATGAGGAAGCATCACCTGAAAAAGGAGCAACATTTAAAAGGACAATATGCCGTGCAGTTCGAGCCCAGGGCATGAAGATTAACCTCAAACAAATCCAGTGACGCGGTTATATTTTTGATTTTTGCTTTAGATTTTCAGAAAATTTGAAAATTGAAATTGCAAAATAATTCAATTTTTTTAAAAAAAATTTGAATATTCAAAAATAAGCCCAGAAGAGTGCATCAAAGTTTGAAAATATTAGTTCACTTCCCTATAATTTTAATATATCATCATAACTAACTTTCTTTTACACACAATTAGTCCAGGAATTTTAGATTTTAACCTTAAGAAATTTTTAGTGTGGCTGAAAATTGGCACAGTTGTTCCATTTGGTGCGCTTAACAGTATATCCAAAGTTCCATAACTTCCCATGCTGGCTTCCAAGAATTTCAGGTGCTGGAACTCCTGGAACGCTTGATTAGAGCCGATCAACACTGGGATTTATATTATGACCCTCAAATATGACTCAAATAAAAGGTGGTGCTAAGTTCCTAATGCTGAATCTTTTGCTGTAAACATAATTTTTTAAATTTAACAAGGACGTCTCAAATCTGGGGGCGGCGGAGGTGAGATTTACCCCAACTTTTTTAGAACATGTCGTTTCCAATTTTTCCGCAAAAAATTGCAATTTCAGAATTTTTTTGCAAAACAATGTGCTCCTCTCTCGTTTAAGTATACAAACGAAGTTCTCCACTTCTTGTATAGGAAATTTTTGGGCATGCAGCGAAATTTTTGAATCGATTGTGCTCGATAACGGTGCCTCCTATCAAAACGAGACAGGAGCACTTTTTTTCAAAAATTGAAAATGACATGTTCTAAAAAAGTTGGGGTAAATCTTACCTCTGCCACCCCCAGATTTGAGACGCCCCTGTTAAATTTTAAAAATTATATTTACAGCAAAAGATTCAGCATTTGGTACTTACACATTCCATTAAATTTCATAATTTTAACTGGACTCGTTTCGAAGATACTTAGAAGAAAACGTCTTCAGGCCTTCTCTTTTAGAAAGCTATAGCTCCCTTGGGAAGCATATTTCGGTATACGCTTATAGGAATTTCTTGTCTTAATTTTGACCACAGAACACTGGTAAAATATTGCACGCTAATTTTGGGCCATCCTGTATACAGAAGGTTTGCGTTTCCCACTTTCATATCAGACTTCAAGCAATAACGAAAGCATAAAGCAGATTTTTATCTATCTTCTTTGTTTTTAAGATAAGTACTTTAATACATTAATAAAGATGATATAATTAACTCTCAAATATTACGGTTCTCGTTTTAACTGCAAATTAAGACGTTATACGATTTAGTAAAGCCCGCGGGCCCTATTAAATAAAAAGGTGAAAAAGACTGAAGACGTTAACCTCGTAAAATAAGTCCCATGCTCTTTGTCAAGTAAACAACGGTATTATTATTTTTTCTTCAAATGCGATTTCAGCTTTTGTTTAGATGGCAACAAAGATTATTTTCGTTACATGTCATCTCACTTTATGTCAGTCAGTGAATGACCTATTTCCCGCACACTGTATAAAATACGGTTACTAGCAAAACTGCATTTGCATGCATGTTTACGTACAGCATTTCCTTATAAAAATCGCCTTCCGTGGGAGTCTCATCTCATTCATCTACCAACTCCTACATCAAGAACGGCCATCAAAGTTTCGCAATAGTTTACGATCTCTATTTTAAAAAGGATTTCGTCCGGCGATGTGTGCAAGATTTTAGAATTTGTTATTAAAATTACGAGCTCGGGCCTGTGGGTGTGCGCAAATGCGATAAATATTGCTCAATGATATTTTTGGTCGGTCCTGCCCGATTTACAGTCACACCTGTCTTAACGCCGCGGCTACAAATCAAGGTGAAGTTGGATAACGTTTCATGGACGTGTTTTGGAAAGAAATTTCTCACGTGATTTAATACGGAACAACGCGTTCTTTTACGCTTCGGTGTCGGGAAGTTTGTAAATAGTTAGATTGGTTCAACAGTTTTAGGCTTTGCTTAATTTAGAATACAAATTTTACGTGGTAATTTAATTTTTTGCGCCGTATAAACTGTATTTTCAGGCTGAAATATTCTAATGCCGACTTTGTGAGAACCTTGTAAAATGGACGAACACAATGTTTTTGGGAAATGGAAAGGAATTCAAGAAAAATATGTTTTTGCCTAATAAATATCCGCTATTGAGATACGATCAATATTTATTTAAAAGTAGCAAGGCTATAGGTTTTCTTTTTGTAAATATAGCATAATTTGTATGTACCTACCATTTGCTTTAGGATCCAACAGTCTTAAAAATTGTTTGTATTGTTTGTATTAGTAGAGGATATCATAATCTATTTCCAATGTTTTTGTATTTTTAAGTAAATTCTTGCAGATTTTACATGCTTGCTTTCCCTGTCCGGCACTTATAAAAGTAAACCTGCCATTTTCCAAAATTAAATCTTCCGTAGTGTATGTTTGCTCCAGACCCCCGCAAGCCAGAAAGTGCTGTGGATCTTGGATAGTCCCACACCGACGGCAGTTCTTGGTCATCATCAATGCTGTCGTATTCCCTCAGATTTGCATTACGTATCAGTGCACTGTCCATTAAATATTGAGCTATTTCCAGTTGAGGTAAGGTAGTTGAAAACCAAGTTCTGGTGTCAACTCCATCAACTCTGTGATTCTTTGCATTTCTTTCGGGTAATTGTACCCTACGTAGGAAACTTCTGAGTCCAACTGCGACGTGATGCTTCATGCTTCCGCCATCTGTTATGGTTCCTTATTATGCCCGTCATTCCCAGTGGCAGATTCGTGGACACCTTCGTCTGACAATCAAGTAGGCATGTGTTGGTGTAGATCCCTAATTCTCGTAGAATATAAGCATTCGTTTTTTTGTAGTATTCTATCTAGCGGGTCATTTCGGAGGCCTCTATTCTTCTACAATTTGCGGCATTTATAGACCAAGATTCAGAAACGATGGGAAAAGCTACAGTTTGGACTAAATGCCTTTTAAAGATATGGAAGTCTCTCTACATTCTTGTTAACATGGATAATGCATTCTTGGCCATACCCAGTTTATCTCTTTATTTTGCACTATCGCCGTCCTTTAATTGATTTGCGGACTCCAAAGCTAAGCATAATTTTAGGCATCCGTTTCTTCATCAGATCCATTTGCTTAAGTTGCACTGTCATTCAATTCAATAATTATTTTTATTCGGGGGTATTTAAAAGTTCCTAGTGTCTCGCTCATACACATACGTATATCCCCTGAGAAGTTATAGGTGTTCGTAATTCTCAGATTCCTTAAATACCTTTTGGAATTTTTATACGAAATGTTGAACACTTAAGCTACTCGTTATGGAGAATTATGCTATGTCTCGGATGCTTTGAAGCGGGTTAAGTATTATTAGGTATAGGTAAGAACTGAATTTACGGTATTTGTCTAGAAATTTATCCCAAAAAACGGATTTTTCTCAACCCTGATTATAACTCCTCGTTATCCCTAATAACCTAGACAAATATTGTATCATCACAATTAGTGATGCTCAAAATGTAGTAAAAATTTCGGGTGTGTAACACATGACATCCTATTAAACAAGCTGGAATATTGCGGTATCGGTATCGAGGGAATGTGAAATTGCCGATCAGGGCCTAGCAGCGGGTGCAATGGGGGGCAATGATACATATCAGATTCGAACAGTTAGCTGTGGAGTTCCGCAGGGCTCGGTATTAGGGGCCCATTCTGTTTATTAGTTATAAATTATTATTTGTCCTAATATTATTCCCCATGCACAATACCAAATGGCAGAGTTGACTTCAGAGCTATATTCTAAATTCGACGCAAAATTGATATGGGAAAATTGAATGAGGTTTTGAACTTACTCAGAGGGATGAAAATTGTGTCTTCAAGACATCCCGTATAGATTTTATACTTTGCCTGCTTTATCGGCGCGACAACCTTTTGCATCCTGTTATAATTAATAAAATGTACGTTATAATTACCTTAACAAAATATGTCGGTACCCGTGTGTATACCCACGATTTGTCTGAACATGCTTTATCTCCTTCAAAGATCCGCTTGTTGCAAGATGGAGATGGTGACCTACATACGGGAATAAAAGGAGAGACTTTTTTATATATGAATGACGTTTGGAGTTGTTTACCATGAAAATGCAGATCTTACTATACAGCCTTCCGTCCATGGACTGGTTGAATTCAAATCTTCACATAAGCATTCTAAGGTGCCTACATAGTAAGAAACCATACATTTTCATATCTGCATGGGATTATAATAAAAACTGTCCTTATTGTGACTTTTTTAGTTGTGTGGTACACATATGGCATAATAATCATATATATACAGCACGGTGAGAATATTTCGTATGATAATAGTGAGAAAGCAGAAAGAAAAATAACTGAACGGTTTATAAAAAAATACGGCTTTGATGTTTAAAATATTGACTTTACTAATTGACATAATTAAATAACTTTTTATAAAGATTTTAAATTGGCAAATAGACTTATATTACCATTTGTCAGATTCCTGATTGAACTGGATTGCTATGAATGTCGTAGGTCGGCATTTTTCCTCTGAAAGATGCTTGTAATAACGAATTCTTGCACGGCTGAGCAATAAGTAATAATAAAGTAATGCAAATTTCGGTAATGTTGTGAATAATAATTATTATATATATAGTTAATAAATAATTGTGTAATACAGCAACAAATTTGGGATAAATGTTCATCATATTTTGTTTATTCTATGCTTGATCTTAACCGACAAACACATGCTCTACATAACATTTATTTTCATAACATCCTCAGATTTTCAGAAAGAATAGCAACAGAAACAGGGAAAATCCTTTACGAAGAAACTTTCGGGCGTTGGTAACCCTACCCTTGCCCAAACTTCATTTTCCGATTCACTGTGTTCATAAGCAGACTAATCTTTATCGTCGTCGTCTGTGTTCTCCGGTGAGCCAGAAGCCGGTGCCTGCCTTTTCGCACTATTATTTCGCACGATTATGGTCGACAGGTCTTCTTCACCTCACTGTATTTTGGTAAATTCTGAAATTAAAACGATTCATTCATTTTGCACAGAGGCAGGCCAAGTACCGATCACGAAGGTTTCATCTGGGTTTGAGACTCTTTCACGACTCTGTCTGGCGTGTGTTGTTTCCTCTCACTGGAGCTGCCGGCCTTCAGATAGCGACGGCCACAACTCAGTGTATTTTGCGGAGTAAAAATGTTATTGAACTGCGTTATTAGATTGCTTTAGTCTAAAGATCTGAACTTTCGGACTACAGTACATTCGTAGATAAATAATATGTCAGCCGAATCAAGCTGCAGTCTTAATACGTACTAAAATTTTTGTTGCGGTATTTATAATTAAATGTGTACCAATCTACCAATTATTTTTCCCGCGCGAGTAAAGCGAATAAAATATCTGGCAACATCTTCGCACTGAATAGAATGTCCGATTGGACATACCCATTTCTTTCGTAATAATACGGTCTACGAAGCGAATCGACCGTAATAAATTGATCACGTCAGTAGGCATTCAACGAAGATTTCAATTGTAGTGGGCACAGTGTTAAAGATCAAAAATTACTGGAGGTGTAAGCGCTAATTGTCTTAATAGTCGAAGAAATTAAAAGGCAAGATGGAAGATAGACGCGTGTCTGCTGGTGGAACAGTTATATGGGTACTTCGTGAGTGAGCATAAGACAGATCGATCAAAGAACCGCTTACGTTATTTCAAGAGCACTACAAGGAATTTTTATTGTTCAGCTTGCATAACTGCGCCTTGTACACATAATTTTAAGTGTGCGTTCTGAGCTCCCATAATTTACGATGTCAGAAATGGTAATCGACAATAAGAACCAATTATTAGGAGGTTGCGATGTTTAGTAATTAAACATTTTAGGGAACAAGTTCATTAGCTCATTAACTATGTTTAATGTAATTCTTATGTTCAGGATTGAAGGTACATAATTGAAGAACTACTCGCAATAGAAGCCAAAGTGAACAAGTTATGGTAATTTTTGTAGATTTTCTCCGATTTTCCGGCATCTACGTGAGCATCCAATAAAGGAACTGTTCACAAAACATTTTTATGCTATTGGTAATTAAATTAAAAACTGCAATAGAAGCTATAGAACGAAGCCTGCACAATGTGTTAAACATTGTATTGAAACATTTAAAAAAATAATATTTTAAATTATTGTTTCCTGATATGTATATTTACAATTCGCTTAATCAAACCACGAAACTTGATAACTATGCACTGAACAATAGGGCAGGCCAATAGAAAAACAATTTTCCTTTTCGAATTGATTTTCCCGATTAATCGAATCGATTCAGTGTAAAGCGATATTTTCTTTAGTAATCGCTCTCTTTATGTTATCGATGAATCGATTTAAATGGGAAATATCGATTCGAATCGGAAATAGATTCGTATCGACTCGAATCGGAAATCGATTCGTATCGACTCGAATCGGAACTAGATTCGAATCGAATTGGAAAATATGAAAATATATCAGACCTACTCGCACTTTTCCTGTGTTGGGTAATAGTATATTATGTAACGAGCATGGAAAGTGACAAATTTCATACGAGCATGAAATTTTATGCACGAGGCGTAGCCGAGTGCAGAAATCACGCGAGTTTATAGGAAATACACTTTCCATCGAGTTATGTACACTATTTTTCCCAGGACCCCTTAAGAAGACAAGTTTATTCATAAGTTTATTCACAAGTTTATTCATAAAACAGTAACAAGTTTATTCATAAAACAGTAACTTTACTTTTAAGGATTTGTTGTCTATGTTAATACCTAGATGTCAAAATTTCCAAGTAGCCTACTAACTTACAATGAGCATAATATTCTAATAATTCCGACCGGCTCATGAATGACACGTTGATTTGTTCTCTTGCTTGTCAATTCGTAAATGACCAGTAGTTCGTACCTAAAATATTTAGGTCTTCCACGGAGTAGCCATTAAAATGTTCAACTGCCGTACCTTTTAAGAGATTTTTCTGATAAAAAGTTATTAGATTTAAAAGAGACGCGACAGAATATTTATTCAGTAAACGTCAAAATCTCAAAGCTGACTACAAAATTTGAATGAACTGTGCGATTTTCAAAAATTACAATACAGTAGTTTTGAGTTTAGCGCACGGGCAATGCAATTGTCAAGTTTCCGGCCTACTATGCTGCTTTGCAACGTGCCGCTTTCCAATGGGGTCGTGGGAAAATTTATTACAGTATTTTCTGCCTTTCCTCCCGGCTTTACAGTATCCAAACAATTTAATATTAATTATTCGCTGTGAGCGTTATTGATAGATATGATTTTTCTCTGTGTCATCGA
Organism: Xestobium rufovillosum; assembly: GCA_963966045.1. Lineage (NCBI taxonomy): Eukaryota > Metazoa > Arthropoda > Insecta > Coleoptera > Ptinidae > Xestobium > Xestobium rufovillosum. The sequence continues at coordinate 18,849,407 of OZ014494.1, forward strand.
CAGTAGTTAGAAAATGAGAGCCTCAGATACGAACCCGTTCGAAGCACATAGCGCCATCGAGTTCTCGAGGTGCCATCGACTTCTTCGGCAGTGACCTTGAAAGAGACCAGAGGCTGCTGAAGGAGTCGTTGAGGCATCCGAAGAAGTGTCTTCAGCAGCGGCATCTGCAGCAGCCTCTGGTGTCTTTCAAGGTCATTGCCGAAGAAGTGGGCATGTCTTCAGCAGCGTCTGGTGTCTTTCAAGGTCATTGCTGAAGAAGTGGTGTTCAGCAGCAGCCAGGCGCATGCGCCGGGGCTATTCCTCAGGTCAGTCCACCCAGTTCTTCGGCAATGACCAGAGGCTGCTGAAGGAGTAATGTCTTCAGCCTCTGGTGTCTTTGGGGCCTTTGGTTGTGGCTCAGGCGCCTGCGCCGGGGCTCAAAAAGTGCGCGTGTTGCTCATTGTTGCGCAATAGAAGAATGTTCTGGAAATGCTGATGCAATAGTACACAGATGTTGCAGAATTAATGTTTTTTCTCGGAAATTCCAACGTTTGCAATTGTTTACACTAAATAACTATTGTTATCAAAGTTTGAGAAAGAAACAATAGATTCGAAGTCGATAAGAGATGTTATGATTTATTGTTTTTATTATGATGAAATATTAATAGCTAAGAATGTTCTAGAAAAACCTTTCAACTTTGCCGACAGGAAATGTATATTTGTTTGGTTTGACTCCCACATTCTGCATGCTAATAAGTACATGTGCACTTAATATGTCGCAAACTCTACAAGATGATCGAGGTTATTTTATACCCTGTTGTTTGTATTATTATAATAAAATCATTCTAGAACATAAAAAGTTTGAAGGCTACCGCCAGAAACATAAACACTCAATTGATTGTTGTTTTTGATAACCTCTACATGTTACCAAAATTTTGCAAGCTCGGCAAAAGCTGCGAGATAAATAGAACGAATATAATTGCGAGAATTATTATTTAGTAATCACTTCAATAGTTCAGTTGGTTCCCACTGAATAGGTGCGGTAAAAGTTAGTTTCCCAATATGGATGTTGTAATTGGCCAAGATGATGTTGGAGATATTTTATTGTACCATTTTATCCACCAAAATTTACCGGAAAATTTAAAAGTGAGTCCATTTGCAGTAATCATTTCTTTTATTGTTCAAGCATTCTGTTAATAAAACTCATTCATAATAAAACTCATTCATAATAATTTCATTATATGTAGTTAAAAAGCTCACGTATCTGTTCCATAATTGTAAGCTATTTTCTATCTTTAGAACCAACCCAAAATGATTATGTGCGGAAATGTATCGCACATGGCAACGGAAACCGAAAATGTTTTATTTTCTGGACTATTCATGGAGAAAGAAACCAAGATAATTTTGTTGGAATCGTGCAGTGAACTTGTGGTCATTTGGGTCAATATTGTAAATCGTAAGTAAAGTATTTAGATTTTTTAATATGCAGTGATAGTAGATAAAAAGTGCCAGTTTTGGATTCACAATTTTAGTAGTGGAAAATTAATTGTTTTTATAATGAATGAAGTTATTTCTTTGTTTGTCCGCCCGTTTGTTTGTTTGTTTGTTTGTTTGTTTGTTTGTTTACTAGTACAATTTCTTATCTTTGTTTGTCTGTCAGTTTGTCTGTACGTTTTGTTTGTTTGTTTGTTTTGTTTGTTTGTTTGTTTGTTTGTTTGTTTGTTTGTTTGTTTACTAGTATAATTTCTTAATTATGGTATTTTTCTCTTGTTGCAGTCAACGATGTATAAGCAGCGTCACGAGTTTGATTACACTGTTATATTATTTTAATGAATAAAATGTATTTTAATATAATAATATCATATTATGAACAGTATTATATTATTTTAATTGACAAAATGTATTTTAATGTAATAAATTATATTATATAATTTACCGTATTCCATGGGAACTAACTAAACTAATGAATTGATTACTGAATAATACTCCCCATTATGTTAGAAATATTTGTTGTGTGCTTTCCAATAATTGTATGCTAGAAGCGTGATTTTTTTTGACAAGCTGTCTGTTGACACCAGACAGCTGTTGACCCAGACAGCTGTTGACACAGCTGTCTGTTGACACAGACAGCTCTATTCGCAAACACCATGGCTGATGACACAAGCAAGAATAGAAAGAGGAAAAACCCCTCTATGTAGATGCAGCTTAGATGCGGCAGTACGTAAACGTCTTGTTGGTGGATTGGTATGCGAATTTCGTCATTGGCTTTGAATGTTGTTGTTGACACGAACGGCTGATGTAACAGACAGACAGATAGACAGACAGGCAGGCAGGCAGGCAGACAGACAGACACAGACAGACACAGACACAGACAGACAGACAGACAGACAGACAGACATCTGATGAGAATTCTGAAGTAGGAGAATAACTATAGATTCCTATTTGTCTCATCGAGCTGGTTAATTTGATACCCTCCATGACCTAAGTGGGCGGGGCAAGGGGGCGTGTGCAGTGGGCCCTAATCTACATGCGTTCTATATTACCGACATTCAATTTGCACTTTCCAGTAAGTGTAACAGAAATCTACATGTGTTCTATATTACCGACACTCAATTAGTATTTTCAGCACTCACCAGATGGTTCCCACACGTGTCCGAAACGCATTAAGATAACAAGTAATTTCAAAACATAGTACATATCAAAATAAACAAACTGACGAATGTTCTAGAATGTTATTTTATTGTAATAATACAAACAAATAAACGGGTCACCTTGTAGTGTCTACAACGTAGTATGTGCATATACAGAACGTGGGAGCAAACCTAAACAAACATAATCCTGTCGGCGAGTTGAAAGGTTTTTTACCCATAATAAAAACAATTATAACATCTCTTATCGGCGGCGAACGTGCTTTTTTCTTAAACTTTGATATCAATATTTATTTAGTATAAACAATTGCAACCATTGGAATTTCCGAGAAACTTCTGTTTACAATCCTAAGTATATATGGATGATTTAAAAGACGGGCATGTAGGCAACCCGATTAGCTCAGTGGGTTTTAGCGAGGGCTCCGGTGCGCGGGGACCCGGGTTCGAATCCCGGTCGGCGTCATTTCCAGAACGTTTGCGAAAACCCCGGCGCAGGCGCCTGGGCCACATCCAAAGGCATCTAGCAGTAGTTGAACCTTACCACCCACAACGACACCTATTGGATGCCGCCCACAACCTCTATCATTGGCTGTTGCCCCGCCCACTCTCATAGAGCCCCGGCGCAGGCGCCTGAGCCACAACCAAAGGCCCCAAAATGGCGGCTTGGGTGCGCAATGGCAAGACACCAGAGGCCCTTCTTCGGCAATGACCAGAGGCTGCTGCAGACACGCCCACTTGAAGTGGATGGAGAACTCGATGGACAGATCTGAGGAATAGCCCCGGCGCATGCGCCTGGCTGCTGCTGAACACCACTTCTTCAGCAATGACCTTGAAAGACACCAGACGCTGCTGAAGACATGCCCACTTCTTCGGCAATGACCTTCAAAGACACCAGAGGCTGCTGCTGCAGATGCCGCTGCTGAAGACACTTCTTCGGATGCCTCAACGACTCCTTCAGCAGCCTCTGGTCTCTTTCAAGGTCACTGCCGAAGAAGTCGATGGCACCTCGAGAACTCGATGGCGCTATGTGCTCCGAACGGGTTCGTATCTGAGGCTCTCATTTTCTAACTACTATCGACGGTTAACGTTTTTATTTTCTTTTTTATTATCCTGGGGGAATCGGACGTTAGCTACCTTTAGAATCACAATATATGACTCAAGTTTACTAATAAATCACGTATGAAGATAGTTGTAAGCTAACTTTCAGACAAATGAGTATATCCCTTGTTCGATCCCATGAATATTGGTTCTCCCTCGAATTAGGCGCGACTAATAGATGATTCGACTAATAATAGCCTAACCTAAACCAACGACGACTGTTATCAGCTGACAGACTTAACTTACTAAGATTTCCCCATTTATCAATCCCCGTTTGCCGTTTGTATCAATTCCGACTGCCCAAGGTTGATATTTAGAACCCTGTCTACTAGTTAACTACGGATGTTTTTTTGAAAGATAAGTAGGTGCTATCTATAAGCATATACAGGGTGATTCAGAATTATTTTATGCAAAATTCCAGTTGAATATCCGGAACGAAACATTATGCCAAGTACTTTTCTGTTTCGACCCAACGTACAACGGCTGCAACACTCCAAAGAGGTACCAGTAACTTTTATTTTTTAGTATTCCCAAACGATCAATATTTTTATTCTGCGCTACAACCGTATAAATTTTAAAATATCCGATACTGCTAGTGGTTGCGGCGTTTAATTCAGCAAAATCAGCTATTTCCACGTATGAAATTTTGTTGAAAAAATATACCGGTACGTTATAAAACGTCAAAAGTAGACACAATGTTCACTTCCACCACGAATGTATGTAGGTACATACTTGATACACGTATAACATTCTGAATTAGCCATATTATATAGGGTGTTTAATGACAAATTAGCATAACTAAATGCGGAAGTTTGTTAACAAAAGAAATTCAGTTTCGGAAACATGTGAAAATAGCAGCTGTGAGTTCGGTTTGTACTTTCTCGGGTTAAGTAAACATAATAAAGTGGCAACTGCACAAAGTTTAGAAGCCACAGGACTAGTGTTGAAGGTGTACTAGGGAGGATGATAACTCCCAAGAACCACTTATCGGTGTAATATATTTACTGATGTGAAAAGGCGGAGAGTATAAAGCATTTAAACTTTTTCGCTCTAAATCCCTCGAAATGTTTGTTGGATTTTCGTAGCGTGATCTGAGATGTATTGGTGGGATCATACCTTGAAAGGTTCTCCGTTCTTCTGTTAAACGTAAGTAACACCCTTAAATATTAAATGTATGCAGTGAATGTTGAATATTGGAAAATGGGTCAAAACTGCCGTCGTTGGGTGCAAGAACTCAAGGGAGTTGTCCTTTTAAGGCTAGATTAAACCCCTTCGTTTAGATAAGTAGGCCTTGGACGAACGTTTCTATAGAAACGTACAATAAATACACGATTTCTTGACAAGTATAATATCAATTTGACGTTTTCCGCGTCATAGCAACCTCGATATGCTACAACAGAAACTTTTGATTGGCTAATCTAAAGCCTCTTGAATAATAATAGTATATTATACACGAATTTATAATAAATGCAATTATTACCGAGGATGAAGTTTACAACACGAGCGAGTGAAACGAGCGAGTATTGTAATCATCCGAGGTAATAATAGCATTATTATAACGAGTTGCATACTTACTATACTTTGTCCACGACTATTAAAACAGATTACGATAAGGAATTTACTTTCTTTTCCCTTCTCCAGTGTAAGAAAGATTCATTCATAAGCTGTCAGGTATAATTTTCTTGATTTTTCGGGCAATGAATCTAATGAGGCAATTTCTGCAGATTCTTTTTATGCTGGTGGTGTTAAAGAAACCTCGTTTTCACTCTCACTACTCATTATATCTTCTTTTCTAGAATATGCATTTCAAATTAAAAGCAAACCATGCTGATTTGACGTTTCAATTTGAACTGACACATCGCGATCATCATCATCATCATAAGGTTCTCAGTCCGAAGACTGGTTGGACGCGTACCTCCATTCTTTTCTATCCTGAGCTAACCTACGCATTTCCCTAAAAGTAGAACATCCTACATCCCTAACTATTTGAGAGCAGTAGTCTAATCTAGGCCTACCCCTACCTCTTTTTATTCCTATCTCTGACTCTAGTATGTCACGAACTATTCCTTCGTGTCTTAGAAGGTGTCCTACCATCCTATCTCTCCTACTCTTTATTGTTTTCCATACCTTTCGCTTTTCCCCAACTCTTTCTAATACTTCCCTATTGCTAACCTTATCTATCCACGGTATCTTCATCATGCGTCTGTAGCACCACATTTCAAACGCTTCTACCCTTTTTCTATCCGCTTCTCCTATTGTCCAAGTTTCGCACCCGTATAATGCCGTACTCCATACATACGACGTTAAGAGTCTCTTCCTAGTCTCTATATTAACCGTTCTCGAGCATAACAGTTGTTTCTTTTTGTTAAACGCAACTCGGCCCTGCGCCATTCTTTGTTTTATATCTTTAGTGCTCCTACCGTCTTGAGTTATTTTACTTCCTAAGTAGCAGAAATCCGCGACCTCCTCTATCTTCTCATTTCCAATTTGTATTTCCATTTTAGTTCTATTTTCACATCCCCTACATACCAAAATTTTAGTTTTCTTTTTATTGATTTTCATGCCGAAGCCCTGTGTCAAAACTGCTTCCATTTCATTCAAAGCCGCTCCTAATTCTTCTTTGCTAGATGCTAACACTGCTATATCATCCGCAAATCTGAGCATGTTAATAGTTTGGCCCTGTACATTGATCCCTGAGGCTGTTCTTTCCTTAACAATATTAATCGCATCTTCGATATATAAGTTGAAAACTAGAGGTGACAATGCACATCCCTGTCTCACTCCCTTCCGGATATCTACTTCCCTTTGTTCCTGCTCACATTCTATAACTGCCTTTTGCTCTTTGTAGAGATTATGTATTATTCTTCTGTCCCTGTATTTCATCCCTACCTTTCTCAGCACTTCGAACATCTTCCCCCATTTTACGTTGTCGAAGGCTTTTTCTAAATCTACAAATCCTATATAGACGCTCTTTCTCTTTTCTATCGTTTTTTCTATAATTACTCGTAAAGCTAGAATGGCCTCGCGCGTTCCTCTATTTCGTCTAAATCCGAACTGATCTTCTCCTAATATTTCTTCCGCCTTTTTCTCCATCCTTCTTTGCACAATTCTAGTTAAAATTTTTGACGCATGGGAAGTTAAACTGATAGTTCTAAAATTTTCGCATCTATCCGCGCCTTTTCTTTTTGGCAAAGCTACTATGATGTTCCGTTTGTAATCTTCTGGAATCTCGCCTGTCAGGTATATGCGACTAACTAGTTTAAATAAACGATCTATTACCTCTTGACCTGCGCACTTTAAGATTTCTGCCTGCAAGCCATCTATACCTGGTGCTTTATTATTCCTTAAACTTTTTAGTGCTATCTCAAACTCTTCTCTCATTATAGGACTCCCTAGGTTATCCCCCTCTACACTGCTTTCGCTTTCTAATATATCTTGCACTTCCTGTCCCGCATATAAGTTTCCTAAATATTCTTTCCACCTATCTGCCTTCTCCCCACTTCCGATTAGGATATCTCCTGCCTCATTTCTAATGTTTTTGGTACTAGATCCAATTTCTCTAAAATTTCTCCTAATTATTTTATATGCTTCATCAGTCTTTCCTACTTCGAATTTATCTTCCACTTCTTTGCATTTATTATCGATCCATTGCTCTTTCGCTTTCCTACATTCCCGAATAATTTCCCACTTGATCGCCTTATATCTTTGTTTCCCTGTTTCATCTAACCTATTTTTATATTTTCGCCTTTCCTCTATTAGACTCACAATATGTTTTGTTATCCAGGGTTTCCTACTTTCATTCTGTTTATGACCCAAAATATCCCTAGCTGAGGAAACTAAACTATTTTTAATGCAATTCCATTCTGCCTCTATGTCCCTAACAATATTTCCACCCGTGCCCTTTAGTGCTTCGTTTGTCGCGATCGCGATCGCGATCGCGGCCTACTAAATAAATGTAAAAAAGGGTCAAAGCGAAGTTCTTATTGGTGTAGTGAATAATATACATTAATCACTGCAGTGATTTATTGTAATTGAAGAAACACATGTATAAAGAGTATATTATAAGATAGTCGTGGACAAACCATATTATGTGTTCGGAAGCGTACAAGTAACGAACGTATAATTTGACAGTTGCAGTTAAGAATGTCAATTCTTTTATATTAACAGTAAGAAGTTTATTGTTCAATAGTAAAGGCATAGAAAATCAAATAAAATTCTTTTCTACCTATTTCGTTAACAATGTCAGCTGAAAACTTATAATGTTCCATATTGATCGAAAGTTGCAAGTTGCAACTAATAAAGGGGCTGATTTTCAACATCTCTTCCTGTAATAAAAATACATATATTTATACCTTTTCCAATAAAATATTAAATATAACATTCGTTAAACGCGACGCCGCTCAAGAGTAGTTTGTTTTATTGCTTATTTAGCGTGTTCTCGAGTTACACCTTTTGATAAAATGCACCGATTTTTCCCTTTGTGCTATAGCTTCATAAACTTCCAACAAAAGGAACGAGCGTCCGAAAGGCATTATTATGTCCCGTTCCCTGTCGCGTCTGAAAAGCCTCCTGAAATATCGCTAATTTCGCGTTCTGGAACATTTAATTTCATAGAGAGCTAAAATGCAAGGTGGATATTATATTACTTGGGAGCAATCCCGAAGATGAAACGGCGAGCCTTTGCAGCAGGGAGACTGTAAAAACCTCTCTCGACTCGAGATCACGTAACAGCGAGTTGCTCGGACTGCTGCACGTGCTTCTACGTACACTAAGCGATATTAATCTTAAGAAGTTCCTACGAACGGTCACTTTTCCCATCGCATTCCGAAATTACCGGCAGATAAACAAGTTACTTGAGAAATAGGAGGAACGCCGGCTTTTGCTTTTAGATACGGACTTGCACGAAGAAGCTAATAATCGAATGAAATATTGTAATAATAGTAAAGTAGGCGGTGAGGTAAATGAAATAAACTGCTCAAAGAAGAATGTGGATATGCAGCTAAAGGGGATAAAATAAACAATACCTAACAGTTTATTTTTCGAGTGGGAAGTTGCACTTTGTTCTGTTATAGTATGCAGTAACAATTCACGCGTGTTTGTTGGGGTAGTGTCTGAATTTCTACTACAAAAATGAGTAAAAGCAAGGTGTGGGATTATTTCAACGTTTGCGAAAGAGGCGATAAGTATGCTGTGTGTAAAATATGCAATAGTGAACTAAGTATAAGTGGCAGTGGTAAAGGTAAAAAAGTCAATGTCTGCTTTATTAAAGCATATAAAGTATAAGCACTACTCGGCCCGGGTAGCATATTCGTATCGAGCGTAGCGTATTGCAAATGCCGAACTTATAGTTTCGTATCGGACGATCGTGGTCGCAGAGGTATATCAAATGAGTGGATGTCTGTCTCGCGTGAACGCGATCCCCTAGCTGTCCTTTTGGACCTGACCGATTTTTTGTTCAAAAGAATAAAGATAAATCATAACAAAAAGGAACTACTGCGAGGTGCGAACCCTCAACGTTGCGACTTGAGGGAATAACACATCGACCACTGAGCCACGAAGGTGTGCTGGGAAGAACGCGTACAAAAATAGCATATAAGTAGAAAATACGCCCGTTGCTGTAAGTCGATGATGGGTTTTCGGTATACCGAAAAAGCGGTAAACCGTGCAAATTCTTGGTACCGGTATTGATAAGAAAAATACCCGTATTTCCGTATTTTTATAATAAATTTATAATTTATCTTGTTTCAAGAGTTTGTGGTTCAGGGTTGGCATTTGAATGTGCCCATTAAAAAATCTTATGGGTTTTTTGTGCGCTTAAAATTTAAAATGCCAAGTAGATTTTGTGCATAAAAAGTGAAAAATAATTTTTGTGTTGTGGCAATGAAAAACAAAACCACATTTCAAACTTTAATTAAATAATTAAAAAACCAAACTCATTATGTATTTTAACAAACAAATAAAAATTTAAAAACACAAAAACACAAAAAGATTTTTTATTATAAAATAGATTAAGTATTACGTACTAACTACAAAAAAAAACCTAACTCTGTACTAACAACAAATAATCAGTTTTAGTTTTCTTTTGATCTCAGCATGATAATTAATGATAAACCTAATTTAAATAACTACATAGTAAAATTAGGAATGTAAATTAAAACATAAAAAGCATCATGGAATTTAAAATTCATAAAATCAATATTGCCCAATAAATCCCAATAACACCCACTGGACTGGGTTTTTTTTAGAAAAACCCGGGTTTTGTGTTTTGTGTTGATTTGTTGTATTTTTGTACCTAAATTCTAAATTTGTGAATCTGTTTTAAGATATTGTTATGTTATGTGCGTGTTTACTTACTCGATAACACGTTTTACATATTTTATTTAAGTTGATGTTGATATTGAGAATTTAGTTTTATTTTTTATTTTGTTTATTTATTATGTTTATAGAAGAACAATAAATTGTTTTGTTTTTGATTTTTTGAATGTATGACTTTTTGTGTTAAATAGACATTTTAAGGTAATACCGGTATAATACCGATATTCCGGTATTTTATTTTGAAAATACCGAAATACCGGTTTTGAAATTTTGGTCCGGTATTGCATTCACTATACGCTAGTGACTAGCGTATAGTTGCCGGCGCGCTTCTATTTGGGAACGAAAAAGACTGATACAACGCATTTTAAACAGACCCCTGAACTGCACTCTCGTACCAGACACACGCATTTTTTTGCAAAAAAGATAATGTAAAAACGCGAGAGAAACAACTAACGCATATGGGAGCCGATCCCACCCGGTCCGAGAATACCAAACTACCTACCAGTTCTATGCGATACCTACCGGCTCCGGCAACAATACACCTGTAAAACTGTAGCCGGCTCCGGTTACGGAGGCACTACCTTAATTTTATCCGAGCTATTTTGTACGGAGATATTATCTCGGTAGGCTTTAGTCTGGGGCTATTCTGATAGGTCACGCCAGGTTGCATATACGGCTGTTTCTTTTAAATATTTCATGAATGACAACTAGGTAAGGTATTGTCGAGAGCAGAGATGTAAAATTTCATGAAAAGTTTAAAACGTGGAATTTTTCATGGAGTTTTTCGGAAAACATTGAAATTTTTCACTAGCAAAACGTTTTAATTTATCATTACAACAGGTTAGCTACTTCTGGTAACATTACGTTGACAATATGAAAAATTTCATTTATGTATTAATTAGCTTCAATTTGATTCTAATCACTTTGCTGGGTTTAAGTTTTACGTTTTACTTGTTTGTAGATAGACCTATTGGAAACAGAAGTCAAAGGCGTGGAGAGTCTGCATTTTTGTCAAATTTCATTATTGTCCGTGTACCAAAAAGTGTACAGTTTTCTGCAAAATCGAAGTTTGCAAAATCATATTCTCATTAAGAGTAGGTTCACAAAAAGTTGTTCATTTTCATTGGTCCTGCATTAAATTTTCTTAAATATGAATACACGTTGAATACACGGACAGAACTTCTGCAGTCTATAGTTTTACTTTCGCTTTAAATTTCTTATTACAAATAACTGAATACTGCAATATGCTGATGATTATTTTTGTGTTTTTGTGGATCCGCTGATTAGAAATTACCGCTACCAATAATAGTACTCTAACAGCATATTGAGTATAAAAACTTCGAATAATTATATCATTAGCATGCAATAAATACGTAGATATAAATCCTCTGAAAGTCTATAAATAGGTAGAGGTATTTGCTGAGTCATAATTAAATCTAGTTAAAAATTATATTGCAATAGAATTTGTGTGATTTGAGTCGCTGGTAGTTTTACGCTTTTATTTGTTGATATGCACAGATTCCATCGTTTTTATTATTCCATCGAGAATTTAAAGCTACAATTGAAAATAATGCACCTAGAACATCTTGAAATAATTATTTCTCAGACAAACCGAGCACGAAGACACGTAAAATCTAAATGATTCGCTGCGGTGGTCGTGGGAACCCGCCCCCCTGGTGCAACTGGATTCTACAATAACGGCGTCGAACATCGTTGCCTCTCTACATTTTTCTGCAGAAATGTATTAAACGCTCGAATGGAGATTAACACTAAAATAAAATGCCGTTTCCTGGAAACGTAATTTCGGTTTAATCTACGTACACTGAGAAATTTTGCTATGCATGCTATTTTGTAATAATAATTCACGTGAACTACTTCCAATTTTTCAAGATATTAGCTGTTGGAATTAAAAATAATGTATAGGTATGTGAGCAGGGGTAACTTTTAATTTAGGAGTATTTTCTAGTTTAAATATTGACATTGCCGCGCTGTTCGCTCCTGTGACGCATTAGAGACTTTGTTAGGTTAGTTGGTGTTGCGCAGTTGGTCATGCTGCGTCCTGGCTGCGCTTGCATTTGCCTTCACAGCAATGAGTTGCTTACAGCGTTACCATACAAGCTTTTTAAAATTACTAATAATTACAACTTGAATATCAAAATTCACACCGAAGAGACTAAAGGAAAATTTGCACAATATAAATAAACGTCAATCCTTCAAAACTGTGGCGACGCCATCTTAAAGCGGAAATGTCGATGTACAATATTCAAGGTCGATCTCCTGTGACGTCATTGCGATATTAGGAATTGAATTTGTCTAATTTCAAAAATTAATTTTCTTTATTATAATGCGTATTACAGAATCACAATTCATAGTTCTTTACTATCTGCATCCTCGCCATTTAACTTCCACAGAAGTAGCGGGGCGTTTTAAAAATTTACGCATGGTCGAATCTCACACAGTAACGTCTTGTAATTTTCAGGTCGTTACAGCGAGTCTTTTATGGCCGGTAACTAAATAAGCCGGACAGTCACGGTGTAGAACATTGTTAATTAACTTTCTAGCGAATAATAATTAAAACCATTATGGCTGACAAATATTGTCCGTGCGCATTCTTTTGTAGATCGTACCTGATGATACGAATTTTTCCACGGGTATTAAATGCACACGCATAAAGTTAAAATGAGCTATTTCTACACAACTGAAAGGAATACATTTTTATGCAATATGCTACAAGTTTTACACTTAAGAATGGGCAACCGGACGACTTTTTATTTGAAATATTGAAAATTTGGATGAAAATATTTGACCCCTATTTTTGCGTTTTCCTCTCTGCTTCATTTTAAGGTAGAAAAAAAGTAATGCATAATTTTGCCTGGAACAATTATTGACGTCACGCGTGCATCCGATATTGTAAAAATAAATATAGCTTTTTTTTATAATGACGAGATTTATTATTTAAAAAGTATAAAAGTATTGCCACTTTTTATACTTTTTAAATAATAAATCTTGACAAAGACCCTATCCAGGGTCGAAACGTCGATATAAAAGATACTATTTATTTTTACCTGATGCCAATCTATTTCACGAAACCAATAAATTTAATTTTTAAATTTTAATAAACTTTACAATACTGTTTTGTTTCGCCAAAAGGCTCGCGTTAATCAGAATGACGCTCATAAAATTTTAATTGCTTGTTAGGTACTGGCGAGGGTACTGGTTTGTGATCGAGTGCGAAAAACTTGTGTTTCCATAATCGGGTTTAAAGAATTTTTCACATGGGAATTAAAATTTTCCTATAAACTCAACATTCAATTAATAGTTTTCTAATTACATCGGTTCGAAAATGAACGTAAGTCAAACGTAGGTGACATACTCTATGTGTTTAACGTGCTGTTTGCAGACTTGATTGTTTAAAATCCCATGTAATACCTACGTATTTTTAGAGAATTTCATCGAATAATGAACACAGTTGCATACGATGAAGTTCACCAGTTAAATAGAGATCTATAGATCTAGGAAACATGTGTTTTAGTTTCAGACGTAGGTGCTAATAGCAGCAACTTTTGAAGGTCTCTTAAATCTTCATCCAAACGTTTAATTAAGCGTCACTTAAAAAAGGAGCGGTGAATAGCAAAGAATATTGCAAATTAATTATTCAAGTCGCCAATGTTTTCAATAAATAAGTTTATGCACCGATACAAAGGTTAACTTCAATGAACATTGAAATACTGCAATATTGTTTTACTAGCGTTATTAACGCCTTAACGGTTTACTTTTTGTTTATACTATATACACTGCCGGAAAAAAAAACGGGACACTCTCAGAATTACTATTTAGGGAATAAAAAAACAACGGGGGGGGGGGGGGATTTGAAATTATATTTAACTATATTCTTTTCATCTTAAAATTAAATAAAAAACAAGAAACACACTGATTTCGCAACAAAGACCCAACAAAACTATTTTTTAGAGATCAACTGTAACTTAAGACCCTAAAAAACCAACAAAAAAATTATTAACAGGAAAAGCACACTAGGAGAACCAAATTAATAATGGATGTTACCACTACGAACTCTTATTACTTCCCTTAAACATTGTGGCATACTCTGAATGAGGCTATCAATAGATTCTTGGGGTATTTGTTCCCATTCTTTTTGAAGCGCCATCATTAAGCCATTTAATGTTTCTGGTAGGGGTTGGCGACGTCTAATCCTTTTTCCAAGCTGGTCACACAGATGTTCAATGGGATTCAGGTCTGGACTATTGGCTGGCCATGGTAAACGTCCAATACCAACCTCTTCACGGTACTCGGTAACAATTCTTGCTGTGTATGGGCGGGCGTTGTCATACATAAATACAAAATTGTCCTCTATAAATGGCATATATGGTGTGGCATGAGGTTCCAGGCACTCAACAATGTATCGGTGTGCAGTCATTGTTCCATTCTCAATGAAAACCAATTCTGTGTGAGCCCCCAGAGATATTCCGGCCCACGCCATAATGCTACCACCATTGAAACTGACCCTGGGAGAAATGCAACATTGACTGTAACGCTCCCCTGGTCTTCGCCACATCTTTTCACGCCCATCTGGTGACCTGACACTAAATCTTGACTCGTCCTAGAAGAGCACGTTCCTCCATTGATGCTCGTCCCAATTTACGTATTGCCGTGCAAACGCAGGTCATGCTCTGCGATGTTCTACGGTCAACAGGGAACCCGTAGCTCGCTTTCTTGAAGTCAAACCATATTTGTTTAGCCTTCTTCGAACTGTTCTGGCTGAAACTGCCACTCCTCGAACATCGGCTAACCGTCCAGCAAGAATAGGTGATGGCAATGCTCGATCACGCCGCGCCAGCAATATGGGGAAAACGGTCATCTTGATGGTTCGTAGTCCGTGGACGACCAGACCCGACCTTCCTTGCAAATCCATGAGTTTCACGAAATCGCAAGAGTGCATTTTGCACTGTGTTACGGGGTATATTCAGCACTTGAGCAATATACTGCACACTTCGGCCATCGTGGCTTCAAGCAACAATTTGTGAACAAATTTCTGGCGCATTGTATGGAAAATGTTAAAAGTTGACGTTTATAAATGAAATGCCACTAAAAAACAATGGAAAATACGAGCAGTCCAATAAGTTAAAAGATTTTGATGTTTCAATACAGATGCATGAAGAGTGAAAATGCTGATTTGCCTGTTTAGGCTTTCAAAAGGTGCAATATTCAGCTAAAAGTTTCTTTTTCCTCACTATTAGGGCAATCGTTAATAATTTGCGTAAGTTAAGTTGCATAAAAATATTGCAGGGCCTCAAAATAAATATAAAAACATGTGTCCCGTTTTTTTTTGTCCGGCAGTGTACATGTTTGTTATTTCCTACTAAGTATATTCGGTGCATATTAATAATTAGGTATTTCATCTCAAAATTTATGAGTAAACTATGTATATATACAGGGTGAGTGAAAATTAACTCATAAATTCATTATTTCTGTATAAGCATTTCCCACGGATTTCCTCGGACACGTCCGTTTTTCGTTGCAAGATTTTTAAGGTACGTTATAAATAATAATAATAAATTTAGTCATATTTTATATAAATAAGTATAAAATTATGTATATGAAATTCCGAAAATAGGCAACTTCTTATTATCAGATTTGATACAGCGAAGAAATGGAACGGGTGACAATGAAAATACATTTTATAGGCTTTCTATATTTAGATAACGTGCAGATGATACCAAACGCTCTATATCCGCGACCTACGCAATATTATATTTTTAGACTATTCAGTATCAGCTTTTAACTTTGTAGAAAGACGGGAAGCGCCCTATTTCTTACTTATTGATTCCAGAAATAAGTGAACAAAAGTTTTATGGCTTATGAATTTTAATACAATTTATAAGAAAATATTGGACGTTAAAAAGATTTCTATAGTGGTAACTGGATGAAACAAACTTTTTAGATTGAGAAAGTAAATCTGCTACGAGCAGCCACTGAATTGTGCCATTTTCCATAACATATTTTGTCGCCAGGTTACTTATAATATGGCATAATAATTTTTACTGCACGTCATCAGAAAACGTGACGCACAAACTTTTCCGACAGTTTTGGAAACATTACTTTTTAGGCCTTCTGGAACCAGTATGCTTGTATTCCATCAGTCTGTTTCTCCTTCTGTTGTACCCCAGTTACATCCGTGGTACCAACGCGGCACACGAAATCGTTATCATACTTTTCATCTTCCAGATCTTTTCTCATCATAAACGGCATCTTTGAAACATGCAACCCAAGTGTACTTAAGCAACTTCATAAATCTGAATGTTTACATCTTAACCCCCTTTTAATGGTAGATACTTAATGATTTATGTACCGTTTGGTCTTAGAAGTTACTGTGATAAACCTTTGGGTAGTTTTGTTGGAGAATTAGAAACGTCCATGCATTTCAGTAGTTTATTATAAACAAAATGCTTACTGTACAAAATACAGTACATTGCTACGATGGACGCCGATGACTTGAATAACAACTACAGTTAATTAATATTTACGACAATAAAATATTTGAAAAGGTATAATTTAGGATGCTATTCCTTACACAGCTCCCAGTAAGTAAGTAAGTCATTGTTGAATGCTGTGGCAGAGGCACTTCTCCATGTATACTGCCCTGGCTTCTTAGATATTAAAGAGTCTCTCATATATGAAATGAAAGACATGAGAAAAAAATAGATTTAAATTTGTGATAGGTATACACTGATTACAGTTTGATCAAATTCTTAATATTTCAAAGAGGAAGTTACTAAATTGGTTAAAGATCCCCAGCGGGAGGTAATTAGCATAAAATAATCCCCCCGACTCGAGCCTGGATGCATATTTTTCAGAACGCTGAAAACGTTAAATAACGTTCGAAAAGGGATGAGCTGGATTTAGAAATAAACCGCGGTTTGGAATAACGTTTCAATATTGCGTTACCGATGAGATTAGTAACAAAATTGTACCATATTAAGCGCGAATTATCCACGGCCATTGAACAACAATAATTGCGGATTTATCCGTTGCTGAATACACATACTATTCTTGTGATAATCCAGTTAAGAGTCCGGCAAAGCAGATCAAAAGTTACACCTGCGGGGCATCGGGTCGGTGAGGTATCCGTTAGAAATCGGAGCAAACTATCAGCTGTGTTGCAACACCGTCGCGCTAAACACATTTATGGACACAAGAACAACGCACATTCAAAGCTCGCGCGTTCGGTACCTAGTAAATGAGACAACGCCGCTCTGAGTTTACGCTCAGTCGACACCGGGCGGCAGCACATTTTTAAAATAAAATTTTTAAATTTTCTTTCAATGGAAACATAAAATAAAGTTTCGTTTATAAACTGTCAAAAATTCAACACTTCAATTTTCACCGTTTAGAAATGAGCATAGCACTACGAAGTCAGTTTTCGGGTTCATTTTAAAGGGGTTTGCCGGACTCTTAAATGCGCTTCTGAAACGGAATTTACCTGGTTTCTTCATCTTCTTTCTGTTCTACGTCGAAGTCCTCGATCTCCGGTTCCCAGTATATTGGATCGTGCTTTTAATCGGTGGGTTCCTTCGAACACACCGTATCAGTAAGCACGCATTATCAAATCTTCCGACTGATTTCTTCAAGAATTTAAATTCAACTGCCTATTCTAACGACACACCTACATAAAAGCGTTAACTCTGTTTTTGTGGCCCTTTAATCGCGGTGCTGACCTGGCAAAATGCCTATACTCTGCAGAATTGGAATTTTAACTTTGGACGTGGCGATTTTTCTGTGTCGTACAATTTCACAACACCTAATTTCTGTTGAAGAGCTACTAATCGGCACTTCCGTGTTTCAACGCGGGATTAGGAAACCTATTAATTGGGTGTAAAATATTGTTACAGGGTGTAACGAAAAAGGTCGTAAGTATCATAACATTGCTTATTTGACTTGTATACAACTTCACAGTATATGCTTGCCTGAAAATGTGTTGTCCACTACTATTTGAAAGTGTGACCCATCATGTTAATATAATTCTGCAAATTGTTTTTTAAAAATGCATTTTTTTTATTTTAGCAAATATATTAAATATTGTCGCATGGTTTCATGATATGTAGTCTATTTTGTGTTGAGGAAAGAATAATTTACTGAAATTGCATCCGATTTAGTAGTCCGTGAAATTAGGAAAAAGTCTATCTCTGGAGAAAAAAGTTGATTCTAATTAAGTAGCTGTTAATTTTTCTGTTAGGTTACCAATTTGTTTCTTATAAACATGAGTGTAAACAGAAATGTTATGTAGGTACGAGTATGTCTAGTAAACCGTAAAATTTAATAAATATCTTGTTATTTTATTTCAAGTTTAACTAATCAAGCATCACATAATCGGTTTATTTACTAATGCAGTTTTAAAAATGTTCAAGTAAAGTCACCTACAAGTTAAGACAAAACGAAACAATATTTGAAAAATTAAGTAAACTTGTTGTATAATTTTCTTGCTAAAGTACAAGTGTATCTTTAGGACCGTGATGGTTTGTTTTATGTTCTCCTTAAGAAAAGGTATAGCAAGGTATGGCAAGACATCAACTAAATGAAGTAAGGATAAACTCTGCATATTTGATTCTTCCTCTGCGGGTGTTTGGTCTTCTGGTTCCGTAGTTTTACTATTCTCAAATCTCTTTCATAATACTTTAGACATGGGCTTTCCATTTCAGGTAAGGTCTTCCTCTTTTTCGCTTCCCTCGTGGTGACCAAGATAAGAAGTTTTTTGGTCATCTCTTCTACGATCTGTTGCTTCCTTTATGCTCGGTTCGAGGTTTGCAGTGATTCAGCAAAAAAAGGAGCTAGACAGTTGCTGGAAATATCGAGGTAGTGTCAAGTCACTACAAAACCGCGCGAATCGACGCGATCTGAGTTGAGCCGAGCAATACCAATTGCCAAGTCCCTTTTACTCATATGTTTATTACCGCCTTTTAGGCGATCCAACGAGTTGCGAGATGTAGACCATGCAACACGGCACTCGACTTGCAGTGGCTCGTCGTTGTTTTCAGTTGCTCAGCGACCAGCGAGTTACAACAGGACGTTGGTTCCTGCCTTAAGATGGCAGCACACCACACACCTAGATAGAAGTGTTTCGACTGGCCGTTGATTGTTGGGGCAGCATTAGGGATATTTATTCAGTATAGATTTTGTTACATTCAATAACGGATTGAGTTACATGGTTTCATTTGGAAGTGACCCTTGCTCTATTCTTGCACATTTGTGTGTTTTACGTTTGGAGAACACACGAAAGCCTCATTACTCTTTATTGCACATCTGCAAAGTAGTATTCGAGAGTATTGCATGAGAAGCGCTATGAAGGATCCTTCTTTTATGAATTTAAATTTTCCGTTACGCCAACTTCACTTAAATCCTTATATTTAGAAGTGATTTATGTACCTATTTTTAATATTCGTTTCCTTTTCTTGCAGGTGAGTGCCTTATGTTTACTCGATAAGATCTTCTTAGCGTATAATTGGTAAGTTGAAATTATAGACTTTTTAAGACTTTAGTGTAAAATTTCGACCTCATTCTCTGGTAAAGGCGAATTTCCATTATTGAGCTCTAGGGCTCATGATAAAATAAACAAATTAAAATAACTACCAAATGTAGAGAACAAGCAGTTTTACAAACACTCGGATAAAAGCAAGTGTGTTCTTATTAATATAGTGACAGGCAGAAAGTTGGCCACATATGGAAAACTTTTTTATGGTAAATTTCTTGGAAGATTGTACTCTTGATTACTTGTTTCGTTGCGACCCTACAATCAAATCTTCCGACTTATTTCTTCAAGAATCTTAAAACGTCCACTCTGTTTTCTTGGCCCTTTAATCGCGCTACTGCTTTGACAATGCCTGCTATGCAGAATTAGGCTTTTAATTTGTTCTTTAAACTTTGAGGGCGGCGATTTCACAACACCATAATTTCTATTGAAAAACTATTAGTCGGCACTTCCGTATTTCAACGGAAACCTATTTATTGCGTCCAAAATATTGTATCATAACACTACCATCAAATAAAAGGCAAGTAAAATATCTTATAAATTGAGGAATTCACCTATTTTAAATAAAGTCGCGTGCGTCTATAAAACTTGAGATGGAATAAAGTACTCAATTGTACCTACGAACATTCTTTCAATTTCTTCCTAATGCTCGGATATTATCAAGACACTGAAACAAAATCCCATACAGATTTAAATTCCAAGGAGTCTCGTATTTTCCACATCAGGGCCGCATTTCCACTTCGATTGCTACAACAACTCTATTCGTTCAGTTCATCGAATTTCGAATGCCCACGTTACCCCAGAACATGTTCAGCCGCACAAGAAAATATCCGAACCGCAGACTGCTTTAAATAATAATTTCCTAGGATGATAGCCTTTTTATAGACCCTCTCAATTTTAACATTATATGCTGAATGTCGAGCAAGTACAGAATTTATTCCTGATTCCGCCACCAAACTTAGTTGCTAAATAAAACTAATAATTAAAGAAGCAGCACCTATTTTTATGGTATCAAATATACCTATACCATAGTGTTTCTATTTCTTTATGTTAAAAATAGTACGGAGATTTATCACTCCTTAATCCCGCAGTAGCTTATTATATTTTATAGACCAGGTTGTAAAGGCAATGATAAAAACAGTAAAGTAAAACTGGGAAGGTTTAGTTCCCGGACGCGTATTTACTAAATATACACAACGCTAGCACAAGACACGCCTCCATCCATACGTCACTGCGAAGCAGGGAACCATACCCGGCACCAGCACGTCCGACATCCGACTAATTATACAGCATACCAGCACAATACCTACACTTCTTACTTTTAGTTCCCAAGCTACTGGCCAGCTCGTATAACAACATGGATAGTGTGTCGGTCTGACGATCGGATGCTTGCTGAATCAAATCCTGCCTATGGCAGAATTTCTTTATACTAATTCCGTTATAACCATTTTTCAATTATCAGTCACGACGTAGACTACAGACTGGAAGTTAAAATATAATATTGTTTCACCCCTTATAAATATCCCGCTTATTATCTATTTAAATTTAACAAGACTCCTACGTTGTTTGTCGACTGTAATTTATTAGACGAGAGATTTTTATTTTACCGAATAAATTTCAGCTTTGAACGAAAGTTTGTTGCCTAGCAATTTGACTAGAAATAATGTCATCTAACAAAACCGCGACACCGTAATTGGGGCGTTTTTAGGCTGACAGTTCTTAACGTTAAATTAATTACTGGCAGGCAAGAAAATTGAATCTGCAAAACAGGTGTTTACCCACATAAAATAAATATCTCCAGCCTAATTCGGCAAGATAATTTAGTGAACAGAATAATAAGCATGAGAAAATTGATTTTTTAAACAGTTTACTAGAAAAATTACGAAATTTGCATCGTTGACATCGAGGTTAACATAGTAGCCAAAGGTAAATAACATTATTATCGACTGTAATTAGACGAGATTTTTATTTTTACCGATAATTGACATTTGTATAAAATCTGGAAAGCCGTGATGTTTTTGTGAGAATGGCAGCGGAAATAGTTAGCCCTAACTATTACAGGGTATATTTTCCTCCCGTAGAAAAAAGTCCATAAGAGGAATGCAATTATCACGGATTACAGCGATAATTTAATTCATATGTATAAAATCTCGTAAGCCGCCATGTTGTCAGAATGACAGCGAGAAAAGTTAGCCCTAACTATTACTGGCTGTCAATTTTATTCGTCAAATTGCCTGGCAACAAAATTTCGTTCAAAACAGAAATTTATCCGGCAAAATAAAAAGTACTCGTCAAACTACTGTTGATAACTATACCTCGAAAGCTGTAATTGCCTACTAGGAAACGGAAACGTCAAAAAGTGTTTCCCGCAATGACAGTTTTTATTAAACGAAACGCCAAAACCCATTTTGAGCCCATTTTGAGCTCGAACGAATAATAAAAATAATAAAAATTAACTCTTGCAGTTTCTAGGCAATTATTCCTGATATAATATTGCCTATAGCATTTTTTCTTACTTGACAAATATAACACTTTGTAACCTGAAAAAATATCACTGCCGGTTCCTAAATTCATCAAGTATAAAGTAGCATTTACATTGAGTATGTATACACGCAGCGATAACGTAACCTTTATTAAAAGCACCTTTATTAAAGGAGTTGTTAACCTACGTGTATACGGACCAAAACCGTCCTTAGTAAAGGCAGCGTAAATAATGCAACGTCTGTTTCCCAACAGCCGTTGCATTAACAACGGTGCCTTTAAATTCTGTGTATACGGGTATTTACATAACGGAGTTGCATTTTAGTACTTTTAAGGTTTCTTTGGTTACATGCTGTTGACAGTTTAGGATAAAAATCGCCTTTTCTTGCTTGACACTTTGGTTTTGACGGTTTTGACATACTGCTGTGTAGTACTGAGAAAATAATGCAATATTTGGATACAAGTGTATTCATACGCCTAACGAGAAAGGCCTAATTTAAATTGGAGAAAATTAATAATTTTGAAGAGTTTGACAGGAGGCAAGTTTTGATAGAAGACATTTTGGAATGAATGGGCGGAATTTATAGAAAAATGTATAATTATATTGCACACTAAATAAATAAAAATAATATATAGGCCTAACAAAATATTTATTTACGTTTAGCGGGTCTGTCAGCTATCACTAATCCAATCAAGCGAAGCTAGTTGGAAAAGATATAAAGCAAAAAGTTACTACCATTGGTGAACTACTTCAGTTAGCAGTTAGTTAAATTAAGTTACTTTAACAACGTAAATCTGTCTATCTTGTGTATATGTTACCGGTAAAACCCGAATTCCGTGAAAACCCGTTTTAACTAGTTAGAACTAGAATTAACAAAGAGCCTTTGTGAAAACTAGTTTTAACTAGTCGAAACGCGCACTGACGGGACGTATTTGTAAAAACCCGAACAAATAATAATTTTTAATGGGCTTCGGGTTCTAACTGTGATTTTTAGTCAAAACTAGTTTTACCGAGTCGTTCGCTTGAGGGAACTAGATTCAACTCATAGAATCAGTAAAAACCCGAAATACTCCATTCTTCGTAAGACAAAACGGTGTCACTAAGAAGTGCTGCTTCTTTAGCTAGTGGATCTGTGCAGGGCTAGGTATTTGCGTTGTACATGTAAGAAGCGATGCACAAGCAACATGTGCAAGTGTAAAAAAGCAAAGATATTTTGCAACTCGAAATGCCACAATAGCGAGCCATGCTGTGTGTCCCGGGAATTCTGAAGCATCCTGTTTAGCATAGGTATTATGGAAAATTTGAAAATTGCGATTTATATGCCCCCAAAGTGTTTTAAAAATATGTCGAGTATCAGAACACATACTATGTGCACCAGAGAAAGTTTCTGCATAATAATTTTCAAAGTTTAAACAAATATCAAAAATATTTCCAAAAATGTATCTCGTGGGAATCAACTCAGTTTAAATGCAAGAGCACAACAAATTAAAATGAACAAACAAAATTTTAATACATTTAAATAAATAACTAATTTTCTAGGTATTGTTGCAATGTTACTGCCTTATTTAATAACGTGAATAATTTTCTAATAAATCCGTTACCAGTTTAATCAAAAATTATAAAACGTTTAATATTATGCATCTTTACTGATATAAATCAATCGCTGTTCATTCAAAATAACAATATGGGTAAAACAATAAGCACCGTTGGATTCGAACCTCCGTATGCTAGATGCCATGTCGGCCGTTCTGCGATTGAACTCACTAACCCATTGCGCAGTTGGCTATCGTGCTCTTTACACTAAGATGATTCCCTCGCGATACATTATTGAAAATATTTTGTTAAACTTTGAAAATTATTGTCAATGGACAATGGTAGACTCAACAGTCTATTAAATAAAAAAGCCAAAACTAGCCTCTTTTTGCTGACTGCAGTGGTTCGAATCTGTAGTTATGTACCGAGCTGTAGTGGTTTCTTTCCTATAGATGTCAAATTCTAATTTACTGTCTTTCCTAATTACCAAAATGTCCAAAAATGGAAACTGTCCTTCTCTTTCTATTTCGTGGGTAAATTTGATTGAATTGAATCTACTATTTAAGTCACTCAAAAAATCTTCAACGTTACATTTACTAGTGTCAAAAATGGCAAATATATCGTCTACATATCTCACCCACACCTTTGGAAAATATGGGAGCTCATCTTTCAGTTGGGTTTCAAATTTGCCCATGAAAATTTCTGCAATGAAAGTAGAGAGGCAATTTCCCATGGCTGTACCTTCACTTTCTTGAAAAAATGATCCACTGACTTTAAAATAATTCTCCTGCATACACAGATTGGTTGAATTAATGTATTCTTTGGCAGTTTGTTCATCCATGTTATTTTTATTAAGGAGTTCAAACAAATACTACAAAGCCTTAGGTACAGATACACTGGGAAAAAGTGAACTGGCGTGTGGGGTTAACTTATTAAGAATTCATAGTGAATTTACGTAAAAGTTCTTGATCCATCTACTGTGAATATATTTTGTGTTTTTTAGAGTTTAATAAAACCTAAATTCAACTGAATTTTTAATATTATGCAAAAGAATGCAAATTTGGGTTTTTACTGATTCTATGAGTTGAAACTAGTTCCCTCAAACAAACGACTCGGTAAAACTAGTTTTGACTAAAAATCACAGTTAGAACCCGAAGCCCATTAAAAATTATTATTTATTCGGGTTTTTACAAATACGTCCCGTTAGCTTGCGTTTTGACTAGTTAAAACTAGTTTTCACAAAAGCTCTTTGTTTTTTCTAGTTCTAACTAGTTAAAACGGGTTTTCACTGAATTAGGGTTTTACCGGTAACATATACACCTTATAGAAATTCCGTTATTTAGAGGAGCCTTTATTAAAGGTGTCTTTAATGCTGCGTGTATACATACTCATTGACTATCATCACAAATTGAATTCGAAATTTCATTGCTTGTCGTACTCTGTTATACCTTACCATTTACATTCAAAATTCAACTTGAAATTTTCCCAATTTGACCTTGAAGTCGTGCAAGCTAAAGCTCCTGATAGGAAAAGGCAAGCAAATACGCCAATTCGCTCTGAAATTGTCATGCGCAGTTAATATTTCATGCAATGCGCACAATCCAAAAATATGGGTTTCAAATTTTTTTTGAATTCTTGGTAGTTGATGCAAGACTTGAGTGCATTTAAGTTTCCTTTCAATATATTTCAATTCTATTTGTTAATACAAATTATTATCTGCCATAGAACATCTTGTAAAAAATACGAAAGTAACCTACAAATTTGACATAACAAACTGATAATGTAAATGCTTCTTCACTTCCATCACCAATTTAAGCCGATGTGAAATTCAATGTAAATGAAGCTTTATAATTCTAGTTATCAGTCATTTATACAAGATGAATTAATCTCAAGTGCAAAAACGTTCTTTTTACCCGAATATTTTCTGGTCAGGGTATAACTGAATAATTTTCATATAAATTTTTCCCGAACATTTTTTTAATTTTTAAAAATGGAATACAATTGTTTCATAAACCACGCAACCACCTTTTGGTCACGACATAATGCGCAAAACATAACTTGCTTTTTACCACACAGTTAAACACGCACTTGCGTCAGTTCCAGTTAAATGGCCTTGCTTAGTTCACATGGGTATTAGAGACATGCGATAGTATTTTGATATGTATCACCATAGGCTTTTAATACCCAAAGTTCATATCTATGGACATATTAAAGGGCAAAAACTGGGGTCGACTATAGTAGAATTAAATAAAAATTATATTTGATGACAGATAGGTAAACACAGGCTGCTGGTAATTAATGTATTGACATGATAGACCGAGACATCACTAATGGTTTCTTCCTGACGATATACTTTACCGTGTGCAGTCTAAATGTACAAGATTTGTACATAACAACATTATAGGGGTCGAAAGAATTTTGCTTCTTGAATATTTTCGAGAATAATCGTTTCACCATATGTTGGAGGTTGACGATGATGAAAATTGCCACTTCTTAGATGGTTGGTTTAGTCGTCAATCTGGTGGAAGTCTTGGTCGTTCGATCTATAGGTAACACTCGCACCAATCGTTACTTCAACTCGTCTTATCTCATCATAATTTCTCTCAACTCGCTTGTTCACCGTGCCATCGTCATACCCGAAGCCATATGTCATGTGAGACTTTTACCAACAATAGTAGAAACCTTTCTATCTTCAAAACTACTTAGAAGCATTATAATCAGTCATCCGAAATTGTTACATTATATGGTAGTCACCCATTTAAATCATTTACGATTGACTGACTATTTTCTGGGTATACATACGCTCTTATATACCGAAGCGTTTGTTTGTGGAAAAGGCAAAACAAAGCAGCCGTCCAGTTGTGAACTAAACAGGTACCGCTGCGAAAACGTAATATCGCGGAATATTCGTCTGGTCGGTTGTTTTGTTTGTCTTTTTTTGTGGATAGTGCAAGATACTATGTTATACAAGGACGTGCAGGTAAGTGTTTTAGTAAGCCTTTAGGAAGTTGTATTAGCAGTCGTCCAACAGCGTGCATGAATTTTTGCACTATCCTGCCTTGAAAAATAATGTAATTAAACCTTTTTGGCATATTGATGTGATCTCTTGAGTACAACAATGACTGTTCCTATTTTTCATAATTTTTTTTACTACTTGATCCCTAAAACAGCACGTCAATGTGTCCACAACTTGCAGCCTATGGCTATGAGATGATGGAACAGCTACACTTTATTTCACAATTATAAAAAGTTAACGACATTCTTTATTTAATTTCACGGTTGATTTAAACAATTTCCGCATTTTAAGTTTTGTCACTTGTATGTGTTGTTACTGATAGACCGCATTTATTTGACGAATAAAGGTAAGCGCGCACTTGTTCGCATCGGACGCACGCATCGGACGAACGAATCGGAAGGAAATGATTATTTCCATTATTTTAAACGGAACAAAGCACATTGATTCGCATCGGACGCATCGAATGAGCGGAATTCCGCTGAGGATTCTTTGACGAGAATCAAATCCGTCTATACGATGCGTGCTGATGACGTCTTTCGTAAATCCGCGCAAATGGGCGATCTGTTGCAACAGGAATCGGTTTGAATTTAGTACAAACTACAGAAGCTATATTTTTTCACTTCAGAAATAAAAGGGCTGCGTATCTTACAGGAAATTACCATGAATGACGGTTTACAATTTTCTTTTCATATTTATATTATGAACCCAAAACCTTCGTTTTTTCTTTTCTTTCTCCTTTCTTCGTCTTCTAACGCTCATGCAATTGCAAATAACTCTTCTTCTGAACTGCTCATATCGTCCAAAACCAATGTCCAGTAGCCGAAACACAAAACTGAGCTTGAGGCGTGAAGCTTGAAATGGCTGTAGTCCGTAAATACGTAACGGAAATCCGAAGTAATGTGCGATGTTGACAAAAATAATGCGATTCGTCCGATCCGTCCGATGCGAACAAGTGCGCTCTTACCTTAAAGCTATTTATACTCCGCGGCCGAAATTGTGGAGAGTAATCGAGGGTAGTTTTGGAAAAATATCGCCTGTAGGCGTTAATTATCAGGGATACGTTGCGCTATCTTTATGTCAGCTTAATAGAAACCAGGTCTGGGAGAGTCTGCATGCATTAGAACCAAGACTTGAGCGGATGTAGATTTGCAGTTTAGAATCTCAATTATTACAGTCATCGATTGTAGTAAATGAGACCGTTGCTCACCAGTTTCTTTGTGAGAAATTAATAATAGTTTGTACCGCTTTTTCTTCTTGATAAGTCCGCTTTATGCTCCCAACAATCAGATGAATGTCTCTTTGATAAAAACTTACCTAGATCTACTGAAAAATTGAAATGATTCAAAAACGCAAAAACTTGCTAGAAAAGCGAAATAGAAACATTGTTTCGAATAACAGTGCTTTCCGGTTGATTATGAATGTGGGTCATGGTTTTTGGTAAAAACATTTCTAAGTGCTCTTGCAGTTTCAGAAGCATTTCATTACGTTTACGCTTCAGCGACTAACGCAGTTTTTGTGTCAAATTTTTATGTCGCGCCGGCATAAAACTTTGTTGCTCTCAGAAGCATTACGGAAACATTCTGTCGGGTAAGCAAAAATGGAAAACAAGTTTTAATGCAAATTTTGTAGGTATTATATTATACGCTCCTGAGGGAAAAACGATTTTCCTGGAAATTTACAGAGGGCACTGCTGTCATAGCATAACGAAGTACGAGCGTTTTTTAATTTGTGACACAGAAATTATCATTTAAAAGGCGCCAATTTTCAAATTTTGGCTGATCCAATTCGGTCACCGACAGTGATTTTTATGTGTTGGTGTTGTAAATGTTGATCTTTTTAACATCGATTCTTCTTCTGTTCAGCAATATGTGGAATTACTAGAATCTTTCAATCTCCCCATCAACTTGTAACTTCTCCAACCAAAGTTTGCGCAACTTCATCAACTCTAATCGATCATGTGATTGTATCGGACAGTTCGTTGGTAAGAAGTGTGGTTGTTGATTTGAACCATCCGATTTCTGACCATGGAGTTATTTCAAGTGAGTTAGATTTTCCTAGAAATTAGAAAAAGCCTATTATTATCCCTATATCAAAAATACAAAATTCTGAAGAACTTAAAGATATCCGACCTATGTATAAGCATTTTACCTCTTATGTCCAAGATTATGATTGATCAGCTTTTGATTCATGTGAATAAATTCAATTTGATTCCTCCCAACCAGTTTGGTGTCATTTGTGAAACTGCATTATTGCAAATCACGGACGAAATTATATCAGCGGTTGATAAGGATAAATTTGTTTTACTCATTTTGCTAGACTTTGATGCGTTAAATCATAAAATTTTATTCTCTTTTTTACATCATGTTGGACTGGGAGGTGATGCTCAAGAATTATTGCAAATTATTTTAAAGATAGACTACAATTTCTTCTTAGCAATAATCAGTTATAGCGACCCGGTTCTGTCAGTTGTGGTGTTCCACAGGGATCAATAGTTGGCCCTCTTCTTTTCATATTACATACATCTATGCTTATTTCAACCATCTATACGCGGATGACACTCAACTGTATTATCCACTTTTATTTCGTGATCTAAGCTCGTCAGTGGTTCGGATTAACAGCGACTTAAATAATTTTTCAGCAGCAGCCAAAGTAGAGTTTCACAAGTATTGATTTCCAAGATTTCTTGTCTTGATCTTGTCTTGAATGAACCCAAGATCAAGACAAGAGTGACTTAAAATATCAAGACAAGACTCGCATGGTCAAGAAATTGTCAAGATCAAGATAGGTTTCAAGAAATTTCTTGATCTTGAAAGCCGAAAAATACAAACCATAAAATAAATTACATGATATTATTTATGGATAAATGGCCTAATCCAGGATAATCTGGCAGAAAAAAATAATTTATCTTGAGCGTCATGGCAACCATATGCAAAAGACAGCTAAGCCGGCACGTTTGGTTTTTGTTAGCAGAGTATAGTTTATGCATCGGGGCATCCCTGTTTACGAAGAGGCCTATAAGCAAAGTGCACGTGCCGTTTGCCGCCTACCGACAGTCGGCCAGCATCAAAACAACCGCCGTTTTTTGTATGAAACAAATAAAAAATAATCAAGACAAGAAATATCAAGATTTCTTGAGTCAAGACAAGAACTAGATTTCCAAGAAGTTTACAAGCCAAGATAAAGAATATTTCTTGTCTCAATTTTCAAGACAAGACCAGAAAATGCCATCAAGACAAGAAATCTTGTCTTGATGAAACCCTAGCCAAAGAACTTATTAATCCAACAAAATCAAAATGTTATTAGGTGGGAAAAAAACTAGTAAGTGATTAAATGGCTGCTAAAACAATATCAACGCGACACGCAAGTTGCAAATGTAATAAACTGTTGAATTCGATTGTTCTAGAAGTAGAAATTAAAAGTTTACTTATATGCACTTGATTGTTTTACACTCTAGTTGCTATTAGCTTATTTTGTTTCATTCTTGGTCTTGGTCATTTACTGACGTGACGTTTCATTTTGAGGTCCAAATAAACGTGGCACATAAACTGCCCCTAAAGCCCATAAAACATAGAAAGGCACTTATACCTACTGTTAAGTTCTCAAATAAAATGAATAGCGAAGGTGAGCAAAAAGTTCGCTATAAAACGGGGAATTTGTAAAAGAATTGAATTCATTAATTATTGCGTCAAGTTGGCCCTGGATGTTTCCGCGAATATTGATTTACGTAATGAATGGGAGCCATTTTTCATTTTCCTCTACGTGTGTTTTACCTTTGAAATTCGCGTTGCTGGATTAAAAAGAAAGCTCCCAGAACCTGCATGCTTTCTAAAATATAATCACGTAGCTCGGTACGTACATACAGGACGTTTTAATAAAAGCTAACGAATACATGAAGCTATATTCACTTCTTTTTGTTCGGGTTAGATTAATCTTATGGCTTTCTTATCTTCACTGCGGCTGATATTAGTTTTACAAATTGAGCCAATAAGGAACGCAGTGGAAATTTAATTACTTGTAGGTCGGAGTAGAAATTTTAAAGCTAAACAGTAAAAAGTTCATTATTAGGATATTGCGCGCGCTCCAGCAGCAGTTTGGAAACTAAAGGGCAGCTCTCTTGGTGAGCAATACTGATGTTTTGGTGCTCACAACTTATTTGTTTGATCAGTCACAATAGCAATGTCTACACAAGCACAGAGAGTTGAGATTTAAGTACCGTTTACATCTACTTAACTTAAAGTAACGTACGGAACTTTGCAAATTAAGAAAAGTTCAACAACAAGGAATCCAATGTACTCGTTTACATCCACTTAGAAACCACAAAAATTAACGTAACGTACGGAAAAGTTGAACCAACTTCAACTTAACAGAATTCGTGCGTTAATTCCACCAATCAAAACCTTAGAAAATACCCTAGATCAGTACTGCCAAAATTATACGTTTTGTTTTGATTGAATCCCTAGAAATGTTACTTGAAATTAGTATATATTCTCTTCACTCAATCACCAACATTTAAGATACAAAACTAAATGAAAACAAAAGTAAGATATAACCTCGTTTTCTCGGAGTGACAACTGAGATTGAAAACTGAAGTGATGCAGAAATTCAGAAAACTGTAACGTTGATTTCATCAACTGCGCAAGCCCCAATTAACAAAATTAAGTTAATGTAAATGGGTGGATTGAATTTTACGTACGTTACGTATAATTTTTCGTACGTTAATTTAAGTTGCGTGGATGTAAACGGTACTTTAGATTAAAATAAAGAGTAGATCAAAGAATTTTGTGTATGTAGGTACAATAAGGGAAATCTTAAACATCTTGACATACAGATCCAAAATAGACGCTTCTTGAGAAATCTTTGGACAGCTTGCAGAACAAATGCATTTAGACGTTCGGGGTAGATTGTCAACAGTAGGAAGACGAAAAATTTTCCAATATTTTGGACCATTGCCCTAATAAAAGATGATAATCTGGAGAAGCTTATAGTCTAGGAATAGGCCAAAAAATATAATATCTGTTTCAGCAGAGAAAAGTGGAGAGTCTTCTCCAACTCGATGACATCATGATCACGTCATATAAGAAATGTTCTACTGGTTAGAACTTCCTTCTGTCAACGATCTCGTCGCATTCAGACTTTCAGGAACTAAAGATTTTCAATGAGAGTGCAACAGAATACAAGAGACTACTAGTGAAAAATGTTGCTAAAATGTTGAAACGAACTTTCGTCTTTTATAGTAGATAATCACCAATTTCGACAACTACATATGAAATATCGTTCTGGTATATTTCATTAAAGCCAAATCAAATACTACATAATTGGGAAAATTCTGCAACTTCACAAAATTCCACACGGCTACCCTGAAATTATAATCTAGATGCGTATAGGGTGGGGTTTTATACGTTATTGCGGTCTGTCCGGAAATAAACTCAATATGCAATCAACGCGAAGACGCCATGCCACCTAGAAATCAGAGATGATTATAGTTAAGTGGATGTTGCTGTGATTCAAGAAAGCATACAGTAGACCTTGTTGATTTTCAGTCATTTCTTTCAGATTGACCTGTTCGACATTTAAGAAGTCCTAGACTGTCGCCTTCAAATGTTAAGTAAGGCAATGCTTAGTGACATTTTCCTTATATTCGCAGTGTCGAGACAAAATTAAAAATAAATGAGATTGATTGATGTAAACAGTAAAGCAGGTAGACTGTCAACAATGTTATATCGTCGCCCTAACAACGACGCTCCATTAATTATAATTTTTCATCAGCAATTTGCCCTTTATGGCATAATGTGTATGACACAATATAGAACGTACTTCGCTGAATATGAACAATAAAAAATCCATCCGGCCTGAACAAACAATGAGGGCACACTTGGCTGCCCAAGCGCACAATTCGGTACAGATCAACTTCCGCTCAGACATTCAGAGTTCATTCCTGTGCCGTTACCTTGGTAACCCATCAGGCAATGTAATCCTCTTCTATCTAACAAGCTAAACATATTAAACCGGCATCGATATTTGATGGAGTGGGCTTATATCCACTGCAGGTATTGGAATAGTTTGTATCAACTTGCACCGATCAAGGTAAGTGCCGCAGTAAGTACAGTTCGGCTGAAGAAAGAAAAGCAAGCGAAAATGTTTATTTTCTCTGAAGTGTTGAAATTAATGTAATAGAAAATTGTAATTTACAATAAATTTAGATGCCTATTTTTGTTAATGTGTCTTATTTCGCTTTATTTATTTATTTGATCTGACTACGTATCCTGCCCATCCCCACTTTTGTCTGCGTGTAATGTCTATAACATCGGGAACCTTTTTTTCTTTTTCTGATAGTCTCATTTCGTATTTTATCCAATAGGGATGCACCGGATCTCTTTATTGCTTGTTGATTTCTAAAGTTAGCTATTTTTTATTGCTTTGTTGAATTTTCATTTCAGTCATCGTGAAACAAGATAGGTGTGCCCGTCCGAGACTTCGTTTTCGTCTGCTTCTCGCGGTTTAATTGCCAAAATATTCTGATTTATTTAATTTTATGTTACTAATGATTGTCAATTATAGAAAACTATCGATATTTCCATACTGGTCAGCAAGATACATCGATATAATCGATTCTAATTTTAAAATAATAAGACACTAAGGATACGATATACATACGTACGTGAAATTCTACCACGCGATGATATAAATACGTATAGATATTTGTTAAAATATCGATAGTTCGATTGCATTTTACAGAACATCGTTGTTTCGACATTAAATAGCAATATTAGAGGCCACCTCTAACTGTCATTATGACTTGACAGTTTCGTCCACTCACTGACAATAATTGTCGAGTCGCGCTAGTAATAGTTATTTACGATACCAGTATCGTAACAGTTCATATTACGATACAAGGTGGGATAGTGTATCGTACAACGTTCTATCTACTGTCAGCATGACCACGACTATCATATTTGCTTGATTTCAGTATTAGTTTGCCAATTCACTTCACAACTGCCAAAATTAGACCGCAACCTGCGCATAGGCACACTATATTTCCTCCCACCAAGACTTCAGTGAGTACGATTGCTTTTCTTTGAGAATGTTATTTTTAAATTTTGAAGAATTACTTAATTCTACTCCCTGACTGGGCTTTATTTGAACACAATTTTTCCGAATTTACTATGACGGTGTGCGGTACTGGTTGTAAAAATTATGCGTTCGTGGTTTTATTATTTAATGTGGTAGCGTAGGGATCCGGCCGATATAAAACGAACTTAATTAGATTTTTAATTGGCAACGTTTCATTTGACGTTCCGTCAAAATTGCATACCTGCTAGCTTGCCGCCTATTTTTAGTCTCGCCTCCAGGTATTTACTGCCGATCTTTTGACGTGACGAATTGAAATAGAAAGGAAGTTTGTTTTACAGTTTTACAATATAGCATTTTACGCTACAGAACACAGGATATGCAGTTGTTTTCCATAAAATGCTATTAATGTTATTTTACTACAAAATATCTAGATAAAATAATACAATTTACATCTGAGAAAGAATAAACAGATAATACATACCTAAATAAGTAATGTTTACGATGACATGCAAATATTCCAGCGCATCAAAAGAATTTTAAAATCTGCCTTGGTGATGAAGCATATTAAGGGCCAGTTTCTCAAGTATAGTTTAACCGGCGTTTAACGCTGAACCGTTGTTAACCACAGAACATACGTTTCTCAAGAGCAGTTTAAGTAGTGAACGCCGATCACGCGGCGTTCACTGTGAACGTCAAAAAAGCGGGGTTTAAACTGAGTTCAACGCATTTCTAACCTAACTTTCTAGTTATTTGACATTTTTATATTTGACGTACGAATTTGTTTGCAATCAATGGAAAGGCTTAATTTGGAAGAATTAACAGACGACGAAGATTTCCTGGAAATGCTTGATATTGTAGAAGTTCGTGTACTAAGAACATTTAGAGCACGGCCAAATAATTTCGTAATCTGGAATGAAAAGGACTTTCTAGATAGGTTTAGACTCTCCAAACGCACGGTTCGTGTAATTTTAAATGAAATATCTCCGGAAATTTCTAACAGAACAATGCAGTAAGTTAATAAACACAAGATATAATTGAATATTAAGTGAAATATTGTTGCAGAAATCATGCTCTTACAGCTGATGATATGCTGTTCGTCACATTACGCTTTTTGGCCACTGGTAGCTTCTTACAAGTAGTAGGTGATCTCCAAGGCATTCATAAGAGTACTGTCAGTAAAGTAATCAGTAAGGTTTTAAGGGCAGTAGCCGGATTAAGTAGGCGATACATAAAGATGCCAACTACACAAGAAGAAAGAAACAACATAGCTCAAGAATTTTACAACATTGCTAGGTTTCCTAGATGCGTTGGTGCAGTAGACTGCACTTTAATCAAAATACAGTCGCCAGGAGGAGAAAATGCCGAAATTTATCGAAGCCGGAAAACATTTTTTGCATTTAATGTTCAGGCAATAAGCAGTGCGAATTTAAAAATTATGAACATTGTGTGTAGATGGCCAGGCTCTACGCATGATGCTACCATTTTTGGAAACTCTACAGTTCGTGCACTATTCGAGCACGGTCATTTTGGGGATAACCTTCTTGTAGGAGACAGTGGTTACGGCATAAAGCCCTACCTAATAACTCCTTTAGATAATCCTGTCCTCGATGGAGAACAACTGTTCAACGAAGCCCAAATTAGGACGCGAAATCCAATTGAACGCACGTTTGGTGTTTACAAACGTCGATTTCCAATATTAGCTCTTGGAATACGCTTGAACGTAAGAAAAGTGGAAGCAGTTGTAGTATCTGCAGCAGTCTTGCATAACATTGCCACAGATATGAATGATCCTATACCTCATGTGGATGCAGAACTCCAAGCTCAAATTAATTTGCAAGAATTGGCTGAAGATGAGATGAGAGGTCCCAATATGCGAGGTGGAGTTGACAACATTACGAGGGAAGCTTTAGTACGATATTTCGGTAACATGGTACATGACGGTTGATTTATTTATAAAGTAAAATGTTATATTTACTTTAATGTGGTGGTCGATATAGAAATTTGTAAAATATCAAAAATTTTGAATCAAACATAAATAAAATAATTTGTTAGCTACATTCAAGGACTTTTATTGCATACATTATAAAACAAACAGAAGTGAATATTAATTTAACAATTTAAATTATATGATCAAAACAGATACTTATTTGAAAGTATTTTAAACAAGAAATAGAAATATTATTTTTTCCCATTTATTTTCTCTTTCAAAAGAGTTTTCTGCAGTTCATGAATTTCATCTAGTTGTTTTGTTCTTTTCTCGTATTCTTGATCCATTAGCAGTAACTCTTTTTTGTGCTTCTCTCGCATAAGCTCCATTTTCAGCGTATGCTCTTCTATAATGCATCTTTCCTTTACGCTTTCGACAGTCACTTTTGAAGCAGCCCATGCAGCTAATTTGGAGGTCATCTCTGTTTTTTGCTTCTGAACTAGTTGACAAATAAGAAACAAGAATTGAAATATGAGGTACAAAAAGTGGTTCTACTAAATCGTGCGATTTTAGGAACCAATAATAAAGTCGTAAAAATAATTGAAGGCTTTCGTTCCGTTAATTTCTTATGTGCCGTATACATACGTTCTCTGTAGTTTATCCAAAAACTGAACGAAGCAAGAATTAGAGCGTCTGCATCTGTATTTCATTGTAAGAGCCAAAAATACACGGTTTCCGTAAATATAAACAGAAAAATTTCGACCGGACACATACGGCTTACATAATGAAAGAGAATAATTATGCATAAAAATTTGCAATACCTTCTTGTTTATTCATTCGTAAAGGAGCTGACTTTGGAGTCCTTAATTGCTGCGGGGAAGGCTTGCTCCAGTTTTGCAGCGTGACTTTCTGCCCAGATTTCTTCTCTGCTGCTATTTCGGAAGTATCACTCGTATCTTCAGAAATGTCAACGAGGGACTTTTCCATGTCCACGGATACTTCATATTGCATTTCAGTTACATGAGATGTATTATTTGTGATATCCACTTCAATCAAATCTAGACTTTCATCATTTACAGCACTATCTATATCTCCAACTGCGGCTACAACAAAAATTTCTACTAGGGTTTTAAGTTTTTAATTTGTTTTCTTACCCAGTGTATCATCATCAAATTCTGAAGGCAGTCCTTCTAACCGAACCCCCAAAATTTCCTTTATTTGTTCGTCCAATCCGTTAATACTGGGATGTTTAGGAGGTCCACCGCCAGTACCAAGTAACTGGCATTTTTCATCGGCATACTTCTTTTTGCTGCGCTTTTTAATGTTCTCATACTTATTTTTTAAAGTTCGAGCATCCCGGTGTGTTTCACCCGACAAAGCATTGAACTCTTTTTCTATTGTAGCCCAAATTTCTTTTTTCATTTTATTTGTATCGGTATCAGATTTCTTACACTCCACTTTGTGTTTATACTTTTTAACAAGTGACACAACTAATGATTCTTCCCTTGCAGAAAAATTTGTGGCTCTTTTTAAATTATTCATCCTTCGAACAGGCAATAACACTACTTTACAGAAACCACGCCACAAACAATTATTCAAATGACAATTGTCAAACAAAACTAACCTATATGCGCATGCGCCAGCACTACCAACATACATTATTGGCAGTTCAACCGATCTAGTCTTGATCGAGATCCGAGAAACCGACGCAGCCTTAAACTTAGTTCAAATTTAAACCAAAGATCAACAGAACGCCGTTTAACTGTCCGCTTGAGAAACTGGCCCTAAGTAATTTAGAAGATTAGACAATCTAGTAAGACATGAAAATGACATATGGTCAGCCGCAGGTAAATAAAAGGTGGATGCCCTTGACTTGTAGAGTACTATTTTCGCTTACCACGCAGAGACAGGAAATAAGCGTATTATGAAATAGCTCGAACTATCAGGTTGGAATAATTCATTACGGTTTGTTCAAATTACATAGGTACGTGTTTTTTGGGGACTATTCCACTCATCGAATTTTAGTTTTCACCATAATAATCACCGTCCACCGTGAACATATCCGCAGCACCCAATTTAACAAACAATAGGGAAGGTATGGTGGATATTTGATTTGGTATTCGATTGTTCATGTCCAGTCCGGGGCATCGGCTTCTAACTGTCTATTATGGTTGGCAGCACCGCCAAGTAATCATGGGAGATTGTAGGTATGATTCGTCACAAGCAATCGGTTCAAAATTAAAAGTGTTAACCTGAAATAAAACTTAAATTATTAAAATGTGCCAAACTAAGAGTCGCCCTCTTGAATTACTATTGGAAATGTTATTTTCGTCCTTCATTATAGGATAAAAGAGTGAACTTGTGCTTGGCGGTTTCAAATTATTGACGCCGGTTTGTGACAAAGACTAGTGCCACATAGAATTTGTTGTAGAGCATTAAGTCGGTGATGTATTTCTTCAAGTTTCAGGAAAGTTTCATCGTACTTTTCCAGAGTAAACTTATTGTTGTAGCTGTTATTTCATATTCACGTATCAAGTCGAGTTACAACTTTTCAGGATTCATCGTCCATTCCGTGAAAAATAAAATCGGTTTAATTAAAGATTAAAGTTACCGTAACATTTCGCTCAATATGTCGTCACCATGTCAGTTACATTTTTATGAAGTAACTAATGCCGGCAATAAAATGCGCACGTTTCACAATGCCATTGTTTTGTTTTGAAAAAATATAAGAATAGAGAATTTTATTGCTAAATAAATGCACGCATTTAATAGAAAGCTATTTCAGTACAATACGGGCACTATTATATTATTGTGTAAAATTGTATTAGATTATGTTACCTTAAAACTTAAATCATGGTTTTTTGTTTTAGAAAGAAAAACAAATATTGCAATGTAATGCGGAAATTTCCGATTTCTTCATCAACGCTACTTACGTATATGAGGAAATTGTTAAATTAGCATTGCAATTGCCTTTGTTTTGTGCTATGAACTATTAGAAACGGTTTCCTAATAATTAACAAATTTGCAGCAGTGAATGCGACACTGAAAATATTTCGTGAAGATAGCACGTGAAAGCGCAGCAAAAAGTGATCCTTCAGAAAATTTATATAGTGCTGGAAAGAAGATATTTGTGCCTCCGGCAAAGAAATTCATAGTGATTTTTTATAAATTTGATTTGTATTTTTATGTGTTTAATCTTGTCGTTTGTTTTTCTGACCGTATTTTCTTTATTTACATTATCTCTCCTTCATTGCACCTACGCGCACTAACTCTTAATTTTGATTGCAAAACAAATTTGATTGCATATATTTAAAATTTAGCAGTATCTCATTTCTACAGTTTTTTTACAATTTTACACTGTTTTATAGTCATTTCGCATACTACGGTGACCGCTAATCACTTTTTGCGGATTCGTGTGTCTCCTTGAAACTATATATTTAGCAATACATATTATAGTCTTGCTTTAATTTTTCTAACAACTGTTTTAAGAAGATATGAACTTACTATACCTAGTAAAACGTACAAATTTCCTAATACACTGACGAACAAAAAAACGGGACACTCAGAATAAATTACTATTTTAGTGAATAAAAAACAAGAAACAAAACGATTCTTCAACAAAAACCTAACAAAAGTATTTTTTAGAGATCAACTGTTACTTAAGAACTTAAAAAGACAAACAAAAAAAATATTAACAGGAAAAACACACTAGTAGAACCAAATTAATAATGGGTGTTACCACCACGAACTCTTATTACTTCCCTTAAACGTTGTGGCATACTCTGAATGAGGCTATTAATAGATTCTTGGGGTATTTGTTCCCATTCTTCATGAAGCACCATCCTTAAGCAAATTAATGTTTCCGGTAGGGGTTGGCGACGTCTAATCCTTTTCCCAAGCTGATTCCACAGATGATCAATGTTATCCAGGTCTGGACTATTGGCTGGCCATGGGAGACGTCCAATACCAACCTCTTCACGGTACTCGGTAACAATAATTGAATTATTCTTGCTGTGTGTGGGCGGGCGTTGTCATCCATAAACACAAAATTGTCCCCTGTAAATCGCATATATGGTGTGACATGGGGTTCCAGGCACTCAACAATGTATCGGTGCAGTCATTGTT
The DNA here is from genome assembly GCA_963966045.1 of Xestobium rufovillosum. Classification (NCBI taxonomy): domain Eukaryota; kingdom Metazoa; phylum Arthropoda; class Insecta; order Coleoptera; family Ptinidae; genus Xestobium; species Xestobium rufovillosum. The sequence continues at coordinate 18,889,142 of OZ014494.1, forward strand.
CCATTCTCAATTGAAACCGATTCTGTGTGAGCCCTCAGAGATATTCCGGTCCACACCATAATGCTACCACCATTTAAACTGACCCTGGGAGATATGCAACATTGACTGTACCGCTCCCCTGGTCTTCGCCACACCTTTTCACGCCCATCTGATGACCTGACACTAAATCTTGACTCGTCCGAGAAGAACACGTTCCTCCATTGAAGTTCGTCCCAATTTACGTATATTGTCGTGCAAACGCAAGTTGTGCTCTGCGATGGTTTGCTGTCAACAGGGGACCTGTAGCTGGCTTTCTTGAAGTCAAACCATATTCGTTTAGCCGTCTTCGAACTGATCTGGCTGAAACTGCCACTCCTCGAACATCGGCTAACCATCCAGCAAAAATAGGTGATGGCAGTGCTCGATCGCGCAGTGCAGCAATGAGAAAACGGTCTCCTTGATGGTTCGTAGTCCGTGGACAACCATATCCGACCTTCTTTGCAAACCCATGAGTTTCACGAAATCGCAAGAGTGCATTTTGCACTGTGTTACGGGGTGTATTTAGCACTTAAGCAATATACCGCACACTTCGACCATCGTGGCTTAAAGCAACAATTTATGAACAAATTTCGGGGCGCATTGTATGGAAAATGTTAAAAGTTGACGTTCACAAATGAAATGTCACCAAAAAACAATAGAAAATGCAGCCCAATAAGTTAAAAGGTGTTGATGTTCCAATAAAGATACCTACATGAAGAGCCAAAATGCTGATTTGGCTGTTTAGGCTTACAAAAGGCCAAAAGGAGCAATATTCAGCTAAAAGTTGTTTATTTTTCCTCACTAATAGTGCAATCGTTAATTATTTGCGTAAGTTAAGTTACATAAAAATATTGTAGGGCCTCAAAATAAAAGTAAAAACATGTGTCCCGTTTTTTTTTGTCCGGCAGTGTATATTAATTTGGCTCTGAGAGCACTAGATTGCCGGTAATCTGTCAGAGTTTCCGTCGTGGCAGTTTATTAAGTTTTGTTTAGTGAATAAACAACATAATTTTTACTCAGTTCTACGAAGTGTTCGTTTTAATAATAAACAATCATTTATTTTACAATCAAAAATATGAAATTTGCAACGTCGTCATGGTAGCAAAAGATAAATAAAAAATTATCTGTAGTAATACAATAAGTGGTCTGGAATTGTCGGAAATTTTACGAAAGCTGTTGCGTTGCTTGGTAGCCACGAGTGTAAATTTGATAGTTAAAAGATCACGAGCGCGTAACGCGAGTGATCTTCTGTCAAATTTACACGAGTGGTTAGTAAAAGCAACAGCTTGAGTAAAATTACCTACCTAAAAATTCCAGACCACGAATTGACAAGATTATTTTTTGAATCGAAGTAAGGTAGTTCAAAACGAAATTTTATTTCAATTAATTAAAGAAATGTGTTGGGAATATTTGACGTTTGGCTAAAGTAGTACTAAGTAGTACTAAAGTAACTAGATTATATATTATAAATGCACCTACAAATTCGCAACTATGGCAACTTATCAACAAACAAAATTATCGAAAAAATTACCGAAATAATACACGCTTCTAGACCCAAATGAAATGTTCCTATTGGTCAATTTGACGATGAAAAAAATAATCGCTTGTAATCTCCCTAGTGCTTGAATTATTTCCGAAATTTTTTTCGAGGTCTCGAATGTTGTGAAAATTATCCCGAGTTGAAGACGAGGGATAATTTTCAAACACCAAATCTAACCTGGTTCCAGCAGTGGACAATGATAGGTCATGGTGATTATGACTTATACGCGGTGGTCTTTCGCCAGGCAGTGGTATGCCAGGGAATTCTGAGAAGTAGGTACTTTAAATATAAAAACGGCAACTTCCAGCATATTTGATATACTCTTTATCCTTGTTACGGTTTATTTTTCAGCAAGTGTGTTATTTAAAATATTATACATTTTGTGTATAATTTCTCTCAAACCGTACTAGTTCCGACACTACTTAGATCTATTTATTGTCTCATAAGTGTTTGTTTCTCCCTTTAGACATTTTTGCCTCGTCTTCCGATCTTTCTCCGTTCTTGTGCCGGTACATTGTTTTCTCCATTCTCTTAATTACTATTTTGCCTAGAATCATTCCCTATTGTTAGTTAGTATTTCATATAGCTTTTCTTCTCTTACCTTGGTTTGTTTATTCTTCGTTTCAGCTGTTTCCCATTTTTCATCGTAGATATAGCTTGTCGTGTCCTGCAGCTTATTAATCTTTATAGTTCCTGGTCCAAGTTGTAGTTTGCTCTCTGCTATATTTTCTTTAGACTTTATTCATCCTGTCTTCTTATGTGCCTCTTCAATTTCTATGCTTTCTTGTTTAATTTTTGTCACCTACCTCGAACCTAGATTTACCTGCAGAATTAGCACGTTAGTTGGTCTTGGAATTGTTCATTACTGATATTCACCATCTTCTTAGTGAGTCTTTTGTCAATTATTCCCTGATTTTTCAGATTTTATCCTATGTTTATTTAGTTAATATCGTTAATAGGATCTGTTATGACAGCGCGTTTTGCTAGGTTATGTATGTTCGGTAATGTCATCTCGGAATGGCGTTAGCTCTGTTGCTCGCATTTAGTTTGCGGTTCAGTGGCGTGCTTCTGATTTTTCCCTCCATGGCACATCTTTTGACTCTTTATCTCTTCTAGTCTCTGTTCTTCCTTCTCGTAAGTTCGACTGAGGTCTCTCCTTATTTTTATCTTCCTTTCTTTTGCGTTCGAAAGTCTTTTAAACCTTCTTTTCTTTAGTTAACTTCCTCACTCTCGGTGACGCCTCTGATATTTTTGGAAATTTATTCGATGGGTCTACACTTTTATAGTTTTTTTCAAAATTCCGATTAGCTTCGGCATTTTTCACTTTTCATGCTGTTCTGAACGTGAGTGGTCGTGATTTTGAGAGTTTGTGTAAAATTAGTTAATTTTGCTGGCCAAGATTTTGGGATTTTCTCAAATCACTTCCTTTGGTGTCGATTTAATTGCGTTGTTGTATTAGAACTCGCCGCCTTTTTCCTTTTGGGAGGACAGTTGATTTAGTTGGAAAAAAAGACCCACACGTGGTAAGCCAATTCTTCCGTTTATTTAAATCTTTAATCATCCTTGTTTCTTCTTCTCCTTTTTATGTTTTCCTTTCTAATTTGTCCTTATGACATTTTAGGGTTTTTTTTTGGGGTGCAAATTTTGCTTTTCGTGCACTTCCCGCTCGAGTTATTAGAAGAAAAAAAAAACGCCGACCACCTGGTGCTGAGCTGCAGGTACCTAGACACCACCTAGAGATTTTCGATAGTAGCTGACCCTTGTCCTGCATCTCATTGATTCGTCTGTAAGGTCAGAAATATAATTTTGATTATTGCGTCGCCTGTCCGTCTGGAACACCGCGTCCAACGGCTGGTTTTTGTGTAGCGCCTGGCACAGCATTTTGTGACCACCTTGTACCTGTATTTTTCGTGTTTGAACGTCGCCAGTCCATTCGGTTGGTTTTAATGTAGATGCCTGGCCACGGCTTGTTGTGGTCACCTGTTTGTTTTTTTGACATATAGTCACCTGTATTATTAAATTTAGTTTGTCATTAATTCCGTTAGTTTTGTTTGAAATTTTCACTTATAGTTATCATTTTGCCAGTACCTAATAGTTTTGTTTTTTTTGTCAATAAGTTTCATGTCATTTAGATAATAAATTATAGTTGTTTGATTAGAGAAACTTAAATAATATTTTGCTTAGTTTTTGCCGTATATTCAACTTTCACTTATAGTTTACATTTATTTTTGTAACGGGATTTAGCGACAGTCGATACTGCCGTTTGCGTCTACTTGCGTTTGTGTAGAGTGCGTGCGATTGACCCGTCGGTGCGCTGCGCGTACGGAGCTCCTAGCGTGTAGTGTATTTACCGCGTCATCTGCGCCTATTTTGGTTTTCTTTGTTGTGGCGCAACGCTAGTACCGGGTGCCTAGATTACCAGTAATTTTGTTGTTATTTAATACTATTGCATCCTGATTGGATTTACCACTGTTTTTTTTATCTTGTATTTTGGGTAACATTGATATTTTTTTTTTCTCAATATTATATGCTGGCATTACTATTTGACTATTTGTTTTATTTTTTTTGTGTTTACCCTGTTGTGTACCAGCGGTTTTTAGGAGCTGTGACCGCTGTGTTTGCGTTTACATCGGAGGATCAGCCTACAACTCCTTGGCGCCCTTTTACTGTTTTTTTTTGCCCACTCCCGTCTTCGGCTTGAGCATAGTCGCGGCCGGATCCTCCCTTATTGTGACGTTACGTCATTTGGTGACGTCACATCCTGTTAGAATTGGCAGAATCTTCGCTATTTTTAAATACTTATTTCTGTATCGTCTCTCGATTTCTGCCGTTTTTTATAATGAAACCGTTTGACAGCCTTTCGTGTTTTGTTGAACATACGTTATGGTCACTCTGAAGCAGATCTCGATCATTCAACATAATTATATTTACGCCATTTATAACACACTTGTTGCAATTTGCCTTAAAACCAATAAATGATATTTTAGTAAATATTTGAATTACCAACGGTGTTATTCTCACTGCAATTTTCTTTAGAGAAACATCCATTAATATCTGCATAAGTGTGGGTGTCGTTACGGTGTTTAAATTCGAAGTGCTTATATCTAATTTGCAATTAGTAACGGAAGCACTCGTGTTTCGTTCACTCGTAACCATTTGAAAATATATTTGATGACTTTAGCGATTGATATTTAAAATATGTACGAGTGGATTTGCTAATGAATGTTTTTTCTTTGTTGCAGGTAAGTTTCTGTTTCTTTCCATGGGAACCTGACCGGGGAGGTAAACAATATAATTTAAAGTTCCTATACATTATGAAATATTAATTTATTCTCGTCATATTTTCAATTTTTGGTCTACTACGTTACGTACGAAGAGCCACCTAGTAAACTCTTCTGAATTAATAAATTTTATTACGCCATCTGCCATCAAACTATCTTTCGAAAATGATTTTTGTTTGGCTTATGCGATGGTTAATCTCAACTGAATTGTGTACAGCAAGACTTTCTTGGCGTTTTTGTTTTTTTATTGCAAGTCTCAAACTGAATTCCTTAATTCCTTTTCCTCAAACGTCATGCATCACAGTTTGACAAAGACGTAAGACACTTCCGTGCGTTTTGTAAAGCACTTCTCGAATGAAAAATTAAAACTGCCAAGTGAATTTATAAGCGGTAGATTCCACATCGGAGCACTTTGCGAATTAAGCGTCTAAATCTCGCCACAAAAGTAGTAAGGCGAAGAGGCGATGTGTTCGCAACATCAATTTTCTGATCTTATGTCGTTATCAGAGAAATTGAGAGATCTTGTTATTCGGGATTAAGAGGGCACACGAGCGGTGTTTATATTCGATGGGCTTAGATATCGGCCGTGAAATTTTAATGCCACTCAAGCTGCGGAAATCCGCGACAGTCTCGGCCATTTGACGTAATAATACGGCTGGTCAGGACCGGCTTCGCGGGAAATGAAAAAGCGAATTCTGTATAGACATCCTCTTTAATGCTTATTCTTTTTAAGAAGGCGCAACATATTATGTTGTGGGGAACTAATGTTCCTATTTTGATTTATCGCCGCACTGAGAGTATGTACATAACTGAGTTTTATTACTACTATTCTTTCTACCAATTACAATATAACATATAAACCCGTTTCTTAAATACTGTAACGTATTTCGTATTTACACAATTTATTTACAGTGACTTATATACAAATTTTTACAATTAAAAGTGATTTGAGAATCAACAATAAGAAGCGAAATATACAAGCAACAAAAAAAGTAACAAGCATTATTACCATACGCCACTAGTTACCTAACCTAAACAATTCACAATACACAAAACAACAGTTCGAGCTTCTCTAAAAAAAGTTCGAGCTTCTCTAATAAAACACTCTTACAAACAACGGTTAATCATGTCCGAAAACGCCCCAGTACACTTAAAAACGCGACAACAAAAATTCGCACTTACCGATACCAGACACTAAACGAAACGCTTATACTGTCACACTCGAGACGTATAGGTACTGGCTCGGGTGTATCGCATGTGGAGCCTGTAAGTTATCGCATTCTTCTCATCTCAAAACCAAAACTTCAAACTTCAAAACTGTCCTACCGGCCTCCTGCTTCTCAATAAATACTCTTGATCGAACATTCGGTAACTGGAGTACTGTTCTAGAATTCGAATTTTTAAGTCTTATAAACAGACAACAAGGTCAACGCCATAATAAACTATTTCGGCTTGCTGACAAACAGCGTGACTCATAACCATGAGCGTCGCTTCCGGGGCAAAAATTCGTATCAATACATTTTCGGGAAATTGCTTCCCATCTTGAGAAGATATTTTTTATACTTAGTAGAAAAAATTTACGTATCGGGAAGATAAATTCTTTACAAATATTAAAGTTATACGAAATGAAAATGTAGCTATATTGTACTGCTTTTGCACATCAGTTAGAATTTTGTACCGCTGTAAAATTATTTTCTGGTTGGTTTTTGTTCCTTAGGGTATAGGTACATAATTTCCGATATTCCCTAGAAACAGTAGACGTTAACTAACCATGTCTCGTTTTTCTTCTTTAAAATAGGACTTTTTGAAATTAAGAAGCAATACTATCAATTTAAAAACCCAAGAGAAAATCCAATAACCATGCAAGTTCAGGAAGACGAACGAAATTAAAAAGCACCTCACAATTTCAAGAAAGCGAGAAATATAAACAAAAAACCTCGAGCAATTTTGTTTCCATGGTAACTGTTACATTATGTATGTATTTCGATGTTTCGATTTGACGAGTACTTTTTATTTTGCCGGATAAATTTGTTTTGAATGAAATTTTGGTGCCAGCCAATTTGACGAATAAAACTGACAGCCAGTAAGAGCTGTCAGTTTTATTCGTCAAATTGCCGTCTGGTAACAAAATTGAGTTTGCAAAACAGGAATTTATCCAGGCAAAATAAAAAGTTCGAGTCAAATTCGGCTAGATAATTTAATGAATATGAGAATACGCATTGCCGGAGACTCGATTTTTAAACATGTTACAGTCAAAAATACGAAATTTGGAACGTCGCCATGGTAACAAAAGGTAAATTAAAAAATAACGCTGTAATAGTTAGAGCTAACTTTTCTCGCTGTCATTCTAACAAAAACATCAGGACTTACGAGATTTTATACATATGAATTAAATTATTGCTAAAAATATTTGATTTTGAAACAAGCGAGGTAGGCGACGGTGTTTAACATTCACGGAAAATTATTTATTATGCGTTAAATTATTGGCGATGTAGTTAAATGATCTATCCAAATACCACGCGAGGTAAGATTTTTCTTCAGGCTGCTTTGCTATTTCATTACAAATTATGCAAATTTCACGCTACAAAGACGCATAATGCCACTTGAAACATAATATCCAATGAAACGTCATATAGTCTCGAAAAATTCTAACCTCTTGTGGTGTTACACTTGATTAGATCACGGATAACGCGAAAGTAAAAATTGATAAAACTAAAAAACAAGCTAGTAAAAACAGTAAAAACGGCATAACGGGTTCTGTACTAACATCAATATCACGAATCTTTGAGGCGCTTAACTCTGAACCCACAGTACCGATTTTGAAGAACTTTGTCGTCAAATGGTTTCCAAGTACGACAGAGGAACAAAATTGGTCACTCCACGTCATCTCCACGTCTGCATATTGAATTATAAAAATAAAACAAAAGTGATTCATGCCGAAGCCGAACGATAGTACAAGCCAGAATGTAGCGGGCGGTGCACCGCTGTGACGTCACAGCCGTGGACGGACGCTGCTACTTGCCGATTCACAATGATACCAAATAGTCGGGGAGCAAGGTGCTCTAATTCGACACCCTTCATACAACTCGAACACACACAAGAAAATGAAGCTGATACTTATGTAAAATGACCTGCCGGATTCGAATTTTGAGATCGCGAAAAGATCGGGAATTGCAAAAATGCCGGAAAATCGATTTTTCGTAAAATTTGTCTAAATCAATTTTAGATCATTTTTAATAGGTGCTTTTCTTGTTGTATTTCAGCAACTAAAAGAGTTAGAGACCTGTACTTTTCATAGAATATACACTGAAGTGTGCTAAACATCACAGTGTACTCACGTTGTCTCTACAATTTTCCAATTTTATGAAAAAAATATTTTCTTGCTAGACCACAAATTTGTGTAATGTATTTTTCATGTACCGGGTAAGTAATCTTATTTTTCGGAATTAACATATACATATGCGAGACCAAATACGGACAAAGGCTCGAAATTATTTTTGGTGAAGAAACGAAACATTAATGTTGTTGCTGAAAAAAGCTATGGCGAGTTAAAACAAATAACTTGTGCGCGCTAGCCGCGCTGAGCCGTGTAGGCGTAGGTACAAATGCTGCATTAATATCGAGAATATTTGTATTTTTTATTCAGACAAATTGCATTTCCCTTCGCATAACCATATTATGCATTGCACATTAGATTTCATGCAATATTTTACTAAATAACTATTCATATGTTACCTCCAATAATGAAGCAAAAGTAATGAAAATTAAAAAATTATCTAGTAAGTAGTTCTCGCATTTCATCAGTAAACATTTTGTTAGCGGGTGTATTTTATTTTGTTAAGACTTGTTTCCGCTTTCCGACAATGTTTTCTACTATATTTTTTAGTTTTATTCTTGATGCGGAATGCGGCTCATTTAATATTGTTACATACATATTGGGTTTAAGTTCTGTGGGTTTTTAATGCTAAACGTTTGTTCAAAATAGGAAAATATGGTATTATACCTTTCCGGTATATTTAGTTATATATTCTCTTAATAAAAATGTCAAAAATCCAGTTGTTGTTATTGAATATTTTGGTAGACTAGTATTATTTCCATGCCGGGAACACCGATCATCCATACAGACATAGGGCACCTCATATAACTATTTTCAACAAAAATGGTTTTTCATTCCTTCAGATTCATTCAACAAAAACCTTTTAAAATGGTTTTGCATTCCCAGCATTTTTAATCGATACTGTATTTATTTTATCTAGATTACTCTGGGCTGTAAGTTTTCAGATGAAAAAGCTAAATATCACTTTTTAAGTACCTACTTTACGCATATTTGTGCCGGTTTATGCCGAGCCGCTAACCACAATTTTGCCCATAAAATCTTTGAAGTTGATTACTTTCTTCTTTTTGTGTTATAGTATCAAATGTTTACTTCGAATAACCAAACTGCTTTGCTTCTGTTATTCACGCAAAATTCTGCGATTTGAAACTTGTGTAATTGTAAAGTGATTTCCGTTCGTTATAGTGCATGACGTTAAATTAGAAACATCTGTACCGCACTTACACGAACTCGTGTTCATTTATTTGCACACTGTGTGTTAATCATTTTGCAAACTATCAAATTTCGTTTTGGAAATGTCCCACATAATATTTGAGGAAATTGCTGCAATTTGAACGCGTTTCACCTGTCGGCATTTTGTAATTTCATGAATGCTAACTAATTTTGTAAGTAGCCGACAAAAAATATTATAATATGGAATAGAGCCAAGGCTGATTTTACTATATTATTATGCGGCATTTTGTGGACATATCACACAAACATTAAGATCTATGTATTTACATTTTGTGGCAGGAACCAAGCACGACTAAAAAAACATGAGTCACGTAAAAGTTTTATTATGGACGTCGTGGAAACGTTTTGGTCGAATACAAGCGTTTTCACATTTTTAGACTAACGGCAAATTGTTAAGATAAGCCGTTTTTACATATTGGTCCATACTGCATCACTTTAAATGAAATACTCATGAAACATACTTTTTAAGTGTATGCAAACCATGCTTCTATACACTTCCCTCTGGACGTTGTCGTAATGGTTGCTTTGACTTCTAAATTTTTGGTGTTTTTCTCTTCTGATTTGTTGTGAACGACTAGTTGATTTCCATATTCAAATAAACCTTTTAACCGTTGTTTTTAATTTTCCTCTAACGTGACGTCACTAGCCAGTATTAATGCTATAGTGCAGTGTACCTACAAAAACGTTTTCATTTCACAGATCACATAAAACATAAATAATCAGCATTTCTTCATTAATGAGAAACTATCCTAAATAGAGGTGGGAGGAAATGTGTGTATACATCTATTATAGCAGATTCATGAACATGCCTTGTTTTATAAATCCATCCAATTAATCTCGAAGTGAACTTTCAGCAAAATATTATAAAAACCCTGTTTTGGTCCCGGATATGTTGAATCTAATGTAGGTACGCTGTGCTCATTAAATCTCGGGGTCGTTAATTTTAGTGCATGCCACACCACTTATTGCGGAATCTCATAATTAAAACATCTCCGGGGTGGCACGAAATTCCAGATTGCTTGTTCGGGAATCTGGCCTTTTATTCGTACAAAAACTGATTGCAAACCTCGTAGTTGACGGTAATAGAAATGCGTGGAATAAACAAACCGTTTTTTTTGTAGTAGTTTTCATGGCTCAACTGTAAAAGATAATGGACTCTTTTAATTTCATGAAACACATTTGAATCGTAATTACAATATTATTACAATATAGGTACTTAAATGTTAACTGTGATGATTACAAAATGATGTAACGACTATGTATGTTTTTGAAAATTCTTACAGTAGGTATATAAAATAAATAAATAAATAACATAAACGAAAGTGTTACAACTTCTGGTAGTTAAGTATAACTAGATGAACCCGTGGGCTACGCTCCACGATTTTTACGTAGTGGTGAATCGGTGTAGTAATTATACTTAAAACGTAGGTGCATCCCAGGTGCACCACAAAATATTCCCATAGAATATTCTTAAATAATTAATTGCGTTTAATTCTACCTACGGATGCGACGTTGAACCCCAGGTTGGACTGAGCATTATCCAAGCGTCCACCGGAATGATGCCGATGCAATTTTCTTATTTGCGTTAAAGAAACACCTAATCGAGTGCACGACCTCACCCATACGATCTCCGCCAGTTGAAAAGAGACCGAGCGACCGATATATCCCCACCTGTAAAGTGTTGTGCCAGTTCGCTTTTAATATTATGATTATTCGGTAACAAGCAAACTATTCCTTGACTGCTGTAACTTGACTATTGCAAACGTTCCTCTGGAAATGACAGATGGATAAAATTGGTCAAAATTGGCATTATCAAACCGAAGGTATGTCACCAATTTTCATATCTTTATGACCATGTAAGATAGCTTCATGAAGTTTCACGCCCAATCCAAAAATCCAGCAAAAACTTGACACTGGGGGGCCGTTTTCGAGGCATAACAAGCTTACATTTTTATATAGCATCGGTCAAATTGGTCATGGCCTTCCTTCTTCTGAATTTATCGATATAAGGTTGAAAATGATATACGAGTATGTTGGTTCTTCTGTGTTCTAACAGAAGCTGCCGACCGTTAATTTGGCGATTTCACTTTGTTCTGTTGGCATAATAGTTCCAATGTACGCGGTGTCCCAACGAAAACTTGTACCCCCGTAAAACCCGGCAAAATAAACGTTTTGACAAAAATCTAAAAACACGTCCATCTTTCTATCAAAGGGGACCAATTTTTATGCAATAATCATTCTTGCAACTCTAGCCCTGTGCGCAGCGTAGTGACCCCCCCCCAAATTTTTAAATGGGACTGGGGGTCAAATGTTCCCTACTTTGGAAAGGTTTTTCATTACTTACACAATCGTATTTGTTTTATTCAATTCGATCAATTTGTTACCGAGAAATTGCTTCTTGAAGTTTCCAAGATAAAAAATTAATAAAAGCCCAAAAAGGTTTAAACTATCGAATGTATTGCTCGAAATGGCCTCCACCAATTGTCATACAATAATACATTCTGGATTCAAATCCAGATCTTACATTTCTCAATACCTCAGGAGCGAGCTGAGGAGTTATTAGCCGACATTCTTCTTGGGAATAAACCATTTTGATTTAGTAAATAAACACGATTTTATTACTGTGGCGAATAAGTTTATTTTGACATTTGTTCTGATATTCTTTTGTTCTTACTTTTTATTCTTATTAGTTTACTTGGTTTTGTTACTTTTCCATTCTAATACATTCGATAGTTTAAACCTTTTTGTGCTTTATTAATTTTTTAACTTGGAAACTTCAAGAAGCAATTTCTCGGTAACAAATCTATCAAATTGAATAAGACAAATACGGTTGTGTAAGTAGTGAAAAACCCTTCCAAAGTATTTATCATTTGACCCCCCCGTCCCATTTATAAATTTTGGGGGGTCGCTACCCCCGCACAGGGCTAGAGTTGCAAGAATGATTATTGCATAAAAATTGGTCCACTTTGATGTAAAAATCGACGTGTTTTTGGATTTTTGTCAAAATGTTTATTTTGCCGAGTTTTACGGGGGTACAAGTTTTCGTTGGGACACCGTGTATTCTGGGTGGCGCTAAAACCCAACAAAAATTGTGATGGGCAGCCCTAGGAGCAGCCGGTTTATTTCATTTGTTTATCTAAATAACATTCAGTTTGAACAAGAATATAACTGTTTTTCAATGACAAAACCACCAAAAAGTTAACAAAACTTAACTATCAACGTCGATTTTTCCATGTGATGAAAAGCCGATATTCTTAAAAATCTGCTCCCAGATTTTTGACCTCAACATTACGCTGGCTGGCGGTTGGCGAGGGCAATTATTGAATTCATTATTATTATTATGTGTGATACATAGGTTTATTCAGAATAGAAAAGGCTTCTAAAATTTGCAGAAAATTCCAGATCCGTATTTGATGATGGTTCCACGGAACGTCATAGAAGAAAAGTGGCATTGCCACATTAAAGTTTCTCACAAATTGCAAGGAAGAAGTATTTTTAGTTTTTCGATATTTCTGATAACTCAAAAAAAGATTAAAACAAAATTTCTCAAATTTACTTCTTTAGAAATAACCCGAACTTCATCAAATATAACTTGGAAACAGTACGAGATAAGGAAAAATTACTTACATGTCCCGGGTAGTATTGTATACGAGGAGGTGTGTACCAGTGTAAAAATATATAAAGTTAAAAAGAAATACAGAAAGAAAGAAAATAAATATTTATTTTTATTTTCGTTAGTCTATTCTACAAAAAAGACACATTTTGCTGCCTTTTGTTAGACCGACTCTCGACATCGTAGATCCTTTAGCTTTTGTATTACTTTGTTGATCTATTACTACGCTATGGTTTATTGAATTCACCTGTAATTAGGAAACTCCGTAATGAGATTTACCAAAGTTTGTTGCTAAACTATTTTTAAGATTTCCCTAACCATGAAGTTGTTTGAGGTTCATGCCCAATGGCGCACTTACTTGTTAGTTAAGACCCTAAAGGTGTTCTGCTAAGTTTCAGTTAGTTCTAAAGAAAAATTTTATCTGAACATGTGCCCTTTATAACTGACTCCATTATTGTTGAATGCTTAATGTGATCGGATCAGCTTAAGAAGTTATTAATAAATTATTACAACTCCCTAAGTTGGTAGAGTTTGAAATAAAAATAATTTGATCTGGTATTTTTATGCTGTACGTACCTACCCTTATTTCAACTGAGGCTGAAAGCATTAAAAACTAGGCAAATTTAAGGTCTGTACGAAAATAACTCGATAAATTCGTATAGGTCTTAAACTCGGTGCAATAAAAAATCAAACGCACGTTGCTTTGTACGTGACGTGTTCGCATATTGGGTTGGGAGTGGTTTTTGTATTTTGTGAGGAAACAGAAGTAGAAATAGCTAGCGAGGTTTTATGTATAGTCCGTCAAGTCGTCTTGTCCGTTATTCACTTTCAGCTGTAATGGGCAGAATCACTCACTTCCTGCTAGATTCTTAATGAAATCGAACTTTCAAGACTAAAAGGCATGCGTTAGAGTAATTTTTTAGCATGCGCCCCGTTCGAATTGAACTACTAATCGATTGGGTACCTTTTTGTTTACCTAATCGCGGACTGCTGGAATCAGTCTCTTTAAAATACATGATTTCTGCTGCCCCGAAGAGTTATTTCTTATCACTGTATACTTACAAAGCGAAATATGGTCATGTCATCAGTAGTTTTAGGTCCACGGGTTTTACTTAATTTCGTGGGTTAAATTCAACAGAGATTGGTGATAGGACCATAGTCCTTCACATAAACTTGTCTTAATGATTTAAGGTACTGTAGATTTTCATCGTTTAAACAAATTTTCTTTTTAGACCAGTTTCTGTTGCGACATAAATTTGGTAAATCTTGCTAAATTCTTGATTCAATTAACGTGCGCGTCTGAGCTGTCTCTTCTTCTTCGTTATGACGCAGAACAGGAGACAAAACCGCGTGGAAGTTCCAGTTCTCCAATGCATGACTCTTCACTGTTTTTACTGTATCGTTTCGCGAATATATATATCTCATTATGCACTGACCTGACTCATCAATGTTGGAAGTTCAACCATTTGCTTGTGATTTTGTGTACCGATTAAAAGTGACGTAGCTCACCAGGCAACGAGTCCAGAAGAAACTGAAGAGTTGAATTTTAGTTAACATCTTTAGGATTCGAAATCATACTTCGCTAAGGTATGTATAGCTTCCAAATATTTAAGACGATACCCTTGGAAAATGCAACTGAAAATTTGTGTGCAAGAATATGCGATTGAATTTCGTATCTTTTCGAAAGGCAGTGGGAAGCAGTGAGAGGAATATTTTTCTACCCGGTATACTAAGTCTAGAAATTCACTAAGAAGGGCTTTCAGAAGACTCACTTATCACTTGCAACCAGTGAAACGCAGATTCAGATTGATGCCTGCAAATTTTGTTAAGAAATAACTATATCTACACCGCTGCATTTTGTGTTCATTTCGGCTTATAATTATACATATCATGTAGTATAAAAACAACACTTGGCTTCGAACACTTCCTTTGGCCCGTATAGCACGTGTGCAGTGGGATGAAAACAGATAGGTAGCTTTATGCACGTAGATTAGCAACGACTGAGTAGGTGTTGACGACCTCTACACCGGCATATTTTCCGCTCAAAACCAGGAAACCGTGAGCCAACAGCTGCTAACGTGAAGAATAAACTGCGGGCATGCGAGGGACAGAAATTCTGCAAAAATTACATTTGTAATGTCAGCAACGTATATTGTGAAATTGTATCAAACATATTTCAGTTTCATTGCACTGGGCAGTGGTGCAGAAAAAAAATAACCTAAGATTACACAACCTTGAAAAAAAATTGAAGCAAGAAATTTCCTGGAAAACAAAGTACATAATATTTAACTACTAGTAGGTATTTTCGATTTCGCGTTTTAATTTGCCATCTATCGGTTGCATTGTATATTGCTATTACCGTTAACATTTTTTTAGTAAGTACCTATATACATACTTCAATTTAATTTTAAATTTGAAGGGGGTCTTCGAAATGGTCCCCTAAAAAGCCAATTTTTAGTATCGATTTCTATATATTGGCAAGTATACATTTTTGTACTCGCATTTGTACTTTTTTTCCAGCGTATAAGCAGTATAGAATTTTGCCATACCCATCTAAATAGTATTCCAAAATACAAGGCGTCCCAGACTCGCGTTGGTCTTATATGCTGTCTGTACTTGAAGAGATACGAAAATTTGTTTGAAGTTCTTCATATTGTAAAATAATTTTCAATTATATAGTGTTCCATTATCTCTGCACTGCATCCAACTTTGTTTTTTTTTTAATGGAACGCCATGTATCCGAGCGCATTTTGATTGATTTTACTACAATTACAATGTTATGCAAGCTTTTCTTCGTCTAAATTGCGAAATTTTTGTCTGTAAATTTTGACATTGTATATAGAGGAATTTTGAAAATTAAATACCTATGGCCAGAGTAAAGCTGTAGCCGTGACTCTTTGGTAGATTGAAGGCAAGGTCGAAGGTCCAGAACGAAGTCCAGAAGTAAAATACTGTTAATGTTATACAGGTTAATAGGAATTGCATGACAATTTGGAAAATTGTAAAACCTTGTAACTAATTTTTTAAAATTTTTTTTAAAAATTTAATTTTTATATTGCAGTTGTTTTCTATGTACAATTACCTTTTTATTAAGTATAGTTTCCTATACCCCTGCCCTCTACCTCTAAATTCCATAGTTTCTAAGATAATGGGGTTACAAATATAAAATTGTTGTTATTCAGCCACCTTTTATGTTCTACCTACTGTGGGGATTTTCTAAAACTGATAAGACAGCCATTACATTCTCTTCATTCGTAACGTTCCGTTTGATATTACGTATTTTTCCGTAATTTACCTCTGTATCAAAGCGGTCTTTCCGTTTTTTGAAAATTTCAATTTGGGCTATATATTCGGGCAAAAACATATTTTTTATTCTGTGACAAATCAAGAAATGATAATAGAGTATTTCTCTTTAAAAACTATTTATGTACCAAAACAGAACTATTTTATACTTGTAACAGATTATCTTAAAAAGTATGGAATTTAAGGGTATAATGAATTATACTTAATGGAAAGCAACTGAAAAAAATTATATGATTCTATAAAAAGACTAAGTTATAAGCTTTTGCAATTTTCAAAACTTGTCATGCAATTCCTATTGACCTGCATAACATTACAGTATTTTGTCATTCTAATAGTTACTTCTACCAAAGTATCCACTGCCACAGCTTTAGTCTGGCCCTAGATATTTAATTTTCAAAACTCCTCTACATCTGTCAAAATTTACAGACAAAAAATGTCTATAACTTAAATATTTCGCAATTTAGACGAAGAAAAACTTGCATAACATTATATTAAAATCGATCAAGGAATCCAAACGTGTACTCGTATACATGGTGTCCCACTTAAAAAATCAAAGTTGGGAGCAGTACAGGGATAATGGAATGCCCTGTATAATTGAAAATAATGTTACGATATGAAGAACTTCAAACCAAGAAACTTTTATACAAACATTTTTTCGTATCTCTTCAAAAAAACGGATAGTATCCAAAACCCACGCGAGTCTCGGACACCCTGGAGATAAATGCCAACGTTCCAATGTTTAAACCCGTTCCTCAGTATAGCAGTAAAATTGGAAGATACCAGGGGAGGAACTAAAGCTGCGAGACGTTTTTACCAGCCTATTTGATGGCGAGATTCGTTTATTCGCCGCTGACGAATGACAAGCGATATTCGCCCTTAATCTGACAACACGCAAAAATCTGGCTACTGCGCATTTTTATTGCCGGCCTCTTCCAATTTTAATACTATTGTAACCATTAATGATCCATTCACGAGGCGTACAGGATTTAGATATTTTATCTGGGTGTATCGTTTTCTCGGTATACGACCGTATGTAAGGACATGTATCGATACATCGATGAAGTAACCCAGCCCTAGCATATAATAATATGAAATGCACAACTATAGTAAAAAGGAAAGTACGAGTAATTGTTCCTTGACATTGTAACATTAGATCTTCATTATCAATGCCGTCGTCATATAGCGTAGGTATTTTCTGAATTCCTGTACGATAATCTCTGGCAATATCCTTACATGGTGGAACACTTCACCGTGTACTCGTAATGTTTTGTGCACCCGGACGTGCAACCAGCTTTCTCTGAATCATTTCCCATTCACTGCAGTTGGAGATATGAGTGATTGACAGTTACTGCGCCAGGAGATAAAATTACTAAATGAAATTAAAAATGTAATTGCTGTTTTGTTTATACGTTTATAGGAAAAATGCCTAAATGCCGAAATGTAGCAAAACCTATACGTATTCGAAAAGCCTTGAACAAGTTTGACAGCACTGACAGTGTCAATTTCAGAAAATTTGGTTTGCCCATTAATAACTATAACTATGTTTTATAGTAAATCAAGATTACTAACCCCAAATATTCAAAATGTAATTATGAGCATTAAAAAGCGTCGAACGAATCAGTTGCATGAAAAACGCTGTATTTTCCACGGTATTATTTGGAAGTTTTATTCCAAATTGGTGCAACTTATTGCATGATCTGCCGTCAAAACAAAATAAGAACTGAAAGTTTGATTTGTTTGTTTATATTTTTTTACAATATGTAAACAGTATTTCGACTGAATTACTGAATGTGAGTGTGTTATGGCCTTCTGTAAATAGCATTTTGAAATTTATAAATATTTATAAGTTCGAAAATTGTGCACTTCAAATAGTGTATATTGGCAAAGAGCATGCGTTTACTTCAATTTGAAACGCTTGTATGATTGCAACAGCATGAACTAAGTAAAACGTATCCCCCACTAACAGTATACTCAGGATTATACGATTTACAAAAGTTTCATGGGCAATTCTGTAGCTTTATGGCACCGTTAGCGGAGTACGCAATCTTTTGACACAAAGAAGATCGTTTGTAGGGCGATCGAGACGAATTAAACGCGACCTTTGTGAAAGAGGCTGAGAGAAAGGGGTGGGGATTTTCTCTGAAGTATTCCTTCGACTCCACGCTTACGGTAATTGAAAGATAAATTTTACATGAAGGAATAATTAGAACGGCAATTTAAGAATAAGGATGAGGCTGGACTATAATTGGAACTCGAAGCACAGTATAATTAGTTCTGGATAATATTGACAAATTAAATGCCCTAGTTGTAAAATGAAGACCGTGCTTCTTTTCAGCTGCCGAGCTTTTAATATAAAGGATGGCACTTCAGTACGTTCAAAACTTTAAAGGATAACACTTAGCGCGAATTTCACATTGGATAGAATGTTCAGGTAAACGTGAATGTTCTACCCGACTTACTTTTCGAGACAATCATTTTTAAGTTTGAAAATAGAAGAAATTTTTAAGTATTTTCAAAATTAGTTACGATGCGAATTTGTGGAAACCCCATAAGTGCGTAGGCATTAACATTTTGTTATTCGCAATACTGGCTTACATACCTTCACATAAACCACATAAACCACATAAACCACATAAACACCATTTTTAAGCCAATCGCAACTTTAAATAAATGATTAAATATAGGTACTTAGGTACAAAAACACGTCGATTTTTATATCAAAGGGGACTAATTTTTAGGCAATAATAATTCTTGCAACTCTAGCCCTGTGCGGGGGCTAGCGACCCCCCAAAATTTTTAAATGGGACGGGGTGTCAAATGATCCCTGCTTTGGAAGGGTTTTTCATTACTTACACAACCGTATTTGTTTTATTCAATTCGATCAATTCGTTACCGAGAAATTGCTTCTTGAAGTTTCCAAGTTAAAAAATTAATAAAGCACATAAAGGTTTAAACTATCGAATGTATTAGAATGGAAAAGTAACAAAATCAAGTAAACTAATAAGAATAAAAAGTAAGAACAAAAGAGCATCAGAACAAATGTCAAAATAAACTTATTCGCCACAGTATAAAATCGTGTTTATTTACTAAATCAAAATGGTTTATTCCAAAGAAGAATGCCGGCTAATAACTCCTGAGGTCTTGAGAAATGTAAGATCTTTATTTGAATCCAGAATGTATTATTGTATGACAATTGGTGGAGGTCATTTCGAGCAATACATTCGATAGTTTAAACCTTTTTTTGCTTTTATCAATTTTTTAACTTGGAAACTTCAAGAAGCAATTTCTCGGTAACAAATTGATCGAATTGAATAAAACAAATACGATTGTGTAAGTAATGAAAAACCCTTCCAAAGTAGGGATCATTTGACCCCCCGTCTCATTCAAAAATTTTGGGGGGTCGCTACCCCCCCGCATAGGGCTAGAGTTGCAAGAATGATTATTGCATAAAAATTGGTCCCCATTGATATAAAAATCGACGTGTTTTTGGATTTTTGTCAAAACGTTTATTTTGCCGAGTTTTACGGGGGTACAAGTTTTCGTTGGGACACCGTGTATATTTTGAATTAAATATCATAACATAACCGAACGTTATGTCATTATGTATATGATTCTACCGTTGCTGAATATAAATAGTCGGTCCAGCTAATTGCTACTGGGTGTCGCTCAAAAAAGTGAGTTCTAGCTACTGCTTATACATAGATGTGGGAGCAACTGCGATCGCTATTAACTTAGTAAAATTTTTGACCAACTTACAACTGTTTCATGTTCCTAACATATAGTTTAGATATTCTGTTATATTTTTGTTGGTTGTGTTGAAGAATAACAACTTGTAAATGCAAGTTAAACTTTATTCATGATAACACACTTTTATTACAAATCAGAAAACTTAAACTTTATTCTAATTCTGAACGTATGAATAATATTTACAACTGAAAAACTGAATTATGACCACCACCAGGCACGCAGTCTCACGCCCTGTACTCTGAACATTAAAAGACTTGGATATAGTGGCCAAATTCAGACTCAATTACCACTACCGTGTATGCATTCTCACATCCCGTTCCCTGAAGAGAAAGACATGGAAATAGTGGTTTGAGTCGAATGACTAAATTGTTACGGCACCTGCGCTTCTTTTATATTAAACTGAAAAGCCCCCAAGTTCACTTCACCCAATCGGAGATCGTGTCCAAGTCAACTTCGCCTAATTGGAATTCTTGCATATTGCGTCAGGATCTATTTTTGTGAACCAGTGTTTGCACTTGGAACAGACGAAGCGGCCCCGCCTGACGAATCATGTCCGATCTCCATTCTGTTGGAGAAGAAAGCTCCGCCCTCCAGATGTGCGCGACTTGAGACGGTTCTGTAGTAGGCCCTGGGTGAGCATGACACCATATCACTGCACGAAATATTGAAATTAGGAAATTACTCCAGTACGCTTTAGCGCTGCCGTAGGGAATGTATCGATCTCTTCGTTATTTTTACGTTCGCAAATTATTGTTCACAACAATTTTTATAATTAAAGTAAGTGATATCTGCAAAAAATCTTGTATATATTATCGCAGTATGCTGGACTAATTTCGCGGAACAGTACCTGCTAAATCTGAAAACTGATGCGTATTCCGTGGACCTGGTAACTCATACCTGTTCCAAAATAAGAGGTACAATATTTTCTTACCATCTCTAGCTACTGCTGCATAGAACAGTATAGAACTATGTATGTCGTTTATGCGAATTAAAATGGAGACATAATATTTTATTTATTTTGAACTGCTGTAAAATCTGTAGTAGGTGCCTACTATTAACTTCCAACTGCGTAATAAGTGTCTTATCAAATTTGGCAGCCATACATTTATATATAGAGCTACATTCATTTACTAATAAACTAATCTGATCATCTGTAATATTTTTATCAGTTTATTGATGGTGTTCAAAAGAAGTGCCAAATAATAAATAAGGGGAAAATATATTTTTTGGGTCGCATACATGCTTAGAAATGAAACAGAATACTCAGTAACATTGCAACTGCAATTTTATAATTATGAGATTTATGTGCATCAGATTATTGTTTTAGTTTTTTGGGGCAGCAATTTGCAATAAAGTTCTAAATATTACCTATAGTTTCTTGTTTTCCATCATCTTCAAATTATCCAATATTTAGAGTAATATTGTATTAAGTTGTTTACATTTCCCCTTTAATTGGAAACGGAGTACATCGGAGTGTATTGGTTGTGGATATAAGCGTTATCAATTTCCTGTAATTATCTAGTTTTAATAGAGTCAAAGTCCATATTATACAGATAAAAGTTATTTTTAACCGATCCGGCTATTTCTCTAGTGGCGCTGAAAAAGAAAATGCACTATAATGTGGGCGAGAATGTGGATGTATTAAATGAACTTAACTGGAAGGCAACATCAATTATAATTACTTGTATGTATTCAAATTTTATGGCCTTCTTCGGGCATAATAACAGGTATCTTCTGCTTAATAATCAAACAACAGTTTTTCATTTTTCGTCCTTTAATGATGAAAATCTTCCTTCTTCCGTTTGAGAGAGTATGCTTTGTTTGCGCTTCGTGCACAAAAAATGATAACAATACGAGTAAATTGATTTATTTATTATTCATCCGTCTCCATTATATTAAAATTTATTCACCCTGGTGCCGTGCTCGAGCGGGTTTTATGTAGGTATTCATTATTAGATTCTGTATCAAAACGCAATTTTTTATTTCCAAAGACAGAGTAAGGGCAGATTGTCTAAAGCAGATATGAATAATGCTGTTTTCTAATTATTGTAATTAAGGAACTCTATCTTGCAGCGAGAAGACGGAGTCAAAACGTTCATAACATATTTATTTTGTAATGACTTAAGTTGCTGAAACTTTTGTTCGGAATGCGTTGGCCGGCATGAGGATTTAAAGCTTCAATTTCAATTTTAAGAGATGAGATGCGATCATAGGTTCCCCTCTCAACAGGCACCAAATACATATTAATTGTAAAACAAATAACAGACAAGTGCCAAATGTGAGGAATACTTAAATTATTTTAGTTCAACTACGTTCAAAATAACAAGTTAAATCTAATCAAAGTGACCATGAGTATAATAACACAAGCTATAAATGTTCATGAAAACTAACAATGCGACACGAAAACAACTATTGAAGAAATGTTGAAGATGGTCACGAAAAGCCGTGCCAGGCGCTACATAAAAAACAGCTGTTGGACGCGACGTTCGAGACGGACAGGCGACAATAATCGAAATAAACATTTCTGACGTTACAGGAGGTGAAGGTGGTGAAAGTCAGCTGCGACCGAAAGCTGGACACTCCCGAAGCTCAACACCAGGTTTGGTGTACACAAGGACAAAAATTGCACCCAAAAAAACAATCGTGGTACGTGGTGGTTTTGACAAATCTTGCTGAACTTCAAACGTGAGTCTAAATCCCAAAAGTGGAGCAGACGACGATTTCTAAATTAATAATAACCAGTGAAACTGTGCAAACAAATTGATAAAAGTCCTTCACAGATGTTACTAACAAAAGTAACCAGGCGAACTACATAACCTCCAAAATTTTCACAATCAATTGGTTGCGATTAAAAAATGAATATCTAAATATGCCATAAAATCATGAAAATCAGACAATAATCCTCACAAGGTAGATTCAGCAAGTGATAAATATCAAGCATAAAAACTTAAAGAATGAAAATGACCAACAATATCAACAGACGAGCCAAGGCAAAAAACATCAAGGCACATAGGTATTAAAGAATGTATGGAAAGCAACAAATGATAGCAGAAGTAGGGTGGTATACCTTCAGAGACTCGATAGACATCCTAGAGGCGGAAATGGGACTAAAATTCGTAGAGGTAGTCCCAGACTACTGTTCACAAGTATTTGGGGATGTAAGATGTTCTACTTTTGGAGATTTAGTTCAGGCTAGGAAACGATGTTCGTACGTTCCAGTCAGTTTTTCGACTGAATACCTTATGGGGATTTGAAGTTTTTCAATAAGACATTGCCTAAATATATCATTAAACTTGTTTGAGTGCAGAATTTGCAGGATTCGGGGTTCCATATACAAAAAGTTTTGAATGCTGTTTATGCACTACGAAACTTGTTGAAACATGATACAACATTCACCCTTTTATACGTCCTGTAGGAATTGTGAAATTATAACCGGGATTCACGAAGTTTGAGTGTTCTAGGAACCCTATTGAATATCAAGTTTGGTATTTCTCGTATAATCAACATTTATTGTGATTCAGGTATTCAATAATAATTTGCCGGAATATTTGTTTAAGGACGTTAAATATTTACCCCAAATAATTGGCTGATTACATAATATGTATATTATATTAGCTGTTGTATAATAAACTGTACCATTCTACCAACTACCAGTTACGGCATGTGATTCTCCTTAATTCTTTCGACTTCAATTTCAATTTCCACTTCAGTTCTTTGGTAAGATATGATCTCTCTTAAGAGCTACTTCCCATTTGTTTGTTCTTTATTTCTATTGCCGAACTTGCGTTTACTCTTACTGAAATAATGTTAATATTATCTATTCATTACTGTTTTATTTTCTTTTAATTTTATTCCGTCTATCAATTGCCAGAGATATAAAAGCAGCAGACGCAAATCAAGTGCACAAGAATTTCGAGTTCTTTTTCGCACGGGCATTTTTCTGCGGCACGAGATTTTAGATAAAAAGACGAGTAATAAAAATAATAACCGGCTTCTGGAACTTTGCTGTCCCGGTTTAATGTTTCGCTTGAATTGTTTTACTCGGTTTATGAACTTCTTTCAGAGGCAAAACGTATTCCACCAGTGAGAATAATTTCTTAAAGAGATGTCCCCGACTATCTCCGATCACATCGGTTTAATATTATTCGATAAACTAACCCGCGGAGTGAGTGATTGGTGCCTCGCGTGAGTTTACTTCCCCCAAACGAATTTCGTTTATAATATTTCATTATTCGTGCAGGAGGAAAAATCAGTATAGCTCATAAAATTCTGAGGAAGAGAGAAAGTGCATTAAACAGAGTCATACACTGCCAACCAAAATTAATATAATTTTGTGTGTATATTCAGTTTCCCCTTTCACCCTGTAGAAATTAGAAGTGAATTTACCAATGTATAAAATGGGCACAGAGTAGTTCGTTCGCCCAGAAGAATTTACGTTACAATCCTAGAAAAATAGTTAAGAAATCAACTAAACCAAACTATTAGATGAAGTAAGTTACAGTTTTACGAGTCAAAGAGAAACTCAATATATAATATTTACAGCTATAGACTACTAGGAGAAAGAAAGGACGGAGAGTTATACATATATTTATAAGTCGCAGAGCAGAATTGGGAAATAAATGATAGAAGCAACCAGCACTCTTTAAATAAGTTATTAGAAGGACCTTTTTAGCTGACAAAAAAAATCTGGAAAACGTTAAAACTAATAGAAAGTCTGTATTGCAAGGAAACTTGCAAGACTTTTGTGAAACACTATTTTATATTCTCAATTCCGTTTATAATCCGAGAAAAGACTGAACTTAGACTTATCGGGGAACAGAACTTCTTTTTTCCAATTAACTTCTTCACGAGCTAACTGTAAGTCTATCTTCTGTGTTCTTAACTAAATTAAGCCGCCGTTGGTTAACATTGTAGACTTTTGTAGGACCTGAATTTGGATGGTAAGAGTAACGACCGGTAACGACTATCACCCATTCTGTAAAATTCGATTTTCGCGCTAAAGGCGGTTCATATCACAAGAATATACAACATGCATGCAAATCCGACTGAACTGGAAATGAAAAAAAGGTTTTATTTTATCTCTTCCATTTTTCGAAAAATTCAGGCGTGTTTTCGGGTTTTACAGATAAGCAACAATAATAAACTTGTGTGATTTTGCCGGCAAGTGGATTCTTTTCAGTTTATATTTTAAGGGATTTATTTATTGGCAAACAATCGATTATGACGTTTGGTGACTTATTAGTATTGTTTGTATACGAAACAGTTTATTGGTGTACTTTTGTTGTTGAAATTTTATGCGTAATGTTCTGATTACCGATTGTAAACCCACATGTTTGTGAACTTGGTATTAGGTATAACAAAAAGCTCGACATCACCACCCACGTGCTGCTCCGTTTTCGGTTCGTGCACTGTAAAAACTTATTGCACATCGCATTTCTAAATGATATGCAGATTACTATAGATTTTGTTCTTTTATATTTGATGTCTACAATTAATACCCATTTGGATGATTTTTGAAAAAAATATAGTAGGTTCAAGAAATTAAGAAAAATACTAATCAATAAATTATTTAGGTTTTGCATAATTATCCATGTATTTACAAACAACTTAAAAATGACAGAAGCTCTAATTTTATACGCAACGAGTGGTTGCAATGGAAATACCTTGTTAACTACTACAATAGCCAAATTTAGAGATAGGGGGCTTACCGTTGCCTAGTGATGAGCAATAGGTATGTATACATAGATGTGGGAATGAAGTTTTAAGTTGTGTTTACAAAGAACAGAACTTGTTTTTTATATTTTTCTAAACGCATAAATGTAGCAGTAGCTGCGAAATAAATGCCACGTAATATTTTATTTGTTCTAGTCAAAAGAGAGAAATGGCCGTAATGTATATCAAGTTTTCATCTGTATACGTTAATCATTTTGATTATTTAACTTTAAAATAACCGTTTTTGTGACGGAAAATAATAAATTGCAAAGATTAAGTAATGTCAGTCATTTCAGTATTTGTTTTAAAATCTGTTGTAAATTTTTACATAGATACTACATTCATGCTTTTGAAGACTTAAATTTAGTATTCATCACGATGGGTGAAAACTACGTTTACAGTTCTTGTTCTTGTTATTTAACTATTTCATCGAAAGAACGACATCCGAAGGTAAAACGTTCGTCGTAAGTCACCTACTACCTAGGTATTTTAAATTGTATTTTTCATTTAAAAAATAAAATTGCTGCAATGATCTCTCAAACACACTTTTTATTTGGAAATCCTGTAAATTCGGACATAGATTTTACTATTTTAACAACCGTGAAAAATAAACTACATATAATACATGAGAAAATAAAACCCTAGAAAATATCGTAGATATGGGCACGCGTGCGTGTTGGTTGCGAGTGACCTCGTATGCGATATCGAGGGGAAACGAAAGTCCGTGTGATAAATTTAAAATGTGTAATTCTGTAAGCTCTACTGTGGGTATGAGGTTTTTCATTTATTACAAAGAGCATGCAAATTTATCGCGTAAGTATTCGGTTGAATTTCAATGGGAGCGCTGTTGGTTCTTCGAGTAGTTTGTTTTATCTTCGATAGGTGACACATGTTTACCTATAGGGTTTTTGAAAGAATATGTAAACGCTTATATTATGTCAGTTGGTTAATCATCAAAAATGATTAGAGATAAGAAATATTGATCCATTTTTGACTTTTTCCTTAAACCAATTTAAGGTTTAATATCAGATTATTGACGAGGTCGGAATTGTAGCGCTTGTACGCTTCGCTGTTTTTGTTTGTGTCACTGTCTTGTATCCTTTTTTGCAGCATTCGATTCCTTACTAGCGTCTTTTTATTTACGGCAAATCAAGTATTTAAGAAGCCATATGCAGGGTAGCTATACAAATAATTACCATAGCTTTTGGAGAAAATACGCCAGGTGATCTAGCATAGGTATAATGTGAAATGATGAATACGTACCAAAATATTTCCCAAATGCCTATCTTTAATGAAGTTGCGTCGAAAAATTGTAGTTGATAATTATCCATACAGAGACACTAGATATATTGAATATATCGAATTTATTTAATACGTTTTCTCTTCATTTTGGTACTTATGTGATTAAGATATAGATATAGAGTGCAAGGAGAAAATTATATCCAGTGCTGGAGTTATATTTGGACAGTAAACCGTTGAAGAAATCCATAATGTGCCAATTTTCGAACTACACATATTTCTTTTCAAAGTTTTTCTTGGTTACTTGTTAATAAATCGAAATGAAATGACAGTGTTGCTTATTAAACCTAAATTAACTTTCAGTATTGAAAAAACTGAAACATATCAAAACTGTTTAACTGTTTTGTTGCAGTGTAACTTGCTAACACAAAAATAAAAGAATGTTTAGCGGCATTTCAAATTTTAGATTTGTGAAATGTGAAATGTGAAATGTGAAAAAATGCCATTGACCATTGAGACTTCGATTCAGACTCTTACTGACAACTCGGCCTGTAGTTGCACCTCGTTTATGTGGAATCAAATCGATAATAAAAGAGTTTTTCCCGCAAGTTGCACACTTTTCTTGATACACTGTATATCTATTGCTTGCTCGACTATGTGAAGGCTTTTTACAGCATCAATGGGACAGACCTGAAAAGTGCCCAGAGATTGAAGCTATGAATGTATCACTACAACACAAATTATTGAAATTCAATGCAACATAAAAAGGTGCTCCCCATTGGCCGTTTAATACTTTTGGCTTTTGGAGAATATAGGTATATTAAGACGAATCCTTGAGAGTTGACCTAGTGGACACAAAATAAATCAATACCGTCCCATTTGTGAGAAGTACTGAAGAACTAGAGGAGCAACTGGATCGACGTAAGTCAAACTAAAATCGTGATTACAACAGGCCGGGCATTCAACAAAGCAATATGGTGTGGTAAACCAGTTTGTTATACGTAACACGCTTATCACTAACGGAGGTATTCAGAAGATATTAAATGGCGATATAAATTGCAAGCGATGTGCAAAAACACAAGATATGGTAAAACCTCTGTGTCGTTCTCGATATAGACAAAATGTCTAAAGAAACCTTATTTTTCCGTAAGTGTCTTGTTGCATGGGGCAAAATGAACCTGAAAACTGACTTCGTAGTACTATGCTCATTTCTAAACGGTGAAAATTGAAGTGTTGAATTTTGGACAGTTTATAAACGAAACTTCATTTTATGTTCCTATAGAAAGAAAAGTTAAAAATTTTTTCTTAGAAAATGTCAGTTCGCTCATGAAATTGACCAACTTCACGCGTGCATAGCGCCAAGAGATTTACAGTTTTCGAAAAATTGTTTCAATAGAGACATAAAATATACCTTCTTCTACCAAAATCAAACTTTCGTGTTGCTAAATTTACTAGGATGAAGGTTTAATCGAAATTCTTCTTCAAATTCCACAAATTCCTTTGAAATGTACCGTGGTACAGCGAGAGCACTGCAAACGCAAAATATGCCTGGGTATGTGCTGCCGCCGCGTAGCGAGTGAGCGTAAACTCAGAGCCGCGTTGTCACATTCACTAGGTATCGAAAGCGCGAGCTTTGAATGTGCGTTGTTCTTGTGTCATAAATGTGCTACGGTATTGCAACACAGCTGATAGTTTGCTCCGATTTCTAACGGATACCTCACCGACCCGATGCCCCGCAGGTGTAACTTTTGACCTGCTTTGTAGGATTCTTAAAAGTCCTTGATAGGGGACGGATGGAAAAGAGAAGTAATGACTCAATTCTCATACAGCGAAGACGTCTTCATTATGTCAACGAGTGGTAATTATTAAAGGAAGCAGTTTCTTAATTTACTTAAGTAATGCCATTCTGTATTTTGCATGACCTGCGTACCTACTCAAAGCTGAAAATCTCCCTTAATCCTAACGCACGAGAACTTGATCTAAATTACTCATTTTCTCTTATAATCCGATCATTATATTTAAACGGTAGAAAACATTTTCTTATTCCCATTTCACCGCTGCACATAAAAATGATCAAATATGCCTGGGGCAGCACGCGAGATCGCATGAGTACAGCCCAGTTGAGCCCCTGTGAACCACCGAACTATAGTATGCGTCACGACCATTACATTCGGTGAAATTAACGTTGACAAACAACAATCGGCGGTCAACATTATTCATTCTCGGGTCGCTATGGCCAACTAACGCGACTGTCAAAAATTCGTGCAGGTATAAAAAACCACCTATGTAGTTGTACAAGTGATTGATGGATTCCTGTAGAGTCGCTCAAAAATTTACGATATAATTACGTAATTGTAAACAATTACTCGCGGGCAATTAATTAGCTAGACCTTTAATGGGTTGTCTAGTCCGTTTTCCGTTACCGCTGACATTGTGTGAATATGTATATTTATGTTACGCAGATAATGAAGTTGAAACATAAATTTGCATTGTAATAGTAATTGTACAGACCTTTCTGCCTCATTAACATCTATAAATGAATGCTGGGAAGACAATTATTTTTAACATTCGCAACTCATTTTCATAGAGTGAGTACTCTGTTCCCCGCGAAGTGCTTAAAAACTGTTCCTGTAGGTGAAAACATTTTAACATTTTCTCCGTTCACATTGCCGTGTCTTGAACAGGAACGCCTAAATCGAACTAAGTTATTCTTTACAAAAGTTTTTCTGTTACCTTCGGATGGTAGTAGTGAAGGAAGTGTTTTATTTAAAGTTAATTATGAAGTAATTGCGATATAAAATGCACAAAGGCGTTCGAATTGGGACTCCTGTAGGTGGTGCGTTGTGCATCTCTTAATTCCTCGTAGTTTTATTGCGCTAGCATTTATAGTACCTAGTAGGTATGGCAAATTAACATGGTAAATTGAAAATAGTCGAATATTTGCTTTCCGATGGTATGTAGGAATTCAGATTGTTTTACAGGAAATTCTTTATACAATACAATAATTTAACTTTTAAGGGAAACTTAGTTTTCCCTTTGAAAATCCTAGTTTAAGGCTTACAAACTGAGTGGTTTAATTCAGTAGCCTAGTACACTCAGGCGACGCAGGATCAAATTCGACTGTCGTAATTTTTAGCTTTTTTACTGTACTGTGCGACTCACTTGTTCGCGTGTCTCACATAAGCTGAAGGATGCAAAATGGTTGAATATATGTACAACAGACGTCGCCTTCATATCGTTTGTTTCTTTCTCAAGATTGTTCAGTCCCGTGTGCGTATTGGCATTGTTTACTATTATACAGAGCATCAGTGCTTTGAAACGCAGTAATAATAATGGGTTTAAATAAAGGGTGAGTGAAAATGTATCTCGTTGATGGCTCTGATCTTTTAGACCTGACCGATTTTTTGTTCATAAGAAAAAAGCTGAATCACTAGAACAAAACAAACCCACCGCGGCGAGACACGAACCCCTAGACTTGCACTTTCGTTGAGGACGCATTAACCAAATGAGCCACGACGGTGCTGCCGATCGAATTTAACTAAATGGTATTTATGTCCTGAATCGTGGTCTGAATCCCAGTATATATTGTATTTTGAAATTACGCGCAACATGAAGCCATAGTATGCTGCGAATGAGAGTAAAGCAGAGCTGCTCTGTATAGTAAACAATGCCAATACGCGCCCGGCGTGAACAGAAAAGTGTATCTTAAGCTCTGGTTTCCTTGACGTTGCTCTTTTAGTTAGATGGTGAGGAATCAGAGAAGGAGAATAGGAAAAGTGAATCTGAACTTTTTAAAAAACGGACTGTAGAGGGCGCATACCAAATATTAATCTGTCGTTCTGCTCACTTGTCCATTCAGTCGATTTTAATCCGCAACTCATTGTACTTCGCTAGGGGAAAGAAAAACAACAAAAATAACATATTTTTAGGTTAGAAGTCGTAAAATAAAATATATGTACCTGTTAATTTTTAAGTATAGACACACACGTGCGGCAATTCACGCCGCTATAAACCGTTGACAAACTGTTTTCCGCCGCACTAGCTACCGCATTCAATATAGCGGCACCGATACATTGCGTTGCGGCGTCCACCAAAACGCTACCTTAAAAACCGCCTACATCTGATCTGCATAGAACAATTTTTTTTGACGTCATTCATCACATTATTACGGTCGCAATCTGCCGGTGCCGCATTCGAGGAAATCAGAGCTTTAGGAACGTACCACTCCGAAGCGCTTCTGTAAAAGCGCTCTAAAGCTAAAGTCTTGGTTTTTAACAACTTTCCTTCGACGCAATCGCGTCGACGGAATTCCGTTTGCTGTATTTTAAAGGTACGGTTTCTATGACCTGTGCGCGGCGCAGAACTCACAATCTGCCGAGCGCAGCCTACTTCCGTCGGAATCAACAACAAACGTTTAAACGCAACTGAATTCTCAGCTCAGCGCGTGAGTTCGTCTCGGCTCATCTCTGCGTTGATGCGTTGATGCGTGCGCCCGAATCTGTTGCGGTTAGATTTCAGCGCACTTTTCTGTTGATCTCACAGCAGATGGCGTTGGTTTCCTTCCAATGTCGTCCCCTATAAACCCCAAAACCGTTTTATATAGTTCAATGAAAAGCCGAAAATATTCTTGAAATTTGTTTGGGTTCCCAAAGAGCCTTCTTTGAACAGTGATATTAAACTGTCCCTCCGTTTCTCGAGTCAGAAACATCGCGTCCACTTTTTTATTGGGTTTTTGTAACTTAAAAGTAACAGATCTTCATAATATCTATCTTCTTCGATAATTAATGCGATTATTGATGCTGTATTTAGGTTCGGTTGATACATCTTGCATGACCGACTCCCGCGAACTGACAAGCGCTGCCAAGCATGACACTCCAGAGACACGAAAAGCTCACGTAAAGTTCAGCTACGCTGATTTACGTTACGCCGTAAGTCGTGCGCCGCGCAAGGGTCATAGAAACCATAGCTTAAGTCTGTCCCTGTTTGAACGGCAGAAAATTTTTAGTTTTTTGTTTGGTGTAACTTAACAACAAACAAATATGCAGGTTTAATTTCAGCGAAGTCTGTCAGCGCAGTGCGTCGACGGAATCCGTCGGCGCAATTGCGTCGGCGGAAAGTTCTTAAAAACCAGGGCTTAAGCGTTATAGAACTCGCGCGTTTACCGCGGCCAATCATCCGATTGTTCGCTCATTTATTACAATCAAACATATTCATTTTATACTTTAAATGACTAAGACTTGTGGAGGTTGGATGCCTCAGTTTAATTGAGGCAAACCTGACAAACCTTTTGTTTAAAAAGCAAAATAGAAGAACGAAGTGAAAAATACTCCCTGGGAGTTTGGAACCCGGCCCAGCGGACTAGCAGCTCGATATACTGTCCTCTACTCCACCATATCGGAGAATTTCAAAGCTTACTCTGTGTTTACTTGGCGCGACGAACAATTTCTCAGACGAAAAGTGGGAGAGGGGTATCTCCAGCAAATACGTCGGAGATCAGCACCGAGCGACGCTAAAATATGCGTTTGCAGAGGTCTGGTTGTTAGCAAAGTATGCATTTATTTGTCCATGGATTTCAATTCTTATTGTTCGCAGTGAAAGTTTAAGTTTTGATACACCCCGGATGCTATTTTTTCCTCCAAAACAAAACCGTTAGTCTGCTATCAACAGTCAAAGAACACCACTGTTTAGTACAAAAAACGCACTTCATATTTTTTGCAAGAAAGAAAGGGGTACAAATATGTCATGTCTACATAGTATCCAAGTTTCAATACAAAATATTGTTGTTAACAGCGGAACGTCTAAATTATTGTACTCTTTCGACTGTGGTATACAGGGTGGTCACTTTTACAATGTACACCATTGGAATCTTCTAAACCCGAAGAGATTCAGAGTTGGTCAAATGGTAAGAAAGGTGCACATTTTCATGCTCTTTAAGGATCTGAAAAGAAATTCTGGATAGCTCTCGTTGTTCCTGAAATATCCTGAAAAAATTGAAATATTGCGTTTTCTTATTTCTTCCATATATTATTTATTACTCAAGCGAATGTGATGACCTTTGGCAGGTTTACATAAGTGGGTATGGGCTTTCCACTGGATGTTTCAAAATTTGTCTAAGCCTACTACATCTTCAAGTTTTCATGGTCAACTTTTGAATTTCTTATGGGCGCCATATTGGATTTTCATAAGGTTGGATAGAGAAAATAAATACAATTTCAACGATGTATCGCACATGGGTCATCTAACTTTCTGGAACACTAATTTCACTCCATATCTACAGAATCTAGTTGCCATGATTATGAAAACTCAAAGATGTAGTAGGCTTAGACAAATTTTGAAACATCCAGTGGATAGCCCATACCTACTTATGTAAACCTGCCGAAGGGCATTACATTTGCTCAAGTAATAAATAATATATGGAAGAAATAAGAAAATGCAATACTTCAATTCTTTTCAGGATATTTCAGGAACAACGAGAGCTATCCAGAATTTCTTTTCAGATCCTTAAAGGGCATGGAAAAAGTGCACGTTTTCTGTAATTTGACCAACTCTGAATCTCTTCTGGTTTAGAAGACTCCAATGGTGTACATTGTAAAAGTGACCACCCTGTATATGAGCCGAGATAGGAGCCCTAATAATACCGCATAGGTAAACGCTCGGGTTCTGTAACGCTTTAGTCAAATACAATACGCCACCTGTCACATTTTCCCGGATCGGCCCACATAATAATAATTATTTGAAGAAAATCGAAAAAATATTTTTAACGGAAAGTTACATTTTGTGGTTATGGCAGCCACCACAAACAGGGTAATGATGGCCAGACCATCATGTGGACGAGTTTGCTCTAAATTATTGTTTACGAAGTAGCAATGCCATCTTTACCGTTTTGAACAAATTTGTTTTAATGTTGATATGCATTATGCTGCTTTGCCTAATTCGCTGTAATCAGCACTGCAATTAAATTAAGCACACATTTGTTATACAAAGCTTTTAGCCTAACCAGAGTATAAATTGATTTTAAGATTATCTTGTAACATTTACAAGTTTCAGATACGACGTCACCAAGTAAATGATCATGTTACATACCTAAGTATATAATAATGGACTAACACAGTGTTTTAGATTTGATGTGATTAGGATGGTGTGGAAGTAGGTAGAGTTAAGTGCTTGCTTCGCAGCTTCAAAGCCTACGCGTATTTCGGTCTGTAGTACAAAGCGAGTAGCATTAGCAAATAAATTTTATAATAGAATTTTGCTTTTATTGGTGATCAGTTAGTAGTACTTCCGGTTTGTAATCAGCGTGTCTCCGGTTCGATACTCACAGACCTCGTTAATTTTTACGTTCCACTATTGATTTATCGACTATATAAGTCAATTTATAATAAATTTCGCCCTCATTTTCAGCAAAATAACATTATACCACAATATTCACTTATTGTCTCGTACATTACCTATACTCATATTAATGTTAGTATATTGTTTCTAATTTCGCGCCAAAGTTTAAACCAACAAAACTAGATGCCGCAGCGTTCGTTTACACGATTCTTTTGTTTAAACACACTTGTTAGTGACAAAACATGGCAGCTGTTCACTTGGGAACGTGTTCGGAAAACTAGTTGACCAGTTTTTTTATTATTCGGTCAACGTAATGTATAGACCGAAAATGTCGAAATATGCAATTCACACAGGGCGTATTTATTAATCATAAACCCATACGTTGATCAGAATGTATAAGCGTTTCAGCTTTGTGATATACTGTAGAATTTATTTTGCCCTATTTACTCTGGGTAATAGTCGTGTTAGTTGAAAACGCGTGCTGTGGGGAATTACGTCTGATGTTGATTTGAATTTACATTATAAATAATAAATAAATCTAAATTGTTGGTAAGTATTGTTACAGAACTGTAATTTGTTTACAGTAAATTGGAATTCACAAAGCGACATGCATTTATTATGTAGATCCTCTGGACTGCTAGATCTGATTATGTTGCATTGTGCAGTGAAAATGTTGAATGGACAAC
This sequence comes from Xestobium rufovillosum, assembly GCA_963966045.1. NCBI lineage: Eukaryota > Metazoa > Arthropoda > Insecta > Coleoptera > Ptinidae > Xestobium > Xestobium rufovillosum. The sequence goes on from OZ014494.1 coordinate 18,924,180, forward strand.
ATGGGAATAAAATAATCTTTTTCCCTTGTTATCGCAAATATAAAAATTCAGTAAAAAATTAACTCACAATCACAAGTAGCGCTAAACAAAGGTTTGAGTTTCCAGCCACTTTTTCCTTGTTTTCTAAATGAGTTTTAAAAATATTGTTTCAGAAGGTACGTAATTGAATAAAGACCTGATGGTATACTTTTCATTTGAATAATCGCTTTTTAATCGTTTGCTGAAATTCTTGTTTGTTAAATCAGAATTTGTGCACAACGAGCTTGCCGAAGCAAAAACCTTGTCAACATGTCACCCAAGGGTAGACAGATTTATCCTCGTTGTGAATACGTTCACTGCGTGGTCTTTCTGTTAAAAAAAAACACTCGCTGGATATTGATAACGTAACTGCAAGTAACTTCATCAATCAGAAAAGTGCTACTACAGTGAAACAGTTTATTTTTCCGCCATAACTTCGACGCGAATTAAAAACTAGTACGTTTGACGTATAATTACTTTTCGCTTTACGGAAAGTTTAAGGGAATAACGCCAATTTATAGATCTCCCGCGAAATCGTACCAAAGAAATAAAAGAATTAAAAACGAAACGTCGGCGATCTATTCTTGTTTCACGATACTCGTTCTTGATTTATACGCCCTTGCTATCTTTCTGGAGGTTTAAATGAGGTTAGAAATGGAACACCATTATCTACGTCAGTTGCTATGACGACTGCGATGTTCCTGACCTCCTATGCCATTCGTAATCGGGTTACTGCTTCGAATTGTAACAAACAAGACACATAGACGTCAGTTGTTGGAGGATTCGTAAAAAAAAACGTTGCTCATTCGCCCTCACGCATGTCGTTTGTTCGCTTGTCCAAGTACATGATTGTACGATGAATTTTATGGCAAATGTCCAATGTTTCAGTTCACATTGCGTTTTTTGTAACCCCTAGAATAAAATAATTTTATCTACAATAACCTTCAAATTGTATGATTACTTACTTGTACCTTTCCGAACGTATAATAGTGAACTGGAGCCAATCGAATCAGAAAATTCCTGTTGTAGCTTAATCGAGGTTGCTGTGATGCGGATAACGTCAAATTTATATTTACTTTGTCAAGAAATTATGTATGTATGGCAACGTCGTTCAGGGGTTACTTGCTTTGCACACTTATCTGGACTAAGTGTAACATCCTGTGGGTTTTTGTAGATAAAGTACAGTATTCCACTCTCGAGTTATGACCCAAATGCCATTATCACCAGTTCCATAAGAGCCTCCATATAGAAGTTACTCCACGAGTGAGCCTTGTATTACCTGCATTTTTCGCGTGGGCTTACCACAAACCTTACTTCGTTTCTGGCTGGTCGCCCCCCACACGCATTTGGATTCAAAAATATTGTATAACTGTAGTAAGTTATTCAAGTTGTAGTGATGGAAATTATGAAAAAAATGTTTTGCCAAAGGCACACTTTATCTGACGACTTTTCCACCTTTGGACCGAGTCAGACCAGGAGAATGAATACCCGAGGCGTAGTGCTTGCCACATTGCCCTCAGTACGCGTTGCGAATTTCAATATATCGGGACTTCATTAAGCATCTCTAACGCGCTTACCCGTACACTGCCATTAAGAAAGGATTCTATTACTACTAACTATACTTGGGCCGCTCAACATACGGAGTGATCACCCTGTAATCATAAGCTATAGGCAGGGCCACTATCAATTTAGGATAACCGAACTGCAGTGATGCGCTTTCTTTAGACGCAACGAAGTCGCATCACTCCAATTCGGTCGCCATAAATTAATATTGGCCCCGCTAGAGCACGTTCTTGCAGGGTTGTAACGGTGAAATTTTTCACTAAAACATTTTTCGGATTTTAATACTTATTTTATTTAAATTCATATAAGATTATGGTACTTACAACGTGCCAGGAATGTTTGTTATGCTATCTCTAACTTATTTCTTCCATTTAATGATTAGTTTCTCTCCTTAGCTGCCATCGCAGTTGTCTTTCGCAGATGCCTCCGTCCCAGTCCTCGGCCCTATCTTCTTAGGTCACTGTAGATTTTGTTTCACTTCTAGTTTGAGTTACCTTTATTAGTTTATCAGGTTGAATGAGATTTGCTGAGATTTACCTTTTGTATTACCCTGTTTTCTTGTGTCTTTGTCACCTAGCTGGATTCTGGATATTGCCTGTATCTGCTGGTTCTTTATTTTGTTCTCGTCATTATTTGATATTTACCCTCTCTCTGATCAATTCTGTGCGCCTTATTGTTCATCTTTCGGACTTTTGTATTTCATTTAGTTTACGAAATCATTGAGGTAATCTGTCAGACTTTAAGACACCTTTTGGGGTTATGTTTTGATTTTGCGATTTCCCCAGCTGTCATGTGTGAAGATCACCTCGATTGTATTGCTTTTCAGTAGGTCAGTGGTGTACTCATCTATTTCAACTTTCTAAATTGATGCTTTCATTTCTTTATGTCCTTTATTCTCTTTTCTTTCAACTCGAGAGGTTTCCTTAAGGTTTCTATCATCCTTATTATGTTTCTGCTCGGGGTTGCAAGTCTTCAGAGCGTTTCTTTCCATCTGTTTATTATTCTGCACCCGGCGACGCCTATGCTTTTTGATGTTGGTTTAGGGAGTTTGGATTTGGATTTTCATAGGTTGATCGCCGCGTATTCTTCACGTGCGCGTTTTTTTCAAAATTTGCAATTTCCGCTAGCCATTTCTCACTTCTAGTCCTACTTCGATTGTAATTGGTTTTGTGTGATCCGGAGAGTAGTGAAGTTATTTTTCATAGCCAAGATCATCATCATAAGGTTCTCAGTCCGAAGACTGGTTGGACGCGTACCTCCATTCTTTTCTATCCTGAGCTAACCTACGCATTTCCCTAAAAGTAGAACATCCTACATCCCTAACTATTTGAGAGCAGTAGTCTAATCTAGGCCTACCCCTACCTCTTTTTATTCCTATCTCTGACTCTAGTATGTCACGAACTATTCCTTCGTGTCTTAGAAGGTGTCCCACCATCCTATCTCTCCTACTCTTTATTGTTTTCCATACCTTTCGCTTTTCCCCAACTCTTTCTAATACTTCCCTATTGCTAACCTTATCTATCCACGGTATCTTCATCATGCGTCTGTAGCACCACATTCATAGCCAAGAAATTGGGATTTTTTCCGGACATATTCCAGACGTCTTTTCAACCTGGTTGGTTTGTAGGAAGCGTCGTCTACTCCCGATTTGGGGATTTTGGACCTTCGTTTTTGGCTGGGAGTTTGTTGGAAAAAAACCCTCTCGAGGTGAGCACGTGTTTCTTTCTTTTTCTTTCCTTCATTTGTTTAATTCTTATTATTAGTATTGTGTTGCCTTCTTCATTTCTCCTTTCCTTTGTCTTATTTTCTCTTCTAATTTGTCTTTTCGACATTTTAGGGTTTTTTTTTGGAGTGCAAATTTCGATTTGTTGCACTTTCCCGTGTTTAAGAAGCGCCGATCACCTGGTGCTGAGCTACAAGACTGATTTTGCTGTAGCAGCTGACCCGCACATTATCTCCTGGAAGGTCAGATATAAAGTTTGATTTTTACGTCGCCTGTCCGTCTGGAACCTCGCGTCCAACGGCTGGTTTTTATGTAGCGCCCGTCACAGCTTTTTGTGACCATTTTGTGTTCGTTTTTCTGTGACTTCGCGTCGCCCGTCCGTTCGAACTTTCGTCTCCGTTTTGCTAGTTCTATGTAGTTGCCTGGCCACGGCGTGTTGTGGTCACCTGTTTGCTCTTGTGGGCACTATTTTTTTGTCACTTTTGTCACTTGTTATATAATATAATTCAGTTAACTTTGTTTCTTTTGGTCACGTAGTTAAGTAGTTTATTTTGTTTGAAATTCATTTAGTCAATAATAATTTTGGTTCATTTTGTTTATAGTCACTTCAATAATTTTGCTGTTTGTAAATTCCATTTTGACTTTATAGTAATATCTATTTTTTGTATCGAGATTTAGCAACAGTCGATACTCCCGTTTGCGTCTAATTACATTGTAGTAGTTAGCGTGCGTGCGATTGACCCGTCGGTGCGCTGTGCGTGCGGAGCTCCATTCGTGTAGTGTATTTACAACGTCATCTGCGCCTATTTTTGATTTTCCCTTTTTTAGCGCAACGTTAGTACCGGGTGTCTAAATTCCACCCAGGTTTATGTTCATTGTTTTTTATATTTATATATACATTTATTCATTGATAATTAATTTGTTGATATACATTTGTTTTTTGGATATTTGGGTATTATATGATATACTATTTGACTACGTTTTTTTCTTTTGTTATTTTATTGTGCCCTATTGTGTACCAGCGGCTTTTAGGAGTTGTAGTCGTTGTGTGTTGGCTACAGAGGATCAGCCAACAACTCCTTGGCGCCCTTTTCCTGTTTTTAGCCCACCCCATCTTCGGCTTCGAGCATAGCTGCGGGAGGATCCTCCATTGTGGCGTTAGTCTTTTAGGTTACGTCACAGGGTGATCACTCCGTCTGTTCGGCGGTACAAGTATAGATACAGATTTTACAAGTTTATATTTTTGTGAATTATACAGTGAATGTTAAATATTTTAAACTTGAATAGTATAAACAGAATCTTCAAAAGTTTCTGGTTGAGAATAGTATATTATACATCAACCAATAATGATATATTTTAAGGCTAGCAGTGAAAAAGTACGTTATTGCGATTTATGAAGCTTTCTAGATCAAAAACAAAGTTTTAAATTGTAGACTTAAAGCACTGGCGAAGTACAAATCCACTACAATTTTTACTGCTGCAAGTTTAGAGCTCAAGGCACTGGAATTTTATCTAACATCTCTCAAATGGTACCCATATGTTGTTACTCAACACAAACTCTTTGCAATAATAATTAATGCAATTGCATATTTTTTATTAATATGCTTTATGGTGATGCGTAAAGCTTTTGTTATGAAACAAAGGCCAGATTCCGTTTTAGTAAAGATGTACGTGCACTTGCGAACGAAATGGATATCTAGCATCATTTTTGCATTACATGCAAATGTGACTGTCATGAAATTCTTGTCACAGTAGTAGGTAGTATATCGAACTCGTACATCTTTAGACGCTTCTTTTACGTAAATGAATAAAATACTTACCTACCTCGTTTGAATTTATGTGATTAACCTTAAAATGGTAGGTAGGTACATTTTTAAAGGTACATTCGAGATCGCATTTTACCCAAGAATCTTTTAGTCCGAAAATTGAAGAAAAACATAAATTTTCCAAATTAGCTTCGTCGCATAACATACAAATTCTTTCATTGCACCTTTATTGTACATTCTGGAGAAAAATGTTATATGAGAAACCGCATTGATTTGAAATTTTCTATTATACATATAAAATTATTTTCGCTACAAATTGTTCTATTTCTTCTTCACAACGCACATGTTTTTAGATGGAGCATGCTGTATTTCATTGCATTTTTTGATTCCTAATTTAATTTTGCTACGAGATTGTACAAGAAATTTTTGCATAAAGTGAATATTTCTTGTTAGAAGTTTTTCAATATTGCATGTTTCGAATGTGCATGGAAAACCGTAGACCAATGGTTTCGTCCTTTTGGGACTCATCAGTACGGTGCTTTGCCCTACACACTCGAACTATGCAATATTGCTTGCTTTATATATACTTACACGCTTGGTGTAAGTATTAGCAAGAGCTAATTATATGCCGAATTATGGGGCGGTTATGAATATTTCTTGTGTTACCGGCATTTTCTATTAACGAAATTGAAACGACTTTTCTTAATTTAAAGGTATTTTTTTCATAGTTTTCTTAGATAAAAAAATATGCAACTTCAGTCAAATCAAATAAGGTAAGGTGACTTGCATATGGTATGGGGCAGCCTGTATTATATAGTGAAAGTAATTTTACGTGATAGTGTGAAAAATAAAATAGGTTATCTTACATTTTTCTCTAAAATTTATAATAAAGGCGTAATGGGAGAATCTCGCATTATAGACGTAAGTATATGTAGGTATAGTTCTATTGATTTTTAGTTGCTGCCGAGAAAATGCACAGATACCTCTACCTGTGTTTCATATAAAATTTTACTGATGCATGTCAACAAATTTTGTACATTACGAAACTATTATAGCATTATTGATGCACAATATAGAACTTTTATACTTACGGAAATGGCGTAATTTCTGACAAAAAGGATTGTGTTCCATGTCCTCACGCAATTTGGAAATTACACACATATTCGTCAGTTGGGGGGCGTATCAGTTTTATAACTTAAGTGAGGGAAACACGATATCGGGTAATATTTTAAAGGATTCCATGGAAACCCTAAAATGATGTCTGGTATATTGAAGTAAGGGTAAATCACACATGTGAATCTTGCATTGTGTAGCATTAAAATAACTTCTCAATGTCAGTCTAAAATGTTACATTAAGTACCTAGCTTCTAAAACAGATTACGTCCGTCATACACAATGCACTTTTAAGTTACTAACTACTTGACCCGTGAAATCGATACTACGTTACGCAGCTATGAATTTTTAAATGAAAATGTCAAAAAATCGCTGTGTTATTGTATAGCTCATTTTTATATCATCCGTACTTTGAGTGTTCCTGTTGGACTATTATTCACCTTCCTGTAGCCGTAGACTACTTGGCTCATAACCTAAATCTCTTCAGAATTAATATTAAGGTATAATTTCTGCCCCAAAAATAATTTTGAATAGTTTTGGTTGTATTTAGTCTAGCTCTAGCCGCATAATCAACTTTCAGTTTTGATGTATATTCGCGAGTTACAAAATCGATTTATTTCTTCTAACCGTGCCCTATATAAAAACATAAATCCAGACCCATGAATTTATGGAATGTACGAAGTGCTTATTAAATTGTTTTTGAGAGAAACAATCTGTAAAGTAAATGTTTACCGGATACAGCGAAAATTATGTAGTAAGGTGAACGCTGGTACTAGGTATCAACAGCATACTGAAAATACGTAAATTTACTCGATTCTCATTTTCATAAAAATTAATGTTTTTCAGCACGTTTCAGAAAAACAGAGCTTCATTTTAATTCATTTTATTGGCATTTGAGTTATGCATGTATCTAATTTTTATTTCTTTCTGTTGCAGGTGAGTTTCATTCGGTTACTCTCTTGTGTAATAATTTGAAGAGTTTGGTAAGTCGAAATAGATTAGTATTTGTGGTGCATTATGCAGGAATGCCGAATGGGATTGAACCCTTGTTCTTGAAGCTTAATACTCTAACTGCATACTTAATACTTTTTTCCATAAAAAATTGATTAAATTATAGTAATTGTGATTCTTGTACGGCAGGAATCCATGCCAATTAGCATTGCTAGGATAAATGGCGATCGTTGGCAGAGTAAGTGCTAAATAATTTTCTAAATCGTAACAGGTGCATACGATAGCCCTCTAATCAAATAGTTTGACCCTGTATAGGTATGTATTAATTTCGTAACGTATTATATTCTTAACATAATAAATTAATCTCATCTTCGTCATATAAATTGAAAAATAGCGATGACAAAGCGCATCCATGCCTCACACAATTCCGAATATCTTCTCCAATTTGCACAGATTATGTATTCTGTATTATGTATGTCTTCTAAATCTGTAACCTTTAATTTTTCTATTAGTTTCTCTATTACTCCTGTAAAGATTCACGCACGGTGGCGGTATACTGCTCCCGTAGGCACCGTGCTGCGTGTGAGCACTGAGCTGAGAGAGGCTCCCAAAGTTCAAGCTCGTTGCCCATTTCCATATTTCATCTTAATCCGAATTGGTCTTCCACTAATATTTCTTCCGCCTTTTTCTACGCCATTCTCTGATCGATTATAGTTAAAATTTTTGACGCGTGGGAAGTAAAACTATTAGTCCTAAAGCTTTAGATTTCTGACATCCACTTTTCGGTAGAGTTACCATGATTGTGTCTTCTGAAATCACGCTTGCCTGGCATATACAACTATCTACTTACATAGACTCCAAAATTTAAAGTCTATGTCTGCAATTTATAGTCTGGCGATTTAATATTTTTTTTTATTTTTGGCCTCGCAACCTCCATGTCTTTCGCTCTCTCCATGCATCTTCCTGGGCTCCTCGACCCCTTTTTTCTCCACGACTTCTCTCACTTCTTCTGCGTCTCCCCTGTTTCTTCCTTACCTGTAGGATCCATTCCCAAACACATTTAGACCACCTATCCTCAACCACCCTTTCTAGATGGCAGTGCCATATCACTCCATAAAACAGAATTTTGTTGTCGTATGACATGTTTACCTTGTTGTTATTAACATCTGCTTGAGAACTTTCTGTTTCAGGCAAAGCTATTCACAGGTACTTAAATCTGTCACATTTTATAGCTTCACCATCAAATATCATTATTTTCATTAGCTTCCACCGCCAGATACTCTGTCTTCTCCATGTTTATATCTAATCCCCTCTTTGCATACTCCTCTAACTTCCTGGTCATATAATTGGAACCATTCCCGTCGCCTACTACAACCTTTTATCTATGCCTTTCCCTTGTTTCCGATTAGAATATCTCCCATCACGTTGGCATTAGGTCCGATTTTTTTTAAATTTCTCATTATGTTACATGGTTCATCAATATACATACTGCACTTAATTTATCCTCAACTCCTTTGCGTTTGTTATCAACCGTTCTTTAGTTTTTCCACATTTCAAAATAGTTTGCTACTTGCTAGTTGCCCTACTTTAACTGTTTTTATTTTTCCGCCTAGTGTTGAAAAATAATGTCTAAAGAACTAATTTCTTTCAAAAACAGTTCGCTTTAATAACTAATTTTTGCCGCATTCAACACTTACAAGTAAATATAATCAAGTTTTAAAACTCATATCAAACAATTAATGTACCTACTGGCGTGACTTTGCGTTGCCCTGAATTAAATACGACTTTGGTCGACCTTCGGAGGGTAATCTACTCATAAATAGGTATCCTGCGTGTGTGTATGACAACTCTTTACTTTTTAAACGCGACATGTTTTGAGAGTTATGCTCGTGCTAGAGCAGTAAAAGCTGAATTGAGGTACATAGTTATTTGTTAGAAATGTAAAGGAAAACTTCTATCATCACGCACGTATTGACTAGGGAGCCGCCAGGTACCCGTCCGGGGTAGTCTCCGATGAATTACGTGTCTTTTTCCCGTTCCATTAAGTATACATCTTCGGGGAAAAAGTACCTAACGTGTTTTCGTCCGCCAGTCACAGTACGAAACCAATAAAATATTAAAATAAAGGCGTGTTACACTTTTATGGCTGCCATTTTTCAGGTTTTATCCACATATCCAGTCGTTTCCATTAATAAAACTTTTATTTCTACGAAATTGAGACACGCAATTTAGAATATGCCGCGTATATACCTACATACTTTTATGTAAAATGGAATTCGCATTATGGCAGTTTGGAATTTGAATTTATCTTGGTATTATTTTGTGGGAAATAGAACGTACCTTATTTTATTGTGTGGGGTTCAAATGACTCGACAGTTCAAGCTAAGAATATGGTGATACACAAATAGGTACCAACAGGCTGATTCTAATTGAATCAGCAAGTGGTATTTTTTATCCTGTGAAATACTTTTTGCCAATAAATTTACAATAGGCGTGGTGGTCTAGTGGTAGAGCACTAGTCTACAAATGGGAAGTAAAAAATCGAACTAATTTTTGGGGAAAAATCGTAAAGGAGTATTTACAAGAGAAGAGCGTTCATGGTCAAGACATGTGAAATGACTACTGCAAGTCAGGGGACCTGCTAACATCTTGAAATCTTTCGAAAAACATGATTTTCAATCTTATGGTCTTAATTTGTGTCAACAGTTTTGTAATTTGGACAGATGGTCGTGCTACCTTAGATCATTTCTTAGATCATTCTGGTAGTCATCGCCACAATATTCACCTCACCAGGAAGTTGATTTTGATGAGAGTTTGCTCCTTTTAGATGTTCTAGACATCAACTCTTATGCAGTCATGACAGAGCTACGATTATTTCCAATACTGTAATTTATTTATTTTTTCATTAGTTAATAATTTCACCTATTTAATGAATTAGAAAGAGAGTGTAAAATGTTCCAGCAGTGCATGTGCCTGTCTGAAATTCAATGCTTTTTGTTTGCCGAGTAATTTTTACGTAGATTCCAATATTTGCGAGGAAGTTTCAAATTTCGAACTCCATTGGGAATTTACCGAAGCAGAAGATACAGAAGTAGGTATGTATATAAAAGTTTCATAGAATTCAATTCTAAACTGTTTTTCTTTACCCACTATTCGATTTCGCATGCATGTAAAATGTACAGCATTCTAGAATTTCTGTGCATATACGTATGTTTTATGCAGTGGCGTAGGTTGAGTACAGTATGCAATATTTAGGGATGCGATGGAAATTAAATGTTTTGGGAACGTTTATGCTATAGAGTACGGACTAGTTTTATCTTGTAGGAGAATTTCGTAGCAGGTCGTAAATGCGACGTAATTTCTAAAAATATGGTACCTACTCGAAGAGCTATCTAACGGCTTCGATCGATAATCCTAGCGGAGAGGTCTATTATTTGCTACCCCTTTATAGGAAACTGTCCTGAGAAAACCACGCTACAAGAGTATCGCGTATGCTATTTTAACTAACAAACTCTATGTGCGGTTTGATTTTCTCTGAAAAAAAAAAACAAAAAAAGACAAAAAAACAAAAAAGCACAAAAATGTCAAATATTTCATATCTTTTTATACGTTTTTAATAAACCTAAATGCCTGAAATTCATAAAATTTAAAAAATTAATATTTGAACTAGCACAAATTAAGCAAGACTATTTTAAACGTTTATTCTGATTTTCCTAACACTGGAATATACTCATTAATTTATAGACAACCAATCGCACTTCGAATACACAAAAAAATCGATAATAAATATCGTCCGAAGCAAAATAATAATTATGAAAGAATAAATCGAATTTTAATGCTTCTAACCAAGCGCTTTGTGGTGTTACGAGAACTGAAACGTTGTGTCCTCGCCTTACTGACGCTTGCCTGAGAGAAACAGCGCGAAGCATGAGACAGAGCGTGGCTAAAGAGTGGGGCGTTCGATATTCCTTTTCTCCTCTGCCCTTTTTCTCAGACTGCTCCCCTCCTTTCGTTTCACTTTTCGTAACACTCGCATTTGCCAACACAGGAACTTACTCTACCGAGACAAAAGAAATTTCACTTCAAAAGTCTTTCAATCAGGTACATAATCACACTCCGAAACAGAATCCACCGTAAAGGAACCACCGCGTCCCATCTAACTAATGGGAGATGCCAGGAAGCAGTTGCTTCCATGCACTTGTTATTGAGCGACGATTCGACTGTTGAAATGGAGTGGAGTAATTTACCGTGCCGGCCGTGTGCTACTTACCTATAATAAAGCGTCGCAGATGTGACTTGGCATGCTGCATCTCGAACGTAACAGAAACCATATCATAGATCAACTTCCAAGCAGAATTTAAAGAAAAATTCGTTCAACAATTTCCTGAAAAGTTGTACCATCAGTTGTGAAAATGTGTCTCTTTTATCTTAAATTTGTGTGACCATTTTCGTTAATGAAAGTAGTATGTTGTAGTTTGTAGTAGTTGTTTGGTTTTAATGTTCATTAAAATTAATGAAATAGGACAATTTTGTTGTGTACGGAGCTCTTGACTGGTACTTATTTATAAATAAAACTCGCAATTCCCAATCTTGGAGGATCAATTATAGTTTAGCAGAAGAAATGAAAACGCAATAAAAATACACAAAAAAACTAAATTTCACCTCACGCAAGAAAAGCTGAAGCTAAAGTCTGTCTTTGTTTATTTCCGTACTCCTCAGAGAAACCTTTGTCAACCGTTATATTCGTCACTGTTTTTGTTGGTATGTCGGGTTGACATTAATTTGCAAATTTGCTTCTATCGTATGAATTTACAAAATGTACTTTTTTATTTCTTTGGTATATCTTAGATTAAAATAAAGCTCGCACGACTATCATATTGAAGAAAATTTCGTTGTGGAATCTGTGAAAATATTTAGAATTTCTGTTCACTAAAGTAATACGTTTTCTTATTATTTGCGTTGAGTAACGATAAAAAATTCCAATACTGCATCTTTATCTGATAATATTAATTGACCTGAACGATTCTTAGGACTGATCGGACTCGAACCGACGACTCACCCTTATTAGTCTGTCGCTTGAAGCTTGTCCACTAATTTATTATTAAATCGGATTACGATTTTAATTTGCGTAAAGTAGAAATACGCTACGTTAAAAATCTAATGTTTTTGTCTTTTATTAAGGTCACAGTTTATGTTGTCGAACAAATCTAATTCGAACAAGTTTCCGTTTCGACAAATGTTCGGGAATTACATTTCAGGCAATAAATGTCATCCATAAATTTTCCAGGTAAACAGAGATGATGGTTTACTGCAAACTTATCACCAATTTGCTAAATGTGACCATAAATTTTCAGTTCGCTCAGCTACCTAACCTCAATGCAAACTTCACTCAGTAAATCTATGCTGAAATTTAAACCCCTTTGGAAATCTGAAAAATGGGAATAAAGATCTTCGTAGTAAGTAAACCTTTTTCATTAAATTAAAACAGGGAACTCTTACAAGTTGTATAATTAAATTTCTGGGTTTTAATTATCCGCAATTGTTTAAAAAAAGTTGTTAGTAGGCGCAACAATCTCACAGTTAACCTTGTCACAGGTACAAAGGTACACTTGTGTTCCATGAGAAGAACCAGGATGCATTGAAGTATTGCTCTTTATTTTATAAATGTCAGTTGTCTTAGAATCCAAATGTAGGAGTTAATAAGAAACATGAATTAATATGATGACCTCGATGATGACACTTTTTATCTTGGAAAGGTATACCGGCACAGAAATACTAGGTGACTTAAAACCCCCTACTTCCATTCGCTTATGATACCAGAATCTGTAAAGGCATCAAGAAAGGCGAAGCTCATTTTATCAAATTTCAGAATATACACAGTTCATGGAATCAACGAGGCCAAAATAAGATTTTGCAATAGTCATCAGACAAAACTATAGAGATAAAGTCGCCCGTTGGAAGTTGTCAGGTCAACTTCTTCTGCCAAATATAAAGATATTTATCATTTTTATTTTATTTTTCCTACAAAACATTAGCCGTTTCCAAACGCCGTCTGGGCAGAAAAGTTTCCTAGTAAAGTTGTTGGAACGCAAATCAAGAAAGCGTGTACAGTCCAACAGATTTACGTTGACGAGTGGTGAGGTTGCGCATTAGCATACTTTACGGATGCAATAAAATGTCTTGCAGTACCAGTGGCGCAGGTGAAATTTTCAATGGACCACATAAGTGTGTCGTCACAAACGTCAGATTTTCATTCCAAACAAAACAAAGCCACGTGCTTTCTGACGTTTTAACCTAACCTCTGAAATATAATTATAGTTGTTTTAAAGTTTTTACACGTAAGCCCAACACCCAAATTGACAATAAACTGTTTTCACTGCAAAACGTCTATAATTATATTGCAAAAACTAGTCTAAGACGTTGCAAATAATATCGATAAACGTCAAATGGCACGTGCTTTTGTTTTGTTTGGAATGCACTTATGTCCTGTATTACCGGTGAGCTTTTGAAAAGGTAAGGTGGCGGGTTGGAAACGGAAAAGTATTCATAACAAAACATATTAAACAAGAAAATCACTAATAAAATAGATCTCAAGCACGTAGTTAACTACTTAATTTGTTTCAAGAAAATGTGTCACCCTAATACCCACTAATCAAAATTGTCTAGAATGCGCATCACGTAATGCGCATACGTATCTGCGCATCTGATGACAAATACTGATGACAGTCCAATATAAATTCGCGGCTCTGCCTGTGCAGATAAATTAGGTAGGTCTACTTACAAATACTATAATTTTGTAATAACCTAACTCTGTTTTAGCAGGTATCCGAAAGTGTACATAATCGGTATCATATAAGGTTTTGATCTACAACAAGAAACGTGCCTGAAATATTTTACCTCTGACCTTTAATTTTCAAATAGTCGTATTAACGATTTCGTAATTGGATAATTGGGTGTAAAGCAGAGTTAAAAACCCCTAAAATTTGAACAAAATACGCACGAAAATAGCTCTCAATCCCCGATCCGTTTATTTACCCAAACTCTTCAGTGAATACTTATAAACACGGTAAAAGTACATTAAATACGCTTTTTAAACAAAACCCTCCACATGCCCAGCAACTCATTGCTTAATTTTGGAACACTAATAGCCCTCTTTCCAAAAAGCAGACGCACAAACTAACAAATATCAACAAACCGTTTACTTATTTATATACGTACCTACTCCTAAATTTATAGAGTTTATTTTCAGTCAACATTTCTGAAAAAGGAAGGAAATTTATTGTAACCAGAAAAAGACAAACGAGATATAAAGTATAATTAACTGTAGATGATTAAAGTTAATTTTCTAAAAAGAGTCCATTGTTAAGTCGCAAACTTCCAGTTACCTCCGGAATATACTGCATGGGGCGTTACAGACTGACAGTTTGTGTGACACGGGGGGTGACAATGAAGTCACCTTTAACGAATTCAACTCTTCCCCATTGAGAAACAGTTTAAAACGGAGAAATACTGAAGCAAATTTTACTTGTTGGAGAACTTTTTATCTACAAGTATTATGCTGCGTATGTTACCTTTCAAATATTTTTATCTTCTGTGAGAGAATATGGTATAATTTTTGTAACTTTTTTGGAAAATACAATATTATGTGCTATAACGTTCATGTGTTTGTTTTTTATTAGGCTGGTCGTACATTAGCGGGTTATCAGAGGGGCGGGATGGGTCTGCTCGGAAAAATATAATATTAAATTCAAGGTTTTCAATGGGAGCTAGCATATTGAAGCGTGTTATGTCGCGGCAGAGTTTCCTTCTCTTTCTCCATAAGTGTTGAAATAGTACTGGACCATCCACATTTACGGACATTTTCACCAAAATTTCCAATGTATCACAGCCGTTGTTGAATTTTTGCAAACAGTCGGTAAGAGGGAATTGCGCGTCCAAAATATTACCATTAACAGAACCAAATGGCCATACATAAATTGCATGCCTGCCATTTTTGCATTTTTGCAAAAAGAGGTATGCTTATTACACTGGCCCGACAAAAAAAACCGGACACTCTCAGAATTACTATTTTAGTGAATAAAAAACAACGGACGGTTTGAAATGATATTTAACTATATTCTTTTCATCTTAACAATAAATAAAAAACAAGAAACAAAATGATTCGTCAACCAAAACCTAAAAAAAGTATTTTTTAGAGATCAACTGTTACTTAAGAACTTGAAAAGACAAACAAAAAAAATAGTAAAAGGAAAAGCACACTAGTAGAACCAAATTAATAATGGGTGTTACCACCACGAACTCTTATTACTTCACTTAAACGTTGTGGCATGCCCTAAATGAGGCTATCAATAGATTCTTGGGGTATGTGTTCACATTCTTCTTGAAGCGCCATTTAATGTTTCTGGTAGGGGTTGGCGACGTCTAATCCTTTTCCCAAGCTGATCCCACAGATCTTCAATGGGATTCAGGTCTGGACTATTGGCTGACCATGGGAGACATCCAATACCAACCTCTTCACGGTACTCGGTAACAATTCTTGCTGTGTGTGGGTGGGCGTTGTCATCCATAAACACAAAATTGTCCGCTATAAATGGCATATATGGTGTGACATGGGGTTCCAGTAACTCAACAATGTATCAGTGTGCAGTCATTGTTCCATTCTAAATGAAAATCAATTCTGTGTGAGCCCTCAGAGATATTCCGGCCAACACCGTAATGCTACCACCATTGAAACTGACCCTGGGAGATATACAACATTGACTGTACCGCTCGCCTGGTCTTCGCCACACCATTTCACATCCATCTGGTGACCTGACACAAAATCTTGACTCGTCCGAGAAGAGCACGTTCCTCCATTGATGTTCGTCCCAATCTACGTATTGCCGCGCAAATGCAAGTCATGCTCTGCGATGTTCTACGGTCTACAGGGGACCCGTAGCTGGCTTTCTTGAAGTCAAAACATATTCGTTTAGCCTTTTCCGAACTGTTCTGGCTGAAACTGCCACTACTCGAACTTCGGCTAACCGTCCAGCAAGAATAGGTGATGGCAATGCTCGATCGGGCAGCGCAGCAACATGGAGAAAACGGACATCTTGATGGTTCGCAGTCCGTGGACGACCAGATCCGCTCTTCTTTACAAACCCATGAGTTTCACGAAATCGCAAGAGTACATTTTGCACTGTGCTACGGGGTATATTTAGCACTTGAGCAATATACCGCACTCTTCAGCCATCGTGGCTTAAAGCAACAATTTGTGACTAAATTTCGGGGTGCATTGTATGGAAAATGTTAAAAGCTGACATTTACAAATGAAATTTCACCAAAAAACCAATAGAAAATAGAGAGCAGCATAATAAGGTAAAAGTTTTTGATGTTTCAATAAAGATGCATGAAGAGTAAAAATGCTGATTTGGCTGTTTAGGCTTACGAAAGGTGCAATATTCAGCTAAAACTTTCTTTTTCCTCACTAGTAGGGCAATCGTTAATTATTTGCGCAAGTTAAGTAACATAAAAATATTGTAGGGCCTCAAAATAAAAATAAAAACATGTGTCCGTTTTTTTTGTCCGGCAGTGTATTTGATGCTGTATAACGGATACTAACGTCCAATACAAAATAAGACAATCCCGTCACGTGGGACACATTAAGGCCCGGTTTTTCAAAGAATCCAACACCAGATTAAGTCTGACACCGGCTTTGTTGCTATGCTACAACCAATCACAGAGCCGGTATCATAGCAACGAAGCCGGTGTCAGACTTAATCCGGTGTTGGATTCTTTGAAAACCGGGCCTAAGAGTCCTGCAAACCCCTTTAGAATGAACCCGAAAACTGACTTCGTAGTGCTATGCTCATTTCTAAAAGGTGAAAATTGAAGTGTTGAATTTTTGACAGTTTATAAACGAAACTTTATTTTATGTTCCCATTGAAAGAAAATTTAAAAATTTTATCTTAGAAAGTGTCAGTTCACTCATGAAATTGACCAACTTCACGCGTGCATAGCGCCAAGAGATTTACAGTTTTCGAAAAATTGTTTCAATGGCGACATAAAGTATACCTTCTTCTACCATAATCAGGCTTTCGTGTTGCTAAATTTACTAGGATGAAGGTGTAATCATGGTAGAGCGAGAGCGCTGCAAACGCAAAATATGGCTTGGTATGTGCGACTGAGCATAAACTCAGAGCGCCGTTGTCTCATTTACTAGGTACCGAACGCGCGGGCTTTGAATGTGCGTTGTTCCTGTGTCCATAAATGTGTTTAGCGCGACGGTGTTGCAACACAGCTGATAGTTTGCTCCGATTTCTAACGGATTCCTCACCGACCCGATGCCCCGCAGGTGTAACTTTTGATCTGCTTTGCCGGACTCTTAAAAGTGACCTTCTTTTACTTCTTTGTTAATTTAGATGGAATGCACATTAACTTTGAGATGAATAATCATGTTTTTTCCTTTTTGATAGCACCGTCGATTGCTCTAGGCCTCTAGGGTATAGCTTAGAGATGGTGCGTTTTAGGTTGATCTTACAGGTTTTTTCTATATTATTGGCGAACCATTTTTCTTTCTTATTTTGAGGGGAAATAAAGCCCAGCAATGATTATCACTTTAGCGTAAAAATTAAATTTCATGTTTCGGATGAGGCAAGTTAACAAGTTAAAATTCCTCCCATTCTTCGGTATGATACCTACTGTAAATATATCTGTCATTGGTTTTATAGCTGTACGTACATGCACTATCCGTCAATGCAAAACACGTACAAAATTTAGACATAAAATTAATTTCATGATAATACAACGCCGTATTGTAACGGTTATGCCGCAATCGAATGCCATCACACGCACTCCATAATCTAGTCAGTCCAGATCCATCCGTCACCGCTAATTTTAATGAACATGTGTTATTGATATTAAGTACGAATATGTGTGATGGCACTTATTCAAGCGTACGAAACACCGCAGTCATCTGAATGAAAGAGGGGCGGATGTAAAAATGAAATAAAAGACTAAAACTCGAATATGTCACTTGCAGTGTTTAATGTAACAATTGAAGATTGAGTGACAGTTTAATTCATTACACCGCTCATTATTCTACAAGTATATTGATGCCAAAACGGTGTATAAATTTATATCAGGAAACTCATCCCGGTGGCACTATTATGTTCGGGGACAATGCAGTCGGAAATTGTTATGTCGGCTACTTTCTGTTGAATAAACAGCCGCCAGCTTCGATTAAAACTGCAATTACGCAAATGCTTTTTATCATTATGTAAGGATAACAAAAAGAAATCCATTATCACGGTCGTTAATATCAGGGTAATCCGGTCTGAACTAATCGACCTTTTGCTATTAAATTTTATTGAATAGCGGCGTTTAATTTTGGACCCTATAAAAACAGCGCTGGAATGGTATATTCCCAGTGGTTCAGAAAGTTGTAATTTTCGTAATTCCAAAGTACCTACTTACTGTAAATATAAGTTTAGCAGTTAGCGAGTGCTGCCTCTAGCGGTGACGGTTTAAATCAATGCTCTTCTTGATTGAACCAAATAGAGCACTGCCAGTTAGGAAATCCAAAGCCTATTTTCGCTTGTAACTGTAATTATTATGTTATTATGCCATTACATCTTTAAAAATGCAATTTATTGCTCTTCAAAAAAGTTTTCGTAAAATACCATTTGTTCTTTCAATCTAGAAGAAGAGATTCTATGAAATTGTTCTGCAAACACTCTGTGTAAATCAATTTCTATTTAAAAGCCTTCTGGGACTTAGCGGAATACACATTTCTCTCTTAATGAGCAAAGTTTGCCTAGTCCTTGTTCCAAGAGACAAAACCATCGTAACGTTTATGTATGTATAAGTCTATTTTACTTCAGAATTATTTCCCTTATTTTAGAAAAGATGAATGAATTCAACCCTTATACTATCTAACCCTTAAACGCCGCCTCTCTGTCCTTCCTTCATGTCGATGACAGGTGTCTGTATTTATCCTACGTATTCATGGATCGTAACTATGTAGCATGCTTGTCCAATCAATCATAGACGTACGAATTACGGAATTGATATTTTAAATTATTAAAAAGTGATGCTTGTTTGTAAGGGTACAAGGTCCAGAAGATTATTTTTTAAGAAAAATTGAAGAGAGCTGTGAGATACTACAAAGTCCATATCTTCATCTCCGGTGACTAGAAAAAAGTAAGTCAAAAATTAAATCCGCCACGTCGCATCGAAAAGTGCATTTTTGGACCGTTCCCAAGCGAAGATGCACTCCTCTCCTTTTTCTTTAACAACTTTTTCAAATGCTGGCCAATTTCAATTTTCTCGACATATATCGAATGAGCTAGTTTCGGAGAACTGTATTCTTACCTCGAATCATGCCGAGCATCCCGCAAGAAAGGAGGGCCACCTTAAGAAAATAAACACGTACTTTTTAACTTTTGTAACCCCCGAGCAACCCTTTTCGGCAAATCTAAATCCACAACCAGTGCAAAAATATCCGGCTTGCGATAACATTTGTCCTCCAAAAAAAGTTTTTGAATTTGAGAAAATTTCCGTAAAATCCCGAAATCTACCCCGACAATTGCACCCGTCTTGGGGTCAAGATACGGTGTGCAAACTTTATTAAAAGGGAACGTACGTCGAGGCGACCTCTAAAAGTGTTTGAACTTGGAAGATTTCGCGATCACTGGAATTTTTTGTTGACCGCTTCCAGACGCAAATTTCTACCCTTAAGGGGATATTTAAAAGTTCCAACTGTCTCGCTCATACACATTAATATCCCCTGAGAAGTAGGTGTTCCTAATTCTTAGATTCCTCAAATATCTTTCGGAATTTTTGAACGCTTAAGACTCGTTATGTAGAATTACGCTACATTCTCAGTTGTTTTGTAATTTCAGAAAAAAATTGCACATTTGACATTTTAAATTGGAAGAAAATTGTCGATTTCCAATAAATTAATCAAAACTGCACTTTTCGTTAATGTAGAGTATTTCTGCATAAAGAGTATCTCAAGTGTTGCAAATTTAGTGTAAAAATTCCAAACGTTGCTTAAGGAATCTAAGAATTACGAACACCTTCTTCTCAAGGGATGAGCGAGACTGTTGAAACTATTAAATATCCCCTTAAACGTTGACCGATCGAAATGAAATTTCGTTACCTACCAGTACCACGTTCCACCTTTCACTCCCTCAGACGAGTTAGATGCCTCTGTTTCGATGTTTTTAGTCCCAAAAATTTGCAATGTTTCGCGGAGAAAATTATTTCCTGAGGAAAATGATTTACGAATATTTTCGGCCTGATCGACGGGGCTATCGTAATCCACTTTCAAAATTACCCGGCGGTCCCCGCGGTTTTATGGGTATAAAAAACTCATCATCATAAGGTTTTCAGTCCGAAGATTAGTTGTACGCGTACCTCCATCCTCTTCTATCCTGAGCTAACCTACGCATTTCCCTAAAAGTAGAACATGCTACATCCCTAACTATTTGGGAGCAGTAATCTAATCTAGGCCTACCCCTACCTCTTTTTATTCCTATCTCTGACTCTAGTATGTCGCGAACTATTCCTTCGTGTCTTAGAAGGTGTCCTACCATCCTATCTCTCCTATTCTTTATTGTCTTCCATACCTTTCGCTTTTCCCCAACTCTTTCTAATACGTCTCTATTGCTAACCCTATCTATCCACGGTATCTTCATCATGCGTCTGTAGCACCACATTTCAATCGCGTCTACTCTTTTCCGATCCACTTCTCCTATTGTCCAAGTTTCACACCCGTATAAAAAACTACTCTTAATTTATTTTTATTTAAACATAGCACTTCGCTTGTCGTTCAACATTATTGTGGGCGGAAAAGCGGGAGACGGCCACTTTTTTGCGCGACCCGGCGGTTCTTCTGGATGCAATGGAACATTTTCGACCACCTCCTAGTCACCGAATTTGTCATCGCTTGACAACGGGGTGTTTTAACGGAGGCGGAAAAATAGCGAGGGGCCCTACGGACGCCCAAGTTACCCTCGAAAATTTCATCCCCATCAACAAATTTTTCGCTTCGAAAAAATTCTTTACGATTTATCACTTGTCCGTTTCTGTTTGCGTAACGCACAGGATGAAGTCGCGGGGCCTTTGGCTCAGCGTCGTCCCCTTCCGTCTGGTCAATGGGCTTCGAAGAAAAGGTTGATTTTCTTAAATTTCAAAATTATATGGGCGGACGTTTTCTACGCCAAAACAACCTCAATGCTACACTAGGAATTTTTTGGTTGGTTACAGCCCATTGAATAATGAACCTTATTATGCGTTCGGAAACGCACAAGTAATGAACGTATTATTTCACACTTGCAGATGAACAGAGGTAGATTTGGTAAAAACTTGCTTACTCAACCACAATTAATATCTCCCATACAGAATTCTTTCAACATTAAAGGATAAACAGAAAGATAGAAAGGAAGCCTATCAAATTCTGGAAGAAAAATTCTCTGACTATCTGTTATTCTGCTTCAGAAACCACCACCACAAAGTTGATTCAAAATTATTTGAAGAAAATAACTTTCTATTAAAATACTGAATAATTTATTGAAAATTATGTTAGGGACCTATTTATTTTAAACCTTCAAGAATATACCCTACATACTTCTACAATTTTTGGTATGTAGGAATGTATTTAAAGATATATTAAATCCCTTTTTAATTATACGAATATGTTGAACATTTTCAAGACCACCTAGCAGATGTGAGCTATCAAAGCTTTGTTATAAGTTGTTGACACAAAAACAACTAATTTATTAAAAGCAGATATTTCACCCAATAATTCGGAAACAAGCTGGTGGGCAAACGTCCAAAAATAAATAGTTTCAATGTTCAAATTGCATATTTAACAGAAATATCATTAACTTGTATCATTTTCATGTCTATTTTTAAACTACTTGTTTGACAATAAATACAATAAATTTGAATTTTTACGAAAGCCAAAAATATATTCATTTAATTAAATGTATAACTTTTCGTAGATACTACACATCAAATGCAAAATTCTGCAAGTTGCAATAACCTTTAGAAGAAAAGAAGGAAAAGGATCGGCCTGGATTCGATCAAAAACGCTCTGTCCGTTTTCATACTCAACCACGCTGGTTGCTTCCACAGCATGAGTTTAATAGTCTATTACCTACTTGGCAAAATCTAGTTGGGTTGTTGGGTTATAACAACTAAACGCGATTTGAACATCTAATTAGGTACTTCTTGAGCGAAGGTGTGTAGGCCGGCCTTGACGTAATGTACAATTGGCCAGTAGTTAATTTCGTGAGTTGCCAGTGCTTTACTGCTGTTTTAAAATTCCAAGATGACATCCTATTGTTAGTACAAGACGATGACCCTTCTATCTCTTCCATCTTGAATAAAAATGTATTTTTTGTCTCTTGAATGATGATAGCAGTCATGAATAAAATAACCTGAATGAAACGTTAAATAGTCATAATCTGCTGCTGGCATAGTGCGAAGTAGACCAGAGTCTAGTAATCAGAGGGCTTGAATTTTTAATTTATTTTAAGCGAAGTTTTACAATTTGCACCTCATGAATTCGTGATGGTAATTGTTTGCCACTGGAGAAATCATTTTCCTTGCATGCAGGTGCAGAGTTTCATGCGATTTAAATCTGGATAGGGAAACATCAATATGTATAAATGTCGTTAAAGAATTTCGTTTGATGTTGCAACATTCGACTGTTAAGTGGTGTAATGAATTCTAGCGGGATCGAGTTTGGAGTGACTAATGCTCTGTCCGACCGTCACCTAAAATTTTGTTCGAACACGGTCGGGCATGCGCATTGCAGAATGTCAACACATTTAGCATTTTGGAGGTGTAAAAATAAATTATGAAACTAAAGCTGACAGAACGCATTTTTGAAACAGACCACTTAGCTGACGGGGCACCAGACACGCGCATCTTCTGAAAAAAATATGATGTAGAAACAATAAAAACAAATCAACCTATACGGGAGTAGTACTCATCTAGCCCTAGGAGCACAAAACGGCAACTCTATACGATACCCGCACACCCACGGAAACCGTTGGCGGTATTTGTCAATAACGAATTACTTAAATGTCATTTTACCGACATTGCGTAATGCGCACGTCACTCCCATCTTAAAATCATCCTTCGTAAAATGAATTGAACAAACTCTGCTGTCATCTGGATTCCATTCCGGATCACCACGGCATTACGTGTTTTTGTTGAGTGAAATGTGCATAATTTGTAAGGAAATAACAAAGTAATCTGAAGAAAATCTCACCTCGCGGGATATTTGGATAGATCATTTAACTACACGTAGACATTTTAATGCGAAATAATTTTTCGTAAATGTCAAAAACTACCTCCTACTTGTTTGTTTTAAAATCAAATATTTTTAGCGGTAATTCTGCAGTTTTCTGCGTTTGGTCCAATTTAGAGAAATAGTGAATTGTCATTGGCCTAATTAGAATCGTGTTAAATATTCTACGAGCAGATAATACGATAGACGAACATGAAGTAGACAGACCAAAGCCAGTCGCCATTACACCTCACCGCCAGGCCTGGACTCTGAGTGACGTCGAACGTCCCAGCATACCTGCGCGATATTTTCCCTACAAACTGCAGTATGAGACAACCATTTCAATGTAGTAACCATGGTCTTGCCCGCCGTTTTATTTACGAAGCTATTGAAACATTTTTTACTAGATTCTGTTCTAACATCAAAATATTGACGCCAGAAATATTTATTCTGTCTTCTTTGTTGATTAAATGGTGACATCACGTCATATAGTAATCTACCTAAAGTACACCCGAGATTGATTTTGTATCAGGATAATTTAAATTTTTTAATTAGGTACTCAAATTTCTTTGCTACTGAAAATAACTCTCGAATGAAATTCGTTAGATCATGAATGCTTCTGCTCTATTGACGATCTTGTTACTAAGCAACGCTTTCGTGAAATTGGCCACCATTCCAGACCAATAATTCTTATTGTGTTACTGCAGAATTTTAAAAATTAAATGCGTCCGAGCACCTTTAAATTGGCTTGAAACATTAGTTTCCAATATGCACAAGACTGATGGATAAAATGCTTGGAAGACTGGTTTTGACGTATGCGGGCAGTGTTCTGAAAAACAAATCAATATAATTTTGTTGTCAAATATGAATTAGTTTTTTTAATAAAAATTTTGTAAAAAATCAAAACTACTGCACAAATGTGCAACAATTTTGCAGACGCAGGTGACAATTTGGACTTAAAGCATTCCTCTGGCCCACTGCGCCTGAAGTAATTATTGGCACTTCCAGCAATAAATTTTTATTGGATTTTTAGACACTTCTATGCTGTCACCGAATTTCACTTAATCTGATGGCGATAAAGTCTAGGGAATTTAATGGTAACATAAATCAGAACGAACAATATTTCCACTTCCAGTCTTTTATTAGCGCCGCCGTGTCTTCGCGTGCGACCAGTTATACAGCGTCGGGGCGCCACCGACGCGACGTCGAGGGACGCCAATCTATATATCTCAGGGAAATGTAAACTTTACGGAACTAAATTCATCTCAATTTGTTATTTAAAAGGAACGTTTCTTTATAAATAGTGACATAGTAGTTACAAATAGAAATTTTGCTGCGAGTAGAGCATAACATTTATTTTCATTTTTAGAGTTTCGAAGTCTGATAAAAGTTTTATAAGTCAGTCAGTTACCAAACAGTAAAATGAATCGTTTTTCGAAGGTTTTAGAAGTGGTGCAGCACCAAAGTTGAAATACATTATACAAACTTTGGTGCAGCACTAAAGAATTTTTAAAAATATAATGTGACTATGTTCTGTTAGAAAACAAGAATATGTATATCAGAACCAAACGATACACGCACTTAGGTTGGAAATATTTTTTATAGATATCGAATAATAGAGAAGAATCTTCTGAAGATCGCCCACGTTCTAGTTGACCAGTGAAAGTGCTCATGCCGGAAACTCTTGCAATTGTCGAACATCTGCTTAGTGACCACCGTTTGGAAGTTTGAAAATTATTAGCAATGCCTGAAATTTCACATAGCATCGAATGGACTGTACACGCACATTTTTGCACCACTATGGATCAGAACCGAAATCTCTGCTGAAATGTTGTAGTAAGGAACGAAACTGTGGCTCTGTACTGTGATCCTCCATTGAAAAGGGGATTTAAGGCAGATGGCGTGCAGGAAATCGCCCTTAAAGAAAACGAAGGTCATTCAATCCTCGAAATAATCATAACCCCATGAGTGGTGTTCTCCCTCCATTATACTGTTTAACTTATATTCAGAAGAAATATATAATGCATGACTTCCTAACCCCAAACAACATAGGAAACATATGATTCTCTAATTCTTGCAATGAGCATTGAAGATCTTTAGGTGTTGGTGTGCCGAGGAGCTTAGGTTTGTGAAGAATTTGTTTTACAGCTAAACATGTTCAAAACCAAATTTATGTTCATTAGTAAAACAAATTCTGTCTAGAATAACGGTATTCATGTCAACGGAGTACGGCTGAAAACAGTTTCACTCAGTAAGAGATATGTTTTTGTTTTACTACAGCCATTCTTACCTCTTTGGCTCTTTAGAAAAACTCTGTTATGTCCTACTAGCCGAGCCAGCTAGTCGTCACAGTCTTTAACCGTTCTAGATTCTGGATTGTATCTTTACAGTTCCCAGAGCTCTAAATGCTACTTGACTGAGGGTTATAATCTGAATCTTCCTATTTTGAAATGACCTCCTAATCAAATCCTGTGATGCACATACGGAAATTGCAGCAATTTCTGCCTGGAATACAGTCAAAAGGCTTCCCAGGTTTATGCTAATTTTATTCCCCGAACCTTTGCCAGCAATGCTCACCCCAATGGTTCGTGCAGTTTTGGATTCAACTGTAAGCATACTAAATGTTTCCATACTGTTCTCTGGACTTATATCCATTGCACTCCACTGCCTCTATCAGTATGGTTACCCTATAAGGCTTGTGAAAGTTTACGATTGAGATGGTTCTATCTTTAAATATGGGAAGAGTAGAGATACGTAACACTCAATCGTCGCCATGCACGTAAGTGTTGGCAAAATTTGAGCAGATTTGTTGCCAAAATTGCGAAACCACGGCACTGTTTATAATAAAAGTAACGTTTGGAATACCTAGTGCATTTTATTACTGTAAGGAATTTCTGCAAACCTCTTGCTGGGTTCCCTTTCTTGGTACCAAATCATAACAAAAACAGCTGCTTTGTTACTCCTCTTCTTTCCTTCGCTAAGGTTCTATTCGACTGCATGATGAACTAGGAAACGTGGAGGAGATAAGAAGGGCCAACAAATTCAGATCAATTCTGTGAAAAGACGAAAAGGAAAAATATGAAATATAGCCCATAACCTGGTAACCAGCATGATTGCCGGTGATCGTTACAAAATCAGGGGCACCCTTAGAAGAAGAGAATTTTGTTAGGCGATTTGAAGAAATAATGCATGAATTGCGAAACTGTCCGCACACGGCTACTGTTCGTTCTATAGACTTCCCAGAAATCGACATCCCTCCTATACGGATACGAGATATGACACTGAGTGACTATCAAATTTTGAAGTTCTTCGCTGCAAACGTTTTATCGACAACGAATTGTATTAGGTTATATAAGATACCACTTTCCGACCATATTTATTAAGATGGAATTGTTGTAATGATAGTCGGAGAGCAGGACGTTCGAAATATGCAAAATAAAAGTGGGGTATGCAACTCGCGAACTTACAAAAACTGATGTTGTATTCTTATGTAAAATGACCTGCTGAATTCGATTCTGGAGGTCGCGAATCGATTCGGGATTGCGAAATTGACAAAAATCGAACTTTATCATATTTTTACAAAATTTCTCGGAAATACATTATTTTATATTTCCCATTCTATATCTTTGTCTGTAACAATTGGATCGGTTTAAAACTTTGCATACATATAGTCTGAAATATGCCGAATCCGTTGCCATACATAAATGTGCACTAATGTGCAAAGATGTGGTAGAAAAATAATATTTTCGTCGCAGATCCCATTGATTTTTCAGTAACTGCATTGAGAAAGTTGGTATCGAGGTAACTTTTTTATTATTGGAGATAGAGTAATAGTATAAGCGAGTCAAATATAGTTTAAGGTCTGAATTAATTTATAAAAAACAAAAAAATGTTGGTAAAAGTTTGGTGGTCATAAAAGGTTAATAAAGTCGAGCGTTGTACGCGCTACGTTATCTCCTGGGTTGCACCGAAGCAGACCGCGTGGAGAATTTGTACTTACAGAATAAATACATTTTTATTATTCGATATACGTACATTTTCCTTCACAAAAACAGCTTATGGAACACAGTACATTAGCTTTTAAACAAATACAGGTTGTGCTACAATTTATTGAAATATTCACATTTGCAAAATGGTGTTATGTTTACAAAATCTGATTTCCCACTTATTGTGGTCATGATTGGCATTACGCTACCGTTTTCTTTCATGCACCACCCAAATTCCAAAAGATTTGTTCCCGGTTTTTCAAAGAATCCAACACCGAATTAAGTCTGACACCGGCTTCGTTGCTATGATTCAATCAATCAGAAAGCCGGTATCATAGCAACGAAGCCGGTGTCAAACTTAATCCGGTGTTGGATTCTTTGGAAAACCGGACCTTGATAGTTTTGGTCGAACTAGGTATGCAGTTTTGTAAACGACGGACTGCAAATAATACATACGTCCTGAGGACATGAAAACGAAACGTGTTTTCGGTGGGTGCTAAATCCTTTTGAGTATACCTCTTTGCTAGCCTACAACTTCTTACTTTCTGTCCTACTTTGTGGTCTAGCCCTAAGAAGCGAAATTTGTTTTGTAATAAATAGGTAACTTACTGATATTCGTTTGCTTACTTACCTAATGTCTGTTTTGCATGTTGGAAACAAATGTGCTCTTAAATGGTCCATACTGCCGGTAAATTCTGGACGACCATATTATGTAATGAATTTCAATCTGTTCTCGCTTGACATTTGGTGGAACATATTGAATATTTCAACGGGTTTAATCGTTATCGACAATATTGTTTCGACTTACTAGGTCATCATCAAAGGTTCTTACAAAACAAATCTTAAAACTAAAACAGTACCTTACATACAGTATTCTATTTTATTTTCGTGTGGCGGGGTAAGACTGCTTCTATGATTGGTGAATGGTTAAATTCCAACTGGTCATTTGTTATCTGTTGATCTAATTTCTAAGCAAACTTGATAAAACCCCGGTTTGCTTAAATAAAAGAAATTTAGGTTCATTATTGGTCAATAATAAAGAAAAAAGAAACACAGGAGATAAAAGTGGTGTTTCTCAGCTAAACTGCAATGATTGCAGCGCGATTTACATAGGTCAAACCGGGAGGGATTTCAATACCATACTGAAAGAACATAAAGTCTATTGCCAACAATTCAAACAGGACGGGTTTTTGGAAACATTGTACATATTGTAAACAATCATAATTTTGTCGAAAGTGATTTTAAAATATTATATCAAGGGTCTAAAGGTAGAAAATTAAATTAAGTGGAAAGTTTTGAAATTTGCAAAGCCATTAAATTAGATCAACAGATAATAAATGACCAGTTGGAATTTAACCATTCATCAATCATAGAAGCAATCTTACCCCACCACACGAAAATAAAATGGAATACTGTTATAAGGCACTGCTTTAGTTTTAAGATTTGTTTTGTAAGAACCTTTGATGATGACCTATAATAAGTCGAAACAATATTGTGGGTAACGATTAAACCTGTGGAAAACACTAAAAAGTTTTGTTTTATTGAAATGACCATATAATGATTTAAGAAAAATGCCCTACACACATTTAATAAATGAAAACTCTAAACGCCGTCGGCGTTGGCACGGCAGTCAGCTTTTGTCCGCGACAACGCGCGCGGGGCGCGACATATGACTCACGTTTAACACACTTTTTCTGACTTACTATGCATTTTATGAAAAAATACTCAAAATAAAAAAACATCCTCATTTTATGCCCTACAATTTACTCGTTTATAGTATAAGTATATCTTCAAAAATAAAAAAGTTACCCCGATACACACTTTTTCGCTGTAAATGACACAAAAGTGGCAACTCTTCCTCGAATATTTATTAATTTTTCAGTCAAATCACAACAATTACTATTTTCTCGTACAGCGTTAGAAAGCGGATAGTTTCATTATCCTAATGCTAAAATTTCAAATTTGTACGACAATGGGTCACAGATATACAGAAGGAGAAACAATAAAAGTGCGAAAATAGCATATTTCAGAAGAAAAATGAAAAAATGCAATTTTCTTCAATTTGGCAATTCCAAATCGAATCGCGACCTCAAAAATATGTTTTGTCATGTGTTTTTACGTAAGAACTCGTCGTCTGTTTTTGTATGTTCGAAAGTTGCATACCATGTGTCGAATTCAGAGCTCTTGCTCTCCGACTATGAGTGTATTTGAGGTAAATGGAGATATGCTGAAAAATAGTAAAAGGCGTTCCACCTTTATCCCACTTTGAGAATTTTTGGTGCTTACCTCGTAAACGCTTCACGGGTGAATTTCCCCAGCATTTGTGTTTTAAATTTACTAGCAATTGCCAGCGTCTTACACTGCGAAACAATTACGGGTTCAGTACCTTGTAATTAAACAGATAGCATCTACAAATGCAGGAAAGCCCGTACCGTATAAATTAGAAAAGACTACAAAGCAGTTAATTCCTTAGGAAAACCAGATACCAATTTAGTTGCAACCAATACAGATTAAACCTTCAGTAGCTCGGCTTTGTAGTAAAAGTAAAGGCACTATTCCTAACCTAATTACAAAACTCCATACAGACGGACTCCGTTTTTTTCCGGAATCAAATACAATAAATGTGTTCCGGGTGTGGAATGGAATGTCGGGTTGTTGGGTACACATGGATTTTATTCTGTCCGGTGCACGTAAAGTTTGAGCTATCAAAAAATTTAAGCTTCGCATTTCAGAAAATCGTGCCACTTGCCCGCGGCTTATTGATTGTTAAAATTTATTAGATTCTTTTACGATTCATACAGCGACTACGAAACTTTCATGTTTGCAATCGCAGTTTCCTGTAAATCTCATGGTATTTGCGCTTGCGGTATGCAATACTAATAATTATGTGTACCTATGTGGAATTCCAGTTAACGTTATTTAATGATCAATAGGTAATTTATTTTACACCATGTACAGGTGTTTCGCGAACTATTTCTTCGTGTTTCAGAAGGTGTCCTACCATCCTCTCTCTCCTATTCATTATTATCTTCCATACCTTTCGCTTTTCCCAAACTCTTTCTAATAGCCCCCTATTGCTAACCTAATCTATCCACGGTATCTTCATCAAGCGTCTGTAGCACCACATTTCATAGGTACGCTTTATTGCTTTTTCGATCCGCTTCTCCTATTGTCCAAGTTTCGCACCCGTGCAATGTCGTGCTCCATACATACGCCTTTAAGAGTTTCCGTTGGCACAAATTTAACAGTCTATTAAATCGCGTGAAAATAAGAGTGACATTCTTGGTAAAATCTAGTTTGGATATAAACAAACCTATAGGGTAGTTAGTAAAGAACAATGATGGGGAGGGGGGAGATTTCTGGAGACAAGTTGATCTATAAAACACTTCTTTTCGATTTTTGCTTTCTAAATTGTGTTCATTTAGAGCTTGTTTATGTTTTCGGTTTTTATTTTATGTAGGTTTACGTTTCATTGCCGTTTATTACACATCATTTGCAGTTTAATAAGTCGCGTAGGCATTTTTATTCGCCCCATTATTTATTGGCGCACTTTCAAGAATCTTATCGTTAAAAGCGATTGACTTCAATTCGCTAATTTTCCATCGAGTTTGCAGGAAGTACTAAGATTTTATTATATCAATATTTGTCCGTAATAAAACGTCATAATGTGAATGCCGTAGCTTCAATTTCCCCTTTCGTGTAGATTTCATATACAAGTTTTATTTCCTCTTGCAACAGTGATTGTGTTAACATTTATGATTTCGGAACCGTGTTTTTATATTCGCTGTTATTTGCCGCGCAATTCGTCGTAAAACTAGACATAATTCTCTTTATTAATATTGCTTGAAGTACTGTTCTCCCATGGGTTATATCCATTGGACGCTAAAAATTTTCCGGACGGTCCGTAATGTCTGATTAATTTTGGGACGGCAGATTTCATTTTTAGGAGTTTCGTACCTGTACTGTACAATGTTCATTGCTTATTTTAGAGTGTAATAAATTTTTGTGTTGGCCGGATACATGTAATATGGTTGTTTATGTGTCTCTGGCGTCTCTGGGGCATATAAATATGTCAGTATATTAGGGGTTGGCATCTAGGGGCGTATAGTTGTTTACTACGGCCACACTTGTAATATATAGGGTAAGTTTATTCTGTTTATCAACTTTAACAACTATACACAACCTAATATTTCATAAACCTAAATTCAATACAGTAACTTATCATTTTTTAAAAATATAGTTTACTGAGTCAGATACTAAACGGAAAATGTGTTTTACTCACAATGAAAACCCTCTGTAGCCCTCATATAGATCGTGGTATACCATGACATTTTGCAGAAAATTTTCGGAATCATTTAAATCAACAGTTTCTGTTTCCGTTAACATTTTGTTAATCTTGTAATTATAGAGAAAATAGTTAATTAATATTTTGTCAAAGCACTGACAACTAGAACCTTTTGTCATTTTTACCTAATATGTTGTAATGCTTAAATCTCATTTAACTACATAAGCCCCCATTCCTGTGTTAACTTAAAATGCATCCCTTTCTAAAATAGTTTCTTTTCGTCGACAGTAAGAATTAATTTGAATTCTTCTCGTCGTGCAATGGCCCTTACAAAACTCTTGCATGAGACCCAAATAATCAAATCTGTTTAATTTAGGATCACATCGCGTTTTCACAAAAGCGAACCAAAACGTAGCACTGAGAGAGTTCTTTGTCGAAATCTCCATAACAAGTGGGCCATTTAACAGTTCTATTAGTCTTGATTTTCCAAACGCCCGGCATAAATTAAAGGCTTAAAGAGAAGGTCCTTGGGAAGCACCAACGGAATGCCAAGTAGGCAGCCTAAGTTTCTCCTGCAAATTAGGGCAAAGTCGAGAGCTCCGTAGTGTGCACTTGTACACAGACCCTGGCATCTCGAACAGTGTTCCGTTACATGATCACTGCAAGTTTTCCACCTAAATGTATATAGGTAAAGAGCACTTCACACAAATGTTTTAACACATTGTACATACAGTTTTCTCTTACGAATATTATATTATATCAAAAAATCAATAGGTACAGTAAATTAAGAAAATATTATATTAATGGTATAACAAAAGAATTTAAACGAACAGGTTTTAGAAACTTAAATTTCCTAACAAAACATGATTGATAACGGATGCTTATCATTATGCTGTTCAAGCGTGATTGTTGATTGAAATTGACCAAATATTAATCTTATCTTGGTAGATAAGCTATGCCGATTCAAGCGCATTTTTCCATGTTATTTCTTATGGAGCTGCATTTTAGCGTCGTCGTTGTTTAGGTCATCGTGGACTTCAGACCGATAGATTTCTCGATCTGCCCACGAAGCGTGTAATAAACGCCGCGGAATGGGGAAACCCCTCAAATTTTAAAAATGCTTTTAATCAGTAGTTTACTATTCACAAGAAATTCCGTAACTTTCGTTTTTCGATTTGAAATTTAGTTCAGTCAAAATTAGATTCCAAGATGTGTATGTCTTTGAAACGCATAATTCAAATGAGCGCTTGGAACGTGTTGTTCAGAAAGTTGGGAGGGGACTTGGGCGTACGCAAACACGCTATCCCCACTTTATTCATTCAGGGCAGCGACCATTATTGTTATTGGCTCAGCGTTGGAGGGGAATGCGAGTAGGCACTGTGGTGGGGCAATCGGGGTAATTTCACGGAACTTTATGTCACACCCACCACAAAGACAACTAGAAGTACCGAACATGATCGACCACCATATTGGTTCTAGTGTCAAAGCCAAAATTCGTTTATTTTTCTAAATAAAATTTTTAAAATAAGTATGACAGGTAACAAAAAATTCTACTATAAATTTCGGATGAAATGTGAAGCAAAAATCGAGTACACATTTACGAATTTTTGTTATCCTATTACTTTTTTAGTTCGTATGGATAAACGTTCTTCGAAAATTGTATACAAGGTAAATAAACGAAAATTTATTTGGATCTGATGTGCTCCTGACAACCCAGTTTACTCGGGTAAAAGCTGTCAGTAGGGTACAAAATGGCGGTCGATCATGCCTGGTGTTTCTAGGTGTTCTACCCGCCATGGTAGGCGCGTTGGTAATTACGATTTTATCAGCTTTTCATTTGCAGATTTCTTGCTTAGCCCAACATTTTAAATTTTTTTATATAACATACGATATACTCGTATATTACATTCGCGTGCTTGATATTAAAGCTGGTGTTCCCCATTGACCGAGTTTCTATCAACTGTGTTGTAAATCGCTGATGTGCACTGCCCATAAATTATTGATTAAAATTTTTTTGTCGAGTGGTAAACTGTCCATTGGAATTCTTGGTTGTCGACGATGAATTTTTAATAAAGTGTCAAAAAATTTTAAAAGATTATTTAGAAAAATAACGACAACATCTAATGTCAGTTAATCGTTTTCATCTTTATTTGGTACAACATGATGGATTTACATAAAAACGTTTCATTCAGGTCAGGCCATCCTCAAAATTCAAGTCAATCCTACAAGGAAACAAAACGAAAATATAGTCAATAATTTCCCGTAATTTAAGAAAATATGGGAAACATTGTTAGTGCTATTGCATAATACTCTTTAAAATAGATTTTTCTCAACGGCATATTATTGAGTACCAAATTATGCAGAAGTGCCGAATTTAAACCTATCTTTTCAAATAGTCCTTGAATTTGAATTACCCTATAGATTAAATGAATTTATCTATATGACCAGATTTGGTTTCTATCACTTGTGATTAGGTGAGAACTGTTAAGTTTATTTTCTGAAAGACCTTACCTATTTATAGTTCAAGGCAACGAATATATTTCAGAGTACTTTGATTTTCTTTTGACGAGACTTTTCATTTATTACTGTAGGCCAGATTCCTTATCCTGACTTGGTTGTTAGTCCAGTGTTGTTTCACGTAAAACTTTTGATTTGATCATTTAGGATTCTTTCTGCCTTGCTGTATTGTTTAGTTCGGCTGAATCAGGGTTTCACTTTGCTTTGTTTTCCGATTTCTTTCGAACTATCGACAAAAGTGATTAGGAAATACCTGAAACTTTTCCCGTACCAAGGTCGACTGTTCTATTCAACCTAACAGATTTCAGAACATAATATCAAAGTTTGCTCATAGTTCCACTTTGTTTTGTTTGTTTCTAATGTTTTAATTTATTGACTTTTTCTGTTGCAGGTGAGTGAAACAGCTGCTATCCCAGTTTATATTCCGATGCTCAGATGGTAAGGATCAATAATAATCTTCATTCTTAAAATTCATTCTGAAATTCGTCAGCTGAACATCTTTGTTTTTTGGCGTATAATTTCCCCGGTTGGAATTAACTAGTCAGCAGATGGTGAGACATTTTTGAACAACAATTAACTAATAAATCTCTTGTAAGATCAAAAATTCTTTCGGAAACTTGAAGCAAGTTCAGTGAAAAATGCTACAATAGCTCCTTACCTTGCACAACTCAAATTGAATAAAATCCGTCCGTAGTTTAGTATATACCCTTACTTTCCACCCAGCTTAAGCTTGAAGAGCCTGTTTACGCTTGTGTACACAAATTACAAATTCAATTCTAATTATTCACACAAAGTGGATGCCTACAAAGAACGCACAGTTCGAGTTTGGAGTCGTTTTACATCTGAATAAAACAAACGAGGGATCCTGCTTCTTACAAGCAATATAGGCATAAGTAAATTTAAAAGTTTTCGAAATAAATTTGCATTGATAATCATTATAGTTTGTACAGTGACGATAATTGTTTCTGCATCCATTTTAGAAGCCCGTGTTTTTTAAACGGAAGTAAAAGTTGCCAAGTTGTAATTGCATCTCTAAGCCCTTTAACGTTCTCGAGAACGTTAAGGGTTACGAGTATCACTAATTGTAATAATCGATGCTCGGTCGACGACAGACGACCGAGCAAAATGCTTCCAAAAAATGTTCTTCGCGCCGTTCTTATCCCGGTGGATACCCTTACGGCATACACTGCAGTATACGTAACGGTGTCCACCGGAATTGGCTATTGTCATTCCCTCTAGGCGATGACAAATGGAGCAAGTTTTTGTCGTGTACGACTCGTCCACCACTTTCACGGTCAACAAGGGGGAATAGTGTTGCCGGATCGTCTGCACGAGCGAGTCGTGGAAGAACTTCCGGTGACCCCGGAAAGTGGCGGTGTTCATAAACTTGCACCCATCGCCGTACAGAATTAGTTTCCTCTCTTCCGAATTGTCCACGAAGTACTTCCGGATGATGGCGTGCCGAGTTTTCTGCTTTCGGATATACCTGTCGAAATTCAAGCGCACCCTGTTGCGCCGTTCCTCGCTGCGCTGCTTGTCTTCGAAGTGCTTGAATTTGAAACGCAGCATTTGCGCGCACTTTTCGAAATCCCCCCCGTGGAAGGTGCGAGTGTCGTCGGCCTCGAAGTCTTTCTTTATCACTGCTTCCACTTTCCCCGTCCAGCGTCGTAATTTCCTGCTCCTCAGATGCTCTCCCATTGTGAAGTTGACACTTGCTTTCGACATCATGCGGAATTGGCCCGTGCTATCATACGTCGCTATCGGGTTCTTCGCACCCGGATCGACGGCAATGACCCGATCATACTGCTCTCGACTACTAATTTCCGCTGCACTGTGTCCCGATCGCTTCGTTTCGGTCGACTGCCGCTTCCGAAGTGGAGAACCACTGTTCTTATCGCGTTTCACGAGGCGATTCATCGACTTCGAAACGGCCACGCCATCCGTGCTGAAGCAGCAGCCAAACATCGGTAGGGCGTGGACGTTGAAGTA
This sequence comes from Xestobium rufovillosum, assembly GCA_963966045.1. Lineage (NCBI taxonomy): Eukaryota > Metazoa > Arthropoda > Insecta > Coleoptera > Ptinidae > Xestobium > Xestobium rufovillosum. The sequence continues at coordinate 18,960,373 of OZ014494.1, forward strand.
CCGGCACCAATGCTCTCGAGCGCTGTCGCGGAAATCCACCACGGAACCAACTGTCTCTCCTATACTGGACAGCAATTCGTACAGGCCCATTGTCGTGTATGTGATGTGTTTCACCGACTGTTTGTAAATGGGAAAAACCTTGCTGGCACGCACATTCTGCGTGCACTGCAGGGCTTGCAGGTCGAACATGAAAGGCACGTAGGAGATTGGCGATTTCTCGACTAACTTAGCACGCAATTTGTACAGGGCCAGTGTTTTGGAAATTTCATTGTCGTTGTCGGCTCCATCCCCGTAGTAATACTTGTATTCAAATTATGTAATCTATATATATAAAAGAAAGTCGTGTTAGTTACACTATTTATAACTCAAGAACGGCTGAACCGATTTGGCTGAAAATTGGTGGGGAGGTAGCTTAGAACCAGGAGACGGACATAGGATACTTTTTATCCCGTTTCCGTGGGACGTTTTCAGTAATGTTCTTAACAAACTTTGTGTCACACCAGTCTATAAACCGTCTATAACAAATTTCATACACTTTTTTAAATTTATCGGGCAATAAATCTGTAGTAGCTTCATTTGCTGTTTCATTTATATCTGCAGGAGTACAAATAGTTTCTTCTTCACCATCCGAAATCGACATTTTCGACAGTTTCACAACAAAATATTACAATTTTAAACTGACAACTTGAAATTAATTACTAACTTGATAATTTTGGTCATTGTACATAAATACACGTATCCATAGTTACGCAGAGGAACGTAACGTTTTTTTAGGTAACGCTCGATTTTATAAATTTTATTTGTCAAATCTGACAGTTGATAAGTGTCATATCAAGCCCCCGCCTCGCACAAAACAAAAAAATTATGTTGATCCGATCGCTACCAAACTTCACAGGAACACTCGCTGCGCTAATCTGAAGATTAACTTACAGTAGGTGCCGCGCATGTCGTACCGGGACCGGGCAGCAAATAATTTATAAAGTGAAAATGCAAACGTCAAACGGCATATGCCATTCGCAGTTTATCAAGTTTCAAACGATTTTACCACAATTATTTCTTCAGAGGCAGCAACGCGCCGGGTACCAGCTAGTCTTATATATATAAAAGAAAGTCGTTTTAGTTACACTATTTATAACTCAAGAACGGCTGAACCGATTTGGCTGAAAATTGGTGGGGAGGTAGCTTAGAACCAGGAGACGGACATAGGATACTTTTTATCCCGTTTCCGTGGGACGTTTTCAGTAATGTTCTTAACAAACTTTGTGTCACAACAATTTTAAACTGACAACTTGAAATTAATTACTAACTTGATAATTTTGGTCATTGTACATAAATACACGTATCCATAGTTACGCAGAGGAACGTAACGTTTTTTTAGGTAACGCGCGATTGTACTATTAGCTGCCCATACACGTAGAGGTTGATCCGCCAGTTTGGACCGCAACGGATAAGTCCGTCAGTTTTATACGCCACGGATCAAACCGTTGTCGCCCACTAACACATTTCAGAAGCCCGCCGATCTAGCTTGCGCGGTTGATCTGTCACATTCAAAACCGCTTCTTAGTGGGTGCAAACGGCAGTTAAATCCGCGCTCGAAAACAAAACCGTGGAATTTCGCTTTGGCAAAAGTTTTGCACTTGAAAAGCACGGTTGGGTGGTTGTCAGGTGAACATAAATGTCTAGCTAGCGGGCCCGGCAGACGTTGTCTTGCATGACATGAAAAAAATTTTCGTCAAAAAAATCCTAGAACCCGATTGCAGCGCCACCTACCGGGTCCAATTGTGAATGTAAACCATCCAGGGGCCCACTCCAACACACACATTGAACTACATCCAGAGGAACTGGAATGGTGCCTGCACGTTATAAAAGTGACGCCTGTCGATTTTATGCAACCCGCTACGCGAAGGGGTATCCATCCTTTTCTAGTGCGTGAAAAGGTCATCATGCGTCTCACTCGTCTCAGGTATTATTAGAATTTTACAGGTAACGCACGATCGGGAACTGATTTCGATCTAATGCTAAATTTTTATCGAATCTTGGAAAGTAAGAGAGCTATGCAAACAAATTTAATTAATATTGTACTAATACTTACACGTATAAAAATCAATTTTCGGATGTTTTATTCTTGAAAATAAATTACAATTGCAAAAAATTTACTTACGATTATGTTTATTACCTATAGCTGGTACCCGGCGCGTTGCTGCCTCTGAAGAAATAATTGTGGTAAAATCGTTTGAAACTTGATAAACTGCGAATGGCATATGCCGTTTGACGTTTGCATTTTCACTTTATAAATTATTTGCTGCCCGGTCCCGGTACGACATGCGCGGCACCTACTGTAAGTTAATCTTCAGATTAGCGCAGCGAGTGTTCCTGTGAAGTTTGGTAGCGATCGGATCAACATAATTTTTTTGTTTTGTGCGAGGCGGGGGCTTGATATGACACTTATCAACTGTCAGATTTGACAAATAAAATTTATAAAATCGAGCGTTACCTAAAAAAACGTTACGTTCCTCTGCGTAACTATGGATACGTGTATTTATGTACAATGAACAAAATTATCAAGTTAGTAATTAATTTCAAGTTGTCAGTTTAAAATTGTAATATTTTGTTGTGAAACTGTCGAAAATGTCGATTTCGGATGGTGAGGAAGAAACTATTTGTACTCCTGCAGATATAATTGAAACAGCAAATGAAGCTACAACAGATTTATTGCCCGATAAATTTAAAAAAGTGTATGGAATTTGTTATAGACGGTTTATAGACTGGTGTGACACAAAGTTTGTTAAGAACATTACTGGAAACGTCCCACGGAAACGGGATAAAAAGTATCCTATGTCCGTCTCCTGGTTCTAAGCTACCTCCCCACCAATTTTCAGCCAAATCGGTTCAGCCGTTCTTGAGTTATAAATAGTGTAACTAACACGACTTTCGCAGTTTATCAAGTTTCAAACGATTTTACCACAATTATTTCTTCAGAGGCAGCAACGCGCCGGGTACCAGCTAGTCTTATATATATAAAAGAAAGTCGTTTTAGTTACACTATTTATAACTCAAGAACGGCTGAACCGATTTGGCTGAAAATTGGTGGGGAGGTAGCTTAGAACCAGGAGACGGACATAGGATACTTTTTATCCCGTTTCCGTGGGACGTTTTCAGTAATGTTCTTAACAAACTTTGTGTCACAACAATTTTAAACTGACAACTTGAAATTAATTACTAACTTGATAATTTTGGTCATTGTACATAAATACACGTATCCATAGTTACGCAGAGGAACGTAACGTTTTTTTAGGTAACGCGCGATTGTACTATTAGCTGCCCATACACGTAGAGGTTGATCCGCCAGTTTGGACCGCAACGGATAAGTCCGTCAGTTTTATACGCCACGGATCAAACCGTTGTCGCCCACTAACACATTTCAGAAGCCCGCCGATCTAGCTTGCGCGGTTGATCTGTCACATTCAAAACCGCTTCTTAGTGGGTGCAAACGGCAGTTAAATCCGCGCTCGAAAACAAAACCGTGGAATTTCGCTTTGGCAAAAGTTTTGCACTTGAAAAGCACGGTTGGGTGGTTGTCAGGTGAACATAAATGTCTAGTACTACAAAGAAACGTGCTGTTTTCTGTGCAATCGTTGCGATGCAGATAATGACAGGAAACAGTCTGACGAAGCAACGATCTAAATGGATAAAAAGCTATTTGCTTAAGAAAATACAATTGAGTCATATTCCCCTATTGAAACATTGAAAGCGTTCAGAGAAAATGATCCTAACGATTTTCGTAATTATTTGAGAATGGACATTAACACACACGACTATTTATTAAATTTAGTAAGAGGCGCTCTTCTAAAACAAGCTACAATAATGAGAGAAAGCAAGTACTCCAGAAGAACGTTTAATGACTACTCTGCGTCTTCTAGCGTCAGGAAGATCATATGAGGATTTAACATATTCGGTGGGAATTTCTGCACAGGCACTGGGATATATGATTCCAGAAACATGTGCCGTAATATCTTTAGAAACAACTACACCTTCAAAAGACATGCCGAAAACGAACAACTGTCCATAAAACTGTCTGTTAGTGGTTTACTGCAGTTTTAATTGGCAGTGTGGACCCGCAGATAAATCTGTGCCGGATGGATGTGGCACGACGGTTGCCCATTAACGCAAAGTTATATCCGCACGTTTGAACCACAGCGTTTCAAACCGGCCGATTGATCTCTACGTGTATGGGCAGCTAATGGCCTACTGCAGTTTTAACTGGCAGTGTGGACTCGCAGATAAATCTGTGCCGGATGGATGTGGCACGACGGTTGCCCATTAACGCAAAGTTATATCCGCACGTTTGAACCGCAGCGTTTCAAACCGGCCGATTAATCTCTACGTGTATGGGCAGCTAATGTTTCTATGTCCGTTATAGACTCCGAAACGGCTGGGAATCTTCAGATTAGCCCAGCGGGTGATCCTGTGAAGTTTGGTAGCGATCGGATCAACAGAATTTTTTTTTCTTGGTTTTGTGAGAAATCGGGGCTTGATATGACACATATCAACTGTCAGATTTGACAAATACAATTCAGACCGTCAGAAAGTATTAAATAAATTTTATTTGTCAAATCTGACAGTTGATAAGTGTCATATCAAGCCCCCGCCTCGCACAAAACAAACTTCACAGGAACACTCGCTGGGCTAATCTGAAGATTAACTTACAGTAGGTGCCGCGCATGTCGTACCGGGACCGGGCAGCAAATAATTTATAAAGTGAAAATGCAAACGTCAAACGGCATATGCCATTCGCAGTTTATCAAGTTTCAAACGATTTTACCACAATTATTTCTTCAGAGGCAGCAACGCGCCGGGTACCAGCTAGTTGGAAATATATCCAACAATAGTACTGAATAAAGTAATGAAATAAAAATAAAGAGATGGCAAAATGTCCTCGAGTTAATGGTAGTGTTGCCCATCCACGTTAACTAGGCAAGTCTAAAGAATGTAACAAGTAACAGTTTAAAAAAAAAGACGGTGCACATTAGAACGATAGTTTCACCGCTATTTATTTATCTAATATAAAACTTTTTCAGTTTTACCTGATGTGCGCGCGCATAGGGCAGAAACTGTTGACGGTTCTTAGCTGTATTGCGACCAGGTAGATAATGTTTTAAAAAGCGTACACTTGTCATCATCACTGACAATTAAAAAATAATGTCTCTGTTATGCTAAATTTTGCTCAGAAAGTTTTTACCAAATCACGGGTAAAACTAAAATAGTAGTATATGAGTATATGGGAAGAAGACAAACGAAGTACTAAAGGACGCGGGTGAAAATATGGTTAGGGACATTATTATTTCTTACGGGGTGCTAGGGGCCCCTTGCACTGAAGCTCAAGCTTATTGTGATGATTATCTCATAAGTTCGGTCCCCTCAAAAAATTTTAGGACAAGACTTATGGGTGCATCTGCTATTACTTTTGGTTCTACAAACATAGCTCCAAAGCTTGTATGTCTAGCTGCGCCAAGAGCCGGACATATGTGATGAGAAGTTTCCTCCTCTTCTCCACACATCCTGCAATCAGGATTGTCCTTCACTACAATAGTGGTAAGATGTCTCATAAGTGAACAGTGTCCCGTAAATAGTCCTACTGCCCATCTCAGCTGGTTCTTACCCAGTCGTATTAATTCTTCAGCTCTCTTGCTGGATGGTCCGCTAATGAACATCCGCGATTGCCTCAGTCCAGGAGTCCCCATCCAATAAGACGTATGTTTTTGTCTTAATAGGTCCTTTCTCACCTCTTTGGCTATCTGATATGCCAAACGGCACGTAGGTTCAGGCCCTATCAGCGGGACTTTGGCTCCCTTCTTCGCTAAAAGGTCTGCTTTTTCATCCCCTTCACTTCCTTGATGGTCTTTCACCCATCGTAGAATAACCTTGTTATATACTTCTAGACGAGCCAGCGAGTCCACACAGTCTTTTACTGTTCTGGATTGTATCTTTGTAGCTTCCAGAGCTTTCAGTGCTGCCTGGCTGTCAGTGAGAATCTGGATCCTCCTGTTTTGAAAGGACCTCCTGATCATCTCCTGCGCACATACGGAAATTGCAGTAATTTCTGCCTGGAAAACGGTTGCAAGGCTCCCCAAGTTTATGCTAATTTCATTCTCTGGGCTTTTGCCAGCAATACCCACCCCAGTACTATGTACAGTTTTAGACCCATCTGTATACCAAATGTTTCCATCCTGTTCTCTCGCCCTTTGTGATGGTTAGGGACATAGAGGCAGAATGGAATTGCATTAAAAAATAGTCTAGATTCCGCAGCTAGAGATATTTTGGGTCTTAAACAGAATGAAAATAGAAAACCCTGGATAACAAAACGTATTGTGATTCTAATAGGGGAAAGGCGAAAATATAAAAATAGGTTAGATGAAAGAGGGAAACAAAGATATAAGGCGATCAAGTGGGAAATTATTCGGAAATGTAGGAAAGTGAAAGAGCAACGGATTGATATTAAATGCAAAAAAAGTGGACGATAAGTTCGAAGTAGGAAAGACTGATGAATCATATAAAATAATTAGGGGCAATTTCAGAGAAATTGGATCTATACTTGGGCCGCCGAACAGATAGAGTGCAAGGATGTGCTCTAGAGGGGCCAGTATTAATTTATGACGACTTAATTGGAGTAATGCGACTTCGTTGGGTCTAAAGGAGGCGCATCACTGCAGTTCGGTCGACATAAATTAATAGTGGCTACGCCTAGAGCTCGTGATTGCAGGGTGATCACTCTATCTGTTCGGCGGCCCAAGTATAGTAGCATATTTGGCACTTATTTTAATTTTTCTCATTTAAAGATGTAATATTTCAATTTTTGGCTATAATAAGCATTATAACATGAAAGGAACAAATTAATGACGAGTTTAATACTGCAAATAAAAAATAATAAAGTTACAACTTACCTGGATCTCTTGGATATCTCACGCCTAAGCTCAGGTCATTACTAGTTGGAAAGTGACTGTTTAAAAGTCTCATTTAAACGCCAAAATTTCGAAAACAAAAACGAAATTTCCGTAAAGAGCTTTTAGTTTTAAGGATTAAACGTGTACATGAATTGCTCAAAAGCTCATAAAGATTTTCATATATAAAATATATAGATGACGGTGTTTTTCGGTATCTGTCGGTTGGTCTGATATGGACTGTATATAGCTTAAAAAATGTCAGAGAAGCCTTTGTATTTTAATCACCAAAGTAATATTAAAATTAGATGCTATATTTCTGAGGTGTGATATAAATGATTTCAACAGCATGAAGGATATTGCCCCTACTACTGCGTTACTGCATTTATATATACATATAATGTATTTATAATTCATCAAAATATTTTACTGCCTTTGCCAATACAGTTTTGAAATTTGGAATTTTAAGTACGATGTGCAAGTAGCTACGGAATAACCGCAGAACGTGTGCAACACCATTAAAATGTGACAAATTTTTGGCCCATAAAATATAATTTATGGATGTTTCTGTTTGGCTTAAAGTGTAAGTACTTCGAAAAATAATAATCAATAAAATTCAATATGTTAGGGTATCTATTTTTGGTCTGTGTTTTAAATCGGAGTAAGTGAATCATTCATTCATCATTCATTTTTTTAAAATTCCAAAATTGTTTTAAAATTCCAAAATAGTACCTCTTTTGACAAGTCATGATGCCTGAGAATTAAGTTAAACCCTTCAACTGGTTTTAATCTGACTCGTACAAATATACGAATGGAGTTTCATCAGGGGGAGGAAATTTAGAGGGTATTTAGGAAACTATTTATACTGCTATAACGTATATATAAATAATGCATGGGCTTCACAGAATTAAACGATGGAGGATTCGGCAGCAACATTAGAACATTACTTTAAGGGCAGCAATTGAGTCGGAAATATTTGAAACTAAAACTAAATAATGATGCTAAAACCAGCAGGAAATAAGTATTTATTTTTAATAGCGTGTAATTATCTGACTCTGTGATACGAGTCTATTGTTGTTTCTCATAAATGCACCTGCACGCAATGGCGGATAATCAATGACATGTAAGTTATAATAGATCAGGTTAGAAATTGCTATGACAGATATAGGTTAATTACTGGTTAACCGAACATCCAGTATCTAAAGCATGATAGGTAATTGTATGATTTACATCGAATGTTGAATTACTTTTACTAACAATTTTTCTGTTGGTTGAAAGTCTGTCGAGAAATTAAGGTTAGTACGATAGTTTTCCACAAGTTCTTTTTATTTATTTAAATTTCCTGCAAGTCTGCATGCAAGTCTGGCATATAATAGTGTTACAACGACACGATCGTTCCAACTTTCGGTCGGTGGGATCACTGATCGTCAATGAACCAGCAAAATTTCGAGAACAGTGTCGATTTCAATATCTGGTTTGCTTATTGGTCGGGATTGCATGATGTCTTCGGTGTATGTTAGGTCGATTGCCATTTGCGAACTGCCTGATAAGTGTTGGGAGAAAGGAACGTACATTTTTTCTGGGTTGATGTTGTTTCTTCGTGGACTGGCCGTCAAATCTTATGCGAAACAACACTGCACCTAATTTAATTTAACCTTAAATGAGACACTCGCTGCCGTCAGCTTAGGTCGTCATTTAGTTATGTTGACCCGCTCGATCAGCAATAATTAAATATCAACTTTTACATATTATCAAAACGTCTCCTCACTGTGAGTTCCGGGCCAATTCCAGTTCAGTACTAGAGTATGATTGCCCAATGTATTACGATGGCACACTAGCGGCAGTTTAGTTGGTACATATCAGGGTGTAATCCCATAATCAGTGATAGTCTTCAACGCCGCCCCAAGAGGCAATGCCAGAATCTTGTCGTGCGCTGTTCCTTTTGTATAGCATGCAACCTGGACAGAGATTAGTTTGGGGGTGGGGGCGCTGCTTGTGACGTGAACATAATTATATTCATACAGACATGCGGTTCAACAAAAACGAATCGGGAAAATGCCTATTTATATACTGGAAAAATTCTTGCATTTTCTTTTATCTTTGCTTTTATCAAAAAAAAAACTGAACATCTATACTGGCGTTCATCCCACTGGTATGGTGTAAGTTCTCACCGTATATGTGCAGGGAAAACATTGTCTTGCTATCTTATATGTATACAGTTTATTTATTTATTTATTTTATTCTCGTTTTCTGCCAGATTTCATAAAAGTTGTATCTCCACATTTCTTGTCTCGGTGACTCGTAACACTAATTTGTGGACTCCGACCATTATTGTCTCTAATACTAAACCCTCTTCGAGTAAACTGGAACATACAGCGGTTGACGTCCCCTTTTCAGAAAATACACATTTTCCATTATCTCGTAGAATTCGGGTGAACATTTGTCCACTAGACGCTTTTGCATATTTCACGTCGGCTTAGACATTAGCGCATCCAACTGCAAAAAGATCATCATTACAGGCGATATCCTTCCTAACCCGACTAAATTTATTACTGGAACTGCTTGCTCATTAGAAGTTGGTTAAAGGGAGAGGTATTTGTCGCTGGTGGTGAGCGACGTTCTCACTCTGTATCTACCTTCTCCTTTGCCACTTACAAAAGAGCTCCTATCGACGCAAGCGACTCTGGGTGAAAATCCATTTTAGTAAAAACGCCATAAAGCACAATTTGGTGAATTAAGTCGGCGTTTTATCGTGTGATTGATGCGTGCTCTCTACATTAACATAATACAGTTTCGCATTTTCTTTATGCGGCAGCGTTTGTAAACCCAGTGCATTTACTTAGTAGGTGGCGGCAGCCGATATTGGGGGTTGTAATAATTTTAAAAGCGTCCCCATGACTAGGCCATAACGGTGTTTCCCTGTGGAAATAGCTTCTAAACTACTCAATTCTCCTTTTATTTTGTGTTGGCGCTTCTTGCGTCACTTAACAAACGTATTTCCCCTTTTTGAAACTTGCGAACTAATAAGTTGCAACTTGAATCCGCATGTGATTCAGTACGCTGAAATGCAGGATCAACTAGTAGCAAAAATGTTAGAAACTGGACGGAAGATTTCGTAAACGTAAGCGAGAATAAGGCAAATACATGAAAGGAATATTTGATGTATTAGAAAAGGAAATCAGTGTTGAGGAGGGCGACCTAGGCTGTCCTATTATGAGGAAAGTGTTCTCCTCGGAGTTCTCTCTATATGGTTGAATTCTAGGCAGAAATTTGACAATGTGTCTGCAAGAAGCCGTGGGCAAGATTGCAAACTGCCGAAGAGGAAAGGTCCTGATAGGTGTGAGAATTTTAGAACGGTTAGTTAATAACGTACGCGTCAAAAATTTTAACTTAAATTTTTCAAAAGGGGTGGGAGAAAAAGGCGGGAGAGACACGTATGTGCGTTGTCACCGCTAATTTGCAATTTATACATGGAAGATTGAATTACCTTCGGAATTAATAAACAGGGTCAAACTATTAATATGATCTGACTCTACGTCCCTAACGTCAATTTCATTAGATAATCCTATCCGTTTAGATGTTATAAATTCTCTACTTTCCCTACTAAAACGTCATTTAAAAGCACGGGAAACGTTTCTACTGCTTGTAAAACAAATGCAGACATACGTCCTCGATTTGTTTTTGCCTTCCCTCAAATAATCTCATTCCGTTCGGTGAATATATCTTAATATAAAATCAAATTTTTCGTTTCTCAACATTTGGGGTCTAGGCATATTATGCTCGTGTCGAGTTCCAAGCTTTCAATATTGCTTCAAACGGATATGTAAATGTATAGACAAAGTATTGTCCTTGGGAAGCGAGAGCGGGAAATCCTGGAGAATCCTCGCCGCGTCCGGAGCTCAAGTGTACTCCAACCCGAACACAATCGAGGAAATAATATCAGACGGTTTGGAATAAGAATGAGGGTAATTTTAATTCGCGGTTCATCGTGAACAGCTACACAAATTAGAAATGGATATTCCGCAGATGTAAGTCACAGAATTTTTATAGCATGCTAAACATGTATACAGGTTGTCCCTTCATGGCACTTTTTGTGATCATTTAGGTTACATACTGACAGAGAATTGAATTTCTAGGTTTGCGATAAATTCTTCACTGACATAAAATAAACTTAGGTAGAATTTGCGCTCCAAGAAAATTGAAATTGGAGTTGGAGCACACAAGTGAAGCTTATACTTATATGTATACCGTGTGACAAACTTCCATGTGTACATGGGGAAATAACATGGGTAATTACGTTTTTGAGGATTCCTGCTCCCCATTTATAGTTACAGTGGTGGTAAAGGTAGCAATCGAAAGATTATTTTTTTCTGCGTATGAGGATATTAAAAATTCTGCAACTTTCTAGTTTGTTAAAGCATTAAAAGCAAGAGTTACATTAATAATTTTCAAACTAAAACACAGAAATTTATCAGATTATCCATGACAACTTAATTTATTCTAATCACAGAAGTCTTTGATTTTTATGGATTTTCTAATTCGTATGAACTGTCAACATTTATCGACAATTTAAAATTTGAATGAAAACCTTTTCTTCCACTGAATAAATATTTTTGTTCATTTTGAAACCCAAATTTTAAATTGTCGATAAATGTTGACAGTTCTAGACGAATTAGAAAATCCATAAGAATCAGAGACGTCTTTGATTAGAATAAATTGCCATGGATAATCTGATAAATTTCTGTGTTTTAGTTTCAAAATTATGTATTAATGTAATTTTTGTTTTTAATGCTTTAACAAATTGGAAAGTTGCGGAGTTTTTGATATCCTCATACGCAGAAAAAAATAATCTTTCGATTGCTACCTCTACCAACACTGTAACTACACATGGGGAGCAGGAATCCCCAAAAATGTAATTACCCATGTTATTTCCCCATGTACACATGGAAGTTTGTCACACGGTATGTATTTTTTCACAGATTATATGCAGATAAATATTTTTCTCATCAATGTCATTTTTACAATCGTCATCAAAAGCTTCGAAATACGCTGCTTCCATTCCGCACATCGGCGAACATGGCAGTCCTGCTTTCACGCATTCACAGCGGTAGCTAGAGCATGATCTTTTGCAAACACAGGACGCTAGTTTTTTTAATTCCAGCAGTTTGGATTGAATCAGGGATCGGAAACAATATTAAAATTTTTGTTGGCCCACCCGCATAATATTGGCTCCATCATACTTCCATTCCAGCGTTGCAGTGGAGGAACTGTTAGAGGAACAGAAGCTCCACTTGCTTGCTGTTGTTGTACCTGTAGCACCGTAGTTCATCAAGGTTTTCACTCTGCTTGCAACCGCACAGGTGGAGTAAAACTTTCTCTTCTGCAAAACTTTTTTGCGATAAAATAAGGTTGACTTTACAGTGTATCTCAGTCCAGCATTTTTAGTTTGCCCCGATTGTAGGAACTTCATGTAGTCCCACATCTCCAACCTGCATGTTGTGCAAGAAGGACATCAAAGGTTTCATCCAGAACATACTTCTACTAGTGAATGCTAGACAAGGTATCTGTTTTGAAACCAAAAGGAAGAGATGCCTTTGAAGTCAGGAGAACAAGAAGTGTGAAAATCAGTGTCCTATATTCATATTAAGCTTGATAGAATTCCATATGTTTGATTCCCGGCAGTGCAGCGACTTGAGGTCTATGAGTTGTCTTGTTATTACTGTGCTTCAGAAAATCTGCGTATGCAGAAGCTCTTTTGACGTTCCTTTTTTTCTTTATGGTGGGCTTGTTAGTTTGTTAGGATATCCTTCAATTACCATCGTGCATTTTCCTCCATAGTGTGATTTCGAATACGAAATATAGCACACCCTTATTAGTTAGTGTTAGGTTGGGACCATTTAACATAGTCGTAGAAGTGATCACCATCAATATTTAAACACTACAGTTGTCGGGAAAAAAAGGGCAAGTCTTCAAACTCAAAAGCTTTGGCTGATGATTACACCCCTCGCTCGCTTCGCTCGCTCGTTGTTTAACTTTCATCGTAGGGAATAATAGCACTCATTATAGCTTCGTTGTATAATATACTATTATTAAACGGTTTTATTTAGCTTGCATTTTTGTGTCTTTTTGTGTGAGTCAAATCTAGTAATTGAAATTTTACCCCCTTCCTGTTGACCGATTGATCTGAAATTTGGTGCACACCTTTAGTTGTGATGACAATACAATTATGTATATTCAGTATCAATGTAAATCCCAGATGGCCGCCGCCACAAAATGGCCGATTAGATATATTTTTTTCAACCCCCCCAATATGGGTATCAAATGAAAGGGCCTAACTATTAGAATACAGTACACTATGAAAAATGCAAAATCCAAGATGGCCGCTACCACAAAATGGCGGATTAGTCTTTTTTTCAAGCCCCTTAATATGGGTATGAAGTGAAAGTGCTTGACAAGTAGAACACAGTACCACTTTAGAAAAATAACAGCAAAACAAAAACAAAGAAAAAATAAAATAAGTAAAAAAAATTAAGTTAAATGGTTTTATTGTAAAGAAACATAATAATGATTCAGATAATATACTAAAAGCTAAAAAATAATTAGGTATGTACCAGGTACCAGTCATCACACCACTCTCCTCATCAATCTAGAGCATTGATCAGACTAAAATAAAATCGTGGGGCGAGTCGAATTTCATTATAGGTATGCTTTGGATGCATCTTCTCAATAGACAACATCGCAGAACGATCATTTACATATTTACTCAGGTTACGCTACGCCCCACGAGTTTATTTTAGTCTGATCAATGCTCTAGATTGATGAGGAGAGTGGTGTGATGACTGGTACCTGGTACCTACCTAATTATTTTTTAGCTTTTAGTACATTATCTGCATCATTATTATGTTTCTTTACAATAAAACCGTTTAACTTAAAAAAAATTTTTACTTATTTTATTTGAAGTCTCAATTTAAACGTATTTGAATGGCCTAGTTTCTATGACGTTTTTTAATTACGAATCTGTGCTTGTATCTCGAAACACATTCAAATTTTCATTAGGTTAATACATAGTTTCATCAAGAGAATGTTTTAATTACTACCCATGTCAAGGCATTAGCTATTAAAAATAGCTTTTCTTATAGCTTTTTCCGGAGTAAATGTTAATTACCTTCAAGTAATTAACATCAGTGGTTATATTTTTTTAATTGCTTATGCAAATATCGCTGTTATCAGCAAGTCACAAATTTTACAATTTTTATGCAAATGCTTAAACTACGTTCATATCAGTAGAATAAGCTTATACGTTAGGGAGTTAGTACTTCTGCTCTGTAAATCTGTTAAGTACAATATTACGTCTGGCATTTGCGATTTTTCTTTACAATTGTGGCGTGCAAAATAAATAATAGTTCAGCGTCTTATTTCACACTGTAACCTAATTTTTGCGTATTAAATTAATTTTGTATTCTACTGTACCTTGAACATGCAAGGAAATAATTATGGAATGAGGATATCGTAGAATTTTAATTTCCATGGTTTAGCTGTGGAAATTAGATCTGCATTTTTATATTCTTAAGTAGGAACATTTTTGCATTCTCACGTCATGACACAATAAACGATAAAATAAATTAAGTCCTCCGAAACACGGAGAGTAAGAACTTAAAAGAAATATAGTTATAGTTCGATGTTTAATGATAGAAACTTGAATTGACAGTAAGTATAGGTACCTCAATGTTTTGCAAAATCTTGTTATTCTTGCTGACCATCAATTTTCTTGAGTAAGATTTGAGGACGTTTGGTGCCCTGCATAATTCAGTTGTTGAGGAATACCTCAAAACCACATTCCCAAATCGTTTACCCAATATTTTAGCAAAAAATTTCAGTAATCGTCATATTTATTGCCTTGTGTGTTTGATATTACGGTGATACAACAAATATTTATCATTGGTGCTTGAATATACCAGTTGTGTTGGTTTTTAATAAAGCGAGTAAATTTCCGCAGAATATTCTGGTGTACTAATTCTTCTCTGGTATTAATACCCAGCTTAACAGCTTTTTCTCCCGAGCAGTTATCGATTCGGTTCGCTTTTAGAAGCATTAAAAGATGCTGTGTTCGATTTATTCCTCGAATTATTTCGCCACTGCCATTTAATTTTCAATTCAATTAATAAGCGGAAATTATCTGCTATCTTCAATCGGGAAAATGAAGGCTGTTTTATCGGCACCGCTTTTAAATATTCTCCCACAGAGAACTACGTATTTCTTAGTTCTCGGATCCCTACAACAGACGTAACAGAAACGATTTCAGCTGGTAAACGTGGAACACACGTCATACAGAAACGTATTTTTGCATATAAAAGAAAATCCGATAAAGAGTGGGGCATTGTTAAACGAACCGAGCAGTTTTCATTTTGCAACAAATCTAGTTGATATCATATTCGTGCCGTATATATATCACTGATAACGTGAAAGCACTTTTGTGTGTTTATCGAAAGCTATAAACACTTTTAATCAGAACGATGCGTTCCCCATCGGAAAGACAGTAAATCAATAATTCAACCCAAATCCACGATATTTCAGGTTTCGACGAAAGCAAATGCAAATGATTTGTACTTTATGACCTTTCCCAACGCGGTATATCATGTCTTCTTTCGACTTTTCACTTGTTTATTGTTGTGCTTTCTCTTTGCCTTTGCTGTTTGTGCAGTTGTTTGGTTGTTTACGAATTATCCATCAATTACCGAGTAAACAGTAGACACTTCCGCACTTGAATGATTGGGAAGACAAAGAAAGCTGACGTTACAAGACAGTATTCACACACAACCAATAACATAACCGTGAACTACTTTAATTGCGCAACACGCCGCTCAATAGACCGAGAAGATTTTTCGAAGGCAAGCCACTAATCACATAAAGCTGAATTTAAGCAAAACTCGAGAAACATAGTTGCAAGAGCAAAGTTGAAAATAGTCTGAAAATAGAAAATTGAACACAACAGCATTCCGATATCTTGGAGACAGCCCAGGACACGGAACAGAAAATGTCGAGCAGGACTCATCCCAAACACGATCGAACACCCTTCGTTCTTCAGCTCGCCCGAGCTCCAGCTGTGAAGAAGAGCTATCCTTTTCGGCACCAAACTACCTGGAGGTAAGTAGCAACGGTATAGGAGGAAGGAAAGCAGACTAGTGACAATTCACGCTCACTCTATCATCATGATCATCAATGGATGAGCCGCAAATGCAGAAAACGTTTCCTCCAAAAGGCAGTCCAGTGTAAAAAATCGAAGGGACAAATTTCTTGGTGGGACGTTTTCAACTAGGTAGGTACGTAACTTATCTTGCAATGGGCAGAGCATCGTTGCGTCAAAGTGCAAGATAGGATGATATAGTTTCGGAAAATAACAGTTCATACGAAAATTTTAAATTTAATAGTTTATTCTAAACATTGAAAAGTAAATCCTATCTAATAATAGTGATGTTAGTCGTGGAGAATGCGCAATACGGACGTTGTAAAAGTATACGCCGCGCCGTCAGAAACAATAAATTCAAAGTTATTGGACGCATTTACTCCGTAAGCCCCAGCCAAATTGGACTATTTTATTTTCGATTATTATCACTTTATATTAAAGGAGCAAACAGATTTGAAGATCTGAAAACAGTAAACGGAGAAATACAGGAATCTTATGTAGCAGCGTGTTTAAAATTAGGTCTTATTTAAGATCATCAAGAGTGGAAAAGCGCCATGAATGAAGCTGAAATTTGGATGATGCCCAGACAGCTGAGATATTTATTCATTCGTATTTTAATGCATTGCCGACCAATTTATCAGGAAGAATTGTGGGGAGAATTTAAAGAAGCAATGTCACAAGATTATGAAAGACGTTACAGCAATACTGAAGGACAAAAAGCCTATATTCAAATTAGTTCCATGCTTTCTGCGGAAGGTTACAATCTTTCAATGTTTCCTACCATACCACGACATTGAATATGCAAATGAAGAACAAGCAATAGAAATAGGATCACGACAATATAAACACCTAAATGAAAAGCAGAAAGAAATTGTAGATATTATTTTGGGTAAATGTGATGCTAACATAAATTAATCAATTTCTGAATCTTCATGTTTTTATATAGACGGTCCAGGAGGCTCCTGTAAGACTTATGTTTATACAACCGTTTACAGCTTACTGAAAAGTAAGAATAAAATTGTTTGTACCATGGCCTTCACGGGCATAGCAGCAACACTACTTCCTCATGGCGTCATGGCAGAACAGTTCATAAAACGTTTGGGTTACCTGTTCCTCTGTTTTTAGATTCATCTTCCAACATTAAGAAAAATTCAAAAGAAGCAGATTATTTAAGGAGTGTAGATGTTTTTAGTTGGGATGAAGCTCCTGTGGCGCCAAGGTATGCTTTAGACATTATAGGCAGAACCTTACGAGACTTTATGAATTGTAATGTTCCGTTTGATGGAAAAATTATGGTGTTGCGAGGAGATTTTTGACAATTGTTACCAGTTAAAACAAATGCTACCCGCTGTGAAAGAGTGAATTTAAGTATCAAATTTAGTTCTCTTTGGAGTTATTTCCGTAAATATTCTTAAACACAAAATATGCGGGCTCTACGCTCTACCACAGGAACAAGAATTCACTAAGTTTTTATTGGATGTTGGAGATGGAGTTTTGAACGATATGAATAGCAATTTAGAATTGCCACAGAGATGTATTTATAATTCGGGTATCGTTGAACGTATATATGGAGGAATCAATTAGAGAAAAGCGATTCATAGATATGACCAAATCTGATGTTGAAAACATTAACAAAAAAGTGGTAGAACTGTTAGATATAAAAACAGAAAAAATATATACAAACTTGGATAGTGTTGAAAATTGTGATAATTGTGTTAATTTTACAATTGGGAGATAAACATGGAGATATAGTTTTCGTTAACCGTATAACGTTGTACTGTGAAAATGTTTATCCTTTTACTTTTAAAAGATGACAATAATTGCCTATTAAACTAGCGTTTGCAATGACTATTAACAAATCACAAGGCCAAACATTTGATCAAATAGGAATTGATCTCCGAAAAGAAATATATTTACTAACGGACAATAATTATGCATGGCTTTTTTAAGAGTTCGTTCTTGGGAAGGATTGATAATTTATTTAGGAAATCAAAGAAATAGCCGTATAGTTCAAAACTACGTTTTCAGGGAATTATATCAGATGTAAATTATTCTGTAATCTGGCAATAATGCGTTTCTTTGAAGTCATGATTCGACTAGGGCAGTGAGCGCGCGTAGCGCGCAAGATGACCTAGATGACCTAGTACTGATAAACTAAATGCGGACATATTGTCTTACATGAGAAACTTACAGACTTTAATAAAATGGTTTTCTTTCATTCTTCCTTACTTTCGAAGACGATAAGAATGATATAAGTGCCCTATCTATTTTCAGCGCTTATAACGCTATATTTGCATAGGTAAAGTAGAAGATATTATTTTAATACCATTCTCAGACACATTTCTTGTGAAATGAACTTTGCTTGGGGACGTATGTGTCTCCATTTATACCTGAAATTAAAGCATTTCTCACCACTATGAACTCTCTCCACCATTTTACTTGGGATAAAAACACCTTGACATATTTACAGCACGTATTACAAAAGCGTTACACAAACTCTCTGGCGACAAAACCGCAAACGTGCTTATTAATTTCATATTAATTTAAGGTAGCTCTGTCGCTTTTAAGTTGAAATCCAGGAAGAGGTAATTAATTGTGAACGCGGAATGAATTAAGTTTGTCTCACTAATGAGAATAGTTCATCATCATCAAGTTCTCAGTCCGAAGACTGGTTGGACGCGTACCTCCTTTCCTCTCCTGAGCTAACCTACGCATTTCCCTAAAAGTAAAACATCCTACATCCCCAAGTATGTATTTGAGAACAATAGCCTAATCTGGGCCTACCCCTACCTCTTTTTGTGCCCGTTTCGGCGTCTAGTATGTCGCGAACTATTCCTTCGTGTCTCCGAAGGTGTCCTACCATCCTATCCCTCCTGTTCTTTATTGTCTTCAATACATTTCCCTTTTCTCCTCCCCTTTCTAATATTTTGAACAGGATCGGTTGTACAAATAGGCAGAATAAAATTTCAGTCCGTCGTAGTCGAAGTCGTTTGCAATTTAACTGCTGGTTCTTATAGTAAAATAGTTATCACCATCGAAGATAAGTTTTCCATAATTGAAAGATTCGCTTAATCGGAGCTTTCGAGAGTCTCCGAGTAAAAGCTTGCAACGTTCTGCATTAGTAGTAAATAAGACAGTCCGCAATCTCTGTGCAATGTAGTTTCCGCGAGAACCACAACTACTAATAATACAAATGTTTCCGCACAACAGCCAGCAATTACCCAGTCAATTTGTTGAATTGTTTTGGTTTTTTAAACTGCAGGTGTAACGACCGCCGGATCGGCGGCAGAGGGTGCAGCTCCCTACTCCGCGTGTTGATTACCAACGAAACCATGAATACAAATTACGCGGCCTGCCCGTAACGTACCATTATTAAATACGTGAAACTTAATGTGCCCTCCGTGCCCCACTGAAGGGTTGGTGAATTTGGGAGCGCCGCAGGGCGAGGCAGTCCCGATGACGTCATGCCACTAATGTGGCACCCGACCATCCTGCTGCGTGTTTCTGAGATTTGCTAAGATTTATATTATTAACTCACATCTATTTTGCGCGGCGGTAAGTTTCTGTGCGGGAAAGTTAGTTGTTCGCGTAGCAGTCCCCGGAACGTGTAATCATGTTGAAGAGCTTTCTGCAGTCTCGGGAATATTATAGGTTGTGCCAATAAATTGTAGTAATTATGCATTCGGTATTTTATGGAAAACTTGGTGGCAGTCAACAAATGAATGTGGCACAGGATCACAAAATTTATTTATTGTTAAGGCTGTTAGTCTATAAGTGCTGCCACCTGTCGCCCAAAAATGTAATTAGGAGAGAGCAAAATTTTAGTTACCATCTATTATGATTGGTTTCAATCACAGCTGCAAATTCTTCACACGGACCCTCTACAGCTTGGAATTTTCAAGGTTTTTTTGCTTTAGCGGCAGCGGCAACCGAATAAATCTGGGAGGATTAGTCGGCGGTCCTATCTTTAAATTATTACTTTCTATTTAGAAATATTAGAATAAACTGAAGCGCCACCGCAATCTGCATTGCAGCGGCCAAACTACCGCTACTGTCAAACGTCCAGTTTACTGTGCATTTCCGCCATATATGCAGAAAATGGAGAGATTGCAATAAAATGTTCATTCCAAAACGCCGCTTGAAAGAAGCAACGTTCTTAGTCGAAAATGAATAAGGAAAACCCTACTTTCTAATTGCGATAAATATGTGTACAAATAGTAAAAAATGTATTTAAGGCGAACGAAAAATATTACTATAAAAGTAGTGGGAGTTTCTAAGTTGATCCTTTATTGATAAATATTTTTTTTATTTAACGCCCTATCTACTTTAATTTCATAATGGTGTTGGAATAATAATGTGTCTACATGTTTTTAGTGCTCAAATTCCGCACCCTTAAGATTTCCCCACGGTTTACGTTAATACTGTATGTTTTACGAGCGTTTTCCTTATTCATTAGCAAATCTTCTTAACAATTCATCGATTCACTTCTGCTAAGGTTTCACCACTGGCTTCTAACTGTCCACGTCCGTACCACCAGAGTTATATACCGTCGAGGCCCAGACTTGTGCTATTTGTGGGCAGCCTATAAAAATACAGTACGTTCCTGCTCAAATTCTTAACTGCTGTTTACCATTTATACAAATTATGTATTTCCTCGTCTTTACCCAAAGGACTTGTACCTTGACGCAGTTCTAGTAATACTGGGACGGGTGGGATGGCTTGCGCGCTTCAATGATCTAAAGAGCCGAACCATAGGTTTAACCATTTGGAGGGGTTTTTATTTGAGAAGCCAGACTAAATCAAGTCCCTGAAAGGGGGCAGCAGCTCTTTCAGTAATCATAGTGGCAGAGATCGTGAGGGTCGGTATGGCACTGTGATACACACTACTGCGATGTGGAAGGCAACGGGAAACCACCACATTATTCTATCCCTGGCACAGCGTACTTCGAATTTATGATGATGGCACCTTCTGGAGTAAAATATTCCGGAGGTAAAATAGTCCCACATTCGGATCTCCGGGCGGGGACTGCTTCGGGGGGAGTCATCAGAAATGATAAGTGTAACATCACACGAGTCGGAGCGTGGAATGTTAGAAGCATGAAAGTAGGAAAGTTAGAGAATTTGAAAATTGAGATGGATAGGTTAGCATTAGACGTAGTAGGTATTAGTGAAGTGCGATGGCCAGAAGCCGGAGACTTCTGGTTTCTGGAGCGGAGATTTTAGAGTAATACACACAGGATCTGTAGGAGGAAATTCGGGAGTAGGAATTGTTATGCGGAAAAAAGTAGGGCAGAGTGTAGAAAATTTCTTACAGCAAAGTGACAGGGTAGTTATGGTTAGGTTAGATTCGAAACCTGTAAAAACAGTAATAATACAGGTATATATGCCCACTTCTAACTACAGTGATGAGGTCGTAGAGGCAGTTTATAGTGATATTGAACATGTGCTAGATTTTGTGAGAGGACACGAAAATTTAATAATTATAGGAGATTTCAATGCAGTCGTAGGCACAGTGCGAGAGGGCGGAATAGTTGGTCCCTTTGGATTAGGCAATAGGAACGATAGGGGAGTGAGACTGATAGAGTTCTGCGATAAACATAACTTAACGGTCGCGAACACTCTATTTCACCATCATGTTAGGAGACGCTACACGTGGAAGATGCCAGGAGACCTAGGGAGATATCAAATAGATTACATTCTTGTTAGGCAAAGATTTAGAAATCAAGTTAGGGATTGTAGAAGTTATCCAGGAGCAGATATAGATAGTGATCACAATATAGTCGTTATGAAGGCCAATCTTAAATTTAAGATTTTGAAAAAACGAAGCGGAAGAAGGTATCTTGACCCAGAGAAACTAAAAGATGATGATACGCGCGATAAGTTCGAGAAAAAGACAAACGAGGTACTAAAGGGCGCGGGCGAAAATATTGTTAGGGACATAGAGGAAGAATGGAATTGCATTAAAAATAGTTTAGTTTCCTCAGCTAGGGATATTTTGGGTCATAAACAGAATGAAAGTAGGAAACCCTGGATAACAAAACATATTGTGAGTCTAATAGAGGAAAGGCGCAAATATAAAAATAGGTTAGATGAAATAGGGAAACAAAGATATAAGGCGATCAAGTGGGAAATTATTCGGAAATGTAGGAAAGCGAAAGAGCAATGGATCGACGATAAGTGCAAAGAAGTGGAAAATAAGTTCGAAATAGGAAAGACTGATGAAGCATATAAAATAATTAGGAGAAATTTTAGAGAAATTGGATCTAGTACCAAAAGCATTAGGAATGAGGCAGGAGATATCCTAATCGAAAGCGGGGAGAAGGCAGATAGGTGGAAAGAATATTTAGGAAACTTATATGCGGGACAGGAAGTGCAAGATATATTAGAAAGTGAAAGCAGTGTAGAAGGGGATAACCTAGGGAGTCCTATAATGAGAGAAGAGTTTGAGCTAGCACTAAAAAGTTTAAGGAATAATAAAGCACCAGGTATAGATGGCTTGCAGGCAGAAATCTTAAAGTGCGCAGGTCAAGAGGTAATGGATCGTTTATTTAAATTAGTTAGTCACATATACCTGACAGGCGAGATTCCAGAAGATTACAAACGGAATATCATAGTAGCTTTGCCAAAAAGGAAAGGCGCGGATAGATGCGAAAATTTTAGAACTATCAGTTTAACTTCCCATGCGTCAAAAATTTTAACTAGAATTGTGCAAAGAAGGATGGAGAAAAAGGCGGAAGAAATATTAGGAGAAGATCAGTTCGGATTTAGACGAAATAGAGGAACGCGCGAGGCCATTCTAGCTTTACGAGTAATTATAGAAAAAACGATAGAAAAGAGAAAGAGCGTATATATAGGATTTGTAGATTTAGAAAAAGCCTTCGACAACGTAAAATGGGGGAAGATGTTCGAAGTGCTGAGAAAGGTAGGGATGAAATACAGGGACAGAAGAATAATACATAATCTCTACAAAGAGCAAAAGGCAGTTATAGAATGTGAGCAGGAACGAAGGGAAGTAGATATCCGGAAGGGAGTGAGACAGGGATGTGCATTGTCACCTCTAGTTTTCAACTTATATATCGAAGATGCGATTAATATTGTTAAGGAAAGAACAGCCTCAGGGATCAATGTACAGGGCCAAACTATTAATATGCTCAGATTTGCGGATGATATAGCAGTGTTAGCATCTAGCAAAGAAGAATTAGGAGCGGCTTTGAATGAAATGGAAGCAGTTTTGACACAGGGCTACGGCATGAAAATCAATAAAAAGAAAACTAAAATTTTGGTATGTAGATGGAGTGAAAATAGAACTAAAATTGAAATACAAATAGGAAATGAGAAGATAGAGGAGGTCGCGGATTTCTGCTACTTAGGAAGTAAAATAACCCAAGACGGTAGGAGCACTAAAGATATAAAACAAAGAATGGCGCAGGGCCGAGTTGCGTTTAACAAAAAGAAACAACTGTTATGTTCGAGAACGGTTAATATAGAGACTAGGAAGAGACTCTTAAAGTCGTATGTATGGAGTACGGCATTATACGGGTGCGAAACTTGGACAATAGGAGAAGCGGATGGGAAAAGAGTAGAAGCGTTTGAACTGTGGTGTTACAGACGCATGATGAAGATACCGTGGATAGATAAGGTTAGCAATAGGGAAGTATTAGAAAGAGTTGGGGAAAGGCGAAAGGTATGGAAAACAATAAAGAGTAGGAGAGATAGGATGGTAGGACACCTTCTAAGACACGAAGGAATAGTTCGCGACATACTAGAGTCAGAGATAGGAATAAAAAGAGGTAGGGGTAGGCCTAGATTAGACTACTGCTCTCAAATAGTTAGGGATGTAGGATGTTCTACTTTTAGGGAAATGCGTAGGTTAGCACAGGATAGAAAAGAATGGAGGTACGCGTCCAACCAGTCTTCGGACTGAGAACCTTATGATGACCTAATATATTTCGTCTCTACATTAATTTTTAACATTTCTTTTTAATATTACATCGTTGATCGTAGATCCACAAATCCTATAGGTATAGGAGCTGCTTTCCTTTTCTATCGTTTTCTCTGTTATTTTCTGTAAACCTCCACTATTTCCGCTAAATGCGAATTGCTTTTCCCCTCTTGCATTCCGCCTTTTCCTTCTTTGCACCGTAGAGAGAATAGAAAGAATTGGAGGGAGCATTGAGGACTGGAGGACTGGATGGTACACGAACAGCTACCGGAACGTGTAATTATGTTGGGGAACTTTCTATAGTTCAACGAAAAATATACATCCAGTGACGGCTCGTAATGAAGGGCTCTGGGGTGTCTCTTTCCTAAAAATTTCTAAAAGAAAATTTTAAAACAATCACCCACCGAATTTCCAGCCTTTTAATTTTTATCTAATTAAGTGTAATAAAATATAATATTTCTGGTTATTTTTATCTCTTTTGCCTAGCGTAAGCGCTAGAAATTCAGCCGGCAGATTAACCCAGCCCAGCGCGGCAGAGGACAATAACTATAGAAAAGAATAGCGCGATCAGCGCTAGCCCATTTCGCCTGTAAGATATAACCACTAATAAATCTCTACCTCAGCCGAATCTACTTCATTCCAAGTTCTATTGTCGTTCTGTGACATATTATTGGGGCGGCTCGATATCAGTCTGAACTCTGAAATATATGGAAAATGGTAGTATAAGCGAAGTACAGTACAGGAGAAGAAATACATGTTATTGAAACAAAACCAGTAGCGCCTCCCGTGGCGAGATGGATAGATTATCTGCTTAGAGATTCAGTTGGCGCGGTGCTTGTTTTGAATTAGCTGCTGATTTTCGTTGTAATTGTGTAATTTTGGTTTTGCTCGAAGGACCGTTTGATTTGATTAAAAATCATGCGTAAACGTAACAACTTATATTGAAGAACTTACACTTACACATAACAAAAAATAATGATAATGATTTTCTACGTCTGCTTGCTCGAGACCAATGCTGAATACTGATGAATGAATGAATTTACAAACTTACACCTTACTATTTATACAAAAATTGTTATGGGGGGTGAGACACTGGAATTCGCAGCTGACGCCAGAGCGACGGGTATACAGGAAGAGGGCCATAAACCTTAAATCCCGGGTACCTAGAAAGAGGCCCGCAATAATTCTGCAAGAAATGCATTTTATGATGTTCATAAATTCCAACATCCTCCCCCTTTTGAAACTACGAGTTTCAAATTTTATTGCGAATAACATGATAAATAATACCTAGAAAATAACAATATAAATGATAAATACAAATACTAAAACACAAAATAAAACTGTTCATGCAAATGTTCAATGTTAATGTTTATACAAATTGTCATGAAATCTAAATAAATAATAAACGCACTGATTTTATTGGTTCTGTTCTAAAGGAAACACACTTATACGCGACACTGGCCGCACTAACTCGCCGTTCACCGTTTTCACTGATACGACCCTCGTGATGTTGTCTTTGCGGGGAAAAAGTTTTGTTACGCGACCTACTGCTCAACACATTGGTGGACGGTTTTCTTCTTTAATGACCACTAAGTCGTTTATACGGACGGCTCCTTGTTCCTCGGATTTCCATTTAGTACGTTGTTGAAGTAAGGATATGTATTCCTTACTCCACCTTGTCCAAAAATGTTGCTTAATTTGTTCAGCTCTTTGCCATTGTGAGAGTCTATTTGTTGGGAGATGAGTTATACTTGGTTGCGGATAGGATAATAAACTTTCTCCAATTAAAAAATGTCCCGGGGTAAGATAGGATAAGTCATTGGGATCGGTTGATAATTGGGTCAGAGGGCGAGAATTTAGTACAGCTTCAATCTGTGTCAGCACTGTGTAAAAAATTTCAAATGTTAAATGTGCATTAGCTGTGAGACGTGTTAAATGATTTTTTATTGATTTTACATTAGCTTCCCAAAGTCCACCAAAGTTTGGACTTCTGGGAGGAATAAAATGCCAATTGATATTTTCATTTGTTAGATGAGTAACTATTGTGCCCCACTGCTTATCACATTCAAATAACTGTTGTAAACCTTTTAACTGATTGTTAGCACCGACGAAGGTGGTTCCGTTATCGGAATATAAATCTGAAATTTTACCCCTGCGTGAGATAAATCTGTCTAAAGCAGCTAAAAAAGCTTCAGTGGTTAAGTCACTGACTATTTCTATGTGAATAGCTTTAGTTGCCATACACACAAAAATTGCAATGTAAGACTTCGTTAATTTTGTTCGTCTGTAATTGCCCTGTTTTATGAGGAAAGGTCCCGCATAGTCAATGCCTGTTTTAAGGAACGGGCGCGATGGTTGAAGGCGACAAAGTGGTAAGTTGCCCATTATTGGCTGTATTATTTTCGGATTGGCACGAAAACAAGGAATACACTTTCTTAAAACATGTTTCACATTATTCTTTCCAGATAGGATCCAGTATTTTAATCTTAGACTTGCTAACGTCGTTGAAACCCCAGCATGTAAAAGTCTTTTATGTTCATATGAAATTAATAATTTAGTCAATGTATGATTATCTGGTAGAACAATGGGATGAATTTGATTGAATTGATAATTTGAATTTTGAATTCTACCCCCTACTCGAATGATATTGTTTATGTCAAGAAATAGAGTGAGTGATAACAATTTGCTTGATTTCTTTACCTTGTTTTCCTGGGATAGGAAATGCAAATCTTCAGAAAATTCACTTTGTTGTATGATTTTGATTAATCTAATTTCTGCGTTGCTTAACTCATCGACGGACAATCTGCCAGTGAGTTTATTTGATTTCTTAGAGCCCCTGCAATTGGCTATAAAACGTAGAATGTATGCAGTTACGCGCTTAAGTTTGATATACGATGAAAATCTGCCAATTAGGCTAAATTCGGCCTTTTGTGATGTTAGTAAGACAAGTGGCTTAACTTCTGGAAGACTGCAATGTTCTGTGATAGGTGGGTTAGGCCATAAATTATCATTATATTTCAAAAACTCGGGTCCCGACCACCACATTTGTGATACCTTTAAATGAAGAGGATTAATACCACGAGAAATCATATCGGCAGGGTTTTGTTTTGAAGGTACATGTCTCCACATATGTGGTTCTCTTAAATCTTGGATTTCGCTGACTCTGTTAGCCACAAATTGTTTGAAGCGACTGGGGGCGCCACGTACCCATCCCAAAGTTACGATGGAATCTGTCCAATAAAATTGCCTATCCAAAATAATTGTTAACGAATCCTTGACCTTTTTTGCTAATTGTGCAAGTAATAGTGCACCACATAATTCTAACCGAGGTAATGAAATGGTTTTCAAAGGCGCTACTCGCGATTTTGAACAAATTAATCTTGTATTCGGGGTTCTGTCACCACCAAAGGTTCTTAAATAAATACAGGCGCCGTACGCCATTTCCGAAGCATCAGAGAAGCCGTGTAGTTCAATAAATATGGGTTTCTTACAACTAATATGCCTAGGGATATGTATCTGATTAAAATGAATAAATTCCTCCAAAAACTGATGCCATTTCGAGGCAATATCATTGGGTACTGCTTCATCCCAATTCAAATTAATTTGCCAAACCTTTTGTAATATTAATGTGGCTTTTATAACAATCGGACTTATTAAGCCCAAAGGATCATAAATTTTTGAAATGTTTGAAGGATTGTTCTTTTTGTAAGTGATTTATTATGATCCAGATTTATTGAATAAGAAAATTCGTCCGTAATATGATTCCAAATGATTCCTAAAGTTTTTGAACCTTCTTGATTTGAGACTAAATGAATTTCTGGTGAATCGTTTTTGTTTAAATTATCTTCGTGCAAACATTGTAAATTAGAAGCCCATTTGCACAATGGAAAACCAGCCTCGTTAAGTATGTCTGTGCGAGGGGTTAATCACTCTGTGCAATTGTGGGACACAGCGATGTGCAATACATTTGCAATGTTATGAAATACATATGAAATGCTTTGAAATATATGCAATAGCATGAAATACCTGTGAAATACTTATGAAATGCGCTGCAATACCTGTGAAATACTTGTGGAATGCTTTGCAATACCTGTGATATACTTGAGAAATGCTTTGCAATGCCTGGGAAATTACTTTTGAAATGCCTTGCAATGGCTTTGAAATACTTATGAAATGGTAGGTGGCTCTGCTCATTAACTTATGCATTTATTACGTTGTAACATGTGTAAGCTCCAATAGACGGCCAGCACTTCGATCACGTGACTACGTCTGGCCACTCATAGCAAATAGCAATCGTAATTCAGTTTCTTCCAGTTCACTGACCGCAATACCACGCGCACGTGTTACATAAAACATTTCGGCATTACCCACACTATTGGATGATTAGGTACTATTGCGTTACATACTGTGCGTTCTCTAGGGACATTGTGCTACTGCATGTGTTTCTAGATTTGGATTATCTCTAAGCAGGTGGGCAGGTGACCTGACCTTCCCTATTACCATTATTGTAGAAATGATAATCTAATATCGGGGCCGGTATACTTTTTTCAGGAAGGGTCCATAATTTACATTATATTCCTCTAATGTTTATAGAGAATATATTCGAGAAAATCGGAGCAGGACAGTAGTCCAAAAAATCAGAGCAATTGTTTTGAAGCCTAAATAAATTTCATTATCAGGCGCGTCGCATGTATTTAGTGATTATGTTAAGATTAAGTTTCTAGTGCCCATTCTGTCCTTGTGGATGGCAACTTATGTATACACAAGGGTTGGGGGAGTATCACAATTTTTCGGAACACACGGTTGCTGGATAAGTGAGTGTACCTATTCGTGGTCACCTCGATTATTAATATTGAAGTTTCCCGCGGTTTTGAATTATGTCAGTCAATCATTACTAGTTTACATAAACTTATATGCTGGGTTTATAAGACATGAATAAGAAAAACCAATAAAGAAACACGAATTAGCGTTTACGGTATTAACATTTAAGGAGTTACCTACCGTTTTCTTCTTTCTTATGTAGCAAATTCACATGGAAGAAATTCCTGGAGAAATTTATTTTGTACGAATTTAATCCCAAATCTCCGAGCAAATCTCCCATTGGTTCACTAAATCAAACTAGTATACCTGTTGGCCAATAGGAAGCCCGGAGGAACATTTGTACATAAGAAATTTCTCCCATGTTAATTTGCTTTTATACCTGTTCCTGGTTTATACATAAACCTCGAAATAAACCCATAAAACTTTTCTCCAGCCTTTTCTACTGTGTACTCGACTGTGGAGAATTTTCGAGTGTGCTAGAAACAATGTTATTTAATCAGAAATTATGATATCTCAGAGATTCATGTTTCACTCTAGAGAGCTTCCAATAATTTCGCCCATTTCATTATCCTAATAT
Organism: Xestobium rufovillosum; assembly: GCA_963966045.1. Lineage (NCBI taxonomy): Eukaryota > Metazoa > Arthropoda > Insecta > Coleoptera > Ptinidae > Xestobium > Xestobium rufovillosum. The sequence goes on from OZ014494.1 coordinate 18,989,835, forward strand.
TTTTTCCTTTTTGCGAAATTCTCCTTAATTAATAATTTTCTTCAAAAACCTTTCGGCATCCAAAAATTATACATCCAATTTCTTTAATAATTCATTATTTAATTTTTATTAAAATTAAGTGCAATACTAATGAAATGCTATGCAATGCTTGTGAAATTGTATGAAATACCAGTGAAATGCTATGCAATACTTGTGAAATACTTCTAAGTATTTCAAGTGTGGGACGCCTTATCATGGAGTGATTAACCCCTCGTGTCTGTGAGACCAATTTTTATATTTGCTAATTCGTCTTCTGATTCTCCCCCTGTGAGGAGATCGTCGACATAAAAATCCGTTTTAATGATTTCTGCTAATTCTGGATTTGTTTCTTGATTATTTGCCGCAACTTGGTTCAAGCATCTGATTGCAAGGAAAGGCGCACTAGATGTACCATAAGTAACTGTATTTAACTGGTAAATTTCTAAAGGTTCAGATGAATGTGATCGCCAAATTATTTTTTGATATTTTCTTTGATCCTCATTGACAAGTATTTGCCGATACATTTTTGCTATGTCTGCTTTGATAACGTATGAATGCTGTCGAAATCTCAATAAAATTTCAAACAGATCATTTTGTAATGCTGGTCCGGTCAGCTGAACGTCGTTAAGCGATAATCCTGATGTTGATTTCAAAGAAGCATCGAAGACTACCCGTAATTTGCTAGTAGTACGGTCTTCTTTGTACACGGCAGTAGTTAGAAAATGACAATACTGAATAAAACTCTCATGTCTATACTACTAAACGCCTGCATGCCATCCAGTTCTCCAGATGCCATCGACTTCTTCGGCAATGACCTTGGAAGACACCAGTACTGGATAAATCTCTCATGTCTATACTACTACGCGCCTGTAGGCCATCCAGTTCTCCGGATGCCATCGGCTGCTTCAGCAACGACCTTGGAAGACACCAGAGGCTGTTGAAGGAGTCGTTGAAGAAGAGCGGCACCTTCAGCAGCGCGGCCCCCTTCTTCAGCGGTGTCTTTGGTTGTGGTCCAGGCGCCTGCGCCGGGACTCTGTTTGGGGGCAATGAGGGTGTCTGTGGGGCTTCAGCAGCCTGTCTGTGGAGGTCGTTGCCGAAGGAGGGGGGCCCCTGGTGTCTTTGGTTGTGGCTCAGGCGCCTGCGCCGGGGCTCCGCCTTCAGCAGCTTATGGTCATTGCTGAAGAAGTGGTCTTCAGCGGCCCCCCTGGTGTCTCTCATTCTGTTGGGCCTTGGGATGTGGCTCAGGCGCCTGCGCCGGGGCTGTCGCGTACAAAGCACGTGTTGCTCACTGTTCAGGCCAGTCCATCCTGGCCCCATCCACTTCTTCGGCAATGACCAGAGGCTGCTGAAGGAGTCATGTCTTTAGCAACGGTGTCTTTGGGGCCTTTGGCCGTGGCTCAGGCGCATGCGCCGGGCTCTGGCTATGAGAGTGGGCGGGGCAACAGCCAATGAGAGTGGTTGTGGGCAGCATCCAATCAGAATTGTTGTTAGGTGCTGTTGGGCCTTTGGATGTGGCCCAGGCGCCTGCGCCGGGGTTTTCGCAAAAATAAAAACGTTGAATATATTTTTACATCAATATAATTAAAACTATAATCTGTATACAGAATAGGCATGCGTGTATTTTCTGGGCAAATCGAAGCCCTGCAGCTTCTCATACCACTCTTCTGACCGATTCATTGCCCGGTGTATACTCAACGATGCGGTCATGCAGGATGAGACAGTATGCGGTTGTGTTGGGCGGAAAATTCTCGCTCGACTCAAATTCTAGACGCATATCTATGGGTCCAGGCTTGATGCTTTCCGACTGCTTTGATGCGTCAATCACCACGATGGGCGCTAGATCCTTGAACTGTTCCTTGCCGTATAACGGCTCGCCAACTTTTCCATAGTATGAACTCTGGAAGTTCTGGTACATTTCGTATAGCAGGGCGTATTTCCCCGTGGAGAAATCCAAGTTTAAATTCTCGTAGGGGAAGCACTCAGAATTCAGGTACAGTTTGACGTATGTCAGATTGCAGTGGTCAAATTTGCTTGAATCCGTGTCCAAATTCGCTTTGCGATTCGTCTGGAAGGCGACAATAACGTAGCGGGGTTTCTCCAACCGTGTTGCAGTCTTGACGGCCCATGTTTGTTTCGTAGCTTGCGGCAACACCGGATACTCGTACAGCTCCCAGCTGCGAAAACATATCTGCAACGTTCTCTCTTCTCGACAATATTGAGAAGTTTTAGATATTCAGCATCCGATGGATAGACGTACGGCACCCTCCAATGAACCTTGCTCAACTCAATTCTGGTGTCCTCGTTACCCACGAAAGCGTTCCTATAGTTTTTCGATCGAGTCAAAATGAGCTCGTGACACACATTTAACAGAATTTTGGGGTAATCTTCCAAGAATCCCAGCAGGATTCTTCCCGGGATGCACACGTTAAAGTTCCCGTTCGCGTCGATAAGGTGGCTCGGTGAGTCTCCCGTATTCGTCCAGCCGGCATTCTCCAGGGCACCTACCTCACCCTCATTCAGAGAAACTACACCCTTCAGTGTGCTCGTGATGCCCACGTTTTTTGTTCGATCCACCTCCACCCCGTTTATTTCATAGCGGACGTCGTCAAAGAGGAAACTGAGGGCGTTATTTGTTAAAGCCGCATTTCCGCCTCCTGCACCCTTGATGAACCTGCCCTCTATGTAGATGCTGCTTAGATGCGGCAGTACGTAAACGTCTTGTTGGTGGATTGGTATGCGAATTTCGTCATTGGCGTTGAATGTTGTTGTTGTCGTCACGAACGGCTGATGTACGTGCACCTCGACACGGCGTGCTGACTCATCCAAAACAGCACCGTCCAGAACACGAAACGTGTCTACGTTTATGTGTGTCATTATTCAAATGCGGTTCCCTTGTTGAAGCACAAGTACTAACTGACAGCACCGTTAATTTTCTTGCTTAAATACTCTCCATACAACCGTGCGCATGCGCAGTCTTATTCTTGCTCGTGTCATCGGCCATGGTGTTTGCGAATACAGCTGTCTGTGTCAACAGACAGCTGTATTCGCAAACAGACAGACAGACAGACAGACAGACAGACGGAGAGACAGACAGACAGACAGACAGACGGACCGACAGACATACAGACAGACAACTACTGATAAGAATTCGGAAGTAGGAGAATAACTGTAGATTCCTTTTTGTCTCATCGAGCTGATTAATTTGATACCCTACATGATCTAGGTGGGCGGGGCAAGGAGCGTGGCCGGGGGCGCGGTCAGTGACTGGCCACCCCTAAAAACCACCCCTAAAAACCACCCCCAAAAATCACCCTCCAAAACCACCCCAAGAACCGCCCCTAAAAACCACCCCTAAAAGCTACCCCTAAAACCACCCCTAAAACCACCCCCTAAAAACCACCCCTAAAAATCACCCCTAAAAACCACCCCCAAACACCACCCCCCAAAAACCACCCCTAAAATTCACCCCAATATTCCGATACCTCTAGTCGAGTCCTTTAATTTGACACCCCACATGACATAGTTTTTACGTAGGGGTTAGCCTAAATTTAGACTACTGTTCTCAAATAATTAGCGATGTAGAATGTTCTACTACCGAGAACTAAGATGTTTGCATATATCAATCAGATGGTTCCCACACGTGTCCGAAGCACATTAAGATAACAAGTAATTTCAAATAAACAAACTGGAGAATGTTCTAGAATATTTTTTTCCCTCACGTGTCCGAAACGCATTAAGATAACAAGTAATTTCAAATAAACAATCAGAAGAATATTCTAGAATGTTATTTTATTGTAATAATACAAACAAACAAACGGGTCACCTTGTAGTGTCTACAACGTATTAAATGCACATGCAGAGCGTGGGATCAAACCTAAACAAACATATCCTATCGGCAAGATGAAAGGTTATTTCCCATAATAAAAACAATTATAACATCTCTTATCGGCGGCGAACATGCTTTTTTCTTAAACTTTAATATCAATATTTATTTAGTATAAACAATTGTAAATTTCCGAGAAAATAAATATTAATTCTGTAACTTCTGTTTACAATCATAAGTATATACGGATGATTTGAAAGACGGGCTTGTGGGCCGCCGATTAGCTCAGTTGGTTGGAGCGAGGGCTCCGGTGCGTGGGGACCCGGGTTCGAATCCCGGTCGGCGTCATTTCCAGAACGTTTGCGAAAACCCCGGCGCATGCGCCTGAGCCACGGCCAAAGGCCCCAAAGACACCGTTGCTAAAGACATGACTCCTTCAGCAGCCTCTGGTCATTGCCGAAGAAGTGGATGGGGCCAGGATGGACTGGCCTGAACAGTGAGCAACACGTGCTTTGTACGCGACAGCCCCGGCGCAGGCGCCTGAGCCACATCCAAAGGCCCAACAGAATGAGAGACACCAGGGGGGCCGCTGAAGACCACTTCTTCAGCAATGACCATAAGCTGCTGAAGGCGGAGCCCCGGCGCAGGCGCCTGAGCCACAACCAAAGACACCAGGGGCCCCCCTCCTTCGGCAACGACCTCCACAGACAGGCTGCTGAAGCCCCACAGACACCCTCATTGCCCCCAAACAGAGTCCCGGCGCAGGCGCCTGGACCACAACCAAAGACACCGCTGAAGAAGGGGGCCGCGCTGCTGAAGGTGCCGCTCTTCTTCAACGACTCCTTCAACAGCCTCTGGTGTCTTCCAAGGTCGTTGCTGAAGCAGCCGATGGCATCCGGAGAACTGGATGGCCTACAGGCGCGTAGTAGTATAGACATGAGAGATTGATCCAGTACTGGTGTCTTCCAAGGTCATTGCCGAAGAAGTCGATGGCATCTGGAGAACTGGATGGCATGCAGGCGTTTAGTAGTATAGACATGAGAGTTTGATTCAGTATTGTCATTTTCTAACTACTCACGGCATGATGGGGTAAATAGTAGCCTAAATGATCTTTGTTGTTCTGAGCTGTTATATTGGTCATGTGACCTAAATGTTCATATTCTTCGATGAAGTCCTGATATTGTTGCCGTAAAATTTCATTATTGTTTAGTTTACGCTCAAGAGACAGAAATCTTTTCAGTGCGAATTGATATGAATCTCCTAAATCTGATAGATTGTCTTTAAATGGAATATTTACGATAAATCGACCGGCCTTATCTTGCTTGGTGTTTTGAATAAAATGGTTTTCACATAATCTTTCTTCACGCGAAAGTAGAGATTGATTTGCATTCGTAGTATATGATTCTAATTCCCAAAATTTAGAAATTTGCTTATGAATTTTATGATTTATAGACATGTTGCAATTAGTGGGTCCTAATTGAGGAGTCTGATTACCTGAAATAACCCATCCTAACTTTGTTTCGTGTAATATATTAGAATTTGATATTTTAATGTGTCCTGCACACAAAAGGTTCCAGAACAAATTGGCACCAATCAATAAATCAATTTCCCCTGGTATATGAAAATTTGGATCTGCTAATGATATCGTTTTCGGAATATTGAAATGATTTTTGTTTAAATATTCATTTGGCAATTCTTCAGTAATTCTGGGCAGAACTAAACAATCAATTGTATTTTTAAAATTATTTAAACGAGATTTAATCGTTACTGATGTGCTATGACCAATATTTGTAACAGCTTGATTATTCCTGTCACCGGTACTGAAATTTTAGTTAGTTTTAGATTTAATCTTTTGCATAAGGCTTGTGTAATAAAATTGGATTGTGAACCCGAATCTAAAAGGACCCTACAAGAATGCATTTTACCGGTGTCGTCGAAAATTTCTATGATAGCTGTAGCAAGCAATGCATGGGTGTTACAAGCGTTTGCACAACATGCTACTGAATTGGTGCTTAGGGATTCTCTATTGCTAATTTGATTTTGACTATGTTCCTGGCTAGTTTGATTTGTATGAATTAATGTATTGTGTTTCATGTTACACAATTTGCAGGAATTTTGCGACTTACAATCGTTTGTAATATGATTAGATCTCAAGCAGTTTAGACATATCCCTTTTGATTGTTACGGTTTTATTTTTCAGCAAGTGTGTTATTTAAAATATTATACATTTTGTGTATATTTTCTCTCAAACCGTACTAGTTCCGACACTACTTAGATCTATTTATTATCTCATAAGTATTTGTTTCTCCCTTTAGACATTTTTGCCTCGTCTTCCGATCTTTCTCCGTTCTTGTGCCAGTACATTGTTTTCTCCATTCACTTAAGTTACTATTTTGCCTAGAATCATTCCCTATTGTTAGTTAGTATTTCATATAGCTTTTCTTCTCTTACCTTGGTTTGTTTATTCTTCGAATCAGCTGTTTCCCCTTTTTCATCGTAGATATAGCTTGTAGTGTCCTGCAGCTTATTAATCTTTATAGTTCCTGGTCCAAGTTGTAGTTTGCTCTCTGCTATATTTTCTTTAGACTTTATTCATCCTGTCTTCTTATGTGCCTCTTCAATTTCTATGCTTTCTTGTTTAATTTTTGTCACCTACCTCGAACCTAGATTTACCTGCAGAATTAGCACGTTAGTTGGTCTTGGAGTTGTTCATTGCTGATATTCACCATCTTCTTAGTGAATCTTTTGTCAATTATTCCCTGATTTTTCAGATTTTATCCTATGTTTATTTAGTTAATATCGTTAATAGGATCTGTTATGACAGCGCGTTTTGCTAGGTTATGTATGTTCGGTAATGTCATCTCGGAATGACGTTAGCTCTGTTGCTCGCATTTAGTTTGCGGTTCAGTGGCGTGCTTCTGATTTTTCCCTCCATGGCACATCTTTTGACTCTTTATCTCTTCTAGTCTCTGTTCTTCCTTATTGTAAGTTCGGCTGAGGTCTCTCCTTATCTTTATCTTCCTTTCTTTTGCGTTCGAAAGTCTTTTAAACCTTCTTTTCTTTAGTTAACTTCCTCACTCTCGGTGACGCCTCTGATATTTTTGGAAATTTATTCGATGGGTCTACACTTTTATAGTTTTTTTCAAAATTCCGATTAGCTTCGGCATTTTTCACTTTTCATGCTGTTCTGAATGTGAGTGGTTGTGATTTTGAGAGTTTGTGTAAAATTAGTTAATTTTGCTGGCCAAGATTTTGGGATTTTCTCAAATCACTTCCTTTGGTGTCGATTTAATTGCGTTGTTGTATTAGAAATCGCCGCCTTTTTTCCTTTTGGGATTTAATTCACGAGGACAGTTGATTTAGTTGGAAAAAAAAAGACCCACACGTGGTAAGCCAATTCTTCCGTTTATTTAAACCTTTAATCATCCTTGTTTCTTCTTCTCCTTTTTATGTTTTCCTTTCTAATTTGTCCTTATGACATTTTAGGGTTTTTTTTTGGGGTGCAAATTTTGCTTTTCGTGCACTTCCCGCTCGAGTTATTAGAAGAAAAAAAAAAACGCCGACCACCTGGTGCTGAGCTGCAGGTACCTAGACACCACCTAGAGATTTTCGATAGTAACTGACCCCTGTCCTGCATCTCATTGATTCGTCTATAAGGTCAGAAATATAATTTTGATTATTGCGTCGCCTGTCCGTCTGGAACACCGCGTCCAACGGCTGGTTTTTGTGTAGCGCCTGGCACAGCATTTTGTGACCACCTTGTAACTGTATTTTTCGTGTTTGAACGTCGCCAGTCCATTCGGTTGGTTTTAATGTAGATGCCTGGCCACGGCTTGTTGTGGTCACCTGTTTGTTTTTTGACATATTGTCACCTGTATTATTGAATTTAGTTTGTCATTAATTTCGGTAGTTTTGTTTGAAATTTTTGTTTGAAATTTTGCCAGTACATAATAGTTTTGTTTTTCTTGTCAATAAGTTTCATGTCATTTAGATAATAAATTATAGTTGTTTGATTAGAGAAACTTAAATAATATTTTGCTTAGTTTTTGTCGTATGTTCAACTTTCACTTATAGTTTACATTTATTTTTGTGTCGGGATTTAGCGACAGTCGATACTGCCGTTTGCGTCTACTTGCGTTTGTGTAGAGTGCGTGCGATTGACCCGTCGGTGCGCTGCGCGTACGGAGCTCCTAGCGTGTAGTGTATTTACCGCGTCATCTGCGCCTATTTTGGTTTTCTTTGTTGTGGCGCAACGCTAGTACCGGGTGCCTAAATTACCAGTAATTTTGTTGTCATTTAATACTATTGCATCCTGATTGGATTTACCACTGTTTTTTTATCTTGTATTTTGGGTACCATTGATTTTTTTTTCTCAATATTATATGCTGGCATTACTATTTGACTATTTGTTTTATTTTTTTTTGTGTTTACCCTGTTGTGTACCAGCGGTTTTTAGGAGCTGTGACCGCTGTGTTTGCGTTTACATCGGAGGATCAGCCTACAACTCCTTGGCGCCCTTTTACTGTTTTTTTTGCCCACTCCCGTCTTCGGCTTGAGCATAGTCGCGGCCGGATCCTCCCTTATTGTGACGTTACGTCATTTGGTGACGTCACATGATTTTAGTTCTGATATACGTCGATCTATAGGTAAATCTAAAAATAATTTACAAAAGTAAATTGCATGATGACCCGAACAAAATGTGCATGATTTTTGCTGCGTGGTTAAATAATTATGATGATATTTAAAATTACTGTGTTGTAGTTTTGGTGGGTTTCTATGACCGTTAACATGATAATTTGATTTTTGATTGGTAGATTTCATGTCTGATGTTGAATGTTTATTGTCTTTTGTTTTCTCTAATAGTTTTGAACGTTTTACTAAGAACTCTAGTAAAAAGTTTAATGACGGAGCTTGTTTGTTCGCAATTGTCATTTCCCATTCGTTTTTTGTTGCTTGGTCAAATTTTCCAGAAATTAAATGAATCAATAATCTGTCTTCCAGTTTAGATTCGTCAAGATGTTGAATAGCTTCGAGATGACTCGACACATGATCCGCTAAGTGCCTTAAATCTCGGGAAGAATCTTTACTAGTCGAATTTAAATTGAATAAGCATTTTACATGTTTAAGAATAATACCTTCCTTATCTTCGTACCGTGTTTTTAGTTTCTGCCATGCTACTTGATAGTTTTCTGCGATAATTGGTAAGTTTCTAATCACCTGGGCAGCGTCGCCGCTTACCGATGTTTTTAAATATTGAAGTTTATCAATGTCGTTCAATAAAGTGTTATCGTGAACTAACGATTTGAATGTATCATGAAAAGTTACCCACTCATAGAATTTTCCATCAAAAACAGGTAATGATAATTCTGGTAATTTTACAGATTTAATACTACTACCACTACTATTATTATTGATTGTACTAACTTCTGAAAAGGATGTATGTTTTAATAATTTTTTGAGTTTTGTTACTACCGAAAAATATTGATTTTCAAAAATTTCTACTTCTTTAGGATCTTCTCCTTCTGCCTTTAAATCTATTTCGAATTGAATTTGTTCAAATTGCTCATCGATATCTTTAATTTTTTCAAATCTAGCATTAATTTCTTCAATATCATCACTTTCGGGGTCAAAATTAGTTAGAATAGTTTCAAAACGAGTTAATTTTGTTTTTAGTGACGTCCGTATTTTCTTAAGTTCTGTTAATAATTGAGCCATGTTAATGTTTGTTTGTTATTATGATGTTAGGATAATATCCCTGTTAAATAATATTAATAAAATGAATTAATAACTGCGCTGACACAGACGAAGCGATACGTGCTAATAAATTAATGATAATGATATTGAAAAATGAAAGCAAAAGGGAAACGGGACTTACTACTTATATCCTTTTCTCCCTCTGTGCTGTTTGGTTTTGATGCTGACGTTGTTCGTCGTTGATGTATAACCACTATTTGATCTTCTCTGGTGGCCTGTTGATAAAAGACGCTGGATTTCTTATCATGGAGATAAGTTCCAATCCGGCTCGAAGGACCAATGTTTTGAATTTGCTGCTGCTGATTTTCGTTGTAATTGTGTAATTTTGGTTTTGCTCGAAGGACCGTTTGATTTGATTAAAAATCATGCGTAAACGTAACAACTTATATTGAAGAACTTACACTTACACATAACAAAAATAATGATAATGATTTTCTACGTCTGCTTGCTCGAGACCAATGCTGAATACTGATGAATGAATGAATTTACAAACTTACACCTTACTATTTATACAAAAATTGTTATGGGGGGTGAGACACTGGAATTTGCAGCTGACGCCAGAGCGACGGGTATACAGGAAGAGGGCCATAAACCTTAAATCCCGGGTACCTAGAAAGAGGCCCGCAATAATTCTGCAAGAAATGCATTTTATGATGTTCATAAATTCCAACAGTGCTTCTAAATGAAATTTTGAAATCTTTTGAGAGACGCAATTTTTTATGTTGGTTGGAAACAAAGTAAAAAAACTTCGGGTACTGATAGAAGCTTACACTTTCAAATAGGGTAATTTTATGAAGTAAATGACACAAATTGTCCCAATTTCTGGTATCAAACAGATGCTCCATAATGTAATTGTCGACAAATTAATGTTATTTCTATACACAAAATACATATACTCTGATTAGCAAAAATAATTTTGCGTAAAGTGCACTATATACGATTTTCAACGCCATCGATATTCCTTGGCGCGCTTTGGAGAATTCAGACTGCTCTTATTTCCCTTCCTCTAGACCTCTCACTCGCACATTGACTAAAATATAGATCCTCCAGTAAACAGTGAGCCGTGCGAACACCTGCAGATATTACAGCGTGGTCAAAGCTAATAAAATAAAGCTACGTTTTATTTTTTATCCTTCTTTTATCCACTGCTGTAGGGCTTATCTTCTGTTTTACTTCTGTCAAATATAAGAACGATAAAGATAGAAGGTAAGATAAAGATAAAAATTCGGATAAAGTTGTTGTCTTCCTGCACCTGAAGACGCAAATGTGCCCATTCTTACGTTTAGTATTACACATATAGACCTATTTATTCAACATTTATTTATCCATAGGTCTTTAACTTTTCTTCCTAAGGAGCTGAAGCTAGGCGCAACCAAACTCCTACCCGCAGTGCCTTGGTGAAATTTAGGATTTTCCGAGGGATTTTCCTTTTACTGGAAAGAATTGTCACATAATTTTTGTTAGTTCTTCTATTTTTATTCGTGCGGGAACGGATCGGAATTTTTTCACCACCATATCCTGCGTGTCCTAGAAGACGGTTGTTGGATTCTTCTGGAACAGAGCTGATAACTTAGAATATCAAGTAATGTTTTTTTTCAGAGAACAGCTTATAAAGAGTTACGGCGTTTAAGGGAAAGTGTCTAGTAAGGTCCAAACTTAGTAATCGATAGGATAGCTCTGGTTAAACTCGACTAGCTTCAACATCTAGGGCGCGATATTTCATATCTCCGTGACCGAGATATTGCACAGAAAATTAACAAATTCCAAATTGTCTGTGGGACAATCAATCGTACCCTTAAGGGAAAGTCTAAACAGGAAACGCTAATGAAGTTTTATAAATCCCTGGCCGTACCCGCCGTTTGGTTCGGAAGCGAAACTTGGATCCGAACAATTAGAAAACTGACAAATGGCATACAATCGGCAGCACCGAAACTTCTAAGTAGTATGTAATGACGTACAAGAGTGGATATGATACCTAACTAAGTGAACTCTGGATTTTCATCATCCAAGAGAAAATGTGGGGGAAACATTAAGGACCTGATGGCTACTGATAACGGCGATACAACATAGGCCAACAGGGAAACAAGACGACGAAAACCCGTTAAGGTGGTAATGGAATGAATACGTATGCAACAGAAAAAGAAAATTAGGTAATGCTTTGAGATCAAAATATTAAGTATGTTTCTTTTTAACTCGCTTCGTAAAATGTGTGTTAAAAGGAGTGGTGGTCATTTTGATATTTTCATCTTACTTCATATATTCCTGAGTTCTTATTTCAGGGATATAGCATATGTTTTTGTTTTTCTCTTTCGATGTGCAGTAATACCTCGGTAACGCAAGTGACGTTTGTGGCGTGCAGTACTTGGGGAGACGGTAATGTGCACGTCAACATGGGGTTGACACAGGCAAAGACAGCGTAATAACGTTGTTTTTCATATTTTAACCATTCGTGTACAACTTACAAGCCAGTTTTCTCCTAGTTTTTTTACACGCACACACTTTTTCTTTCAAACTCCTTAATGCTTGAGATCGTGTATTATTTTTGATCCCTATCTTCTGAGAAAATTGCAGGCCAAGATTCAGCAGTGGTGTTGCGGAAGAAATATTTAACTGTACTACCTTCTAAAATATTTAATGCGTTTTCCCACCATTGTAGATGTAATAATACAAATTTAAAAATAGGAGTTTGAAATAATTTTCTCATTGTAATTAATATTCTTTATAATAACAATAATACAATAAAAGAATAATTCTGCTGCCAGAAAATAAAACCTATTAATAACGGGCACAGATTTTTAGCTAAATTTAAAAATACTTCATCAATGCTGAAATAAATTTTTAGGTACACAGAACGTCAATTACAAGCGTAAACTTTGTAGATAGACGTAAATATACAGTTTTCTGTACAGCATTCGAACTGTCACTGGGCGACTATTTTAATCAAATAATACTGTCCGAGAAATGATAATTAAACAAAGTAATAAACAACAAGCGATTTAAGTGGCCGATGCTACGTTATGTGGCACATTATAATTAAGTGATAATGAATAATATATTCCATTTATTGACCCTCTATAAACTTCAATGTTCTAAGCCCTTTAACGTTCTCGAGAACGTTAAGGGTTACGATTATCACTAATTGTAATAATCGATGCTCGGTCGACGACAGACGACCGAGCAAAATGCTTCCAAAAAATGTTCTTCGCGCCGTTCTTATCCCGGTGGATACCCTTACGACATACACTGCAGTATACGTAACGGTGTCCACCGGAATTGGCTACTGTCATTCCCTCTAGGCGATGACAAATGGAGCAAGTTTTTGTCGTGTACGACTCGTCCACCACTTTCACGGTCAACAAGGGGGAATAGTGTTGCCGGATCGTCTGCACGAGCGAGTCGTGGAAGAACTTCCGGTGACCCCGGAAAGTGGCGGTGTTCATAAACTTGCACCCATCGCCGTACAGAATTAGTTTCCTCTCTTCCGAATTGTCCACGAAGTACTTCCGGATGATGGCGTGCCGAGTTTTCTGCTTTCGGATATACCTGTCGAAATTCAAGCGCACCCTGTTGCGCCGTTCCTCGCTGCGCTGCTTGTCTTCGAAGTGCTTGAATTTGAAACGCAGCATTTGCGCGCACTTTTCGAAATCCCCCCCGTGGAAGGTGCGAGTGTCGTCGGCCTCGAAGTCTTTCTTTATCGCTGCTTCCACTTTCCCCGTCCAGCGTCGTAATTTCCTGCTCCTCAGGTGCTCTCCCATTGTGAAGTTGACACTCGCTTTCGACATCATGCGGAATTGGCCCGTGCTGTCGTACGTCACTATCGGGGTCTTCGCACCCGGATCGACGGCAATGACCCGATCATACTGCTCTCGACTACTAATTTCCGCTGCACTGTGTCCCGATCGCTTCCGAAGTGGAGAACCACTGTTCTTATCGCGTTTCACGGGGCGATTCATCGACTTCGAAACGGCCACGCCATCCGTGCTGAAGCAGCAGCCAAACATCGGTAGGGCGTGGACGTCGAAGTACCGGCACCAATGCTCTCGAGCGCTGTCGCGGAAATCCACCACGGAACCAACTGTCTCTCCTATACTGGACAGCAATTCGTACAGGCCCATTGTCGTGTATGTGATGTGTTTCACCGACTGTTTGTAAATGGGAAAAACCTTGCTGGCACGCACATTCTGCGTGCACTGCAGGGCTTGCAGGTCGAACATGAAAGGCACGTAGGAGATTGGCGATTTCTCGACTAACTTAGCACGCAATTTGTACAGGGCCAGTGTTTTGGAAATTTCATTGTCGTTGTCGGCTCCATCCCCGTAGTAATACTTGTGGCACACTTCGTGCACTCTTCGGCGATCATGTTCGAGGTGCAGCAAGCGAACGAATTTCTTCACACGATCAAACATGTGCGTTACGATATTGTTGCTGAACACTGTCGAATACTGCTTGCACGCCTCTTGAATGATGTACGTTCGCAATTTGCAGTCGTAAAAGGCACGAGATGACTCCTCTCGCAACTTTAAATATTGCTGTATGAAATTTAGGGGGTCGTCAATTTTGAATTTATTCGAACCTTTCAGGACAAACGTGAAGTGTTCGACGTTCAGTTTGTTGAAGGTTTTTCCGGGCATCTTTTCGTGATAATATTGGTAGAAAGCATTTACGAAGTACGACGTTTCGATCATGAGGCGGGAAACTACTTTCACGTCGTCATATATTTTACGTTTCAATTTCGATCGGGTGTCTTCATCTAGTAGCGGACAGAAAAATTTATTCAAGCCGTGCTTGATTGTATAGACGGCATATTCCTCATCAGCGGCCAAATTCCTTTTCCTTATGGGTGGTTTGTACAACGGACATTTCTTGCTACTCGACCTAGCATGGTCCGTGCCTTGGCACGTGGGGCACTTCGCCATATTTTCATCCGCTTACACCTGATGGAAAATGTTGTTGTCAGTGTAAGGCAAATAAATAAGTCGATCGGGTTGGGCAGTGTTGGTGTTGAGTTGGTACAAATAAATAACAGCTTCAGTGATTTCAAATTAATCGATGTTAATGATCTGAGGAAATTAATCTTTGACGTGAAGAATAAGAGTAGCAAAGATGGAATCGAAATAAGGAATTTTTTCAAGAAATTAAATAGGTACCCCTTGCAGCACTTGATTAATGTGTCAACTGTACCTTTGGTTTGGAAGTTGGCTACAGTTGGAAAGGTGAAGGGTACGGCAGATTGTCAGGAGTTTGGACCAATTAATCTGCTTCCAGCACTCGAAAAAATCATAGAGAGAACAGTCTATACAGGGCGATTCAGATATGGTGAATCAAAGAGAAATGGCATACTCCCCATGCGAAAATAAGACAAAGAGTCTAATATATCCCTGTCCGAAGTTATACCCCTGAGGAGATATAGCCCCCCAAAGTCTTCCCTTAAATGTCGATAAAAATTAATTTCTCAGAAACTATAAGACTTACAAAGTTCCAATTTGGTGCATAATTTAGAAACTTTATAAACCATAACTGATGTGAAGTTGAAGTTAATGGAAATGTTGCAAGGTGTTTATTCGGGGTGAGTCACCCCTACAGTTTCATACAACTATTTGATCCATCAATTAATTTGAAAAAGTTTCACGTCATTTCATGCAAAATGTAATTTTCAAACTTTTTTCACTCCTGGTACATTTCACTAAAATGAATAGTTATTGAGAAAAACGAAAATTTCTTAAGTAAAATTTGAATTTTTTTACTTCAAAACTAGTGGTGACCGAAGTTGTGCGTATCCTAACGGGCACAACACAGAAGTGCTTTGCGGTGAAATAGTGGATAGGTGTGGGTTAGGTGTTGAAATAATGCGATGAAAGTTTCGTTCGAAATTGGAAAAACAAAAAAAAAGCAACTCACGATGACAAGTATGCTGAGGATTGTCTGCGATCCCAATTTCTCCATCAGGCAACAAAGGTTCACCGTCTGCACCTCCAACATCGATAGGTAGCTGCCAACGAGCCGCATCCTCTTCGCTTCTCGAACGGGGAAAGGAAAGCGGCAAGAGAGAGAGAGTCCGAAGAACTGCCGTGGTGCTCCAAAAATCGTCTCACAGTGCCTGAAAAATTAAGTTCATCAGTGGGATCGGACCGAAATAATGCGATGAGAGTTTCGTTCAAAATTGGAAAAAAGGAAAAAAAAGCAACTCACGATGACAAGTATGCCGAGTCCTCTTCGCTTCTCGAACGGGGAAAGGAAAGCGACAAGAGGGAGAGTCCGAAGAACTGCCGTGGTGCTCCAAAAATCGTCTCGCAGTGCCTGAAAAATTAAGTTCATCAGTGGGATCGGACCGAAATAATGCGATGAGAGTTTCGTTCAAAATTGGAAAAAAGGAAAAAAAGCAACTCACGATGACAAGTATGCCGAGTCCTCTTCGCCTTTAGAACGGGGAAAGGAAAGCGACAAGAGGGAGAGTCCGAAGAACTGCCGTGGTGCTCCAAAAATCGTCTCGCAGTGCCTGAAAGATTAAGTTCATCATTGGGATCGGACCGGAATAATGCGATGGCAGTTTCGTTCAAAATTGGAAAAAAGGAAAAAAAAGCAACTCACGATGACAAGTATGCCGAGTCCTCTTCGCCTTTAGAACGGGGAAAGGAAAGCGACAAGAGGGAGAGTCCGAAGAACTGCCGTGGTGCTCCAAAAATCATCTCGCAGTGCCTGAAAGATTAAGTTCATCATTGGGATCGGACCGGAATAATGCCATGAGAGCTTCTTCCAGAATTGGAAAAAAGGAAAAAAAAAGCAACTCACGATGACAAGTATGCCGAGTCCTCTTCGCTTCTCGAACGGGGAAAGGAAAGCGACAAGAGGGAGAGTCCGAAGAACTGCCGTGGTGCTCCAAAAATCGTCTTACAGTGCCTGAAAGATTATGTTCATCAGTGGGATCGGACCGGAATAATGCCATGAGAGTTTCGTTCAAAATTGGAAAAAAGGAAAAAAAAGCAACTCACGATGACAAGTATGCCGAGTCCTCTTCGCTTCTCGAACGGGGAAAGGAAAGCGACAAGAGGGAGAGTCCGAAGAACTGCCGTGGTGCTCCAGAAATCGTCTCGCAGTGCCTGAAAAATTAAGTTCATCAGTGGGATCGGACCGAAATAAGGCGATGAGAGTTTCGTTCAAAATTGGAAAAAAGGAAAAAAAAGCAACTCACGATGACAAGTATGCCGAGTCCTCTTCGCTTCTCGATCGGGGAAAGGAAAGCAACAAGAGGGAGAGTCCGAAGAACTGCCGTGGTGCTCCAAAAATCGTCTCGCAGTGCCTGAAAGATTAAGTTCATCAGTGGGATCGGACTGGACGCCGTGTTGGTAAAACAACTTGCGTAAACGTGTAGGGTATTTTCCGCCGCTGACTGGTATTATTTGGGTCCTACAGCGTGTAGTAATATATCGGGCAGGAAGGGCATGTCCTTGGGTTACTCTAACTTCGCCTGTTCGGCACTCTGAAAAAGGAAATCGAGATTAAGGAAAGTTGATATAAAACGGTAGGAAACAAGAAAAAATGGTGCATAGAAAGCCACGCGGTAGAAGTGAAACTTGGCGCCATACCTAAAAGTTCTTGAATCTAATTTATATTTATATTTATATAAGAATCAATTAAATTTGGATGGTTTTTTGTGTGAAATGAGAAATGTGACGTTCAGTTTGACAGTTCTGCTTCTGTTCCGTTCTATTTCCATACATGACAGCAGAAGAAACCGGTAGTACTTTGCCGAATGTAGTGGAAACCACAGAAACAGCTTCATTTTCAACCTTATATTGCAAAGTTAAAGTAGGCCATGGGCATGTAGTATTCATAACACAGCATGTTCAATATTAAGTGCACTTACGCTGAACTCTTGTGGTGTTAAATCGAAATCTGCTGTATTCTTTTTCCCACGATTCTACTGGAAGGCGCCAGTCAAGAGCATCGGATGCTGCAGCTGCTACATTTCTAGTTTGTAGAGAGGGTACCGGCACATAATCAGCTACCTTTAAAGGGATGGAAAAAATGTTATTCATAATAGATAAGATTTCTGTATATTAAGCGCAAGATTTTGAAAGAAAGCGCTTCACATGCTAGATCCTGAAAGATTTACTTTATTCTTTAACTGTGTAACCTAACAGTATGACATTTTATTTTGTGGACCGATAGTACATATAGTCATAATCTAAAACATAACATACATAGGTACGTTACAATACTTAATTACTGGAGATTATGAAATAAACAATTAAATTTGAAACAAGTTTTTCTTACCGAATCTTGTTCACTGGCTTCTTGTGTTAATGCTTCTCGAGTGTGATTCTCTTCAGTCGTTATCTTATCACCGATAAATGGCAATGCTTCTGTTTGGGATGGTGCAGTTGAAGACGTTAAAGGGTTCTCTGATGTTGGAACTGCTATTGCTATACTTTCACTGCTACTTACGCCACATTGCGCTGCGATATTTTCAATTTCTGTCTCTTGAAAAGATATCTGAAAAAAGAAATAAAACTAGTAGATTTGAACAGCATAAATTGTCAGTTTCAGATTAAGGTAACTTTGGAAGCGTAGAAATTAACAGATTACGTAGTTTTGATAGGTGCTTACTTTACATGCTAATGAAAATAAAAAAATTAATATCCATTTATGTGTTTCCGCCTGAAACAAAAGAAAGCCCACATTTAAGTATAAGTACCTTTGTGAAGAATTTTCTTTTAGGTATTATACTGCAGAAGGTCATTTTACGAGGGGCTATCCACTACCCAAAATCGTGTACCGGTATTCAATAATCTATATAAATAAAAATCAATTGCCACATGTATGTAAGCTCATCACTTGAGAACGGCTCGACCGATTTGGCTGATTTCTTTTTTGTTGTGTTCGTAATTTTCAGGACAAGGTTTGTATGAAAGAACATTTTGGAAAATCCACCGGGAAAGTAGAAAATTTGGAAGGTAAAAGTTTGTATGAAAATCTGTTCGACAAACAAAAATGTGACGTTCAGTTTGACAGTTCTAAAAATTGAATTGTCAGTGTGATCATGTATTTGGTGGTTCTTTGGAAAAAATGCCACCAGTGAGGCGTCGAAATATCGGTCGGCGTACGCGAAGAGCGTAGACAGCGTTTGGAGCCAAGTCGAATAAGAATTTCTCAAGCCTCAAGCGCGATCCATTATAACTCCGGAACAACGGATACAGTCGAGTTCGACGCGCTCAGTTGGAGCTTACGCACAAAATAATTTGGAACGTCGACAAAACAGAGGCCGAACGTGGCATTAGGGAACGAGAAATTGGAAAAGTTGCCCGGAAAATTGGAAAATTCGGGAAAAACTGAAAGTGCTTTTTTCTATGGGATTTTTGTATGATATGGATATGCGTAAGTCGGGAAATTCGAACAAACTGTAAAAATCATAATTTTGGAAAATCGAACGGAAAATTTGAAAATTCGGGAAAAACTAAAAGTGCTTAACGGCTGAACCGATTTGGCTGATTTTTTTTGTTGTGATCGTAATTGTCAGGACAAGGTTTGTATGAAAGAAATTTTTTGGAGAATCCACCGGAAAATGTGAAAATTCGGGAAAAACTGAAAGTGTTTAACAGTTGGACCGATTTGGCTAATTCTTTTCAAAAATAAGGTTTTTAGGGAACGAAAAATTGGAAAAGTTGCCCGGAAAATTGGAAAATTCGGAAACAACTGAAAATGCTTTTTCTATTGGATTTTTGTATATGTATAGGCGTAAATCGGGAAATTCGGACAAACTGTAAAAATCATAATTTTGGAAAATCCATCGGAAAATTTGAAAATTCGGGAAAAACTAAAAGTGCTTAACGGCTGGACCGATTTGGCTGATTTTTTTTGTTGTGATCGGAATTGTCAGGTTAAGGTTTGTATGAAAGAACATTTTTGGAGAATCCACCGGAAAATGTGAAAATTCGGGAAAAACTGAAAGTGCTTAACGGTTGAACCGATTTGGCTAATTCTTTTCAAAAATAAGGTTTTTAAGCAACGAAAAATTGGAAAAGTTGCCCGGAAAATTGGAAAATTCGGAAAAGCTGAAAGTGCTTTTTTCTATTGGATTTTTGTATGATATGGATAGGCGTAAATCGGGAAATTCGGACAAACTGTTAAAATCATAATTTTTTGTATGCGCTCGCGATCATAACTGACGATAGGAACGACATATTTGGTTGAACATAAACGTAATCAGAAAAATGTTTCACATTGAATAAACGATTTGGTTAATGAATCAAAAGTTCAATACGAAAAGCAATTTTAGGCAGGACAACGTCTGCCGGGCCGCTAGTTGACAATAATTTTTGTTATTGGTGGTACTGACAAGTATCGCAGAGCATTGACAAGCACTGTCAAATTCGTGTTTCGCGGCACTGCGCCTGTCAGTACGGAGTTTGCACCATCTCGCGGTGTTTCACGTAACCTCGGTGACGTCTCGGTACGTTTCGGCCTTAGAGGAAAGAGTATGGATTCGTAACGCCCGACCTTTGCCGTGCACGTGAGTGTTACCAAAATTTGAGCATGTTTGGTGCCAAACAAAGTGATGAAACCAGGTTACTGTTTAGAATTCATGTAATTTAACTCAAAATAACGAAAGCAGCGTTTTAAATAGCGCAATTAGTCATATCATTTTAAGATTTTTCGTTCAATTCTCGGCGTAAAGGGACTAAGAAGTTTAGGTTACGCCCCTTTCTTTGGTCCCGAATGGTAACAGGAAGACCTGCTTTGTTATTCCTCCTCTTCTTCCCTCCTCTAAGGTTTCGGCCTTGTCTATCATATATAAATGTATATTATAAACAATGGTTTCGGACAGTTCTCGCGTTTATGATCGTAGCCGCTGCAATTACAACACACCACGCGCCAGTGTCGCCAACCCTACCGAAATTTCGGTAGATCTACCGATTTTATATGTTATCTACCCATCTACCGAAATGATACATAATTCGGGACCTAAGTGCCTCCGTCATACGTCAGATTTTCATTCCAAACAAAACAAAAGCACGTGCCATTTGACGTTTATCGATATTATTTACAACGTCTTAAACTAGTTTCTGCAATATAATTATAGACGTTTTGCAGTGAAAACAGTTTATTTTCAATTTGTGTGTTGGGCTTACGCGTAAAAACTTGAAAACAACTATATGTAATTATAATTATATTTCAGAGGTTAGGTTAAAACGTCAGAAAGCACGTGGCTTTGTTTTGTTTGGAATGAAAATCTGACGTTTGTGACGCGCCACTTATCTCCCGAATTCTACCAAAATTTCTTTTTGTAATCATTCAATTAAGAAATAACCGAAAATTGCACACAGATCATAATTTGTAACGCCTTTGCGTTTTTCCTTTCTTCTTTGGGAACTCATATGGTATCATTTTAGTGCAGCGATACATTAAATTATGCAAAAAAACCTGTAACCAAAACAAAACGAAGCCGCCGTGCGCCGCGATTCGACGGCATCTTTGCGTTAATGGCTTTATTTAAAATTCCTACTCATTGTTTTCCAGCTTAAAATCGAATCTACCGAAATTTGGCAACCAAGCTTCCGAAATATTTACGACTGGGGTTGGCAACACTGACACTGCCACGCGCCCTTTGTCCGGACAATTTGTCGAATAATGGCCACGTTTGTGGCACCGAAAACACTTTACAGCACTATCTCCTGATTTTTCATAAGTAATATCATAAGAGCTTAGATTTCAAAAATTACTCGGCTGACGTCTCGTAATTTTTATGGAAAATGTCACTCAAGAAATTGACAGGCAACCTCTCGTGGTCGTGACAACTGAAAAATTTTGCCAGGTAAAATCTAAGCTCGAATGATATTCATCATGACTATTTCACGAAACACACCACTAAATTGAAATCTATATGCTTTATTATTTGAGATGGATGCATTTCATTAATTGTATGATTCTAACCATACTTTATTAGTGATGTCAAATGCTGGCTACCCTAGATGTAAATAAATTGAGTTGCTAGCACAGAAATCCGTGGTTGCTACACAACCACCTGGTAGTCCAGAAAACTTCAAAATTTTGCCACTATAAAACCATGTAGGTCGGTGAATGCTGACCGATCATTGGCTTATTACCCTCGATAAAATTTGTAGCAGGTACTTTTTCCGCTGTAATACATCAATATATTCAGAAATGGCGAGTTTGGATTGGTTTAAAATTCGATGAGTGGAATAGTCATTATTAAACAATGGCGCCTCCATCGATAAACGGCGACTCTCCGGCTTTCCGCTCAATTTTTCAAATTTTAAAATGTCGTGCAACAAATCACCACTATCCGTAAGGAATTTAGCCATCAAACTACAGATATAACTTTGATTCAACAGCCCCGATAATATCTATATTCTTTGCTCTCATCAATCGATAATTTTAAATGGCGACACAGTTCACATTTCGCATAGAAATACGCAGTCACATGTTCCCGCGGAAGCTGCTTACGCAACCGTAGTCGCTCCCATCTTGCAGTAGCGCTTAGTTCAAGCACAAACGTTTTCCGAAATGCTAATTTGAAATCTACCCAAGTTTCCATTACAAGAAGTTATACTTAATTGTTAATTTCCAATAATGGATGTGCGTTTTTATGTAAAGTGGATATGAAACAACACATTTTGCAGTTTTATAATCCGCATTAATAACCGAGGAAACCAAAACTGGCCGTTTGTGCATTCGCTGCCGCGTGTTTTTCCGGGCATCTAATTTATCCATACGTGGAACATAACGGCGTATTCTACATGTAATCAGAAACATTATACTTACAATGTATGTTGAAAATAAATAATCGATAATTGAAGAAATCACTGCGAATGTACAATTTATTCTGTCTATGAAAATGGCGATTTTCTACTGAGAAAACTTGTTGATTTTGCATAGTTACGTTGAAGAAACCTAGCAACGCCGTCTGTCCAATAAAACGTTGTAATGGTGCAATATATTTCAGAGTATTTGATTTCGCGATGACGCCCGCCGCGCCGCGGTTGGTGGACTTAGTTCGTTTCGTGGGTATTTTGGAAGAATAATAATTGCAAATTGATGTGCATCGGAAACGTCCGAAGAAGAAAATATGTGAATTTATTGTGCTTGTTGAAAGAGTCCGATATTGGAAAGCAATTATCGTTTTAGGATACGGGAGCATTTGTGGGCAGAGTTTCCTTAAATATTCAGTGCGAACACGTTACCATGTACCAAGTACAAAAGCAATGGTGGCAGCAAAAATCGGCCCTGTTTCAATCACAGTAATATTCCCTGGAGTAACGAAGCTTGAAGAGGATACAGTAATATCCTTGAACGAAGATGTACAGAGACGTAGCGCATATTAAACATTTCAATTCATGCAGAGCCCTACAAAGCATTTCTCGAAAGAACTGTCCGATATATAACAAAAATTAGTTGGAATAATTGTGGGAAGAGAAGAAATGTAAAGTTTGCGAATTGGGACACATATGTTGTATAATAGGTACCAACTTGTAATATAGTAAATGGAGGTATACAGAAAACTCACAATATTAAAAAATAAATAAATTTCAGAAAATCGTGGAACACTATTTGTTTGTATTGAATTAATAAGTTAGGTTACGTTCAAAGTTGATAAACAATCGTGAAATTGAGTGAGAAAAGTAGGTAACTGTATTATCGACACGGAGTTTGGTATTTGATTATTTGCTACCAAACAACCAAACTAATCATAACGACTAAACAAACATACAATTAATAATTTTTATTTTCAGAATTATTTAATAACATTTATTTAAATGCTTATGGACTCAGAAAGTGAATGCAGGGGATCATACTATGTGTAGGAAAAATAGTATTTCCTACTGGAGATGAAAATACACGGTTTTCTTCGTGGGCAAATTCTCATCTCACGGAAAAAACAGTATTTTCATCTCTTGTAAAATATAACATTTTCAGAGGTTTTCAAGAAATATGTAGGTACGGCACCAACAGGTAGTGCTAATATTGGGAATTGGGGATGCTTTCTTTTTTTGTAATGTTTTTGGATTTCTTTCATATTAGTAGATAGCGTGTAGCTAATGGAATTATTCTTATCTTAAAAACTAATATTTGCTGAGAACAATTCACTCACCTTACAATTTAATAAACCATCGGAATAATTTCGTAGGACTAGAGTTTGCACAATCTAATTGTTTGTTTATTCGGTTGCCATGGATGGAGCCCCAGAGCTACCTTGGTAAAAATTATTTTCATGTCCACAAGCGACTTTGATTAAAGCTCTCCTTGTTATAAGCCAAGTTAATGAGTTAATGAGCTCTAGATGTACATACCTGCTGTAAAATTGTCAATAAACAAATAATATGTCTGACATTTCAATGCCCCCTAGAGGGGTACGCGGTATTGACATTAAGTTCGCCGCGGTTATCATTTTACATCGGATACTTAACTTTTATATTGAATTTGCTTATTTTCATGATGCAACATGAAACGTATTTATGACTTTATGAAACGCGACATCTTTTGTTAAAATGTTCCGCGTGGAGATGATGTTTTTATCAGAGTCTCACGTAGAAGCTTACGGGAAATTGCTAGAACGTGCAGAATTTACATCTTTTCATGTGACTGTTAAAACTCTACATATTCCATTATGTACCTTCTGCATAATAAATATATTTTATTTTATATACATATTCTGTTTGCTTTGATTTGGCGCAACTTCAAAGAGAAATGCTTCAAATGTCGTATATAAAAAATTGCTTTATAAATCATCTAGAAAATACTTTTAGGTCGGTAAATATTTCAGTTTAAATAATAATTAAATGCTTGCTTTCGCTGTTAAATGTTATAATAAGAAGAAAGTACGTACATAACTGAAAGAAATATGAGTAAAACGTTCTTACATTAAGCAGAGTTGAAACCAGAGCTGAAAATTTCCGGTTTGTCGGGATGTAAAATAGGATCCAAAAATCAAGGATATCTCAAAAATTTGCTCAAATAAGCTTGAAATAGTTTTACATTCGGGAAGACTTAAATTTGATCGGGGATGGAAAGTGATTTTTTACTCTTAAGAACTGGCAGGCGTCCTAATCCAGTCGCGCGAATTAAAATAAATTCGAAGACGGTGATTACTTCATCGACTGTTGGACAATGACTATCCTGTCTGTCTTGCGGGACCTGTGACAAAAATGCTCCTTTTGCTTTATTTTTAATTTCTTGGTGTGTTGCTATAATGTCATAAGTAATTTTGCGCGACAAGCTTTTTTTAAAATTCAATATTTTATTAAGTTTTACAGATTTCCAAGCCTCACTATACAAATTCGGCATTATTTGCTCTATCAAATAAATTTAGTAACCCCGCAGACTTAGATTGTGTGCTATACATTCGAGTCCAGTGTGTCCTATTTTCGTTGTGATTTGGGGGTTTCTCATAGAAGCAGCAGAGATAGAGCCTCGGGGTTTTCGCGAACCTGAGCTACTTTTTTGAGTATAATAGAAAGCTGAAACCAGAATTTGGATATCGTTTTTAGTTTTCGAGAAAAAAAATAATGTAGATTTTTATCGTTTTTCGAAAACTCTCTCCAATTCTTTTTGTACTTACTAAGCAGACTAAAACTGTTACGATTGACTCATATAGAACTTTTTCCAAGGAATTCAGTGGCGTACGTAGTTTTCTTCTAGGGAGCGTATTTTTTTAGTTATGACATAAAGCTAAATTTTTTTTAATGGAAATCATAGTAGGCTTTGGTTTAGTTCGAAAGATCTTTTTTAAGCTATCAAAATATATATACTTTTATATTGTTATTTCAAAAAACGTCAACGATTTTGGTACTTTTTACCTTTAGAAAATATAAGATAGGTACATACATCCAAGATACCTGTGATTTTATGTTAGCAACTTTTAATAACAACTGAAATAAAAGTAACAAAAACAGAAAAACAAACAAAAACAAGAAAAACATCAAACAACAAACAACTAAATTATAGGAACTGTTCAATTGAGTGCCATGTTTTTCAACCCATAATCTACATCTTTTAGTTAATAGATTGATGGCATTAATTAAAAAAATAGGATGGGCTTGCAAATATCGGAAAGCTGCATGTGTTGCCTCTGCTAGCTCGGCTTGATTGTTGTATCTTCGTATGTATATTTTTTCTTTTAAAAATGCCCAAACAAAAAAATCTAATATATTCAGATCCACAATATAGTCCATTTGTACCCAACCATCTACCCGGAAAATGATTTTCTAAATAATTTCTAGTTATTGCAGAATTGTGTGCAGGGGCACCATCTTGTTGGAAATATACCCTGTTTATGTTTATTAACTGAACATTTTCCATTATCGCCTCTGCGTTAATATTCAATAAATTAATGTATCTCAATCCCGTTAAGTTTCCATCAAAAATTTGGTATGCTAGTTGACCACCCAAAATAAAAACACGAAACGTTAAATCCAAAACGTCCTTGCCTCTGACGTTCAAAAGTTTGGTGCTGATTTGTATCAGACCAGTGACGCACATTATGTCTGTTAAATAATCCTACGCTGCTTATGTGAGTTTCATCTGTCCAAATGACAGACCGCCCAAGTTCTGGATTTTCTTGAATTTTATTTAAGTACAACAAAAATTAAGCCTTATTTCTTGATCTCCCGGGAAGAGATGGTGAATAATTTGAATTTTATATGGCCTATATTTGCCTTTTTAAAATATTTTTTGAACTTTTGATTTGGAAACACCAACTTGAGATTCGATTTCGCGACAAAAAGTTTTTGGTGTCGCCTCAACCAACGATAAAACATTTATTTCTTCATCTTCCCTATTTTCTTTATTATAAATTTTGTTTCTAGGTTTATTGAATGACCCATAGTGAATTAAATTTGATTTTAATCTCGAAAACATCATTTTGCTTGGTTGTCTTCTTTCTGGGTATCTAAATTTAATAAATCGATGGATAGGTATTATACTGGAAATGGGTAACTAGGAATTTTTTGTGTACCTGTTGAGATATAGATCCATTGATTCATTTTCATTCTCACAACATTCATTGAAAACAGCAATTATATCGTATTTTTCGAAATTTTGATCATTTTGAAGTGCCATTATACATAATAATATTTAATAAAACTAGCTGCATGCAACTTTTGCTCATGTATGTCAACAGATAATTATTCAGTTGTTAACATAAAATCAAAGGTATCTTGGATGTACCTACCTATCTTATATTTTCTAAAGTTAAAACTTAAAAAGTACCAAAATCGTTGCCGTTTTTTGAAATAACAATATAAAAGTATATATACATATATTTTGAGCTTAAAAAAAGACCTTTCGAACTAGACCAAAGCCTGCTATGATTTCCATTAAAAAAATTTAACTTTATGTCATAACTCAAAAAATATGCTCCCTAGAAAAAAACTACGTACGCCACTGAATTCCTTGAAAAAAGTTCTATATAAGTCAATCGTAACAGTTTTAGTCTGCTTAGTAGAAAAAGAATTGGAGAGAGTTTTCGAAAAACGATAAAAATCAACATTATTTTTTTCTCGAAAACTAAAAACGATATCCAAATTATGGTTTCAGTTTTCTATTATACTCAAAAATGTAGCGCAGGTTCGCGAAAACCCCGAGGATCTATCTCTGCTGCTTCTATGAGAAACCCCCAAACCACAACGAAAATAGGACAGTCTGTACATTCGAGTTTTTTTACCATTATCTGAAATGAATCAATACGTGCCCTGGTTCGTAAAGGAAAGCAGAGCGAAGTGTATTTTCTAAAATCAAAATACATAACTCTGAATCTGTTGGTTGGAAAGAATTACTGTGTGATTCTACGAGACAGCTTATGCTTGTAAATCTTGAGCTTCAGCGTGAAGTAGAATCATTGTTAAACGCAGAAAAATGCGAAAGAAACGAGGGCGGCGGTAATTGGCATTTCTGCCCTATTTCAGAATACGTCACCTTATTCTACATTTTTATATACTAAGGTATACCGCCGAAGAGGCTTTTTTCAAATCTAAAATGAAACGTGTTCAAATGTAATATTTAGGGAAATGCGCGGAATTCCTTTTCTAATACAATTTATTTAAATTTAAATTTATTTAAATTGTACATGTAAAATCCGATTCCGAAAACTTGTGTTCATACGAAAGTTTCTCATTTGAAACAAGGCGCTTTCTGTTTTCATGTAGGCGAGGCACAAATGTAATTTTAACAGCAGCAATAGCGTTGAGAGGAAACTGTGCTTAATTGGTTTGTTCAAGGATCAGTTTCAAATTTTCGGTAGTGATTTATTTATTAAAGTGTCCATTGGTGTTTATTGGAGGTAGATCGAATGTTGTTAGAGACAAGTTATGACGCACTGCTAGCCTGACTTAGGGCTGTGCAAAATAATCGATTAATCGAAATATAATCGATTATTTGATTATAGATTTTACAATAATTGATTAATCAAATAATCGATTAATCGAATAATCGATTACTCAAAAAACCATTGATCGATTATCTGATTAATCGAATAATCAATAAATCAAATGATTGATTAATCGATTAATCGGATAATCGATTAATCGTTTTTCTCTATTTTTGACTCTTCTCATTCTCTTTTTATTTTCGCCTTTTGCTTGTTTGCTTATGTTCTGCTCTGCCGTATTTTTATTTTTATTTTGATTGTAGCCGTATTTTAATTTTTATTTTGATTGTAGCCAGATACACTTGTTCTTGCTTACTTTAATATTATTTTAATATTGGGGTTAAGTGGAAGAGCAGCGTGTGTGCTGAACTTCGCCCTTTGTGTCATCGAGATTGTATTTTCTTTATTAAATTTTTTGTGCCTATTGCAATGTCTGTCACGCAACACCTCTTCAGAATATTAACTACTACCAATATTGCATAATTGTGAATCCCCAAGAAATCCCATAAAATGAACCAGCTATTATTTTAGCCACCAAGAATCGTGAATTCACTAGACCTGTTGCACAGAGACTGAAATGGCGTCTCCAAGTAAAAGAGATTAGTAAAATGTCCTTTTAAAAAAGTCAAAATTGAATTTGAAAAAGAATTTAGTGGAATGGATTTCTTAACGACTCATGTAGAGTAAATATCTAAATAAAAGAATTTGAACCTTGTCTGGCTTTATTATATGTATAAAAACGAATTTTGAATGTTATATATGTCGCAATAGACATTTATTATTATTATTATTATTATTGTTGTTGTTGTTGTTGTTGTTGTTGTCGTTGTCGTTGTCGTTGTCGTTGTTGTTGTTGTTGTTGTTGTTGTTGTCGTCGTCGTTGTTGTTGTTGTTGTTATTGTTATTAAACCTATGTAAACGTAAATGTAAAAAACAAAAACACAAAACAACAATACATAAATGCCTCAAAGATTCTATAATTATGAAATGTGAAATAAAAAAAGGAATACATAACATATATTACATAAATGATAGATAGGTGAAGGTTTACGCTTTATGATGTGAGGGTGCCGCGGTTGCAAGATGGTCGTGTTATACGAATACCTACACATAAAATAATATGATACTGCTATTTCCATACTACATCAAAGTTTGCAACAGAGAATTTCACAATTCTTAAATATGTTGCTTTAAATCTACAAATTACCTTGTGTCCCCGTGATAGCGTTTCCGTTCCACTGCGCTCTTAGTACGTGAGACTATAAATCCAACTTTAGGTACTTGTTTGAATTTTGAACAACAAATAATATATTGTGCAATAATGGACATGGAATGATAGTCATCTCTAACGAGTACGGGTGTAAAATGGTCATTTCATGCAAGTTGTACGCTGTACTTTTTCTACGGCTGTTACAGTTTTTTTTGGATTTTGTTACTCAGTTTTGTTTTCAAAAAGTATGTTTTTAAATAATGCCTATATTTCCACGTTTCTCTCGCAACGGATGACATTGCCCTATATAGCAGTGAACAAAAAAGCTGTCGCAAATAAGAAAGAAATTGAAAACATACTAGATTTACTGATCACTGAAACCCATTATAATGAAATATACAGGGTGTCCCGGTGAAGGTAGGAAATCTCTCGGGTGCGTATAGATTACACGAAAATAACGCCGCAAGTTCATATAAAGTTTTCTCCTACGACCTCCACCTGCCGAGGTATTCTCCCTTAAAATGGAAAAATAAAAATAGTTTTTCGCGTAAAATTTGTATTCTTAATAATTGTATTTCGATAATTTTCTTGGTGGCGTACGTAGTGATTGAATGATTGCGGTCGATAATGCTGTCCGATTTTTTAAAAATATGTCAGGAAAAATAAAAACCAAAATCGTTGATACACTGTAGGACTGTACCTCTTACTCGTTAAGTGTTATTTTCTCCAAAACGCTTCATTTTGTCGAAACCTAACAAGAGTAACTTATTATAAGCAAAATGTCGACGGAAACAAAAAATGCGGTTAAAGATTAAAAATATTTACCCTCTTAAAAAGTAAGGAGTAGTTCACCCCTTGCTCCCCTGATGCACTATCAAAAAACGGGCCACATTATCTTATCGACATTCAATAACTACGTACGTCTACAAAGATAATTCTCGAAATACAATTAAAAATAAACATTTTATGTGAAAAAAACATTTTTATTTCTCCATTTTAAGGGAAAATATCTCGGCAGGGGAAGGTCCTAGAAGAAAAATTTATATGAACTTGCGGTGTTATTTTCCTGTAATCTTTACGCACCTGAGAGATTTCTCACCTTCACCGGGACATCCTGAATAGTATGTCTCCGGGTGGAAGAAATAGGTATAAGGTTTTGTTCATGTCGGTACCAAAATTAGTCATTTTTTTAGAAATTGGTTCTGTTAAAATTAAGTAACCCCCGACACAATGCCTGAACAGATCTTCATCTATATATAAAACAAAAATTGCTTCTACCTAGGTCCGTTATAGACACCAAAACGGCTGGACCGATGTTGTATGTGCAATTTTTCTGATGTTTATATAAAATAACCAATATTCTCAAACCAATTACTATTTATAATTCATATATCTCATGAGTGACCTATATCAATACTGGGAATTATGAGCGCGTTCAAGCTTTAAATCGACAAATCCACCTATATAGCAAAACCGTCTGTTCTCGGAGTTCTTGATTTATACGGTCTGTGTTGTGATCCGTACATCTACAGAAACATCGAATTCCGAATACTGATCCCACCATTTAATCTTGCGGCAAAATCCTGTCGTTTGTTATAGTCTACGAATCGCCGGGTAGGAACATACAATGCGACGAAGGTCCTGCAGGACAATAGCTCTCACTTCTGCCGAGAGAGATCGTAGCATCGTTGTCGATAATTAACAAATGGGAAAACTTTTGGTTTAATATGTGCAGGAAATGAAAGCCTGGGAAGCGAACACATTTGTTAATTTTCTTTGTTTTATATTTTGCTTTACTGACAGAAGTCCTGGAGTGTAAATGGATCCTTTTTCGGTCAGATCGCCCGGAGTTTTAATTCATTCGTGCGTTTTATGTGCTGATACACTTGTTCACACATACTTACGCATGTTAGAAGACACATTTGGATTTAAATGATTGTCAAACCAATACTCAATACTCTGAAAGTTACCGAGCTTGACAATGTATAGTTACTCGTACCTGTCAATGACGGTGCCTCTTCCTTGCTGATAATTGAAAGCTATTGTTCGAGTGATATGTTCAACAACGCTATTTATATACATTTTACGTGTATATTCAAAGAGAACTCCCAAGGAAAATGTATTAGAGAAAAAGAAAGATAAAAGCATGCAATAACTAGGAAGTTTATCAAACTAGTTAGGTAGTTGTTTCAAGGATGGTGAAGTTAGTACAAACTCTGCCAAAACTGATATGATTTTTTTCAAATAAACGCTTGGCTGGCTTTTTATAGAAGTCCACTAAAAATTGTAGCGAGAAAATCCGGACGGCTTTCATTTTTTGTGAATGATTTTTCCCACCTTTACACCTTTATTTATTACAGTTCTTTTTGAACTACACAGCAGTGGATCCGCGATAAGGTTTCAACCTATTTTACGGGCATTTCTGATAACACCGGAACCGAACGTTGGACAAAAAAGATGCGAAATTGCTGCCCTATTTTTTCTGACTTAAATACTTTCGGAAACATCCTACTCACGACTAAAATTAGTTAAAATATTTATTCTCTTATTTATAGTTTAAAACTACCTAACCTGATTTTTATTTTATTGGGGGTAAATACGCAAGAGATTGATTTTTTTTCGGATAATTTTAGTTTTAAAACGAAAAGTTTGTTGCTACGATAACAAGTCCAGAAGCAAAAGTTCGAGAGTTATCAGTAGAAGCAAAACGGGGGTAATTAAAAATAAAATAAATCAATCTCGAGTGTATTTTACACGACTTGATTTCACAAACATTTCTTAAACACAAAACAAAGCTATGACAAATCAAAATAATTAATTTGACGTTTACCATGAAATGAATTTTCAAGGCTTGCCTTCTGTAGACTACTTACAAAAGAATTCTTTCAAAATTGTTTCATCTATAGCATTATAGAAGAAAATAAAACAACCGAACTATGAGAAATAAGAACAATATGGCTTTTAGTTCAGTTTAGCAATTACAGCACGCTCACTTGAATGTCACCGAAGTGCGATACAGCAAAATTAATCTCACCAACCCCTCCAGTAATACCTATGTGGGTCTCCGGAGGTTTCCCGGAATATTCGTATAGGTTTCACGCGGTGCAGGGATCTTTAGCATAGATACCTTACACTTACACTAAATAAATATTCATTTAACCGTCCGCGTTTCTAACTAAAACAGTTTACTATTCAACTTTGGGGTACGTTGTATAAATAAACCATGTAAAATGGTTTCAGCTAGCTAATATTAAAGGTAAATAATATTATAATCTTTAGAAACGAGTTTATCTGACGCACCTGAAAAATTAATAGCTAGATTACGCGTTGCTATCTTCCAAACTGCTATTTTATTTCAATTAAAAAAAAAATGCTTGTTCTTCCCATTGTGACTACATATTACAAATAAATGCTGTAATAAGTAATGGTATACCCGATCTTTACTTGGGAACAAATTATGTTGAAAATGAAACATTTCCTATAATAATACTTGGCCTCTGTCAAAATAATGAAACTTGAAAGTACTTTTCTATTGCCTTGAAGTATCAAAACAGCCGATTGTAACCACAAAGTCTCTCTTCGTGAAATCACCGAAATCCGTGAACATAAAACTAGTAGTAGTAGTAACCAATCTCCCGTTCACGTTTTGCCTTCGTTCGCAGTCACCCTCATTATATGTTTGTGGTAGTATTAAACAAATTGTGAACAAATTGCTATTGTTTCAGAACAAGTAAGATTGGCGAAGAATATCAAAACCATAATATTAGGGACAATATGAGTCTTCAATTTAATGTAAATATGTACGTTTTATTGATGTTAGTGATGCAAGGTGGAAACCACTTTTCAGGCTAATGCAGCTTCAGGGGTTAATATACAGGGCCAAACTATTAACATGCTCAGATTCGCGGATTATATAGCAGTGCATGTTACGTTACCATTCAGCAAAGAAGAATTAGGAATGGCTTTGAATGAAATGGAAGCAGTTTTTTCAGATGGCTTAGGCATAAAAATCAATAAAAAGAAAACCAATATTTTGGTATGCAGAGGGCGTGAAAATAGAACTAAAATTAAAATACAAATTGGAAATGAGAAGATAGAGGAAGTCGTTGATTCCTGCTGTTTAGGAAGTCAAATAACTCGCGATGTTTAAGTATTCAAATACGTAGTGCGCAATTTACATCGAATAGAAAGAGTATCATCTCCGTTAAGCCTATTTTTGTTTATTTTTTAAATTTCAACACAACTGATTTCTAAACAAAATTCGACTGATTTCTGTACCGGCAAACCTGTAGTTACTGGACGGTAGCATATCATACGGTACAGAATTAAATAAATTTATACTGTAATCTGAACATGAATGAAAATTTTCAAAAATCATATAAGAAATTAATAAAATATTTCCTAGAACAGTTAAATAAAAAATAATATGTGCCATGGGAGTTTAAGAACAAGCAGGGTTTTTCATGAAGAGTGGTTTTTTTGAGAAATTAAAAATGTATTTTTCCTCTTAGTAACCCCATCCCGGGACGTACTGTATATAGCCGAATTTTTGTGTGGATATTTTTGCTATAAATGCCACAAATAATTTTAGCCGGCTAACTTGCATCACCATGTTTTTCCAATGTCAAATGTGTAAGTAACATTTTCGTCATACAATTTGGAGAAGAGAGGAAAGGAGGCGTTTTCGTCACAGTTTAATTGAGATTAGCAAAAAATTTGGTTTACTTCTCGCTCTCAAATTAATATTTTTTTTTACCTTAATACTTCACTTTCCCCGCTGGTTTGAATTATTATTGGAGCTGCCTACTCATTTTGTAATGAAGCCCTTTCCTCACTTATCACAATGTATAATAATTGTATATTAGACTTTCATTTTTAACTTTTTATATGTATACTAACACTGCGCTTTTTGTTTCAGGTGAGTAATTCATATATGATTCGAGGGCAAGAATTTACGAGAGCATGTTCATGCGTAAGTACCAACTATGTACTTAGTGTTTATTACTCTCAAAAATTAAACCTGGCTCCTCAATTTTGAACGAGAAAGTTTAAGGATAAAATGACACGTTTTATTTTCTACAGCGAATATGACATTTTTGAGTTGCCTGATCCTGAAACAAGATGTGGTTTAAGTACCAACTCCTGTTATATAGAACGACGATGTTAAATTAAAGAATATAGGAAGTTCCATTTGTTAACAGCTGCGGGAAAATCCGGCTATGTGAAATGAAAATCTCTTACTTATTCTTAATATTTTGTTAGGTATTTATCATGAATTTACACAGTGGCGGGTCATAGAATTGCAGCAAAGGGGCGCAAAAATGCGTCGTTCGCAGAAGTCTCATATTTTTCAAGATAATCAAGAATTCATGCGTGCTACAAAAATATTTACTCGAATAAATAGTTTGGGACAATCGATTTTGCTTTTTATACGATTATACATATCTTTACAAAAATACCGAGTGAAAATTTCTGATTGGCTCCTTCATTCATTCATTTACCTACATAGGTACTTATTTATTGAGCTTCTAATTCAGCCTAGTTCTTTAATTTTTAATTATCTTCAAGTGGAAGATTTGCAAATTAGTTTTTATGTGATACTATGTAATAACAATATTCATATAAAATCAATGAAAACGACCTATTTTCTACTTCTGCAGCATTTCTTTGTTTAAAAATTATTACGTGAATGTGCCGGCGCCCTTTTGATCGCTCCATCGCGAGCCGGTCCTGAACTTAGGATTTAAACTTTAGACATTGTCCGCGACATTAGTGTTGGATTCTGCCACTGAAAGAAACTTCAAATTCTTTTGTGAATTACCCGAAATGTTTCCCAGCGTTCCGGGTCTGCAACATCTTCTTAAATTATTAAATGATTTTCAAAAATCAGTAGCCCGTTTGACTCGATCATTTCTCAAAATCAGTTCCTCCGTTGGGTATGGTCATGCTCTCCAGACCTGGACAGATATTGTGGGTCTTAAATCGCCCCACGTGTAAAACCAGTGGTAGATTTCGATTTCAGTACCCAACAAGGTTGGTGGTACACGATTGAATTTCTGCATTTTTATAACGTTTCTCGCTGAAGAAGAAAGCTTGGAACGAAAACACGTAAGCCTTGTATATATATATACGTAGTCGAGTTGAGGTGTTCGCTTTTGTACATCACATGGACAACGGACGATGGACGCGAATTGAATTTTGAATTTACAACAAGTTGAATAACTGCGAATAAAAGGGCTATGTCCTACATCTGTAGGAATGCTTCGGCTTCTTTATAAAATATTTATAATAACTCCTTTGTATACCTGAAGGAATCCATGAGTGAAATGCCTAAAATTCAAAGTTTGTATTTAAGGGGCATCTCGGAGTTCATTTGACTCTAAAAACTATCATAAACTCAATAAAAGTTTGCATACGTGATTCCCCGCCTCAAAGAACTTTTTAAGGTCGCGCTTCCGACGATCGCTGGCTGGATGATTTGAAATTGTCGGAAGCTGGAGGGGAATGACTGAAAAACAATGCGGTGAAACGAAATTGAGACGTTGTGTCCTGAAAAGCCTCTCGTCAGACCGCCAAGCTTCCCCTGCGTTTAACTGCCTGGTTTACAAGTAGAAAAAGCTGCGGCGAACAGCCATTTAAGTAATGTTGCAGAATGTATGAAAATGTGAGGCTGTTCCTTAATAATCTTGAAGTTTTTATTTGAAAGGGCACCTAATTAATTTTTCTGTTTAATCTGCTTACTTAATTGAACAGAACATTTTTTTCAGAATCTATTTATTCACTTAATTTAATATGGAACTTAGTTTATCTAATTTATCTAAAAATAACTTACTAAAATTTTAATTGAAACTCGGACTCTCACAACAATGAGTTCAATTTAAAGTGAAAGCAAGCATTCTTGTTTCTCGCAGGCAGGGTACGACTGTGGTGTAAACTTTTGAGCAGAAGAAACGAAAGAACTTTACTTTGTTCTAAAAATAACGAAGCTCTGGTAAAAGTATACAAAAGTATGGAAAGTTCGCTATTATTTAGAATGTTCTTCGCGATTTAGTTAATTCAGATAAATTTTCCCTTCTTTGATGATTATGAAATCTATTGAAATGGAAAGCAATTTTCTACAAGTTTGAAATTTATCTATTATCGTGTTTCGAGATCTAAGTATGTTATACTTACTCTAGTACGTAGGTATATCGACTTTGTTAGCAGAGATATGGTACATGGCCGTTTATTGATAATTTCTTTACCTTTCATGTAATAACTCACACCTCTCCTCTAGTGGTCTCTTCTCATCATTTCGCCATTCGATTCTGATTTTTGAAACCGGGCTGTAATAGAGAGCGATGACGATGTTCATCGGAGTGAAACAAAATTTGGAACACGAGAGAGAATACTACAGTGGTTGGATAGACAGTGAATGGAACATATGTTGTGAAACAGAGTACTGATCGACAGATATTCCAAATTAAGATGGAGACCGAGGAGCGTCGGCCGAGGCGTTGGCGTCGGCAGCCCTCCACGAAGATAATAATAATAATAATAATAAATTTATTTATAGAGTATGGAACACAAAGTACATAAAAACCAGATTTTCTGCACCTAATCTTCAAAGAAGATTGTGTTGTGCGTTCGTACCAAACTAAATAAATTATAATTCGTACTTAAATCGTACAAATTACACTTCTTGCTTAAAACAATTTGAAAGACAAAAAAAGATAGAAAGAAAAAAATTAAATTATAATAAACAAAAATGAAATGAGACCAAAACAAAAGTACAATATTGATCTCAAGCATTACCCAATTTAACCTACCAATGGAAACTATGAAAATTATTTCTGATATGTAAAGATACAATCGTTTTAAATAGCTTCAGATTATTAATTTTCCTAATTTCCACTGGCAAACAATTGTATAATCTAAACCCCGCGAATTGAATTGATTTTTGTATTGTCGCTTTTGTTGTTATTGGAACTTTACTTAACTGATTTGTCATTGACCTTGTGCGACAAGATGGGTTGCCAATGTTGAAGAAAGCTGCTGGAAAACTGAATTTGAACAGCGAAAGAATGGAAAAACCTGAGGGTAATTGGAGAGTTTGAAGTTCAGGAGTTCAGGCTGTACATGAACAACGAAGATGAACGAAATGGATCAATATTATAACATTATCATCATCATAAGGTTTTCAGTCCGAGGACTTGTTGGACGCGTACCTCCATCCTTTTCTATCCTGAGCTAACCTACTCATTTCCCTAAAAGTAGAACATCTTACATCCCTAACTATTTGAGAGCAGTAATCTAATCTAAGCCTACCCCTACCTCTTTTTTTCCTATATCTGGCTCTAGTATGTCGCGAACTATTCCTTCGTGTCTTAGAAGGTGTCCTACCATCTTCATTGTTCTCCATACCTTTCGCTTTTCCCCAACTCTTTCTAATACTTCCCTATTGCTAACGCTATCTATCCACGGTATATGATGAAGATACCACATTTCAAACGCTTCTACTCTTTTTCGATCCGTTTCTCCTATTGTCCAAGTTTCGCACCCGTATAATGCAGTACTCCATACATACGACTTTAAGAGTCTTTTCCGAGTTTCTACATTAACCGTTCCCGAACATAACAGTTGTTTCTTTTTGTTAAACGCAACTCGTCCCTGTGCTGTTCTTGGTTTTATATCTTTAGTGTTCCTACCATCTCGAGTTATTTTAATTCCTAAATAGCAGAAATCCGCGGCCTCCGCTATCTTCTCATTTCCTATTTGTATTTCAATTTTAGTTCTATTTTCACTCCCTCTACATACCAAAATTTATTTTTCTTTTTATTGACTTTCATGCCGTAGCCCTGTGTCAAAACTGCTTCCATTTCATTCAAAGCCGCTAGATGCTAACACTGCTATATCATCCGCAAATCTGAGCATGTTAATAATTTGACCCTGTACATTAATTTCTGAGATTGTTCTGTTCTTAACAATATTAATCGCATCTTAGATATATCAGTTGAAAACTAGAGGTAACAATACACATCCCTGTCTCACTCCCTTCCGGATATCTACTTCTCTTCGTTCCTGCTCAAATTCTATAACTGCCTTTTGCTCTTTGTAGAGATTATGTGTTATTCTTCTGTCCCTATATTTCATCCCTACCTTTCTGAGCACTTCGAACATCTTCCTCCATTTTACGTTATTGAAGGCTTTTTCTAAATCTACAAATCCTATATATTCTATTGTTTTTTCTATAATTACTCGTAAAGCTAAAATGGCCTCTATTTCGTCTAAATCCGAACTGATCTTCTCCTAATATTTCTTCCGCCCTTTTCTCCATCCTTCTTTGCACAATTCTAATTAAAATTTTTGACGCGTGGGAAGTTAAACTGATAGTTCTAAAATTCTCCTATAACAAAAAATATTTATTCGGAAAAGTTGGCAATTCAATTTTGTATTATTTAGTATACAAATATACTTGGCTTATACGGTAGATTCCACTCTTCTAATCTCAAAATCAGAGTAACGGTTTTGATAGCCATTAAGGGGGATTAAATTGAAGATCTAGCCCGTGCCAATTTTCAAACTTCAGTGATGTGATTCAGTTGAAGGAATAAAACTGAAGAGAGACTCTATAAACAACAACATATTTATGTCTTATTATAGGAGGAGGGACTATATAAATTTGAAACGTTCGGATCGGCGTAAAGCACCTTTATTCTGGCCATGTTTCTTGCCATGCATCACGGCGATTGTTTTTCGTTCAAGTCAACTGCGCCGTTTTGTCCGGGAATGAAATGATGACATGGGTCTATAAATCAGCGGCCAAAAAGGGTCCTTAATTTGGAATCGGTGCGGTCTCATACACATAAATTTTATGAAGCATTAGCGTTGGTTTACTACATAATTGTTTTTGCGCTTTCAGGTCACATCGTTTATCAACTTTGCATCCTTTCAGAGCTGAAAGTACTTCGTTTCGGCTGTGCTTTCGCTTTAGTTCAAGGCGCTTTCTCCGCGATTTTACTGCGCTTTATGTGAATGAAGGGAAGAAAATGGGGATTACGCGTATTAAATGTAGCAACTTAACAACTTAATTTCATAATTCTTATAAGGGGCTATTTGCCAAGTGCAGTACTAGCTGCGTTCGCAAAGTTCGCAATTTGTTAAAATTTACAAGTGGGCTTTCCCACCATACCGTTTATCTGGCTAAGGTACCCCAATGAGCTATCTTCTCGAATACCACATAATAATCATACGTGATTATTATTCAATATTGTAGAATAATTAATTATGCATTTGTTGAGCTGAGAGACTTACGCTGAGAAAAATGTACTTGTGGTATTTAAAGCTACCAGTCTAGTATTGTTTTTCTTTTTCTGAAAACTATAACAAATAGTAAGGGTTGTATCTAGTAGACGCAACTGTTCCAACTACACCTTCTAAGTTATACAAATACAAATTAGTAAACTGTATTAGTAAAAAACACAACTGCATTTGTATGTAATACTATGTCGTAGTTGTAGAAGCCAATATTCTAATAAAACAACGGTAACATTGTATATCATACAACTACGGGAGCAGTTTGCAATACGATTGGTTGACTTAAATAACCAGTTTTAAAAAGTGCACATGCGCCGAGCAGACCGAGTTCTTCAAGTTTCTACTATACAATCGCAATTCTCAACCGTCGTCCGTCTGCAATCTCCTTCGCGTTCAGCCCAACCGCCAATAATCGTTGTAGAGCAGCATTTTTTTGCTTCCAGTTTACATTTACTTGTACCGTGATTTACAATTATTTATTTGTGATACGTGATGTGAAGTGGTCTCGTCAGGGTGTTTTATTAGGGTCGGTGCCCTTCATCATGGAGAAATATTTAGAAAATTGGAATCTGACTGAACTAATTCCGGTTTTTAAAGGTAGATAAGGTGCGAGTGTGGTGCAGAGAATTCATTTAATTATTAAAAGCATGTATTTGCCGTGTGACGTTCTGATTCTGAAATCATAATTCAAAAAGCACAAGAGACCCACTTGTATTTTGTACATAACCTCAAATATTTCAAATCTAAAACCACAGATGGATCAAATTTATCTGTATTAAACTAAAAGTATTCTCCACACCATTTTTGCTTTTTGAATTACTCTCTATGTTGTGTGTGGGTGCGTTGATGAATACATTTTTGATTTAAATTAATTTGATGTCAAGTAAACAGAGTTGGCATTGTTTTCCTATGATTGCCAACAACAGAAAATTATTGTAGCAGCAAGGATTGTAACGGGTATTTCTAATTTCTTTGTTCTTATTTAGATAATTATATTAATGAAGAAACATTTAAGCTTCTATTGGAAAAAGAATGATTCCCCAAAATGGATTGCTTGTAAGGGTGCATCGAGGGGCGCTTCAGCGTTGGAAAACGGCATTATTATTTATATTAAATAGACATATTTTATTATTATTTCAGCGAAATAAATATTTTTTTTTTTAATATGTTATACTTTTCCACCCTGCATGCAGCAACGTGGGTTTGTTTGCACCCAGCATTCCACACAGCGGATGGATCGAGAACTTTGACGTAAATTCACTATAAATTCTTAATAAATTAACCCCACGCCAAAAGCCAGTGACACAGTAATTAAAGTCGACACGTGTTTCGCTGACAACTCCTGAGGATGCTGACGTAGACAGCGAAACTCGTGCCGAGTTTAATTACTGTGTCACTGTCTGTTGGCGTGTGGGGTTAACTTATTAAGAATTCATAGTACACACAGTATTATAATACGAACAATTGAGAGTATTTTATAATAAAGATTATTCTAACTTTATACAAGAAGAAATGTTATCATTTATATCATAATAGGCACTAGATAAAATGTATTGTGAACTATGCAATACAAACAAGTAGTTGTAAAATTAAAAAATACACACCCAGTGGGTATACTACATTGTAGTTGTAGATGATACAACAACTGGTAAGTGTAATATTAATAGTTATTTACAGCGTAATATACAACAACGAGTATATTAATTTGTAGTTGTATTTGATATTATGTGTTGTTTTTGGTGCCTATTTAACAGCTACGAGTAGTAAAAGAAAGTGTTTTTCTTGTATATGTAACAATGCGTTTTTCTCAGTGAGTCAGTAATAAGTGCGACCATTTGGTCAATTTAGAATTCATGACGTTTTAAGTACACTTTGTATTATACTGCACTTACATCAAATATACAAAATGATAAAGTCGTTTTTAGACATACCTGGTATAATCACTGGCAACACTAATCGTTAGATTGCGAATGCCGATCAATTAATTATTATTTGATCAAGATAAAACTGAAATATTTGAGCGACTTCTTCGTTCTTAGTTCTAGACTCGTTCTCCTTTGCCTAACAAACCTACACATCGTCTCCCTATACGTTACCGTCTCGAGATCCTACATTTGACCTCCGTTCTTGTTTACATCTGCATTCCAGTGAGGGTAAACAGTGTCTAATACAGTCTGTCCCAAAAGTAACTCAGTAAAGTATAATTACTGGATTTCATAATAATGGGAATTACAATAACAAAGGCTAAAAATAGCTAAACTAATTACTAGTGACGATTAAGTATTTGCCAATAAGATGGCAGATAATAATTTACATTTTAAAACAACTAGAGCAAGCACTCTCTGAGATCTCACAGCTCGAAGGGAAAATCTTTTGGATTTCCCTTATATTTTGGGAAAACCTCTTGGGAAAAACCCATTTATCTTTATTAGGAGGAAACCTTTAAGTGATGTCATCAGTGTCTAAGAACCTAACACTTTATTCGCTTTTGGCTATTTATTTAACGAATCGAACTAGGCAACCCAACGTGCATTCCTAAAGCTTGGTTATGCAACCAAACATACACCAACTGAGTAGACTGTGATTCCTTTCTATACAAAATACATATTTGTAATCTAAAAGCATTTCAATATTTTTTGTTTTAATCATAATTCATACTGGAAAGCGTTTTGACGTGTTCAATTATGAAACTGTCCTTTAGGTCCCTGTGTTTGGAAAGTTCCCGTCGAACAGATGCATCGAAACCGTCAAATTTGGCCATTGCGCGGAGCACTGAACGCTGTAGCTTTAATTATTTAAGTGTCAGTTTGTGATTCAGAATATAAAAGCCGAGAAGAGTTTCCGTAACGTTGGCGGGACAAGTGATTGGCACATACCCGAATTCGCCATTACCTACTGCTTTATTATACATGCCCGGATATCAGTTAGGGATAAATGTCACTGGCACTGTGTACCACTTCCGATGGCAGACATATTAATTGGTTTGAAATATAGATTCGTGACCTCTTCACAACAATGAAGTTTTGCGCGCTGATACTCGTACAGACAATGCCTAACAAATAATAAATTGGCTTTTAAGCTGATGCCTTCAACGATACTCGGAACTACAGTGAGGATAAGCCGTTCGGATAACTGCAGATTTCAGAACGTGTTCTTTTTCACATCAAAGCTGTGTACGGCATATTTTTATCCAGACAACTATACCTACTATTCGTTTTACCCATTAGAACATAAAAGTGTTAACAAAGGCAGATTTTGTAAAATCTATTAGATTAAACACGGCAGTACGACTTAACCTAAAATAAATATAGACTGTTTTAGAATGGCCTGATTTTGACAGGCCGCCATTTTCTGTTGGAGGGCAGAGTATGGATACATAACGTTGTGCACGTGAGTGTTACCAAAATTTGAGCAGATTTGGTGCCAAACAAAGTGGTGATGTTTAGAGTTCATGTAATTTAACTCAAAATAACGAAACAACGTTTGCAATAGTGCAACCAGTCATATCATTTTAAGAATTTTCGTTCAGTTCTCAGCGAAAAGCGACTAAATTTAAGTTACGCCCCTTTTTTAGTGCCAAATGGTAACACAAACATCTGCTTTGCTATTCCTCCCCTTCTTCTCTCCAATAAGTTTTATACAAACAAATGTGTGCCCTCCAGCTGTCAATTGTGTGACGACATTCTAAAATGATCTATAGACTGTTTTAGAATGGCCTGATTTTGACAGGCCGCCATTTTCTGTTAGAGGGCTGAGCATGGATAAACAACATTACACACGTGAGATTTGGTGCCAAACAAAGTGGTGATGTTTAGAGTTCATGTAATTTAACTCAAAATAACGAAACAACATTTGCAATAGTGGAACCAGTCATATCATTTTAAGAATTTTCATTAAAGTCTCGGCGTAAAGCGACTAAGTTTAAGTTACGCCCCTTTTTTGGTGCCAAATGGTAACACGAACATCTGCTTTGTTATTCATCCTCTTCTTCCCTCCAATAAGCTTTAAAACAAACAAATGTGTGCCCTCCAGCTGTCAATTGTGTGACGTCATTCTAAAATGATCAATTAACATCAAAAATCAAAGGCAACATAACCTAAAATAAATACCTAGTCACGTCGATTAAAATCCCATGTGTGAATTTACTATATGTTTACGTCTCTATCTGGCGGCAAAATTTTGTTACGTTCTGAAATAGTAACATATTCATAAGTTACTCTATGATTAATTTTTCAAAATATCGAATCGTTTCTGAAATATTTGAGGTAGACATTTTCGATGAGTCACTCTGTTTGTGTAAATGCTTGGAAATACAAAATTGTGGTTTATTTTAAACCTAATACGTGCAGTGTTTCAACCTTGAAACGTGAATAACGCCTAAAGAAGCGAAGTTTTATTTGCTGAAGCTGATACTTTTGGGTATATTTTGAAGCGTTGATAAGCTTGGGATTTAAACTTTATCTTAATTAACAGTAAAATTAACGTGTCCGAAAGTTCTAAATCAGAATTCCGCCTCAGTATCTTTAGTATTTACGCTGTTTAAAGAACATATTCCGAGTAAAATCGTTTTATCAAATGAAGTCGCGTATTTTAGTGGTAACGTTTTTAAAAGTTAAATAATAAAAGCTGTCGTTTTTATTTCTATGTATTCATCTCGTCTTACCACAGAAACTACCAAATTGACAAAATTAACGTGCCGATCGGTTTGTTTCCAATGAAAATGAAGATGAAGCCAGTCTTCTTTTGATAATCACCACCCTAGCTCCGGTATTTTTTGACAAATCAATCCACTGACGATCGACAAAGTCAACTGTCTGAGGTATGGAGAATACTGCCAATTCAGACAGCTATTCCGATTTACGAATGATAGAAACTGGAAAATTCTAATTAAAAAAGACACTACGATAATTTTAAAAGGAATGAACTTTTTATTTAATTGGAGCAAGAGTTGTGGTTTGGTGTTTCCCAACTTATATGGTTTAACGAAAAAAAAACAACCTTTGCTACTGTCAGAATCAATGCCTTAATTTGAAAAATTGTTTCGCGCCTTGAACAACTCAAGATAATGCAATAAATATGCACAAATTCTTGGTGATGTGGATCCATCTT
This sequence comes from Xestobium rufovillosum, assembly GCA_963966045.1. Lineage (NCBI taxonomy): Eukaryota > Metazoa > Arthropoda > Insecta > Coleoptera > Ptinidae > Xestobium > Xestobium rufovillosum. Next base: position 19,034,427 of record OZ014494.1, read on the forward strand.
TTAAAAGAGGGGATAAGTATAATTTTTCATCTTGTTACACTAAAAGATACCTTGGTAAAACAGATCGATCACAGCTGTCGGACGCGATTAAAATATTACTTCCGGGCAGGAAAAACCTGTCTGACAGTGGATGCTACGCTATATGTTATCAATTCAAGAATATATTTTATTGACCACTAAACCTATTACATATCAATTAAACAATATAAACTTCATTTCCTGTCAGAGTACTTGCTTATTTTGCATGACAGGTTATTGTAGTGCAGTGATGGAAAACCAATTTGGGGCTTGCATTATTGCTCGTTTTATCGTTAATAGTTAGTGGAGTTTTCATATTTCATACTTATATTGGGCAATTTAGATTTAGAAATATAATACTCCTTGAAATTTTGTCACATTATTGCGACTTAAATTCTTGAAATTCATTTTCTTTTATCGTTGATTGCTGTGGTAATCGAACTAGGGTTTCGCAAGACCAAGACAAGACGAGACTTACACCAGGCTTGGTATTGGTCTTGCATCATCGTGTTGGGCTTGGTCTCGGTCTTGGTCTTGACACCCAAGACCAAGACGAGAACCACATAAGTCTTGGTCTTGGTATTGTTTTTTCTTGGTCTTGGTTGGTTTTTATGAGAGTACGAGAAATTTATGAATTTCAATGTTTCCACACCCACTTAAGGGGAGATAGTTCAAAAATAAGAATTCTATTTCATATTTGCATAATTTCATAATTTTTTGTTCACTTGACTCACTACAACTTTTGTATTTAGTTCATGGCTGTACTAAAATTGATATTTTGTGTTAAGATGTAATATAATAAACTTAATTCAAAAACCAAAATGAAAGCTCTAAAAAATTATCCGACATCTGAAATGTACTTACTTCCCATAAAACTTATCTTATTTATTCTAGTACAGATTATAGTATAAGGATATTGTATAGTATGCTCGGTAGGCAGTCCAATTTTGTCACCTCTCGCGCATGACGTACAGTGCGAAACAGAGATTCGCGGGAAACACTTATCCGTGCTGTGCGACCGCAATGATGCCATGGTGTTAGTGTGCTTTTATTTATATTTTAGTTTTTGAACAATAAATATTATAATATCTTTGTAGTTTCCTAATTATTATATTTACTTACTGCCTAAAAAATTGGATTCCTTAAATTTAATTGCAGTTGTTCTAATTAATTTTTTAATAAACTAAAAAATAACAAATTTTAAAATATCAAGACCAAGACTTTTCCAAGACTCTTGCTCCAAGACTCTTGGTCTTGGAGGTTAAGTCTTGGGTATTGGTCTTGGATCATTTATGTTAGTCTTGGTCTTGGTATTGGTCTCGAATTCAAGACCAAGCCAAGACAAGACCAAGACTTTTCCTGGTCTTGTGCGAAACCCTAAATCGAACATTCCTAGGCTAATTACGAATATACTCGTATACCAATATCCCCTTGCACATATATATATAAAACGGAAAGACGAGCATTTATAATTGCTACATAACATTTTCACACTGGCAGAACATGAGACCGAGGCAGAAAGCTGGGTCTTAAAGGTGAGCCCAGATCTCCTCAATTTAAGATCGCAGGGGAAAAAAGAGGCACACAGGCAAAAGAAACCCAAACCAAATATGGGGAAATGGGGAATAGATTGCTAAAGAAGAACATTTTCTTTCGTATATCGGACGAAAGTTTTTTCTAAATGCTACCCTGATGCCTTATTGGATGTGACAGAGGTATCGAAAGTTGTCGTCTGCTGTTGGTACCAATGCCTATTGATTTTCCCCTAAAACACTTTTCAAAATTGTTTGAGTAGCTCAGCCGTAGGTACTTTACTTTTTTACGCTTTGAATTGAATCTAGTCCTGCTAAAAACATGTTTGTTGTAGTTTCATCGACAGTTTCAGATTATTTTCGTCGTCTTCTTGAGAACATCTAAAATTTGTATAAAAAGCCAAAGTACCTTATAAATTTGCTCAATATTGTGGTCGAGACACAATCATCTTACTGATTACCAACAGGTGCCGACAATTTAAGTTTTTTAATAAATATGGAAACACATAAACAAAGCAGGTTCATACTGGCTGGTGCCCATTGGTTTATTGGCAGTAGGCATTAGGCATCATTATTTTTTGTTGTCGACACCGGCAACCAGTAAGAAGAAGTAAGCAGTAGGCAGTCTAGTAACCGCATTACATCAGCAATAAGTTACTGCAGCTTGCATAAGTGAACAGAAGATGATCAGGAGGTGCTTCCAAAATAGGAGGATCACTGAGGATAGGCATTGAAAGCTGGAAGCTATAGAGTGTAGAGATACAATTAATGACTGTGGATTCGTTGACTCAGCTATAACATGTGGATGGATAAAGACTATCAAAGAATTGAAGAAACAAGAACGAAAAGAGAGGTACCAAAAAGTCCAGCTAATAGTGCCCAAATCCACATATAGACATCCAAATGTATATAGTACATCTCACCACTGTTGGAGTGAAGGGCAGTCCTGGTCGCTGGATGCTTTGGGGTTATGTTTCTAATACAGAACCAAACATAATAGTAGATTGGGGGGGGGGGGTGTACAAGAAGCGTGAGCTTTAGCATGAAGGGCCAGGAACCTGCGACATAATAATAATAATAATAATTCATACTAATTTGTAACTGCCATACCTACTCCTCTGATGCTGTAACGTAGAATTTGTTGATTTTATGATTTAATAACGCAAACGTCAAAGACTGCTGAAGTTAATAAAAATACAAATTAAGCACTTTTCATTCCAACTGCGGTTTTATAAACACATTACCTCGTTATTTACATTTCGTCCTGCCCTTTATTACATTTTTCTGTATTTCTTTTGTCGTTAACAAAATTGAGTGGAATTTAAGTCGCTTGTTATGCTGAAAAAGTTTCTTCGCCCGTCTTTTTCTTTTAGGTAGGTATTTAATTATTAGCGTAATTAAAGTTAAGAATCTAGGAATTTCCAGGGGGCATAATAATCTGCGCGGCTTCCAAAACTTTGAGAAAATAAGATAGGGGACGATAATTGCCGAAGAGAAATCAATTAATAAGTAATTTGCTACCGCCGTCAATATTTAACGTTGAGTCCTTGACGATCTTATTTATTATTCACTTATTTATCCGAAAGTGTGTGTGTTTAGAACTACTTGTTTATCTGAAAATTGACATTTATTTTGTATTTAGGTACGTGTTTAACTTAAGTCTAGTTTCACACGATATGCATTAATTTATATACATAATTAGAATAATTAGTTAGAGACCGATAATGGCAGTCAAATATAAGCAACTATAGGAGGCAGGACGCTCCTCTCGCGAAAAATATGAACAAGCGCCGTTTGGGGGTAGAACCCAGTTCTTCTACACGACAGTTCTATAAGATACGGTCTTTGAGCCGACATGCAGTAAATTCCTAATTTGAGACCAGGAGTGCATCCCAATCCATCCACAATTTAAAATACCTTTAACGTATTTTACCCCTATTGCGAGTGCAAAGGTTTAGACTTCAACATTGAAGACTGTCTGTTGCCCGTTAGATACTCACCACGTTCAGTTATGAAATAAACATAAGTTGGATGTTAATATGCGTTCACAGAAAAACGGACAGTGACATCGCACGTACCGCGGTTGCTATGTAACAAAGACGCTTCACTGTGTAGATAGAACCGTTAATTGAGACTGAGGGGACTTCTCAGTCAACAACAGAATTTTACAGGAGAATTTTCAATGCTTGAAATGCTTAAAATTTTTACAAACTTAATAATGCAAACAACTCTCGTTACTATGGTTACTGAAACGGCTTTAAGAAATACTTCAGTCCGCGTTGGTTGCTTTAAATTGCCGGAGTCATTCGCGAGATGATTTTTTAAACTGCCATCATCAATTCTGACACCCCTTCTTGGAAATAATGTATTGTATTCATTGGATTGCTCAACACTGCCACTACTTCGCGAAACTCATAAATTATCTTATGCAGATTACTTCAATATGAATTTAGCCGCTGGTTTAGTGGCAACGCCCACTTGCGAGCTCGACGCGATGTTTCCATGGCGACGGCGTAAACATCAAATTCAAATCATATACATAAAAACTTTTTAAGGGTTATAAATGTTTTCTTTTTCGATTAATTTAGATCTGAGGAACGAGAACGTTTTATTTTTACTTCGGATTTCATCCAGTTTGTTAAGTAATTTCGGTTCAGCTCTATGGCCGTCCCGCTGTGGACTAAATTTGATATTACGAATGAGAATTGTTAAATTTGCGAAAGTCATTTAAAATGAATGGGTTGCTGAATAATAGCTTTTTAGAAACGAGAAACATAAGGGTGGACCACCGGAATATTCAAACAAGTAGGTAATATACCTTTAAATTACGGGAACAACTGGTAAGTTCATCATGTGCGTACGAACAAGACATATCCAGAAGGAAGTCTGTGAGAAATCAGAAATGAGCAACTGAAGTGCTGCATGACCTACTGTGGAGCGACAGACTCAAGAAAGATACCAAGCAACGACTTTTTCACAGCATAGCCGAGAATATTACTCTTTATGAAGATGAAATTCGGCCTTTATCAAAATAAGTCAGGGGCAGAATTAGGATTAGGTACTTGAAAAAATGTTTACTTTTATTGAAGGGGTGCATACTGCATAGAAGAGAGAGAAAATGACCCATGAACGTATTGCTTTTCTTATTCCATCAGTTTTGTTTGTGGTTGGAATACCATCAAAATATTATCAAAGTGTCATTAACCACGACATCAAGAGAAATGCATAATTATAAGCAAAGATTCTACGATATTTCTATCAAGTACTAATATGTTCATTACTAAAGTAATTCATGATCAAATTTTGCTAATTCCGTCGGAGTTGTTATTTACTTTCCGCCTAATGAACAAGTGTACTAATAGTAATTAAAATAATGATTCTGAAACGCAATGGTAATAAATTTCAAGCCGGTTAATAAAAGTGTGTGTGTATGTTTCTGTTTCAACCTGAAACAGGTGTTGTGCTTTTATTGTAGAATGTAACAGGCACGTCAGTCGATTGCAGAGCGCCTGTTGTGGCACCAGACGCCATCTTGGCGCCGTAGTTCGTGCGATCGATTCCACACACCTGGCCAGGTGCGTTTTCGATAACTAAGTTTATTACAATGGCTCAGCGATGAGGTTTATGAAATGTGGGTATTATATTGGATTGAAAAGTAGACATGGTTGGAGGGCAATGTCCTAATAATTTGTGATAATTCTACTTTGCATAATCTATGTTTTCCAGTCGTATAGTATATACAGGAAATTCACTTTCATTTCGTCTGAAATATTAGATATTAGTTATTCTATACAATACCTAATCATCGTTTTATCTATACCTTAGTTGTTTCTCTCAAGTAACTGGGTATAGTAATAATGTTGTGAGGGTAATAGGTACTTAATATTGACTAAAACAAGAACGTACCTACGTTATTAGGGCATAAGCCACTTGGCTAATTGTGAACAATTTTTAACGTTATTAAGAGTCCGACAAAGCATGTCAAAAGTTACACCTGCGGGGCATCGGGTCGGTGAGGTACCCGTGTTAGAATGCGGAGCGAACCATCAGCTGTGTTGCAACACCGTCGCGCTAAACAGATTTATGGACACAAGAACAACACACATTCAATGCCCGCGCTTTTGGTACCTAGTAAATGTGACAGCGCCGCTCTGAGTTTACGCTCACTCGCTACGGGGCGGCAGCACATACCAATGCATATTTTGCGTTTGTAATGCCTTCGCTATGCTACGGTTAAACCTTCATCCTAGTAAATTTAGCAACACGAACGCCTGATTATGGTAGAAGAAGGTATATTTTATGCCTCTATAGAAATAATTTTTCGAAAACTGTAAATCTCTTGGCGCTATGCACGCGTGAAGATGGCCAATTTCATGAGTGAACTGACACTTTCCGAGATTAAATTTTTAAATTTTCTTTCTATAGAAGCCTAAAATAAAGTTTCGTTTATAAAGTGTCCAAAATTCAACACTTCAATTTTCACGGTTTAGAAATGAGCGTAGTACTACGAAGTCAGTTTTCAGGTTCATTTTAAAGGGGTTTTTCGGACTCTTAAGATGTATAGAACTTGGAAATAAATAAACTGGCAAAGTATGTTACTATTTTTTTCTTTTATACTATTTGAATTGAATTATTCCGGACGTTATTAACAGTCTACTCATTTTGAAGCATTCCTGCGAGCTACTTTTTCTGCCTCTCAAATAACCGGGTATAGTATCAATGTTGTGAGGGTAATACTTAATATTGACGAAAACAAGAATAACGTACCTACGTCATTAAGGCATAAGCCACTTGGCTAATAGTGAGCAACAGAGGTCGTTACGGTAAATTTGGCACAGTATATTCTGATTTACAGTATTTGAAACTAAGCGCGCGCAGGAAGGCTAAAGGCGGCCAGTCATAATTGGGGGCTAATAGACAGCTGTAATAACTGTCTGGCCAGTTCCCCACGGGACCACATGTTCCTGCAATGCAACAGCATTACAAATGTGTGTTACCGCCCCTCATGTGCCCGCTACATTCCACTCACCTGAGAGACAGACTGCTGTTAATCGCATTATAAAGCGAGCGGAAGAGAAACTGGGGAACAAAGGCCGAATTTATGTGGGCCATCCCGTCAATTTCCGTAATGGAGTCTGTGTGCGATTGCGTACGGATTTTAAAATGATATACGAGTATTTCTGCAACCTAAACTTTTTTGTTTCAAAATTTATGCTGTAATAAAAGTTTAGAAATTCAAGAAGCAAACAGTTGATTAATTCTGAATCGATAACCATGTACCGTAAGAAACTGCATTCTCACTCGAGAACCTTTCATGAAAATGTCTATAAAAAGGGATGGATCTGCGGCGCTCCTTTATAGTTCTCGGGTATAAAGGGATCTTGTCATCCCCTGGTCTTACAATACTTTTCAGAACTGTTCTGAAGTGTTTTGGAGCAAAACTTAATACAATGTTCGACACGTCAAGTAGTTGGTTCTAAACTAATAACCATCAAGAATTTGGAAGCACTGTCTTGGCCATGTTTATACGTCAGCTCATGTACTAACATTTGGATTGGTATTCAATAAAAGAGGCAAATTTGTCACTGCGCCGAGTAATGCTTGTAAGTGAATAATTTTGTTTAATATGGAATATGAAATCTGGAAACATAAAGTGTCAAATTTGCTTAAAATATGGACTTATTCATAATATGATGTTGTTTTGAATACGCTTTGAAATTTGTAAGTTTTCTTAAATATAACATCCTGCATGTATTTTTCCAACAGGTCCTAAAAGCGTAGTATAGCCCATTGACTTAAAAGGGATGTATCCTAGTTACTTGATTTATATCACCGTCTCAACGACTTATTTGTTGAATGAAATAAACAGATCAGCTCCATAAACACGGCGAAGCATTTGAAACATAATACTAGTGTGGTAATTTTATGTTAGGTTATATTGGCAATACTCGCCGCAGCCTCCTCGCCCACAGAAATGTTGGCTTCACAGACAAGGAGATATATTTGCATGCGATCGCGGTGTGTCCATTTTTTTATACTTCCGTGGTATAGACTATATTATTTATGTAAGCGTCTCCTCAGTTTTTCGTTATAAAAGGTTTTCCTTATTTGGGCAACATACTATTGTCATTGGCGTGGCATTATGGTCTTTGGGCAATAGATACTCTAGGTATCAGTGTTAAAAGTGTAGTTGTAGCATTGTTCGTTGTGGTTCCCTCGGTCATAAAGGATAAAGTGGCAAAAATAGAAAGAATTTATAGGAAACAAAGCGTAGTGTCATCCCGATTTGAATCAAGCGCCTGGGTGCGTATTGGCATTGTTTACTATTATACAGAGCATCGGTGCTCTGAAATGCAGTAATAATAATGGGTTTAAATAAAGGGTGAGTGAAAACGTCTCTCTCGTTGATGGCGATGACCTTTCTGACCTTTTGGACCTAACCGATTTTTTGTTCATAAGAAAAAAGCTGAATCACTAGAAGAAAACAAACCCACCGCGGCGAGACACGAACCCCTAGACTTGCACTTTCGTTGAGGACGCATTAACCACATGAGCCACGAAGGTGTTGCCCATCGAATTTAACTAAATAGTATTTATGTCCTGAATCGTAGTCTGAATCGCAGTATAGGTATATTGTATTTTGAAATTACGCGTAACATGAGAGTACGGCTGCTGTGAATAATGGTATAATATACCAATACGCCGCCTGGGTGGCCGTCTGCTCTTGGATTTTTCCCATTTAATTAAGAAGTTGTTAAAGGGTCATGCGATCTCCATATGGTCTCTCCACAATCGACGCCTTGGTCTCATCGATCTCATGACATCAGAAATTCTACAATCTTCTCTAATTGTTATGCATCCTGCGCAGTTCCGTAAGGTGACTCTTCGTTTTGACTTAAGTGCTTTCATTTCGGCGATTATTTTTGCTCTATCCACTCGTATTTTATGTCTCTTAGCCCTTATTCGAACTTTACTTTCGGCATTCACCTACATACTTGCTTCCCCATACATCTCTCAGATAACGCAACATGTGGTTAGCTTTTTTGCTTGGGTTCGAACCTCATTTGCTGAGATTTTATCAATTGATATGTTCAGTCCGATATAGTTAAACTTTATGATCTGGTCGGTGGTTTCGTTGTTAACAACTAAATTCAAAGAAATAACAATTTTTTCGGTTGGAGTCGTCAAATTGAGTGATTGTAATAAATTCGTCTTCCCTTTCAACTGTTGGCGCCCGGAGTCTTCGACGAGCCATAATAATTTTAATGTATATCGATTTTTCATTTTATATGCTTTTAATGTTTCTTGCTTCAGTTAAGACCTCGGCAATTTTTGAGAAACAGGGACAAACTGCAAGAAGCGGCCTCTATTAATGATTTACAAGATGCGCGGTGTATCATAATTTTGTGAATATTTCAACAAGTAGGTTTTGTTTTTATTAAGACTAATTGATTGAAACATTTCGCCACATTGAAAAGGATAAGTTAACCCAAGGTCACTGTGAAGTCAATACGCATCCGTTGATTAAACTGCGTCGTGCCGTTTACCTTTGTATTTTGGGTACGATCACGCGAAGGTACGGCCTTATTATTGATCGCACGATGAGGAACCATTCGTCGCCGGCAACAACACTGTTCTACATCATCGTAGCGGCGGTAGCAGTGAGCTGTCATGTCTTGGCCGCAAGTCTTTGGTATTACTCATTGTCACAACTACTATCCCGCAATCGATAGTTGGTAACTCCGACGGCCGAAAGTTTCTAATCGCACCGAGGATTGCCAGCGACCGCGAACAAATTATGAAGTAATCCAGCTAAAGCTCATAGGGCGCGGATTAATCTGCATCGACTGATTGTTATAGACCACCTAGGCATGTCCCGTCCGTGTGATAAATTATTTAAACGAGTTTTTATGCTTTTCGTTCTATATCTCAGGAAATGCAAGAATACTTTAGTGGAAGGTAGTGAGTTTGTGTAGGTGAAACTGTCACTCTGATTTCCTTGTCTTCATATTCCTGAAGTTGCTAAACTTGTCGGCGAAACATGTGCCGAGTGTAATTACTTGGTCACTCTTTCGGCATGTGGGGAAACTTACGAAGAATTCTAAATGAAATTACGCCGACCTTTTCGCCCCAGCCACAGCGCAAGGACGCTATTTTTGACATTTTTTAGTTAATATTTCGCAGATTATTGGTTTATTTATTTATTTATTTATTTATTTATTTAAAGTTAATACACTACAGGGACATAGTCCCCAATTGGTATAAAGAGAAAGAAATACTTGTTTTGAACAAAACTTAACTGTTGCTTAAATCTACATAAAGGTACATCAAAAATTTCTTCTTCATTATATTTGCTATTATGCAATTTTACATGGCGAGACAAACAGGCATTGAAACCATAATTGGTACGATAATCCTCTTGAAAAGTCATTTGAATTCTGGTTAGTTTCGCTGGAACTCTTAGGTTAATATTACGTAAAATATCCACATTATTAATTAGATTATTAACAATTTTACACAGAAAAATCATAGCTGAGATTTCCCTACGTTTTGTCAATGAATCAAGCCCTACCAGCAATGAGCCATGAATGTTATAATCGTGCAAAAAAGAAGTATGACATCTGTTAAATCTTATAAACTTACATTTAGAAAGGTTCACATTTTACAGGCAAACTTTAACAAATTATAACTACACCACAAAAAACATTATGAATATCATTCTGAATGTTAACAGAATCTTCAAAAGACCGAGTGACCCCAAAAATCTTTAAGTCGTCTGCATACAGTAAAGATCTACAAAATCGCAACTGAGACACTACATCGTTAACGAAGAAAATAAACAGGATTGGCCCCAGGTGGGAACCCTGCGGCACTCCTGATGTAACGATAATCTCGCGAGAAACCACTTCACCTAACTTCACTCGTTGCTTTCTTCCTAGTAGATAAGATTCGATCCACTTCAGATAGACACCTGTTATTCCCATTCTTCCAAGTTTCCGTATTAAGAGAGCGTGGCAAACACCATCAAACGCCTTACTCAAATCCATGTAGATGCAATCAACTTGCAGGCCTTACTCCAGATTTTTGCATACTATGAGGGGTCACATATCGTTGAGCTTGAAGCACCCATGTGTCTCTACCTACAGCCTGTTAAGCTAGCAGCATAGGCAGTATGAAGTATAATTTTTTATAAAATGGAAGACTCATGTATTAATTATCTCTACGTAGAAAACAACCTTAAAGACATATGCACTTCTAGAAACGCTGCTGCCGCCCAGTTCCTAACTTTAATGAAACGATATATCTTGCACACTTTCAAAATAAAGACAATAAGTTTTGGACTTTAGCAGAAGATCTTTATTATTACTTATGGCTTTCCCGAAGTTTAAGCTGCCTCCGACGCGGCTGCAATCCATGTACATGTTTACGCTCTCTTAAGACCCGGCGGTCCCTGAAGTATAAGCCGTTCAGGGCTTCGATGTTTTGTAATTATCGTTCTAGAAGTTTATGGAAAATATAACGGATTAAATGATACCGCGATTCGATATTTATTGCGGCCCTAGTTTCGTTAAAAGGTAGGAAACTGTTCTAACTTTTGTGAAACGGTGGGTTTTGGTTTATGTTGATACATAAGAGAAGTTTATTCTTTATTTATGGATCCCGTTGGAAATGTAATGGGGTTGTTCACCATATTTGAATTTTCTCTATTTACCCTATTTTTTAATAATACCCAATAAACAGGAAAGGGTGGACGGCCCCATTTCGAAAAATGGATTCTGTATGTTGCTCCTGACAAAACAGGATATTCATGTGGAACTCTCATAATAAAAATGAAAAGTCGGTGCGATAACTAATTTTATTGTGATTGTTAATTGCGTGTGCTCTAGGGTTTCCAAAATTGCGTACATCTCTCCCGTAACTGTACGTCTTATGTCAGTAAGCGATACAGCTTGTTTGATTCTTGTGCGACAGGTGTTTTACCCATATCATCTTCAATTTTAAATGATCCGTCTTACGTGAATATCGAATCTTACCGATTTCGTATTCCCCAAAATTTTATGGTTAGTTTGAAGGAACTTGGTATAAGAAAATGAGACTAACGTACCTACTCAACGTTTTTGTTTTTCATTAAGTAGAATTGATTAGGCATACTCTCAGGGCCATTTTTAAATCAATTTGACAGATTTATCAAACTCAATTTTCTACTCCAACATCAATAGAAACTCGAAACTACATTTATTACAATTTGAAACTTGAAGTTACCACTTAAAATAAAAGCAAAGTTCAATACTGGTAAGCCATCAATTTCTATCATGTCATAACAGTTTCTTGAGATCAATGTGTTTCTGCGTCTTGTTTCAAAAATCTTTCAGCTAGAAGTTCCATAAGCGTAGGAGTTACCCACATTACTTAGTAGATGTAGTCGTTATTATTTTTTTATCATTACATTACCTTTGTATGTGTGGTATTATTTGTTTTGTTTTAATTTCGACTACAATATTCTAGCGCCTCCACCATAATTCATTTCAGGAGCGCATCGGTCATAAGTGCAGGTGATGCCATCACACGTCCTTGACTGGTATAGGTGAAGTTAATTTTGATTTAAGTACATTTGAATTTTATTTTATCACTGCTGTATAAATAGGCAGGTTCGGTAATTTTCAAATTTCATTAAAATTGATAGAGTTTATTATACTGAAGGCAGTTATGTTGTTAATTTTTGTTAAAAAAAAATTCCTTCGCCTGTGAAGCCGTTGCAAAGTTTCCGTCGGTGTGAGGCTAGAAATCGTACCTTGCAGCGAGAGTGGGCCGCGTGACGTCAGAACTTAATAGAACGTACAAGTCCCAGCTTCAGCGCGCAGCAGTCCCATAAGTATTATGCATATGCATGTGTAGTTAAATTGTTAAATATATCTGGTGTTTTCTGTTTTGTACCCAGACTAATACATCGTACAGCACACCAATAAAACGGAAAAAATTGGTTCGTTGGAGCCAGAAGGAAAATCGGTCAGCATTATCGATATTTTCGCGAGATAGTTTATCATTGCAAAAGTTTATAAAATTATCGGCTGCCCCATTGCAGCTTCTCTAAATAAAATCGAACATAATGTAATTTATCGACAGTTTTCTGGGACCCCTTGGTACTTGGTAACGTGTTACGGTTAGCATAATAATTTGAAACAGGATGCTAGGAGCATGACGGAGCCAAATACTGAATCGCCGTAGTATTCCCTCCCTGAACTAAAAAAGGAAATTTTATTAACTATTTTACAATAATAATTAAATAGTACGTCATCATAAAGTTCTCTTTTGAAAACTGGTAGGACGCGTACCTCCATCCTTTCCCTGAGCTAGCCTACGCATTTCCGTAAAAGTAGAACATTCTACATCCCCAACTATTTGAGAGCAGTAGTCTAATCTGCTCCAACCTCTACCTCTTTATTCTATCTCTGACTCTAGTATGTCGCGAACTATTCCCGCCCCCGCTTGTCAATTAATTATTAAATCCTAAGAAGGTGTCCTACCATCCTTCGATCCTATCCCCTATTCTTTATTGTCTTCCATACTTTTCTCTTTTCCCCAACTCTTTCTAATTCCTCCTTATTGCTAACTTGTCTATCCACGGTATCTTCAACACCCGTCTGTAGCATCACATTTCAAACGCTTCTACTATTTTTCAATCCGCTTCTCCCATTGTCCAAGTTTCGCACCCATAGGTATAATTTCGTACTCCATACATGCGTCTTTAAGAGTCTCTTCCGAGTTTCTACATTAACTGTTCCAGAATATAGCAGTTGTTTCTTTTTGTTAAACAAGTATGTACCTAGTACCTACGTCGCGTAGGTAGTTTTTTGATTCGCGTGAGTTGTATTATTTGTTTCCGTTTTTTTTAAAAAAATTCCAATCCGTTATAAAACTGTTAACTTGATAACTTGTCAATCACTTAGGTATACATACCTACATAAATGAGTAGGTATGTATTGTATTATATTAGAGAATATAGGTAGGTACCTATTTTACAAACAGAAGTAAGCAGGTATCTACAATCTACATACCTACTTATACTGAATTATAAAAGGCATGTACAGTTAATAAATTGTTGACTTTGTTTTACTTATACCGGTCTGCCTTTACACTACTGTATTGAGGTCGAATGAAATTGGGGTTAGATGCAAGAATCACACACTATTTCCACATTTACCGGGACATTTACCTACCTACAACATAAATATGGCAAATTATGTGAATCGGACTTTTGATACCCTTGTTGCATCATTATATCGATTATGTTGTCTTTGTTTTATGTTTCCTTGACACCTTACTTTAAAAATTCACGCTCGAAATAGTCCCAATAAGTATGTTATGAGATAGGTACCTTTTCACGGGCACTTCATGAGATGTGGGAGGAGCGCCTTACGAATCTCTGACGTCAAACCAATATCAAAGCGAACTAGCATGTGGGCGTGATAAGCTAATTTCTTTTGCTTATTACGCCGCAAAAAATTTGTACAAACAAAATTTCGTCGTAAATCAATTACAATAACAATTTTCTGTCATTTTCATGCCAAAAATAGATATCTTATTTTTCTCCGAACCTCCCTATTTCAGGCACCATGGAAAACGGAACCTCAAATTCCCGCAACACGGTTGCAAAGAATTTAATCCTTATTTTTATAAATAATAATATAGTCAAAATAATTTATGTTTCTATGTTAACACACATGGTGGCTTCCATTAAAAAATAGTTTGGTATTCAGCATTTTTCGTGCCCTTAAATTCTATTTTGCTTCCCTCAAAAGTACAAGAGGTTTGAACCAAAATCTGCTATATTATTGGAGATTGACATTATACACTTGGGCCGCCGAACAGACGGAGTGATCACCCTGCAAGAACGTACTCTAGCGGAGCCAATATTAATTTATGACGACCGAATTGCAGTGATGCGACTTCGTTGGGTCTAAACAAAGCGAATCATTGCGGTTCGGTCGTCCTAAATTGATAGTGGTCCCGCCTAGAGCACGTTCTTGCAGGGTGATCACTCCTTCTGTTGGGCCTCCCAAGTTTTTTTAGTATTGAAAATGCTATTGGGATTACGTTTATGCAAACTTAATAAGGATGGCGTGACCTCGACCAGCGCATACGGATAATATTGGATTTCGTGACATATGAAATGCCGACACCGAATCGGCGCGGAAGCAGTTATTGTTTTAAAACAAACCGAAAAGTATGGCTGTTTATTTTTACTGTGTGTCACCTCGGGTGTCACGATCTCGAACCCGCAAAATCGGTAAACATAAATTAATAATAATTAATTTGTTATATTGTGGCAGATATAACTCATAAGTGTTTTAAATTTAAAAATTGTGTCAAGCATTTTCAATACATACGATGCTTGCGTAAGGTGCGAGATCTGTGAATTTTTTTATAGTAACATGATCAAACAAAAACGTGTGGTCAAATTGCAGCCAAAAAGTTATAGGTGCTCTGATGTGCATCTGAAAATCGTTTTTGTTTATTTTTGTCTTCAGTGGAGAAATAGTAATTTTGCAATTAATTAATAATAATACATAATAGAATTCTGTGCATGTACAATCTTTGGTCATCCTGCCGATGAACTTTCCATATATTGTTAAGCGGGCACTTGAGATATGAATGAACATATGGAATAGAGGGAAAACTCACTGTGTGGACAATACAATACAATATTTTTTTCTCAGAATTGTATGTTCAAAAGTTTTAACTAGAATTGTGCAAAGAAGGATGGAGAAAAGGGCGGAAGAAATATTAGGAGAAGATCAGTTCGGATTTAGAAGAAATAGGGGAACGCGCGAGGCCATTTTAGCTTTACGAGTAATAATAGAAAAACAATAGAAAAGGGAAAGAGCGCCTATATGGAATTTGTAGATTTGGAAAAAGCCTTCAACAATGTAAAATAGAAGAAGTTGTTCAAAGTGCTCTAAAATGTAGGAATGAAGTATAGGAATAGAAGAATAATTCATAATCTATAAAAAGAGCAAACGGCAGTTGTAGAATTTGAGCAGGAACATAGGGAAGTAGATATCCGAAAGGGATTTAGGCAGGGATGTGCGTTATCGCCTCTAGTTTTCAATTTATAAATCGAAGATGCGATTAATACTGTTAAAGACAGAATAGCTGCTGGAATTAATATACTGGGCCAAACTATTAATATCCTCAGATTCGCGGATGATATAGCAGTATCAGCATCCAGCAAAGAAGAATTTAGGAAGGGCTCTGAACGAAATGGAAGCGGTGTTGACGGAGGGCTATGGTATGAAGATCAATAAAAAGAAAACGAAAATTTTGGTGTATAGGGGACGTGAAAATAGGATTAAAACTAAAATACAAATTGGAAACGAGAAAATAGAGGAAGTCTCAGATTTAGGAAGCCTAATAACTCGCGATTGTAGGAGCTCTAGAGATATAAAACAAAGAATAGCACAGGGCCGAGTTCATTTAATAAAAAGAAACAACTATTATGCTCAGGAATGATAAATGTAGAAACTCGGAAGAGGCTCTTAAAAACGTAGAGGAAAGTTGCCTAATATGAGGTACTATTTTTCAAATTGCTCCAAAGTTGTTGTAACTATGTTTTTAGGAGGATTTTCACTAGCAAACATTAAATTTGCTTGTCTTTCGGCATTGTGTTATAAAGCAGACCAAAAACAATTAAAATGAGGGAGATGCGCAATAAATAAATTGTCACTTACTACTCCATATTAATAAGTTTATGCATGTCCTTAAAATGGGGTAGGTACCCCAAATATTAAGAATTTATACTCAAAAACCAATATTTTGAAAAAAGATTTTTATTATCAACTCAAAATAAATAAAACATTTTATTCCAATATAAAAAATATAAACAAAATAACAAAAGAGAAACAAATAAGTTGTCAAATCTTAAAAAATAGGTTTGGGCAATATTACTGAAAATTTGCTCTCTATTCCATGATTTGCGGTTATTGGGCATCTGGAAATAATGTATTTCCCATTATACACAGGAATAAAAATGCTAACATTGCTATTCCATAGAATTAAAAAATAATTTCCTCATATATATGGGGTACCCCAAATTAGGCACTCTGTTGTACCCCATATTAGGAACAAATGATTGTTTGGTTATATAGCAATTTCGCAGAAATTTCGTTGCATTTTCTAAAATGTCACATACATCACAATAAACTGTGCAAAATTTACTATCGGATGCAATTAAACTAATTTAAAATACTTACTTTTAAGACTGAGTACACTCGCAGGCAACAACGCGCTCCCTAACGTTTCAGATGTATACAAACTTTTGAAGCCACCTTGTAGAGAAACGGAGAAAGTAGTAACACCGTTGGTCATATAGGAAAATAGCAAAATAAAGTCGATATTAATTAGCAATGAATTCAACAGGTGGCAAAAATGGAATATGGCCAAAAACGTGGTATCCCATAATATTAGGAACTATCGTACTATTGTACGGGTGCGAAACTTGGACGATAGGAGAATCGGATAGGAAAAATTTAGAAGCATTTGAAATGTGGTGCTATAGAGGCATGATGAAGATACCGTGGATAGATAAGGTTAGCAACAGACATCAGGTATTAGAAAGAGTTGAAGAAAAGCGAAATTTATGGAAGAAAGTAAGAAGTAGGGGAGATAAGATTGTAAGACACCTTCTGAGGCACGAAGGCTTAGTTCGCGACATATTAGAATCAGAGATAGTAATAAAAAGAACTAGGAATAGGCCCAGATTAGACTACTGCTCTCAAATAGTTTGTGATGTAGGATGTTCAACTTTTGGGGAAATGCGTAGGTTAGCTCAGGATAGGAAAGGATGGAGGAATGGAGGTACGCGTCCAACCAGTCTTTTCGGACTGAAAACTTTATGATGATGATGGTATGTTTTTATACCTCGACACGTTTGTTCCTTTGTCTGAAAACAATTATTGTGAATCTGTAACTTACTAGTAATCCCGGAAAATGTATCGAATTCCATCCAGAAAATGCCGTATTAATTGTTTTGTAAACGTTTTCCGCTTGGTTCATCCCAAATAAATCAAAATAAGCCCACGTGTCAAACAGCAGGGCAATATTTGGTTTTATAAACGCTTTTATGAAAGCTCAACTTGAAAGTGCCTCATAATTCCAATGTTTATTCTTATAATGAGTTAATAAAGTAGAAATAATGCGAAACTTGCTTGTGTATATATTGTTTTCCTGTGCTTATTTTAAATTTATGAATGCTTTGTTTGAAGATTGAAATAACAGTTTATAACAATTCTCGCAACTTTTCCGGTTTCACACTTTCGCAGTGCGCTTCTAAATGAAAATGAAATTAGTTTCGACTTTCGCTTTTAAACGGAATAATATTCCTGTAAATAGATGTAACTGAACCTTCTGGTTACAGTTTATTTCGTACCACTACACAATGACACCAAGCTTAACCCGTGTAATGGGGCAATTATTTACTGAACATGAAAGTCATTCAGCGTGTGTTAAATTATTCACACTCAAGCAGAAACACCATACTGCACACATATATGCTCACAAAGCTCGGCGTATCGACCAAGCCGGGGCGACCATAATAAGCTTCGATGACCGCATAAACCGCTGGAAGACAAGGGTTGAATTCCTTTACCCTTTTTAAATCGCTAATTAACACGTCTTCGACAACGTTGTTTCAGATATTGAGTCGCATTGGACGATTTCCTTCGTTAAAAGACGTTCAATGACGATTCCTCGTTTCACTGGTTAATTAATTTCCTCTCAATTAAAATTCTGTCTGCATTGTATGCTGTTAATTTATGGTAATTATCCCTTTTTTAATGGAACGCTCTGCTTTTGTAATTACAAAAACTTGGCATCACTTATTTTTAATCCGGGAGCTATTTTCTGAATTATAATTTTTTAGTATTTTTGTACATAGCTGGTTAAGCTTGCTCTTAACTCTCTCTAATGCGGCATATATTTCGTCTGCTTGGAGGCTGATGGGATTTAATTACTTACTTAAAATAGCGGCGGTTCGCGTTTATGTACGCGACAATAAACGTGAAATAATGAGAAAGTGATAGAAGGGCAACCGACACAGGCACAGGTGAAATACTTTCTATCGATCACAATTCCAGCCTACCAGAAGCTTATCGGGGATTTAGGTAGAAGCTAAATACCACTAATAGTTGCCCAATTATAATTCCACTGATTTAACAAAAAGCAGTGGGGAGGTCTTCCATTCCTTCGATTACTGTTTTGTTACTGATGGGTCATCCAATAGGTAATGATTTCCGAATGGGTTCAGATGGTGCGCCATGCTTCCACCCTTTCCCACTTCTGATTAATCTTAAATATTAATTGAGAATTCATGTTACAGATTTTTTTATAATCATATTGAAGTAAACTAGGTACGTGATGCACACGTTCATAAGTATATCTTTATTGTCTCCAACATTATTGATATTCTTGGAATAGAGTGGCCTGCTCGCATTTCTACTTGATTTTCAACAGGCAAAATTGAATATAATACACTTTTTTCTGAAACAAGTCAGGGAGGAGCGAAAAAACTAGCCGAAAGTAAATGACTTGTGTTAAATAAATCAAACGAAGACTTTTCACTAAACTACACGCTAAAAGAACTAAAATCATAATGTCAACAAGATTATTAACATTGAAAATGTTATTAGTATCCTAGTATAAGTATCATATTCACCGAAAAGATTTTGTGTCATTTGCCACATACGTCACGCAAGAGAGCCGAGCGGTAGCGGTTAAAGTCGAGCGCCTGGCGGTGTGCTCAGTCTGAGTAAGCTTCATTCAGAGTGGGACCGTCTCGCGTCGCAAATGTGAGAGAATGCCACCACAGGAATGCAGTTATTCTAAAACGGCGCAGGTTTTATATGAATACTTATTTAACACGCTATCGCGTATGCGGAAATGTCCCAAACGCACAAGGGTTACAGTCTGCTTCGACATTTTCAATGTCTCCCCCGGTTGCATCTTTGCGAAGGTTGTGATTTTTTTTTTAACTTGCAAACGGTTCTAGACCAAACATAGTACCAGACAATGGTACAAAAATTGTCCTTTGGGAAGAAACGAAATTTCGAAATGCTGCTAAAATGTTGGATTAGACAGTAAAAGAATTAAAATAACAAATCACTAGAACCGAGCAACTGCAGTAAGCAATCTCTCTCAAGTCTCAACACGGCGTTGAAGAACAAGAACTAATAAAAATAACTGGACACTCCAATGGAAGTTCCATAAAGCCAATCAATATTCCATCATTATTGTGATTAATAATTATTATTTCGTCCTATTAGTTGTATAAAATTGATTATTTCAAAATAAAAGTTAGAAAATATATTTTGTCCACGACTATCTTACAACATACTCTTTATACTTGTGTTTCTTCTATCATAATTAGATACATTATTCACTGCAGTGATTAATGAATATTATTCTCTAAACCAATAGGAACATCGCTTTGACCCTTTTTTACATTTATTTAGTAGGCCGCGATCGCGATGTGTTAGTTCAAATTGAAACGTCAAATCAGCATGGTTTGCTTTTAATTTGAAATGCATATTCTAAAAAAGAAGATATAATGAGTAGTGAGAGTGAAAACGAGATTTCTTTAACAGCACCAGCAATAAAAGAAGCTGCAGAACTTGCCTCATTAGATTCGTTGCCCAAAAAGCAAGAAAATTATACCTGAGAGCATATGTATGAATCTTTCTTACACTGGAGAAGGGAAATGAAGGTAAATTCTTTCTGGGAATCTGTTTTGATAGTCGTGGACAAAGTATAGTATACAACTCGTTATAATGATGCTATTATTACCTCGGATGATTACAAAACTCGCTCGCTTCGCTCGTTCGTGTTGTAAACTTCATCCTCGGTAATAATAGCATTCATTATAAACTCGTGTATAATATACTATTTTTGGAGATAATCTTGACATACCCCCTAGATCTTCAAATTTTATCGCGCAAATTTTACCCGATAAAACTTGAAGATCTCGAGATATAACCTATGATTATTTGTTTAAACAAATTTAACAGCGAGTCAGTGCAGTAAAAGAACTCGCAGTGGGCAGGTCCTAGTTCGGTGCCCATCAGATTACAAGGCAGTCGCGCTAGCCATGCGTTCGCTACGACCCTCATCAGATGTTGCTGATCTACGAACCATACGTATATTTGCACAAATTCCGGAGGTAGGAAATATAGATTATTAAGCATGTACCACCCACAGGCAGGCGGTGTGATAACCATTCCATATAGTAGTGCTTTGTTACTTTTAATGTAATAGAAATGAAAACCAGACTGGAGGCATGTGGTGCGGATTGATGAAACACGGTTCGACTATAACAGTCCACAGAGCAACGCAACAACAAAAAATCGCATCTGCTTCAGCGAATTTCTGGTGGTAACGTGTCAAGCAGTTCCTCAAATTTCTTTGTACTTATTCTGAAGTATTGGAAAACTTATCATCGCCAGGGAATAAATGATGGACTTTTCCAAATTGTTCTCCTTTCTTATTTGTACTGTGAACCCACGTCCTTCGATGATTACCCTTTCGTCCATGTTCTGTCAGCACCGTTAGAAAAATGTCCTCGTCTGAACTATTGATGACATGGTGTACTCATTCCCACAAGAGTTACTACTGTTGTCATGGCGCAAAATACTGTAGTCTGCATCACGATACCCCGGCCGCATATTCATATCGAGCATAGCGTATTGCATTCTCAATACAGCAACGTGGCTCAGTGCTCGATGTGTCAGCCTCCCAAGTCGCAACGTTGAGGGTTCGCACCTCGCAGTAGTTCTTTTTTGTTATGATGATTTCTCTTTATTCTTTTGAACAAAAAATCAGTCAGGTCTAAG
Organism: Xestobium rufovillosum; assembly: GCA_963966045.1. Taxonomy (NCBI): domain Eukaryota; kingdom Metazoa; phylum Arthropoda; class Insecta; order Coleoptera; family Ptinidae; genus Xestobium; species Xestobium rufovillosum. The sequence goes on from OZ014494.1 coordinate 19,055,857, forward strand.
AGGACAGCTAGACGATCGCGTTCACGCGAGACAGGCATCCACTCATTTGACATACCTCTGCGACCACGGTCGTCCGATACAAAACTAAGTTCGGCATTTGCAATACGCTACGCTCGATATGAATATGCACCCCGGCCAACGTAGAAGTAACCAAGAGGCCAGACATGCCTCACACGGGACCATGTATTTTTACTGCATTTCATGGTCGCCGCATGCCTACAGTTTTCGATGTCTGTTGCTTGTCCGAGGGTTATTTTTATTAGGTACTTGTAAAATTTCTATCCTGCGTAAAAGTTTATAGATGGAAATATAAACTAGGTATGCGAATAAATAAGCTACCTCGCCCTTTGGAGATGCTAGAAGAGTTCCCGTATAATCGGTTTCCACAAATGTAAAGTCTGGTAATAAATGTCATAGCTAGTAAATAATAGAGCGGTACACAATAGTAATGCATAGTAATGTATGAATCACGCCTATTTACAAGGTTACTTACTATAGGAGGGATGCACGCACAACACATCGGGGCTCGGGGGTCACTCTAACAATACTTTTATTGAAATTCTTGACTTTTTATGAATTATTCTAGACGTAAGCATTTGATCAACATTGAAAAATTAACTGCAGTTTTATTTCTATAATACTGGTTTTGTGATTAGTTATATCATAGCAAGTGACCCATAATTACTAGGTACGTTATTGGAATCAGAACCCGAGTATTTCCCGGCACCTCCACCATATGCAATACATGTTTCTAATCATGTCTGTCCATGTGTCCATAAAGCTAATCCGGCTAATTTGAATTTGAATCGTTAATTTGTAAATTGAGACTAAAACTATGAGTAGGTACTTTTATACATCCTCTTGTCGCATGTTCTTATAAGTGAGGCATAAATTACACATGTCAGTTTTACCCCATTATTAAAAAAAAACTGATGTTTTTTCTTTATTGCAGGTAAGGATGCTCAATTCACTCTGTCATGCATAGTGTGGTAAGTTACTAAAGATTTGGGAACTTGAGAGTGTCAAGGGTCTCTCCGACAAAAAAGCAACATCATTATTCTCTCCGAAAGAAAATGTATCGACCCCGCAAAGATTTCTAAATTACGTTTTCTAAAAAAGAGTAGTAAAAACTCGCTTGAAATGACAATTTCCGATATTTTCACGTTATTTGGGATTTTATGTACCCTCTTGCAATCTCTTGACAAAACGGATCAATGTAACGAATTTGTATCTAATATAAGGGGACCACGTCGCTTCCCCACAATTTGCTGCTTTCCTTCACATGTTCTAGAGGACACTTCCGTCTACACATTTCATTTTACACCCCGTTGAATTCTTCGGGTAATGTCGTCGCCCTCGTGCGAGGAAATGAATATTTGCTTAATTGGCGAAAGTCGATCGAGTAGAAAATCGTCGTATCGTCGATACAGTCTGTGAATTTGCCATCTTAGCTATTTGCTTTACGGAACTTGACTTTTAAGAGGGTGCAACCAACCACAGACGTATCAGTTTTATATGATCCAGTAACAGGCCTATACATTTTTTTAAATAGTTACAGTTCTTATTATTTTAATTCTCAAGAACTTGTTACAAAGTGTTAGGGTAGGTACTATAGCGGGCTTACCTATGTATAATACCTACTCAAAAAATAAACTACATCCCTAAGTGGAAAATGTATTTGCTCCTTCTTTTTTCTCTCTTATCTTGTATTATACACCGTTTCCGTTCCCCAGTATTAAATTTAAGTACTTAAGTTCAATTTCAGGTATATAGTAGTCAAGGTAGGGCGAAACTGAGGGCGAAACGGAAAACCAGGCACCTCGTTTGGTGTAAATGAATTCCATTCCTGTTGTCGGTCGTTTGATAAAGTGTAGAATCTAGAGAATCTTGCATAGGTACCTAATAAGTTTATTTCAGTTATAAATGGTGTGGTAATACGTAGGCCACTAGATAAGTTTCCGCAAAGTCATATAAGGAATTAATGAATTTATTTTTCGGTAGCAGGCTTTGAAAATCTGACATTTTGGTAGAAAATTGTCGTTGACAGATTTAAAAAATTATTACTCGTTTGATTTTTACACCCGCTGAAAGTTGTTAGGTTTCGTAAAAAATGGAATTAAGTCGGCGAGATTTCAGAGCCACGGTCTTTTACGACTTTAAATTGTCGTTAACTCCGAAGCAATGCATAGAACGATTTCGAAATGCATTTGACAAAGAAGCACCATCAGAGAGGAAGGTCTATGAGTGGTATGCAGAATCCCGTCGTGGACGCAATTTTCTTGGTGACAAAGACCGCGAAGGTCGACCAAAGTCTGCGGTTACCGAGAGGAACATTGATGCTGTGCGCCAAATGCTAGAAGAGGACAGACGAACCACCTATAAGAATATTGAGGCATCCTTAGGGATCTCGGGGACTGCCATCAAAACCATCCTGCATCAACACTTGGGTGTAACGAAGCTGTGCGCTCGATGGATTCCGCACACACTAACGGAACCTCAAAAAGTAGCGCGAGTGGATTGGTGCAAGCAAATGATTACCAAATTCGATGACGGTCAATCTAAGCACGTGTTTGACATCGTAACAGGTGATGAAACGTGGATCTACTGTTACGATCCGGAAAGTAAACGACAATCCGCACAGTGGGTCTTTGCAAATAAAGAAAAGCCCACAAAAGTAAAGAGAGCTCGCAGTGCAGGCAAAAGGATGATCGCCTCATTCTTTGGACGATCTGGTCCAGTGGCCACTATTTCATTAGAAGACTGTCGTACTGTGAATGCTGAGTGGTATACGACCATTTGTTTACCCACAGTTTTCCAAAAAGTTCGCCAAAGACGACCACGAAGCCGCTTGATCCTACATCAGACAATGCATCGTCCCACACTGCAGCTCGAACTACAGAGTTTTTGGATAACTGTGGTGCGGAATTAATGAGTCATCCGCCATACAGTCCGGACCTGGCACCTTGCGACTTCTTCTTGTTCCCGACAATAAAGGATAAAATGCGCGGAATGTATTTTAACACGCCGGAAGAGGCAGTCAAGGCGTACGAAAATTTACTCTCGGAGATACCTTCCGATCGATGGGCGCAGGTCTTCCGCGATTGGTTTAATCGAATGCATAAGTGTATAAGATATAAAGGCGAATATTTTGAAAAACAATAAACCCACAAACTACTGCAATTATTTGTTTTGTTTATGTGTTTGCGGAAACTTATCTAGTGGCCTACGTTACGTATATAAAAGAAAATATCCACTTCGTAACTTCATAAACATAATATCCCATTATGTTCTATAACTTTTTATTGTGGTACACCCCAGGGCACATCCATGCAATTGCATAGAATCCCCATTATAGATAATATGGTTAAATGATAATAAACATTTCCGCTCCGGTATCCTGTTCTACAATGCAAGTTGCAAATATGCAGAACATGGTATATTTTACTATAATATAAATTATAATGTTCCTGCAGTGCCGGATTCGAATTAGTAAGACATGTTGGCTCGGGTTGTTTGCGTATTAGATTTCCGACTTGCATTTGCGACTGCAGCAATCGATAAGGTTGCGAGAGACGTCGGTAGGCAACCGCGAGTAATAGCGGTGGGGTATGAGACAATCTATTATGGGGTTTCTTGCATGGCCAAGTTTCAAGTTCATTCTAAAATTGCTCCAGCCAATTGGGTTATATTTCTGCAGAAAAATCTCTTTTTAAGTTACTAATGGTTGATAAATATTAGTGTTGAAAACACTTATAGGAAGCCAAGTTCGAGATTTCTACTGTCATGAAAACGGTGCAGCGTTTTACCGTTACGGTGCGATATGCGCATGTGCAAGCTAATAGGTACCTATACCTAAAGTAAATTGTGTGAGCGACCTTTAGCAGTGCTGATATAGGGGACATAAATGCCTCCGTCATACGTCCGTCAGATTTTCATTCCAAACAAAACAAAACCACGTGCCATTTGACGTTTATCGATATTATTTACAACGTCTTAAACTAGTTTTTGCAATATAATTATAGACGTTTTGCAGTGAAAACAGTTTATTTTCAATTTGTGTGTTGGGCTTACGTGTAAAAACTTGAAAACAACTATAATTATATTTCAGAGATTAGGTTGAAACGTCAGATAGCACGTGGCTTTGTTTTGTTTGGAATGCAAATCTAACGTTTGTGACGCTCCACTTATGTCGCCCATTGACAAAGAGGACTGATTGGTTAGGGAACCGCAATGGTAAATTATTACCGACTGTCCCTACCAGCATTTCTGTAACAATGTATAACAATTTATTACACGGATGTCGCCGTTACGTAACTGAGATGAAAAATAATACAACTTTCTACACATAACGCGTAGTTCCGTAACTGCTACGTAATAATGTTTCATGGATGTGACTTGTGTTGTCTTCAACTCTAATTTACCGATTCGCGATAACTATGTAACAAAGGTAATTTATTTTGAGTCGTTACAATTACGTAACAAACAGCTAGAAAACCGCGTTACATCTTCTACGTGTTGTTACGCCTTAGTCACAAAAGAAACTTTGGTGTCGTAACCGTGACGAAACTGCACGATTTTGGTAACTTTCTTAACTTTGTTTCTCCTTTCGTAGCTTTGTTACTTCTTTTGTAACTTTACTTCGCCTTTCGTAACTTTGTTACGATTTTAGAAACTTTGCTACGCAACTTCCGTAATTTTGTTTTCACACCAGATGGAAAAAGAGTAGAAGCGTTTGAAATGTGGTGCTACAGGCGCATGATGAAGATACCGTGGATAGATAAGGTTAGCAATAGGGAAGTATTAGAAAGAGTTGGGGAAAAGCGAAAGGTATGGAAGACAATAAAGAGTAGGAGAGATAGGATGGTAGGACACCTTCTAAGACATGAAGGAATAGTTCGCGACATACTAGAGGCAGAGATAGGAATAAAAAGAGGTAGGGGTAGGCCTAGATTAGACTACTGCTCTCAAATAGTTAGGGATGTAGGATGTTCTACTTTTAGGGAAATGCGTAGGTTAGCTCAGGATAGAAAAGAGTGGAGGTACGCATCCAACCAGTCTTCAGACTGAGAACCTTATGATGATGATGACCAGAAACTGCGCGGCGTCCTTGTAGCAGACACGTATTGTTCCGTAAGTTAATTACAACAACCATTTTGCTTTGTTGACGGACGGCAGCCATGATGGCAAAATCAGGCAATCGTCAAAACGGGGTTTCTTAATTTCTTATTTTTGGCCACAACAAGTGCATGCACAAGGTGATTTTTGTGTGTTTGTGAAGCTGGTTGAACGCAGATCATTTTAAGTCCAATTTTGTTGATTAATTTAGCAATTTGCGAAAAATCGAATGTTTTTCTTTAATTTTTCTTTTGCATTCTGCATTGCATTCGGTGAATTGGATCTAGGTAAACTAGGTATGAGATGAAAGGGGGGAAGACAATTTTCTGCAATGCATTTAATTACCTGATTTTTAATTATCTGAAAATAGGAAATATTTTGTACGAAGAGTTTTTCTCATAAATTTGCAACAGTAAAATAGGTAGTGCAATATGTGAATATGTGAATGCCACAAATAAGTCTTACACATGAGTTTTGAACCAACTGAATTCTGAGTGCAGTCTGCGCATCTATGCAATGACCATAAACAACATCCCCATACGACAAATGAGACAGCACCAAGACATCACACAGCAGTCTAAGAGTATTTTTATTGAAGATTTCCTTGTTCGAGTAAATCTGCCTCAGGTTTGAGAAGGATCTTCTGATGCAGTTTTAAATCTGAGTTCTTCATCGATAACCATCCTCAGACTTTTCGCTTCATTCACACATTTCAGTTTTACTCCACCTATTTCAATATTTAAAGAATTTGCGACCTCGTCGCGGTTTTCCCTTCCGCTAAACACCATAAGGACAGATTTACATGGGTTAATAATCAGATTATGGTTTAAAGACGCTTTTACTAGTGTACTGAGATCTGAATTGATGAGCATACCGCCTGCGCCGCCTCATCCACTTGTAGACCTGAATGCGTAACAATGCACGACAGAATGCGTAGCACAAGAATGAAGATTTGATGTGTATATTAAGAACAGGAGAGGGCCGAGAATGGAGCACTGAGGAACTTCACAGTCCAAGGTGCTTTCCAGTGAGCATTTTCCATCCAGTCTGACCATTTTACAAAAAATAGCACTTTCAGAAAAACAAAAGTAAGAAAGAATAGACAATCAAACCTAATTGCTGAAAATCTTTGAGTAATCCAACAATACTAAAGCAGTATGCTGGTTATTCTCTCTGGCACGAACCGCATCATACACAATATGTGACAAGGTTGTCAAACAGCTGAAATGCTTCCTCAACCCAGACTGAAACGTTGAGAGAATGTTATATTTGTTAAGATGTTCGTTAATTTGGCAATATACTACTTTTTCCAGCACCTTGGACAGCACAGATTGACTGACCTTCGGCAAGGGCCAAACACAAGATATTTTCTATACTTCTGGCACTACATTATCCAACAAACAAGAACTGATCGAGTGCACTATATAAGGCAGAACTTGTGGAAGAGAATACAGCAGCATATTTACGGATATACTATCATAACCAACAGCCATATTATTAAGTGAATAAATAATGTCCGAGATTTCAATAGGACTCGACAAGAAAAAACCCAGTTTACTAGAGAAATCCCTCATCGAGCCACTCAAATAAAAACTACATGTACCTTCAAGATCTCCAGTTAAGAGTCCGGCAAAGCAGATCAAAAGTTACACCTGCGGGGCATCGGGTCGGTGAGGTATCCGTTAGAAATCGGAGCAAACTATCAGCTGTGTTGCAACACCGTTGCGCTAAACACATTTATGGACACAAGAACAACGCACATTCAAAGCCCGCGCTTTCGGTACCTAGTAAATGAGACAACGCCGCTCTGAGTTTACGCTCAGTCGACACCGTGCGGCAGCACATACCAAGCCATATTTTGCGTTTGCAGCGCTCTCGCTCTACCATGATTACACCTTCATCCTAGTAAATTTAGCAACACGAAAGCCTGATTATGGTAGAAGAAGGTATATTTTATGTCGCCATTGAAACAATTTTTCGAAAACTGTAAATCTCTTGGCGCTATGCACGCGTGAAGTTGGTCAATTTCATGAGTGAACGACACTTTCTAAGATAAAATTTTTAAATTTTCTTCCAATGGAAACATAAAATAAAGTTTCGTTTATAAACTGTCAAAAATTCAACACTTCAATTTTCACCGTTTAGAAATGAGCATAGCACTACGAAGTCAGTTTTCGGGTTCATTGTAAAGGGGTTTGCCGGACTCTTAAGAAAGTAGTTACCTATTATGTACCTTTGCGTTTTGAAAAGCATGTTTCAATTTTGTTCATGTTTTATTTCAAAATGTGCACAAAAACACATTAAAATTATACGTATTTCGGATTTTGAAGTTTTTTAAACAAAATTTCAGTATTTTTCAAATTTGGTGAAACTTTAGATTTAAGCTTTTTGGCTAATTATGAACAACTTTTATTAGTAAAATTTTCCAATAACGATGCCTAGTATGATTTCTTATTTTTCCCATTTATTTTGGTATTGCAGGTAACTTTTAAGGCCTAATATATTTTATTTTGAGGAAAATTTTCTTCAAATCGGATATAACCTAAAAAAGTTATAAGGTTGAGTAACACTGTATAGTTTCGCCATTAACAAGGGCTTGGCTAAAGCATTTTTTCAAACAAGAACAGATTTTGCGCAGGACAAACTTCTTTGTTTGTGCTAGTTGCAAGTTTCTATTTGGACGCAACTATTTGTTGAATAACATGGCTTGTACAAGTCAATTTGCGCGGATAATCTGAGTGCCTAAACACACCTTTATAGTTTCATAACGTGAGATGGATATGCGAAGTACTCCCTTATGTAAAACTGCAAACTGGTTTTCTTAATTTATTATGTCACCTAAAAGGATGAGATGTTTGGTGCAAACCAAGAGGAATGAATCCGTGTAATTCATCAATTACGAACACAAATACCGTTCGGAAGGAAACGTCCCAGGGCAGAAATCGTTCTGCGCAATAAATCGAGATGTGGGTATTCTTTCAAGAGTAATGCACGTCAAGCTGTCGTTCGCCAGAGAAGTGTAAATTTACTTTCGTTTCTCCGGATGAATGTGTAGAAAACAGTGCTAGTGCACAATCTGCTCCTCCCTAGTGGTAAACCGACCGAAACCGCAGTATTTTGTGCACTCGGATAATTCATCTACGTACGAATTTTGTTTGACTAGTGCTACATAGCAGTCTGTTATAAGTTATAACAACGCTTATGCGGGTAAAATAAATAGTGCAGTATCGTAGAACTTGCAGTTAAAATGAATTTGGTGGTTCGAGAATTTCTACATGTGCGAAAAATTGGATGGAATTGAAAGTTGAAAATAAACGGGAAAACCCGCAAATTTTGAAAATGATCATATTTAATAGTTTACTACCCAAAACAAATTCCGCAACTTTCGATTTTTACATTTGAGTCTTATTTTCGTCATAATTAAATACGAAACATGCGTCACGCTCAAGACACAATATTTGAATGACGCTAGTGCTAGTGACGTACTTGACCACTGGGCCCGACAGATTAGGTAGGGATTTTCACATGCGCAAACCGATCCGTTTGCACCCTGAGCGTTCGTTTATTTCTCGACTCCTCCCACTTTTTCCAGGGAGACGCGTAAACAACGCGGCGCAACGGATAGGTCTCCTACGACACAGAAAGCGCGCGTTTTAGCCATCCCGGTCATGCTGCTTTCTAAGTTGCAAATTTTTCGTTCAGCACGGCACATAATCAAAATTTTTACGTGGTACGCGATACATATTCTATTTATGCTTGATATTTCAGTACTAAAAGTTATAAATTCGATTAAGCGGGTCTTCCCCATTGTAATGAGTGATAGTTCAAACAACTACGATTAAAATAAAGCTTGTGTGCTACAAGTTTGAACAAAGCAATTCACCTTTGTGCTTTGAGAAATCACTTGAACATGTGGCCTGCAAATTGGCAACTTTTATAAACAATCTAGATGACCGCTTCTGAAATTTATAAAAGCTCTTTGTGGAACGGACAAGCCGTGAATGAGATTCAGGAAAATAGTGTTCTTTCACTCACCGCCTCACAATACACTGCCAGCAGAATGCCAGCAATATTATTTTTCAGGAGAAGCTTGATGTCAATATTTGGGTTTGCGTCGGAGGGCCTTCGTTTTTCTATGTTATCATTTCTGAAAAGATTGTATTTCTTAGGAGCGCTTGTCTTTTTTGCCGACTATTTCGTTAATCCGGAAATTACGCGGCACGAATGATTTTTCTAGATATAGAGGCTAGACAATTTTAACCTACAAAACTTTAAGGAACTATAGAACATGTCAAAGTTCTATTTTCTAAATTTGCATTTCCATCTCTGAGAATAATAAAGTTACTATTTTTAAATTTGTTAGGCACATTTATAAATAGTTATTTTGTGGCAATTCCAGCTTATCCGATATCACTGGTAAAGCTAGAGCACGTTCTGGGCAATAAGGTAAAAGCGAGAATACCGTTTAAACAAGAGATTGATGTATGTAGATAGCAAACTTGTGAGATCTGACTTAAGAGTCCGACAAAGCAGGTCAAAAGTTACCCCTGGGGGGTAGCGGGTCGTTGAGGTACCCGTTAGAAGACAGAGCGAACTATCAGCTGTGTTGCAACACCGATGATGACATGATTCTTTAATCACATTTATGGACACTAGAACAACACACATTCAAAGCCCGCGCTTTTGGTACCTAGTAAATGTGACAACGCCGCTTTGAGTTTACGCTCACTCGCTACGGGGCGGGAGCACATACCGAGGCATATTTTGCATTTGTAGTAGTGCTGGCAGCAAAAATCGATTTTTCGATTAATCGCGATTTTGGGAAAAATCGAAAACCGATTAATTGATTTTTAAAGTCGACTGTTCAAAATATGTAGGGTTAGGTTTTTGTAAATAAATTATTAGTTATTTAACGAACAAGTGTATCAATAAAGGCGATTAATAATCGAGACATTTTCAGTTAATTGTCGAGATTCAAAATCGATTTCTCTCTATCGTCGATTATTCGATTTTTGAATTAATCGATTTTACCTTTGAAAAACTAGAATACGGCATTTCGGGCTTTGGTCTTTTTTGGATTTTGTGCCCAATATCTCCTCTTCTGTTTCAATATTAGGCAAGAGTTCTTTAAAAAGTAATTGATGCTTTAGACCCATGCTTTGATACAGGTGTAAAATCCGTCTTTGGGCGTTATTATTACAGTGCACGATGCGTTCTGGCAATAATCGAAATTCCAGAATTGCAGATTTTTCGCTTAGCCCAAAACTTATCAAATTTTTTATGTAGTATACGATACATATAATATTAATTTGTGCTTGATATTATAGGACTAAAAGTTGTAATGAAATAGAAAATTACTTTGGGTAGGTACTACCAATGTATAACAAATTATTTTATTGACCGGTTTCAAGATTACAACGATCTCATCATCAGAAATGTTTAAGTAAAATTGTAAATAAATTATTATGAAAACTAAAATTGACAGAACAATACAAATAATAATGATATCCATGAAATAAGTTAACTAGATAACTGAATTTCAGTATTTACCTACGGGGTAAGAAAAACACAAAGGAAAATCGAATACCTCGTAGCTTGAAGGGAAAAAACAATGAATTTAAAGAAAACCATATAGGAAAAAAATAAATTCAATTGAAACACCTTCAGGTGAAATATCAGAACAGAAAAACTAAATAAAAAAAATATCCATGGAACTTTACAACTGCCAACTGCTAATCTTGTAATAAACTGTAGTACGCAAAGTAATTTTCTATTTCATCATGGATTTCTACCAAATAGTGAAGAAAGAAAATATTAACTACATAAAAGTTGTAAGTTCGATTAAGCTGGTGTTCCCCCCTATTCGGTGACATCCAGGACGCGTTCTGGTAATTTTTTCGACCGTTGGCCGAAATCGATATTTGATCCTAACATATCGACCAGAATCTGACATAAACGTGATTATTAATCTCATTATTAATAATAAGATAATGTGAAAAACGACTACCTATCTTAATAAAAGGCGTCGTTTTAATGCAAGCCGATAAACAATAAACTTATGCGTAAATATTTCACTTTAATATCTGCTCCACCATATGGAACATTTCAAGTATTCCGGGAAACATATGAATTTATTCCTGTGTGGTTTCAAGATCGAATCGAAGACTGACCACAGCGGTTCCGGAGAGTTTACGACGGCGACGCTTTGTAACAGACCCATTTGCGGCTCGTGACTTGTTCAACTGGGAGGCCTCTGTCAAGAAACCTGAACAACGTTTAAGTAAAATTTTAACTAAGCTTTATAAAGTCCCAAGCAATGTTTTCTCCTCGGTTTTCTTTCACTTGCTCTTCACAAGAAAACAAGATAAGAACCAAGAAACCAATGTTTAAAAGTAAAGTCTAAACGTCTATTTTTATTTCAGATAAAATAATCTAACTAAACAGTAAAGTCCAACTTAAGAGAGTCCTAGATTTCGGTAATCCGCTTACCGCTTATTACGGGCAGTTCTATTCAAATATTTCTCATGGGTGACGTTTCCGTTACCCAGAAATGTGCTCTGAGTATCCTATCCATGAGAGTTGGAGAATCGTGCATAACGCATTTTACGCGAAATAACGTGTTTTCACTCCCTGGAATTTTTGCTTATCAAAGTATGTATATATTTTGTGTATAGAAATAAACATCTTTTTGGATAATTACATTATGGGCATATCAGCATTGTCATCTCTTCAGTCGAACCGGGCCACTTCCTATTTATTTATTTATTTATTATACTATATTTATTAGATATCAATTAAAAGGATGAAAATTCGTTACGTGATTTTGTTTAATTTTCTCATTTTGTCGCAAGTTAAAAAAGCGTGGCGGCGTTGTATAGGTACAACAAGGAATAAAGCACTAGGGCATATGAATAGTTGTGTGCTCCAACTTCTGCAAGCTAATTTTATAATGTGTACCCTCAATAGTTCCCATTGGAGTGATCGTTCTTCGTGACCTAAAATGGCCTGAATTTTGTTCTCGAAAATAAATTAGATGCCCACTTACATGTATTCCAAAAAACGACCGAAGAAAATAAATCAACTCTTTCTTGGGAATTCCAATAAACGTTGTATCTTTCAAGAAGCACGCAACCGTAAATAATTTTATCCCATTTTACTTTATCGCGATAATTTTCGGACAAATGACGGCATTTTATTCGGGAACAGTGAGCGAATTATATTGAAACCGAGAAAGACGTTTGCGTCACTTCTGGTTCGCGTTTCGCACGCTCGGCTACACACCAACCCCTTTATTAGATTGTCCTTCAAGGAGAAGATGTATGCACAAACTTGCAATGCGACAACTCTACCAATGCGGTTGCTTTCTAATCGGTAAAGCGTATGCGACTTTTCCGGTCTGAAAAATTTCATTTCGTGGAAATCTCAGAAGGACGGAGTTTTAATAAAGGTCTTACATGTTGCCGATTTTCTGTCGCAACCCTATAGAGACATCCGTAGTGATTTATTTTGTATTTACATTCGTTTTCTTTTCTTTCTTGCGTTGAAGTTTATAATATATGAAATAAAAAGGAACATTGTAAAAGATCAAAACCCAAACCCACACACCAATTTACTAAGAATCTAGGTGTTCAGGGGTACGGTGAAGCAATTACAGCTTGAAGAACTCTTGACGTAGTAGAGCGTAATGTATATACCTGCACATATGATGTAACAATGTGCGAACCTACAGAGGACGGTAAAAATTATCTGGAAAAGCAGGGAACTAGTCGGCCAAACGAATACTGAGAATGGACTTGTTACGCCCACTTCCTATTTCGGGATTGGCCGACTTAGCTGAACGACTTTGATCAGTAGTCGAAAGACAGGCGAGAGCACGATCTACGACGAAAAATTCCTAATTCTATGGTACCGCTGTTTACTCATAACTTTTTTGTTTCTCGGTCGAAATTGAAAATTTTGCGTCTTTTTGCAAGCCAGAGGTTCAGTATACTACTGCCGTTAACCAGATTTTGAGATTTTCCTTTCAGGAAAGTTTTATTAGGTTCTACAAGAAGCAGTTTTTCGCCACTTGTAACTTCGTTTATTGTTTTCATATTTTTTAACAAATTTCAAAACAACAATAGTAGATTTGTATTTTAAGAACTGTTTGCAAACAAAAACAATGTAATATCATGTATAGTTTTTGAAATATTTACAAACAGGTAAACGTCTACCGTGCTCCCAAAATTCCTGTGTGCCGGGCTCTTAAACGTAATGACTAATGCTCTTTCGTTGGTCCCTCATTTGCAAAATCTTAGTAAGTCTTAATTAAAGAAATGAAATTGGATGTATGTATATCTCTCATAATGATGGGCTTATACTCTTTCAGGGATATCGGTAACATTATTTTCAATCAATTCCATACAATTTCCATGGATCTAAGAACTTTTTGAATATGCACCCGATTGAAAAACGGATCCAGGTACCCTATTTAATATTAAAGGCAAAATGTTGTTCGATGTCCTGGTAAAATTTGCACATACTTTACAGAAGCGAAATATCGGAACTCCATTGATTCAACGTGACCGATGTTTTGAATATACTCCGAATTCTTTAACAACTAGCAACGCATGACTACCGTGGCCAGATCGTACCCCGCCCTCTTCTTGTTGCATATCTAGTAAAAGCAGATGCGCTAACCACTCCAATATATTTTGATTTTTGATTTCCGGATGTAAAAAGCTGACGCTGCTGCAACTTTAGCTTAAACAATTTTCTGGAAGCAATTATTTGAAATATTAATGATTTGACAAATTGACAGGACTGTCATCAAAAACAACCTTTCCATAAGCAAACATTGTGAAATTGGCGGGAAAATTGAATCTCCTAGCGCTAATCGCTAACCTACCTCGCTAGCGCTTTATCTCATCATTATAGCCAACCAGCTGCGCGTGTGAATTTTCAGCAGGGCATAGCACTTGGTGTGGTCGTATTCGCATGTATACCGTGCGATAATTACCTACTTCGAAAAAACATTTTACCATTTTGGTAACGCAGGTTAACGTCACTAATTGATAACGCTCCCGCCCTTATCTTATACTGAATAGACTGAACTTCATTTTTTTTTCAGATATCTACTGGTAGTATTTTTATTTGTACTGTAAGCAAGACTGATACACCTAAGCTACATCTGTTTGGTCGAGCGATCCTTAATTCCGTTTTTCATTAAACTGCCAAATATACAGATTCCCTCTAAATGGTCATACGTAAACGAGACTCGCTGATGTTATTGAATTAATGAAAAAGTATCTTAATTTGGAACCTCCCTCGCTCGTAATTAAAATCGCCTTTTGCCAGTAACGCCCTACCAGCATCGACTAAAATCGGTAGACCTGCCATCGGATGCTCGCTTAATTAATACTTTGTAATCAAGATAAATCCCATTTTCTCAAATGAATTGTCTTCATTTATTAATTTCAGAGTATTATTCGGAAGGAAAAATTACTCGCGGCGTTTAAAATGGAATCTGCTCTTTTAAAGGGCAAGTATCGTACAGTTTTACGCGCTTTATCAGCAATTCGTTAGAATCTTAGAATTTGCTGAAGTTCAGATTTTATGCACGGGATAACGGAGAATATCCAGATCATTCAATTTTTACACAAATTGCAAAAAATAATATGTTTCGATGATTAATAAGTAGACTAAAGTTTTTACCTATTGAATTGGAATAGTTGAATAAATAAAATGTGAAAAAGTTAACGGGTCAGCTGAAGTTGAACCATATATGGATTTTCGCAAATCCCAACTGTCAGCTCACTCTTACTACAATTAATATGTCGTTATCACCATATGGCCTATGGCGTCATTGAAATTTTCTTAAAATGAAGTGTAGTATGCATTTTTATTCTATTTTTGAAAGGCACTTGAAAACACCTTTTTGTACCATTTTAATTAACAGTTTTTGAAAAATAATTGATTTGAGAAAATAAAAAATAAAGTACATTTTAAACGTTTTTAATATCTAACAACAAAATAAACTTAAAATTGGCAATTTTAGAGACAATCTAGTTAATTTTGGTAACCCGAATTTCGAATTTTGTTACTTTGTGAGGTAAACCATAAATTAAACCCAGAGGCTACTTTTGAGAAGAGACTTCCATTTTGATTTTAGAGCACACGTCTTAATGGTAGAACAAATCATAAAAGTGGCATCAATTGATGATAAGCTTGTCCAATTGCTAATAAATACCAGTGGTCGTTTTGGATCGAAAAACGATTGATGTACTACGCGTGACATAAGAAATCACAAACTCAATAAAACGTGTAGTAGGGTATCGTAAGGAAGTTATATATCTTTCGGTAAATGAGATAAATGCAAGAACTCCACTGCATGGGACAGTAACTTTGCCTGCTGTTTATAAATAGCGTGCATAAGCAAGGATCTTTAAATAAAAAAGTATATATCGATTTCCCGTGATTGTGAGGGTGAGTGATAGATCGGCATCCAACTTGTAACTGAAAGGTCGGTTTTGTTATGAAGTATCTTCCAATATGTTTTTTTTTCTAGTTCTTATTTTATTTTTTGTATGTTATGTGTCCTTTTTATTTGCTCAAAGTATCTTCCACGAAGTTTTAGTATTTTTTCAAATGTTTAGATTCCCATGTTCACTTTCATGCCATATTGTGACCAGTAATAGTAAAACGTAGTAAAATATTTCTTTGTGGGAAATACGACAGTAATGGTGGAGGTGCCGGTCCTTGTCACTCTTCTCATAGAGACAGATTTTTAGTGAAATTTCATGGTGTATTTGTAAATATGTATACCCAAAATCATTACACCTGGCGTGTCATATGAGAACATAACAGTACATCCGTGGTGGGAGTAAACACAAAGGGTGCCAATGCTCCTGTTTCGACGTTTTGTAACGTACCGGTCTAATTTTCCTCAACAGAATTTAATTCGTGGGAACTTTATTAGTATATTTACTAGTCAAGTATCGTAACAGTTCATATTACGATATAAGATCGTGTATCGTAATATGGAGTTACGATAAAAGTATCATACAACGTTTTATCTCCTATCAGCGTGACCACGACTATCAGTTTTTGCTTAAGAAGTAATTAGTGGAGGTTTGAGCTATAGACCTTTGTTGGTAGGTTCTGAGCAACTTCTTGGCGCCCATTTTTTTCTTCAATTTATTTCTTCTTCTCGGTCGGTCGGCCAGGTCCTACCTGTTTCTCTTGTTGCGTTTATTTACGTAACAGACGTCATTATTTCCGCCCAGTTTTGATGATGCAATTGTCCGTTGTTCGATGAAACAATTTCTACCATATTTACTTTGATGTGGGGTTTATAGGAAGTATCTTCAACAATCAAAATCGGCATTTTCCAGGGTTTTGCAGCAACGTTCAACCGTATGTGACAGTGATTAGGTACTAAAACGGTTTATTTCTCTTCTCCGCCGTTAGTTATTTTTGACGATATCTTTCAATGAAACTTGCCTAAATGAGCACTACCCTTAAATTTTTCGTTGCAACCTCCAGAATAATTTATTGCTAAAGCCTGCAATTTCCTTAATATAAATTTACAGATTTATGAATTTTGGAGAAGAACATCTAAAGGATTTATGGAAATCCACTTAATAACTTAGTGTCAAACTTTTAAACTTCAGCATATAGATATTAAAATCAAGAACGATCTTTAATAAATAAACTTGTATGCAATTTTGACGTAATACTTTAATACTCGTACTTAGGTATAAAATTTTGTTAATTATCTTTTCTCACTAAAAAATGTATCCCAAGGATTAATTTCAAAGAGGTTTTGACAATCTTCCCCTAAAGAAATTGCCCTTACGTTATTTTTGTCAGCGTATTCTACGAGTATTACAGTTTCACCATTCGTTTTTACTGGCTGTTTATTACAGCGAATTCGATACTTTAGAATTTCTGAAGCAGGAGTATCTTAAGCCACAAAGAGATAAACAGCGCAGACATCAATAGATATAAATGTGGAAATAATTAGAAATGCACTAAAAAGTAGTGGTTTGCCACCCCAAACACAAATTGCTTTGATATCCAAAGAGAGCACATTTTGTACTGGAACAGACAGCAGGGCATCCATTGCGATTGTCTTTGGCCGAAACTAATTATAACTGCCGGGGACAAAGCTGCCTAATATGCGTGGGGTGGACACACGGCGACGTTGAGAGTCAAGACGAGCACTCTTCAGCTTGTCGTCCGTAGTGGCGTGTTCATTAGCGGGCTCCAAGCATAACGAGCAGACATTGCGACGGCGGCCCGTGCCCTTAACTCTCTTGGGAACCTAGCGTGTGTGAGAATACAATGGAGCACCACTAATTACTAGAGTAGGGGGCCGCGGGCAGGGCTGCACTGAACCAGGGAAACACTCCGGCGCCTCCGGTCGCGCTAATGTCAACATCTCCGCCAGAGCATCGCTGTGGAAAAAAGCTGAAGCGTTGAATTTTCAACCGGAAATCATTAATTGGTATAAAATTTTACGTGACTGCCTAACTTTGAAAATTATACCTTCAGGGCCGAATTGCAATTTAATCTAGTTCAACGAACATCCAGTGGATTATCTTTAAGTGGATTAATTTTGTTTTTCAAATTTGCTGTAAATAGAAACCTAGTGTCGGTGTCGGTGACAGTTCAAAAATCGTATGAATCAAAGCCTTAATCCATACACTGTTGGATGTTAGTCTTCCCTTACGGGCGTGTATAAGCCTTACAATGCCACGCTGGCTAAAAATTATCTACGTGTCCACATAATTAAATTTTTTATAAAAAAAAGTGAACTGGAAAATTTCATCTGGCATTTAAAAATTGCAGCCGATACAATCTATATTGCAGATTTGTGATCTACGCTCGAAACGTCAAATTAATTAATAAATAATTCAAACGTCACCTTTATAAGCAGAATAAATTGTCACGTACTGCATAAGTCAGAAAAATATAAATATGTATATGATATGCACATAATTATGTAAAGTCTGAATAATATAACTTGGCGTATGGGTTGACACATGCATGTGAACTAATTTGTTTCGACATTGACAGTACTGTGACACTAATATTAGTTTCCATGATAACCTTTTTGGGACTGACTAATTAGTACGAAACAAGCAGACGTACAAATACATTGTTACCCAACATTAAAAATGAGAATGAGTGAAATTAAGAATTACAATGGAAAATCTTGATTATTTCATCTTACGTTAATAATTAGCAGCCATATCAACTGGTTGCGTGCGAGAGAGACATCAAACTAACATAATGCGTAGATTATTTCAATCATACGCCAAGTTATATTATTCAGACTTTATGTACCTATGTATATTGAAAATGAGAATAGAGAAACATTTGGAAGGCGCGGGTCCAGTTCTTCGAAAAAAATGGTACTGGATTAAATTTGACACTTATGTACTTATGCCTACAATTAATTCTATTAGGAAATGTAAGACATTTGGAAATTAAAAATTAAAAAGCCGGTGCCTTAAAATTTATTAAATTTCTACTCTGTGTCATCAGCAGAAGAGAAAGTTCCAAATTTAGCTTATACAATAACAATATTATTAGCTTTAAATTTACCTTGGAATTTATAGCAGGGTTATTTTTTGTATGTTGTTGAAGAGGAATTACAGAAATACTTTTAATATAAGTGAAAGACATGAACAAACATTTCATTTCAAGATATAATCCAAATATGCGTCTGTATTTTGTTATCGCCGGAGAAATTCAATTTCGTTTTAGCGAAATGCCATATTTATTTGTGTATCCAAGCAACAAAACTTCTTTTTCTAGCACTATTACCATCAAGAAGCAAACAGAATGTTTGAACGAGATTCTTATCGTGGTTCTTCATTTGCTTCCCGTGTAAATTACGCTGAATATTAATTTTAAACCATTTGGCATTCACCATTTATTGTTCTTTTTTTTCAAGAAAGTCCACGTAAATAATACCGCGTGCATACTTAAACTGCTGGCTATGACTGACCTTCTTTTCACCGCGTTTTGAGATCATCTCCTTGATCTTCTTCGGTGTAGTGGTGAATTCACGTTTCGTCGATAGTCACAAGTTCATGGCCTGCTGCTGCTTTTGGTCTGCTGTATATAAAATTACCTTGGTGCCTGCGTGTTGTTAACTGCCCTCTATATTAACCAGCTCCAACTTGAAGCGAGTCTCCAACTTTACTCAACTTCCAGGTATACTCCAAAGCAATCTTCAATGCAATATAATGAAAATTAATTATTAAGAAACGTAGAAACATTATTGTCAGTCTACCTCGTGCACAAGTTCAAAAACAAAATGTACTCGTAACATTACTTTAAAGAACGGCAAAGAGAAAGCAAATTGCAGGAAAGACGGAGAATGATGACAAACTCATAAATCAATTACAAATGTCAGCTTTCCATTGATCTGCTGCTGGCTGTTTGCGCCGGATTTTCTAAAGGGGTGACTTTTACGAAAGGGTGAAGTGGATGTATAAATATACGCGAGAATTGCCGGCACGTCGTCCTGTAGATCGCGCAGGGCGATATCTGACGATGCCTCAGACACTTTTCACGTGAAGTGTCTTCTTTCTGGTTCTCTTTTCATAACTTTTGTCCAGGTCCAGAGTATATACTCGACTTGTACCTATTTGTTCGGAATTGTGCACTGAAATGTTTGTATGAAAATGCAACTAAAAAGTTTTGCGAAACAACCTTAATAAACACTTGCCGAAATTTTAAAATAACTCTTGTAATACGACCTCTAGGCTATTAATATTATGATGTCCTATTGTATTAGTGTTGATGCCTCCATCTAGACAATAAGTATATTATCTTCAATAAAATTGTGCACCCAATTTAGTTCTAAAATATTGAGTGGTACAAAAGAGACTTGCGACCTGACATCCTTTCTAGTTCTTCTGTATATTTATTAATTAAAAGTGCAAACGCATCATTTTTTTGTTTGCTTCGGTAATCTTTCGAGTTAGCATTTGATAATGCAAGTTGTGACCGAAAACTTCTGAACATGAAAGAATACATTTCATGCTTCCACTATACCGGTGTATTCGATACTAATAAAAGTTTTTCTTTGTTACAGGTATGTTTGGCTCGCTAATCGTGCAACCCTAACGTTGTAACAACAACTGATGTTAAAGGTAACAATTAGATATGCTTGTATTCTCCAAAAAAATGCAAGTTACTTGCTGCCACTACATAGAGTTTCACGGAAAAGATATACGTATACCAAAAATGTTTACATGATGTTGCTGATCTACAGGTTAAACTACACTACATTTAAGATTCACTTCTTCATTTTGCGCTACATCTTAGGTAGACTAACTAATATCAAACGAGGAGCATACATTCTGTATTCATAGAGATCAAGGGTTAAAACTGAGAGTGGCCCTTGAGGCAGATGCTGCCTCTGAAATAGATGACAACCTTCAGTCGGTGAAGAGCAACTGCGTTATATATATACGCTACGAAATTCATAACCAAGCGTCTCTCGCTCGTAAGTTTACTTTCAATAATAATAATAGTGATGTCTATGTAGGTTGTGTAAACTTGGGGATAATATCCAAAGATAGTAATTAGTCGAGCCTGTTCTCTGCGTGTTATTGTCTGTCAAAGTAGAATTAACGTCGTTAAAATGATCATACACGATAGGATGGGTTGTTACAATGTCTATGTGCCTTGCCGAAAGTGCTATCCTACATCTGCCACTCTTAATTTTATATTTTGGTACACGAATACATAGTTAGTTTTGCCTCATTTCGAAGTAAATGTAGGAAAACTAGACTGTGTTATAAAATAAGTTGTTTTTTGCTAGCGAGTAAAAGAAACTGAAAGATTTGCTTAGTTACAGGCTTTCTGTGATGCTTGAATGTATGCTATTTTTACTGCAAGTTTAAAACGACGTCATAAATATTATATTTTATCTTTTAACTACTTTAGAAAGGCACAACGGGATAAATAGTGCTTTTAGTAACTTCTGAGCATTTTTTAGGTTATTCTTATTAAGCTACTTTATTTAATAAATACCGCTTCGGAATAATTTCAAGGCAATAAGTATTTCTTGAATAGACTGGTTTCACATAATTCTTTTTGTTTTAGAAAATGAAATCGCTCTATCAGCCAATTCTAAATCTCATGTACAATATTGTCGATCCATATTTCCATTTTGCAAAACAAAATGTTTAGAACTTTGCGATATCAAATTCCCGCCCGAGTGACGTATGAACTGCAAATCTGATAGGTATATGTATAATGAAAAGAACTGTCTCCCTCTAGTATAGCAACAAAGCCTCAAAGGAATATCGCTGTATGCTAGTATAATAGTAAACACAACATATAATCTCATTTTTACTGTTTCCTTCATAATCCGTTTTGCAATAAAATAAGCCAGAAAAAATGCTTTCCTTCCTGTCTTGTAAGAGAAAATACACCCCGACACACCCCAAATAAGATTTTTGTGAGCGTTCCATCGGAACTTTGTCACCCGAACTTGCCGTTTACCTACTTACCCACTTTTCACATTTCTTACTTCGGCAGATTTATTTATAAAAAGTTGTCAACTGACGGCAAGCCGCCTCTTGCAATTTAAAAATTTGCCCGTTTTTAAACGAGGCACTATTGTACTGAAACTAATTAATCAAAACCCACGATATAGATATCACTATATTTGGGCCGCCGAACAGGCGGAGTGATCACCCTGCAAGAACGTGCTCTAGGCGGAACCACTATCAATTTAAGACAACCGAACCGCAGTGATGCGCTTTCTTTAGACCCAACGAAGTCGCATCACTCCAATTCGGTCGTCATAAATTAATATTGGCCCCGCTGGAGCACGTTCTTGCAGGGTGATCACTCCGTCTGTCGGGCGGCCCAAGTATAACACATAACCTTAGAGCTCACACTAGCTTTTGACATTCATTTTAATGTCGGTAATGCAGGTTCCATATTATTGACTTGCAGTTTGTACACCATTTACGAGTATATTTAAATATTTTTTCCCACGACCCCTAAGAAAGCGATATGTTGCATACACCTAAGTAGGCTCGAAACTTGACAATTGCGTTCACCCGTGTGCTGTACTCGTAGCTGTGCGCTATAAATAAACATCGCACTGGTGCATTCATATGTTGCAGGTAGCTTTGAAATTTTGGCTTTTACTGAATAAATATAACGTCGCGTTTCTTTTAAAATGTAATAATTTTTCACTGCAGTTAAACATTTTAATGGCTTCTCCATGGAAAACCTAAATATTTTAGGTACGAGCTGGGCATTTATGAATTGGCGGGCAATCAAAGTGTCATTCATGAACTGGTCGGAATTATTCAAACATGCTCATCGTTTTTTGTTTTGGTTTGTAGGCTTCTGTGGCCAATGCCTGAAACAGAAATATTATTTTATGTTCCGGGCTGGCTGCCACGTCGTCTAATAGATACACTAAAAGGCATACTTGACGTTTTAACGCTCATCTCGGTGTCTTCTTCAGAAGATGCTCTGAAACTGCTCATAGTATAGGCTACAGAAATTTTGACATTTGCTAACATAAACCATTAAAATTAAAGTTACTGTTTTGTGAATAAACTTGACTTTCTTACGTTCGTGGGAAAAATTGTATACATAACTCAATGGAAAGTGTATTTTATATACACTCGCACTCGTACGAAATTTGCCACTTTCCATGCTCTTTACTTAATATACTATTATCTGCTTTGGCGCAGAACACGAACGTCACCACATAAAATGTTGAAATTTTGAAAATTTTCTTTAAAACAGGTCGGTATTTTTTGAAGCGTATCGACCAGATGGAAGAGGACCGCGAAGGCCCCGTGACTTCATCTTATACGTTACGCAAATAGAGACTGAAAAGTTATAAATCGTAAAGAATTTTCTTCGAAGCGAAAAATGTGTGGATCCGGGTGACATTTTCGGCGGTAACTCGCGCGCCCTTAGGTCTCTCGTGATTTTTTCACCTCCGTTCAAACTCCCCGTTGTAAAGCGATAACATACCTGGGGTACCGGAAGGGGTCGAAAATGTTCCATCGCATCCAGAAGAACCGGCAAGCCCCGTGGAAAAACGGAAAAACTGATGAATTAAAACACTCGCATACGACTCGTGCTTTAAACTTTCATCCTCGTGAATAATAGCCACCATATCTCGCTCGTAGAATAATTATCGTTAACTCGTTATGACTCTTTTACTTTTGTCATTGTCAGAATGTGACCGGTATATTAAAAGAACATTTTTAAACTCTGTGAAACTACCTCACTGAATTTGATTTCTTAGGGGTTTTAGCATGGCGTATATGTTCATAATACTAGTACTAAAATATGTCTGGTTTTAAGGCGAACTTAAACACATATACGATAACATACAGGTTTTCAAATAGGCATGCGTAAAACGATATCAGTATGTAGGCATGGTATCGGATGCAGTGACATCGTTAGAGTCGTACCATACGACTCGTATGGTGCGATATGCGTTAACTCCCTAATGACTCAATATTTATCGATACGATTTTATTTTCCATTACTTAATTATCGATAATTTCAATCGCCCACCACAAATCGTTATATGTACCGTTTCCTTATTTCTTCTTTAAGTTCATATTCAAACAAATTTGCTGCATATATCAGTCGACTTTTTCATTTGTGTATGGAAAATTCTGGAAATCGAATTCTAAAATTATATTTCTGCGATTTCAACAAATGTGTTTAAACGCTTGTTTGTGTCATAAATGACATCCTGGATGCGGTTCTAATAGGATTAAAAAGAGGGAATACAAAAATAAACTCGTATAGTCCGTAGAAAAGGTAGTAAAATTAATCGGGTGTAAATAAAGATTAGGTGGAAGTTATTCAATTTACCCGTAGATTAAGCAAATGGCCTGTGAGTAAACGGATTCTAATAGCTCTTCATTTTCGTGTTATTTCCCACTTCCCAAGGACCAATGCTCTTTCCCTAAATAATTGAGACGTTTTGTCCTGGGCCAATTGGTTTAAACCCTGACAAATAAGGTTTAAACAACGATGCCTACTATGTCACGACTACGTATTGATCGTGATGTAACGAATTTGCGTGACATAAGAGTTAATTACAGAACGATTTCATGATTGTAGTTTTTTTATGTTCACTACGGCGGAAAAATTACACCAGTAGCTAGTAGTAGATGGTTCAATTCTCCTGCCAGCCTTACCATTTCTGGTCGGGGAAAAGTTGTTTTTAATGATAGTTTTGCCATTTTTTCCGGTCTAGGTCGTTTAATTTTCAAATATATGAACTGAAATGAAACTTACTTACATTTAAAACATACAAAACGACGAAATTAATTTTTGTATAACATTTTACGGAATATTCTTCAGCACTTCGTTCCTTTTGCAGATTCTCTATTGCGCTGAGGTCGGATGACTGACCAAGCCAGTTCAAAACTCGAACATATCCTCGTGTTAACCATTCTGTTGCTATCCCGTGATTTGTGTTTGGGGTTATCATATTGGAAGACGAAGTAAAAAGGCATTTCCCATTCTGCATAAGGAAACATTGTATTCTGGAGAATATCTCTATATGCAAGGTCATCATCCATGACTCCATGAATAAATTGGAGCCACCATTCAATGAGAAACAACCCCACAAGAACCACGCCTCTATGGCCTTGCTTCGCTCTGTTGACGTGACAAATTTAAACTTCTGGCCTACCCACAGAGTTACAGTTACCTATTTACCTACATACGAATCCTCTATTTGTATATAGGTAATAGGTAACTGTAACTCTGTGGGTAGGCCAGAAGCGTTCATTGAAGACTTCTCAATCAACGCCAGAAGTTTAAGTTTGTCCAGCCTATCTGCGCGTTGAAAAATAACCCAATTACGGAGAAGTAATTTTATCTATTGCGGCAAAGGGGAGCATGCGCCCTGCATTTGTTTGTGCTGTGAGCAATGTCACAGAAATGTCATGATGTTAAAGATCCTTTAACGTACGCGCATCCTTTGTACGAATTGCGGCAGCCTTAAGGCTTGGTTTCCTCGAACATTCCGTCGCGGAGAACCGACAGTCTGTCGACCACGGCGATCTGACGATTTTATCCCAAAGTTATTATATGGGAAGTTGCCTAATGCCCGTAAAGCGCTGTAGCACCGCGTGAAGTACGAGTGGGGGAAGCAAGTGACGTCAGCGATGGACCTCGGCCGCGCTCCGCACACATACGTGTAGAGACGTCTGCATGTGTTTCCCGATACCCGCGTTTTATGCATGCCTTTGATAGCATGAATTTATGTATAACCTGTAATGTTATGAAGTTTGATCGTTCTGCAGTTAATGAAAAAGTCAAGGTAGATTTCTTTTGTTCCTATATTTAAAGCAAAAAGGTGTAAGTAAAGGTCCTAAAGATAGGCACTTACCTACCTCAAATTCCTGCACTAAATTTCCCACACTTATCACTTACGTAGGTAGGTAATTATTGTAAAAACGGCGGATCATTTCATCGAGATATCGTCAGGTTCAAATTGGAATTTCAGTCCACGGATTCTACAGTTTCTTCTGGGCGTGGGCCTGACTATTTCTGGTATACCTAAGTTTATTACTGAAAGTGAACTACCTATATGGATACCTAGGTAATTTGTAAAAATTTAAATCAAAAATGATCGTATTCTAATATTGGAGAATAGAGTAATTTATATTTTTGAATTAGCTATATGTTAACCTAATGAAGTTAAACCTAGATTGAAAACGAAATCGCCCTCGATGCCGTTCATTTTTAACAGTACCTATTATACTGAAAACCCACATCCAGTATTTTATTTACAGAAATAAATGCATACACCCATACTCCGACTAATTCTAAACAAAGTAAAAAGTTGAAAAATTATGCACATAAGTAAGCAATATAGAAATAACATTATGTACCTAGTTATTTGAATAAAAAAATACCTCGAAAAATACCTACTTATAAACATTTTTTACTCGGCGATGTGTTTTGAAAGCAAAACGTAAGTTGTATACCTACCTAATACCTACTTACCTTCATACCTACTACCTACCCCAATAAATACGTACCTACTTGCCTAGTATCATTCCCGAAACTAATCTGGAAGTGTCTGTAATAATATGGTATGTACATAAGCATGGTTGAGTATACTCAGCCATGGTACATAAGTACTGATTTTTGTGCATTTATTGATTCATCGCTCATCATGACGAAGAAAGTGTACATTTCTACAGAAACAGATGTTCACGGAAATTTAGTTTTAATTATTTTAATTCTTATTTTATACCCAACGGTGATTATTTTATTCCCCCGTTCTATGCGCTCCGCTTATCCGCTAATGTACGGCAGGAAATTACGGTCTTTGGGTGACGTCAATTTCCGATCGCAGCCGACTAAGAACGAACCTCGCATTAGGCAACTTTCCATATAATAACTTTGATTTTATCCAACTCGAGGATTTAAATGAACCTGGTTTTAGTATTGAAAATACTTCTGGGCTCGTGTATATGGGACTCATCTTACGAAAAATGTATCGACACGCGACAGATTCTGTTGGCGGCGCGCGTAGTCGAGACCGCTAATAAATTGGATGGAGAGCGCTAGCCAGATATCGCGTTGCAATAAAAGTCCAAACTGTACAAAACGGATGCGTTAATATTTTGTTACGTATTGCGTCAGTTTGACTATGTGCCTTGTGCTTGTCACAAATCATTTCTTTTATTTTATTGTATCAATAATATACCAACTTGAAACGGCACAGATCACTTTTGTTGGACATCTTAGAAACCGAGCAGTTGTGCGGTATTTTCAATACGCCTATGATACTTGCGTAAGATGCGAGGTCTGTGAATTTTTTCGAGTCGGCTTAGCTGAACGTTTCCACAGCGCACAGGGCGACCTGTCTGTTCGAATCTGTTGAGTTTGATTTCAACCGAATCGCTCGGCCGAACTGACAGTCTGCGTTTGCATTTTTACCGTTGATTTTAACACAAAATTTTCTGAAATGGATGAAAAATTTTCTGCAGGATGATGAAATCTTGATAGACTTGGTGAGGCAACATCCACCATTACATAACGTAAACGATAAAAGTTACAAAGATTTGGTAGTGAAAAATAAGAAATAGGTATTCACGAAATTTTATTTCGTTGTCAAACAATCTTCTTTCCACAGTAATGTTAAATGCGTCCTCCGAACTAGGTACGGCACAAAAATAAGTTATCCACTGGCTTATTTGGAGCTTTATGTGTCCTCTTCTGACATTAATAGTGCAACCAATTATTTTTGTCCAT
Source organism: Xestobium rufovillosum (assembly GCA_963966045.1). Lineage (NCBI taxonomy): Eukaryota > Metazoa > Arthropoda > Insecta > Coleoptera > Ptinidae > Xestobium > Xestobium rufovillosum. Next base: position 19,083,250 of record OZ014494.1, read on the forward strand.
GCTGTGATCCATTTTCGTGAAGGGAGTAGACGCACACTACAACGGACTGGAAGAAACCAGAAAATTTTATATTTCTAGCAAACCATCTCGAACCGAAATCGCAATCCTGAGCGGTCGACAGGTTGTCGGTTCTTCGCGAGCCGCGACGGACTCTTGGAGGAAACCAAGCCTTTATGTTGAGTGACTGACTCGCCTTTCACTAAAAATGCTTAGATCGTTTCGTGTTTCACTTGTGTCACCCAAATCGTCCTTAAAAGATCAACGACACCGACAGACAGATAGACTTCAGGCTATTATGCGGTGTTGTCATACTAATGAACGTGTGTTTGCGATATGCGCATGCTCCCCTACGCCTTACGCAATTTCAATTTGGATTTAAAAAAATTAATAATATACCTACTTCGCCTACTACCAATGGAATAAGTTTATTAGAATTACAGATTACAAATCTCGTCTTCAGAATATGTTTACAAAAGTAAAATAATTGTACTTTAGTCGCTTAAGAAACTGACAAGAACTTGAAACATTGGTGGTAGTTTTAATTTATGAATTTGTTGCTTCACGTTCCTTCAGTTTTTTCCAATAATGTGGGTGCAATTTAAATGCTCGGCAAAATAGATAAATTTATTTCAGACTATGAAATTGATTTTAAATGGCAAAGCAAAATTACATCTGTTCGTCTTAGTCCCCCTAATTATTTTAGTATATGCCTAGAATGAACTTAAAGGGTAGTTGTAATTGGAAAACTGATTCAAACTGTTATAATTTCAGAAAGTTCTAAATAAGATCGACAAGTTTAATCTTATAGTTCATCCCTTTCAACGCCCGAATATTGTGAAGTATATCTTTAGCAAGTGATTTTGAAGCGTGATAATGTTTCTACCTGTCCTAGCTAACTTTTCGCTGGCGAATTTAACTTGATTCATGTCTGCGACGTTAACCAAAATTCCAGAGAGTAATCCTACGCTGTAGTATTTCATGAATTTCTGGTTGATGTGACCACTATGTGCGTAGTTGCTGTACAAGCTCGGCAGGGATTTAAATTAGGTTAATTTTCTAATCTGTTTGCACGTATCGTTTCAGTTTTGATTCAAGTGTAACAGAATTCCTGATTTGTCCGTAGACGATATAGTGGATATCAAGAATAAAATGCAGTAACAACAAATTAATCAACGTTAATGCCTACGGCCACAGTTAGGTAGTAGTTGTAGTCTTTTCATAATCAGGGATAAATATTTGTTTAAATTATTTTGAGGTTTACAAATTTCTGCAAACTGGGTAATTTATATTTTCTTTGATACAAAGCTTTGTCCAAATGTGAATTTAATCTCGACTTTACCTTTAGGTAACACAAACAGTAGTAGGTACCGTCTTTTACATTAATAATTATTTAATTGCTTTCTACAATTAGAAGCTGACAAAGAAGAGCCGGCGGCTGGATTTCTTTGAAGTAATTCCAATCTCTCCCTTACGGTTTAGCCGTTATTTGAAAACCTAGTATACAGTATTCCATTAATGAATGCTGTCGTGTTCGAGCTCGCGAACAACAGCCGAGAATTGTTTCAGAAGAATGATGTTGCAGTTCAGTTAGCGCGTTTTTAACGAACTATTGCGCGATAGAATTAAGTTAACACAAAGCCGACATGTTGTGTTAAAGATTCTCACGTAGTTACAAAGGTTTTGCAATTTGAAAACGAGCCATTCTTATTAATAACAATGGGTTTTATGCGAGAGGAAATTATATAACAACACTACAGTTAACTGGAACTCGAAACATCTAGTGTACTAGCACATGTATACGTGGACGATTCAAATATTGCTGTCCCTAACATAGAAGATAGAAGGTGTCCCCTAAGTCGTTGTCACACTTGGTGTAACGGTGTTCAAGAGCTTCAACACCTGCAGAAAAAGATGTTTTGTCTTGGGCTGCAAAATCATTCGTTCCCCTTCATCATTATCGTCTCATCGTCCCGAAAGTCAGTATGACGAAGGTGCTCTTTGAGTTTTGGGAACAAACGATAGAAGCAAAATCTGGAGAAGGGGGCGGTTGCCCGAGAATTTCGAAGCATGCATTATGAATTGCGGCCACCGAAGCTCATGTCTTAATGAAACAGCACGCTACGTGCGACTTTTCCTCTCTTTTTTTTCTTAGATGAAATCACGCAATTTTGAAATTCAAGCAGCATAATATTGCCCAGATATAGTGTGACCACGTGGCAAAATCTCTACTAGGGCAACTTCTTCGGCACCCCAGAAAACTGTGACCATGATCTTCCCCGCAGATGCTGTTAAGCCACACTTTCGAGGGGGTGGTGAACTCTTATGCCTCCATTCCATGCTCTGTTATTTTGATTCAGGATCATAGTGGTGAACCCAGGTTTCATCCACAGTAACGAATCTTTGCAGAAAGTTTTCAGGATCTCGGTTTATGATGGCCAAGTTCGCCTTTGAAGTGACCTGTCGAATGCGCAAATGCGGTCTTGTTCTGGCATCAACACCTTCGGTACGCATCGTGGTTTCAGCGCTGTCTATTGAAAAGTCACAAGTCTGAATGCATTTCATGGACCAAATCAACCGTTTCTTTGGAAACAACGGTTTTTGGACGTTCGTTACCTGGAGCTTGTTCCAGATATCTTTTTCAAGTTTTAAATCCCTGGTCCAGTTCTTCATCACCTGATATGAAGGTGCAGATTCACCCAGTACTTGTACCATATCCGTATGAAATCCTTGCGACGACAAACCTTTCTTGCAGAGATATTTGGTAACTGATTGGTTCTCAAATGTGTCAATTTCGTAAAAATGGGCAACCGCTTGTAACAATCGGCTCTCTTAACTTAATAATGCAATATACATACACCATCAAAGAATGTTTATGTGATTTATCACAATTAAGTAACAATAGCGACAAATATTTAAATCAACGCCTTCTATGTCAGGGACAATAATATTTGAATTGCCCACATTTTTTCCCTTCAGGTGCACTCCAGCCACAAAATGGGCTTATAGTGCGCACCCCAATTCTAAGTCACACCCATTCCATGATCTTAATATCTTGAACCAAACGGTATAGGTCATACACTGAATGCGTGGAAAAATTTTCCGGTTCCATCAGACATCGCCCGAAAATTCGCTGCCTCTTTTGGTCCAGCACTTCACATCTGCACAAGATGTGCATAGCTGTCTCCCGTTCCTTATTACACAAACGGCAGTTAAGGTCTCCGTGATATTTGCCTATTTTCCATAGGTGTTCTTTAGCGGTCGTGTGTCCCGTTAAGAGGACTGTTACGATTCTAATTTGCATCCTACTTACGCAAAATAGTACTGAACTTCTCTTCCTGCAAGGTCCATTTATATATGACTTGCTGTACCTGTGTCCTGGAATCCTGTTCCTCGAATCCATCCGTGTCTGACGGCGCTCTTGGTTATGCCTATGGCAGGTTCCGGTCCAACAAAAGGTTCGTTGGAGCCCCGCTTTGCTAGTTTTATCGGCTTTCTCGTTCCCTATCAGCCCACAGTGGCCTCGTATCCAAAGCAATCTCACTGAGTTCCGCATGGCTAGGATAATAAGTTGCTCAAAGCACTCCCGCATCAGTCTGGAAGACATTTTTGGGCTCAGAAGAGCCTTCAAAGCTGCCTGACTGTCTGATAAAATAAAGATCCCCTGATTTCTATAGCCCCTCTTAATATTTTCCCGCGCGTATTGTAGTATAGCGTAAACCTCTGCTTGAAAGACAGAGGCATATTTGCCGAGAGAGGAGCTAAGTTTCACTCTTGATTTATCTCCAAACAATCCTGACTCAGCACCTGTGTCGGCCTTAGAACCGTCGGTGTACCACGTTAGACTGTCGGAAGGTATGCTGTTTGGTTCTCCACTCTACAGTCATCAATTATGACCTGAAAAAGTGTAATCCGTCCTCATGTCAAGCATGGGATCCTTTATGTTCTCAATTATGCTAGTATGCTCTGTACCGAGACAGACACGACAAAGAGGGTTTTGCAGTCTTTGCCCACATAGTAAAATAACTTTCGGCTTCGCTTGATACCACTGAAGTATAATAAATTTTACACTTTCTTGACTCAATTCACCATTGAAATGATTTTGGTCAAAGCCCGAAAAAGTGAATGATTTATAATTCGTTGGTATCAAATAAGGAAAGTTGTTTTTATTAAAATATGAATTACCAAGAAGTAAATTTTGCAATGCTAAATATTCAATAATATGCTCGATAATATGTATATACGAAATACGAACAACGCTTCTATTACTGTGTAGAAGAAGAATGCATGGAAGACCTTGACGAATGACGAAATACGAACTCTGGTAAGATCATAACCAGTTTATTCCATTTTCGAAGTAGAGAGGTGAGCAGAGAACCGAGGATTGCTTTATATAACCATCAGAAGTGTGTTATCTAGATAAGGCAAAGATGACTACTGATTGCCGAAATCGCTGCACCTGTCAAGGAAATATCAGGCAAACTTGACCCGGTGTTTAATTAAACTCATCGGTTGCTAGATTGAAGTCTTAAACCTTAAACGAACTCTAGCAACTCATCTAAATCTATTAAGTGGCATAGTCCCAAGTAATATAAATGCTGCTTTATGAATTAATTTTTTGTGATCACTTGGTTTGCAGTTGTTTTTTTTTGCTTTTTTGTTTCAGCGTATAATAATAATAATACACAAGGCTGACTTACCACTGCAGCGATACCTAAATATATAGTAGGGATCTACCATCAGCTACCTATTAACTACTACCAGTGCTACGACATTGTGTCCATATCCCAGTTCATAGCTTAGTGGGGGAAGAAATCTGATCGGCTTCTTTATTCTACTTGTTCTATTGACTGTTTACTTCTGATTTCATTAAGTCTTATTGCATGCATGTATAATGTGGTTGCAACTTGTAGGAAACACATTTTGAAAGCATAATATTATTAAAATAGAGAATCAGTGTGTACTCGTAAATGTACAAACTAAATCTAATATTTGTTCGCAAATATTTCCTTCAAAATTTCTTTTTAACCCCTGTTCGACGCTTCCAAAGAATTTTTGTAATTATTCGGTGTGTTTTTCTTTATTTTTATACATCTCGCAAAATTGTGAATAGCGTTCAACGTTAATTTAAATTTTCCGTCTGTATTCTCTGGAACATGACGGGGAGCTGTTGAAAATTTCCCAGGGAAAACGCGAGCACGATATTTGCGTTTAAAATTCTCTGTAAAATAAATATTTGGGCAAGAGGGACTTACCGAAAATACCTTTCTCAGGTCAAAACCTTTCACGTTAATACTTTATAAGGTATACGTAAGCTCCGACGAGGGTTCTTTAGAACGGACGTATAATATTTGATATTTGATAAGTGGAATACAAAATGCAGCTCTCAAGAAGGAGCTACCTACTTAATTTTGCAAGCAGTAGATGTAGATGAACAGTAATAGGGGAAAATCCTTTAACGAAAATCTTCATCATCGTCATCCTAGTGATTATATTGATTTATTAGTTAGTATTTTGTTTTCCATACTAACAGGTGCAGAGTAGAGGCGGCAAACTGTTCCCAAATACCCAACTCTTCCCGGCGGATCAGGTCGAGATTTCGACAAAGCTATATGTAGCTAGACCGGACCCGATTTCGAATGACTTGATAAAATACTAAAATCTTCAAAAACTGTATTTTAGATCAGTAATACATTGAAAATATTCTGGTACTGAATACATACATACGTGAGAGTTGTTGTAGTTCAGAATAAATATATACAGAAATATTTATCTCTGTTCAGTTTGAGATGAATTAGTCAATTCTTAGATTTCGGACCGAACTAGTTCAGGTTCGGCTAGGTTCAATTTTTCCCGACTTCAATCTGACCGGGCCGCCTATTCGTATCGGACGTAGCTTATTGCACGTCGGATTTATATCTCGTAATGGACACACGATTTTGCACACGGAAGTGCAATATCGGTTGTCCGATAACCGCTTACGTCATCGTTGTTTATACATTATACTTTCGTTTAAGTAATTCCTTAGTTATGAACACCGTACAGCGGTTTCGATGGGTAGGTAGGTATCGCATGGAGTTACTAGTTTGATGCACTTAGATGAGTGGGGTCGACCCTGCAGAGCTTAGTTTCTTTTTCTTGCAGTTGTGGTCCGTTTCAAAAATGCGTTTTATCAGCATTCTTAAAAATAGACCAAGACTTATCGAACAACTGAAAGTGCATAGTCGTGTGCAACCCCACTCGTCTGCTACGAAAGTGAAGATTAAAAACAAAGTATGCAAAAAGCATCTCAAAATATAACTATAGTAGTTACAACACATTTCGCAGGAAGATGGGTGGAATAGGCAGAAATGTTAGAAGGATGTATATAATATTATGATGTAAGGAATGAAAGAAAGAAAAAAAAAATAACAAATACCTGGGGTAATAATAGACGATTTGAGGCGTAGTGTTGGCTCCATCGCCCTCTGAAATGCACGTTGTGTGTTTCACAATGCCGGAGCTAAATTAAACACCTCTACAGTGCTTACTCGTACACTGCCGTTCGACGGTATAAAAAAGGAGTATTCTTATTATTATAAGTCCTGAAAATTTCAAGTTTGTCGGATTAGTAATTGCTTCTTCCCTTGCGTTTCAAGTTTTAGCACACTGCGAATATTCCCTTTCATCGCTTCCACCTCTTGTGTATTTATGTTTTATTCTATGAGAGGTGAATTTGTGACATCCAGGACATTTTGGATTTGCTTAAACTGTCTAAAATTTTTAATATGAAATACGACGGCGCAATGAACGGTATCTCGGTTTCGTGGGAGATATTTTACTGGAACATGATATGGAACCTGGAAATAATAACAAAGCTGATTGAAGTCTATGGTAGAACGAAGGAAGTAGGTAAATAAGTTAAAATAACGTGTCGTTAAGTGAAGCGAGGACTTAACTACTATTTCGTTAAATCGTATCATCAACACATTTAATGGACAATGCGTCGTATAATAAATACGCAAGGCTAGGGGTTCACGACTCGCCCTCGTTAATTTGCGTTAACAATGATTTAGTTTTGTTCTTTTGATTAGTGGTACTGGACCGTTCGAACAACTACTCCTCGGGCAAATACCCCGCCAGGCATTGAATTATAGAACTAATTCCAGATTTTTTTTGTACTACGAGACGTTTCAGACTGCTACCCCATCTAAGATGGCTTTGAAACAATCCTAATTTGTCTCCATGTACGTACGTGCTTTTAAGCAGGTCTTTGTTCAAATATTGCATGTTTTGAATGTGTATGGAAAACCGCAGACCAACTGGTTTCGTCCTTCTGGGACTCATCAGTACGGTGCTTTCCCCCACACACCCAAACCATGCAATTTAATCTTGCTATTTATGCTGCCGCGCTCTGGACAGATATCAGCAAGTGACAACATGCAATATTTGTTCTTTTAAACAAAAGTCTATCAGCTTATCGTCAAACATGGCATCCCCATCACGCCAGAGAGACAAACTTCCAGTCATTTGATTTAATCTTGTTGATTTGCGCATCAGATAATAAAGCCCGCAAAAATCAGAACATTCTGACCCCAGATCTGGCACGTAACATTATGAGATGATCCTATAAAACGCAGATCAACTCCAACTTAACTAGGTCCAGGATCATAATGTTCAAATGCAGACGGGATATTAGAACAGAGCTCCCACCGTCTAGATCAGATACAGCATTCTTTATCGTTTCAAGGTTTCAAATGTGATATTTTTCGCCCTTCGTGAGTTATGTGTTATTTTCGAAAAGAGCAATTCACAAGTTGATGTTTTGTGATATATTATTTTGACGGTATTAATTATTCATTGAATCATTTACTATTTGATTCGTGACTGCTGTAGAAAATGTCGTTCGCGGAATGCGAAAATATTGTTGCTTTTTGGAATAATTAATAAATAATATGCGATATTTGAATTGCGTCCTAGTACTTGAAATCTCATGCATAAATAAAACATTTTCTTTTTGCACCCGAACGCGAAAAAAGCATATAATAAACTCACGCAAAAAATCTGAAGTTTAAAAATTGCTTATCTGGTAATACATAAGCAAATATGTATATTAAGGCTATAAAATCAACAGTAGCAGACAGGCACCGCACGCATTTGCCGAGAAAATATAAACTCTCCTCGAACTGGTTTTGGGAAATCGTTGAAATAATTTTGTGTGTATACTGTCTCCACTTCGGGTTTAAAGAGGCCGGAAATTGAATCCTTGGATGAACATCTTGCAGATTCTGCGTTGACGGTGTTCGGCATCCCGTTTAGAATGAGTTATTTCTAACGTGGATGAAGTTGTTTGCACTCCCTAGTTAAATTCGAAAATGACGAGTCTCGTTTTAATTGCCTTTTGCGAATAAATACATGGATCTTCGTGTTGTCTCTTCTTCACGAGGAACGCGGCGTTCTTGCCGTAGATTTACTTTCTGTTCCAGTATTTGCAGGGGATGAACGCTAATTATTCTCATTTAAATTGAATAAACAGTCATGGAGACGTTTAAGTTTATGTATGTCGACACGTTTTGATATGGAGTTGGATAACACACAGCTCAAATTCTGTTTCAGTTTGATTTTAACAGAGTTAAGATCTCTCATTTTCTACTTATATGCATTTTTCTTGTGTGCATATTAAAAACACATAACAAATACTCAGGGACGTAGCATGTCGAAACCGGGCCCTTGTGCAAGACCACAACGGGCCCCCCTTTATCCTTTCACAAACAAATAGTACCAAATGCTTATACTCGTATTATTCAAAAAGAATAAGTTCAATTTGAGATTGCAATCACAGTTTTATAGTCAATCAACGGCTGAAGCCAACAAAAAAAAACAATTTGGCCGAGGGCCGAGGAGCCCGCCAGGGCCGGGCCCTCGTGCACGGCACCACTCGCACGCCCTGTTGCTACGTCCCTGCAAATACTCTTAAATAAAGACATAGCAGTACTCAATAGGCATTTTCATTTCGTTCTGTGTTCGTTAGTGCGCATGTGCTGACAATCAGCTGTTCTTAGATTTTCGGACGAGTGTCACTGTCAGCTGTTAGGCGTTATAATAAACTTCGTGTGGAATATTCGTAAGTAAATAGTAGAATACCAAATAAGGAGGGTGTTTGAAAGACGGAAAATTATTACAAATGTTAGTTCCAAGTGATGTCCCTCGTAAAATTGTGAGGCTGAATCCCGAAGGCGTGCCTGGCTCCTGGCTCTTGCTTGAAATACGGGAATGTTAACCAAGATACTTCAATCATGTAGGTTTTTAATATAGCTCTGAAAATTAATCAATTTTTTAAAAGAAAACGGAGAAAAAGGATCTAATATAGGTACAGGTGCGTATTTTTCTGAAATGTATGTATGTAACTACAAGTAATTCTTATTTTAAAAACCTAACAAATAATGACATAAAACCTGGAAACGTTCAATACACTTTTCCATTTCGAATCTTGCCTCTTACACATTTTTATCCAAGCAACATCATTTATATAGGTGGAACTAATCCTCACTTCCTCACATGGTCACTAACTTAGTTATTAACTTAGGAAATGGATAAAATCGTACTCCCAAGCGATGAGTTGGTCTTCCCGCACTGCTATCACCTTGGCAGTCACCAAAAGCACAATGCTTGGATGCTCCATAGTGTTTTAGTTCCGAACTATTACTAATTTTGCACGTTTGCAGTAAAATTTTACCAAAGAATTAATAAACACTTTCAAACAAGCAATACCGCCTACCCCTCTAGGGGATATTGATGCAAGACTTTGACATTTTTCCGAAATTGTCATGGCGCGTTCGCGCATGCGCCTCAGCATTTTTTTATAAAGAAGATCGATTTGGAGGAATTAATTTTGTATATCTACTGCAATCTACAAATACCTGATCTGTTGTATAGACGTAAAGATGGTTTCTTACATTTGTTTTATGTAATTTCCAACATTTACCTATAAGCAACTAATATTAGAATATAGAATTGATTAGGAGATATATTTCCTTAGAACAGCTGGCACTAAATTGATATTGTCACATAACTACTGTCAACTAATTAAATCATAAATTAATGAACAACTGAGCAAGCAGTCTGATTGATTAAAATCAACTGTTGTTTATTTACGACAGGCTTCCCATTCTCTAGTTATTCTTTCAAAGTGTCTATGATCAATCAGTTGGTCGGCGAACTACTTCAGTCAGTCAACTGATCCCATCAGTTTTATTCCATTTATCACGCCATCAATCAACTTTTATTTGAATGTTGCGATTAGGACCTTCTGATTAATCAACAATTGATCGAAACAATCTACAGTTAATTTATCAAAATAGTTGATCTTAGATCGTGTAAACTGCGACAATCATTGAATCGCTGTGTAGGTAAAAACAATCCTTCATCCTAATGAATCAACGTTCAACTGATTAACGCTAGTTATATTGCTTAACCCGCAGTTCTGGAATCATGGCCAGTAATAGGAAAATTCGTTACCTGGCTGTATATCAACCAGCATTACTTATAGGTGATCAACTGATTATGTCTCAAACACCATAAATAAACTGATTGACGTCATATTCTTAGAACATATAAATGGATAATAAGAAACATAAAAAACTAAACGATCGATTTTATTCAGTGATAAGTCATTTGATCAGTTGTTCATTAATTTATCCAATGGAGGAGTTTTATCGATCGACTAAGTTAAACATTCAACTAACGTTCAATTGATTCCACTTCTTCAGCGATCAATAATGTAATGACTTACAGGCAAAACCAACAATCGGTCACAGATTAAATCAACAAAATCAATGATCAACTCATTGATCAATCTGAACGCGTTATTATTTGCAATTAGTAATTGTAATATCTTACAATATATGTAGTAATTTACAATTTAAACCCTAAATATTTAAGTTATGTATGTGTAAATCACGAGAAAGCGTTTGTTTAGAAAAACTTTCGGAAGCTCAGTGCTTTCCTATATGATTTTTCCGTTTTCTTCCTTTAAACTTGATTCTCGTCTTACGTAAATAAATAAAGTCAAGTATTCTCGAATCTGTTTCAGAGATCAGTAATTCTGAATATAAAAGTTTTTCCGATTATGTATTTTAATTTCCCGGCATCCGGGGCGCGTGCACGTTACCACGTCTGAAAAGGGAAAAGGGTGAGCAGAGAAGTATTTCCAAATATGAGATAGCGGGTAGTATAATGCGGTTGCTGCAATTGATCGCTTCCCTTTTGTTTCACCAGCGGTCTCTGATTACATCCAGAATAGAAATGCCGAGTAATCATTTCTAGTAATCTGGTGTTCGATTGTTGAGCCAGTAAGTCTGTTTGCCTTTGTGTAATCACTTTGCTGTCCTACTTCAGCGCGTTGCCACTGCGGTATTAATTATTTTTGCATGGTTGGGTCTTCAGAGTGTTACACATATGGAAGGATTAACGCGGACATGGCAGTAACCGTGAATTAATTATGTAATTCCCTGGTGGCCGAATGCAATGCAAGATATGATGGCATTTAAAATGCCATTGCTCCGATGCGAGTAATTAATTCATATGCATTATTCCCTTCTCGCACGGAATAATTTATCTACTTAAAGTTTATTCAAAATTCATCATTCAGTAGAATGAGGTAGAACGTTTACAGGAATGTTAGTGGTCTATGTAGAAGAACGAACAATGTTACTTTTCAAGGAACAAATCTTGTTTGGTGCTCTCTGCATTTAGGTGTTCAATTCTTCCCGAAGCGCAGCATATGGAACAGCCATTTAGTGTCGTCAACATCTTCTACATATTTGCATTAATGCTGTACAAAATCATATGTAAACTGTAAAGGCATAGATGACCATAAAAACCAAACTCTGGAGTTTGGTTGGATGGGTGAATTCGAGTAATCAATTCGGCCACAAGTTCTGTATTCTTGGAAATTATTCGGTCCACAATAACGGATGCCCACGAATCCCGAAATGTCTAATTTGATAGTTTGCTTAACTAGAAACTGCACGAAATGTGAGACCACGCAACTGGGACTTGAACTCAGGGTTACCACTTTTCACTATCGCGGGTCGCTCAACACTATTCGTGCAAATCTTTAGATTTTGATATTCCTATTCTGAAGAAATATGTTGATGATATTTTTGCGCCTCTTCCTGCTGATAGGGTAAATTTCATATTGGATCATTTAAATTCTGTCCACAACAAAATACAGTTTACTGTGGAACAAGAAACAGACTCCGCTGTTCCAGTTTTGGACACTCTTGTACACAGACGCCATGACAACATTCTAAGATCCGAGTGGTGCAAAAAGCCCTCCAGATCGGGCAGGTTCCTTAATTTTGCTTCCCACCATAAGCACTCCATTAAGATTAATCTGGTCTTAGATATGACAAATAGAGTTCAGAGAATCTCTCACCCCACCTTCCTCCGATCTGGGTTGATTCGACTCAGGGATGTCTTCTTGACTAGCCTATCCGAGAAGATTACCCAACACCTTACTTTTTACTACTTCCCCTGTGGACCGGGAACCTGAACACCTTAGAATTGTTTATTCGTATAAATTTTCCTAGAAATGCCGTTCATCGATACCCATATCAGCATGAATAGGCGTACCGATACAAACAATTTGAGTAGTATTTACATATACTTACTTTATCTTCTCAGGAACTCACTGCTGCAGGTCATCGCAGGCAATACTACTCCATCCATCCTCGAATAGGGGTGTCTTTTCGTCTTTTTGGTGTCTACGATTCTAATACCCCCTCATACTATAGGCTGCCCATCTGCTATGGGTTGCCTCTCCTGGTTGATTCTACTAGTTCCTTCCTGTATTTATTTAGACTGGCCATCTTATTTCTCCTTCTGATACATGATTTATCTCTGAGGTCATTGACCTCTCGAGTAATTCCTCTTCTTTCTATTTTCCTACCCTGAATTCCTGACAGGTAGTTGAACCATAATTATATTATTACATTTTCATTCTATAGATTTAGGATTTTCTGTCATTTGTCATATTCCGACCGTTTTTCAAAAAAGTTGGGTTAGAATAATTTTAAATTTTTACGAACGCGCGTCCTAATCTATCAAGTCTTAAAAATTTTATTTATACACTGTCAGTTTAGTTGTGCAATAATTGTAAAGTTACATTGGTTTACCACCTGTTTGATAGTGGATTTTGAATTCTGTGTCCATGTTTTCATCTGGACGTTTTTCGTTTCCTTTTCTGATGAGTTCAGCTTTTCTTGCTTTTTATGTGTAAGAATTTCCACATCACTATAAGTCTTGTCATTTCTCTAGTGCTTAATTTTTCCATTCTGACTGTTGCATTGTTTATATTTGCTAGATTTCCCGAGGAAGGATTTAAATAAATCCGAAAGCTTGAATAAGTGGTAAACCATTTTGGTGCATCCCCGTGTGTTCTTAGTTATTTTATTAAGTTTTCTAATTTTGTGAATTTCTGGCAAAAAAAAATATTTTGTCAAACTTTCTATTTACAACTATTATAAGTTTTATATTTATATGTTAGTTAAATAAAAGTTCTTGACAAAGCCTCTAATCGGAGGCGAAACGTCGAACGACAAAAACTACACACGTGTTTATTTTGCCAGAAATTCACAAAATTAGAAAACTTAAAGTTTTGAAACTGGCACGAATCTGAGAAGAATTTATTTTATTAAGTAGGTATATTATTACGGATTGAAAATTCTCATATCTGCCTGCACAAGCTTTTGTATACCTATGAGCACACAAGAACCATAAGGCTCCCATTTAAAATAAAAACACGAGCACCCTTTCCATGTGTATACGTTCTATAGTCGCCGTCAGCAAGAGCCGAGACCTATTTCTTGCCGAGCTGCACGTTAAAATATTCATCCCCCGATTCAAGGGGGCAGCCGCATTAAACATGAAAACCCGTATTTGCCGGCAGTTCGGCGTGTGTGTACCTTCCTTCCTTTCGTACTCTCCAGTTTGACGACTTCGTGTTTTATAAAACTAGGGGTGGAAACTGTCCGACAACCTCGTTTGTCTCGCGCGTCTACTTCTGGAACATAATCGAGACAAAATGCCTCACTGTATGATCGCTATTGATTTGAAGATTTCCAGGGAGGATTTATGCTAGTTGGGGGCATGTGTATACTAATATACAGGCTGTCCAACGGGTCGTGTCCTAACTTCTTTATTATTGCAGATAGGAAGTCGATAGGAAGTGGGTACAATGGGCAAAGTAGTGCAGAATATTGTGCTTGTTAACGCGATGTCGATATTTTTGAATTTTCACCTTAACTTTTTTATTTATTTAGGTATTTAAAATTTTCTTAAAATTTTTAATATCTTTTAAATGGCGTAGGTTTAAATTTTTAATATCTAACATATACTTGACGCGAACTTCTTAAGTCAGCTGAAAACAGTTCTAGAAATAAAAAAGTTACTGCGAACTTTTGACAACCTAATTTTTTCTAAATAAATTCATGATTTGTAAAAATGCAGTTGTTTTCTCAACTGCATATTGGCCAGCCCAATGTTTTATACTACTTTGCCCTGTTAACCGACTTTCTTTCTACAATAATAAAGAAGTTATCTTTGTTAGGACGGGACCCGTAGGACAGCCTGTATAGGTAAGTAACATAACTCAATAGGCAAACATCACTTCACTGAAACATCAAGCATAATGTCTATAATCCGAACATAGAAAATTAGTACCTAAATAATTTTTTCTACAAACACCATTGAAAATTACATGAACTGCTCCGGCCCTAAGGCACGGTACTTAGTTAAAATTCATATAGATTTTAGAAACTTGCAATCTCCACTACAAAAATGCTACTTACATAGTTCTTAGAACATCAAATACAAATTACACATTCCAGAATTCTGCAAAAATATGCGCTATCAGCGTCAAAGTAGCAAGTAAATGCTTCACCGACGGCTGATCAGTTATATTTTCTATAAATTTTACCAAATATAATGTTAAATAGTCTAGATTCATCAAAGAATACTTTAGAATTCTTATTTATCTATTTTTTGTTCCATTAATTTAGAAACACGCTTTTCTGCGTCTATTGCAAAGTCAGTTTCTGGTTCATATCTTCGTTATTTTTGAGAAATAAATGTGGAAAGTAGGTTAATTTGATACTTGTTTTTCACCCTCTTTGTCTCATGCTTATACTGGCCAACATAACCCTACAGACTTACGAAATTTGTCGTGTCTCTTTTTCATCCGCTACTGTCTCTTTTTCGTCCGAATCGTAGGTTAAAAATGAAATGATATTTTTGTCTCGTAAGAAGCGCTCTGTTTTCGGTCCGTGCGTCCAAGCAAGATTGTGTGAAACTTAAGTAAAATTAATGACCTCGATGGAAGTCTGAATTTCATTTACTCACTGAGCTTTTTATGATATATGTAGAATGCATTCTGCCATCTCTTAATGCTAGAACAAATTTTGACCGTTTAATGCGAAGATATGTGCGAAATCTAAGTGTCTTGCAAAATGCATTAAAATTAGTCCTAACAAACAAGAACTTATTTCAATTTTTATTAGTTGACCTTTAAATTTGCATTATTTATAAATTGAAACTTCAAAGTTTATAAAATGTTTACGATACGAAAGTGCGCATGAATAAATTTTAATACTGATTCCAAGCGTTTAAAATTAATAATGGCGCCCATCATCTCTCTAATAAAATAAATCACAATTACAACGGGGTATTTTCTTATTATTGCTCGAGTTGGAACAGATTTAAGAAGGGATAGAGCCACCCTTCTTAGTCGGAATTATATTCTCCAGAAAGTAGTGGAGAACGCCAAAGTCATTTAGCATTCTAAACATGCAATTTGTATCGGTACTTTCCGCTGCGACTCCGGCGTACATTGAGCTTTAAACAAGGTTTATGAGTAACCATCTGGAAAATAATAAATTTATTTATGTTTGTTTACAGGGAGCTTAAACGATTCTGTCATGGAGGTCTTAGACCAAGGTTTTACGCCATGATCCATAAGCAATTTTAAAATAAAACTTGTAAGTCAACAACGCTGATATGAAATTCTCTCAAGAAATCAAGGACTCCGTTATAACGCCGTTTTTAAATATACAGTTAATTCGTAAATAACAGCTTAGTTTTACGAACTTCTAGAATATAAAATTGGTTAATACATCAAGCGGATGTGATAGGAAGTTCGCACATTTTAATGATTACAATCATCAAAATTATTATTTTCTGCTATTTTGTTGTAGGAAAGTACCGCAATGGTGCTATATTTATGTGGAGTGGCTTGATTTAGTCAAACATGCCAAAGCGTCCACGAAGGTGTGTTTAGCCTAATTTAAATCAAATAATAAAGCCATAATTTTTTTCTGAAGTTGATTTATTAATTTATATATGGAGTCAAAGAGGTCATTTATATGATACATTTTTAAGATTGGTTTTCGGGTATGTATATTAATATTAAATAAGCATGTACTCACGAAATAAAACAATTATGTTTATATTTATGTAAATTTCCGCATAATTTTATAGGACCCATTTTGCCTTGATCCATGGAAATGATATTGTTAACTTCGATGAGTGAAATTTTCATTTTTTCGGTTGTTGCAAGCAGAAAAAGATCTCCCACACTTTGTTCATAAAACGTTTCCTTCCTTAAAATTGTGTGTGTTGCAAGTCCAATATTTTACTCATTATCAATGTCAGTAAGTAGGATCTCAATAACCTGGAGATGTAGGATCGGTTGCATAACAAGATGTTACAATGCTTTTTATATGATTACATGATAGCTGGCGATAATAAATGATTGTAAAGTACATATAAGATTTTAGACGCTGATAGCACTTTCCGCCAACAAAAATTTTCCCAAAACATTAGATAATGTTAAAGTGGTTTCTCTCCAAACGACCCGAAATTGCATATTCTGCTAATAAGTAAGTTAGTCCGATTTACTTCTAAAAGAGGTAACGTTGAAATATTTTCAGATGTCAAGGTTTTTGTACGCTGTGTGCTATATTGCTGTGGATTTTTACATTTAATAACTATAATTGAATTAATATCCTGTTCTCGTTACACTGGCCCTTTTTATTTAAACAATATGAGGTAACACACCCATGTTTCATTACCATAATTGTATCCTTACATTCAATGTTTGATAAAAATATTATTAAGGAAGTGACTACTGCTCCGTCTGATAGTCACCTAAAATTTTGTTCGAACACGGTCGGGCATGCGCATTACAGGATGTCAACACATTTTGCTTTTTGGAAGTGTGAAAACAAATTATGAAATGAAACTAAAGCTGACAGAACGCATTTTTGAAACAGACCACTTAGCTGACGGGGCACTAGACACACGAATTTTTTGGAAAAAAGATGATATAGAAACAAACAAAACAAATCCATCTATACGGGAGTAGAACTCATCTAGCTCTAGGAGAACATAATGGCAACCGTATACGATAACCGCACACCCACCAAGACCGTCGGCATTACTTGCCAATAACGATTTACTTAAACGTCATTTTATTGACATTGCATAATGCGCACTTCCGACTGTGTTGGAACAAAGTTTAATGTAGCCGTCGGACGATGCAGTAGTCACTCCCTGTTATTAATTGTAGAATCCGTATCAATGTCAAAATTTGAGGTTATGTACTTTTGTCTGCTGTTAAGAACTGCTTCAGCGTAGTCAGCCAGGGTTCAAAATTAAGAAATTCTTTGGCTTTGCTTAACGGACCGTGTTTGAACAATGCGTAAACAGCACGTTGTAAAGGAGCATTAGAATCGAAATATTTACAGGTGATGATCATATAGAGCTCTTTCCGAGACGGCTATTTATCATAAATCATACCATTTATCTGTGCCGAAACTGATGGAATGCTGCGGCCATTCGAAATGTACAAAAAGCATTCCTTGTGTTGGAAATCCCTTTTTTGTGTAAGTAACTTCTGAGTTAACTGAATTCGAAGGGTTCAGCAAAATACAATGGTTTTTAATAAAACTGAACCAGTACTGGTGTAAGATTTACGGCTAGAGTCTAATCTGTCAATTTATCAGTAATTTAAACACGAGTGGCACTGGATCGTTCGAACAACTACTCCTCGAGCAAATACGCCTCCAGGTATTGAATTGTAGAACGTATCCAGATTTTTTGTACTACGAGATATCACAGAATGTTGCTCCAGCTAGCTATTAAATATGTTGCGTTCAAAATATGATTACAGAAAACCGTAGACCACTGACTGGTTTCGTCCTTGTTGCAGTGCTGTTTTACCGTTTTTCGTTGCTATTGTAGAATTGCCAGTTTCCATTGGAAACTTGGTGCCTGCTAATAGTTAGAGTAGGGTAAATGCAATGTTGTTAGATAATCTCATGGCCAAATATTTTAGACAGTTCGATTATTAGATACCTAAATTAGATAGCGCCCTTGCGGAACTTTTTGTACCGTACAAGAGACTTGAATATCAGAAATGACATTCCAAGAAATGGAGACGAAAACCTTTGAATACGAAAAAAATTATTAAATTTGTTAAAGTTTGTTTCAGAGATTCTTGGAAATAATAAGATGGGATCAGATTATCGCCACGTCAGAAATTTTTTACATTTTTTAGATTTTTCAATACAAACGCGTGTCCCAAATATTACTTTGAAGAATTCCTACATTATTCCACAAAATTTTGATATTTAATTTCCATGAGTACTTCTGTAAAAAATATAATAGAATTTCCGGGTGGTAAATGAACGAATGTAGAAACGTTCTCCTGTCTCAGCATCTCGTTAGCGTCTCGCGCTAGTGCAATGTGATTTACTACAAACAATGTGCAGAAGCACATTTAGATTCCATTTTGCCATCCTCCCTCTTGCACTGTTATTGTGTTACCATATTGCAACATTATTAAATCTCTCCGTTTTAATAAAAGCAGCGCAGATGGAAAGATGGTGTGCCGTAATTTTCGTTTTAATTCGTAATGTGATTACTACAGAATGCTTTTTTGTTACAGGTGCGGACATTATTTGTGAGCGGACTGCCAATGGACGCCAAGCCCCGGGAGTTGTATTTATTATTCAGAGCTTATGAGGTAATCTTATCATTTATTATTCTGGACAGTGTATAACGGAAGCGTGGTTATTTAATTATGCGGCAGATTGCATCAACAGGTTAATTATTATCGCCTGTATGGATGGTTTGCCTTTTTATGATGGTGGATCAATGCTACCTAATTTAGTTCAAATTAAAAAGTGGAACGCGTGTTCGTAATAAAAGTTCTAATTAGCAATCCATGCCCCATACATATAGCAAATATCAGGTGTGCTCCCAGCGCAAGATATTCGTTTAATCTGCGCAAACGATGTTGTGGCAGATATGAGGGTAGTTTAGTAAAAAGGGTACATAATAAATGTCTGAGTAAATTTCTCTAGAGGCAATGAATAATCTTATATTAGATGCCTACGCTTAATCTGCATTGGTTGCGTACCAAATATGGGTACAGGTGTTAAAATAATCTACTTTCGGGGCAAGCGGTTTACTTTTTTACCTACTTTAATTGCTACAAGACAACGTAGATGTAGAGCAACAGAGTGAGGATCAGGGGGATTATTTTTTTAATTTTAAGTGTCAAAGCAAAGGTACTACTTGGACAAATATATTGTCATTCAACGATTAAATTATTAACTCGCTTATCGCTCTTCTATCTCTGGACGAAGTTTGTTCTGCTAAAGTTAAATGAACTGTAGCATGCCAATATTTTGCTGGTGGTTCTTTAGAGAACCTTCATCAACCCCCAACTTGATGATGGATTTACAAAGGACAGTCATATTTTCGTTATAATCCCTAAAAATTTTGAGCATCAATTTTTGTTAGATGTCTGCTTGTAAATTTTTTGCAACAAAATAACCAGGGTCAGCCTGCTTTCTGGTTAATATTTGTTAGGAAATGCGTCCGTCCTACGTCAACCTGTCAACCACGAGTTTCATGTTTGGCTAACGCGTCACTGAGCTCCAACGGCTTTTTCTGTTATGGTTGCGGAACCTTAAATTAGAGATACAATAGGACGAGGAGGTCCGTATGTCCTCTCAGGCCAGCACTCAGCAAAAATGCATTTTCAGTAATTGAAACCAGGAAGACACGAAGTTCCTTCATAAAATGATAGGAAGACTGTGTTGAAATTTAACAGGACAATGTGGGGCGTTCACTGTAAAAATTTTAAAATAAATCTGTTAATTTGATAATACACACTGTTGCTGTTGCTGAAAGTACTAACGCCCCCCCCCCCCAACCCAGTTGATTTGTTCAGTTTTTGTTAATATTGCTGGATACTACGGACGTAGCACAACCTATAGCGCATTCAAAATTAGACTTAGCCCACCCCGGGAAATGCCGAAAACCTATTTTCGAAAAAGACTGTCTAGCCGCACCTGTGACCCTTTGTTAAATAGTTTTTGGTATCTGTTCACAACTTAGGCCCTAACCTAATCCACCTGTTTAAACGAAACACCACTTCTAATTCTCATTTTGAAATACTATTATTGTCAACAATAAAGCACCAGGTATAGGCGGATTGCAGGCGGAAATCTTAAAAGTGTGCAGGTCAAGAGGTAAGAGATCGTTTATATAAACTAGTTGGCTGTATGTATAACAGGTGAGATTCCAAAAGATTACAAATGAAACATCATGGTCACTTTGCTAAAAGCAAAGGTGCGGATAGGTGTGAAAATTTTAGAACGATCCGAAAGTTAGTGCTCAGAAAGGTAGAGATGAAGTATATTGGCAGAGAATAATATATAATCTCTACAAAGAGCAAACGACAGTGATAGAATTTGAGCAGAAACGAAGAGAAGTAGGAATCCAGAAGGAAGTGAGACAGGGATGTGCGTTGTCACCTCTGGTTTTCAACTTAAATTTATCGAAGATGCAATTAATATTCTTAAGGACAGGATCTCCTCAGGGATTAACTACAGAGCCAAACTGTTATCATCTCAGATTCACGGGTGTCATAGCAGTGTTAGCATTCAGAAAGAAGAATACATTAACAATGGCTCTTAACGAAATGGAGGCAGTTTTGGCAGAGGGCTACAACATGAAGATCAATAAAAAGAAAACCAAAACTTTGGTACGTAGGGATCGTGAAAATGAACTAAAATTAAAATACATTACCCAAACAGAAGATAGAGGAAGTCTCAAGTTTTTGCTATTTAGGGAGTCAAATAATTCGCGATTTTAGGAGCACTAGAGATATAAAACAAAGAATAGCGCAGGGTCGAGTTGCATTCAACAAAAAGAAACAACTGTTATGCTAGAAACTCGGAAGAGGCTCTTAAAAACGTACATATATGTATGTTTATATGGGTGCGAAACTTGGACGTTAGTAAAAGGGGATCGGAAATAATAAACGCGTTTGAAATGTGGTGTTACAGACGCATGATGAATAGATGGATAGATAAGGTTAGCAATAGGGAGGGGAAAAGCGAAAGGTATGGAAGACAGTAAAGAATAGGAGATATATGAGACACGAAGGATTAATTCGCGACATACTAGAGTCGAAGATAGGAATCAAAAGAGGTAGGGGTAGGCCCAGATTAGACTATTGCTCTCAAATAGTTAGGAGTGCAGGACGTTCTACTTTTGGGGAAATGCGTAGTCCAGGATAGAAGGTACGCGTCCAACCAGTCTCCGAACTGAAAACTTTATGATGACGTCATGAACAATTATGTTGCTTACTCAAGTATTTGTTAAATTACTACTCGTGAAAGAAAGGCATTTCTGAAGGTTGTGCCTAAGTGTGTTCGAAGTAACTAATACACCCACCAAAAGTCGAAAAAATCAAGTGGGGGTGGGGGGCTTAAAATGTTTTTATGTGTATCAACATTGCTTTGTAGGTAGCTTGATACGAGTCTTATACATAAAAATTTTATGAAGATATTGATTTCGTATAAATTTTGTTGTCACCATGTTTACGTTCTGGTCGTTAGTACGATTGCATGACGCGCATTCATAAACCACCTTATAGCCTTTACTTAAGACTATTACTGATTAAAAATTAAGTAGAATTTTTAAACCTTTAGGGAATTAGTAGTGAGAAGGTGACGATGACAATCTGACCTGTTCAATTACAATGTATTCTCTAATTAAAATGTATAACCAACTGGTTAGTTGAGAATAACGCAAGATTAATCCGGAGGGTAGCTGACGAGAAATAAAGAGTACTCTGTTTATTGTTTCAAGCTTTCGAGTTTATTGAAACTCTTCCTCAGGAGCTAAAAGATTACTCAATCAATCAAAGGCGAAGCAAAACACCGAAAAAACTACTCGCACTCGAGAAGCATGGCAATTTTCAGAAAAAAAACATGTGCTTGTCAGGACGCAAAAGAACATTAATTGTCATAATAATTAAACAAACATTGTATAAAAACAAAACTGCATAACAGATGAATGATGATAATGTTTAAACAAAATACAGAACTACGTCCGGCCAAAAACCACGTGTATAGAAAAATTTTCTTGACAGATGACTGACAATTGACAAAAAGGAAAAGAATAGCGACAGTCCCTGAAGCCAGCAGAGTGACAACAAAAGTCACTAGGAGAGGTAGGAAATTCAAACGGAACAGGTGACTTAAGTAGCATTAAGTAATTAATTATTTACAGAGTACTCTTTATTTCTCGTCAGCCCTAAGACTGCTATTCCCGGATGAATCTTGCGGCGTTCCCTAGTTAACGCATTATGAAAGTAATTTGTAACAGTATGATGGTTGTTACTTGTAAATAAAATTGTTATATGGAATATATTCATGAAATTTGTGTGATAATGAATAATGTCTTTTCAGGGCTACGAAGGTTCATTACTCAAAGTAACGAGCAAAAACGGAAAAACCGCATCGGTAAGTAACATTTATGTCAAAAACATTTTTGATGTATATTTGAATTCATTATTTTGAAAAACTAGCATAAATTGGCAAAATTTTCACAATAAATTACTGTACCTTCAGCAGTAAGAACTAAAACAATTTATCTAAGTCACAGCTTTTACATATTAATTACGAAGAAAACAACTACGAATTATTTTGTCATTCCTCCCATTTTAATCAACTAATGCCATAAACTGCCTCTTTACTGTCGACCAGCGGTTCTCAACATGTTTGTCCACTTGCGCAGAAGGCGACGAAAATCGGTTCTCGGAATTACTAACCATCTTCTATTATACTAAATCAAGATAGACAAGGCAGTAGTTTAAAAATTAAAATTAGCCAATCATTATGAGTAAATTAAATTTCTTAGTAACTATTTATATAAATTTTGCACCTATTCTGTGTTAGTAGTAATACAGTAAGGATATGAAACTGCTGGCAATTTTACGAAAGTGTGACTTATTCGAGTTTCAGTTTGGCAAAAGTTAATATGCACGCTATAGTAAAATTACCTAGAAATTTCAAACCACGTATTGCAGTTGACACGATTATTTTATGAATCTACCGATTTTCGTCGCCTTCTGCGCAAGTGGACAAACTTGTTGAGAATCGCTGGTGGACCTGGACAGGAAAGTGACAGTTCATGATATTAGCTGATTGAAACGGAAGGAAATGACTAAATAATTCTTCGTCGTTTTGATTTTATCCTTAAGTAACCTATACGTCCGTTTAAAACAAATTTTCTTTAATTTTCAGCCTGTAGGTTTCGTCACATTCAACACACGAGCAGGTGCGGAAGCAGCGAAGCAGGATTTACAGGTGGGTCCATCACTAAATCACATTTAAATCCGCGGCCCGTTTTACATAGGCTAACCCTACCCCCTTGTAACATACATTTTGCTGCTGCATGCACCAGCACCTGACGCTTCTACCACCGTGTTGGATCGTGGATTCGCATTGTCCTCATCTATTAAACCAGTCGGGTGTGGAATCCATAATATCTCAAAGTTTACACCGGCTTATTGTGATATTGTGGACGCATAATTTGGCTTAATATGAACGTTATGTCATCTCAGAAACTACCCAAACACTATTATTCAATATGCGTCCTGACCAGTTAAACCATTCAAATCGTTTTAGGCTGATCGACGTTTTTTTTTGATACTCTAAAATTGATCTGTTTGCGTTATTGCCCACAGAGCTTTGTAGTTTGTACGTTCACATTAAGTCAACAAGTGCAATAGAAAACTTACCCCATATAGTAAACTACACGTAGGGTACAATTAATAATGTTTTTACGTCGTTCTATACTCATCTACTTGATACTTACATATTTCATTTATAATTTATTGTAATAGGAAATTTTTTGTTAAGTTTAGAAGATCATTAATCGGTAAACTTCAGAAAGTTAAGTTGATAAATTACAAATTTCCATAGTGTCCTTAAAAACAACCAACAACGCCAGCCCACGGTGTATTTTTGAATGAAAGTTAGCCTGATTTGGTCAGATATGCATATAAACTTTAGGTATGTGCATTGTGCACTCTTTTCAGTATACCTTGTAGAACAATTACAAAGTTTCAAAAAAGCAAAGTAACTCCCAATTTTTTTGAAGGGACTAAATCATTTCCGCTACATGACTCTTAAACGTCGCCTCTTAAGTTTCCGTTATTTATGATAAGGCTAATCTGATAAGCAAAACTGACGGACAGATTGGTTCGATCGGCCCGTAGGAATCTTGTCACCTCACACTCCAGTAGGCATTTCAGGTTTTGCTTCGCAGCAATTTCCGTGGCGAACAGACGTATGTAATAAAGAAAAAGAACTGTTTAGAACGCAGCAATTTGCGGCCAATATTAAACGGGTTAGAGACTAAATTGAAAGTTGTACTTTTTATCAATTTTTGAAAATATGTGTTATAATTATCGTGACGAAAAATGAAACTATTTTATGTAGTGATAAAAATACGATTTCATTTTTAGATTCAAATCGCGGAGCCATTTGGCCTCGAGCAGTCGTATTGATGTCATAACCTAGCTGACGCCACAGTCTGATGTGTGACTTTTGCCTATTTTTTACCAATATTTCCGTCTTTTGTCCCTACTTACCTAACTGTTATCAGTTGTCTTCAGCCCATAATTTCCCTCTTTTTCGGATGTTTTTAGACATACTTTATGACTAATTAAATTCAAAATTCTGAGACTTAAAGCATTTTTTCTTTGGCAACCTCTTCTTGCTCTTTTCCCATAAGCATTTATTTCGGTATTTTTCTTCACGTTTTAAATAATACACGAGGAACGCCAATTAATAAGTAGAAAAGCACTTTTAATTTTCTGTAGGGCTATATCCAACAGGGACAATCGGAATAAGTGGAACGCAGTGATCGATTATTGGTAGCTCTAGAAAGTAACCAAACATTCCATTCCAACAATACATTTCACAAATTGCAGTCATAAAAAAATAAATAAATTGAGGCAATAGTACTTCGTAAAGTGTTTTATTACCTTTAGTTTGCGTGTTCGACAAAAAATATCGATATGTCCACCAGGTCAACTGAAATAAAATAGGAAATATTGTCAGTTATGATGAATTGTGTATTTTAATTAAAAGTTTGAGTTCAATTTTCGTATTTACTTACATTTGAATTTGTCATTTAGAATTGTGGCAATAATTAAGTTGGAAGATTATTCCAAAAATACTGAAATGCCGTAATAACAAAACAAAGAAGTAACTATGTAGTTAATATTTTCAATGTTCACTATTTGGTAGAAATTCATTATGAATAAAAAAAATTACTTCCCGTACTACCAATATAACAATTTATTATAATATATTGACCGATTTCAGGATTTACAACGATCTCATCATCAGAAATGTATGTAAAATTGTAAACAAATTATTATGACAGTTGTATTGTTTTGTCAATTTGCGTTTCCTTGTCAACTGTCATAATAATTTGTTTACAATTTTACATACATTTCTGATGATGGGATCGTTGTAAATCCTGAAACGTGAAACCGGTCAATATATTATAATAAATAGTTATATTGGTAGTACCTACGCGAAGTAATTTTTTTAATTCATAAAGAAGTAACTGATACAAAATAGCTATTATCTTTCAAAATAACCTCCGTACTCTAAATAACGATTCCAGGGCATGATCATTTATCATACACTTCTGGGAAACATTTTTGTCGTCCTGTTCACCGATTAAACTATTATTTAATTCCTGATCTGCGATGGCGGCCCCCACAATGTTTTTTCTACTCCCAGAAACGAAAATATGTCAATAAATCAAATCCAGCATAATCCTCTCCAAGAATTTTGGTTCCCGTCCTCAGTGGTTTCTTCATTGCTTCATTGCCTAGCAACGAAACAATTATGACAGAATTTTTGAGAAATGTCATTCTCTATTACTTAGTATTTTATTTGAGATTTTTCGGTATTTGAGGATACACCATGTATTTCTGATTTGATTGTCAGATTACATGATCGATTTTAGTATCAGGGTGTGTAAAGTGAGTTTTGTATCAACTTCATATTATCTTTTGAGTTATTAGCATGTTTCTTCAATTTTGACAGATGCAGAGCACTTTTGGAAGTTAAGTGTAGGTATTTGGATTAAATAAAGCTGTAGCAATAATATTTTGGGGGAATGAAAGCAATATGTCAGCAAAATCAGAAAATATTATACATGGTTTTAGCAATTACATTCCCAAATCAGAAAACTTTAAAACCCTGTGGCTTGCTTATTTCAAATAGAAAAATACATTTTTAAACCGTTTTTCTGCAATCATGCTTCTAAAAAGTACGTTAATAATAATTATTTTCGAGGGAGGAATTCGTTTTGTGGAAGATATGGCGAAATCCACTGGATATATTTGCTACTTAGGTACCTACCCCTTTGGCTATGAAACAAAAAATGATTTTCTTCATAAACCATTAGGCCTCAGTTTTGTATCTCATGTGTGGTATTTCAAAGTAAACGTCGTACCAAATCGTTTTCGTACTCTTTTTAAAATATTTAGCACATTTCTTACACCGTTGCTAACAACTACACTTTTACTAAATGCAAAAATTCACAGATAGGTACTCATGAATTTTCCCCCCTGTTTGTAATTATTTATTATTATCATTTTCCTTATTTTGCTCATCTTATGTCGAATTAAATATTGCATAGTTACTATTTCATCAAATATTATTTTAATCATTATTTGATCATTTTTACAAAGAAATGAAAATATTTCAAAAACCGTTAATTTTAGTTTCAGAGAAGTGTACAGCAACAAAGAAGTAAATTTTATGGGAAAACCAATAATGGTTAAAAAATGTGTGCTTCTATTTGAAAATTAGCAAGTTACCGAGTTTTGAAATAATTTTCTAAATTGGTCAAGTAATTGCTCAAACCATTTATAATATTTTCTGGTTTTTGTGATGACAGTCGTTATTCCTATATATTGCTTTCACTCCCCCAAAATATTATTGCTTCAGCTTTATTTAACCCATAGATATTTAATTTACAAAAGTGCTCTGCATCTGTCAAAATTTGAAGACAAATGCCAATAGCTCAAATATGAAGTTTAGAGAAAAATCACTTTATACAACATTGTAATAAAATCGATCAATTAACCTAAAAAAATAAAATACAGGTGTTCCATTTAAAATAAAGAAGTTGATTTCCATACAACAAATATATGGGACACGCTGTATGGCAAAAAATAATTTTAGTGACGAAAGAACGCCATCAGTACAGCTTTTATAAAACTTTTTTCTCTTATTTCATAATAAAGGCGCCGTTTAACTTTTCCAGAATGTTGAATTACCCCGTGTTATTAGTTAAAATTCGAAAATATTTACGTCTTGCTAACAAACCTTCATTTCTTAAGAAAATCATACACGAATACCTGGCGGCATTTACGAAACAATCCTCAAAGTGTAAGAAGACGCTAAATGAAAACAAATTGAATTGAAAATGGTATACGCAGTAATTTATTAAGGTTGCCGAGGAAATTATTAACTTTTTCCAACTTTATAAGTAGGTATTACCACCCACCTTACTTTTAGAGTTATGTTTAATGCGCTATAGGTAACCCCTATTCATGTAGATTAATGAAGCAAATGCAAGAATACTTGACAGCAATGTCATGCGTTTCCACGCCGCGCCGCTGCGTTAGGAATTTCCGTATTTCCAATAATTTCCAAACACAAAATTTCCTTAAATTTACTTCATCCACAAAAACAAACACGATACCTTAATTGCCTGGAAATAATTTCTTCTTGGCTTCGATAGTAGATGAGTATAGAACCGACTATAATATGCATGTGTCCCAAGGGAGTCATAGAACTTCCTGAATATTTTACAAGTCCGCTTCCTTTCACGGTAACGCACAATAAAAGATGCATTCCGTAATTTGCGACTGGAATTGTAACTATTACCTATACGTTAACGTTTGTAACTACCACTTTTCCTGGGACATGTACAATGTTTTTTATCTTTGCACACCATTTTGTATACTACCGAGTCTACCGTTGACGAGGCGAATTGTAAAACTGAAAGTACGCGTCGTTTTTTTTAAATTTTATGTTTTCAGCGGCTGTGAAAAAGACATAAATTGCTTTTAAAATTCAAGAATCGTAAAAGGGACATTTCCTGAAAGCAACGTTACAATTATTCACATTTCCGACTACTTTATTGCGTTCGCTGCAGTCCATAATTCAAATTTCTCTTCTGGCAAATTGTTTAACAAAATAAAGTATAAATACATGAGGCCTGCAACTTCTTTTTGTAAGCTAAATTATCGACATTGTCTAAAATTGCTGTTCATACTTCTCCGGCAAAATTTGAGCTTTAGCACTTCAGTGGTGACTCAGCCATCTCTTTCTAGCTTCCCCAATATATCTCCTTTCATTTTTTGCCTTGCACAATTCTTTCATGATTTGAACTTTGAGTTCATTTCTTATTTGATTTCGAAGAGTGCATTCTTTTATTTTCCGCAAAAGCGTCATTTCCCTATGTATTTTCGTTGGTATTTTTTGGTATGACTGTGTCTCGATGGCATACGTTCAAACTGGTGTGCCTGGTCTTGCATTTAATTGGTCGTTTCCTGCTTTAGCGGCTTAATGTTCTTTGTATTGTTCCGCTCTAGTTGATATCTACATAATTGACTTCCTATTTATTAGTGCCGCATCCAAGGAAATTAAAATGTTATGCTTGTTCATCACTTTATTTTCTATTACGTATTTTTGTTTGTTTGTTTTTGAAGTGAAACTTCTAATCGCGCGATAGGCGTAAAATCGTTCAACAATGAAACGAAAATGGACACCAAAAGCATGGGGATGGAGTGAGTGGTGGGGCGCCCGCTGGTCCACGATTCTAACGAAAACGAGTGGGGATAGCGTACACTGTGAGTTGGAGCTCTAATTATTACTGCCTGAAATGGGATTCAAAAGTTTCACTTCTACCGCGCGAAGTTTCACCCATATTTTTTGTTTGGTTGTTTATTTATTTATTTACCTGCTAATAGTTGTCTTGACCTCAGTAGAAATTTTCCGTAATGCTCTAGTTCAATGTTTATTCGATCAACTCCAGTTGATTTTCTGTTTTTCGTTTGTAATGGAGCTTTATAGGTAGTTCGTTCATTGTTATGTCACCTCCATCATGAACATGTTTGCTATCTTACTGACTTTGAATTGGTTTCATTTTTATATTTTTTCGTTCCAAATTCTTAGTAGGTACCTTTTTATTTTGTATCTTCTTCTTCTTTCCTAAGGGTTCTGATGCTGTCAATCGTATATGAACACTCCCGAATAGTAGTATTTTTATTTACCAGCGTTGTAGATCATCCTGTAGTCATTAATTTATATACCCTTTCTTCGTTCCAGTTATTATCTATATGTTGACAGTATTTTGTGAGACATGGGCTAGGTAGCTGTCTTTCCAGACTACACAGACTTTGGCTTCCCTTCTGCTAGTTCTTCGCCACTTTACCCCATTGAGATATTACATCTTCCTTTACCGTCAAGTCCGTTAACCAGCTTTAGCCTGTAAATTAGGCAATGATCCTGGCTGGCTACTTACTAGGTATAAACCGGACCGGTTGAATCCAGGCTTTTTACCGAGGTTACCCTTCCCCTCTTCCTTTTGCATATTTTTGTACAGGCAATGACGAAGTAGGTTTTTCACAATATTGATTAAATTATTGTTTAATTTCCTGAATTTTATGTTGGTTTTACCAACTCTATCAACAACAAAGCGAAAGGTTTTTGTATTTCTTTCCTTTCCTCTGGTGACTTTTCACTTTACTAGTCTACGGCGATTCGTACTTAAGGAGGAAAAATTTGCACGTTATATAGGTATATTAGAATTATTTGTGCCTTCTGCATTGTAAATAAACAATAATTTATTCGCCTTGTCAACGTTCGGGCTCGCTCTTACGCATTCTGAAATCACACCTCACACTTTTTGTGGGCAATTTTGCAGCAGGGCGTAAGGTTTGACCCCGACATGCCTCAGACGATCCGACTGGAGTTTGCTAAAAGTAACACGAAGGTTAGCAAGCCCAAACAGCAACCTGCTAACGCCGCCAACACGCACCCAACTTTGATGCACCCCCTCACCGGACGTAAGTACCTTACACAGTCGCCTCCGCTATACTGCAGGGGCGGCGGCTACCAGCCCGCGCACCCCTCCTTCACGTCCCTCCACAAGCTTCACTCCCGTAGAATAATTTCTTGTAGATTTGTAAATAATTTAAGTGTCTGTTAAGGTAGTTTCCTGTGCTTACCTATATGCCAAAGCAATAAGTTGCAGGCATTTCTTCTGTATTTTAAGGAAATATATTTGAGACATCTACATCTATAATAAATTGTAAATAAAATAATTCTTGTTGTTACTGCTGTAAGAACGTTGGAAACTGCTCTAATAGTATTTATATTAATTTTTTTTTATAGTGTTTAATATTGTCCTAACCTTAATCAGTGTGAATATGTATTTGTGTTTTCTATAATATATTTTTCGTGTTTACTGGGTGGGCTTTTAGGTTCATCCCTTCTACTATCCAAGATATCAAAATAAATATACAACTACGTAATATGAATATTTTTTAAATGTGACTCCCCTCCATTATGGGGTTGCGAGTATCATTCGCCCATTAAAGAACAATTTTGCGGAACTTTAGGTGAAAAATTGGAATTTCACTTACACCCTATTTTAACTCTTAAGGCCCCTACAGACATTCCGTTTTACCTTGATACTTCCCTGCGCAGTTCTAAGTCTGAAGGTAAGACGGTACGTGTGGATAGCAAGTCTTAAGACTTTTCCTGCGTGTACAGTTCAGTGATCTGGCTCGAAGGAATTCAGAGTCTGTTTGAAATTTTGCGCGCGAGCCTGCCGGTCTACGAGCAAGACGGAACGTGTGGATAGACGAGAGTCTTCAGGTCAAGCCAAGACAGTGCGAAGTTAAGTTGCATTTTCCTTCTTTGCATTAATAATGACAGATTTGAGGGGTTATTCTAGAGAATTTATAACTGAATTTATATCTCTATATAGACAAAATCCATGTTTATGGAAAATCAAATCTGCAGAATACAGTAATCGCAATAAGAAACAAGCAGCGTACGATGTCTTGTGTGATAAATTAAAAGAAAAAGACCCGATGGCAACAAAGGACGCAGTTATAAAAAAAATAAATTCTTTAAGGAGCTGTTTTAGGAAAGAAATTAAAAAAGTAAAGGCGTCAGAAAAGTCAGGTATGCTGGTTGTATACTTTTGCACTATTTGAATAGTTTAATTATATGTTATTATAGGAGCCGGCGAAGATGACATCTATAAGCCCTCTTTGTGGTATTTTGACCAATTATTGTTTCTGTTAGATCAGGAGACTCCAAGAGAAAGTACCTCTAATATGAATGAAAAGGATGAGAGTGAAGAGGCTGCAGGGGACATAAGTGAAGACGAGGTAAAGTGAAAATTAATTGTAAGGATGGAATATTTTATTAAGTTCCTAGTTTCCATTTACAAAATTATTTTGCCATTCGACAATTCCGTCGCCGTTAAAATATTCCAGATATCTCAGTCGTACATTTTTTGCTGCCTCTCCGTAATTTCTATTAAAGCCTCTTTCTAATCCAAAAAGTTGCGTTTCACTCCTGAGTCCAGGAATTATTTCACCATTTGCTTTGTCTTCTTCATCTAGACATGTTTGCGGGCTATAGGAATTAGAACACTTTCTGCGTAAGAAATTGTGTAATACACAGCAAGTCATTACGACCTGTTCTATGTGTTTTATGTTTAAATTAATAGGCGCATGAAAAATTCTGACCCGTGCAACCATTATTCCAAAAGCGTTTTCAATAATTCTACGTGCCCTAGACAATCTGTAGTTGAATATTTTTCTTTCAAAATTTAATTCCCTTTGACTAAAAGGTTTTAAGAAATCTGTACGAAGTGCAAATGCTTCGTCCCCTACAAATACATATGGAAGTTCATTATTATTTACAGTAGGGATATTAAGTTCACGATTCACAAGTTTTTCGAAAAACATTGTGTTTTCAATAACTCCCCCATCTGAAACACGCCCATTTGTTCCAATGTCGCACAAAAGAAATTCGTAATTCGCATTTGCTATAGCCATTAACACTAAATTAAAACTCTTTTTATAATTAAAAAAATATGATCCACTTCCTGCTGGTGGGGTAATTTGGACGTGTTTCCCGTCCACAGCACCCAAACAATTGGGAAACTGCCATCTGCGGTCAAACTCGGCGCCAATATTTTTCCATTCGATCTCCGTATTTGGAAACTAAAATTTAATATTATATTTAGTTACTGCTTTTCCTGTTGCGAAATAAAAACTGAAAACATAATATTTTTTCCCATAACTACTTTTACTTAGTACGATAATAATCAAATTACGATTATCTCATTCGTGCGTCTCTCGGTAATGATATATGGCTAAAAATTATTTTTTTATCTTCTACAGGGTAATGATTTTACTTCGCCACTATTGAGTTCTGACACTCCTTCATCCATACGGTCTCAAGCATCCTCATCTCAAACCAGTAGGCCTAAAAGGAAGGGAAGGAATGATAAATCTGATGAAGTTTTAGGTTTAGTAGTGAATAAATTAAAAGCATCAGATTTTCAACAATATGAATCATACGGGAAACATATTGCAGAAGAATTAAGAACACTGGCCCAAGAACAAGCTGTATTTTGTCAAAAATTAATTAATGACGCAATTTTTGAAGCAAAATTAGGAAGTCTCGGTAGAAGTTCCAAGATAGTAAGTGAACAAAATAACTTTCAACCTTCAACGTCGTCTGCAGTCACACAATTGCAAGCTACTTTTGCACACAAGCAGCAAATGCAATATTCACCTCAAATATACACAAATAGTAAAATGGCTCTCCGACAGTCACAAAGTCAAGGGTACGATGCTGCACAAAGTCGAGAGTCAAGGTACGATGCTGCCCAAAGCCAAGAGCCAAGATACGATGCTGCACAGTATTTCCATACCTTCAATGAAAATGTGTAGGGGAAGAAATACTTAATAAAATATTATAGTCGTCTGTTTTATATTTCCTACAGGTACTGTTTACTGTTTGTGTTTTTTGGTTATTTATGAGATACAGTATGTACTTTCAGTTTCAGTTATAATAAAAATCGTGAATGAAATAGTGTTATGAAATAAACAATTACACTGCGCACTACCAATATATAACGTTTATTTTAATATTTTTGACCGGTTTCAAGTTAAAGGGTATCTCATCAGAATGATTAAGAAATTTTTTTTTATTTTAATACTTTTGACCGGTTTCAAGATAAAAGGCTATCTCATCATCAGAATGATTAAGAAAAGTATTAAAATAAACGTTATATATTGGCAGTGCACAGTGTAATTGTTTATTTCATCATGAACTTCTACCAAGTAGTAAAGTTAGAACTACATTGAAATAGTGTTAATTGAATACCTATGCAACTTACCTTTAAATAACGTTTCCTCAGCACTTTATATATAGCTTTGCACGTGTCTGGGATTATTTGCGATAAAGCCTGTGCAGATATTGCAGTTCTAAATTTTAAATCAGCATAACTGTTTCCTGTGGCCAGAAAACGAAGGGTGGCACTAAGTCGCTCATGTGGAGTTATAGCGGCCCTCATTACAGTGTTCTTACGTTTAATAAGAGGCGTTACCAGATGCAAAAGCTCAAAATAGGTAGCCTCATCCACCCGAAGGTAATTATTCCAGTCTTCGGGTTCCAACCTTATTTCATTTAACAAATTTATGTGCGAGAGTTGGGCCCTCTTTAAAAGCCACGATTTTGCCCATTTTGATCTATGTTTACTTTTTTTTCTTAAAGCTAAGGCTAAAGAAACCGCTATTAGAAGATCGTCACTGAGATTTGACATGATCACACTACCACGTAGCCTCAAGACTGAGAAAAGGTATGAAACTGAACTCGCTACATGTGGATACTTTTGATCTCTAGAGGCTTGCCTTAAAACTAGAACTGTGCAGGCAAGTATCAAGGTAAAACGGAACGTCTGTAAGGGCCTTTAAGGAGAGGAAAATTTTCAATAGAGAAAATGCAAATGTTTTTCTGCCTTGGATGACAAAGTAGCGGAAATCAACAAGATTATATTTACATTGCATTTGCAGTGAAAAAAAGTTAAAAAATATTTTTGGGTTTTAAAAATATGCTCAATATGCTCGATTTTGTTGTACGAGTACGTACTTATCAGCTCATCTTAAGACTTCAGCATTGATTCTTAGAAACTCGTCGCGTACCCTCTCTTTCAAGTCTAATATTTTTTTTACCTTTTTCCCACTAAGTATACTGTTTAAGTCATTTCTTTTCTGAGTTTTGTTTACAATATCATTAAGTTTACTTGTCTATCGACTTTGTATGTAATTGTATCTGCTGAATTAAAAGTGCCTACAGTCTTTTTGAATTTAGTCGTCTCATTTTTTAAGAAAATTTAAATATTTCTAATACGGTTGAATTAAACAGTAAGTGGCTATGAAAGAAAATCTTATGATGTATTTAACAATGGTTTAAAAATATAGAGTTGCATTTGAAATAAGAAAGGTCAGGTCAGAGTTTTGAAATCTTATAATTTTTTCAAGTCATTTCTCATACACTGTATAATATTTTTAGATTCCATCTCTACCAATACGTTATTTAATCCAAAGATAGGCATTTAATTTTCAAAAATGGCCCTGCATCTTCAAAATTTGTAAAAGAGTCAGTAACTCAAAAAATATGAAGTTTAGACAACAATCATCTTATAACTTATAACAACCTTGTAGTAAAATCAAGCGATGAATCAGAAAATGAACTTGAATTCAGACTCTTCTATTTAAAATGGCATATGTGAAATGTATACAGCAGGTATGGGACACGCTGTATAGCGAAAAATAATGTTATTGACTAGAGAATGTTCAGCACAACAACTTTTGTATTAAACTTTTCTATCTCATTTCAGAAATAGAGGCGCTATTTGAATTTTCCAAAATGTTGAATTAATCTGTAAAAAACCATGGGAGTTGTCATTGACTTGGTAAGCAGCTATATAAATACCGGGCGATTCAGAAATGGTGAATCAAACGGAAATGGTAGATTCCCCATGCGAAAATAAGACAAAGAGTCTAATATACCCCTGTCCGAAGTTATACCCCTGAGGAGATATAAGCCCCCCAAAGTTTCCCCTTAAATTTCTATAAAAATTAATTTCTCTGAAACTATGACTTACAAGGTTCCAATTTGGTACACAATTTAGAAACTTTATAAACCATAACTGATGTGAAGTTGAAGTTAATTGAAGTAATGCAAGGTGTTTATTCGGGGTGGGCCACCCCTAAAATTTCATAGAACTATTGAACCCATTAATTAATTTAAAAAAGTTTTATGGCATTTCATCCAAAATTTAATTTTCAAACTTATTTTACTCCTAGTACTTTTCGCTAAAAATGAATAGTTTTTGAGAAAAACGAAAATTACTTAAATAAGATTTGAATTTTTTTACTTAAAAATTAGTCGAAACTTTCACTAGTAGGCTATGATAAATAATCAATTTAATAAATTTTAATATTTTTACATTACCAGTATTACAGAGCTTTTAGTAAATATCAATTAGGGTGATTGCTTAAATTTTTGTCCATGAGGGCGAATGCAGGCGTACCTGATGTGCCTTTTTCATTCAAATCTTACTTAAGTAATTTTCGTTTTTCTCAAAAACTATTCATTTTAGTGAAAAGTACTAGGAGTAATAAAAGTTTGAAAATTACATTTTGCATGAAATGCCATAAGAATTTTTCAAATTAATTAATGGATTAAATAGTTCTATGAAATTTTAGGGGTGACCCACTCCGAATAAACACCTTGCTTTACTTAAATTAACTTCAACTTCACATCAGTTATGGTTTGTAAACTTTCTAAATTGTGTACCAAATTGGAACCTTAGGGTAAGTCATATAGTTTCTGAGAAATTAATTTTTATCGAAATTTAAGGGGAGAATTTGGGGGGCTATATCTCCTCAAGGATATAACTTCGGACAGGGATATATTAGACTCTTTGTCTTATTTTCGCATGGGGAATCTACCATTTTCGTTTGATTCACTAGTTCTGAATCAACCTGTATACGAAAACAAAGTGAACAAGAAGCCGCCTGTAGTTCTTAGGTAATTGTAAGATTCCATTTTGATATCTTGAGTAGTACCTACCAGTGACATGGATCTATCATGCGCTGTAAAGAATGAGTAAATTGGTCACGTACCTAAAGGTGTGTATCCACTGGCAAACATATAGCGAGCAGTTACAAGTTGAAGTCTTCATAAAAATGTAAACACTTCAACCATCTGCAACAAACTGAGGTCCAGCGAGCATATGTTTTAATCTTTTGTAATTACCGACGGCAATTTTGGCGAGCTCGACAAGATTAACGGCACTAATGTTACGTGAGCTTTTCACGAACTTAACGTAAACATTTTGCCCACAGGCTGTTGGGGGATCACGTGGGGGATCACGAGCGCCGGTGGATACGCACCATAACAGATGGGTTTCATGTACACAGGGAATTGAAAATAAGTTTGTTCTACCTTTGCTGCATCCTGAAGGAGTTTTCACCTAGTTACCAATTAATTAAAATTGATTTGTTTTATGTTATATAACCATTTTTTACGATATTAATTGTAAACATATTTAATCGAATGTAGAAAAATTCCAAATTTCAGATCTGGGGACCCCGTTCTTTCCTGGAGGTCCAGAATTGTGGCATCATCCTTTGGCGTACTCGGCCGCCGCGGAGCTACCTGGGGCCGCCTTGCAGCATGCAACGTTAGTGCATCCTGCGCTACATCCACAGGTCCCAGTACGTTCCTATCTTTGACTATCTACAGACAAAACTCTGGACTCTCAGCTGCAACAAGCAGGCGCGCCAGTCCATCATCATGTTAGTTTAATTATAATTCTTACAGATAAAACAGGCCATTTTTTGAAATGATATGAAAGTTTTCCATTTTTACACTTTTGTTTTTTCTTTTTTATTTTTTCAATGTTACGTGTGCTGGTTGTGATTCAGTGAGATTCTAAAATGGCTCAAGTATTGTTTCATAAACTACCTATCTTAAGATATGTACTTCCTGCAATACATAGTATCACATTTTTAAATAAGTATTAAATTTAAAGACGCCTAAATCTGTGTTAAGTACCTATATAGAGATAATCCAGGCCCAAAAGAAACTAAAATTTTCTTGAATTCAATGTAAACGTATAATTTAAAACCTCTATTTTAGGATAGTGGAATACCACTGTGTTCTTGTCAAAAAATCTTTTTCGTGAATGAAAATGATTGCAACAGGAATTTGACTTGAATGCTCTTGTTCTCTGCCACTTGTAAATGAAACAAAGGACATAAATGGCTGTCTGTGAGGAAAAATGACGATTGTTGTCTGTTGTGTGTCTTGATATTTTATTTTTTATCGAGTGAAATTTTTTGTAAATAGAAAATATTTTACAGCCGCCTATGTCTCTGCCGCATCCAACGGCTCTGACTTCAATTCATGCGTCGCTACCGCACTTTCTACCAAGTCCTGCCTTGGCATCACCCGTGGGGTCCTCCTCCTCTCAACCAGGAATGGGGGTAAACAATCCGCCGTGCTCCACACTGTTTGTTGCAAATCTGGGGCAGTTTGTATCGGAGCACGAGCTCAAGGAAATTTTCGGCAGGTGAGCAACACGCCAAGGAAATATATTTAAAGAATAGCAATGGGTATCATTCAATATTAAATTATATGAGTATTGCTGAACATGATGTTCATATAGTGCAAGTTATAGTGATTATTTTTTAAAATATGAATTTTTTTGTTGTAAAGTGGGCTGCCACGCAGATCCCTCCATAATATGTGATGAGAAGTTGACGGGGCTGTTTATTTTTGTAAGTATAGGTTTTTCTGAATTTTCTCTATCGTATGGCCAGACAACTTGCCATACATATTTCTGCAGTCAGTACAGAAATAAATAGAACTTTGTATTTCTTAACCAAATGATTGACCTTAGAGGGCTTTCATGAAATTATGCACAAGATCAGTTCTTTTAACAAATATTTCAAGAGAAAATTGACCTTCTGCTTAGCCGTTTACTTACTGGCAAAGTTCTAGTTTGAATTTGAGTAACACTATTCGAGTTGCTGCATATTATACCTAATACCAAAATATTACAAAATGCAAAGTTTTTTACTTTTAGTTTTGAAATTGACCCTGAAATATTGTTTTTAAAATTTAATGTCTGGCCTCACGATTCTAAGTTTTTATCATATTAGCGCCCAGTCTCTCACAGTTTTCAAGATGTACTGCGGTCGTAGAATACCTGTGTTTTCACTATACCTTGCACTTAGTTATGTCTTGTCATCCTTCGTTATCTCATGTACATCAAAATTTGATAATCAGAAAGCGTGTTATTTATATCAGAATTCCTCGCGTGCCGTGTTAAACCTACCCCTAACCGAAACCGCATGTCTTTTTTTTCTATGTTACTAACATGGTGAGGGTTTTGCTCTATCTAACGCACACTATGAATGTGTACCCTCGCACCTCCTGTAGTTAGCAGTAGTGCCCCGTCACTGAGCAGCACTTGTGGTGTTCTTGTTGCACAGCTTTCCTGGCTTCTGTCGCCTCCGCATGCACAACAAGGGTGGATCCCCAGTCGCCTTCATGGAATACCAGGATGTGCGATACGCTGCACAAGTCATGGCTGCACTACAAGGTTCCTTCCTACTCTCCTCTGACCGCGGCCCCATTCGTATCGAGTACGCCAAAAGCAAAATGGCTGCAGAGGTCGGTTTACTACTTGCGTTTTTGTACAGGGATCTCGGTCAGATTGAGCGTGCAATGGAAGCCCCGTTATTTTTACCTTTTGTCTACACTATAAATTAAGTGTGTTAATCTTTCCACTGTTTCAATTCTCAAAATATTTATTTCAAATTGCCAAAATTGATCAGTCAACATTATATTCATTTATTTCTGGGTACTTTGCATTTAATTAACCCTTTAAATTTTTTCTACAATATTCTCTATGAAAAGAAATTTGCTGAAATATTGTAAATTCTCAAATCTCAGAAAGAGTAGAATTTTGGAAAAAACAGTGGTAGAACTAGCACCATTTCCTTTATTTTTAGAATATTCAAATCAAAAATAATTCATTCTAAATATAATACTTAAAAAATTAAATAAGATTATTCATTTGTTGTTGAATTTATAGAACTAAAAATAGCTTCATGTAAAGTTGAAAAAGCAAGCATGAAAACTGCTTTCAATTGATGTTACGGTAATAAATGTCACCGATGACTTCGTACTTATGTCAAAATTAGATGTTCTAGAAATATGTTCTTAATTTATGTGAAATGTTTTCGCACAATATTAATGTATAATTTCAAATTTGGTGCCTATTTTTATAACAATAATATTTGTTAGCATGCTTTTAAACAATAATAGTTTTGATACTAACAGATTCGTAGTTAAAGTTGATTAAAAGTAGCACTTTGTTTCCATAATATTACTTGTAATTGGCAGTAGTACAAGACATAATTTATTTAAATAATAACAAAGTAGCGCACTCTTTTGTTTTTCAGTTTTTCTGTCTTCTCTATTTTTATGATAAATATTTTTATTTCCTTTTGTATTATCCCTTACAAACATCTTCACTCTGCACTAGCAAACCTACAGACGAAATTCTTGCGAGTCAAATAATGTGCTCTCAATCTGAACGGGACTAATTATATACCTACATTTCAATTGTTCGCGTTTGATGTTTCGTGTCACTCAGTAGCACTGTTAGTCCATTGATACAACCAAAAACAAAAGAAGTAAATCATGTTTTGCCATTTTAGGATTATTTATAATCGTCAACAGCAGACTTTCAAGAAACGAAAGATTTACAAGAGCGCAGGTGTTCGTTTTACCCTAAAATGTCACCTCAAACACCTCGCAGTAAGGATTAGAGCAGTAAAGCATCATATCAGGGGGTTGAGTCGTGTTTGACATATGCTTTGCTTTCCTGAGATAGTAAACTTCCATAAGCTATGACTTAAATTGTATATGTAGTCTTTTCTACAAAACGACAAAAGCAGAGTTACTTTTCTATAACCATAAAATAGCTATTGGGGACCCCCTTTAAAAAAGTCTGGAAATCTACTCAAAGCATAGTGTAGAAATGAGTTCACCATGTCTCGAAAGATGCCGCAGCGCTTCATTTACAAAAGCGGTTCAACATTTTGTTTTGATCAGGAGTTTTGGCTGTACAGTTCTTAAAAACTGTCTTAAAAAAATGGACTCACTGGTCCAAATCCATTGTCCCTATTATTATAGAATTTTATCTGTAGTAGTAAATTCATAAGGAATATTCACCATAAAACAAAATTGACAGTAATCGCCATGGAGTGTGTTCGGAGTGACTTTGTGGGGTGAAATAACTACCTATGCTTTCGTAAATTTAGTTTATAAATTTCCCTAGATGATTTACTTCCTGTTTGCCCATTTTAGGTCTAACAAAAGGAATTAACTTCTAATTGGTTGCTTGTGAATTTCAGGGATCAAAAGGAGAAGAAAATGGACAATCTTAACTCTTATGTTCCGTTAAGCACTTGACAACGTGCGTTGGTTGTAACTGGTCACTGTTAATTTTCAACAGTTACCGATCTTCTGAAAGCTTGCGGACCTTATTCTCTCTGTTAACTGTTGTAGATATACTGTTTCCGGACTTAAGACAAAATGCCGGTAAACTATATCAATGCGCATTGTCAGAAATGTGTTAATAAAAAAAAATGTTCGTCCCACTCTGGGGATTAATATATTAAAATTGATGATAAACTAAACCAAAGGTGCCCTAAAAAGTTAAGTTTTAGATTATATTTAATTAGTCCATTGCAGCAAGTACCTCATTATCTTTGAAGATACTAGCTGCGGCTAAGTTTGTATTGTTTGTTCCGCTTTCTGTTAGACATAGAATAGCAGGATGTAGTCATCATTAAGGTAAATTGTTTATTATTTTTAATTTGTTTGTAGTGTAACAGGCGGCAATGCCAGCAGGTTCTTGTATTCGAGGATTTTTTTGTAATGTGGTGCTATTCACTGATCGAAAAGAAATTGGCATTGCGTTTCCTAAAATTATGATAAAATTAACAAAATCATCCAGGAAATTATCCTTCTGCACCAATTGCAACGAGCTTTTACAAAATTTATTAAAATGTATTGAATTATTTCAAATGTATTTGATCACAATACGCACCGAATTCTACATTTAAACCAGATAAAGAATTAAAATATTTTTTGGAATTCATAAACCAATGAGGTGAATCAGGTTGTTTGAGTATTGGAACTTTCGCATTATTTTTTTGATTGGTTGTGATGTTGGCGTTGCCGCAAATAGCAATAAACCAATGAGTAACCAAATTCATCATAGCATGTTTGGTGTGTATATAAGAAATGAATAAAACTTAAACATATCAGTTGATGCTTTGTAACAAGAGCCAACACTGTAAGGGGGTGTTTATTTGGTTCGGTGTCCCATTTCTACAAATTGTTGTATAATAATATTTACGGAAGACTTTGCTGGACCGTTATTTTTATCTAGTTTAACTTGACATAGATTGCCGCAGCAGCATTTTTTGCTTATTCAGAGTTAGACAATTTTAGATTATATATATTGTATAACTAAGGCATTTGTTATCTCGCAATCAAAAGAAACTTTGAAAGCGTTCAGTTGCGCAGCTGTAGAGATATCACAGTTTTTCTAGGGGAGTTAGGTAGAGTAGACCTTACTTTTTAAGATATTTTATTGTACCTTAAAATTTTAAGTGCGCTTGTACCTCTATTAATCATTTTAGGTGTCCCACGTAGTTAAAAGAAGACACGTTTATAATTTTTGTATCGGTAAGTGAAACAGATGACCATGTGAAGGAGAAAGATATTTTTAAAATTTTGCCTGTATAAAATGTGACGATTTTATATCGGAAAAACAGGGTGATTTGTAATCTGCACTGTACATAAAGTAGAAAGACTCATGCATCACACTGTTGAATTTAAATGTGAGTAGTGCCGCGCGTTAGGGACTCCTCAAATTGTTTTAATATAGGTACAAATTAAAATAACCAAAGTTTAATTCTAATAATATTAATATATTTATTATTTAAGACAAGAAGTAATTTAAGATATTGGTTTTATATTTATGTAATTTAGAGTTATTTTTTATATAATTTTATAGTTTTCTATGTCTCGCTAATTACACTGACAAAATGTCGAAAAAATGTATGATGTTATGACACCGGTATAATTCTCTACTGTAGATTATATTCATATAGTGT
Organism: Xestobium rufovillosum; assembly: GCA_963966045.1. Taxonomy (NCBI): domain Eukaryota; kingdom Metazoa; phylum Arthropoda; class Insecta; order Coleoptera; family Ptinidae; genus Xestobium; species Xestobium rufovillosum. The sequence continues at coordinate 19,125,995 of OZ014494.1, forward strand.
TGTAGTGCTTTTCGTGTGAAGTTTATGTGATATATCTTATTACTATCATGTAGGTGTATTCGAGCCAGGGATCTCACTGGCCGTCTTAGGGTCCCGGGCGAGCATACGCTGCGTCCAACGCAGTCAATTAAAGGAAACTCAAGGCAAAATGCGATGTCTCTTCCCGGACCCAAACTGCAGATTATAGCAAGTTCAGACCTCTCCATTTGTATTTGAATATCTAAGCAGAAGCAAGTCTACTAAATATAATTCCAAATTCTACATATATTTCAAATATTAAATTAATAACAAATATCTTACAACATTAATTTTCTAATCATTTGTGAAAAGTTGAGTGATGCAAAGTCTTTAACAGTTGCCGACTTGCTTCAAGATGAACTGTTTAAAATTGAGAGTACTTCTGAACTTGTTCTGCGTTAAATTTCCGTCCATTATATGTCAAAGACATATTGTAGCTCAATGACAGAGTGTGGGTAGGGTGGGTGTGTGAAAAGCTGGACTACCGCTCCAGCTGTCTTTGGGATCTATAGAAAAACATATCAGCTTAATTATTAATAAATATAAATTACCTGTTAATGCAATCCGACCCTTTAATGTTGTCGTCTGTAATTGTGTTTTTTAAAACTGCAGAGTTAAGTGTTTTAAATTGTACGTTTTTTAAATTCATCATGCTTACCATCTTGTGATACAGCTGGATTGTTTCCTTGAAAGCACTTCGTGAAGTTGAAGGATGCAATACATTTTGAGTAACTATTATTAATATATACGTTTATATAAGTAAATTGAAAGACTGTTCAGCAATACCAAAACATTTGCTTCAAAACCAAACAGTGTATCAATAATTATGTAACTATTCTTTATACTATGTTCACTTTGAACCTTGCCGCACTATTGATTAAGTTGTCTTGAATGTTTATATTCATGACTGAAGACTCGAACATAAGACACAAAATGTCGAGAATCAGAAACGTGTCTAAAAGTTAACTGAAGTAGGCTGCATGTTTGTTCAATTTTTGAATTGCAAGAGGAATCATGAAGCTGTATCAGAATGGTGAACACTTTTGTGATATAACTATCAACGGTATTATATAAACTAGCCACAATCGCCTTCTCTGCTTTAGGTCATAGGCTAATAAACACCACTTTCTAAACATATCATGATCTGTGCCCCTTGTCAAGTGACATCTTAAATTTTTAGAAATTAACATAATAAAGATTTGATAATATTTAAAGAGTATGAATTTACATTTACAAATATATTATGAAATAAATATTGACGATACTGTAAATTGCTGTGTTCTCCTCCATCTGCATATAGGAAGCGTGACTGCGACAGCCATGCAGATAGAAGAAAATTCATCGATATTATCTACACTCGTGCATAATACGATAACCATTGGTGTAGTTGTTTGTGCTGTGCTGAGTAGCATGTACTTTGTACCCAGCAAACAGTAGGTGGAGGGTTCATCTGAATGATGCCCTACCACCTAGCCTTAGTAGACTCTGTCATACGACCGGGGAATGCATATCTTTATTGTAATATTGAATCAATTAGGCATCGTAACTTAGTTTTTAATGTAACATGTGTTGAACCATTGGTTTAGGGATGTAAGTACAATATGGGTACTGGCAAACTTGCCAGTTGTTGATACTAGTCAAATATTTGTATTACCCACCCCACCGTCTTGCCCTTTATGTTTTTCAGACGCATTCCATACAAAGATTGTATTACCTGACAACGTACTTAGCTATAAATTGTATAGGGTCCAAAAGATGGGAAATAAATATGTACTATAAGGAACGAGATGTTTTCATTACAACCCTTTTCCCTCCTTGATCGAATTAAATGTGTAAACACAATTTCGACGTTTCAACACTGTTTGTAAATGTGTAAGTATAAGTCGAAATATTTTTGAATGCCAAGTAAAGAATGTTTCATGATTACTGAAAACCTAACTTTGTGAAGAACACCCACTTTTCAGGTAATGATCAGAAGCAGATTTAGTAGGTACCTACTATGTTTTGATTTCACATCACCACATTTTAAAGGTGAATGAATGTGCTATTCTGTAAAGCGCATAAGTTTCCTAACTTTATTTTCAAATGTACTTTAATTCTCAATGAAGGGCATTTGTATTCTCTTCTGATGGAACGACTGATTAGAATTTTGAAAATAAAAAATCTAAAATTCAAAATTTCAGTTAATCAGTATATCTTCAGATTTTTATTTTACGATGTAATTGCAGAGGCCACTTTTCCAAGTCAAACAGTGACATTATCATATTCGAAATCGCATAGGTACTATCGTAGTTCCTCCTACAGTATCCCAACTGACAAAAAAAAAACAATATGTTGGTAGCTTGCACAGAAGTTATAACTTGGTTTAGTCTACAATGCAAGGCAACATCAGTAGCAAAGTAGGGTTCACATTCAACTTTATTGGAAATCAGTTCAAATATACAGGGTGTTTCTAAACAACATACAGATTTTTTTAGACACGATAAAGTATGCAAAAGCGAACCTTTTTTGTCAATAAACTCATATCCGCCTGGGTTTCGTTAAGGTTCCAGGAGGCAAGAAACATTTCCAATTATAGACCTGATATCTAGGCAGCCAGACGAATTTACAAATAAATAATAATCGTTGTCTCAAATTGCATTCGAATAATCAAGAGGTTCATGTTCAAACAAATTGTTTTCCTGCCATTTTATAATAACAATAATTTTATAATAATAATCTGTATTTTGCCTACGAGATGCACTCCAAATCAGAGAACGCAATAATAATAATTAAGACAAAATTAATAGAAAAAGAAATTTACAAGTAATGTTCAAATTGTCTTCCAGTTTAACGAGGTGTCTTGATAGCGATTCGTGAACACCAACAAATAATGTTTGGGTTGTCTCGTATTATTTCAGACCCAACTGCTATTCTTGCTGCAAGATCTTCAAAATTTTCTATGGGCGTCTCGTAGACCAATGTTTTCAAATGCCCCCATAGAAAACAATCTGAGGTTGAGATCCGGAGAGCATGGAGGCTAGCCCATAGGTCCACCCCGACCAATTCAACGCCCTGGATACATTCCGTCTAGGAAATCGCGAGCTGCGAGTGAAAAATGTTTCTAGTCTCCTGGAACCGTAAAATGTTCATTTTTGTCTACTCTATCGTCTCTAAAAAAATGTGTATATTGTTTTAAAACATCCTGTATAAGCAGATGAACACAATATGTATAGGTAAGCCAAAATCGAGGCCAAAATAATTTTACGAAATTCCCAATAACCTCTCCACATAGGGTAAGTGGGGGCAAGAGCGATTTTGGAGCAACTGCGCTATGACACAAATGTGAAATTACAGTGATAAGCCGATAAATGTTATTTGACATTCCGTACATCTCTTCAGTAATGGAGGGCAACAGCAAAATGTTAAATAGCCACTTTTGGTATTTACAGTAACAATTGAATAGCTTTTACAAAGCTATGGATTTACCTGGACTAATTATTAGAATACTGTTATGTTAAGTTGTCATTTTCTGCCCTTATTGAAGTTCCGTATTAAAAATATTTGTTTTTGTAATAAAACAAAATATATAGGTAATGTTTTTCTTAAATGTACTTCATTTTCTACAAGAAATTGTTCTGAAATCATTTAAGAAAAAAATGTTTGGTTGGCCCATTTGTCCCCGAAGCTACTACAAATCGTGTTAATGGACTGGTAGCGCATTTTGAAGGGAAATGCTTACCAGTGTATGCTTTTTCTTATTTTTTGCATAGAATTTTTAATGGGCAATTTTCATGCTTACTTCATTGCTTACATGTTAGATGTGATTGCGGATAACTAGAGGTAACCATAGTTGTGATATGATAGTTGTGATATATCAATAATAGCTTTTTATTATGAATATTAAAATGGGAAAACAACTTTAAAGTCAACTTAGTAAATTTTTTTGGTTCGTACTTACGCCTTTTCATCCCAAGTTTATTATTAAGAAAATTAAACTCTCATCTCTTCCACATATAAAAAGAAAATCTATCATTACATCTTGTATATGAGAAATAATCAAAAGAAAATTTTATTAAAAATTAGTGTTGCTTCCATTCATTATGTTGAAGACAACTGCTGCCGCTTGGTTTAGAATAGTAAACCAACATCAGCCCATGTATTGTCATCTAAGAAACAGAGTTCTGACCCGGCCTATTTAGGAATGAGGTTGTCAATGTTTGCCATCATGTTACTTCTGTACAATTCCCTGTTCATGCTGCCAACATACAGTGATGTAGTGACCCAGACCGACGCTACCCCAAACTATTATTGACCCACCTATAAGAGGATGCACTTCTTGAACATACCCAATATGCCTCGGAAGGTTTCTTGTTTTCCATATCTAAAATCGCCCCTAAATCAACTCAGATACCTAGACCGACCAGAATACAACTTTGTTCTATTTTGTCACTCATGTTGTCTATCTAGTGCCCATCTGACCAGGCCTTGTCGGTGGATGCGGCAAACAGAAATAATTACATTTGCTTGCGAATTCATTATGGAACCTCAATATACAGAGTGTAAAGTGCAATTTAGTAATGTTTACATACAGTATTTTAGTAGTATACTTGGGCCGCCCAACAGACGGAGTGATCACCCTGCAATCACGAGCTCTAGACGGGGCCACTATCAATTTAGGACGACAGAACCGCAGTGTTGCGCTTTCTTTAGACCCAACGAAGTCGCATCACTCCAATTTGGTCGTCATAAATTAATATTGGCCCCGCTAGAGCACGTTCTTGCAGGGTGATTACTCCGTCTGTTGGGCGGCCCAAGTATAGTTTGTTTTACCCAAACTTTTTGCTGTCTTGTTTTTATTCCACTTGACCTAGCAAATACTGTTTTCGTTTGTTTTCTGGGTCTCTGGATAGGTTAAATTTAATAATGTTATTAACGTTTTGTTTAATGAAGAATTTTCCTGTGAATATGTCGCACTGGCTGTCCCTTTCCCGGGTTTAGTGGATATTCAATGCAATCATATTCACTGGACAATTTTGACAGTTTTCTTGTAAAATAAAAAGTACACATTTACGCAAGAAATGTATTAGTTTCATACCTTAAACAAATTAGAAAATAAAATGAGCTTTTACTAAATTATCCACTAGGGTATGTTTGCCAAATAGTCCTTAACGTGTGACGGTTCTAATCTTCTAAAGCCAGCAGCATCACAAATGCCCACTTCGATATTGTCGGCAGTCATTTGACCCTCAAAACTTTCCTTCAATGTCAAAATTGCAGTATGAACAGCATCATCCAGTTCAAGTTCTTCACTGTACCTGTAAATATTATAAATTGATAATATGAAAAAAATTTTGGTTTATCATTAATTGTACCTCTTTTCTAAGAATGTTTTTCCATTGATAAAGTTCTTGCCCATGGCAGTGGCTTTCCATGCAAAATAGGCTCCTGATGGGTCACACTGGAATAAATATGGTCGATCATTATCCCAGCCACACACTAATAATGAAACTCCAAAGGGTCTGACACCCCCAGATTGTGTGTATTCTTGCATAACAGCAGCTACTCTTTGTACCAACTGAACAGTAGGTATCGACTCTTGATAAACTAAGTAATACTGCTGTGCCATTTTCCTAGCCTGTTTTACTAACAGACGGTAATCGGGGCCCATACCAGAATAAACCATTCCAATGTGTTGTGTAACCATTTCCACTTTATGTACGCTATGTTCATCGTATAATACAGATTTGTGTTTGTTCTCTGTCGCGATAACAACCCCGTTTGATGCTATTAAATGTAGAATTAGTATATAAAACAATACAATTTTTTCACATTACCTTTTATTCCCACTGAGGGTGCACCAGCAGCTACAGCAGCCAATGCATATTCGATTTGTACTAACTTTCCGGACGGGCTGAAAAATAATATAGGTTAGATTTCTAAATAATGAATTAGATTGTCCTCGGAAGTGAATATAATTCAGAGCTTCGCTTTAGCACCAAAACTGGTTATTTTTATTTACCTGAAAGTTGTTAGGGAAAAACTATAGCGTTCTGATGCCATGATTACTTGCAAAAGCAGAAGACGAAGACAGTTGACAGTTTCAGAAAATACAACAAATCATGTATGTCAACTGTCAAAAATTTGCCGGTAGAAAGAAGCAGAGATAAACAAATGTTACAGAAACTCTCTTTATCGACTCCTTAATTTATGAATACTTCGTTCGACTTCTCACCGCTGCATGTCGCCTACATACCTTCGAAGCGAACTCTTCTTGACGGCCGGCATAAAAAAGACTGATAAGCGCGAAAGGAAGGTTGGGGAAAATTAGTGAAAATATTATAGGGGATGCACAAATGCACATGAAACGAAATGTTTACTTGAGAGAAATCCCAATAAACAACTGATGATCTCTGTTGAACGAATAAGAGGTGTAACTTTCGCAATAAGGCTGCGATATACTAGCTGTTAGTCTATAAAGTGCTGCCACCTATCGCCCAAAAGTGTGATTAGGATTATGCAATATTTAGTCACAATCTATTATGATTGGTTTCTATCACAACTGCAAACTCTTCAGGCGGAACCTTTACAGCTTGGAATTTTCAAGGTTTTTTTTCCTTTAGCGGCAACCGAATAAATCTGGGAGGATTAGTCGGCGGTCCCATCTTTAAATTATTATTTTCTATTTAGAAATATGAGAATAATCTGAAGCGCCACCGCCATCTGCATTGCAGTGGCCACACTACTACTACTACTGTCAAACGTCCAGTTTACTGTGCATCTCGGCCATATATTCACAAAATGGAGAGATTGCAATAAAATTTTAATTCCAACACGTCGGTTGAATGAAGCAACGTATCAAGACGTTGTTGGTCGAAAATGAATAAGGAATAATTAACTTAGACAACCCTACTTTCTAATTACGATAAATATATGTACAAATAGTAAAAAAGGTGTCGAGTTTATGACGGTTTTGTGTCAGATTTTTCAATAATTTGAGGGAAATTTACTTAAGGGGAACGAAAAATATTACTATAAAAGTAGTGCGAGTCTTTTTTTTTACTTAATGCCCTATCTACTTTAATTTCAGAATGGTGTTGGAATAAAAATGTGTCTACATGTCCCGTTTTTAGTGCTCAAATTTCGCACCCATAAGGTGTGGTCGTTTCGTCGACATTATAACTATATAGATGTCCCATAACTCGACCACCTCCTTGAATAAGGGTATTCTTCATGAAAAAGTAAGTGTATAAAGTGACAATGAAAAAGTCCCAAATATTGCACCCTTACTGCAGCTACAGCTAACCCGTTGATTAGAAGTTTATGGGTTTATTAGCATTTTTTTCAAAATTTAGAAATGTGGATTTTCGAAAATGTTCTTTTGAAGTAAGATATTTATGACTTTCTGGCATTTTCAGTTATACTCGTAGATACTGAAAATGGCTATCAACATTCTTATTTTAAATGGAACACCTGTGTATATGATCACATTTTTGAAATCTATGCTAAATTCTAATAAAATTTTGTCATCTAGTACAATCTCTTTCTAAACTTAAGACTTTTTGGGATATTATTTCTTTTTAATTCTCGATTTTGTACGCCCTTTTTAAAATGTTAGTCACCGACTTTCTTAATATATTCTTAATTATGTTGCCCATTTCTTTGGTCACCAGGGTTTATGTACATATTTAAAAATAAGAAAAGGTTGATACCTAGGTGGGTGTTCTATTTTTAATGGTACATACATAACAATAATTCAATTTGCGATTCATAAATAATTATATGCCACAATGAATAAAAATGTTAAAAATGTTTGGCTCAGTTTGTAATTACTGACAAGTTCTTATACTCGGACGTACAGAGGCCGACCCTGGCGCATGCTGTTTGAGTTGCCAGGCGCAAATATATCTGGAGAGATAAAATATAAATAAAGTGAAGACAAAAGGAAAGGTATGGGTGGAGGGATAACACCATATGGAGTAGAGTGGAGAAGAACCTGGAGGAGAGGGGAGGAGGTATGGAGTGGATGAAGCATTTGCAGAGGAAGAGAAATGAAGGATCATAGTTTTGTATAATTGTATAGGTGTAATGGTGCATATATTGAAGTCCTAGATGGGACACAATAAAATCTAATCTAATCTACATATGCGCCATTTAGGAAATATGTCACTATGAAGTAAACGGAACGAAGCGCGATTGCATAAGTCATTATATCGAAAAAAATGTCAATTCTTGAGAAAAAAGTCAATATATTGTGAAAAAGTCAATCGGTGCTATTCAGGATTCAGCTTGACTAAAGTCAATATTGAAAAGTTGACGTTTAAATGACAATTGTCAGACATTTGAGGTTCATTTCAACTATTGCTATTCTATTACGGTTGACAACTTTCAACCTTGACTGAGACTTGACAAATTAGTCAAGTGGCTCTGAGAAATTTCAAGATTGACTTTATTTCGATTCACAACCATATTTTTAATTGATTTGCTAACAAGAACTTGAAAAATGTTAATTGAAACTGAGCAAGTGCTTAACCCCACTTGCTAATTGACATAAATCTAAGGTTATGACAAGTACCTATGATGTGATGTGTTGGTAGTGCAGCACAAAATAGAAAGATGGATTTAATGTTCGCTCAAATATTTAGAGAAGAATTGCAAAGGTAGTAAAAAATAAAAAGTGTATGTGACTGATGTGGAATTATGGTGATTCTTGTTTTAGATTGGAGATAAATCGTTCCAAAAGAATTTTGAGAGACTCTAGTGACCCCTTTAATATCCCCTATGGGCTATTTAAGGGTCTGTACAGAATATCTAAAGATATGGGGTACCAGTTGCTATTGGAATTAGGACCGCATATGAGAGACGGGCAGCGGAATTCTAATATTCCTAAAGCCATAAGAGTAATATTCACCATAATTTAATATTTTAAGAGTAAAACTTATGTAGACATTTCAAACTTTTTAGGTGTTTACAGCCTTACAATATATGTCACAAGGTTCTTATCAAAAAGGTTTGGGACAGGACTTCTTGTGCAGTATGTCTCAAAGTTCAGTGAGCCGATGTATATCTGAAGTAACGGACATTATTGCAGAATATCTGGGTCACCTTATTCATTTTCCAACTACCGTTGAAGAAAAAAATGAAGAAAAGGAGAGGCAAGCAGCTGAGCACACAAAAATTGTAGGAAATTAAGATAAGGTTTGTATTTTAGATTTATGAATGTAGCAAATGGGTTTCCTGGAATAATAGGCTGCATTGATTGCACGCAGATTAAGATTCATGCACCAAACCATGATGATCCCGACCAGCCTGGTATAATATATTATTGCAGGAAAGGCTTTTATAGCCTCAATGTTCAAATTGTAAGAAACCCGTAATTACAGTAGTTAGTGTTTTTTTGAAAAAATATTCATAGGTATGCAATGCACAGGCAAAGATACTAAGTGTGAATGCTAGGTTTCCTGGATCAAGCCATGATGCAGCCATATGGCAAACATCTCAAGTCAGGACACATCTTATGACCAACAATGAAATTAATACTTACTTACTGGGTGGGTATGAAATAAGTAGAGGAGATAATGAGTTAAATAAACACATTTTAGGTGATTCAGGTTATCCCTTAGAGCGATGGTTGCTGACACCAGTACTTAGGCCAGCAAATGAGCATGATCGAAATTATAATTTTGCTCAAAGATCAGTGCGCAATGTAATTGAGCGTTGTAATGGACTTTTAAAGCAGCGTTTTAGATGCTTAAATAAGCAAAAAACACTCCATTACCAGCCAGAAAGGGCTGCAAAAATTATTTACTCATGTTCAATATTACATAATATTTGCATCGACAGAAATGAAGAACTGGATGGTAAATATTTACCTAATATATATAATTGTATGATTCTCTTGATGATCAAGCACCTGCAGTGTTTTTGAAAGACGTTTCACTGCAGATACTTGAATAATTAATGAAAGATTAATTTTTTGATTTTCCATTGGTGTAGAAAACAGTGATGATGAAGATAACCATGAAGATAACGATGAACAAGCAGGACACCTTGATAATGCTAATGGTCGAATTGTTAGAAATGCAGTAATACAGAACTATTTTTGAACGAGTAATTAGTAACTGTTTCATCTCAAAATGCATATATTTTATTTCAGTTTTATTTAGTGATGGGAATAATCGAGATATTTCAATAATCGACTAATTCGATTATTGCATCTCGATTATTCCCAACATTAGTTTTATTGCGCAAATAAAACTAATTGTTAAGAGAAAGTCTGTATTTTTTAAAACTTGCAAACAAATAAAAGAGTAAAATATTTCACAGTACTATATTCTTCATTTTTTCACTCTTGTTTCTACTGCAGTTTTCAAATTATTTATGGCACTAAGTACATTTTTTAGAGCTTCAACGACTTTTTCAAACATGCTTATTAGGACTAACATGCTGTATTTAATTTCGTATATTGTTAGTTGGGATGTTTGCTCTAAAAAGGTTTACATTCACAACTTATTAACCAAAACCTAAAGAGTTACCTAGTGCAACAGGCCAAATATTTTTGAAAGGGCGTCTTTTTATTTTAAACGAAATTGGAATTGAAGGACTCTTTCTTTTTGTAAATCCAAGTTCCTTTACATTTGGGTTTCCATAAAGCAAATATTTGGAAATGAGTCCTAAAAGCCTTTTCTCTAACTCTGTTTGATAGTCATTTGGAGCAGGTCCTCCTCCTGTCATTTCCTGCTCCATATAAATTCTACGAGCTTTTGCTTTTATTTTACACTCCCATTCCATAAACACCTTTTTTTCATAAAAGGGGATCATTTATTTTAGTTAGTAGGAAACAAATACAAATTCACACTATAGGACTTTCTCAAAATGGCCCAGTTTAGTATACCGTTTACACTGATGATTAAATACACTGAATCTGCTGAATAACACAGGTTCTCATAAGTTTCTGTATAACATAAACACATAATAGTAAATGCCAACGGAACTAAACTGGAGTATTACATAGTCCCTTACCTGCATCCACTGCTGTTCATTCTTGGAAGGACCATCTTCCGAATTCAATTTTTCGCACAGTTTGTGGAAATCGCCTGCCGTTCTTTCCATTTTGTAATCTAGGTACAATTCATATTGTTGTGGAGTGGTTTTGGGCTGTCTTTGACCTAATACAAACCAAATAAAAGTACTTCTGGGAATAATATAAAATCAAACTTTTTATTTTAAGTAGGTATTTAACAAAAAATCTCGCAAAAAATTTACATATTTTAAATTCTAACAAAAATAAAGGTAAATTCATTCCCTTAATTCTTAAGATTTGTTTGCGCTAAAAGCAATTGCCAGGTTGTTAATTGCTGTTGCAATTGCATTTAAGGCACCGGCAATCTTTACGAACCCTGATTTTGTTGCATCGGTGTGTCCCACCATCATTTCTGAAACGGGCGATTCATTAGACAACAATAATTGAAATTCACTTATAAATATCTGGCATTTTTTAACCATATTTAACATTAACATTAAGAACAAAAACCATTTAAATTGTAAACGAACTTACGTCCTGGAGTAAGTCTCACTCTCTGTTTGTTCTTTTTAGATTTGGCAACTGTTTCGGGTGTTGAGGAATCAAGTTCATTCAATGGAGTATTTCCATGCTTTTCCAAGCCTTCTTCAAAATGCATCGATTCATTTACCACTATCTGCTCGTCTGTTACAACCTCGATTTCTTGCAGGTCAATCCACTCCTGTTCAGCCTCCTCGCCTCCCATTTCTCCTTCTCCAATAATCTGGACTTCATGTTTAGCAGTTTCTGACTGAAGTTGTGGTTGAATCTCAAACCCCTTTTCCATTACTTTAGCTACACCTAGAGCAACTGTGTTAAGTGCTGCCAATTTCGCACATTTTTTTTCCAGTTCTGCCAGTGTTTCACCTTTTCGCAGTTTCATTCGAATGTGAGACTTCCATTCGATGTAAGCCTACAAAAGCAATACCTAATTACATTTTTAATACTTATAAGCATTTTTAATACTATACTTTTTTCCATGCATCTGCTGTTTTAACAGCCCCCCCTACCGCATTCACATGTTGAGCTAGAGCTTCCCAAGCCACTTTCATAACATCCGGTGTTCCTTTAGACGAACGTAGATTTTCATCCTTTTGAATGAAATTCAGCATACTCATTAACTGATCAGAAGTGGCTTTTTTACCTCTGCCCTTCTTGCCAACTTCCTTTAAGGGCGGAGTTGGCATATCCATTACAAGTGTGCTGCTCTAAAATTTCGTACACACATTAATTTAATTCTCGAATAAAAACATATGAACTAATAGCTACATGTGGTAGGAGATACTTACTTTGCTTCCTACCGGCGACAACACAAATTTTTAAATTTCTGCCACAAACTACACCAAATAGCGGGAAAACAAAAAAAAAGTTAGGTTAGAACCACAGAACTGACAGGTCGAAACGACCTACTCAACGTTGCCACATATAAACTATTGAAATAAGTCAACCTCAAAAAATAACTTGACCTAGCATATCAATACCGATTAGTGAATAGCAAATCTCGTCAATGTTGAAATGAAAACAAGAAAGTCAACTTGAAAACATCTCAACATTGACAAATTTCAATAAGTTCCTGAATAGCACCGAATAATATATCGAGAAAGTCAACATACCTATTGATAAAAAAGCCAATATATTGAGAAAGAAGGCAATATATTGAGATTAAAAAAGAAAAATCTGGTGACACTAGGGAGCTTTCGTAAATTCAAACCTTTTAACTATGCACTAGAAAAATTTTACATTTCCAACTTGAAGAATGGCTTAATAATCTATTAGATTAGAAAGGCTGTTTTTCGCCTGAAACTGAGCGCTATAACCTCAATGTTTGCGTTCAGACAGAAAGGTAATATTTGTTCCTTCCTAATAAATTAATGCGGGCATATATTATCATAGTTAGGTGCTTACTTGAAACTTAAATTACTTTCTTGTCACTCGAAAATGAAACCAAAAGCTATCGGAGAGGTGGCGGTTTAATTCTGCGAGTAAATACATTATTTTCTGCGGCATTAATAAATCCTTGAAAATATTAGTCATAAATTTGAATTATTTTCTGAGTTTGAACATGAGTGATACTGACTCGTTCGAGCAACTATACTCCTCGAACAAATATCCCGCCAGGCACTGAATTATAGAACTAAATTCAGATTACGAGATATCACAGAATGCGATTCCACTTAGCTGGTATTGAAACATTCATAACGAAGCCGGTGGTCCGCAGGTTTTTGAATCATTTTGTTGGCAACATATTTCGCAGATGTATTTATACTTGGGCCGCCCAACAGACGGAGTGATAAACCTGCAAACATGAGCTCTAGACGAGACCACTATCAATTTATGACGACCGAACCGCAGTGATGCGTTTTCTTTAGACCCAACGATGTCGCATCACTTCAATTCGGTTGTCATAAATTAATATTGGCCTTGCTAGAGCACGTTCTTGCAGGGTGATCACTCCGTCTGTTGGGCGGCCCAAGTATAGAACATTTTTGCATGAAAAAATTGAAAACTAGATTGCACTTGTCATTCGCAGGAAACAATACCTATTCGTCCCATCTTATGGTCCGCGAGATCCCCCGATCTCAATCTATTAGACTTTTTTGTTTGGCGTTTCGTTAAAGCGTTGATTGAGAAGGACTTCTCAATCAACGGTTAAAGTTAAAGGAAAAGTTTATGCTGCGCCTCCACCAACTGTTGGCGAAGTTACGAGGGGTCGTTTTTATATTCCCGGACTAGCCATGAAAACAAAAGACTAAAGCAGCAACAACTATTTATTTTTGAATATAGTTTCCTTGCTTTTGAATACAGGTATTACACCGCTTAAATAACATCTTCAATCCGTTGTAAAAATATTCATTCGGTTTCTCCACAAAATGGTCCTCAACAGCTGTAATAAGTTCGTCATTGTCTCCCTGAGTGTTTTCTTGAGATTAGGAAACAGAAAATAGTCACTAGGTGCTAAATCTGGACTATAAGGCGGGTGTTCAATTTCTTCGAAGCCACAATCAGCAACAGCAGCTTTTGCAAGTCTTGACTTGTGCACTGGTGCATTGTCATGGAGCAACAAAACACCTCCCGGCAGTTTTCCGCATCTTTTCACTTTAATTGAATCTCTGAGGCGATGCATTAAGCTTGAATAATACTCTCTCGTTATTGTTCTACCTCTCTCCAGATAATCAATCAGCAAAATTTCCTGACAGTGCCAAAAAATTGTTGCCATTATTTTTCCTGCCGAAGGGGTGATCTTAAACTTCTTGGGAGGGCTGGAGCCCTTAACATGCCATTGCATCGACTCTTGTTTCAATTCTGGATCATAATGATGCACCCACGTTTCATCGCCAGTGACAAGTCGGTCGATAATTAAATCTGGTTCATCTCCACAAAGCGTCAAGGATTGTTCACACGCCTCTACCCGAACCTGCATTTGGAATGGCGAAAGCATTCGCGGAACCCATCTTGCACTAACCTTTGTCATTCCAAGGTACTAGTGGAGAATTCTGAAAACCGTGGTTTCTGAAACTCTCAGTAAAGCTGCTAATTGCCGCTTCTTCAATCTTGTATCCTCCAGTACCAAACACTTGGTTTTTTCAACAACATCTGAAGCGATCACGTCAACAGGGCGACCTGGGCGGGGATCATCATCCAATGATTCTCGACCATTTTTAAACAGTTTTGACCACTCGCAAATAGTTGACTTAAAAGGACAATCATTCCCGTACACAACCGACATTTCTTCCAGAATAATTTTTGGAGTTTTTCCTTGTCTGGTAAGGAATTTTATAACAGCCCGATATTCGATTTTATTCATTTTGATGCACGACAACACAAACTGACAGTTGTTAATGAAATTAAACATGTTCCAATTGTTCTGTAATTTGGCATACACGTTTCCAAAGCATATGTGATTAGAAAAAAAATTAATGGAAAATTGTCTCAAAATTTAAAACTGCCCAGTCCGGGAATATAAAAATGGGCCCTCGTAGGAATAGAATTGATGCGGCCGTATTAGAAATCACTCCGCAAGAACTTGAACGTGTGATGCAACTATACCAAATGTTACAACTGTGTTTTCAAACAGACGGTTTTCAGTTCGAACAATTATTATAAATTAACTTTGATCCAACATTCACGGGGTATTTAAAACAATAAATTTGTTCATAAGAAATAATTTCTACTCTTATTAATTAATTAATTAGTTAATTAATTAATTTTATTGAATTTTAGATTTATCTCAGAGTCTTGGAGGACTCGTTTCTGAGAGTTTTATTTTCTTCCAAATAAAAGTTTAACACTGTATGTAGACTTTCCAACTTTAAGTTGGCTCAATTTAGTAGATAAATGTAACATTATATTTACAGGACATCCTTAGATACTCACTGACCCAAGATGGATCTTCCAACATAAAATTCTAGATGACTTAGCGTAAACTTAGCATCTCCTTTGATTATTGTTGCAAATTAAATTATTATTAACGAATAATATGAACTTCCAATACAACCCTTGTAAATGTCTGACTGGATTTGCATAACTCCAGATTATGAATAAATCTTCGTATATCAAACCAGTGAGACATAATTGCTACAGCTTAGTTCACATTACAATATCTGAGATGCAAATCAGCATATTTCCCATTGTTCTAGCATTAAACTGTATGACAGATTACGCTTTCAGTTTAATCATTCGCCGAGAGACCACCTCCAGTTTATTCAGATTGCAGCTTTTGAGATGAGCACATACTCGCTGTAGATATCTATAAACTCACCTATTATACTGAGTTCTTCTGAAAACTGGAGACAATGTGTTCACCACAATAAAAGCGTCTTATAAACTGCTGGTCTTGCGGATGCATTATTTTCGTCTCGGTTAATACCATATTGCGGATTCCACATCTGTGGGGAAGCAGTGTGAATATTGCAGCACAGAGAGTGCGGGAAGCGGGAATTTCCACGCAATTGTTGAAGATTTAAATGCACTTTTTCATAACAAAGAATTTTCATTAAATACCCGTCAGGACATGGCTGAAATTCGTATAGCAAATGACTAAGTAATACCAAAGATTGTGTGGCAAATGTGAGAGAGAAGATGAGACTGAAAAAATGAAATGCGTATCCAGAGAGTACAAAAAGGTGATGTGCAGAAAATCAGGAAATGATGGTTAAAATTTATTAAAGAAATTCAATGAATTGATCCTGAAAAACAAATGTTTTTATAAAATTATACATTACAAATTATTTATATCTTTTGTGTCACAATGTATTGAAAAATATTACTTTACAAAATAAATAGAAATAACGGAACAAATCGAATGCCTTAAGGGTGGGATTTATTAGCTGTTAAATAGTAATTCTGGATAAACGTATATAAAGGTCTGCCACCTATCGCCCAAAAGTGTGATTAGGATTATGCAAAATATAGTCACAATCTATTATGATTGGTTTCTATCACAGCTGCAACCTCTTTAGACGGAACACCTACAGCTTGGAATTTTCTAGGTTTTTGTTTTGGCGGCAACCGAATAAATCTGGGAGGATTAGTCGGCGGTCCAATCTTTGAATTATTATTTAGAAATTAGAGAATAAACTAAATACCGACTGCATTGCAATGGCACTACTATTTTTAACTTTAGTCGACTATACACTAATAAACGTCCAGTTTAATGTGCATCTCGGCTATATGAAAACAAGATGGAGAAATTGTAAAATGATTTTTATTCCAACACGCCGGTTCAACCAAGTGACGTATCAAGACGTTCTTGGTCGAAAATGAATAACGAATAATTAACTTAGACTTAGACAATCCTACTTTCTAATTACGATAAAATAGTAAATAGTAAAAAAGTTGTTGAGTTTATGACGGATTGTTTCAATAATCTGAGAGAGATTTATTTAAGGCGGACGAAAAATATTACTATAAAAGTATACTTTGTATAATGAATCTTTGCGCGTGTATAAAATTAGTTAAGACATACGCGTCTACTGCTAGCCCGTACCATTTCTTAATATAATTGTAGCGACGTATGTCATTTGGTTGTAAGACATACGTCGTTCCCAAACACTTTTATTTTTTTTGTAAATACAAAGTACAACTTACAAATACTTTTCTGCCGAATGAATTTACCGCAGAAACTAAAGCCATAGTTTTTTAAAACTTTCCGCCGACGCAATTGCGCTGACGGACTGGACTCCGTCGACGCACTACGCTGGGGGACTTTGCTGAAATCAAACCTGCATAATTTGGTTGTTGCTAAGTTACACCAATAAAAAGCTGAAAATTTTCTGCCGTTCAAACAGCGACAGATTAAAATACAGCAAACGGAATTCCGTCGACGCAATTCCGTCGACGGAAAGTTGTTAAAAATCAAGGCTTTACGTTTGTTCGTATGCAGTCCACACAGATGTATTTAGTTTTTTTTGATCAGTCAAACCTCAAACACCAAAAAGAATAGATAGATAACGAAAGCTGTTGTAAAAGACGATAGACGACTAGCCAGGTTAGATGTCAGTTGTCAGGCGTTGGCGTTGCCGCCATCCAAGTAAAAGTGCGAGCGCATGCTAAGCTAAGTTGCCAATTCGTAACGCAATTTTATTTTCGCTGCTGCCAGATTTGTTATTTTTATGGGAAAAATGATTTTATTTATAGTGATTGAGTGCTCCGCAAAATCCGGGACGTTTCCGGGACGTTTACTCTTGCGGGACATTTTGGTCAAATCCGGGACAGTCCCGCAAAATCCGGGACGAATAGTCACTTTAGTAACTGTTAAATTACCATATTTATATCTGTACCTAAGCAAAATAAAAACACACGCCACTGCTTGACAATACACTCGACCTTGAAATGATTTGTGCCATATGTAAGCAGTTGTGACGCACGCGCAAAGATCCATCATACAAACTAGGGCGAGTCTCTAAGTTGATATTTTATTGATAAATCTTTTTTTATTTAACGCCCTATCTACTTTAATTTCAAAATGGATTTGGAATAAAAATGTGTCTACGTGTCCCGTTTTTAGTACTCAAATTCCCCAAAAACGACAACCAAATCTGACCTTATTCATCAAGTTTATTAAATTGTGGAAGGTGCTCTTACCGAATATATTCGTTAAATGAAATATAGCAGAAGGGGGTATCTACGTTTGGATAACAAATGGTTGTTATTTTTCAGTAGTTCAAAACAAAAATTTGTGGAAGAATCCTCTGTCAAAAATGCTGTTGTAGGCTTTCGCAGCGATTGTTCTAACGGTCTCATTGGTTTCCGGGTAATTGGTTGGACGCTTATCATGGACCAAATATTTCTAAACCTTGACAAAAAAGTTTCGTGCCTATAGCATCCTTGTGATCTTGTCTACATATATTGATGAGACTAGGTGATGCATTGGTACTAATGTGGCTGAACAGGATCGATACACCACATTTCTGCACACGAGTCATTGATTTGAGGGAGAGTAACTTCCAACCTGACCATTTAGTCTACAATAGAAAGCTTAGGGAATCGATCGAAATCCACAAACAGCTCTTAAATGTTCATGCCGACAGTGGCTTCTACCTTCAAAGTACATACATGGAAAGATGTAATCAATCACCCGAATCCGTCACACTCCACGGTAATCGCTCATCCAAATCATTCCCGATTGACTCACTATTCTCTATGTACGCAGTCTTCTCCCGGAAGCCAATTCCTTAGTCAAACAGCTCGGTGCTTATCTGCTAATCCTGGAAAATAAAATAAAGATAAAATGTCAGGATTCATCCAAAAATTAAGGCAGTCCTTAACAGAAGTTAATAATAACATCCGAATATAGTCTGGCAAACTTCGGTAGCCTACAACTTCCTGGAAAATCGAGAATTAAAATTTATTGCTAAGTTTTACTAGACATGATAAAAGGGGCAGAATAATTCATATTTTTGGCAATATCAGCTCCATCAATTTCCCGGTCTAGGTCTAGTCCCAACATAGCGCACTTAATTGGAAGTTGGTATTCATTACACCCAGGTTTAGGTAGAATAATTTAATTCTTGTAAAATCTACCCCAATCTACGTGAAGAATTTTCAATAAGCCTACTAGGAGGAGTCGCGCTTAGAGTTGTCCACTAACCCGTAAATCCCTTGCGAAATTAATATAATGGTCCTTCCCTGGATAAAGGTAAAGCACTTTATAAATTGTAGACCCTTTACTTTAAGTAGGACATATAAAATCTGCAGCTACCGTGAACTGTGTATCATATGACGACATTATATTCTTAAAGTAATATTGACTTATTACAAAAAGATACCAGAATTTCAGATTGAACATTATAATTTTGGAATGCACACACTTAAATCAACTCATTTATAGGTTTTCTTATTTTATTGCCAACCGAAGCCTGCGGGTATTTACCTTTTCATAAACTGAAGCCAAAGCTACACCCTCTGTGTTCATTAGACTAAGTACTTAAAATTATTATCGACCCAGAATTCAATAAACAGCTTACACGTGAAACAAAGGCCAAAAGTGAAATACTTACTCAGCAAGACTGATTTCTTTAAAGTTATAAATTTGAATGTGTCTTTCATTTTTTAAACCTGTAGTTCTATAGAGTGAAATTGTAACTGTATAGGTATGGCATTTTTGCGTTGGTCAGGAGATTATATTCTGAGCATTTTTATATTTCTTTTCTAACCCTTACATCAAGGAAATTGTAACATTTTATATGAACATGGAACAGTGAAAGAGATGAGTAAAGGAAATCTCCTTGCACACTATAGAGTATTTACAGAGTTATGGGGGAGGCTTTAGTTTGCATGGGCCGGAAAAATAATCAAAAATAAGAGGTTAAACGGAAGCAAATACCCCCTCCAACTCGCCTTGACCCGCTGCAGTAGAAGAGCTTTCGTTTAAAATCTAGCGTTTACTATTTTCCGACCAAAAAATAAACTACAGATTTTCAATGGCTACATGCATTGTTGTGGTCGAGAACTGCAAGTAACGGATATAATAAAGCTAATTGTCGAAAATGCGTATAGGGAGTGCATCATTTCAACCCCTTTTATGAACGCCATTGTCCAATATGCAATCTCAAAAATTCGTGTTGACAGAACCGTGATTGACGACCAGGGTCACCATAAAAATAAAAAATAATGATAATGTTCAGGACGCAACTTGTTTATGAGTTATTTATGTGCTGCGATATATTTATGTGCGTGTCAAAAACAGGTTTCAATTTTCCGGCACACGATCCGCCTACAGACGCCGTCAAATACCAGCGACGCTTATGATTGATGCCCATCGGTGGTCAGCTCCATCGAAGAGCATCTGCGGAAGGCGGTCGTCAATTATCACACATCTGAACTCGAATTAATTGCGATATCATAATTTGAACGTCAAGTCAATTAGTGTGAGAAATTATTGTTTCAGAGTCTGTAAGTTATGAATTAACTGTAAAATTTTACCCTGAAATCTCTGTGGAGTGTAAACTAATTTAATCTATGTAGTTCTGGAATCAGGTAAACTAGAAATAAAATGTACAATACGGAACTAAACATTTTCGCCAAGAATGCAGTGGCGGGTGGGTTTGGTTTACTGGATCTTATTCACAGCAGTCTACCTACTTAGATGTTACAAATTAATAATTAAAATCACATACTTTAGGGACTTCAAATTTGATTTTTCCGAACCAATCAGCATCGGTACTTTTGGCTAACATAGCAACTAATGCTGCATTCTTAACGCGAACGAAGTTTAGGCATATAGGTTAGATTCAGATTCCGAATTTGCTCAATCGCCGAACTAACAAAATTTAATCAATTGTCGAAATTATGGTGCTGTTAGGTGTGATCTGACCGACTGGTTGAGCGATTAAGCAAATTCGGCATCTGAGTCTAGCAAAATACATCAACAAAATGTATTAAAAATTAAGGCTCAATCAAGTAATCGGCTCTGGGTGGCCGTCGATAACTGAAAGATCCGAATATATCCTCAACTCTTTTCAGTTAATGTCAACTTGTAGGTCCTAAAGCACCAATACATTTTTCATCAGTTCACGTAATAAATTGTTGATTAAACAGAAAATTACTTTGCGTACTACCCATATGTACATATAACAAATTATTTTATTGACCGGTTTCAAGATTACAACGATCTCCTCATCAGAAACATTTCTGATATAACAAATTATTTTATTGACCGGTTTCAAGATTACAACGATCTCATCATCAGAAATGCTTCTGATGAGGAGATCGTTGTAATCTTGAAACCGGTCAATAAAATAATTTATTATACATATTGGTAGTACGCAAAGTAATTTTCTATTTAATTCAGAAATCAGAAATATTTCTGATGATGAGATCGTTGTAATCTTGAAACCGGTCAATAAAATAATTTGTTGTACATATTGGTAGTACGCAAAGTAATTTTCTATTTAATTATGGATTTCTACCAAATAGTGAAGGAAGAAAATATTGACTACATAATAGAACATGCACTCGTTGATGGTTAAGTGAAAAATAAACTAGCAAAGATTGAAGGTAAGTCTGGAAAAGCAGGAGCATCGAGTCTCCCATATTCGTATTCTCATATTCCTTAAATTATCTAGCCGAATTAGACCCGAACTTTTTATTTTGTTTGGATAAATTTCTGTTTTGCAAACTCAATTTTGCTGCCTGACGGCAAAAAAGTTTCGTTCAAAAGAGACATTTATCCGGCAAAATAAATAGTACTCGTCAAATTATGTACGATAATTGAATTCATATTTACCTATAAAATCTCATAAGACGTGATGATTTTTTCAGAATGGCAACGGAAAAAGTTAACCCTAAGCCCTGGTTTTTAAGAACTTTCCGCCGACGCAATTGCGCTGACAGACTCCGTCGACACACTGCGCTGGGGGCACAGAACACCTGGGGGACTTTGCTGAAATCAAACCTGCATAATTTGGATGTTGCTAAGTTACACCAATAAAAAGCTGAAAATTTTCTGGCGTTCAAACAGCGACAGACTTAAAATACGGCAAACGGAATTCCGCCGACGGAAAGTTGTTAAAAACCAAGGCTTAACAGCGATAATTATGTTATTTACCTACCTTTTGTTACCATGACGACTTTGCAAATTTCGTATTTTTGATTGTAAAATGTTTAAAAATCGAGTCTCCCATATGTGTATTTTCTGTAGTAATACAATAAGTGGTCTGGAATTGTCGGAAATTTTACGAAAGCTGTAGCGTTGCTTGGTAGCCACGAGTGTAAATTTGACAGTTAAAAGATCACGAGCGCGTGACGTGAGTGGTCTTCTGTCAAATTTACACGAGTGGTTAGTAAAAGCAACAGCTTGTGTAAAATTACCTAAAAATTCCAGACCACGAATTGTATTTAACAAGATTATTTTTTGAATCGCAGCAAGGTAGTTCAAAACGAAATTTTATTTCAATTAATTCACATACAAAGAAATGTGTTGGGAATATTTGACGTTTGCCAGGTACTAAAGTAACTAGATTATGTATTATAAATGCACCTACAAATTCGCAACTATGGCAACTTATCAACAAGCAAAATTATCGAAAAAATTACCGAAATAATACGCGTTCTATATCCTGTTTATTGAACAGATGCAGTAAATGACATTTGTGGGAGTGACTTGATTGCGCAGTACAGATTGCGCAAAAGTCAGCTTCACATGCTGCAAATTAGAAGACCTAGTTTAAAACTGTTGAAGAACTTGAACAATAAATGTTACGAGAATTTCAAAAATGTGAAATAAAAATATAATAATTACTTCAAAAAATTTTAGGTATAACAAAATAACACATATCTGTCAAAAGTTTATTTATTATTAGTACATTACCTGCCGCTTTTGCAGTAAATGCGACGTTTTCGGTCTTGATGTTGTCACTTGGTTTAGTAAACCAAAGAGTTGTCAGGGTTTTGGTGAGCATAAACTTTATAAATATTTAAAATTCGCTCCTTGCCTTCAATTGAAAAACAGGACCTATGGCTGACAGCTGGCAACTTTTTGACGGAGAAAGAAATACTTGCTTATCCAAAATCAGTTAATACTTACAGTTGTTATTCGTATTTTTCCTAATGTATTCACAAAATTCAATGAACTAATCAATGCAAGTACCTATTGAAAAATTCTATATTATAAACTGAATGGGCATAACAGTAAATTCAGTGACAACGTCAAAATGACAGATCGGTTTTGTTCAGTCAAGTTATTTATCTAGGAGTAGAGCTGTGTAAAATCGGTCTACCAATGGTAATTTTCTATTCAAATTTAGCGCTCATTTGTGGGAGGAGTTTTTACTGAATCTGTTCGTTAAACAGAATATAGACCCAAATGAAATGTTCCTGTTGGTCAATTTGACGATGAAAAAAATAATCATATTCATTCAATTATCTAGTCGAATAATTAGAGTCGAGATTTTTATTTTGTCTGGATAAATTCCTGTTTTGCAAACTCAATTTTGTTGCCTGACGAAAATTTGACTTATAAAATGTCAAGAGCGCTCAGGTTTCGCCTTCGATCTCTTATTGGCTGACAGTTTTTCTCGTCAAATTGCCTGGCAACAAAATTTCGTGCGGAACAGAAATGTATCCAAAATAAAAAACTCTCGTCTAATTGCATACAACAATAGACCGAATATAATCGCCGACTTCTGTAGGAAATTTAATTCTCTATTTTAAGATCGCATTATTCGTATTTTTTACAAGTTACGAGCTCACTCTGCGATCGGTGAATCTGTACAACGTTGCGTCCGTCCTAATAAACGGTTTACGTTTGTTGGTATTTATTGTACACATACGCATATGCCCTGACTAGATATCGTTTCTTCCTGAGTCGGTTGACTGAAAATGTTTTAAACGTGCAGGTCTGTAAGTCATAAATTGAAGTAAATTTTGACGTACTTAATTTTCTTCAACATTTTCAACTGTCCCGAATGTGTTATCTGAAACATAAAAGCTGAACGGGGTTAATTATTTCCCATCGATCGATGTACAATAAAATTAGCTCCTTTATGATTTTAATTAATTTTAATCGACTTTAACTGGAAACGTACTGGATAGACATTTTGTGCAGTTATTGAAGCAGTTCGCACCTGCCTGCCTTCATTAGACTATAAAAATGGTCTCCAGATTGAACATTAAGGTAAGTACAGACCTGAGCAAATTTACGCACACGAACAGTGTACGCGCACGAACGTTCGTGCCTGTGATTTTATTTGTTTACGTTCATCTTGACATGCCTGCGCGCACGAACGTGATCCAGTTGTTCGTGTGATTTCACGAAAATATGGCTGACATAGCTCCTGCTCATTTTTTGGATTCCATAAAATGGGAAATTTTTCGTATCCATCAATTAATTGGATTAAATTTTCTGTCGTCCACTCCATTCCTTATAAACCTGCTTGTATAAGTACTTCTACATCGACAACTAAATAAGAACTGACACGACCGATGTTTTTCCGTCCAAACTGCGCGCACAATTTCCTTTGAGCATGGCACCGAGACCGACAAGCAACGGATCGCGTGCGTGTTATGCGCGCACGAATAATTTGTGCGTGCGAACCAATTTATCAGCGTCCACATTCGAGCATTCATACGCGCAAACTGTTCGTGCGCGCAAATTTGCTCAAGTCTGTACCCACCTTTAGACATTACCATACTACCTATCTATAACATTTGAAAGCGTAAATTTGTTTTACCTGAAGTATGTAGCCTGTAGGGGTTCTCGGAATGATGAACTAAAGAATTTAAAATACAGCCTTCTGTAAGTGTTGCTTATACATACCGCGATAAAGGTAATACGAATGGACACAGGGTACGGAACAGCACAAGCTGCTGCAAAGTTGGATGACAACAAGAGATTTTACAGAGAAATTGATTTTCGAAAAAATGTATCATTGTATCCTGAATCAAGTAGAGATATGGTTCTAAGCGATCAAGCAATTTTAAAGCATTGTGTAGGTTAGCTCAGGATTGGAAAGTATGGAGGTACGTGGCCAACCAGTCTTCGGACTGAAAACTTTATGATGAACAGGAACAATAATTGACCACCGGCACTTACTTCTTGTAGTCTATGGCCGGCATCGGTGTACAGCAACCAGTCATACAACGCAACGACAGGTAGATAGACGTGCATCGGTTCTACGTGCTGTTTTATGTCTTTCCCTCAGTACTCTTCGGGACCAGCCGTTTGTTTCTCATTCCATACCATGTTATTCTTCTTGCTTCATATCGTGGGTCTTCTTTGTGGCGCGGCAGAACAAAATAATGATAAATCCATGCATTCTTACAACGTACCGAAAGAAAAAATGAAATTGTTCAATAAAAAAACAATGCATTGGTAGGAATATTTCAAAACAAAAACTTTTCACTGTAATACGCTCATGATGAGGTGTGGCTGGTTTGAATTTATTTTAAAGTTTTTTGGAAACATTCTTGGGACCCACTTGTACATTGATGCGAAAATCATCAGAAAGTCGACTATAGGTAGACAAAGATCCTTGTAGTCTAGGTAAAAATAAATAAACGTGACATAGCGGAACGGCAAGATATATCTATTCAGTTCGAGTGTCAGTGCCGCAAATATTAAAATATTTTTCCCAAGGGAAGGATTCGATGTATCGCCTGCATATTACTGATAGGGTGAAATATGTTTTGGAAAAAGGCAAGGCAAGGGGTTTTGAGGCTGTCGACCTAGTAATGGTGGTATATATTTGATTTTTATAGTTTGGCTTTTCACCTGAATTCACAAAATCCTTACTAATAGTACCATTTCACATGTGACTGTCGGTTGACTGATCAGTTGGTCTTGATCATCAGTTATGAGGGAAAAGTTACATATTATTCTTACGTATTACTGCACTTGCAAGACGTTTATTATCGGTTCGCTCGCTAAAACGCATCAACACAGTCATCAGGTCAGTTCTTATAGAGTATTTTAAGGTAGTAAGTATAAGTAAGTATGGGTAAGTATAGGTATAGGTATAGGTATAGCGTATAGGTATAGGTATAGGTATAGGTATAGGTATAGGTATAGGTATAGGTAGGTATAGGTATAGGTAGGTATAGGTATAGATATAGGTATAGGTATAGGTAAGTATAGGTAAGTATAGGTAATTATAGGTATAGGTAAGTAATAAGCACGCTCTGGGAGGTGGCTTTTAGGTATGTTTTATGATATAAAATTCGTGACCTTGGAACGTAATATGCTGCCATCTTGGAGTAAACTGACACCGACAGTTAATTATTGTAAGTCGACGCAATTTAAGATATAAAATATGAACACTATACAAAATAACTGCAAAACGTAGATAACACAATATTATCTATGTACTAAATTAATTTATTTGAATAAACAATAGCGCAGTTGAAAATCTAACCTATTTACATCCTTTGGGAAGCTAAAGCAGCATCGAAGCCTTCAGCACTTACAATACAATACAATACAATACAATACAATACAATACAATACAATGCAATACAATACAATAAACTATAAATAGGTATCTATTACACAAGATAACTGCAAAATCTAGAAAACACAGTTATTTTATTAATTTCTGCTAATAGAGCAATGTAAAGAACCTATCCTAAAAACGTCTTTTCGTTTAATTTCCACTTCATTTCACTGTCATAACGGCCGCCATCTTGATATAAAAATTAAATGACAATAGGGCACAAGTGAGGGTTAATTGGAAAGTGTTCTTCATTCTGAAATCGTCCATATAACAATAACAGTCTTGGCGTTAGTTGTGTCGTTGCTAATAAAGTGGGTCTTTCCTGAAATGTTTAATTCGCCACTGCCTGCTTTGGGAACTCAAACTTCAAGTATTTTCAAAAAGGTATTGTAATAGTTGGCATGAAAGAAACACCAGCCATAAGGTAGCGTCAGGGGCAAAGTGACTTTGGTGTTCTGTGGGTAGCGTGTATAAATCTTTTGTTTAATTTTGTACCTACTTCTGAAAATGACTAGTCATTGTTTCGGTGGATACGTTAAACTGCAATTCTTGTCGACAATGGAACAAATTCTAAGTAATTCATTTTGAACATTTGCAAGTATTCTGTAAGCATCTCTGTAAAATGCGTGGAAGTGCAAAAACAAAACTACAGTCGTCAATTACTTGAAGAACTTACCACACACAGTGGAAACAAAAATTTCACTGAAACTACTCGCAACCAAATGTACTCCTCGTCTAATTGCGAAAAGCTAAATTAGTTTCAACTTAGCAAGTTTGTTTTTAACTCTACTACATCCTGCATGTGGCACCATCTAAACTTCTTAATCGCACTCGAAAAAAATATGCAAACTTGCAAATATTCAAATGAGTGCTCCGCGCAGCCCTCCAGGAAACTTGGTTCGTATAAAGATGTCGGAACTGCAAAAACCTAAAGTGCGACAGAACTTGAACAAGAAATACAAATTAATTTACATAAATATCGGCTTGCGATCCGACGCCAGTGAGATTAGCGTAACGGGGGTGGGTCTGAAATATATACTGCAAACTCCACCTCAAACCCTGGCAACCCGATCTGTCTTTTTGCTATGAAAATACGAGCGGCCGGCATTGCCCGACAAAAGAATTATAATACGCGCCCTCTCAGGAATTCCTTTTGATTCTCGTTTAAAATATAGCGCGTAAAATTCCATATCCGTGATTATACATTTTTTGAAAGTATTCACAATGGTCCCGGTAAAAAGTCAAAGCTCGGGGATCGCGTGTTGTACCCCTTGTTCTGTTGGGCATAAATTACTTCCTGTGCAAGAGAATCCTTGATACGACAGTTATGAAATACAATACATGATCCAGCCCGGATATTCTATTTACCTGTACAGGGTATCCCACGAAGACCTTACACGATCTGTATATAGAAAAGTATATATAGTAGAATTACACAAATTTGAAGAAACAGGTAATTGAGGATGCTCAATTCGGCTAAAATATTTTTGACTTTCTGCGACTTCCGGTTATACCGGAAATAGACACCAACTTCCTTATTTTAAATGGAATGCCCACATTTTTATTACAGATTTAGATTTTTGGTCGAATTTTAAGGTCACCTTATGCAAAACATCTTATGTGTAAAGTGCACCCTCTTCGAGATATTAGAATTAGACGTTGAAAATCGTCATTTTTCAAATTTCATCAATTATAGCTTGGAAACGGTACGAGATAAAGAAAAATGAATTACATGTCCCTATCCCAGTTTTTAATTCTCTGTCTAAAGGATCTGGAAAATGCTGCCTCCTGATTGGTCAAAGAATGACAAAAAGTTGCCAATCAGGAAGCAGTATTTCCAGACCCATTAGATAGAGAATTAAACAGTTTCCAAGTTATAACTGATGAAATTTGAAAAATGACGATTTTTAACGTCTAATATCTCGAAGAGGGTGCACTTTACACATATGATGTTTTGCATAAGGTGACCTTAAAATTCGACCAAAAATCTAAATCCCTAATAAAAATGTGGGCATTCCATTTAAAATAAGGAAGTTGTTGTCTATTTCCAGTATAACCGGAAGTCGCAGAAAGTTAAAAATATTTTAGTCGAATTGAGCATCCTCGATTACCTATTTGTGCAAATTTGTGTAATTCTACTATACAGGAGGTCCTAAAGTTTGGAATAAAATTCATAATTTATTTTTTATCAATATTTCAATGAAATGCTCGGACACGACAATTTTTATTTTCAATTTAGAATTTTGTAAGGGATATGTAAAATATACAAGTTGTCCGATTTTCATGTACAGCTGTCAATGTCAATTTTTTTAAATGGAACACCCTATACATTTTCATATTTCTGAGTAGTCCATTGAAAGGCAATTTCATAAATGTGACATTTGTTACCTTTTACTTCCATGGCTATCAAGATATCAACACTTGAATTTAGAAATTCGTCAAAATTAGAAGCAAAAAAAAGCAAAGTATACCTCACACAACCGTGTGACATCAAAGTTTTATGAACGAAAATGCGAAATGAAATTCGGAGAATCACACCTGAAGTTATTAGAAATGTTCTTTACGAATTCAAGGTACAGTTTGGCTATAGCTTAGCAGGTTCTTGGAGCTCACACTGAACATTTAATTTAGAATTTTTTTGATGTTAATTAATAATAATAATAATAATAATATGAATTTATTGTCATACAACAAATGAAAAAAAATATAACAAGGTAACACAAATGGAATATGACAAAAGCTGAAATTCAGCCTCTTGCGAACTGCAAGTGCTGTTCTTCCATTTCAGCCGAAAGTAAACCTTAACATATCCATGAAAACACAAGAGAGGGTTACAACTAGAACATAAACTATAGCTGATCTCTCAAAGAAGGAGCAAAAATAATTGCAAATTGAACAATTATGAAAATATCTGCAACTGAAACAAACAAAATGAAGACACAGACAGGTCACTGGCTTTTCAAAAGGCGATTCTTAAAAGACAACTTAAAAGAACTGCACGGCACAGAAAAGTCGTGTATAGAACAGTAATTTAAACATCTCGCTACATTATAGGAAAATGATCTTTTAAATAGTTCTTTATTATGTTTGGGAATAGTAATAATAGTCTTCCTACGAATATTCAAGTTATGCACATCAGTCCTATACACGACCTCATTAGTCAGGTATGGGGGTGTATTAAATTTCATAATTTTATAGAAAAAACAAGTCATGTGCAACCTTCTACGGTTATGCATGTTCAGCCAGTGAATATTTGCCAGGGTATGAGATATTCTGTCTCGTCTGCGTATCCCAAAGATGAGCCTCAAACAAGAATTTTGTGCTTTCTGAATGCGACTGGAATCAACACTGTCCAAACAAGGTCCATAAATTGAATCGCAATAGTTAAAATGTGAAAGCACAAGCGAGTCACATAGTAGGATTTTAATATTCTTACTTAAAAATTGTCTTTGACTATGTATGTGTTTTTACTCAACATTGTTTGTTATTTCGTGGTAGTTTTGTAAACGTAATTTCCAATCTCGGCAATCTCTAGCTTTTGTAGAAGTTCAGATATCCTAATTCTAATTTTGAGGAATATCTAAATTCAAATGTTACTATCTCGATAGCCATATAGGTAAAAGGTAACAAATGCCACATTTATGAAATTGTCTTTCAATGGCCTACTTAGAAACATGAATGTATATAGGGTGTTCCATTTAAGAAAATTGACATTCACAGCGGTACATGAAAATGGAACACCCTATATATTTTATATGTTCCTCACAAAATTCTAAATCGAAAATAAAAATTGACGTGTCAGAGCATTTCCTTGAAATATTAATAAAAAATAAATTATGACTTATATTCCAAACTTTAGGACCTCACTGTATATACTTTTCTATATACAGATCGTGTAAGGTCGTCGTGGGATACCCTGTATACGTAAAATACGCTTATCCCTTACTGAGAATTCCAATTTTCTGATTGTGCTTTTTGCGTTATTATGAAATATCACAAAAACTCTTAAATGTACTGAATAAAGCTACGAAAGATAAAATTGATGTTCCAGATATTAAAATTTATCATTTCTGCAAACACGAATATATTATGTAAGTAGTCTTTTGACAGAAAGGATACGGCGAATTGTAGAAGAAGCTATTTGGGAATATGTATTTTATTATACAATACTGCATAAGAGTACGCACAAAACCCATGTCAGAGATGAAAAATATCATTTGACCCTTGTTTTTCGTTAATGTTAGAGGTCAAGGAAATATGACGGAATATAAAATAAATTAAAATGGATGTCCACATTAGAGACAAAATAACCAAGAGAAACTTAAAGAAATCCGACGACATTAATTGATTTGGAATGTACTAGGCTTTCCCAAATGATGTATTGTCAACAAGTGAATCATCGAACACCCCAGATGTTTCTAGATTTAATTGGAACAATCTTTCGTAGTATAAATACCGATACTCTTCCGCAAAGAAGTAGTCTCTGAATGATTATATACGATGGGTGAAATGGTCGGATGAATTAATTAGTTACGAGGAGTGTTCTGACTTCAACAACAGGCATTTAAATATACCAAGCATTTCAAACTAATTGAATCCTTATAATATTAGCAATTGCTCGAATTTCAATGTAAATATTAATATAAACAAGGATTAGAATGTGCCTAATTTTGTTCTACAAATAAATATTATAAAGAAACGTGCTTTATTGATTTCTTGTTCCACAAGGTTGCCGAAAAAATAGTGTACTCAACACATAGTGAAACTGTTTTTTTGGACTCGCAGACTTCCAGGACTCGCCTACTGCTCTTCCTGGAATCTTTGCCTACTCGTCCAAAAATAGTATATTATTATATGAGCGATTATGACAACCATTATTCACGAAGATGATGTTTGAGCCCAC
This sequence comes from Xestobium rufovillosum, assembly GCA_963966045.1. Classification (NCBI taxonomy): domain Eukaryota; kingdom Metazoa; phylum Arthropoda; class Insecta; order Coleoptera; family Ptinidae; genus Xestobium; species Xestobium rufovillosum. Next base: position 19,157,385 of record OZ014494.1, read on the forward strand.
GAGCCGAAGGCGAGTGGCTCAAATCATCTGAGTGAATAATGGTCATAATCGCGAATATAATACTATACTTTTTCTACACCTATTAAACAAATAAATTTGACTCAAATTTGATAACTTTAATGGAACACTATCATAATACATTAATTTTTATTTTCAATAAATGGACTACTTACTAGGAATACCTATATATTGAAATTTGTGCAGTTAGTAATATATAAATTTGGAGTTGTCCCTTCCATTGTTAAATTCTGGCAGTTTTAGTGGTTGATTTGTTAGTTTGTACGGATTAATGGGTACCTACTCGACCGAAGTGCATACATTGGAAAACGTAAACAAGTAATATGGCGAGCATAATATAAACACTATGGTATGCTACCGCGCATATCGCTCCTTGCTCCTCCCACTTCGATGACGTAAAATCGAGGTGGCGGTTCGAGATACATCAACCATATACCTACTTAGATCTACATATGTGACAAACAAATAGCGCGAATGCAAGATTTGAATTGTTACACTTCAAAAAGTTGTAGCTGTCAAACTCTTCTCAATTAGGTAATCATTTTCTTGAATAAGCTCACCCCCATCCAAAATTACTCGTCTTCATCTCCAACAAACCATTTCTTAATTTCCATACAAAAACTTTTCTCAAATACTGTAATTTTCCTATTTGACTCGAACATTTTTCACTGACAATTTCTGTATTAAGTCAGACTTGTTCCCTTTTTAGCCACCGCACAATTTGGCATTTTGACGCTTGTCACTTAACGTTCGCGCCGATAAAGCAAAAACACATCCGCCAACCGGATCTTTCGGAGACTTCGCCTCAATTTCGCCTCGATGTGACGTCATGCGCAGTGCGAGACGGATTCCGGTCGGCAGCGCAGCACGGCATGTTGGCGAGATACACTTGGCTGTCACCCGAGCGATTGTCAGCTCCAGCAAGAGTTGATCGCGGTCGATATAAAATATCATTGGATCAGGGAAACAGTGATTATTGAATCTATATTTGTGATTGGCCGAAATGCCGTGAATTATGATTTCATAATTCACTACAGTGAATTATGGGTACGATATTTCACGAAGAAACTCCGAATAATTGTCATATAATTAAATAGGTGTAGAAAAACAGTATTTTCCGGACTTGTTACGTAATATACTATTAAAGGTACGTTAATCGACAATGGCTTTGTCTTAATTTTTTCGAAAATAATGTAAAATAAGTGTGTAATTATTTATCTTTTATTGAAAGCTTTTCAGTAAGTAGTTTATGTCGTACTCTTAACTACAAACTTTACAAAATAAAGTGCTTCGAATAATTTTGAATGCTCCATGGTATGTTCGAAATAACCAGATTCATCTCGAGTTAAACATGCAAACCATCGAACAAGTTATAGTGACTGTAAATAAAAAGTTCTTCAACTCAATCAACCAGTGTAGCAGTGCTCAGTTCCATGCACTTGGAAGTAGAAACATACACCGAAGGCTGAAAAGAAAACTTCCACAAGATGTCCTCTCGTAATATGCACGGTAAGTACCAAAACGTACAAGTCAGAAAATAAAACATTAATACTGCTGCTTTGGGAAACATTAATTTGTTGGACAGGCAAAAACAAAATTAAAAAAAAAATAAAAAATGGGGCACTATCTATCTAAAAATTTTACATTTTGCACTTCGTCAAAACTCTCTAAAACTTACTACACAGTGGTTGGATCGAGAACTTTGACGAAAATTCACACATAGTGAAAACTTACTACATGAATTTATTTTAAGATCACAAAATTTAGTTTTGTGAAACGTCTAATAAGGTATGAACAGTGCCGTAACTAGGGCGTGGCAAAGGTGGCATTTGCCACAGGCGCAGGAGTTCTAGGGGCGCACTGATATTTTGGAAAAAATTGTAATAGCTCGTTAGCTCGGCAAATAGGCTTCTACTGCGACCGGAACTTTGTAACAGTGGTGATTTGAGTTGGTCCTCATACGGTGTATTATTATTAAAGCAACATGTGGATGTGGACAATGCTGTGCTAAACGGCGTGTTTTGCTTTGTTGATAGAATATATTTTCAGTTACTATTTTATTTGTTCTTGAACGTGTTTATCGTGTTTATCGTTTTTATCTTTTTATTTAATAGAAAATTGTTTATTTTGTATTCTTTTACAAAAAAGTTTAAAATTTCTGTCTTTTTATTGGGTTGGGGGGGGGAGGGGTATGCCACAGGCGCCAGCATGCCTAGGTACGGCACTGGGTATGAAAACTTTTTGTGAAAACTAAGAGAGCGTTATTCAGGCTCATAAATAGCATATCTGTCCTCATTAAACCATCTCTTTAGCGATAATAGTAGTTTCCTAGATTTCTGTACTAAACATCTAAAAACTCACACTTTTCAGTAAAATAATCAATACTGAATTAGTACCTAACGTAAAGTGAATTTTCTCAGATCTCGGTTATAAAGTTCATGTAGTATTTATTCGACATTTCTACCAAATCATCCGTTATGACGAGCCCAAACTAAGCGATTCCTTTCAATCAAGTCAACTATTAATATGAACGTGAGTTTTTGGAGCGCGAGGAATTTAATTAAATCTTTTAATAGGAAGATAAATGAATCGGAAACGGAAATGTAGCAGTCAGCCAAGAGAGAGTGTATCAAAAGAGATGGTAGCGCTGGCGGATTCATGGCATTCGAAGAAATAAATGATGGTGTCACTTAAATTTGCACAAACAGTTCAATGTTGGAAATTAACGTCAAATGAGCGCAAATGAAATGCGTCGTTATTATGAAGTTTAACTGCGTTAGTGGTTTATGATCTGCGTTTATACAAATTTCACACGCACTCGCATGTATAAATGCTCCAAGGGGAATAGATAGTTAACTGTGGAAGAGTTTTTCGCTGGGGTAGTTTACGTCGACACTGATATTCATTCTGAAAATTATATGATGATGCAAAATTACTGTGCCCTGGAGAAATTACAAAATTGTTTCCTGCTTTCACTCCGCAGAGTTTTATCAATATTACCCTAATTTTTCATAAGAGATATACAGTTTCTGCATTCTGCATTCTGATCCTCGCTATACCTCCTGTAATTATAAAATTCAAAAATAAGATGTTTGGCGGGAGATGGTAGATTGCCAATAAAGTTTTAGAAGAAATACACATCAAAATAGAGAGTTTATAGAATGATCCTTCAGGACGAAAAAGGCCAAAGCAAAGAAAAATAGGAGAACAGGACACTGTTAATACGATTTTTAGTGCGCCCTCTAAACAACCGGAACGGTATGAATATACTCAGACGTTCAGTAGCTCCAGTATGGCCTCGGCTTCCTCATTTGCATTAGTGCTAAAATGAATACGCTACTTAATACTAACCTATCCATTTTAATTTCAGTTGAGTCAATTTTGGTGTATTTGGTTGGATCATTGATCAACGGTTAGATACAGTTATTACTTTATAAACAGAGAGCACACATATTCAGCTTTCAGTGAAGAATATTTTCATTATATATTTACTTATTCCTTTGACCAATACATACATATTTGCTTAAAATAAATGCTACATACCTACCCAGTTATATACAAAGACTTATAACTATAATTAAATGCGTATGGCATATGTATAACGTACTCCGTCTTGATAAATTGATGAAATTCCGCTAGCCACGCAATCTCTAGAGCATGTTAAATTTTTATCTTGTGATTGTTTATTAATTAATTGATCAAATTTAAGTTTTCCTACCTAAATGCTAAATGTTATACAGGTACCTATTCTACAGCTTCTATTAAGTTTATATTCAATTTGCAAAATCTCTTCTCTACGTGCGAATTGCAGGCGAGCAGCCAATATTATATTTTTCTCCTACAGTTCCGGACTTTTGCCCCCAAGGGACTCAACTTGATCAAGTTCTGTGACCATTTTCGAGAAGAGGATTTCAAAGAGCCAATCTAATCATACTTGTCACTTGCAGTCATAACTGTAACCCGCTCCTATCAGTGTTTGGAAACTAGGTTTGCTGAAGTTGAAATTGTTATCGTGAGTTAAGTATTTACCTTGTTATGTTGCACTCGGAACCTCCACAGACTGTTGGTGCAGTTATTCCAGACTACATGATAAATGACTGAATTTTGGTGATTAAATAATGAAACACTATTTGCAGTTCAATTAGACTCTTGCATGCAGGTAATTCAAGAGTACACAGTTTTCTTACACGTATGCATAATAGTTGCATGCAATATAACGAATGCAAAGTCGGTTATTCGACATATTTGTCGATTAACTGATTTTAAACCATATTTCTGTGGTACAAGTTTTACCTTTCTGGTAAACAAGATTTGCATAAAGAATTATCCCATCAGGAAGGAAACTGTAACGCAGAGATTGTATGACGAGTATAAGATTTTCATTTGCTTATTACCATTTGTCCATGGTGGATGTAAGTGTATGAGAACATGTGCCACAAGCTATTTATGCTTACCAAATTAAAATCCAAAACTTTTTAAATACGAATTTTCTGATGAGGCCACTTCAGCAGATATTGATCGCAAGGAAATCCATATTGGAACATATCAAGGAAAAGTAAATGTTTGAGCAGAAATGATCGGGCGTCGTCTTCTGGAACCGCATTTTTTCGAAGAAAATTTTATTGCCGTTCGAAATTTGGATTTTCTGCGGTTTGAGTTAGTTCCAGCTCTTTTCTTAACAATGAAGATGGAGATGTGTCCAACCAAGACATTTGGTTCCGAGATGGAGCTCTCCCCATTTTAACCCAGAAGAACCGGAAAAGAACAGTATGTGTAATACACGTGGGAAAACGGCAAATGTAAAATTCGTTCGATTAGAGCACCCAATTTCGCACTCGTTTTGTAATGAAGTTCTTTCCGCACTGGTAATTATTAAATTGCCCTCGTATTTAGCCGTTGTTAACAGCTGAATAGTCAATACTCCACCATTAAATTCTTGTCCAAAATAAAGTAATTAGTCGAAGAATGATTTATTCTTCTTTACCAAACCTATATGGTCATGTCTTTATGCTAACTTCATTATTAAAGCCATGAATAATTTATGGGTGCTGCGCCTGTAAGTAGAAAATTATTAGTTTTGGCAATTGGTAGTTTGGAGAAAGGCGATTGCGGAATTCGCCAAATGCAAATTAATGTTCACATTAATTGGACTATCGTTACATATTGGTTGACGTAGTGCTTAAAACACAAAGAGGAGTATTGCATAATTCCCAACCGGCCATTGTTCCCCATCATTTACCCGGTCCGACGGCCGTTCGAATACTTAAGTGACATACTAATTATTTAACCCTGTTATTGATTACAGAAATTTGGGAAATGCAGAGAAGTATGCAAACATGTTCTGCACTTTGGAAGAAGACCATATTTATGTGCTGCAATACGGAAGCGTTATTGTGTTACGCCTTTAAAATTATTACCATTATAAATGTTTTTGTCCACGACTATCTTACAACATACTCTTTATACTTGTGTTTCTTCAATCAAAATTAGATACATTATTCACTGCAGTGAATAGGAACATCGCTTTGACCCTTTTTTACATTTGTTTAGTAGGCCGCGATCGCGATGTGTTAAGAGGGATACGTACGTTGCTCAAGAAAAATAAACACTCGGTCTCCCCCACTACACTAGCCGGCGTAGGATAAACACGAAGAGAAACAGATCTGCCAGCCAGATACGGCCCGAACGTACTCGGCTGTCACCGACTACTGAGGGGCGGTTAGAATCTGCTAGTGGAAGGAGGCGCTCCCGTTTTTAGAAATGGGTTTATTGTCGAAGTAAATTTAATGTAGCTTATTTATTTTCAGTCTAAATGCATTCAAATTTTAAACGCAAGCAATTTAATGTTCATATTATAATGTGCTCTAATTAGTTTTCCAGTATTTGCTTTTTGAACCAAGTTTCTAGCTGCTGAAAATACACCAAAACGCAAATTTCACGTCTCGTTTCTGTGATTATTTACATATTTGTTCTTAATTTGGTTTGACAGAATTGTAGAACAAATCTTCTTCTTTCTGACAAAGAAGAAATTTCTGCAAAATATTTATTAGTAAGAGCTCTACGTTTCGTAATATAGAGCTTGATATCGGCGCTGTTTTCAACGTACGTATCCCTCTTAATTCAAATTGAAACGTCAAATCAGCATGGTTTGCTTTTAATTTGAAATGCATATTCTAAAAAAGAAGATATAATGAGTAGTGAGAGTGAAAACGAGATTTCTTTAGCAGCACCAGCAATAAAAGAAGCTGCAGAACTTGCCTCATTAGATTCATTGCCCAAAAAACCAAGAAAATTATACCTGAGAGCATATGTATGAATCTTTCTTACACTGGAGAAGGGAAATGAAGGTAAATTCTTTCTGGGAATCTGTTTTGATAGTCGTGGACAAAGTATAGTATACAACTCGTTATAATGATGCTATTATTACCTCGGATAATTACAAAACTCGCTCGCTTCGGTCGTTCGTGTTGTTAACTTCATCCTCGGTACTAATAGCATTCATTATAAACTTGTGTATAATATACTATTCTAAAAGTCTAAAAAGTAAAAGTTTATGCTTGGCAATTTTATCAAATTTAATATTAGTCCAGGTTTTTACAACATGGGCGGTTGTCGTAAAAATAATATAATATGTCGTTTATCAATAAATGTTAAAAATAACTCTTTTTGTTATAGCGACTATAAATGCAACCTTTAAATTTCATTTAAGAAATTTAATTAAATCACGAATGAAAAATACTGCGCTGTACTAAAAACTTCGCCAAGCTTTACTCGTACATTACACTGAATCCCATTGCTTGACACCAGATTGTTTGACTTCAAATTGAAGAAGACTGATTGCAATTGTTCTCAGACAAGCAAACTTTAATAATGCTCAAAAATATATTCTGGTACGACTGATTAAAATACAAAGAATTATAAATGGATAAATATTAATCAACTGCTGGGTTGAACGTACACAGTGTACAAGGATAAACCGCCGGTTTAAATGAAATAAATGAGCGCGAGTTTCACCGCAAAATCTTTTAATTAGAGATGGCTCTCGCTTTCAGGTTACGCCCGACACAATAATTACGGAACAGCAAATTGGAGCAAAATAACAAAGGGTTCCACGAACATTTCGCTAATGTTCTACTGGCTTCTTTATTCTAGATGTACGACATAAGGAAATACAGGAAACGGAACATATAATTTCACAATTTTGCGATTACAATGTTGCTAGATGAACGCCAGATGGTTGCCTACATCTATAAAACGCACAAGCCTTAGGCTGAAATATAAAAAAATCTTTTGTGACATAAAAGGGCGACTTGCTTGACGAAATTTGAATTATTATTTACTCTATCATCAGTTATCCTTATGAAATTTTCACTTTAAACGTTGCCTTAGTTGTAAAAACAGCGACCAGTGGCAGCTCGCAATGAAAGGTCCTAGGGCGCCATCCTTAAAAATTAAACAAAATTACACGCCAAATTTTTATTCTATTGATTCCGTTTTACATTTTCTTTACACAAAAATATAGCAGGTTAAGGCCAAGAGTGGCAAAGCGAAGCATCATAAGTGCCAGTCATTAGCGTTTATAATATTATTCTCTTCAAAGATTGTTTGTTTGAAAAACACATGGTTAATACCAAAGACTAGGAGAGAGGACTTAGTTATTTACATTTACGACTGAAGCATCCGGGATACTCACAGTCTAAGTGTTTGTTTGTTTGTTTGTGGAAAAGTCAAAACAAAGCAGCCGAACAGTTGTGTAGTAAACAGGTGTCGCTGCAGAAACGGAATATCGCAGAAGATTCGTCTAAGCCGTTTCTTTGTTTGTTTTTAATGCTAGATAGTGCAAAATACTGTGTTAATAGTTTTTTAACATTTTATACTATACAAGGTCGCGTAGGTATGTAAGTGTTTTAGTAAGCCAGTAGGAAGTTGTATTAGCGGTCGTTAAACGTCTCATTTCATTTGAGGTTAAGTTTATAAGCGTTCATGAATTTTTGCATTATCTGTCTTGAAAAATTATGCAATTAAACCTTGTAGACAGAGAATGTAAAATGCCATTATTGCTTGTATCCATATTGATCTTTTTAGTACAACAATGATTATCCCTATTTTTAACAGACTTCAAAAAAGGAGGTGGTTCTCAATTCGACTGTATTTTTTTATGTGTGTTACCTCAGAACTTTTTTCTAGGTGAACCGATTTTGATGATTCTTTTTTTATTTGAAAGCTGGTGTTTCTCATGTGGTCCCATATAAATTTGATCAAGATCTGACCAGTAGTTTTTGAGTTATCCTTAATAATGCGTATGTAATTGACTTCGACTACATTGGATGTTCCCATTGTATATTGAAGTCGGTTTTCTGTTTTGTAGGGCAAAAATATTATCATTATTTTTTACTAACTGATCCCTTAAACAGCACGCCAATGTGTTTGAGGAATATAATAACAAACGACGCTATCCGCAACCCGCTGGCCTACGAACATGAAGGCTTCACAACTAAATCGGCAAGTTGTTGCATAAGAACGTTGGGTCCATTCTCCAAGTCTGAATACTGAGCATGCGCGTTTAGAGGGTCGTTCTGCTATAAAGAGGGTATCCTGCATAAATTCAAATATTTGCATTTTGTATAACTTTGCGTAATACAAAATGCAGTTTATCTGGACTGAGCTCGAATTGACGAATTATTTTGCTTTTAGACAATTCGCGTCTGATTTCACATCTGGTCTGTCCAGAAAACAAGTTATTCCACCTAAAATGATTTATGCACAATTCCTATACTCTCGAATTTGCACGCTCGTGAATAACGAAAACGCTACCCATGTTTGTCAGCACAAAAATTGACACAAAAAAAGAATTTAATAGAATAAATAATAAAAGAGCCGTATGCGGAGTACGGATGTTTACAACTGTACTTTACTTTTGAATATTAATTTTTGATTTTTCCGTTGTTTAATTAATGTAAAATAGAAATATAAATTTAGACTCTCTCAAACAATTGTGTAAGTATGTAGAACAGAGGTCGTATGGAGGTTTGTAAGAATGAGACATATTTCTAAAAAAATTCAGAAAATTATTTCTTAATATTTGTTAAGATACTCTTGCGAAATAGCTGCTGAGTTCTCTTTAATTTTGAAATTAATGTCTCAAAGTTATAATAATAGTCTCGCACTTTTATACAGTCTGACGACAGTGTACGGGTGAGCACGTTAGGGATACTTAATTCATCCTCGGAAATTCAGAAGGTAGGAGGTAAGCACTACGCCTAAAGGCGTCTATTATTATCCCAGGTTTTACTCCTGGTACTCATTTTCTTAGTTTTAGTTTGAGTCGACCCAGAGGCGGAAAAGCTGCCAGATGTAGCGACTACTGACCTTGGGATTGAACCTGCGCCCGCTGTATTTGTAGTCTAGCCCTCCATCACTATACCACCACGCCTACAATACTAATAAAGTTACTAAAGAGATTAAAGGTTTAATTATTTTATATCACATAAGTTAAACTATCAAATTCCCATGGAATAGGTACAAGATTGTTGCAGAATCGAGTTGCTAACATCAATAACAAGCAATGAGGTTCTGACAGGTGCTACGAAGTAAAATTAGCTTACTAAGAAACTTTGAAGTCGTATTATAATAAATACAATATCATGAGGATCAAGGGGGAACACGAGAAAATGTATTTACACACACACACAAGTTGCAATTTATTTTCAACTTTGACTGTAACACGACAGCTATATACTACTTATTACTTTCATCACGTACAAATGTGCTTTTCACACCTGAAGTATTTTCCGCTCATCCACAGTTGTTCAAAATATTCGTGTTGGTGGTTACTCATTATCTAGGAAAACGAGACCAACATTTTGGAATCCTCGTGTAGTACTTACTTACTTGCAGGGTGTATGCTTATTAATATTATAAAAATGTATTCTTGGTGCAGTCAATTCAAGATAATTAAAATATATGTGATTCTCCTAAGACATACTTATATTGGAATTATCAGTTTCCAAAAATCTGCTGGACGTTGTATATTTTAATCTCACTGTCGTAGCTTCATCCAATTATAAAGATTGATGGTTCGCTGACTAAAGAGACGAAAAGTTCCTTAGTTAAATTCCACCTGTTACTACCCGCCAGACGATGTATGCTTAAACTGTTGCGGTAATGGATTGCCATTCCTCCTCGCAAAAAGTTTCGGAAAGAAAATCTAATAGCTTTAAAATTAAATCTCGGGTGGACATCTCTGGCTGACGCTGATAGAATGTCTCAATGTTTTAATGATTATTTTTTCATCGTCAAATTGACCAATAGGACCATTTCATTTGGGTCTAGAAGCGTGTATTATTTCGGTTATTTTTTGACGTTTCTATTTTCCAATAAATGAACAGTATTTTTGATCACGCGTTTAATTCTGACCAATTAAATCATTATTATAGTGAGAATTTTTTACCTCAGGGGGAATTTTTTTTAGTATTTTGTTTTTGTTGATAAAACGACTTGTTTTCTGGTTTTGACATATGTCATATGTTTTAATCGCAAATTGTGACACTGAAAGAATAATATTGAAGAGTTGTTTCACATTTGAACGTCAAAAAATAACCTTTCGAATACCACATGACAGTAAGAATAACTTGGAAACTAATTCTCCACATTTTACTCAAACTTGTCGCCATTCGGCAATAGCCACTCGAGCCCTACGGGCTCTCGTGTCTATTGCCTGGCGACAAGTTTTCGACAATCTGTCGAATTATTTTCAAGTTATTCTCACTCTCTTGTGATATTACGTACGGAAATTTCACACCTCGCTTTTTTAGCCAATCAGAAGTTTGTTTTTGGTTTCGTTACCACGGCGGCGCAAAAAATTTCCGGAAATTTTCATCCTCCACGGTGCCCTGAGCGAAATTAATAAGCGGAAATTTTTCTGTCAAATAATGACGCGGGATTCAAAAACTGAAGTTTCATTTTTAATGCTGAACTTCTTCTCTGATACTTTCTTGGTTATCTTTTCCAATACGAGACATGGTAAAAACGACAAACTAACCCCTAAATTATTTAGGGTATTCTTTACTGCTAAAAATGCTCTATAATAGACGATTGCATGCAAACTGACAGCACTTTTCATTGACATACGCAGGCTTCTTTACAATTTTAGTTCCATATTGTGTTTTCGATGATAAAAATGTCAGACTAATTCCGTAATTCCATTAGTTTTTTATTTTATTTAGGTGTGAAATTTCCTTACCGAATCCCCCACGTGCTTGAATTAATATCCGAAAATTTTTTCTCGGTCTCGAATGTTCTTAGAAAATTATCCCTCGTCTTCGACTCGGGATAATTTTCATAACATTCGAGACCTCGAAAAAATTTTCGGAAATAATTCAAGCACTAGGGAGATTACATTCGGTAATTTTTTTCGATAATTTTGCTTGTTGACAAGTTGCCATAGTTTCGAATTTGTAGGTGCATTTATATTGTATAATCTAGTTACTTTAGTACCTGCTAAACGTCAAATATTCCCAACACATTTCTTTGTATGCGAATTAATTGAGATAAAATTTCGTTTTGAACTACCTTGCTTCGATTCAAAAAATAATCTTGTCAAATACAATTCGTGGTCTGGAATTTTTAGGTAATTTTACTCAAGCTGTTGCTTTTACTAGCCACTCGTGTAAATTTGACAGAAGATCACTCGCGCAAGCGCTCGTGATCTTTTAACTGTCAAATTTACACTCGTGGCTACCAAGCAACGCACAGCTTTCGTAAAATTTCCGACAATTCCCGACCACTTATTGTATTACTACAGAAAATAACGTGTTGCCTGTGAATATATTTACTGCCGAATTGACGTTTGATTTGACCTTACGTTTGTTTCTTATGCTCACAGGCTAATGCATATTATCTAGTTTTATTTTCCGAGTTTACTCTTTTATTACTATTATGCTCTTTATTATGTTTTTCTTTTACTAGTGAGGTTTATTGAAGTTTCGTTCTTTATGAGATAATGCTTGAGCTATGAATGAGCTCTTCACTGTAACTACCTGACGGAATCTGTGTGTCTAGAAAATCGATATTCAGCCCGCTTAGACAACTTTAAAGTGTTTGCAACTTCGACTTCGTCTAGTCGCAGCCAGTGTGTAGCGTTTGGTTGAGCAACCAAAACTCAATAATAAATGATATTTAAAAATATTGATATTTACATGTCGCTCTTATGGTGGAGGCGCCGGTTACTATGGGCTATAATAATAAGCTGACTGGAATGCAAAGCTATCACTACATCGTATAAAACAAAGTCGCTTTCTCTGTCCCTATATCCCTATGTATGCTTAAATCTTTAAAACTACGCAACGGATTTTGATGCGGTTTTTTTTAATAGATAGAGTGATTGAAGAGGAAGGTTTATATGTATAATAACATCCATTAAATAGTGGAGAAATACTTTTATTTTTGAGGTTTCTAATGTGATGTCGTAAATAATTACATTTTTTCCGCTTACATTGCAAACGCAGGTTGAACCCTACGAGATTTATCAAAATAATGTACTAAGTATTGTACACATTGAAAAGGTCTACAGAAAACTCCGCGATGGTATATGTCTATCTCTTATGGATATCCCACAATAACATTTTTTTGTCATTTACTTTTTACGACAAATAATGGCTAATTTTCGAAGCGATTTTAACCAATACAGCATTAATCCTTATCCAAATCAAAACTACTGGATCGATTTTAATCATTTTTTCAGTGAGTGACATAGGCTATATATTTTATACCCGTGCGAAGCCGGAGCGGGCCGCTAGTTGTATATAAAAATTACTTCACAGTAAAAGTGTTATTATTCAGGGGAAAGGATAATAAATTCTGGCGAGGAAAATTTTGGTTACTTACTTTAGGAAGTTTTTACTAAACAAATAATTCTATACGGGTCTTTTAATAGACAAAATAATATAGAATATAATAATTATTATATTCCTATTCATCAAACAATAAGGCATCTGAACCAATTTGTTAAGTTTAAACTGCTAAGCCAAGATATGTATCGGTATAAATACGGCGGGTTGTAAGATATGAAATAGATTCATTAAGAATCCTAAGGATTTTAAAATAGCCCATCACCAAATTATTCTAAGCTGTATATGCCCAACGGATAGTTTCTTGTACAGTTCAAGACCCCATTTTCTCTTCGCCTGCGTAAAGTGCACTTTATTATCAATTTTGGTATATTTTGTGCCAGTTATATTTTAAGATTTCAATTTTTTGTGAAATGCTGGCATATCATATAATTAAAACACTGGATAAATCGACGTTTCGCCCCCGTTCGGGGGCTTTATCAAGATTTATTGGTATAAATATAAAATATAAATTTGTCAGTAAAAATTTCTGACAAGAACAGAATTTTTCTCAAACAATAAAAATTATTTATGTAGGTAACTATGATGTAAATATAAAAAAGTTTAGCGCTTTTGATTTTGAATACAATTGAAATTATGAAAGAGAAAAATGTTTATGTATTTAATTTAACAATAATAATACTGATAGTAAAAAACCGAAAGAAAATAAAAATTACATTTCGTTACCATATATTAAAGGCATGTCACAAAATATTAATAAATTATTAGTAAAACACAACTTACAAGTATCGCACCAAAATTATAATAACTTAAAATTTTTGTATTCTAATTTAAAAACACCCATTCCTAAATTGATGAAAACTCATACTGTATACAAAATTAAATGTAAAGACTGAAAAAACATATATTGGCCAATCTAAAAATCATTTAGAAACCAGACTAAAACAACACAAATACAGAAACAGTAATTCAGCAATTAGTAAACACATGAAAAACAGCAATCATACCTTTGAATTTAACGACACCAAAATTTTAGAACAAGAAAAAAATTTAAAATCTCGACTATTTTTAGAAATGATCTATATAAAAAAAGAACAAAACTCTATTAATGATAGAACTGATATACAAAATTTAAGTCAAATTTACTGTAATATAATAAAATAAATCATTCTCTCTGCTACTTACTATTATTATTGTTAAATTAAATACATAAACATTTTTCTCTTTCATAATTTCAATTGTATTCAAAATCAAAAGCGCTAAACTTTTTTATATTTACATCATAGTTACCTACATAAATAATTTTTATTGTTTGAGAAAAATTCTGTTCTTGTCAGAAATTTTTACTGGCAAATTTATATTTTATATTTATACCAATAAATCTTGATAAAGCCCCCGAACGGGGGCGAAACGTCGATTTATCCAGTGTTTTAATTATATGATATGCCAGCATTTCACAAAAAATTGAAATTTTATTATCAATGTACGAAAAAAATCATTGCTATGTGTTACCATATTTTTTCTCACAGGGAGAAAAATTTTTGAAATAGGAAACTACATCGGCAACTTACCAAAACATGTTTTACTACAACATCTAACACTCGAGCAAAGTATGCATGTATTAACCGGTTATTTCAAAAGGTTGTGTATATTATTAGAACACAATGTATAACGGCAAATTGTGTGACTTAATTCTGATACTTGCAGACTGACAACTTATTAAAGGCCTAGATAAGGTTGGTTGCTAGATTGGCGAAATAAAACGTTAGCGATGTAGCGTTAAAGCCTGTTTACAGTCGGAAATTTTCGTTGCGTGCAACTATAATTTCCAGCCTAGGAATATACTTATACATCATTGTTTCTTGCAATTCCTACCATGCGCATGCGCCGTGAGCACTAAACTTGCGATTAATGCAAGTTTAGTGCTCACGGCGCATGCGCATGGTAGGAATTGCAGGAATTTATAGTTGCACCCAATGAAAATTGCCGACTGTAAACAGGCTTCTACGATTTGCGATGAGTGATTTGCGTTGGGTGATTTTTTCGGTTATGGTTGCGGAGAATGCTTTCTGGATGACAGTCCCATCGAAAATTAACATTTCCTATTCAATTTTTCTTGGATACGTTACGCTACGGTGTACAGCAATTAACTGATAGGTTGCAAAATATTTCAAAATATACTTGCACCGCGTCTCTTTTAGAATATATTGCATTGCAGGACTCCGATTTATTGCTTCTGGTATTTGGATATCCGCAAAATTCACTGAGCTAGTTAGTATCTTTTCATCCAGTGGGTTCAATTCCAAGTCCCTTCGATCCTTTATTACATATATATCTTTTACCATTTATCCAACGGCTAATTTTTCGTTGTCTCTAATGTTATGTATTTAACAATTAACACGTTAAATGAAACTGCTTATTTATCAGAATACGGATTGTATTATAACGTACTTAACATAATGTGCATAATATGTTATGAGCCGGGTCATAGAAACATGTTTTTGGTACCCATTCGTTTTGTCGAATGACTTGTGTTCCACCCAGTTGGTATCGTAATGGTAACGCTTCCGCTAGTAATGGAACAAACCAAAACCCAAATTGATGTTATTAAAATTGCAGCTCTGAATTTTGTATCACACGTTATGCCATAACCGAGGATTTCTTAAATACACTTTACGTATTTTAATGATATAAATAACCCCTGTAGAATAATAATGCAATGCACAGTTTTAAACTAGATGTTGTCTTTGCCCGTGTCAACTCCATGTTGACGTGCACGTTACCGTTTTTCAGGTATTGCACGCCATAAACTGCTTAAGCTTAACCTGTCCAAGATGCAAGTCTCTCTCATAGAATGTGGGAACACTTAGCCTTTCATTTCGTAAATCTCGATTTTTATGTCATAAAATAATAATATCAGTACAACCAAGGAACTGGAAACATAACTTATTATTGTACCTATTGCATGAGACTGAAGCTGTTAAGCACGTAGGTATGTAGTGGATAACTGACACAATACAAGTTTAACAAATAAAAATAGCTATTTCGAGTACTACATTTATTTAATTTTCTTAATTCCATTTAGGAAAACTTCAAAATTCAAATGCTATCAATTTTAAAATTGAATATGAAATTAATTATAATAATACACTGGCAATATTTGAGTAAATGATTTACCCTTTTACCGACATACCTATTTGTACGCAAAACTCGTTATATCTACCTCGTAAAACGCGAATACGTTGAAAGATTTCAAGAATTTACTGCAACACATTCCGTTTCCACACAAATAAACCGCCCATCTGAATGACACCGGATCGGAATGGGAGATCTTTAGAAATCCTCTCTGACGGTTGTAACACCGTGTTGTGTACACCAATACCGTGCGGTATGTGACAACGGTGTGAATACGACACTCTTATCTGCAGGAAGTTTAAAAAGCTCCGACACCGTGTTATTACGTCCATAAATCAGGACGCAGCACAGGCAGTGGGGCACGTCTACTGCTTTACTAAGCACAGCCTGATCCTTTCATTTGCGTATAGCGCAGTGAGAGTGCCGCATTTGAACCTGAACATAAAGTATACATGCTTTTTCCAGAGAAAATCCGGCAATGATTTATCGGAGTTCTCTTTAGCATTAGACTATCACGTACAGTGTTGAGTCCGTGTCGTGATCTATTAAAATACGAATATCTGGTCGTTCAGGTGCCAAATATTAACAAATATAAATTAATGAGTAATAATCGGGCATAGCAGCCAAGGAAAATTACTCAGGACCCCCCCCCTCCACGAAAAATGTGAAACAGGCGCCGACTGGGATTCGAACCCAGATCTTTCATGGAAATAACAAAGTGAATCTCATAATTAACCAACAACATCCTCACTTTAGATCTATTGCAGTAGCAGTTGCCCGTGCAGCGAAAGATCTGGGTTCGAATCCCAGTCGGCGCCTGCTTCACATTTTTCGTGGGGGTGGGGGGCTCCTGCTATACCCGATTATTACTATTTAATTTATATTTACATCACTGCAGTAGATTTAAAATCCAATGTTTGTATATTTTCGCCTTGGGCCTCGAAATATTAACAAATACGTAATAATTGAAATCTCTTAAATACTTTAGCAGTAATAAATTTATTTGCCTGATATCAATAAATTATGGCTCTTCTTGTTTTTTTCTAGGCTCATAGCTTGTTACCCCCAGCTTGATCCTAAGCTTGTTGCTCTCGAGGCTTAGACGTCCAGCTGTCTTTTATTTTTGCGGCACCTGCTATCGTGATAGGATTGGTCCATGTTGTTTCTTATTCTTTGCACATATTCATTTCATTTACTTCTTCGATGCACGTATTTATTTTTTCACAAAACCTTTCATACATTCAGAGATAGAAGTAGTTT
The DNA here is from genome assembly GCA_963966045.1 of Xestobium rufovillosum. NCBI lineage: Eukaryota > Metazoa > Arthropoda > Insecta > Coleoptera > Ptinidae > Xestobium > Xestobium rufovillosum. Next base: position 19,174,646 of record OZ014494.1, read on the forward strand.
TATTGATTGTATAAATATATCTCTATATGTATAGTTACAGGGTGCATGTTTTAATTTTGTGCATCATGGCGCCATGGATCAAATTCTGCTCTCCGACTGGTTGCGTAACATCGGTTGGCCAAGTGCCGAGATGGTGGTCAGAATTGATCATTACCGAAACTAAAATAAATTCTTTTAATCTTACCTGACCTGACATTGAACAGGCAACTTTTGAAATTCCGTTCATAAAAATGCAAAGTAGCAAATGCAAGTGCACAACAAACAAAAATACTTAATAGGGCAGAAATGCAAAAAAATGTTAATGCAGTAAATTTCGCAAAAGAAAATTAATGTAGGTAGTACTAATAGCACAGCAACCAAGTGAATTATGTAATAAAAATAAATGTAACAGGCAACTTTACATAATAAGACAAATGCAATTACATATACATACAATAAAGAGTAGGAACAAACAAAGGCAAAATTGTATAATGAAAAAGGGAAAAAGTACAGGTACATAACAAGAGCAACCAGCGCAAAAGATTACTTGAAATAACATACACACTTTATAAATCTTCCTGAGATGTGATCTTGCGAACCACATAATTTTTCTTCGTATAGACTGTGTCATTCCATGTCCAGACATTACCATCTCCAGCTTCCTTTGCAGCAAGATTCAAAAAATTGTATCTTAGGCACGTCAGATCTGCTTTGATGATACTTTAGTCCCTTTCAAATGTCTTTTATTTCGGTAAATGTAATCACGGGATTTAAAATTTGAAAACTTCACAATAACTGTATCCTTGTATCCTTGTTTCCAAATCGGTGATATATTTCAATTTCAGAATTTGATATGTTGAGTTTCATCTTATTACTTATGACATCAAGAACTTTTTTCTTGCAATCCTCTCTCCCTTTCCTCAATATTGAAAAATCTTAAGTTACTTCTGCGCATGTATTGTCCCAGCTGGTCAGTTTTACTATCCCAATAGACTTGTACCTTGACGTAGTTCCAGTATCTAATACTGAAACGGGTGGGATGGCTTGTATGCTTCAATGATCTAAATTCTAAAGAGCCGAACTATGGATTTAACCCTAGTGGGGGGGTTATTGGGGGTTTATTGAGAAGACAGACTAAATCAAGTCCCTGAAAGAGGGTAGGAGCTCTTTCAGTAATCAGAGTGGTAGAGATTTTGGGGGTCGGTATGGCACTTTGATACGGTATCTTCCCGTTTCGTGCGTTTTTGGGTTTCTACCTGTTTTCGTGCCGATTCGTGCGTCGAGAATTTACTGGGTAATTAAATAGTGCCAGTTCGTGCGTTATAGGTACTTGTTGCAATAAAGGCATACAAAACGTACCTACTGCTTTGTTTTATAGTTGCCAGTCACTGAGTACGGCCAAAAAAGTTGTTCCACGGCCCACTATTTCTGGTCTGGGCGTTTAAGTCTCCCCCCCCCCCCCCCAAAACAAAAATATTATTTGAAAACAATAGTAGCGAAATCAACATACAATTCCGCATTGAAGTCTAGTTATTAACAGCGTTGTGTTGTAAAGATAAACTGGAATTAGGGGCTTACTGGATTATCAGCAGGTCAGCGCCCGAAACGGCACTCAAACCAGGTAGAGGTTTGGGGCGACGCACGAAAAGAAACAAATTTCATCGACGCCCGAAACGGGAACGCACGAAATGGGACTAAACCTTTGATACTTACTCTGCGATGTGGAAGGCGAGCGCGACATGCGGCCATATTTTTAGCGACCCGAATAGATACTGTTTTTCTTCAGTTATTTTTGCATCTTTCCATTTATTTTTGGGGTTCCCTGGGTATTTATTATCCATTATCTATTATAATTCTGTGACGGAAAATCAGTCGGCTTATGAAAAATGAAATGAAATCAAATATAATCTATGGCGAGTAATTAAATAATTATTGTGTCAGGTTTTAAAAATATGTTTAACAAACAAAGTTGCATTCTGAAAAATAAGTTTAAGCACTAGATCAATTACAAGGATAGCCTTTTAAACAACACTTCGTGAAGGTACGCTGCTCAATTAACCTGCCGTCTTAAAAGCAGGGCCCGAGTTTTAAGTTTTAATAAGAGAGAATGTAATTTATGTTCCGTTGTTGCAATTGGCAGGGTGACAGGTCGCTTAATAAATAAATATAAAGGAGCAGGACAAACGGCCGCAGCAGGTGCTCGAACTAAAAAGCATAAACACAGGAAATTAATGTTCTTGCAATTTTAGCGCTGAATGCCTTTTAATGTTTCAAGCAAATATATCGGGAATATAAATGTCTCCCGGATAAAATATAACGACTGCGTGCAAGTATCGATCTGTTTCCACTTCCCGTGCTTGCTTTCTCCGGATAATTATTTGTTGTTTATTTTGTTGCTAGATTCTGAGAGCGAAGGGGTTGGAGAGCTCAAGTTATATACACAGACTCCGTTATTACATGTTCTTATTCTCGAATTTTGGGCGAAGTGAGAAAACTTTAGAGAACTTGGATTGTTAACTAGTTTTGCATAATTTTACACCAGCGTGAACGATTCCCACATAACTGTGACAGGTGTCGCTTATCACATTCGTGTTCCCAGTCTGCAACCTCACGTTAATTGCTTCGGTGCCAACTTTTGTTTCATAAAGAATGTGTGCCATTCTTTTTTTATTTCAGAAAGCGTTTATTTTAAGATTTTACGAGAAGTATGATGAATTAACAACCATATAAAATTTGGCATGTTTTTGAAATTCGTATTATATTGGCCGTAACACATCATAAAATATAATAGCGGTAGTTAACACTTCATTCCGAGGTTTATAACAATAGTTTTCCACGAAAATAATGCATAGGTATTAATTCAGTTTCACCTGAGAAAGAAAGGTCAGTTCTGTCTATTAAGGCAACTCTGGTCAAGCCGGATTTGAGTTTCTGACCTTATAGGGAATAAACCAGCTAATAAGTCACTCCAGGGGTTCTAGAAAAATGGTACGAAAAATGCTCAGGAATGGTTTGCCGATAACCTAATGAGTAGATGATGAAAACACACAATGCAATTATTGTAGTGATCGCCTACCCCCACTGTTATAAGTTTCTACCTGTTGCTCTACCTGCTCGCTATATTAATTTGCCTAATCTACCTAATACGACCATTTAATTTATGCCTCTTATGGCTTGCCTAATCTACCTAATACGACCATCTAATTTATGCATCTTATGGCACTCTTTTTGTATTTAGCAGTGCAATAAGAAAGGGGGTTTTCCCATTGGTATCTTCCCGTTTTGTGCGTTCCCGTTTCGGGCGTTTTTGGGTTTCTACCAGTTTTCGTGCCGATTCGAGCGTCAAGAATTTACTGGGTAATTAAATAGTGCCAGTTCGTGCGTTATAGGTATTTGTTGCAATAAAGGCATACAAAACGTACTGCTTTGTTTTATAGTTGCCCGTCACTGAATACGGCCAAAAAAGTGGTTCCACGGCCCACTATCTCTGGTTTCGCGAGCTGAGCGTTTAAGTCTCCCCCCCCCCTCCCCCCCAAAACAAAAACATATTTGAAAACAATAGGAGCGAAATCAACATACAATTCCTCATTGAAGTGTGGTTATTAACAGCGTTGTGTTGTAAAGATAAACTGGAATTAGGGGCTTACTGCATTATCAGCACGTCAGCGCCCGAAACGGCACTCAAACCAGGTAGACTCTACCTGGTTTGAGGTTTGGGACAACGGCACAAATTTCATCGACGCCCGAAACGGGAACGCACGAAATGGGACTAAACCGTCCCATTTGAAAGCAACTATTAACCCTGGTGTCCCCTCGACATAATTTTGATCGTCAAACTGCAACTTAGTTGGCTTTACGTTAAACAAGTGCTTCCTGCTTAGTGGGATCACGAGGCCTTTTAAGAGTTTTAATGTGTTTTATTGTAGTATTCGGGTACGGCCTGTTTTTCTGTGCTCTATGTAGATACCGTCATACAGTAAATAATTTAAAACCAGTAGCTAGCCCCAATTCAGTATCCACTTAAATTCAAAATATCGATAACTACGGACCTATTTCATTCCTCATGCCAGTGTGATGGAATAAACTTCGACATTGCAATACAACTATCTGCACTTATTCACCACGCAGCTTGTCAGAAATGAAATAGCATGTTATAATGTTGCTATTGGCAAAGTGCTAGGGTTTTTAAAATCAGGCACAACGAAGTTTCCAGTGATAATAATTATCCACTTTATAATGCGTAAACTCAAGTTAAATCAACCCCAAACTCATGAACAAACGTACAAAAATATGAACCGACAAGTAAACAATAAAACAGGGAAACGCTGTATAAATTCATAAATGCTCGATATAATTGCAAGCAACAATTGTAAATTACAACAAATGAACATAAGTACCTGGTATTTAAATAACACCTTACACAGTAATCATCATCATAAAGTTTTCAGTCCGAAGACTTGTTGGACGCATACCTCCATCCTTTCCTATTCTGAGCTTGCCTACGCATTTCTCTAAAAGTAGAACATCTTGCATCCCTATTTGAGAGTAGTAGTCTAATCTGGGCCTACCCCTACCTCTTTTTATTCCTATCTCTGACTCTAATATTCCGCCTTCGTGCCTCAGAAGATGTCCTACCATCCTATTTCCCCAATTCCTTACAGTTTTCCATAAATTTCGCTTTTTCCAACTCTTTCTAATACCTCTCTGTTGCTAACCTTATCTATCCACTATTATCATCATACGTCTGTAGCACCACATTTCAAACGCTTATAATTTAAAATTTCTGCCTGGCAAGCCATCTAGGTATACCTGGTGTTTTATTGTTTCTTAAACTTTTTAGTGCTAGCTCAAACTCTTCTCTATACACTGCTTTTCCTTTCTAATATAATATCTCCTACTTCTTGTCCCGCATATAAGTTTCTCAAATATTCTTTCCACCTATCTGCCTTCTCCCCGCTTCCGAGTAGGATATCTCCTGCCCCGTTTCCAATGTTTTTGCTACTAGATCCAATTTCTCTCATATTTCTCCTAATTATTTTATATGCTTCATCAGTCTTTCCTACTTCGAACTTATCTTCCACTTCTTTGCATTTAATATCAATTCATTGCTCTTTCGCTTTCCTACATTTCCGAATAATTTCCCACTTGATCGCCTTATATCTTTGTTTCCCTCTTCCATCTAACCTATTTTTATATTTTCGCCTTTCTTCTATTAGACTCACAATATGTTTTGTTATCCAGGGTTTTCTGCTTTATTTCTGCTTATGACTGAAAATATTTCTAGCTGCGGAATCTAAACTATTTTTAATGCAATTCCATTCTGCCTCTATGTCCCTAACCACATTTTAACCAACGCCCTTTAGTAGATACTTCGTTTGTATTTTTCTCGAACTTATCGCGCGTATCCTCATCTTTTAGTTTGTCTAGATCAAGATACATACCTTCTCCCGTTTCGTTTTTTCAAAATCTTACATTTAAGATTGGCCTTCATAACCACTATGTTGTGATCACTATCTATATTTGTTCCTGGATAACTTCTGCAGTCCCTAACTTGATTTCTAAATCTTTTCCTAACAAGAATGTAATCTATTTGATATCTCCCTAGGTCTCCTGGCATCTTCCACGTAGTGTATCCTAACGTGATGGTGGAATAGAGTGTTTGCGACCATTCGCGACCTACTTGCATATTTGATGATAAACTACGATGTTACACATTCATTGCAGTTGAACCAGAATATTATTTTTCTTTTATTTCGAACGATGTGGGTTTTTCTTATTTCTTGTAGTCTGCTTTTTTGTGAAGTGCCAATACCAAATACCTTAGCAGTTAGCTAAAACAACAAAATTAAATATTATCTCCCTAATAACAAGACCTTTCCTGTGTTACAATTTTAGTACTTACATCATCGTGTTGCAATTCCACCATCAAACGGCATTGGAACAGACATACAGTATGCTGCATACGCTTGCGTTCCCCAGGTCTTTTCCAGGTTGAACGGAACATTATTTAATTCAGGTTTAAGTTTAACGTCAGATTAAATATCTGATTCATCTTTGAACTACTGAGCCTCTATCTACCAAGGTTCATTCATTCATAAAAAATCCATTTTAAAATCAAATTGATGTAGTTACAGAGAGCATAGTATGCAGCAAGCGAAATATATCGAAACTAGTTGTAAATAATGTCATACAAAGGGAACTCTCAGAAAACAAAAAGCTCCTGAAACTAAAGTCCACTTCGCTGTTTATAGCTGCGGATTTAATAGAACAAAACCTGGGTATTCTAAACAAAGCGCAAAGCGACGCGAGTGGGAATGGAATCTAGAGGACTTGATAAAGAATGAAAAATATCCCTACAAACCTGCAACAATTCAGAATTTACTTTCATTTCTTTGTACTAGAGATATGATACAAAACAAGGAAGAGAACTATAATTACCTGCAACTGCAATGCAGATAGCGTTTGTATTAATATGGGGCAGGAGTTACATACGAGTAAGTATAGGTAGGTAATACTCATCAGTGAGGGATAAGTATTTTGATCAGTGACGGTATGTCTATGGAAAGTCCATTCAACTCAAAATAGGGAAGAATAAAACTTACCTATTTACAACTGACAATACACTAACTAAATACCATGATCATTTGAAAAACTTGGTATATCTGCCATGCGGTTAAAGGGCCTACACGCTATGCAATTTGTTGTACGACAAGTTGTACTACAGATTGGACAGACAATCGGTGCAACAAGTTGCTTAGTATTTTGCCCACATATTGTTGAACGACAACGCCACAGACTATGCAATTATCGTTTCGACTGACGAATCTACTTGGGTTGTACAACTTGTCGTACAACAAGTTGCATAGTGTGTGGGCCGTCTTAGAAAGCAGCTCCACATTAAACTGGAATGGGTCAGCGATATTCCAGACAAAAGAGTTTATTCCCAGTTCAGCAGCCCTCGTGGCATTGGACTTTGAAGGTAACCATAACGGCAATGGCCATGGAATCCAATGGCATCGTTTATTCTTTATTTTATGTCAATTATCAATTTCATTGCGACTCTTTCATTACATGAACATAGGCTCTTATTTTAGAACTAGAATACTGACAATGTTTCTAAAATTGATAAGAAAATTTGAAACTACCTCATAAATATCCCAATAACATCTACGGAGATTTTTATTGGACAATAAATTTGAAAACGTCCTAACACTTTTATGTAATGGGTATTAAAACTGCGGAGCGATGCCGCGCTAATTGTAACGTGTACGGTGTCTTTTCCCCAATTAATCTCCTAGGCCCCACCCTGATATAACTTCATCTCATAAATAATGCAAAATACTGCAAGGATCGTTCACTCTGAAGCACTGTGGTATTGTAAAACGATTACGAATAAGGTGGCAATAAAAAGGTTCAGCGCGTCACAAAAACCCCGGAAACTAGTACAGGAAGGTACATTGCCCTCTGCGAAATTACAAAAGGGTTGTGTGACATGACTAACTTGAATTAGGTAAGATATTTTGGAAAATGGTTTTTCGTGTATAAAGTTTTAAACAGGCATTTAGGTTAGGATTCAAGAAAGTAGCGCTAAGGGTATATTAATATATCAGATCTATTTTAGAAAGATGCCAAATTGGCATTTTTGTTGCACACATTTTGTGAGTGAACTGCGCGGCAAACCGACACTAAAATAAAATCAAATGAAACTTTGAGAAAAAACTTTCTTTTTATGCAAAATTCTCGCAATAATGACGCAAGTAAAAAGGTATATACGGCCTATTACTTTTTTTGTATCATATTATTGCTGGTTTACTAATTATTCCTTAAGATAATGATAGTCGTCCTCACGCTGATAGTAGATGAAACGTTGTACGATACTCTGAGGTTCGGTTGTTTAAAAAAACCATCTTGTATCGTAATATGAACTGTTACGATACTTGTATGGTAAATAACTATTAAAATGCTTTTCTGATTGCCAGATCAAACTGTGTAGCTGTTTGGTCTGTCATAGAATTATGTATAGGATTATAGAATGCTCTCCATTGCTACATGAAACTTATTTACTGACAAAACTTAATTTAAATGTAGCTACATTGGCGCATTACAGTTTATCGTACTAAACTATTACCATTAGTTGGTATGAATTCTTAATAAGTTAACCCCACACGCCACAAGACAGTGACACAGTAATTGAACTCGACACGTGTTTCGCTGACAACGTCAGCATCCGCAGGAGTTGAAGATTAATCTTCATAATCACTTCAATCTGTCGCTTTATACACGGTATAAGAAGGACTACTTCTAAATTTTCTATCACCAGTTATCTATAAACATCTCATTTGTGAACAAGCATCAGGCTGTATGGCTAAATAAATCGCGCACATTGCTCAAATTCTGAAACGCAAAATTACTAATGATGTGTTCGTGGACTTATTCTCAACTATATACTAATAAAAACGAAATTTTATTCGTCCATCCATGAATTCGACCTGATTATGGCAATCCTCGCTCACTTTTAGAGAATCGTCGTTTTTACCCATCACTTGGGGATTGGCAACAGATGGAGAATTAAAAGATCGGCTTACCGTAAGAGGGTGCTTTGGCTCCTGCGTTGTTCAAATTTACATAAACGATCACCTGTCAGTCCTAGGCATAAAAAGAATTTATATATTCGGATGACATAGTAATCCATATTACAAAGAATATTGCCTTCGCGTCGGTTCTGGCAAGATCATTATACAGGTTGTTTATTTTTAAATTAAAAAAGCGTTCATGAACCTGGGGGATCTTTTGAGAAAGTCACAGCATGTCTCTCTCCCAAGAACCAATTTACTTGGCAGTCACACTTTGCAGAACTCTATCTTTCAAGCCGAAGGGGGCCACAGGAAACAAATTTCATACATCCAAGAAACGTGCAGCAAATAAGGAACGAGTTCACACGCCTTGCGATCCACTGCTCTTGTTTTGCGTTTCCCGACTGCCGAATATGCCATGCCGACCTGGGGACGATTAATCCATACACACAATAGAGGTGAGTCGGTTCTGAACGAATCGTTCAAAAGGAACGACTCCGAGGTAGGAATCGTCGGAATCGATTCCGTTGCAAATAATTTTACGATTCACGATTCCGGCTGCAGTTCGAGTTTTCGCCAAAGACTACACGGTTTCTTAGCGTGTGAGTTCGCCTATATGAACGATTCACATTCGATTCCGACTCCAGGGTTTCAAAGCACGCGTCGCGCCGTCGCGGGGGGTTCGCTAATGGAACGAGGAACGAGGAACCATTGAAATTTGCCGGGCAGTCGGCACTGCTGACTCGGCAGTGCATTGTATTTTACGGCAAAAGGAACAAGAATCGTGAACGAATTGAAGGAATCGATTCCGACAAAAAGATTGATTCCGAGGAATCGACTCCTAAGAAGGAACGGTCTAGTCCAGCTCTAACATACAAGCTTGAGCGTTATTGCCTCACCATCATTCGCACGAGCTGTTGTAAGAGTTTCGATTTTTGAAGGAACCAGCCTAAAAGAAACGGATCTCCAGATTGGTACTCTCGTTAAAAGGTTTGAAGAAAATGGCCTTCAATTACACCAACAGCTATGGATAACTCGGAAGATCTTAAATTTCAAAGTGAGAGATGCAGAGCGAACATGGAAAAAAGTGGTTTCCACATATGCAGACTTCTGCAATTTTAAATATAGCAAGGCAAAAGTCGAACTCGTACAGGGACTTCAAAAACTATTGATGACTTATTATTTGAAAAACCTATTCGTATTTGAGAAACAAAAGATTGGGAATGTTAATGAAATTTTCGGATTGCTTTAAAAATTCTACAGATTGTTTATTCAAAACTTATGCCCGTTTTTTGTAAACACAGAACGAATCTGCCATTATGTATAATCAATTCTTCTCAAAGCTTAATGGCTTTATAAGTTATAACCCACTAATCCATTTTAATATTATGCACTTTATAATAACGTGAGGCTAGTTGGAGTGCAGGGCTAATTTATTGTATTTTAATTGCGCTTTAAACAACATAGGCAGCGACGTCCTTATGCCCTGATTCTCGAATAGAAAAGACTTACGGCTTCAGGGAATTCTTTTTCCTGAAATTTGTATTCTTTTGCCTCTTCTAAACCTATGGTATGTATCTTTAACATATGGACTATTGATGGACTATTTTGGGATATCCTCACATGTTCGTTCGGAAGGCCACTTCAAACAGAAAAACGGAAGTGATGTAACTTCACATTGCTTGCACGCCGTGGTTTAATGGCTTCGGATGCAGATTGAAGTGCTTTTCGATAAATCATTGTACCTAGGTATTACTTTAGGCAATAGACTGTAACGGACCCTACCCCACCTTTGCAAATTTATCTATCTGTCTATCTACCTGCTCAGCGCTGAGTAATTAACCTAATTAAAATTTACCTAAAGGACCTGTCGAAGTGTCCACGTGATCGTCTATTACCTACGTTGTGTGTTACCTTACACCATTACAGACCCCATTACTTTAATAAGAAAGAATCACAAGCGAGGATGTCAATAATGGACACAAATAAAATTAAAATTTTTTCAAATCCTTCAATGCATTGTTACCGAGCCACAGCAAGAGGCTCCACCAATGACAGCTCGCCATGATGTCACGAAATTGCATAAAAACACCTAGTTTTCAAGCTCCGCATCCAGTGTTGCCACCCCTACTACAATAGTAACAGATCTATTACTATCTGCTGTTGTCTATTACGCCATTACTATTGAGATAAAATCTATTACTTTTTTGTTTTTGTTATATGTACTTTCAGGTAATATTTTTACAAAATACATTAAATGATCTGATAATTAGTATAATTAATGAATCTTGAGCAGCCATAGTTATTTTATGTTTTAAAGGTTTGTTGGTTGACTACCTATACCTAAACTATGGATAACTATAGGTAACCATAACCTAAACTAAAACAGAATATTCTTTGACTAAAACTTCTAGATGGCTGCAATGATGACTGTTTCTGTTGACGTGTTGACACGTTGACAGTCGTTTTGTTACTATGTTTTAGTGTGTTTGCAGTTTGAAATATTCAAATTTATTAGGTTTTTGCAACGCGGACGGAAATTTGGTTCCAGATGTATAAGTACCTAAGAAATTAAGGCCTATATCAGCTCAATGTTACTAACTCTAAATATTTTCCAGGTTTTTGATCAGAGAAAACGCACTGAAAAAATAAACAAAGTTTTTTATTTGATTAGTTATTTTATTTAACCCTTAAAAAAGTGATTCATTCATTTTGAAAGCCAGAGACTTTTCTAAGATCTTACATTCCCATTTGATATCGAAACTTCATTATAGGCCAGGCCAGGCCAGGTCAGATCAGTTTTATTTTTACTGATGTTTTCTGAATAAATGATCTACTTTTTAATTATTTTGCATTTACTTTCGTACCTATGTATTTACCATGCCGAAATACTTAAAAATGGCTTTTGTAGCATTTATTTTTTCCCCTTACTATACAAGAACAGAAATCTATTACCCAAACAGTCCGATCTATTACTATTTTCTCGTCAGTCTATTACTGAAAAAAAAATTGTAGGTGGCAACACTGTCCGCATCTCAATCAGACATCAGCCACCGTGCTGATCAGAACCTACCGTCAAACCAACTTCTCAGCCTTCTTACCACGGAGGTGGTGAGAACTAGTGATGGGAATAATCGAGATATTTTAATAATCGAGATATCAGTAATCGAGAGAATTTAATAATCGAGATATTAGTAACTACTAATATTAGTAGGAGTAGTTTTTAAGTCTAATCACTGATTGAGGGTTCCGACTTTCTATTTCTTGTTTATTTACCAATAAAATTTATGTTCACATTTGCTCCGGCATTTGCTATATCTATAGTGTTCTTTATATTGACACAGAAAAAACGCTATAAATCAGGGCTTTGTTATTTGCCGGCGTCGGCGTCTATTGAATATTATTAAAATTCTAAATAAGTATATACTGTTTTATTATGGACAATCCAGTAGATAATGCATGAAGCGTTCGTTGGTAAATAGCATGTACCTATTTTGTAATTTTCCTACTACGGCACTATACCTAAAGTTGAAATCCGCTCGCCCACCTACAAAACAAAAACCATTCTTTTAAACGTGTAGTAGTCCCTGAATGAGTCAGAAAACTGCTCGATTATGAATTGTCTTTCGTCTCATCGAAGTTGACTACTAACGAGAACGAGACACCTACTCTCGTGATGCCGTTCGATTATTTTCCGTGCTCGATTATTATATGAAGTTGGTTGCTGGCAAATTTGCTATCATAATCGGCAACGGCAACTAGGTACTAATATTAGTACTACTAATTTCCAAATGAATAATCGATTATCTCGAGATATTTTAATAATCGACTAATTCGATTATTGCAGCTCGATTATTCCCAACACTAGTGAGAACAACAGTACAACTCCAGCCTTCGTAGTAATCAGAAGCTAACCAGATCTTCAAGCCAAGCCAGCTCAAAGCCAATCCAAGGGATCCAGCACCTTTCAGGGTAAATCCAGGTCAACCTTACTGAAGTGGTGTTCACATTAACTTCGAAAGCCAGACCCCCTCTCTCAAATGCTAAACACCCTGTTCCTTGCCTAACTAACTTTCCTTGCGTCCCTCTAGTCTGGAGCGTAACTTTCTGAACCTAGTTTTGTTTATGTCTGCATTTTAGTGAAAGCAACTTTATAAGTATATAGTCTGTTCCGAAAATAACCTATTGAAATAAAATAGAGTTAAAGTATGATTACTGGACTTCCTAATAAGACTAAAATTAGCTAACTTACTCGCTAATGACGATTCAGTATTCACCAATGAGATAGCAGAGAATAATTTACATTATAAAACAACTAGAACACGCATTCTCCGAGATTTCACCGCTTGAAGGAAAAACCTTTTGTATTTCTCTTATACAAGGTGTTTCTAAATTGAGTACCATAAAATTAGGAGTTTGTAGAGAAAGTTAAAATAACACTAAAACCTTTATATAGTTTTGTACAAAAACGCTTCCCTTCCAAAATACAGAGTGTTATAATGTCGACTGGCGTATCAGTTATTTAGCTATATCTGTAACTAAAGCAGCCTGAGAAATCTAAATTTTTGTGGGCAAGTGCTACTCAAAACTACAGATAATCCAGCAATATTTTAAGTGTAATACGACAATTCAGTGGCGTAGGAAAAGGGGTCGTGTAATACCTTTTTGTTAATAAAAAGTTTGAGGTTAGGTTTTTTGGAAATATCGTTTTATTTTTAGATTCTCTAATCAAAATACTACAAAAAAGATTCTCTTTTTAAATATCTCTAAAGTCGTTTGTTTTTGAAATATTTGTGGTTTTACGTAGCAGTGCTCATGAGAACTGGGGTATTACCTATTTATGGTTGATTTACGAAAAAAAAATCGCATACCTATGATTGCTACATGTTTTTGTAGGTACCTTCGTAATTTATACCTGCAAGCACTTCTAGATGATTTTGTTATCAAGTTTTACGTAACTAATGATAATACAGCCCCGAATACAGCAAAACAAAGACAATATTTTAATAGCACTGCCACATAAAATTGTGCATATCTCGAAAACGAAAGACTCTAGAGATATTTAAAAAGAGTATCTTTTTTGTAGTATTTTGATTAGAGAATCTAAAAATAAAACGATATTTTCAAAAAACCTAACCTCAAACTTTTTATTAACAAAAAGGTATTACACGACCCCTTTTCCTACGCCACTGAATTATCGTATTACACTTAAAATATTGCTGGATTATATGTAATTTTGAGTAGCACTTGCCCACAAAAATTTAGATTCCTCAGGCTGCTCTAGTTACACATATAGCTAAATAACTGATACGCCAGTCGGCATTATAACACCCTGTATTTTGGAAGGGAAGCGTTTTTGTACAAAACTATATAAAGGTTTTAGTGTTATTTTAACTTTCTCTACAAACTCCTAAATTTATGGTACTCAATTTAGAAACACCTTGTATATTGGGAAAACCTCTTGGGAAAAACCCATTCATCTTTATTTGGAGAAAACCTTCAAGTGAAGTCATCAGTGTCTAAGAACCTAACCTTTTGTTCGAATTTGGCTATCTATTTAACGAAACGAACTAGGCAACCCAACGTGCATTTCTAAAGCTAGGTTATGAAACCAAACATACACCAGTTGAGTATAGACTGCGATTCCTTTCAAGGTATTCCTTCTTGTTGCGAGTGACCACAAAGTCCTTTTCTATAGGAACAAACAAGCTTTATAATTTTCTATCTCTTCAACAACTAAACGTAGAATGGAAGATCACTGCTCCAAAGGATTTTACTATTTCTATTTTGCAATAACGTTAGCTAACTCAACTGATGTTAAATATTCAGTTCCGAGATATCAGAAAATAATTTACAACTAAAATAGCTGAAATTTGCAATTTCGGATATCTGGTAGTTTAATAGTTTACGAAGTTTCAACTGCCTCGCTCGCGCAGTTGATTGTCCCTGAGAACTAGATGCTCGTTTTTCATAGATTACACACCCAGTTTTCTGAGTTTTTACGTGAAATATTGCGTACTTAAGCTTCTTGTCATACAGAAATGCGTTATGATCTCAGTTTATTTGTAATTTTGGAAAGAAACTACTTATTTCACGCTCAAAATAAAAAAAAATGATTAATTTTCAAGTAAGCAAAAACATACTTTTTGAACTTTCTTATAGCTTTGGAAGCTTCTTGTAAGGGAAATTCCACTTAACTTTGTTTGGGAAACACTTCTAGTGAACTCATTTGACAGGTTAGGCAACCCAAACTACGTTACTAAAGTTTAGTTATGTAACCAAGCATACACCGGTAAAGTAAATTGCTATTCAATTCGTAAGCGGCCGTATTAAGATTAGGTATTCATTGTTCTACGACTGGAAGAATAATAAACATAAGTACATACAACACAATTTAAAATTGAAGAAAAAAACTTGCTGTTTATGGGATAAGTGCTATGAAAACCCGTTCAGTTTTTTAAAAAGATTGGCAATTCACCCGCTTGTTAGTGTAATTATTGTAGCTCAATATCAGCAGGACATTGTACATGTACATGCACATGCACCACCGAAGAATGCTTTATGTAAATCGTGGCTTATTTGCGATTGACTGTAACATTAAAATTCCATCGCTCATTTGCCAGCGGCGGTCAGTCTGTGATAAATTGTCAACGTTTTACAAAGTAGGTATGCGTTTTTAATTAATTTTTGTTTCGGTCCGCGGACCATGAAAGAGCTTTGCAGCGTAACGGGAATTTATAGGAAAATGTTTATGTAAGATTAATTAATCTGTATACGCCCTATCGCTGCAAATTTGTTTTTGCCATAATTTAATTTTCTTTTATGTCTTAAATCGCAAATTGCCCGATAAATAAATTTTTCTTTTGGACATGAATAAGTAGAGCAGCTTGAAAACTGGGCCAAGTTTTCTTGTATTTTCGGTGAATTTTTATTTTCTCTCATTTGCTTTATGTTTACTATGCTAGGCTATGATCTATGCTCCACCACATTTAACAGAATTATCGCATAATTTCTAATTTCCTTAAACGTGATTATAAATTTCTCTGCTCTAAAATGAATTAAGCAATAATTTTTGAATTGGAAGTTCCTATTAGTACGTAGATCTATTATAACTCAAGAGTAATTTAATTTCGGGAGTGCAAAGTCATTTCTTTACGTTAAATTGTATTTAGTACTTACAGGAACAGCCATTCCTCACAGGGACGGCTCACAAACCAATAACACTAGAGTTCCTGCCAGAGTAATTCGAAGGAATTGTTACGCGACTCGTAATAGCAACTCTAAAGCGGCCACGTTCGTCTCAACATTCGTTAAGGGGTGTGCGTTTACGTAATTTGTTTAAATGAGAATTACCCACCTGCTTCGTAGCCAAGTTTTTTAAATTTTATTTTAGTGTAACTGTTTTGCCAATGAGTCCCCAAATTGGGAGAATTACTAACTTGCTGCTGAAAAAACGGTAGCAGTATTTCTGCTTTCTGTGACTCTTTCTGTCCCCTGGGGGAGGTAAAATTATGTTATGCGTATACGACAGGGTTGTGCAACGTGATACAATACCAAACCGACATGACGGTTATCAAATGAAATTGTCCATGAAAAATGTAAGTATAATGTTATAGCTGTAACTAAAATATTGATTGAAATTTATCTTTGAAATACGATGTATGACTGTAAATTAAATAACTTGCGAACATAAAATTATATTAAACACAGTTACACAACTACGTGGTACCTCCTTCGAATCATTTTCTTCTGTCCCGACAAAATAGAACGTGTCCAAGATAAGGAGGGCCAGTATGGGGATATTGGAAATGACAAGAGATACGGATTTGGTTAAGTGGGAAAAAAGTTGCGTAACTAAAGGATCAATAAAATGGCGCCTAGAAATCCTTGATATAATTTTCCGTTTTTGAGTTATTTTGAAAAAACTGAATTTATGGATTTTTAACTATATTTTTTTCTGACTTTAATATTAAAATTAGAGCGAAACTGACAAAACTTCTTCGTAGCAACTTTTGATGAAATTGAAGATTTCATTGCCAATTCTTTTATTCTACGTTTTGTCTTCGGGCAAACATCATCAACTTCATTTTTTTAATTACGGTCCTGACCTTCTGATGCCAAATTTTATGAGCCCTTCTTATTCTGAATTCAACAATGTACCACACATTATGGTTTAATTACGTTTCGACCCGTTTTTGACCATCATCAAGAAATTTTTAGGATACGGACCTGCATTTCTCTTAATTTTCTAAAAATTATGAGAAATACAGTTAGTTGGGCTTTCTTCTGATATTAGAAACGAACAAGATTTTTCAAAACTGCAAGATGCGCTATGCTTAGAGTAGGGTAGGTGCTTATCGCTAGTATCATCTAACAGATTCGTAAAACTCTTGTGGTGCACTTAAAAATTGCCAAACTTATACTGTATGTACATATTTTTTACAAAACTATGAGACATATAGGTCCGTATCTTAAAAATTCTTTGATGATGGCCAAAAAAGGGTCGAAACGTAATTAAACCATAATGTGTGGTACATTGTTGAATTCAGAATAAAAAGGGCTAATAAAATTTGACATCAGAAAACCAGGACCGTATTTAAAAAAATAAGTTGATGATGGTTGCTCGAAGACGAATCGTAGAATAAAAAAATTGGCAATGAAATCTTTAATTTCATCAAAAGTTGCTACAAAGAAGTTTCGTCAGTTTCGCTCTAACTTTAAAATTAAAGCCAGAAAAAAATATAGTTAAAAATCCATTAATTAATTAATTAATTAATAACTCAAAAACAGAAAATCTTATCAAGGATTTCTAGGCGCCATTTTGTTGGTCCTTTAATTACACAACTTTTTTCCCATTCAACCAAATCCGTATCTCTTGTCATTTCCAATATCCCCATACTGGCCCTCCTTATCTTGGACACGTTGTATACTGCTTACCAGCACTATACATTGATAATTATTTTTAATAATTGCAAACATATTATATTTTTCAAGAAAATAATACCATTAGAAATAGCAACGACTGGCACTGATAACGCTCCTAGCTTCGTTTCGCTCCTCTTGGCAAAAATGAAACTCAAAATCTATAAATTAGTAAAAAAATCAATAATACCCACCTCTTGTAATTTCCCGAATATAAAAAATCACATTGTTTAAGAATTTAAGAAATTTCAATAACCAATATCTCGCTTAGTCGGCATTTTTAGCCATGCGTCGATTGGGGTTTATCGCATTATTTTGAGGTGGTCTATCGATCTGCTCTCGAAGTTTGTTACACTCGTTATAGATCACCCTGTATAGTGAAGCTATGTGTGCTTAGCATGTGTTTAAGTTTTCTTGCTGTGTTCCAAGGAGTGACACATGTATACTTTTGTACAGGGTTATTATTTCTCTCAGTAGTCAAATAAGGACGGTTGACACTAAAAAGGAAGACTAATCGAAAAAAAGGATGACATCGTTTGATTTTCTTATTGAAGTTAAATATCTTTTCACACAGAACTAAAAAATAATAATTAATGACCCCAGCTTTGGTCACCTTGCACATATGTATAGTTGTCAAAGCACATGTATGCCAAATCCTATTCGTCAATTAACTATATTTACTTTGCTACGTACTTACTTTATTTTTTTGGCAACTTACTCTAATCGATTCTTCCTAATGGACCTTAATGATTCCAGTCATCCCCTACATGAATCCGGCGTGGTCGGCAAACGCTCATCTCATCCTCGATTATTCGTAACATCGCCTCGCTTTAAGAATGTGGTGTATCGTGAATTTTTCGTTGTTTTTGTGATGTTTGGCCGATAGCCAGTTGCGGAAGAGACGGCGCATGGAAGTCGCTGGTAGGACCAGGCGCCGGCTGTAGGAAAATCAATAATCTGCGGTCCTGATTGTTAGAACTGAACTAAGGCAGCAGCAGAACAGTTGCACAGTAATAATTATGCCAACTCAAGTATATTCCTGGCCAAGTACGAAGGAACGTGCGTTTCTTAAAATCTACTCACAGGTTAACATCAGGCACTTGCGGAAAAGCATAGAATATCGCACTAGTGTAATAATATAAATAAAACCTTTTGTAACATTCGTATTTATTAACACTTTCTAGCTGCTTAGGCAACATAAATCAGCAATCAGCAATGGCTTAACGTACACCTTTGCAGACCATTTCTGTGGACGATGACCAGCTGGGAGGTTAATTCAAGAAGCTTGATTAATTCCTTTTTAAAATATTTGTTTATCTGCTTTTGTCGAATTACACTTTCATTATAATGTGGGTTTCCTAATGAATAATAGCGTTCATTGTTCAATCAATATTTCTTGTTGTAGCATATCGACGTTGATGTGAGGCGGAAAATGTCTAATTTATATTTACTTCATTGTCAGAAAAATTCAAGAAATCGTGTATGTACCTATATTATACATTTCTGTGGGTAACTTTCGTTCAAGGGTTATTTGTCTTGCACATTTATCTAGACGAAGGAAAATAATGTGACCAAAAAGTTCAACTTCCTGTGGGTTTTAGTAGATAAAGTCTTATATTCAACTTATATTCAACTTGCGAGTTATGATTACAAAACTCACTCGTTTCACTCGCTCGTGTTGTAAACTTCATCCTCGGTAATAATAGCATTCATTGTAAACTCGTGTATAATATACTATTAACCAGCATGCCCACTGATTAAAGTTTAGTGTCCTCAGATAAACCTTTTCCTCTTTTTTTCAATATGTACCACGGGAAAGCGAAAATATGTTTTATTACTTTATCCGTTGATCTTATTCGTATACGGTCACAAAATGTTGACATTATATGCATGAAATTCTGATAACTGAACATAATAAAATATTTTTCAGTCCTCATGCATTTAAAGTAAAATTTCCAGTTAAAATGACCTAATTTGCAATGAAAGAACTTAACCTCTAAACCTCACAAGTTTTGACAGCTATATAAATATTACACTGCTTAATAGTATTTCAACTTCGGGGGTATTACTAATGTGGTGGTGTATAATAAGCGCACCAAAAAAAACTTTTTAATTTTGCTTCGCTTTTACAAGAACCACAACAATAGATTACTGTGCTATAAGAACTAGTTATATGACGAGCCGCCCATGGATGTTCACGGATTAAAATTGTATTATAGCTTGCTTTGCACTTTCGTTTTAATTAAATTACGATTTATTATAATGTATCTAGCATCATTATTGATTTTCTTTATGAATTGCGAATGTCTTATGAATACACCACAATGCCATTTGAATTTAAAAACGCACCAGCTACGTTTCAGCTTCTTATTGACGACAATGTTCTACGCGACTTAAAAAACTAAATGTTTTTAGCTTGGACGCATGGTATGGACGATGTGATTTTCTTTTCTTCATCTTTAAAAGAACATCGCAAATTCGTCATTAATATGCAAAAGATTCAGTAAATTAAAAAATTAAAGATGCGATTAGGCAAGTCCTAAATTTTACGAAAAAAATCAGAATATTTAGGTCAATTTGTGTAAAAATATCCTTATGAAAGACCCTACGAAACCCTTTAACTTGATTACTGGACGCAGCAATCAGTACAAAACGATAACACACAAAACACACCAATATGTACTGACAATGGGGTCGTTACACAATTTTTAAAAATCATATTTTCCCGAAGATTCTCGTAAAATATTTGACCCGTATTTTTTTATTTTTCTCACAGCGAACGTTTTAGGCTTCTAAACCACCGTCAAAGTTAAGACCCTGGCCCTTTAAGCCTTTTAAATGATGACGTATCTGCGGCAATGCCGAGGAGTGCCGATATTAACCGGAAAGTACAACCGTTGTTTGTGTATGCTTGCTAGCGCAAACGTAAACAATCATGGCAGTCGAGTCGGTTGACAGATAGTGTTCTTTTTTAAAATAATGGTCTTCAAAAAGTGCTTAGTGTCTAGTTGTAAGAACAATAGTGATAGGAATCCCAGCAAAATATATTTAAAAGTGCCTCGTAGTAAGGACAGACGGAAATTATGGGCGCAAGTATTAATAAAGCTTCCTACTTTAACGACTCTAAATTCCACGTAACTCTTGCTTTCATTGGGGACCGATCGCAAGCGCTTTCAAGGTAATGACGTAACCGAGGCAGCACATATTTCTGTTTAATTCTCAGAAGGCGCGCTTCATGCTAAAATCGTCATTGTTTAAATTTTGGGCCATTGGTGAGTAAGTAAATGTAACCCAGAGGCCCATTAAACACCAAGTTACTTATTTCTATTAAAATTATATCGATTTTCTATTTAGTGCAACGACCCCATTCTGATCCTTCCAGTATTCCCGGCTGTAGCAGGAACTAGCATAATTTTCTTATGAATTCTTTATGAGTTAACTCCATACGCCTAAAACAGTGAAACGCTACATGTATTTCGTAAACAACGCCAGCATCTTCAGGAGTTTGAAGATTTTCTAGAAAAACTCTCAAGCAAACCCTTTACCAAAATTTGACCTCACTAATTTCACGACTGAATTCAAAATTTCAGAACATTGTCTCATCTAACAAGTAGATCGAAAACAGGATTGTTGAATATTCTAGGATCAGTGAACAAACTAGCCTGTAGGTGGTTGAGATGCCACTGATAACAAGAGATACTATGACAAAGCTATAAAAAATAGAAAATCACCAACAAAATTCTATCGATGAACGAAATTCTCAAATTTCTTTAACTAGTTATTTTAAGAAACTATTTAAGCTGCAAAATAATGAATATAAGCTTTTCTTTCTTTCTCAACAGGCAGGTCAGGGTCAGGTAAGGTCATGCGAGGTCAGATAAGTTAAGGACAACGTTTACACCACCACAATTTTATGTAATAATAACTAAAAGTGTTAAATATAACTTTATTTCACACTTATCGCCTTAGTTATTTCATAGAATAACTAGTTATTATACATAGAATAACGGCAAAGCAGGTCAAAAGTTACACCTGCGGGGCATCGGGTCGGTGAGGTATCCGTTAGAAATCAGAGCAAACTATCAGCTGTGTTGCAACACCGTCGCGCTAAACACATTTACGGACACAAGAACAACGCACATTCAAAGCCCGCGCTTTCGGTACTTAGTAAATGAGACAATGCCGCTCTGAGTTTACGCTCAGTCGGCACGGGGCGGCATCACATACCAAGGCATATTTTGCGTTTGCAGTGCTTTCGCTCTACCACGATTAAACCTTCATCCTAGTAAATTTAGCAACACGAAAGCCTGATTATGGTAGAAGAAGGTATATTTTATGTCTCTATTGAAACAATTTTTCGAAAACTGTAAATCTCTTGGCTCTATGCAAGGGTGAAGTTTGTCAATTTCATGAGTGAACTGACACTTTCTAAGATAAAATGTTTAATTTTTCTTTCTATAGAAGCCTAAAATAAAGTTTCGTTTACAAACTGTCCAAAATTCCAACACTTCAATTTTCACCGTTTAGAAATGAGCATAGCACTACGAAGTCAGTTTTCAGGCTTATTTTGAAGGGGTTTGCCGGACTCTTAACCGTAACATATTATACAAGCGTGGAGCACAGTGGTCAGGGTGGAAATACGTAAAATAAATAACAATATCCTTTGGTTGGAACTTCAAAGAAACCGATACATAATTTAAGATTTCTTTATCTCTTTAGCTAGTTCTGTCACCCCTAGTCGTGACACCCGTAGTAGGGTGTATTGATAAAAAAGAAAATCACTCTGGTATTCAAATGAAAGTTCAATGCTCGATGTATCTCCATTTTCTGCATTGCATGTGCGTAATTATATAAGAAAGCCCTATTCATTTTTGAGAACCGGAAGAGCCTTCCCCGATAGAGCACGTTTTCAATGAACTCCTTTTATTGTGTAACACAATCTACATTTTACACTATTGGTTCTATGCTTACATGCGGGATCAGTTTCCTTCCTGTATTATATTATACCTGCCTATTTAGGGTGTAATATTATATGTAGTTTTTCGTGTTCCCAAGTTGCGATATAAATTGTAATTTTCTGATAGGACATTCTTGTTGAGAATTTTCAAAAGCGTATACTACTAAGTCAATAACATAAAAATGTTTATGACGGCTTTAGATAACCATTAGAAATAGATATTTTTTTATTTTATAGGAACGCTTTTCAACTCTCTTTTGTTATAATTATGTATGTACTATTTAATTTTCCTTTTTCTACTTAAATTTTTTATGTGTGATTTTTGAAAGAATTAAAATTTTTCTCCTAGAGAAATACAACGAAACAGTAACGCGAAAAGTTCCTTTACTTATTCCTAAGCTCAAATTTTTATACTTAACTTTGATTCATCAAATTTCATTTATTAACTCACTAAATAATTAACTTACGAGTACTGCTAACTTTAGATTGGACACCGGATTTCCGCCGCATCAACAGCTCCTTTGCCTTCTCTTTCAAGTTATTATTGCTGTCTCCACCTACTATGAATTATTTGTTTATCTTTTCATAAAATACTGGTATCAGATTTACTTACCTTCTGCTAAATTTGCCGACGGATTTCAATCTTGAATTTGAATTTTTCCCTCCCTTTCTCTACCGGTGAAAGTCTCAAATCTAATTGACTTGACAATAACAAAATATGATATTTTTATTTTTTCGGGGATGCAGTCTGCGGTAGATAAATAAAAACTCTTTGTCTTTTCGAGCTTTCGGCAAATTTTTATTGCCTTCTTCAGGAACTACAAATCACTATTACAATAAAAATTTGCCGAAATCTCGAAAAGATAAAGAGTTTTTATTTATCTACCGCAGACTGCATCCCCAAAAAAATAAAAAATATATATAAATACATATAATAAAACAGTCCAAAAGAAAAAATATATACATATCTTAATAACAAAATACTCAGAAGTGTAGTTGTACTTGTAATTAATGTAATTTATCATTCGAGCAACCGTTTTAGCTGTTTAACATGTTACAGGGTGTTTCTAAATAAGTACCAAAAACTTTAGGGTATGATTCCTTGTCGAAAAATAAGGGGGGGTCCTTCATAAGAAAATACTCTTATATCCCTCACGAGAAGATAAGCCTGCCCAAAGCGAGAGGAAAAAACTAGGTTTTCATTTTTCAAAATCGCCTGTCCTTTTTTATGAAACGTTAGTACAGACGCGTGAATATGGTGTGAAGAGGTATCACTCGTTGAGGATACATTTCAGGTATCTTGCTCGCAATGAATTTACATTGGCGAGACCCTACACAAACTACATATCGGCCATATCAGCTTGGTGTAATTATTTATGTTAATAAGTGTGTACAAGATTGCGATGAAAATACAATGAAAATCACTGATCACAACTTGTCTGATCGAAATAACAGAGCAGGGCTTGACAGCCGTGTACGGGCCATTTTAGAATTAATTAAAAATTCAATTTATGCATTTTATTCTTTTGCTAGGAAACTATTAGTTTTACGAAAAACATAAAAGATATAAGAAAGTTTCTGATGGGATCATACTTTCCAACGCATATTTTTAGAGAATCACATTCTGGCACATTAGAAAATTCCCATAAAAAACTGAATAGAAGTTGCTAGTTTCATCTCCTTATAACGATACCCTAGGATAGAAAGATATTCACAAGTAGCATTTTTGCTAGTGGAAAACGACCGCCAAATTTAATTTCCGTATCCCCACCAAAATTTGAGAAAGAAATAAAAGTCTAATCTTGACCTCCCTCTTTGGAGGAACAGAACTCGAAAGGGATATGGGAGTATATTATGTTTATATGAAAAACCTTCTTTATTTTTCTACAAGGAATCATCTCCTGAAATTTTTCGAACTTACATTGCCGGACAAAAAAAATGGGACATATGTTTTTATTTTTATTTTGAGGCCCTACAATATTTTTATGCAACTTAACTTACACAAATAATTAACGATTACCCTACTAGCGAGGAAAAAGAAACTTTTAGCTGAATATTGCACCTTTTGTAAGCCTAAACAGCCAAATCAGCATTTTGACTCTTCATGCATTTTTACTGAAGCATTAAAATCTTTTAACTTATTGGGCTGCTCTGTATTTTCTATCGTTTTTTGGTAACATTTCATTTGCAACTTTTAACATTTTCCACACAATGCGCCCCGAAATTTGTTCACAAATTGTTGCTTTAAGCCACGATGGTCGAAGTGTACGGTATATTGCTCAAGTGCTGAATATACCCCGTAACACAGTGTACTCTTACGATTTCATGAAACTAATGGATTTGCAAGGAAGGTCGGGTCGTCCACGGATTACGAACCATCAAGATGACCGTTTCCTCCATATTGCTGGGCTGCGCGTTCGAGCAGTGTCATCACCTATTCTTGCTGGACGGTTAGCCGATGTTCGAGGAGTGGCAGTTTCAGCCAGAACAGTTCGAAGAATATGGTTTAACTTCAAGAAAGCCAGGTACGGGTCCCCTGTTGACTGTAGAACATCGCAGAGCACGACTTGCGTTTGCACTACAATACGTAAATTGGGACGAACATCAATGGAGGAACGTGCTCTTCTCGGACGAGCCAATATTTAGTGTCAGGTCACCAGATGGGCTTGAAAAAGTGTGGCGAATCCCAGGGGAGCGGTACAGTCAATGTTGCATATCTCCTAGGGTCAGTTTCAATGGTGATAGCATTATGGTGCGGGCCGGAATATCTCTGGGGCTCACACAGAATTGGTCTTCATTGGGAATGGAACAATGACTGCACACCGATACATTGTTGAGTGCCTGGAACCTCATGTCACACCATATGTGCCATTTATAGGGGACAATTTTGTGTTTATTAATGACAACGCCCGCCCACACACAGCAAGAATTGTTACCATGGTCAGCCAATAGTCCAGACCTGAATCCCATTGAACATCTGTGGGATCAGCGATCAGCTTGGGAAAAGGATTAGACGTCGCCTACTCCTACCAGAAACATTATATGGTTTAAGGATGGCACTTCAAGAAGAACGGGAACAAATACCCCAAGAATCTATTGATAGCCTCATTCAGAATATGCCACAACGTTTAAGGGAAGTAATAAGAGTTCGTGGTGGTAACACTTATCATTAATTTGGTTCACCTAGTGTGCTTTCCCTGTTAATATTTTTTTTTGTTTTTTAAGTTCTTAAGTTACAGTTGATTTCTAAAAAATACTTTTGTTAGGTTTTTGTATCCGAGGATGTCCGTGGATTTCTGTGGATGCCTATGGTATTTGTAGATGTCTGTGGATTCCTTTGGATGTCCATGAATTACTGTGGATTAACATGAATTTTTTGACTATCCGTGAATTTATTTCGCAAAAATGGATTTCTGGTGTATTTTGGTCAGCCGTTGATCCCTCGGTGCGGTATATTTGAATGTAGCACGCTTTTGGGATGTTGAATGGAACATAATCCTGGATGACCTCATCTAGAAACTCTAACATATCTCTGCTCCGATGTTATTTTATATCTCTATCAATACAAGCTCCATATAGAATATTAAATAACAGCAAATAACAACATCGAACTTTTAGAACCCTTGGCTACTGACTGATCTCGACTCCACACCCTATACTATGAAAAGTCTTGTGTAAATTTCCTGGTTAGAGTTTTTATTTATTTGTGCAAGAGCGACTTCAATCGGAAATGTAAACAAATTTCCTCAGACGATAAATCGCGAAAAATGGTCTAAGAAACACAGTTTACAAAACAAAAAGGAATGCTTATCGTGTCTGAAGTGGAGCAGAATCAATATTTGAGTCTAGCGAATGTTACAACCAGGGTCATTTTACATAACCTGAAGCTATGTCGCAATAAAATGTTCTTTGAACGGGGTTGAAAAGTAAATCGCATAGTTTTTTTAATAGAATCTTTTTTACTTATGTACGAAAGATATTTAAAAGATCAAGAGAGGAAAATCTTAACAGCATTTAATAGGAACCATATATTGAGTAAAGTCGATGTGAGCTCGCAAGACTCAAAAGTTTTTTCCAAGGTTCAGTATGTCTGTGAATTTGTTCTTTCTACAGATTTTAGGTATAATCCCGCACTTTAAAAATCATTCTCTCTTGTGGTCCAAAGTGTACAATTTGATCATTCCTTATATCTTTATACGTCTTATGAATCGTCGTAGGCAAAGGGGACTACAGATAATTGAACGTTTCTGAACCAGGAACTGCTCTAATAGTTGTTCAACTATTTCAAATACAAACTTGTAAACTAGATGATTATCAAAGAAGAAAACTAATTTAACTCAACTTTTCATTCATCATATCCTTCACTCGTCTTCATTCAACACCCATTGTCTTCCCCCGTTTGCTTCTTTCAAACATTCAATGTCATCAAGGTGCTCTAAAGTTTCTGTCTCTTTGGTACATACCCTATATTTTTTATGTTCTCTTCCAACAACAATTTATTTATTTCCCAGTTCTTCGTTTCGACACCTAAATCTTTTCTTGTACGTATTTACCTATTGTTCTTTGTTTAATTACTTATGCAAAGTTTTCAATAAAATAAATAGATTTTCAGGAAAATGCCAATAACTGAAATAAGTAATTTTAATTCTTTATTCAAAAACCAACAAAAAATCAAAGTAATTGTTCAAAGTGTCCACCATTTTCTCTGCTGCAAAAATGACGTCTTTGACGAAAGTTGTGTACTACACTTTCAATCATCTGAGGATCTTCCGTCATATTGTTACAATTATTTATAATACGATTCAAAAGTTCTTCTTCCGTTTCAACTGGTGAAGAATATACTTTATTCTTCAGTGCACCCCAAAGAACGAAGTCACACGGATTGAAGTCCGGTGACCGAGGTGGCCAATTTTGCGGATAGTTATTTCCTCGTTCTATCCATTTGTTAGGGAACTGTCGATATAAATGATTTCTAATCATCATAAGGTTCTCAGTCCGAAGACTGGTTGGACGCGTACCTCCATTCTTTTCTATCCTGAGCTAACCTACGCATTTCCCTAAAAGTAGAACATCCTACATCCCTAACTATTTGAGAGCAGTAGTCTAATCTAGGCCTACCCCTACCTCTTTTTATTCCTATCTCTGACTCTAGTATGTCACGAACTATTCCTTCGTGTCTTAGAAGGTGTCCTACCATCCTATCTCTCCTACTCTTTATTGTTTTCCATACCTTTCGCTTTTCCCCAACTCTTTCTAATACTTCCCTATTGCTAACCTTATCTATCCACGGTATCTTCATCATGCGTCTGTAGCACCACATTTCAAACGCTTCTACTCTTTTTCTATCCGCTTCTCCTATTGTCCAAGTTTCGCACCCGTATAATGATGTACTCCATACATACGACGTTAAGAGTCTCTTCCTAGTCTCTAAACCGTTCTCTTAACCGTTCTCGAGCATAACAGTTGTTTCTTTTTGTTAAACGCAACTCGGCCCTGCGCCATTCTTTGTTTTCTTTGATTTCTAATATCGACACTAAAATGTGGAGGGGCTCCGTCATGCATGTAGCATGTACCACATTTCATGTAACTGCAAATCTTCAATTAAATCTGGAAAAGTATTTACAAGAAATTCTAAATAGAAATGGTAAAATGACTGAACCAATCAAAAAACGGTCAACAATTCCTGCCCAAACATTAGTCTTTTCATGAATTAGTCACAGAAAGTCATTTTCCGTTCAGATTTCAATTTTACGTCTTTTTTTATTAAGTACCTAATTTCATTCTCAAGAATAACAGATTTGTTCTGAATATTCGGACAATCTATTGTCAGATTATCAACTGTAAGCTACAAGGTAAGGAAAATTTACAAATAGCCACAAGAAATAATATATTTGCATTAAATCAAAGGACCTCATGTAACTGGGGCTAGGTACTTGCCCTATTCATCTTACAGTGCTGAAAATAGTTTAGATAGGTACCTCTGTCAAATGACTTGTTAAGCTTTAGCACTATTTTTGGTCTTAAATTTTTTAACGTTTTGCTTTAGCGCCCCCTGTAACTTATTAAACGTATTACACGTGTTCTCTGGCTTTTTCAGACTTTACTAAAATCAACAGTAGGGAGCGATAATGTTTCTCCAGTAATTGTTCGCGTATTTTCCTTCAACGACACAGTTCTATTGTCAAGTTTCAAGGCCCTCAAATTGAAAGCAAATGGAAATTCTGGTTTGAATATGGTGGCTAAATTGAATACCGTAATGTTCGAGTATGTGTATATAACTTTATGAGAAATATCGTGAAAGAGAAACTACGCAGTCGAATGTTACAACGACTTTTAGGAGTTTGGGGAATATGGGAATATAATAGATCTGCTCGAGAATTTTGAACTAAAAATGCCGTACACAAATTAACATGACTTGAATAAAAGGAATTTTTACCTGTTACCTACTTTGAAAATATTTATTTGAAATTGGGTATCTTTCAAATTCATCCCCATCGAATGCAAAATAAATAAAAACGAAAAACTACCAGGAATTATATACTAGTAAAAGTTTTCATTCTGATTTCCTTATAAGCCTCTAGCAACCCACATGAATTTGCCAACAAACATAAATCAAAAAGCAGATAACAAGTCGTAAGTCAGGACTCAGGACTAGGCATAAGAGGATTGATTTAGCAGGATGAAAATCAGGACACGCCTCTACATATTTATTTCAGTGTTCCATTTGGAGGATAGAAAAATTCTTGAAGCAAAAACATTAAAGAGTAAAATCCGTTATCACATTCAACTATTTTTAGTTCATTTCATGCAGACCATGATCTTTGTTTGATCTATTCAGCGCATTGACGATTTTCTTCCTGGTTCATCCACTTTTTGAGTTCGGATATTTAACTCTTGCAAAACAGATGACGTTTAACAATAATTAATGAACATAATTTTGTTTTCAAAGAAATTTTCGGAATGAAAAATCTTGTGATATAAACATAATTTTAAACAAAACTCGAGCTTAAAATAAGTTCATTATAAATATTTCAGTGCAGAATATTAATTATACATAAATGCTCAAGTGTCAAGTAAAAATAGTCAGTAATCGCCATCAATTAATTTCAGGTAGGTAGTTATTATGATTATTGTTTTCATCGTCAAATTGACCAATAGGAACATTGCATTTGGGTCTAGAAGCGTGTATTATTTCGGTTATTTTTTAACGTTTCTATTTTCCAATAAATGAACAGTATTTTTGATCACGCGTTTGATTCTGACCAATTAAATCATTATTATAGTGAGAATTTTTTACCTAACTTGTCCCAGCGGGAATTTTTTTAGTATTTTGTTTTTGTTGATAAAACGACTTGTTTTCTGGTTTTGACATATGTCATATGTTTTAATCGCAAATTGTGACACTGAAAGAATAATATTGAAGAGTTGTTTCACATTTGAACGTCAAAAAATAACCTTTCGAATACCACACGACAGTAAGAATAACTTGGAAAATAATTCTCCACATTTTACTCAAACTTGTCGCCATTCGGCAATAGCCACTCGAGCCCTACGGGCTCTCGTGTCTATTGCCTGGCGACAAGTTTTCGAAAATCTGTCGAATTATTTTCAAGTTATTCTCACTCTCTTGTGATATTACATACGGTAATTTTTTTCGATAATTTTGCTTGTCGAAAAGTTGCCATAGTTTCGAATTTGTAGGTGCATTTATAATGTATAATCTAGATACTTTAGTACCTGCCAAACGTCAAATATTCCCAACACATTTCTTTGTATGTGAATTAATTGAAATAAAATTTGGTTTTGAACTACATTGCTTCGATTCAAAAAATAATCTTGTCAAATACAATTCGTGGTCTGGAATTTTTAGGTAATTTTACTCAAGCTGTTGCTTTTACTAGCCACTCGTGTAAATTTGACAGAAGACCACTCGCGCAAGCGCTCGTGGTCTTTTAACTGTCAAATTTACACTCGTGGCTACCAAGCAACGCAACAGCTTTCGTAAAATTTCCGACAATTCCAGACCACTTTTATTGTATTACTACAGAATGTATCTACTAATGATTAACTCGTTATATATTGAATGATTTATTTAACTTTTTGTTACGATGCAAAAGAGACAAGGAAAATACATAAAATAAAACCGTTTTGGTATTATTTACTAACCTTTATCACTCATATGTTGACAGTACTTTTACTGAACAAAATTAAAATTGTAAAATTGCATTATGAAAAAAACAACACCTCTGGTTATGAGCGGCAAACAGAAATAAGAATGTCAGGAACTGTGATCTCGGTATGCGGTATCCCACTGAGCACGTTTTAGAATATTGGAAAAGGGATAGCAAGGGGTGAAATGATAAGTCAAAGCTCAAGTTTTCTAACAGCGAAAACGGCCTCTTTGTGGCTTCCAAATCGTGCTTTATTGATTTTCAGTAGAATCAATTATTTCAGTACGCCAAGTTTATTGTTCAGTTTGTGAAAATATATTGCATATTATTTCAATTTTGTGAAATTCTGGCAGTATATGATAAACACGGTATTAATCGACGTTTCGACCCCGATTGAGGTATTTGGCAAAATTTATTAAAAATGAAAAGTATAAAAATGACAATTCCTTATCTTCCTAATAATATTCAGTACGTTAAGATTAGAAGGTTTACAGACAAAAACAGGGTAATCATTCATAGACACACTTTTGAAAAACACAAAGTTGTTAGTGGCAATTGTTTACAAAGTCCGTTTAACAGTATCAATATAACTGTACATGGAGCCATTAATTACTATTTTATTAAGCTCAAATACGTTTTCCATTGTTATTTTGCGGTTTTAACTCCTTTCGCTCACCTTTGTGAGACCTAAAATTTACTACAAAATTATTCAACCGCAGAGAGGTTTTCTGCTGTCTAAAACACTGATTGATATAGCTGTAGTAGGCGGTTTACTTAACGCGATCTTAAAATTTATTCTTTAAATTGCAGGTAATTTGTGGATAACCGTTTTTTTAATATATTTTGAATAAAGTTTATAACACGTTTTTGTCCCTATTTAGTTTAGTATATATGTATACTGTTTATTACACTAATTTGAGTCTAAAGCCGGCTCCAAACGATATGGTCATTCGTCAAATGTTAGTCAAGTAAAAATGCGTCAAATATTTGTAGACTGTTTGCCGAAAATTTATGGCGCCAAGTCGTTCATACACACGATGTGTTAACGTGGCAATGTGAACACATGACAAATATTCCTCAAAGTATTCGTTAAGTTATCCACACTATATGCTCACTTGGCAATTTTTGGCTTGTTTACCCGCTTGTTTAAGTTCGCTAAATTTGCAGCGAATATGAGAAGATAATCAATTTCATCAGATCATCAATCTGGTAAAATGTAAAAATGAAAGTGAACGAAGCAGTTGCTGTAGTAATTGCCGCGTAATTGTTTTTGCAAGTGCAAATCTAATCAAACAGAAAAGGAAATCTCGAAAAGGGTGATGGTGGATGCTATCTTTAAATAAAAGTAGACAACTTGTTAGACCATTCCATAATTTTCGAAAACACTAGATCGTATAGTAGGCAGTTCAAAAACCAAAACTTATAAATTAAAATACGTCCTACGAAAAGGCAAACTGTGAATGCATGCACGTGCTCGGGTTCGATGCGCGGAGATTCGTCTGCTTTGATGTGTGCTTATTTACCGCCCTCGGAGCGAACCTTTAACACATCAAGTAAAATACATTCGTCCATGGTCCAAACGATGTGTCGTGTGTATTGCTTTGGCGAATATTTGACGAGTGCACACATCCTCTCGAATGCACATGCATGCATTATCCATACGATGCGGCATTTGTTTGCGCTTGTCAAACATTTGGCGTTTGGACAAATCTACGCACATAACCACATTGGCATACGTCGTATCGTCCATTTGCATTTGCTTATACATGGCGAATATCTGTCGAGTGACCACATCGTTTGGAGTCGGCTTAAGACTGGTCGCACATTAGCAGTTTAACAGTATGGCAGGGTGGGACCGTCGGGAACACCAGGACGAACTCCCAGTTTAAGAATGTATTGCAATGAAACTTTTCCACCTCTCCCTGTAATCAGTCCGCGACCAGCATTAGTTTATTGGGACTGTTTAAATATAAAACATGTATTTATTCATTTCATAATAATTTAAACTAAAGTGAAGCACATTTTGTTACGTGGGTATAATTAGGTAACAATAGCGGTATATTTAACAAGCATGCAGCAGCAATGCACGAAAAACGTGATGTTTTCTCTTTCGTTTTAAAACGCACGAATTCTGGCGGACATTAAAAAATAATTTGAAAAAAGATGCGTGTTTTTAACTGTTTAAATTGCTCTTCGTGAACTGAATATGGTAGGAAGCTAGAACGCTAATTGCCGTAGTAAGCAGGGTTTTATCATTCCGTAATAATGACAGGTCAACAAAGCGGTCTCCGGCATAACAATGATCATTGAAATTTGCATTTTTGGATAGTAGTTTAGTATTCATAAAATATCCGCACCCCTGGGTAAATTATTATTATACAATAATTATTGTAAATTCATATTCTAGTGAAATTCCATAATGTACACATGGGTATGTACACATTGTAGGTGCATAGTCACATAATAGTTGAAGGAATCCGGACCCCAATTTTATTTGTATGGGTAGTAAAGTTGCTTAAAACCGGCAGGTCCACCCGATAAGGGGGGTGAACACACATGTGTCTTAAAAACAGATGTGGATTCTTTGTTTTAGAGGCATTCGACTTTTAGCTGTAAGAGCGGTAACCAGTGTTTGTGAATTTGTGTGTAAACAATGTAAGTTTTATTATTATCTATTATTTATCTTATTGTTTTACATGATATTGTGTCCATTTTGAATGATTTCGTATTGCTAAACATTTTGCATTTTTAATTATTTTATCGTTTCTGTGTATTTCTTTCTCAATTTTTATATCTAATTTGTTTTGCATTTAAATTACCTATGTTTAACCCAGCCAAGATGATTTTGAGTTATTTGTGTAATCATTTCACTCTACCTGGATAATTATATTTCTGCTTTGCTACCCCTGGTATGATAAATTCCCCACGATTGTAAGAGCCTTGGAGTATTTACTAATATTTTCTCCCGTGCGTTGAACAACACCCATCGGAACCCAGAATCAGCACTTCAGTGTTGTTCAACACCCTTCAGCTGTAGCCCAGTCGCTCCCGTATGGGACCTTGGGTACCTTCTGGTGAAAACCGGCTAACTAACACAAATTTCTTCAGTTTTGTATGTGTGTGATGAATTTATTTGGCGTTGCACGAAATATAATTGCACAGTTTTTAATTTGCTTTATTTGAATCAGACGTGGTACGTCTGAACTCTTTATGATCTTGGCTGTAAGGGCTGAAATCGAGGGTTTGTCTGCCGTCGCTCTTTCCCTTCGTTAGTCCTAGTCGGAGTACGGCACTTTTAAACTCATTTGTTGATATATTATTGTCCATATTTGCCAGAGTTCATATATTTGTTAATTATACGGTAGGTGAATACAGGTTTGTTTTATTGTCTGTCAACACTCCCTAGATACGTGAGTAACCAGTATACAAAGATAATTCTTATTTTGCGTAAAACACAACGTAGGGGCAATTAATCCATTAATTAATTAAATGCTAAAAGTTAAATAAAACTAAGACGATCACGCCTTCCCTTATTTCGTTAATTTTTAAAACAGGCCTGGGTATGTTACACTACAGATTTTGGCGCCGTGACCAGGATATACTGCATAGTGAAAACGTTGTGTAGTGTTGACAGACATGGGCCAATGTGTAAGTTTGGCGACGTAGGTAATATTTTGAACCTCCTATACTGGTCCACTTTTTCTGTCCCTTGTCCCTTTCGTTAACTGCGAACAAAAAGTGCCGTTCCCAAATCCTCAATATTGACCGTTTTAATCCTGTCATATTTATTGCCACCTAGTTTTATAATAGTGAATGCATTATTCTGCCGGTTATTTAAATTTGCAGAAAAATGGAAAATAGACAGGAAGCACCTAATACACAGCGAGCTGATAGAAGCGAGATTGGGCCTAATTCGGAGATGCAAGAGTTACGCAACCTTCTGCAACAGCAAACAGCAACCTTGACCGCATTTATGCAGCAGCAGCAGTACATAAATGAAACCCTCTTTCGAACTGCTGGCCAACCTGCCGGTACATTTCCATCAGCAACGAACGGCAACATTGCACAGACATGCAATACCATGTGTGCCGTCCCTCAACCGCCGGCTACTGCAGAAACAACATCTGTGCAAAGTATTCCACGGGACTCTGAACTTAGCACTGGAGGAGACGTTTTCAGGGGGACTAGGTCAGGTAATACACCCCTAGATCATGTTACATCGGAGCCTGGCGTTTCTGATGAAAACTGGAAACTAGTAGCGCTAGCTTTAGCAAAAAAATCTAACCCCTTGACTTCTGCCGATAAACCCGTATTTCGGTCTAACCAGTCACAAAATCCTGTATTATTTTTAAATAAATTAGAACGTTTTTGTAAATCTGTTGGAGCTAACCCAACAGAAAAATTAGTAATTGCCAAAGATTGTTTGTTAGGAAGCGCCTCTGATTGGAAGGATATGACCGAGTCATCTTGGTTGTCCTATGAAAATTTTAAAGATGATTTTCTTTCCATGTATTGGTCGGAGGATCGGCAGTATGCGGAACGATTACGTCTGAA
Source organism: Xestobium rufovillosum (assembly GCA_963966045.1). NCBI lineage: Eukaryota > Metazoa > Arthropoda > Insecta > Coleoptera > Ptinidae > Xestobium > Xestobium rufovillosum. Next base: position 19,209,802 of record OZ014494.1, read on the forward strand.
TAATCATAAATTTCTCCCTGACAAACAGCCCTCTATGACCGAATACTTCTTAAAACAGGTTAATTCTTACCGTTTACTTACACCACCCATTCCCGAAATAATAATCATTTCCGAGATTATGCGACAATTTCCTTTAAACATACAGTCTCTGTGGGCCACAGTGAGTAACCGTACCGTTACAGGCGCCCTTGAATTTTTAGAAAGGCAGGTAGCTATCACTGGGAGGCGACCGAAAACTTCTATCTCACACCCAACCGCCGCAGTAGTTGACCGTTATCACTACACTCGTCTCTCACCGCAAAATCATCCCAATAGTCCTACCTTAACTAATAGCACCACCGCGACTTCCACTGGCAATCATCCTTTTTCAGTACCACCCCCTACCGTTAACAACAGGTGTAATAATTGTAATAATCAGACATCTTCGGAAAACTTACGGCGAGAGAATTAAGGGGGGAAGTTCTCTCACGAAGACCGGTCAAGACCTCCAATGTTAAGGTTCCTGAATTTCCTTTTATTAAGTTTGTTCCCGAAGGACATACCGTTGATTTTAATATCCTAGATACTGCTTCAGAAAATTTGCATACTTTTAAATTACTTCCTTGCCCGCCAATAGATTTGGAGACCCATAAGCGTTTGTACAATAGGGGCGTGACGTTTCTTACACGGATGGGTTGGACAATAGGTCATCCCTTAGGAAAATCGAATGTAGGTTTAATAGAACCACTGCATTTTGTAAAATTTTGTGTTCCGGCTGTAATTACTCTCTCGTATGAAACGATTTTCAGAAATAGTAATATGACCATAGTCGCATTAGATCAAGTTTCCGCAGAACAATCAACGGCTACAACATTTCGAATGTTGCCACACATTATTATTAATTCCTGCACTCATAATTTGTTGACCCTCATAGATTCCGGATGTGAGGTTACCTGCATAAATGAGGAGTACTATTCAAAACTTAAGGAAAATTCCAACATTCCTACCCTACCTGTAGCCTCGACTCATTTAAGGGGAGCAATGGGTCAGCTGAGTACTCGCGTGCGTTATCAGGTTTGGTTGCAATTTACCGTCCCGAATGTACCACACTGTTTTAGTCATACTTTCCTTGTCGTAAAGAATTTAGTTAGGCCCGTTATTATCGGAGTAGACTGGTTAACCAGAGTACAGGCAAAACTTGATTTTACCACCAATTCGATGTCTATTAAATGTGAGGCACGCGATTTTGTTATCCCTTTTAATGTAAATACTCGCTGTTTATTAAATACAATATCTGACAACGACCCACTGATAAATTGTAACTTTCTCCAAAATTCGTTCTCGTCGACTAAAATTAATAGATCACTACATGTAAATACTGTGGAAGAGCTGTCCGATAAGGTACTAACACTTGACACTATTTCAGATTCGCAGAAAGAACAGTTGGTTCAATTATTACTTAAATACCAGAAAGTTTTTAATAAATACCCTGGCCGAACTGATAAGTATCATCACCAGATAAAAATGTACGATACCACGCCCTTTATAAAAAGACCATACCCCATTCCGTTTAGTTTACGGCCGAAAGTCGAGGAAACCATCCAGAATATGCTTAATTTAGGTGTGATTAAACGGGAAGCTTCTCCATACGCTAGCCCTATGACCGTGGTGAAAAAGAAGGACGGTTCTGTACGAATTTGTTTAGATGCCCGTATTATAAATTCACGTATGGTTGCGGACCATGAAGCGCCAATTACACCGGAGGAGATATTTAATTCAGTCTCCTCTATAAAATATATGACAACTATTGACCTAAGATCTTCATACTGGCAAATCCCTTTGACATCTGACAGTACACAATTTACCTCCTTCCTATACAATGGCAAGACTTATACATATCAAGTGTTACCCTTTGGGCTGAAAACCGCTGTGGGTTCATTTACAAGGGCCATGGACATTATCCTTGGACCAGAAGTACAACAATTTGTTTTTAAATACATAGACGATTTACTAGTAGTATCAAAGTGTTTCGAAAGTCATCTTGTGCATTTGGAACAATTGTTCACAAAACTAATTGACGCCAACCTGACCGTTAATTTAGAGAAATCTGACTTTTTAAAACAGGAAGTTAAATTTTTGGGACACATACTGACAATTAGGGGCGTACTGACCGACCCTGACAAAACAAACGCTATCCGCCATTTCCCAGCACCGAAAACTGTGAAACAGCTTCGCGCCTTTTTAGGTTTATGCAATTATTATCGGCGATTCAGTCAACGGTATAGTACGGAGATAGTCCCACTAACTCGATTATTACAGAAAAATACTAAATGGCAGTGGGGTACAGTTGAACAGGAGGCCTTTTCAAGAATTAAAACGTTATTTTTAAATACCGTTATTCTACGTTTCCCTGATTTCTCAAAAACCTTCTTTTTACAAACAGACAGTTCAGGTATTGCGCTAGGTGTAGAACTATACCAGGTTGATGAAGATAACGAGCATTTAGTTTTAGGTTTTGCCAGCAGAATATTACGAGGTGCTGAACTTTTGTATACCGTGACTGAAAAGGAACTTCTGGCTATTATTTTCGGATTGAGAAAATTTCACACCCTTATTGCAGGCTACCCGTTAATTATTAAAACTGACCATTATGCCCTAAAATTTCTCAAACAATGCAGACTACTAAACGACCGACTGACGAGGTGGATGATGTACCTGAACGAGTTTGATTTTGAAGTGGAACACGTGCGCGGACGTGACAATATTGTAGCAGACACCTTATCCCGTTATCCCCCAGATTTAGGCGATACTTCATTAATTACAGAAAATTCCCCTCTTGTTGTTTATAATGAATACTTAGTAAATTTATTTGAAATAGACACCTTAAGTGAAATACAGGTTGCATTTAGCGAGTTGCACAAGTATCAGACAAACGATGCCTTTTTCGGCCCGATTTTCAATTTTCTGCTAGAACATGCAACCGTGCTAAATGGTTCTCAGGCTCGTTTAGTAGATCATTTTACCGTCCATCAGAATATTCTACTTTACAGACATCCCCATGACCAAGTACCCAAATTAGCAATTCCAGATTCTCTCGTCGCCCTTCTCATTGACAGTTACCACAAACAACACGGTCATTTTGGAATTTCCAAATTATACTATATTCTAAGGCGAACCGTATATTTTCCCAATATGCGTAGACGAATCCAACTCAGAGTACGTGCCTGCGACCTCTGCCAGAAATCTAAGTTTCCGACCCGAAATCTTGCCGGTGCATCCCATCCCATACAAGCCAATAATCCAGGTGAGCTGGTAACGGTGGACTATTATGGACCCTTGCCTGAGGGGCGTTCAAAAAGTTCATATATCTTCGTTGTAATTGATGCCTTCTCTAAATTCGTTCGCCTTTATCCTTTAAGAAGAGCCCAGGCTAAGATCTCCGCTTTGAAAATCATCAACGATTATTCCAAAATAATCCCAGTGAAAACCATCTTATCTGACCATGGTACACAATTTACATCCCAAATCTGGCAAAAGCTCATGAAAAATAACGGAATTTCTCCCACTTTTTCTTCCATTCGACATCCTGCTTCGAACCCCACTGAACGAGTCATGAAAGAACTTGGTCGTTTATTTCGAACATATTGTAGTCGCTCTCACCGGGGGTGGGTTTCCCAGCTCTCCAACATAGAAAAGTTGTTTAATCAAACGCCTCATCTAACGACCAAATATTCTCCTTTCGAAATTTTATATGGAACAAATCCGCCAAATCCTCTAAACGACCTAATTTTGCCATTTCTACCTTTAACAACACCCAAGACGGTGGATATGATTCGCTACGAAGTACGTCGAACGATGCAGGGACGTACCGGTCAACGGGGCCATGACGACCAGCTCATGATAGGTGATTGGGTATTGTTACGGGAAAGCTCCATTTCAGATGCCGCAAACAAAATTATTTATAAATTTTGTCCGCTATACTCCGGCCCATATAAGGTCACGGCTCGGCCACACCCTAATGTTTATACTTTGTGTGATCCACTGACCAATATACGGAAGGGAAATTACAACATAACAAACCTAAAATACTATTATCACCCATAAATGTTTTGTCCAAGTCTTGTTTAGTTTATTATTATAAGTAATTTTAATTTCTTTTAACTTAGGATGTCTTTAGGAATATTCATTTGTATTAGTTTTATGTTACGCAGCTGTAAATATGTTATTTTATGTTAACCATTACTGTTCATCTATATGTATATTTTGTATTAGTTTTAAATTGAATAATATTAATCTTGTATCTACAATTTTTAAGAGCAAATGTGTTATTAGGGCAGAAAATATTTTCTTGTTTTGTTACGATTGGGATCATGCAAATCGAAATTGTGTACGTAAATACAAACAAAATTGTTCCTAAAGTATTAATGTCAAATTCAGATCAGGTTGTTGAAAGTTTTCCCAGTTTCCATAGGCGTCACTTGAAAATCTTTCAAAGGGGCGTTCTGAAGGAATCCGGACCCCAATTTTATTTGTATGGGTAGTAAAGTTGCTTAAAACCGGCAGGTCCACCCGATAAGGGGGGTGAACACACATGTGTCTTAAAAACAGATGTGGATTCTTTGTTTTAGAGGCATTCGACTTTTAGCTGTAAGAGCGGTAACCAGTGTTTGTGAATTTGTGTGTAAACAATGTAAGTTTTATTATTATCTATTATTTATCTTATTGTTTTACATGATATTGTGTCCATTTTGAATGATTTCGTATTGCTAAACATTTTGCATTTTTAATTATTTTATCGTTTCTGTGTATTTCTTTCTCAATTTTTATATCTAATTTGTTTTGCATTTAAATTACCTATGTTTAACCCAGCCAAGATGATTTTGAGTTATTTGTGTAATCATTTCACTCTACCTGGATAATTATATTTCTGCTTTGCTACCCCTGGTATGATAAATTCCCCACGATTGTAAGAGCCTTGGAGTATTTACTAATATTTTCTCCCGTGCGTTGAACAACACCCATCGGAACCCAGAATCAGCACTTCAGTGTTGTTCAACACCCTTCAGCTGTAGCCCAGTCGCTCCCGTATGGGACCTTGGGTACCTTCTGGTGAAAACCGGCTAACTAACACAAATTTCTTCAGTTTTGTATGTGTGTGATGAATTTATTTGGCGTTGCACGAAATATAATTGCACAGTTTTTAATTTGCTTTATTTGAATCAGACGTGGTACGTCTGAACTCTTTATGATCTTGGCTGTAAGGGCTGAAATCGAGGGTTTGTCTGCCGTCGCTCTTTCCCTTCGTTAGTCCTAGTCGGAGTACGGCACTTTTAAACTCATTTGTTGATATATTATTGTCCATATTTGCCAGAGTTCATATATTTGTTAATTATACGGTAGGTGAATACAGGTTTGTTTTATTGTCTGTCAACACTCCCTAGATACGTGAGTAACCAGTATACAAAGATAATTCTTATTTTGCGTAAAACACAACGTAGGGGCAATTAATCCATTAATTAATTAAATGCTAAAAGTTAAATAAAACTAAGACGATCACGCCTTCCCTTATTTCGTTAATTTTTAAAACAGGCCTGGGTATGTTACACTACATAGTATATTATACACGAGTTTATAATGAATGCTATTGATGATTACAAAACTCGCTCGCTTCGCTCGCTCGTGTTGTAAACTTCATCCTCGGTAATAATAGCATCATTATAACGAGTTGTATACTATACTTTGTCCACGACTATCAAAACAGATTCCCATAAAGAATTTACCTTCATTTCCCTTCTCCAGTGTAAAAAAGATTCATACATAAGCTCTCAGGTATAATTTTCTTGGTTTTTTGGACAATGAATCTAGTGAGGCAAGTTCTGAAGCTTCTTTTATTGCTGGTGCTGTTAAAGAAATCTCGTTTTCACTCTCACTACTCATTATATCTTTTTTTTTAGAATATGCGTTTCAAATTAAAAGTAAACCATACTGATTTGACGTTTCAATTTGAACTAACACATCGCGATCGCGGTCTACTAAATAAATGTAAAAAAGGGTCAAAGCGATGTTCCTATTGGTTTAGTGAATAATATTAATTAATCACTGCAGTGAATAATGTATCTAATTTTGATTGAAGAAACACAAGTATAAAGAGTATGTTGTAAGATAGTCGTGGACAAAATTATTTGCAGATGAAATAGGAAGAGTTGGCAAGACGAACAGCATCATATTCTTGTATAAAGTTAGGAAGGTTCAATTTGTACTATTATAAAATGATTTCCGAAAAATGGAAGGGATAATGTTTTCTTTACATTTTAAATTGCGTGTAGGTACCTAACTACTATCAAATTCCTTGAAGTAACATTTTAATATTGTGGTGGATAAATATGAGTAAACGCTCAAGTTTACGTTCAGGAAGCTTATTCGAAATCTATACAAGAGCATCAACTTCTTGTCGGAAACCCATTGAGAATTTTTCACGGCCATCGGGAACTTGATGAGCTCTACTAAGTTACCATAACAGTTCGGAATAGACGATGGATGAAACACGAAACCGTAACGCTCCGCTTTCAATAAACTTTACACTTGATCGACTCTGACGTTGTGTCAATAACCGCTTATTTTCACGATTCAAAACTTCGCCGGCGTATCTCCACCAGCGTTCTCTCACCTTTCACAATTTTTATTATGTTTTCTACGTGAAAAACACCATATCGAATTCACAAATGCTTTGTTTTACACCGGCGCCATTTCAATTCATGCAGGCACTTTTCTACAAAAATTGCTCTACATTTTTATTAGTGCGTCATACTTTTTATTGTTAATCATGTTGTTGCTTTTTACCCATCATGCCGTTCTCTCTAACAATGAGCAGAAAACGAAGAATGTGTGGTACAAATGATAAGTTTGACGATAAATCAAAAGCTACATCTCTTGAATGCAGACCCGCAAAACAATAAGATTCACATGACACTGCTTTAACATTTTGGAGCAAATAATTTCTATGTCATCATCATCATAAGGTTCTCAGTCCGAAGACTGGTTGGACGCGTACCTCCATTCTTTTCTATCCTGAGCTAACCTACGCATTTCCCTAAAAGTAGAACATCCTACATCCCTAACTATTTGAGAGCAGTAGTCTAATCTAGGCCTACCCCTACCTCTTTTTATTCCTATCTCTGACTCTAGCATGTCGCGAACTATTCCTTCGTGTCTTAGAAGGTGTCCTACCATCCTATCTCTCCTACTCTTTATTGTTTTCCATACCTTTCGCCTTTCCCCAACTCTTTCTAATACTTCCCTATTGCTAACCTTATCTATCCACGGTATCTTCATCATGCGTCTGTAACACCACAGTTCAAACGCTTCTACTCTTTTTCTATCCGCTTCTCCTATTGTCCAAGTTTCGCACCCGTATAATGCCGTACTCCATACATACGACTTTAAGAGTCTCTTCCTAGTCTCTATTTCTATGAGGATACAAAAATTTTAGCCCAATCAGTCTTTTGTGTACATATTGATATGCGTTTCCTATAACAAAATTCATTATCTAATTGCAAACCCAAATTTTTTGCAATTTCTACCACAGAGATATTCGCATTATTAATTTTTATATTTTACCAAACTTGTGCGGCCAAACACTAACCATCATATATACTTGCTAAAGATCATACATACAACTTTTTCACACAGCTGCCTACTTTCACCGAGGATTTTTCTGAGACTATTGCATTCTACAACAATAAAAGAAAGACCTCCTTTGACTCGTTTTTTGAATTCAAATTGGTCGATTCTTGCGCAGTGATGAAATGTTTAACTGAAATAAAATCGAATGCACCTGGGCTAGATGACATCACCCTTGTAATGATAAAGGCGTGTTGCCCGTATTTGTTGCAGTTTCTTGTTCATATTATAAATAGCTGCCTGATGCAAAACTATTTTCCTATCACATGGAAGCATGCTGTTGTCACGCCGGTCCCCAAGGTGCGTAATCCGTTGGAGCTGGGGCACTTCAGACCTATTAGTATTTTGCCATGTTTCTCCAAAATAATGTAAAAAATTATGTTTTACCAAATTGAAGAACATCTGAACCATTATCAGATTCTACCTCTAAAACCGTCTGGATTTAGACGAAACTTTAGTTGTACAACTGCGTTAGCAAATATTAGATTACTGATGATATTATGAGAGCCACGGCTAAGGGTTTATTGACCATCCTTCTCTTACTTGACTTTAGCAAAGCATTTGATACTATTAACTTTAATATTTTGAAATCTATATTTCATTACGTCGGTTTTAGTGAAAATGCTAAACAACTTCTAACTAGCTATTTATCTGAAAGGGAAATAACTGTCAGGGTAGACAATCAGATGTCTAGGAGTGCTTTGGTTACATCGGGAGTTCCGCAAGGGTCGATTTTGGGACCTCTCCTCTTTTCAATGTATACAAGTAGCATAGTGAATTGCATAAAATATTTTGACTACCACATGTATGCAGACGATACCCAAATTTATTCCAGTTTTTCTGTAAATGATTTTCGAGAAGCAATAAAAAATTTAAACCAGGATTTGCAGAATATTGCGACCACGTCAGCAAGGCATTCTTTGTTGATTAATCCGAGTAAAACACAGGCTATATTATTTGGCAATAAGAATTTTTGTAAAAGTGTATTACCTTCTATTCAGTTAAGAATTAACGATACTGATATACCTGTGGTTGAAAAAGTGAGAGACCTGGGACTGGTGCTTGACAACAGCTTTCGCTATAGGGAACATATTGCTCTGTGCATGAGACGAGCATTAGCCAACCTAAAACTTATTTACTCTTACAAAAATATTCTTTCCATTGGAATAAAAAAATTACTTTGTAACTCACTTGTGCTTTCACATTTCAATTTTTGTTGTGAGGTGTTTTCTCCATGTTTGGATCAAGCCACCAAATATAAAATTCAAAAAATGCAAAATTCCTGTTTGAGATACATATATGGCATTAGAAAGTTTGACCATATATCACATAAATTAATTACTAGTGGTTGGCTAAATGCGGAACACAGATTCCTTAAGCTTTCATGTATATTTGTTAATAAAATTATTTTGTTTAAAACACCACCATATTTATTTGAGAAACTAAAATTTAGAACTGATGTGCACAACATTAATGTGAGATTTAAGGGCAGATTGTCTCCTCCTCAATACAGAACTGCTTTGTGCAGTAGATGCTTCTCTGTTTACTTTTGTAAAATCTATAACGAATTGCCCGAAAATCTCAAAAATTTATTCTATTTTCACTTTAAAAATCATTTACATAGGTTTCTGTTACAAAACCAAAATTGTTTATTGTAATTCTGTGTGGTGCGCTCTGTGGTCTGCGATGTTGGTACGGTTGCTATCACGGACTATTTTATCGCTTTTGCCCTTGGCGACTCTTATTCCTGGTATCAGGTGTCGTTGTCTGTTCCGAATGGTATAGTTTATTATAATATTTAATTTAATTTAATTTAATGTGATCTGTAGGGTTAAGTGGAAGAGCAGAGGGTGCTTTGGCATCCATCTGAACTTCGCCCTAAGCTAGCCTTTCTTTAAGTTATCTGTGGGAATTGCATACACTTTGATTATTGTTTATTTATATAGTTTAATTTATAAAATGCAATTGTAACTGACACAATAAAGACACTATTATTATTATATACTTAACCGTTAGGCCCGAGTTCATATGTTCGACATTCTGATCTAAAAGCCAGAACTATTAAATGACAAATAAATTTGCGCATCATCAGCACATACATGAGAAGAACAAAATTGAAGTTGGCTGTAAACAGCAGTGGGCCCAAAACTGATCCCTGTGGCACACCTTTAACCACACTCCTATAATAAGATATTTTATCACCAAAACATACCGCTTGAGACTTTGCTGTTAGGTTATACTTTCAGTTAATATGACCGATTTAGAATCCATAACAATAAAGTAGAACATTGGAAAAAGAACCGAGTGTTGGATTGTGACGAAAGTCTTGAAGAAGTCCAATAATACGAGGAACGTTAATTTATTTAAATCAGAAGCCTTTAATTAAACATCATTTGGTAATGTTACCCAAAGGACTTGTACCTTGACGCAGTTCTAGTAATACTGGGACGGGTGGGATGGCTTGCGCGCTTCAATGATCTAAAGAGCCGAACCATAGGTTTAACCATTTGGAGGGGTTTTTATTTGAGAAGCCAGACTAAATCAAGTCCCTGAAAGGGGGCAGCAGCTCTTTCAGTAATCATAGTGGCAGAGATCGTGAGGGTCGGTATGGCACTGTGATACACACTACTGCGATGTGGAAGGCAACGGGAAACCACCACATTATTCTATCCCTGGTACAGCGTACTTCGAATTTATGATGATGGCACCTTCTGGAGTAAAATATTCCGGAGGTAAAATAGTCCCACATTCGGATCTCCGGGCAGGGACTGCTTCGGGGGGAGTCATCAGAAATGATAAGTGTAACATCACACGAGTCGGAGCGTGGAATGTTAGAAGCATGAAACAAGTAGGAAAGTTAGAGAATTTGAAAATTGAGATGGATAGGTTAGCATTAGACGTAGTAGGTATTAGTGAAGTGCGATGGCCAGAAGCCGGAGACTTCTGGAGCGGAGATTTTAGAGTAATACACACAGGATCTGTAGGAGGAAATTCGGGAGTAGGAATTGTTATGCGGAAAAAAGTAGGGCAGAGTGTAGAAAATTTCTTACAGCAAAGTGACAGGGTAGTTATGGTTAGGTTAGATTCGAAACCTGTAAAAACAGTAATAATACAGGTATATATGCCCACTTCTAACTACAGTGATGAGGTCGTAGAGGCAGTTTATAGTGATATTGAACATGTGCTAGATTTTGTGAGAGGACACGAAAATTTAATAATTATAGGAGATTTCAATGCAGTCGTAGGCACAGTGCGAGAGGGCGGAATAGTTGGTCCCTTTGGATTAGGCAATAGGAACGATAGGGGAGTGAGACTGATAGAGTTCTGCGATAAACATAACTTAACGGTCGCGAACACTCTATTTCACCATCATGTTAGGAGACGCTACACGTGGAAGATGCCAGGAGACCTAGGGAGATATCAAATAGATTACATTCTTGTTAGGCAAAGATTTAGAAATCAAGTTAGGGATTGTAGAAGTTATCCAGGAGCAGATATAGATAGTGATCACAATATAGTCGTTATGAAGGCCAATCTTAAATTTAAGATTTTGAAAAAACGAAGCGGAAGAAGGTATCTTGACCCAGAGAAACTAAAGGATGATGATACGCGCGATAAGTTCGAGAAAAAGACAAACGAGGTACTAAAGGGCGCGGGCGAAAATATTGTTAGGGACATAGAGGAAGAATGGAATTGCATTAAAAATAGTTTAGTTTCCTCAGCTAGGGATATTTTGGGTCATAAACAGAATGAAAGTAGGAAACCCTGGATAACAAAACATATTGTGAGTCTAATAGAGGAAAGGCGCAAATATAAAAATAGGTTAGATGAAATAGGGAAACAAAGATATAAGGCGATCAAGTGGGAAATTATTCGGAAATGTAGGAAAGCGAAAGAGCAATGGATCGACGATAAGTGCAAAGAAGTGGAAAATAAGTTCGAAATAGGAAAGACTGATGAAGCATATAAAATAATTAGGAGAAATTTTAGAGAAATTGGATCTAGTACCAAAAGCATTAGGAATGAGGCAGGAGATATCCTAATCGAAAGCGGGGAGAAGGCAGATAGGTGGAAAGAATATTTAGGAAACTTATATGCGGGACAGGAAGTGCAAGATATATTAGAAAGTGAAAGCAGTGTAGAAGGGGATAACCTAGGGAGTCCTATAATGAGAGAAGAGTTTGAGCTAGCACTAAAAAGTTTAAGGAATAATAAAGCACCAGGTATAGATGGCTTGCAGGCAGAAATCTTAAAGTGCGCAGGTCAAGAGGTAATGGATCGTTTATTTAAATTAGTTAGTCACATATACCTGACAGGCGAGATTCCAGAAGATTACAAACGGAACATCATAGTAGCTTTGCCAAAAAGGAAAGGCGCGGATAGATGCGAAAATTTTAGAACTATCAGTTTAACTTCCCATGCGTCAAAAATTTTAACTAGAATTGTGCAAAGAAGGATGGAGAAAAAGGCGGAAGAAATATTAGGAGAAGATCAGTTCGGATTTAGACGAAATAGAGGAACGCGCGAGGCCATTCTAGCTTTACGAGTAATTATAGAAAAAACGATAGAAAAGAGAAAGAGCGTATATATAGGATTTGTAGATTTAGAAAAAGCCTTCGACAACGTAAAATGGGGGAAGATGTTCGAAGTGCTGAGAAAGGTAGGGATGAAATACAGGGACAGAAGAATAATACATAATCTCTACAAAGAGCAAAAGGCAGTTATAGAATGTGAGCAGGAACGAAGGGAAGTAGATATCCGGAAGGGAGTGAGACAGGGATGTGCATTGTCACCTCTAGTTTTCAACTTATATATCGAAGATGCGATTAATATTGTTAAGGAAAGAACAGCCTCAGGGATCAATGTACAGGGCCAAACTATTAATATGCTCAGATTTGCGGATGATATAGCAGTGTTAGCATCTAGCAAAGAAGAATTAGGAGCGGCTTTGAATGAAATGGAAGCAGTTTTGACACAGGGCTACGGCATGAAAATCAATAAAAAGAAAACTAAAATTTTGGTATGTAGATGGAGTGAAAATAGAACTAAAATTGAAATACAAATAGGAAATGAGAAGATAGAGGAGGTCGAGGCTTTCTGCTACTTAGGAAGTAAAATAACCCAAGACGGTAGGAGCACTAAAGATATAAAACAAAGAATGGCGCAGGGCCGAGTTGCGTTTAACAAAAAGAAACAACTGTTATGTTCGAGAACGGTTAATATAGAGACTAGGAAGAGACTCTTAAAGTCGTATGTATGGAGTACGGCATTATACGGGTGCGAAACTTGGACAATAGGAGAAGCGGATAGGAAAAGAGTAGAAGCGTTTGAACTGTGGTGTTACAGACGCATGATGAAGATACCGTGGATAGATAAGGTTAGCAATAGGGAAGTATTAGAAAGAGTTGGGGAAAGGCGAAAGGCGAAAGGTATGGAAAACAATAAAGAGTAGGAGAGATAGGATGGTAGGACACCTTCTAAGACACGAAGGAATAGTTCGCGACATACTAGAGTCAGAGATAGGAATAAAAAGAGGTAGGGGTAGGCCTAGATTAGACTACTGCTCTCAAATAGTTAGGGATGTAGGATGTTCTACTTTTAGGGAAATGCGTAGGTTAGCTCAGGATAGAAAAGAATGGAGGTACGCGTCCAACCAGTCTTCGGACTGAGAACCTTATGATGATGGTAATGTTAATACCGCCGTTGTACAGCCATGGTGTTTTCTGATTTGCGGGTAAAATATTATTAACAGTTAAATAATTACTTAGTTTTCGAGAAACAAGGCAAAACGGTCATTGACCTGAGGTCCTTAGAGTTCTTAGGATTTAAAGGCCTCACCCAAGCCCGCTTCTACATCTCAGGAACAAAAGGCTCAAGCCAAGCAGTTATTCACAATGTGCGTCCCAAAAGGAAGAATACAAGGTAAACACAGCTTCACCATTCGCACCATGGCGCCATACCACAAACAATACTCAAAATACACTCCATGGGGACAGATTTATTAAAGTTAAAATCACAAGACATATTATTTAGGGTATTTCGACTGTAATGATCAACCACCCCACCAGGCATACCTCAGTTGGGTGGCATACTCTTAAGGAAGTACTCCTTAATGTTATTGGGATCTTTAAGATCACCGGTAAAAGCAGAAAAATTTTTAGTTTTTACATTTATTTGAAGATGCAATAGCTCATTCCACAAACTAATTATTGAACTATCATTTCGCAGTGCATATTGAAAACACGCCTTCTTCTCCAAAATATGTAATAGCCAACTCAGTAAACTATCTTACTTCCTTGTAGTAATTCCAATGAGCTCGAAGTTTAGATTTTTTAAATTTTACCTTGGCAGTGTCGCTCAGTGCAATTAATAACTTACCATTGTCAGTTATTTAGGGCGGAAGTTTCTTGTGGGTTATTGTAATTCTGTATTCTAAGAGCATCGTCCAACACATTAGATAATCATGTCTCACTCAATGCAAGAACGTCATATTTCAAGTCAGTGAAACTCGATAACAGAGGTCTAATATTTAAATGTGAATTCAATAATAAAAATAGATAAGCAAATATTTATATAAGAAGTAAACAAATGAATGGAAATTGGCTGCTTATTGAACAATATTTGTTAAACAGAAACTATAATTATTCACTATCATACATGTACAAGAAGCAAGAACAATATTTTTGTCTGAAAAACAAAATAACACAATGCGCACAAAAATCAAACAAATATCACAAAAAGCAAGGAAAATAAATTCGCCAAGAAAAAGGAAAACGCTAAACAAGGGAGCGTTCAAATTGTGTAAGTCCAAGTGGACTCGTTGTACACCAAACATACCTAGATCGTATCCCGCAGGATAATAATCACGCAACTCGTCACTACAAACCACATTCACGGATCTTCTCATTAATCGGAAAAGAATCACCACTGCTCGTCCATATATGGCGATGGTGGTGTTGGTATAGGTATAGGTGGTGATTATGCTTATAATAATGATTGTCGACAGTAATTTGACGAGTATTTTTTATTTTGCCGAATAAATTTCTGTTTTGAACGAAATTTTGTTGCCAGGCAATTTGACGAATAAAACTGACAGCCAGTAAGAGATCGAGTTTGCAAAACAGGAATTTATCCAAGCAAAATAAAAACAAAATTTACAGCAAAAGGTAAAAAAAATCAAAGCCTTCGCAAAGATGCAACCGGGGGAGACATTGAAAATTACCAAGCAGATAGTAACCCTTGTGCGTTTGGAATATTTCCGCATACGCGATAGCATGTTAAATAATTATTCGTAAAACACCTGCACCGATTTATAATAACTGCATTCCTGTTGGGGCATTCTCTAACATTTGAGTCGCTAGACGGTCCCAGTCCAACTCTGAATGAAGCTTACTCAGTCTAGCGCGTCGCCGACTCTAACCGCTACCGCTCGAGTCTCACGCGTGACGCATGTGGCAAATGCAACACAATCTTTTCGGTGAATATGATACCCATACCTAGGATACTAATAACATTTTCAATGTTAAAGTTATCGCTGACAAAAACTTATTCACGGCTTATGAGATTTTATACATATGAATTAAATTATCTTATTAATTTTTAGATGCAAGATTCGTTTAAAGAATCCTTCCCTCGTGAAATAAAAAAAATTAAGGCATGATTTTTTCAAACAGCAATTAATAAATTATTGAGACGGTCTCTCTCACGAATCACGAAGTGGTCCGACGTTGTCAGTGCCCAAGATTTTACAAGCGTATAGACCACAATACACACTTTAAGATTAAACGTACCATGGAAGTTCAATAATCAGAACAATCGACCGGCGCGAAAGGCATTCGTACGGAAATTTTCAACTTAATTTCTCGTTAATTAATAACAGGAAAATGTTTCCGATATTACAGAAAATCTACATACATTATAATAAGTAGGCATTTTCGTTTCACTTTTTGAAATAGAAGCGGAAACGCCCATCAGATGAAACGTGCATCATGAAATGTAATGTACAGCAATACTGAGCAACTAAAAAAAGTGTTGCATACGTGTAAATTCAGAAGTAGCTTTAAGTTCCTTATCGCTGATAGCCCATTTCATTTTATAGTAAATTAACACTTAGCAGTTTCAGTAGCCCTGCGGTAAAAACTTCAGATGGCAAACATTTCATTAACTTTTCTCGTTACTCAGATACAGCGTTGTAATTGCTCTGAACACCTACGCATTTACCTAGAGCTTGTTTGGTCACTTCTGCAAATATGCTGAGCAAGGCCTAATGAAATTTTCCTCAAACCGAAATATTTTCGTTACCACCAGGGAATCCATTTTAATTATTCCGATCTGCAGATAGATATGAACCGAGATATTAATATAATGGGTAGCGGGAGTCGTTAGCGTGTGTACCTAACAAAGATACGATTTCCAAAAAAGGTGAATAATTGATGATCCGGGGGGTTGTCGCTATTGTATTCTTATCGCACGGGTTTCCACTCAATAACACAATTAGGGTGCCATTAACACCAAACGTTCCGTGCGGATGACATTCGCTAGTTAGGATGTTCATTTTATATCGTCGATAGCGCATCCACATTTATCTTTACGGTCGGTGTGTCGGCCCTAAATTGGCTGATGATGCAGTTATAAAAGAAATTTAGAAGGGGTAGGCGTCTTTGTTCATTAAAGTTTGTTTTGATCTCAGTTACCAATTTTTTACAGTTTTTATGGCAGCGCGGTGAAGTTGAGTGCTCAATGTAGATGAGGATCGTTATCTACCAAATTTCTGGACCGGAAACTAACATAGTTCGTCTGTGCGAAATTGTTAATAACTATGACAACTGCTACTGTATGTAGAGGAAAGTCGCCTAATATGACGATAGTTCCTAATATGGGGTACCGCGTTTTTGGCCAATTCCATTTTTGCCACCTGCTGAATTCATTGCTAATTAATATCAACTTTATTTTGCTATTTTCCTATATGACCAACGGTGTTACTACTTTCACCGTTTATCCACCAGGTGGCTTCAAAAGTTTGTATACATCTGAAATGTTAGTGAGCGTGTTGTTCCTGCGAGTGTACTGAGTCTTAAAAGTAAGTATTTTAAATTAGTTTATTTGCATCCGACAGTAAATTTTGCGCAGTTTATTGTCATGTATGTGGCATTTTAGAAAACGCAGCAAAATTTCTGCGAAAATGCTATATAACCAAACAATCATTTGTTCCTAATTTGGGGTACCCCATATATGAGGAAATTATTTTTTTATTCGATGGAATAGCAATGTTAGCATTTTTATTTCTGTGTATAATGGGAAATGCATTATTTCCAGATGCCCAATAACCGCAAATCATGGAATAGAGAGCAAATTTTCAGTAAAACTGCCCAAAACAATTTTTTAAGTTTTGACAACTTATTTGTTTCTCTTTTGTTATTTTGTTTATATGTTTTATATTGGAATAAAATGTTTTGTTTATTTTGAGTTGATAATAAAAAACTTTTTTCAAAATATTGTTTTTTGAGTATAAATTCTTAATATTATTTGGGGTACCCCATATTAAGGACATGCATAAACTTAATATGGGGTAGTAAGTGACAATTTATTTATTGCACATCTCCCTCATTTTAATTGTTTTTGGTCTGTTTTATAGCACAATGTTCAAAGACAAACAAATTTAAAGTTTGCTAGTGAAAATTCTCCTAAAAACATAGTTACAACTTTGGAACAATTTGAAAACAAGTACCCCATATTAGGCAACTTTCCTCTAGTGTTTCCCCATTATTTCTTCTAATTCACATCCATCTGGTCACAGTTGTAAAAATTTTTATGTGACAAATTATTTAAAATAATTATGAACAATAATTTTTATCACAATATTGGTTTTTAGCATCGAGTATTTCCCCTTTTGTTCTTATTCCAGCTTGCATTCGCCGTGGTATACCATCAAAAAGATTGTGTAGGTACTTACATACCGTTGGTCATAGTTCTCCAAATTACGTCCAACTTGTTTTACAGATCTTGTAGGGTTCTAAATGGAACTTTTTGTTGCTGAATTGTTCGTCCTATATGGTCCCATATTATGTGCTCGATAGGATTAAGGTCCGGGTTGCTCGCAGTCCAGTTCATTCTGACAATATCAACTGATGTGATCGAAGGTAGTTGTTTACTATCCTGGCCACGTGTGGTCATACATTATCGTCCTTAAAAATGAAATTGTTACCTACAAAAGGATCATAGGCGACCTCATGGGGTTCATGAATGTCCCTTATGCATTCATCGGCTTCAGTCTCCCACCATTCACAGCCACTAGTTCCGTGAGCCCATAAATAGAAGTTCCTCCCCCTACCATGATCGACCTACCTGTGAAATTTAGTTTTTGTCGGATGTTACACTGAAAATAGCGAGCACGCGGTCGTTTGTAGACCGGCATACGTCTACAAAATCGCAATTTATCGGTGAAGCCCACATTGGACCATTCTTCGATGCCCTAGCATGCCATGCCTAGCCTAGCATGGCATAACTCTCTGACAAACTGTAATCGCGCAACTCGATGTTCGCTGGTGGGGCATGGTCCAGAGGTAGGAATCTTCGGCCGTATATTGTCTTCTTGAAGACGGTTTCTGCTAGTTTGAACACAAATTTCAACATTTTGAGCAGCTAAGAGATCATTTTTAAGCATATTAGAGCAGTACAGTGACGTGTTCTTAAAGTTGTAACTCGCAAAAACCGATCGTCTATAGCTGTGGTATCTACCGTGTGACCTGTCTCCCTTCTGAAAAATTCTCCAGTTTATGTGCAATGCCTAACAACTCTTGATATGGCACTCTGTTGCACACCTAATGCATTAGGCACATACCGTTGACTTCGTCCATCTTGAATCAAAGTTACGTGCTCTCACGGCTTCTTCTTCGGTCAAATGACGTCTTATGCGCTGACGACCTTTCATAGTGAACAAACAATCGCTAAATTATAGCAAACAAATACAAACCAAACACTAACAAACACAAACAAACAACAAAAATAATTGTAACTGCAAAAATAAATAAATCGGAGTTGATACTTGACAACGTTTAATATAAATGAACAAGAGAAAATAAAGAATGCTGTTTGCTGGGGCTCCCGTAGGTGGGGTAGAACAACGCCAAACGGGACGAGTAACCACACGCCACCGCACAGTACGCACCGAGGGGTTGACAACTTAAAAAATTGACGTACAATTCAATTCCATTTTGAACTAATTCAGGAAAATTCAAATATTCTGAACTAATTCAAAAAATTCAGAAGTAATTCAAAAATGCAGAATTACTTCAAAAAATTATAATTAATTCCAGAAGTTTGGATTTAATTCAACAAATTCAACTTCAGTTCGAACAATTCATTTTCTGTTCGAGCAATTCGAATTTAATTCAATGAATTAAATTTTTAGTTTGGTTCCATGCCTTGCTAGTTAAGTTATTTATTCCCAGTAAACCTTGTTGCCGGCAAATGTAAAATATTTTTGACTTTTCACTTCTCAGTTAGGTAAATAAATTTCAAATTAAATTTGAATAAAAGACGAAACCAATCGAAATATTTATAAAACAGGAAATGCCATTTACCAGTATTTTTTTTTAATAATAGAGGTCTACAAAGGACAGTTAGGTACCCTAAAAATTTTAATTCTATGGCTTCCTTGGTTTTGGAGATAATCATTCTTTTTCCAGGAACTTCAACACCCTGTATCTTACTTAAGTGTATCTTTTGGTTACATGTCCATAGGAACTTTTCTTCTTATTTTGAGCTCCTCTATAAACTGCTGAAGTTTGGCGTATGTGTTCTGAATCACCCTGTGTAGAGGTTGCAGATTTAGAAAAAAACTTCGACGGCGTAAAATGGAGGAAGATGCCCGAAGTGCTCAGAAATGTAGGGAGGATATATGGATATATGGATAGGAGAATAATACGTAATTTCTACAAAGAGCGAACAGCAGCTATAGAATTTGAGCCAGGAACGTAAAGAAGCAGATAAGTATTCGAAGGGGAATGAGCCAGAGATGTGCCGCTAGTTTTCAATTTATATATCGAAGATGCGATTAATATTGTTAAAGACAGAATAGCTGCTGGAATTAATATACAGGACCAAACTATTAATATGCTCAGATCCGCGGATGATATAGCAGTATTAGCATCCAGCAAAGAAGAATTAGGAAGGGCTCTGAACGAGTAACAGACACTTTAGCATTCCATTTACAATAACAAACTTGGTTGCAACTAAGGTTGCAACACACGCTCAATGGAACACCTTGTATGTACCTATACATATAAATTCAGAAACGTGTACCATTGAAATCGGCAATTTTTTCCAAACTCAACTATTGGAATGAGGGCTAAAATAATATTCAGTACTGAAAGCAAAATGCACCACCATTAATTTACGTACTACTATAAAAATTAAGAACTTTACCCACCTGGTAAAAATTGAAATTTTTCTTTCACGCGCATATAGTGCAATTCATGCAATCCTTTAGTCTTAATTTCTTCCTGTATATGTCTCCGATATTTTCCGCTAAGTATTCCTCTATCGCGCTTATGAAATTTTCTTCCGCATTTATCAATGACAAAAAGGTGTCGTAACCGCACCTATATAATAAAAACTTTATATAAAATGGTATCTCTCCTAAATGCACAGTCTTTTCCATCGAAGTCCATATTCTATTGATTAGTTCCTTTCTCCCTCGCTTTGTCTTATGCTTTTTTCTTTATCCTGATCCATATCCAATTTTTCATGCACACCATAAAACTAACAAAACGCGAAAATTGGGGGAACCCCGGAAGCAAAACTATCAGGTAGCTAACTAGATTAACCTCTACTCAAGTTCTGCTCTCTATGTCTGCTAATATCACGCTAATGTGGAGCCAACTGCTAGCTGCGAAATACTATGACAATTGCACAGTCAATCATGCTTTTTCCCTCCCTTTTTTTCTAGAAGCAAACAGAATCTCGAGCAGTCGCTTCGAATTTCGTATTATGTTTTCAATCGCCAGACACGCAATATACAGTTCAAATTCAATTCTACCAATTCAAGTTCAATTCAAACGATTCAAATTCAATTCAATTCAATTCAAATTCAAATCATATCAATTCGCAAGTAATTCTCTGTCAATTCAGATCAATTCGCAAGTAATTCTGTCAATTCAAATTTAATTCAACCCAATTCGAAAAAATTCAGTCAATTCAAATTCAATTCTTATAATGCAACTCAATTCAGTCAATTCAATTCTATTCGAATTTAATTTGAATTCAATTCACATTAGCCTGCACACAACAATTCATAAGTTGTCAACCCCTCAGTACGCACAGCTTTGGCGGGACCCTGTAACTAACATCAAAACGTGAACTGTTTTCTCTACTTACCTATTTAGGCAAAGTAACAGTTTTATTTTCTATTGTTTTAAGTTATAGAATTACTTGTTATATCCCAATTTTTTTTACTAAAATTTACGAATTTATGAAATTATGAACTTTAGGTTTAGGGTACGGTAAATTTGAAATTTGCGCGGAATCCTGACCTGCTATAAAATAAGGGGTGTTCTATTCAGAAATCCAGGGTTTTGCTATTTTGCATATTTCAGAATTTGGAAATAGATTACTAATGTCCTGTGCAACACTAAGAAACTTTTGATGTACTGGAGTTGCCACCTTTCCGGTTTTGACCCGAAATCTCCTGGTTTGGTCACAGTTTCTTCGGACTACGGGTTTAAAGATTTTCTCCGGGTTAAAAAGTTAAATATTTCAGTTCAAAATATTTTCAGTGATAATGAAAAATTAACTATTAAATTGCAAGTACGTATTATTTGATAACTAAATAACGAAGTCAGGAACTGGTGGGGTGAGCGGCATGCATCTATCGAATACGTACGTATGCCATGTTACAAGAAGTTACAAACAAGACAACTAACAGTTTTAGTTTAGTTTGGTTTTAGACTTGCCAAAGCAATCAGAAAGAATATATATTTAAATTTAAATAATAGTTCTTTTATTATACTTTTACGTGTTTATTTTCATTTTGTGCAATAAAGATCCTTTTGTGAATTTATTTTTAATTTTGGAAGAACTTTTCTATTGCTTTTCTATCGCTATTATTATTGTATAATTTTTAGATAATTTAATAACCAACTCGTTACATTGACTTCTCAATCATAAATAATGAAAAAATTTCTCTGAAAGGGGAAAATATAGTAGGTAATATTTGCATAAATTTTTCTGAAGCAGCCTTAATTTCTTGTTTTTCCTGTTGCACTACCGTCACTGTGTATGTGAAGTTGTAGACAACTTACTTTTATCGGCTGATAAACTGCCCTAAATTTTTGCTCTTGGACGGGTCATGTCGAGCCATCTCGCCTCACCTCGCAATCAAATCGCTTATGTACGCCCAGCCTTAACAAACATACTGTATCTAAAAGTTTAATTTTAATTTAGTTTTTACATCATCCCTATTATATTAAACCAAATTTTATATTTCAACTGTCACAGTTATTGAAATTTTCTTATAAAGAAATGTAAAAAAGGTAAATGAGAAATACCCTGTTATTTATATCAATTTATTATTTAATGCGAAATTTTCTTTGACGATAAATGCCAATTCATTACAATTGCTTAAGCTAAAGTGAAAAACGAGATGAAATTAATTCGTTCGGTAGGCGGAAAACGTTGAGAAAATATTTGTTAGTCCCAGAGTTTACGTCCTGATTGATGTATTTTCGTAAAGACCTCGTTTTCAAAATAGGAATTTAATTGAAAATTATATTTTGAACAAGAGCGCGAAAATATTGCAAGTGGGATTTCATACCAATTACAGTGTCACATTTTCTTTATATTCCTTAACATCTTATAGTTTTGCAATGCTGAAATGAACTTGCATGGAATTACTTCCCAGAGTGTTTAATAGGGATAGAAATCTGCCTATAAAGCATCCATGGTTTTAAAGGAAAATGTCCTCTCTTTCACAAACCGTATCTTATTCCGTATGCTCTAAAGTCTGAAGTAGAAAAAGAACTAAAGAACTGCAAGTCATTGTCGAGTCCAGTATCTTATTAGGTACCAGCACGTTACAGTGAATGGGCCAGTCCAATAGTTTTCGTACCCAAGAAGTATAGAAAGTCTGCGAGTATATGTAGGGATTTTAAGGTAACAGTTAACCAAAATATTAGATTCGATCACTACCCATTACCAAAAACCATTTCTAGCAGTATCGAAGGGAAATTTTTTTACTGTATTAGATCTCCAGCTGTCTGTAGAAGAAGAATCACAAAAGTTGTCAACAATAAACACCCATAAACGTCTATACAGGGTGTCACAGAATAACTATTCCCAATTTTCAGAAATGATAGAGGGCACTTAAATAAACATTTTTTATTAATAAACTAGTGTCCGGAAATTCTTCAGTATCGAGATAAAATTAAAAAAATCATCTGTCACTTCAGGACTTTCTCAGCGGTGTACAATACAACTCCTTCTCGGGAAAGTAAAAGTTGAATCATAGCAACCTTTGGAAAACAACAACTATTTTCGTAGTTGTCATTTTACGTGTGTCACAAATTATTCCTCATTAGATAAGTGTGTAATTGTCATTTTACGTGTCACAAACTCACAAATTAATCTTTATTAGATAAATTAGTGTTTGATTGAAAATGCATCATTTTACAAATTAAATTGCCGAAATTATCTAAATGCACAATTTCCAAATGGATGGATCAGAAGAAGGGGGCCGATTTCTTGGCACGCACGTTCACCAGATATGACTCCAATCATTCTTGCAACTCTAGCCCTGTGCGGGGGGGTAGCGACCCCCCAAAATTTTAAATGGAATGGGGGGTCAAATGATCCCTACTTTGGAAGGGTTTTTCATTACTTACACGACCGTATTTGTTTTATTCAATTCGATCAATTTGTTACCGAGAAATTGCTTCTTGAAGATTCCAAGTTAAAAAATTAATAAAGCACAAAAAGGTTTAAACTATCGAATGTATTATAATGGAAAAGTAACAAAATCAAGTTAACTAATAAGAATAAAAAGTAAGAACAAAAGAACATCAGAACAAATGTCAAAATAAACTTATTCGCCACAATATAAAATCGTGTTTATTTACTAAATCAGAATGGTTTACTCCAAAGAAGAATGCCGGCTAATAACTCCTGAGGTCTTGAGAAATGTAAGATCTGGATTTGAATCCAGAATGTGTTATTGTATGACAATTGGTGGAGGTCATTTCGAGCAATACATTCGATAGTTTAAACTTTAAACCTTTTTGTGCTTTTATTAATTTTTTAACTTGGAAACTTCAAGAAGCAATTTCTCGGTAACAAATTGATCGAATTGAATAAAACAAATACGTTTGTGTAAGTAATGAAAAACCCTTCCAAAGTAGGGCTCATTTGACCCCCCGTCCCATATAAAAATTTTGGGGGGGGGGTCGCTACCCCCCGCACATCGCTAGAGTTGCAAGACTGATTATTGCATAAAATTGGTCCCCTTTGATATAAAAATCGTGTTTTTGGATTTTTGTCAAAACGTTTATTTTGCCGAGTTTTACGGGGGTACAAGTTTTCGTTGGGACACCTTGTATATCTAACAGGCATATTTAATAATATTTTGGCAGAAGTAAAAAAGATGTAAAGAATCAAGTGTGACGGAACTTGACAAACAAAAATGTCGTAAGCTATTATGTTTCAAAAGAAAAGTTAGTAAATCTGTAGCAAAAGGAGTAAGACGCGGCATAGTAAACCCATTTTCCTGCTTTTCTTGTATCTTAATCTTATTATTTTTGTAACGGGCAAGTTACCAGAAGTGTATCAACTTTACGACTAAAGTTTCGCTATTGGCAGCTGTAGTAAGAAAAATAACATATCCCGTGTACGCGGAATTTTTCTTGTCATCTTAGAATATTTAAACCCGAAGTTCTATTCATACAGAGACCTATTTATCATAATTCCTGCGGATTTCAAATTAGGCATCTTGTGCGCCGGCTCTTCCTCCCAGAATCAGTTAAAATCGTATTTTGTGTATGGCACGAGACACAGTGAAATTGAACCGACTGTAACAAGCCTTATGGTAGAGTGACCGCACAAAACTCTTGTCAACAAAGATTAAGCAGCAGTTCCGCGAAGCAAGAAATCTAAAGGCCCGGCTTAAAATAAATATCTACTTGTCACGAACAGAAGCAGGTTACAGAACCGAGCTATCTAGGCGCAGTTTTTATTCCAATATGCTTTTTATATTTTCGTGTTTTCCGGTCGTTTATTTCCACGATGCCGTTCGGGATGGTGGTGACAGGCACTGAACAAGTTAGCGTTCCTGCGGGGACTCCCGTACCACCAATGATATCGAGAATGCGAAAAAAGTTACTTTTGCTGTATATTAGATTGTGTGCTGAATAAAATGCCGGAATTTTAAACGACTAGGCGTGTATTAGAGAGAGCCGTCTTCTACGAGGGATGTTCGATCGGGAGGAAATGAGTATTGTACGAGTAGGAGGCTGTCAAATTTGCTTCATTGTATCGGACATTAGCAATAGTTATGGAAAAGCGGACAAATTCTCGATATGTCTTTTCGAGAGAAACTAAATTTCGAAATCCAAATTCGATTATGATCTTTTGTTTTCAAGTTGCAATTAAGTTTGGAATTCATCTGGCGTTAGTGCTGGAACCCATTAAACAAACAAGGGGAAATCTTGTTACTGTTGCCCACCCGGAACATGGTAGTCAAAGAAGTGGAAATCATTATTTCCATACACATAGATCACGTACCACTATCGGAAACACATGATGCAATTCTTGATTATTTAGCGTTGAAGTACCTACCTAACCTAAAAAGAAAAACAAAGAGAATTAACTACGATAAAAAAGGGCATTTTTATTCATTGATAAATGTTTTCTGAAGGCGATATTACCATATAAGCATTCATGATACGAAACCAATAATTGAAAGGCGTGCCTTTTATTCATTTAGAAGTAACATAAGTAAACCTATTAACTTATGTGGGCAAGACTGGGTGACTAGTCAAATGCACTTTACTTATTAATAGAATTACCCACACGACTGCTCCGAGTTGCATTCGACTAGTAATTTCACTCAAACATCAAACTCCGACAACCATTGTCGCGGAACTGTTGCATCGATGAAACACTAACGCTATTATGTAGACTGCTGTGCTAAAACGGTACTTTGTGTACAAATAGAGCACTCATTCATCCTGTTCACTAACACGGAGGTTTCTAAACAACATTCTGATGCTTTTCATGCAATGAATAGAAATATCATGGTTTTTAGAAAATTAGTAAGGCTGCGGTCAAGTTTAAGGATCTGTTCTTGAAACAGACGAAATCATTTTACCCATAGTATATAATGTACCAAACCCAGGCCTGTTTTAAAAAGCGACGAAATAAGGGAAGGCGTGATCGTCTTAGTTTTATTTAAATTTTAGCATTTAATTGATTAAGTGACCCTAAGTTGTGTCAAGTAAAATAAGACTTATTTTGGTATACTCGTTGCTTACATACACGTGAGTTTTTTTTTATTTTCACTGCAGGGATCTTGGAAACCAGCAGAGATAGAAGGTAGGTTAAATGAGGAAAGAAGTGCAGTTCTTTGAGCTTAATAAATAAGCAAATTCAAATTTTCGAAAATTTGCATAGTCTGCTAGATAAAATGAAAAAAATCTAATTTTGCGTGATTTAAAAATATTTTCTAGCGAGCTTGTAACACAAAATATGAAAAAGTGTCAAAGAAAAAAGTTGTAGAGAATTAGACTAAGTGCTATCTCAAATAATCAAAAGTTGTATTATACCAGTCGTGTTCGAGAAATAATGCAAACTTATGTTCTTTTTTAGTGGAAACCATATGCGACTATGGCACCACTAAATAGGATATTTTTTGCTGATTTCGGCGATATATCATATTCCATGTTTATTTTAAAAAATGAAGGAGTTATAAGCGTTTTTCAATTTTAAATTAATAAAATATGCAAGTTATCCATGGAAAACAAAAAAAATAAAAAAATAACATAAGTATGTACCTACAAGTGAATCACGGTGGCATAGTAAACCTTCAACTTGCAGTTACCGATTGTTTTTTATTTTCATGCATTTTATACCCTAGGTACAACTGAAAATAAGTATGGACAATGTCATATCGCAGAAATCAGCAAAAAATATCCTATTTAGTGGTGCCATAGTCGTATATGGTTTCCATTAAGAAAAACATAAGTTTGCATTATTTCTCGAACACTACTGGTATAATACAACTTTTGATTATTTGAGATAGTACTAAGTCTAATTCTGTACAACATTTTCCCTTGCCATTTTTTCACATTTTGTGTTACAATTGGGGCACCCTGTACAATAACCAGGTTTTTTGCAAATCAGCGTCATTGAATTATGTGATATAAAATTATTCTAGCAGTCTGGTTGCAAAATGCTCGATGGCAGTTAAGTAACGTTTACATCCACTTAACTTAAATTAACGTATCCAACTTTACTAATTAAGAAAAGTTCAACAACAAGGAATCGAATGTACTCGTTTACATCCACGTAGTAACAACAAAAATTAACGTAATGTGCGGAAAAGTTGAACCAACTTTAACTTAATAGAATTCAATCAAAACCTTAGAAAATACCCTATATTAGTACCGCCAAAAAATGATACGTTTTGTTTTGATTGAATCCCTAGAAATATCACTTATTTTGACTAAGGATGGTACCATTGCTTTTTACCACTTACTGATATTTGAGGTTAGAGGTTAGACTAGGAGAGTTTAGTTTAGTTTGTTGGGTTAACCGGCGCCAAGACCGGCGCTCTAGCTGACTGCGGCGCTTCGCGCCTTGGTCATCTATCTAGCCCTCGGCTATAATGAACATTTTCCACCTCGGTACGTAATACACTATTTTCTCCAGTGTACGACTTACGCCACTTCCCATCGCAAAGGAATAAGTAAGAAGGTACGTCCTGGTTAAATAATTCTTGAATCTCCAAAACATAGCAAATTTGTTATATTCGCATTTTGCTCAAGACAGAAGATTTTAACTCTTTTTAAGAAACTTAAAAAGTTATTCGATTAATTCAATTATGATGAATCCAATTAAATGTGCCACGAAAGCGTAAAAATCCTGTTACTGGAATTTAGCAGAATATAAAGCCGACTAAAATGACCAAAATAAACCGAATTAATTTTCTGTTTCTTAAATAATGATAATTCACGAATAATACACGAATCTTTCCACGTTCAATAGGAAATACACAACTACATCATATTTAAAATTGGATTAGCTGTAGGTACGATGCACTATGGTTAACCTAAATTTATACCTTCACCCGCCCAGTGTTGCTATTTACTTTTTATTTTTCTGAAGATTCAAACTACATAACAAGCTTTATAAATATAGGCAGAAATAATAAATAACTTTGTTTGCCGGTAAGTTCTCTGAACCGTGAAATAGCATTGCTATTTCATCACATTATAATGGTTCGATTACCCATGGTTTTGTTTGTAATAAGTGGGCAGAACATAAGTTATAATGGGTAATATAAAGAATCCACGGCAATAAGTTTAAAGTAGAAAGTAGGTATATTACATACTCCATAAAGAGTGTGATGCATTTAATAAAGTCGTATTAACTAAAATTCGCAAAGAATTAGCTACCTACACTAAGAAACATTTTGAACATGACTTTTATACTGTATTAACAAATTCTGCAAAGCTTTGGAGGAATATCTAAGTATATGCCCAATTTCTTTAAGTTTTAGTGCAGGTACTAAAACTGCAGAATTGTTAAGAAGGATGCAGCTTCATAGGGTAGCCACAGAGGACTTCCACCTAGATTTCGCCAGAAGGAAGAAAAAGAGGACGTCCGTCACGAACATTGGAGTTAATGCATTTCAAGAAAATAATACACATTCACCATTTTTGTTCATTCATTCACGACCATTTACGCTGTTGTTCTTGTAATTCGTTAATTCCAACTACGCAATTAGAGATAATTTATTTCTGACTGTGAAGTTCAGTTTTACCGTCTCTACAAAATGCATTAATATATTACCTAAGCACCTAAGTACTACGAATTTATCTTTCAATTATATTTGGTAGGTGGGAGTTATTTTGCTACTTCTGCTCTCTATTCTATGCCTAAACAGTGCTACCCTAAAGGGCTAAAGGGACGGTGGTCCTCCTAAAGCCTTCAATCTCTCGGAAGGGTCATACTAAGTATTAATATGTAAATGAAATTAAGTAATTGGAAGTAATAACAATTTTACATAAGCACAGCCTCAGGAAGTGGTGAACCCTAACAATTGCGGGATAAAGCAACACCAGAAGAGAATATTTAAAATAATAGAAAGTTGTTGCTGTGCACATCGGATCAACAGTTCACCGTTCGCTTAGCTTTCTTCGTATTCCATGTTTCGTAAAAGATTTTCAAATCATCCTCGTAACGGCAACATACAATGTTTCTTGCAAGATTAGTAACGTTGACATTTATCGTCGTAGACGACGTTGTTTCGATGATCCCGTACTTTATCTCTCCTACAGCAAGTTACCTGTCTTTTCGGGTGCACTGCAAAACGTCACTCAGCTTACTGGAAACTGATGTTCCAAGTTTTAAATAGGAGTGGTCGAAAGCTTGATCTTGCTCCTTGCCGCGATCTTTCCATGCAATTGTGCATTCCAGGATCAATTATTAAGTTTGCTTTGACACTGACTTGACACAGCCAACTTACTTAAGGCACTAGACGTTATGAATAATCGTGGAGATTCCAATTTGTACTGGTGCCTAATCCAACCCCAAATTTACAAATTTAAAAAGTGGTCCAAAGGATGGCGTGGTTGTTGATTGTCATTACCTGACTTAGATGGTATTTCGTTCTATAATTCAATGCCTGACGGGGTATTTGCCCGAGGAGTAGTTATTCGAACGGTCCACTACCACTCATTACCGCCGCATAATTCGGCTAATAATTAGCTGTTGCTAATACTTGCAAGCGTGTAAGTATACTATATATAGCAAGCAATATTGCATTGTCCAATACAAAAGTCAAATAGGTATATGAATATTTAAATTATACAATAATAACAAGGAATAATAACATTATAGTACCTAATAATAATATACTCGGTATCTTGCATAAACCAAATCAGGGTCGAGGTTTCTTAATTCTGGAGTACCAATGGCATATATCCCTGTACATTTTGGAGTTATTGCACTCGTGTACTACACACTTTGGTAGCGCTACGGTGCCATAATTCTCTATGTAACCGAAACATGTGGGAGTAACATACGTATCTACAAATTTTATATAATACAGTTAAAGGTAAAAATAACCAAGAAATCTTGAAAATCTTGAAATTGTCAATTAACAGTAACAGTAGAATGAAAATTCATACGCGAAAACCAAATTTACTAATTATATGTAGATAAATAACTGTAGCGACAGCAAAACAGCTTATAACCGCTATAATTTGGTCGCTCATGTTGAGGTCCATGGTCCAGAATAATTAAAACAGGAACAGAACTCTCTGTAAGAATTTTTACTTTACTTTACTTTTCATTGGGATTTTTTCCATTGCTTTTAATTGTAGTGGTACTTTCTTCGCATTATGATATTTGGATACTTTAGATAGTTCTGATGATCTGTTTCTTCCCATTCATTTCCTCTTTTGTTCCATTTGTTCAAAGACTTCAAAATTGTTAACTAATTGACTTGCTGGTAATTCTATTTTTTATTCGAGTAAGCGTAGAAATTAGAAATGTTTTACAAATCTATTCCAAACATCCTCATACTTAGTCCTCCACTGACTGTCGCATGGACATGATCACTGGGCAAACCTTTCATAATAAAAATACCAGAACGATGAGCGTGGGCAATTTAAACCGCAGTATATCAGACGTCTAATTAAGTATTAATGAAGACAAAAAGCGCACATGCGTGGGTGAAAGTTGCGTAAAGGTATCTTAAAAATATTGGAATGCCAGTATGCAGCGGTTACTTTACTATAAATGGGAGACCTCTAGATACTTAAACAATCAATAAAATTAACATTTAATGGAGTATAAAGGACCTTGACTTAAAAGTATTGTAAGTAGACGCAAGATCATGTGTTATTATTATTATTACTACAATTCTGTGAGATACCGCTGAAACCACACGTTTGCCTTGTTACAATTTTTATAGCAATGGGCGTAAGGACGCGGCATTCATCAAGTTCGTGTTACGAGACGGATCAAAAAAACACCAACTGCATGGTTGGTTTGAAATGATTTTTATTTATACGAGTACATAACTTTTATGATCGCTAGCGTTATGAGATAATGGTTTATGCAATAATTTACAACCCGTGTAAAAAGTTGGGCTTCTATAAATAATTTTATAGGAGAAATTCGTTCAGGAAAAGTATTATTTTCATTTCAACTTTTTTAGAAGCTGTAAGTGATTGAAATAAGTGCGGTATACATATGCAGAGTCATCTAGAGACTGCTAGTTTTGGCGGAATATTATTTTGACAAGCTCATAACCTGACGTAGCCTAAAACTAGTTCGACACTAGAAACATAAGCACATTACAAAATTAAGCATTCGATTCGATTTTCTATTCACATTTAGATTTAGAATTGATTGCAGCTTTTGGAATAATTCTAAAACGGCCTCATTGGGAAAAACTTCACGTTGCAGGCAGGCGAAAAAGTTCATCGGCTACTCGTCGAAGAAGAAGCTTCTCGATCTACGCAGGAGCGAACTGCAGATTAGCGAACACGGCCCCATAAGATATAATATCAATCGTCCGGATTTACAACAGCTAACCATATAAACTAATTGCCAAAACAAAGAACAAGAGCGGCTGTAGCGGAAAATTAAGACAATAGAAAAAAGAGAAAAATAGAACGAAGGATGAGAAGATTGAAAATACAAACACTGCGGTAAACTCTATAAATATGAGAACTTATCTATTGGAGGAGTAACTTACGCTGTCCATAAACAACATCCACATACGAGAAATGATTTAAGATTTCCTTGTTCTAGTAAATCAGCCTCAGGTTTGAGAAGAATCTTCTATCTATTACAAATATGAGTTTTAAATCTGAATTCTTCATAGGCTGTCATAATACGGGAAGAGTTTGAGCCCAGCATTAGAGAGTTTAAAAAAACAATAAAGCACCAGGTGAAGACTGATTGCAGAAAGAAATTTTAAAGTGTGGAGGTCAAGAGGTAAGGGAGCGTTTATTTAAAGTAGTTAACTGTATATACCAGACAGGTGAGATTCCAGAAAATTACAAATGGAACGTTATAGTCACTTTGCAAAAAGAAAAGGCGTGGACAGGGGCGAAAATTTTAGAACCATCAGCTTAACTTCCCACGTGTCAAGAATTTTAACTAGAATTGTGCAAGGAAGGATGGAGAAAAGGGTGGAAGAAATATTAGGAGAAGATTACAACGATTACTTGTCTTTTTCGGGACGCCAAATTTTACAATGGCGTATCTTAGTCCTTAACGGTGCTTCTGGATTCGGTCCCTAAATATGTAGCTGTATCCCTCGGTATCACTTATTAGGATACGCTGCATATTTAGGCGGGTCGGGTCGTTTTCTTATGAACGAGTTGTATTTACGGACAGGTCGGTAAGACTTAGTCGTTGATCACCACAGAAGGGTTGGGTTCTATTATTATTGCTAACCGTCGAATAACAAAACAGAAAGAAAATGAAACGGTCCTCTATTAATTTAACTATGTAAATTTGAAAGAATTGAATCGATAAACAGAATTGAATGGATAAAAACATAATTTATATACAAAAATGCGAGATATTTACATTGAAACGCGGAGTATCCTGATGGTGCGCTACGGCCCGTCGTGTAATCAAAACTGAACATTTACGGTGTCTCGGAGTTTTCGTGGAAGCACCGGGTTTCGGTTGGCAATTCTCGTCGCAGCACGCGAGTGCAATCACCTGGGGGAACGCCGCTAGCTTGTCCGTTGCAAATAAGTAAACGTCCTGCCTTAAGATTTCACCAAAAGCCGCCCATTACAAAGATGCGATCGAATTCCGCCGGTATCTCGTCCCATTACAGACACAAGTGCCACACAGGATTGCCAAAACGATCTAATCTTCACAGACAGCACTTTCAATTCCCCAGTATGAACGTATTTACTTATATGTTACCAACAAGCTAGGGTACTTACTCAAAAGATAAAGGACGGTTGCTATCAGTCGATCACACAGCAAAGTCGGAACGGTCGATCAAGTACTACTAGGTCGGATGTCAGCGGCCAGCATCATCTCTGATGCTGGGAGTATTTGTTCCAGCTGAGTGCCGGACGGCCAAATACTGAATTTTCTTCTGCGGAGCACCCACTTTTATAAGCGGTAAGTAGGGGACTTCGACGGCGGTTTGACGTCGGATTCCTCTACGTCAGCTGTGGTGGCGGGTGCAAATTCAGCACGAATTCTTGCCATCTCGTAAAAGTGGGAGTCAGGAGTTTCTACTTCACATCAATACCGCGTGCAAAGATTGATTTGGGAATTCCTATCATCTCGCATGACGTCGGTCGCACGTGGGGCATGTTTCATTCTTTCATCGCAAATTTATCCTTTTGATCGGGGCTTTCCTCTGTTTCAAATTACCAGTAACGATCTCGTAGAACAATTACGGAATGCCACTCTAAGTTTGTTGGAGCTTTTAGGCATTACGTCTGTGCATTGTTACAAGATCAATTCGAATTTAGACGAAGTAGAGGAACCCCCAAGGCTTTACGACTAATTATAGAAAACCCAATAGAAAGAGCACCTACATAGGATTTGTAGGTTCAGAAAAGGCCTTCGACAACGTAAACTGGGGAAAGATGTTCGAAGTGCTCAGAAAGGTAGGGATGAAATATAGGGACAGAAGAATAAAACATAATCTCTACAAGGAGCAACCGGCAGTTATTTGAGCAGGAACGAAGAGAAGTAGATATCCAGAAAGGAGTTGTCACCTCTAGTTTTCTACTTATACCTATGTATATAAGAACAGACTCGGGAATTTTATACAGTGCCAAACTATTAACATGCTCAGATCCCCGCATGATATAGCAATGTTAGCATTCGATAAAGAAGAATTAGGGATGGCTCTGAATGAAACGGAATCAGTTTTGGCAGAGGGCTAGGGTATGAAATTCAATAAAAAGTAAACAAAAATTTTGGTATGTAGCGAGCGTAAAAATGGGATTAAAACTAAAATACGAATAGGAAGTGAGAAGACAGAGGAAGTTGCAGGTTTCTGCTATCTAGGAAGTCAAATAACTCGCGATGGTAGGAGCCCTAGAGATATAAAACAAAGAATAGCGCAGGGTCGAGTTTCGGATAACGAAAATAAACAACTGTTATGCTCGGAAACGGTTAAGGTAGAAACTCGGAAAAGAATAAAAGCGTTTGAAAGTGGTGTTACAGACGCATGATGAAGGTATACCGCGGATAGATAAGGTTAGCAGTAGGGAGGTATCTGAAAGAGTTGGGGAGAAGAGAAAAGTATGGAAGACAATAAAGAATAGGAAAGATAGGATGGTAGGATGGTAGGATGGTAGGACACCTTCTGAGACACGAAGGATTAATTCTCGACATAATAGAGTCGAAAATAGGAATAAAAATGCGTAGGTTAGCTTAGAATAGGAAGAGACGTGGGTACTCGCCCAACCAGCCTTCGGACTGAGAACTTTATGATGAGAATAATGTGACCAGATTTACTACTTGAACTCTTAAAGGTGCTTCTTTTACTTATTTTCTAGACAGTGTTTTGTCTGCCGGATGCGCGGAAGAATAATTTCTACACCATCATTAGTGCATGTCATCGTGAAAAAGTGCTGTCAATAGCATCATCTGTCATCTGCCGACGCGGGCAAATGGATATTGCTATGGCACCAAGTCGAACCAATTTGCTAAAAATTTTGATTTTGCAGTGATTCCATGAGGTTTTGAAGACATAGTAATCTGCGTTTCAAGTCAGCAATTTCAGGTTTTGGTCAAGAACGAAGAGCGAAGCGAGCGGAAAATTTTGCAGTTCCAGACGTCATTTGGATGGTTGGTGCCATATCGTACACCGCAAACTAAACAGACTTAAAGATATGGTTATAGACCATATCTTTATCAAGTGGGAGAAAGGCGAATTACTGCCTCCAAAACATAATGCATACGTAGTCCAACAACTTTGTAAAGTGCTGAAATTTCGAAAACTTTTGTCCATCTGTACTCCTACATTTTTCGTTACATCCTAATATTGTCTAGTTACTTCAATAATACCCTCTAGCGCGGTTTAGAATTAAAAACTGGTTGCGTGGTCGCCACACACGATAGAAGTGAAACTTCAACGTTATAAGAGGAATGAAAAGTTTGTATTGTCCGTATCAAAATAATAATAATGAAAGAATAAATCAAATTTTAGTGCTTCTAACTAAGCGCATTGTGGCGTCACGAGAACTGAAACGCTGAGTCCTCGCTTCAGACGCTTCTCTTAGAGAAACAGCGCGAAGCATGAGACAGAGCGTGGCTAAAGAATGGGGCGGGGTCACGACAAATGAAACGCTGGGGTGCGCGGCATTTTCCCACTATTTGAAGGAATCTGTCATTGGATTGCCCTTACTGCGCATGACGAGTGAATTTCGCCGTACTATTTTGTGGTGAGATCTGGAGCGACGCTACGAGTAAGCCCCACGAGTTTTCGAACGCTACGGGTAGTTTTCAAACGCATCGCAGAGTGATTAGACTTTTCAATTTTGATTGGGTGTTGACACTTGACAGATGTCATTTTGTAAAACAAGAAGTCATTTTTTAGAATGTCTTCCCAAGATAAAAGTAAAGTTATTTGTTCACTTCCTTTGGTTTGTAAATTTTTTATAGGTATATACAATGATTTATTAGACGACAGCAACTGTATTTTTTAAAAACACGATTTTTTCGTTATCTATTACAGACATTTTTAATTAATATCGTAAACGGAATTTTCTAATTTCTACTTAGCCGAACACAAAAGTAAAAAGTGGTATTTTTCCGTTAGTTGAATGAATCTGTCATTGGATTGCTCTTATTGCGCATGACGAGCGAATTTCGCCGTGCTATTTTGTGGTGTGATCTGGAGCGACGCTACGAGTAAGCCCGAAGCCACCGTAATATAGAAAGCCTGTACCCTGCTCTGGTGACGTCACACGCGGTTGTAGATTTCTGTCTGGCGAGCATATACTGCGGGTAGAGTTTCTCGGCTTAATATTGGGAAATAGTAATTTTTATTTAATGAATTGTAGTTTTCTAATTATATTACTGTCAATACGTTAAGGGAATGCAATTATCTAGGTAAAATAATCTATTAATAGTTAAAACTTAAGACAAAACGGCACTGCAAAGAGTCAACAGCTTTGGTAAAAGAGTAGAAGTAGGTGACCAATTTATTTGTTCTTATTTAGGTGTAATAGTATTCGCAGTCAATAATGTAGGGTTTACTAATTATATTGCCTCGTTTTATTAAACAAGTGTATTGAAGACAAATAAGAAGCCCTTAAATAAAAAAACTAATTTCTAGTTGGGCAAAAGACTAAATTAACATATTCCGTGAATACGTATTTTTTTTTAATATCAACCCAAATTGTTCCCTTAAAAACAATTTTATCAAACGCCGATTTATTTCATACTTTTTCTACACAAACTTTTACTTAATTTGAGCCACTATTTTCCCTAATTTCAACCAGCTATTACATAGAGAACTGTGCCCTAACAAACCCAAACATAGTAACTGTTATAAGTAATAACTAAGAGTAAATCCGAGAGAATGTTTATAGAAAACTTTAAAAATAGTGCCTGTTTTTGGTGTTTATAGTTGTTCTGTATGACGTTAACTTTCATTATTTGTTTTGCACGTACTAGGTACTGAAAATTTCGCTCGCAGGAAATTTTGCGACTAATGCGACGTAACCGCAATTCGAATTTAGCTTGTGTCTTTGGGAAATCGAAACACGGACATTTTTTCACTTGTGCGAACGTAATTGCTCCTACACAAAGGAACGCAACAATATTTTGGCATCTAAAGTTGTAAAATTAGTTACTTATTCAGTTATAATAAAAAATGTAATATGTTGCCATTGCATTATTATCGTATTCTTATGCAGCAATACGAATAGTCGTGACCGGGAGCGCCTGGAGAGCCACCACCGTTTGTGACGTATCATTCGAGGAGTGGGGCGATGTGCTAGGCTTTCTATATTACGGTGGCTTCGGTAAGCCCCACGAGTTTTCGAACGCTACGGGGCGATAGGGGAATACAGGCGATCCGAGTTCTCGAACGAGTATTCGCATGGTTTTCACCCCGGTGCGACGTTCTCGAACGCAGCCCTGTGGTCTCGCTTTTCTGACACTTGCCTGAGAGGAAGAGCACGAAGCATGAGAGAGAGCGCGTGGCTAAAGAGTGGGGCGTTCGATATTCCCTTTCTCCTCTGCCCGTCTTCTTCAACTGCTCCCCTCCATTCGTTTCAATTTTCGTGACGCTCGCATTTGCCAACACAGGAACTTACTCTACCGAGACAAAAGAAGTTTCACTTCAAAAAACAGGGAACGAGGGAACATACGACAAGGGAGACGGGACTTCTTTAGCGTACGGAACACTACTGAATATTCGAGTATCCCATATAAAACGAGATGCCTAGTCACATTCAGTATTTAGCATACATATCGAACAATGCGACACATCTTATTTTGCAATAGAAGTGTACGTAATATTAACATTACGTATTAAGATACACATAATGTCTGCATTACCAGTTTTAATTAACAATAAGTTCCATTGTATGCATATCTATCAAATGTATAAATAACATCTAATGGGCCTTGAAAATACAATAAATCAGGACGAAGCTTTCGTGTGCAATCCAGGACCGGTCTGCTTTACTCTGAGATTCGTTGTTGCCAAACCATGTTTCTAATTAGCTCCAGGTGACCGGTAATTTAATAAAATTGTGCAATTGCATCGAAATTGGACGTGTTAATTGCATTTCCTACGCACACTCTTATTTTTATTGATATTGTATAGTGATAAAATTCCTCATATTATCACCATGTCTGTTGGCAGAGTGTAGAGAGGAGATGCATGACTCATGCATATAAACCGCCAGTAAATTCCATTTTCGATTTGTTCCATAATTAGATCGCGTTGCAGATTCGTGGATAGCTACATAAATACATACTTATGTATTTGCAGCCAACATTGCGAGTATTTATTATTGTGGAAATGAATTGCTAGGAGAACGCTTCAATTTGTATTTACATACTTCTTGACACAATGATAAATTAGTAAAAGTAAAAGCTAACCTCGCAAAATTGTTCTGAAGGAAATCCCACTTTTATTTCTATCCACTAACGAGTAACTAGAACCATGCATCAACTGTAAATAATGTTGAGTATTGAGTATTTTCATTAAGGGTGAAAATAGAAAAGCAAGATGCACAGAATGGAATACCAGATACGGCATTCCAGTTATTACCCATTTAACAATTTTGCTGAATTCATGATAAATACAATTGACATTTATGTAGAAACTAATAGTACAGAGCTCAAGGGTGCAAATTTTCACTTTAGTAGGGGGATCGTTGTTACAACCTGCAGCTTGTTGCAATCTGAAGTTCATGTCTTGACTATAATATACATCCAAAAGCTGTCAAAAATCGGAATGTGCAAAAGGGCGTTATATACAAAAACTGAGTTATGCCGAAGCCGAACGATAATTCAAGCCGGAACGTAGCGGCCGTGACGTATTAATCGTGGCCAGCTTGGTACGAACGGCCGGTGTTCGTGGCGTGGAAATAATGCTAGTTTACCAAAATATTTAATAACAACAACTGGACTTTTGAAATTTTTATTAAGAGAACATCTAATTAAAGATACCTGAACGGTATAATACCATATTTTCCTATTTTGAACAAACGTTTAACATTAAAAACCTACAGAACTTAAACTCAATATGTATTTAATAATATTAAATGAGCCCCATTCCGCATGAAGAACAAAACTAAAAAATATAGTAGAAAACATTGTCGGAAACAAGTCTTAACGAAATAAAATACACCCGCTAACAAAATGTTTACTGATGGAAGAAGATAAATGGGAGAACTACTTACTAGGCAATTTTTTAATTTTCTTTTCTTTTGCTTCATTAACTCACATTTCATTGGAGGTAGGTAACATATGAATAATTATTTAATAAAATATTGCATGAATTGTGCAATGTATAATGGTTATATGGTTAAGTGAGGGGAAATGTAATTTGTTTGTACGCCTTCACGGCTCAGTGCGGCTAGCGCGCACAATTTATATGTGTTTATTAACCCGCTGTAACTTTTTTCAGTAACAACATTAATGTTTCGTTTCTTCACCAAAAATAATTTCCAGCCTTTGTTCGTATTTGGTCTCGCATATGCATATGCTAATTCCGAAAAATAAGATTACTTATCCAGTACGTGAAAAATACATTACACAAATTTGTGGTCTAGCAAGAAAACATTTTTTTTCATAACATTGGAAAGTTTTAGAGGCAACGTGAATAAACTGTGATGATCAGCACATTTCAATGTATATTCCATGAAAAAAACAGATCTCTTACTCTTTTCATTGCTGAAATACAACAAGAAAAGTATTAAAAATGGTCGAAAATTGATTTAGGAAAGTTTAGGAAAATTCGATTTTTCGGCATTTTCGCAATTCCCGATATTTTCGCGACCCCAAAATTCGAATCCGGCAGGTCATTTTACATAAGAATCAGCTTCATTTTTTGTGCGTGTTTGAGTAGTAAGAGGTTATCGAATTAGAGCACTTTTCTCCCCGATTAAGCGATCCGTCCACGGCTGTGACGCCACAGCAGTGCTCCACGCGCTACATTCTGGCTTGTACTATCGTTCGGCTTCGGTTATGCACACTGACGTAAAGAGCGTAAAAATTGCTATCGTTTGGCACCAAGAACATTAAATTATTTGTGGCACTTCTATCTCTAAAAAACTGCTGAGGAAACAATTTAGTACACTCCCTTACGGGAGAAAATTTTTTGAAGGCTGAATAGCTCCTTTCGAATGCCGAGAAAATTTTCAAGATTTCGACATTTTTTGCATTTACATCGCGATAACTCTTAGATTATCGCCTAAGTCGAAAAATTTTGTTCTTTACAAAATCTTGCACGCTTCTTTTGGAGTGTGATGGTTCAACATGCAGATTTTTATCTTTTACGTATATTGAGTTGTGTAATTAAATATAAAAAGATGTAAGAAGACCGCCCGATGCCAACGCGCGCCCCCCTCTCGCTGAGCTGGTTTGCATCTCACTTTTCGCCGTAGCGCCGTCCTTCTCCCGCAAGCCACAGTGGAATTTACCATGGTTTAGTATAAAGGGTGGTTGGCCATTACGCAGCTTTTGGGGGCCACTGGTATGGGACATACTGACGTCAGTGTGTGGAATTCTCGGGTGTTTTGTCGCGAAACTACTGTATTTTTCTAAAATCGCCGGTTACCGTCAGCCGTCAACGACACTACAAGCATTATTTACTCGTAGCAACGGCATAGTAGGAATTTGCTGTCAAACTTTGTGGAAGATCAAAATTTT
Organism: Xestobium rufovillosum; assembly: GCA_963966045.1. Classification (NCBI taxonomy): domain Eukaryota; kingdom Metazoa; phylum Arthropoda; class Insecta; order Coleoptera; family Ptinidae; genus Xestobium; species Xestobium rufovillosum. The sequence goes on from OZ014494.1 coordinate 19,250,068, forward strand.
TGGTTGAATTTGAATGTTGTTTTGCTCCAATGTGAGAATAAATTATGGGAAAATCAAAAGAATAACATACCTGAAAGCGTAAATTACAATTTAAATAAATAGTATTTGGAATAGAAATTGAAAATTTGTGACCAGATCATGAACTTTGAAATTGAAACTTCAAGAAATCTGGAATTCTGATCTGGGAATTAGCCGTTTTGCAGTTAACACCTATTTGGGCATTACGTAAAAACCAAAATAGTTCATGCAAGAACACTTTCGCGTTCAAACACTTTATATTATCGAAAAACTTGGGAATTAAATCCTGAAATTTATTTAATGCAATTAACTGAATTGACATATTGGCAGTGTCACAAAGCGAAAAGAATCCGACACTCCTGACTACAGAGGTTCTCAACAAGTTTGTCCACATGCGCAGAAGGCGACGAAAATCGGTTCTCGGAGTGTCGAACCATTATCTATACTAAACCAAGGAATTTACTACTTATAATAATTATTTTTTCTACGCCTATTTAATTATATGACAATTATTAGCATTTTCTTTGTGAAATATCGTACCTATAATTCACTGCAGTGAATTATGGTTTCATAATTCACGGTATTCGGCCAATCACAAATGTAGATTCAATAATCACTGTTTCCCTGATCCAATGATATTTTATATCGACCGCGATCAACTCTTGCTAGAGCTGACAATCGCTCGGGTGACAGCCAAGTGTATCTCGCCATATTACTTGTTTACGTTTTCCAACGTATGCACTTCGGTCGAGTAGGTACCCATTAACCCGTACAAACTAACAATTCAACCACTAAAACTGCCATCATCTTCGTGAATAATGGTTGTCATAATCGCTCATATAATAATATACTATTATTCATATGTATAAAATCTGATATGTTTTTGTCAGAATGACAGCGAGAAAAATTAGTATTTATAACTCAAGTTTCTTGAACATTATTTTAGCAAGACGCAGACGGAGATACGGCGAAAAGTGAGATGCAAACCAGCGCAGCGAGAGGGGGGCGCGCGTTGGCATCGGGCGGTCTTCTTACATCTTTTTATATTTAATTACATAACTCAATATACGTAAAAGATAAAAATCTGCATGTCGAACCATCACACTCCAAAAGAAGAGTACAAGATTTTGTAAAGAAAAAAATTTTGCGATTTAGGCGATAATATAAGAGTTATCGCGATGAAAATGCAAACAATGTCGAAATCATGAAGATTTTCTTGGCATTCGAACGGACATATTCAGCTTTCAAAAAAAATTCTCCCGTAAGGGCCTGTACTAAATTGTTTCTTCAGCAGTTTTTTAGAGATAGAAGTGCCACAAATAATTTAATGCTCTTGGTCCCAAACGACAGCAATTTTTACGCTCTTTACGCCAGTGTGCATAACTCAGTTTTTGTATATAACTCCCTTTTGCACATTTCGATTTTTTACAGCTTTTGGATATATTATAGTCAAGACATGAACTTCAAAATGCAACAAGTTGCAGGTTGTAACAACGATTCCCTATACCAAACGCATTTTACTGCGTCATTGCAAGCATTGCGCACTCTACTATAAACTAAGACAATTCAGAATAATTATTTGAGTATCTACAAGTGAAATTATTGTTTTATTCACTACTGCAAATCCACCTTTGCCTGATGAGCTTTCTTGTAAGAATAACAAACACCATGAGAGTTTCTTGTGCGTTATTCGTATTTTTATTCGTATCTCGGGTTTTAGGTGTCCTGCGGAAGCAAATTAAACTTCACGGGTCGCAATTTAAAGATCTGTTACCGCTATTCCTTTCTATACAAAGTTTGTACTACAATGCCACTTGCTCTCCTTCCAATCATCTTCAGCTTCATTAGCCTGAATGTCAATATGTTTCTCCCACATATTCATTTCAAAATCATTGACGATTCTTTCAACTAGTTCTTCAGATTTCAATGTTGAATGAAACAGAATATTATTTTGAAATATTCAGGACATGCTACGAATATGAACTGAATATGGGTATTTGGATTGTCTCTCCAAGGAGTAGGTAGGTAGTGCGTTTGACTGTGTCAAGGTTCCCTTGTACATTTTTTAACATTTTCCCTATCAATTGATTTGGCTATTACTTTTGTTTCATTATATCGGAAAATAGTTTAAATACTTCAAACCAATCAATAGAAACGCCACTACCTTTAGAATCGAGACCCGATAAGAAATAGAGGTATTATAACATTATGTAAAAATCAATTTGATGTTCGTGGAAAACCTTAGAGGGTCAATTACTCTATTGTTTGTTGAACTTGAAGAATGGTATTATAGTATTATTGATGAATTTTATTTATAGATTACAGAAGCAGACTAGCCCGAAGTTATCACCGTTGAGAATATTTTTATTGTGTAGATAATTTCCGCTGCCTGTTCAATCTCATAGCTAAGTGAATACGAAAATCTATTGTACTTTAATTTTCGATATGTCCATCGAAACAATGACATGGGTGCTTTCATTCACTCTTTATTACTGCAATTCTGATAACCCAGATTCATAAAATACTGTTTTTCCATGTTTTATGCGTAGGTATTATTCGGTTCGGAGTACAGACAAGGTCAGTAGTTATCTGCCAGTGAAAATGTAATACCAGTAGCATTTCAGTTTACTATTCCATACAAAAGTAATAATGAACTGCAAAGCCTACAGATGCGGAACTTAAGAAAAAGAGATTAATGACCATTCGCTGAAAGACTGATCCATATATTAATATGGTCGGCGCCATTTCGCCCACGAACCCAATATACCAATAAGCGCCTACTTGTGTTTGTATTGTGAACATTATTAATGTTTTCTCCTTGTAAGTAAACTAGGTACTTAGTTTATTTCTCAATGCGTTCTTAATTCGAATGCAATTCAGTCAGATTCATGCAAATGGTTTCGCATAATTGCAGTTAATTTTGCTTACTTACCAAAAATGTAAGATGCGGGAAACTAGAAAGGATGCCAAAGGCGTAGACCTCAGCCTAGACTCAATATACCGGGTGGAGATTTAATATGTAATCGGTTCATTTGTATCCCCAGTACTTCTCCAGATAAGAAAATGGAATTTTACATCTATGTGGGTAACCTCATGGAGCAATTTGTAAAATTATTTTGGTATATATGTAGATATTGTCAGGTCTGCTAACTGATAATTTCAGCAGATGTTACTATTGAACTTCAAAAATTTAGAATTTCCCCTATTTTGTCATTATAGAATCACAAAATTACGTCGACAACATATTTCTACAAAATATTTAACAACTAAAGTTAACACTGACACGAGAAATCGCATTACAAGATTAAAGATTATTTCTTCTTCGTTGAAAATGGTACAAAATAAATGCGGAATTCTAAATTTTTGAAGTTCAATCGCAACATCTGCCGAAACCAAAACCATCAGCATCACACCCTGCATTATCTACACTACACGAATAAAACCTTAGTGAGCTGTCTATCAATTATGCAATTGAGAAAATTCCGATTTGCTCTTATGTGGCTTTGGTTAATAGACGTCAGTAGCGTCACAAATTTTGGTTGGCAATGACACTAAAATGTTATAGTATATTACATAACAAGCATGGAAAGTGAATAATATCGTGCGAGCAGTGGCGTAAAGTACATCCCCGCAGACCCCGCGCGGCGGGGGGGGGCAGCCATCTGAGGGGCCCAAGCGCCCAATCGTCGAAACAAAAAAAAACACGTAATTAACATAATATAAAAAATTAATAATGTAATTAAATTGAAATCCACAAAATTACCGGCTGTATTTTGATACAATGATTATTCTTTGAAATAAGCAGGAATATGGCAGTGTCGAAACCATAATGGAGTCGATGCACTAAATAGAAAATCGATGTAATTTTGATAGAAATAAGTATGTAATTAGGTGTTTAATGGCCCTCTGGGTTACATTTATTTACTCACCAATAACAGAAAATTTAAACAATGGCGATTTTAGCACGAAGCGCGCCTTTGGAGAATTAAATAGAAACACGTGCTGCCCCGGTTACGTCATTAGCTTAGAAGCGCTTCTGATTGGTCATAGAAATTGATGTTTCGCTATCCAGAAAGCTAACGTTACGTGAAGTTTGAGTCGGTAAGGTAGGGAGCAATAATGTTAGGAATAATCGGAATTTGACATTTGGAAATTTATTATTTTTGTTTGTTTTGGGTGTATAAATATTGTTCTCTCTCGTTTATTTATGTGTTTTCATTCCTATTTATTGTGTCAATTAGTATATTTGTGCACGGAAAATAGAGCAAGGCTTCGTTAAAGCTGATTCAAACAATTTACCGGTAGTAAGTAGTGAAATGATTGACAATTATTATTTATCCAATTTGAACTATTTCAGTGCTGAAATGAAAAATATTAAAACGAAACGGCAAGGGCTTCATTTATTTGGGAACTAGACAAACTGAAAAACAACACTGGACACAACCTATCTCTCAAACGACTAGACTGCCAACTGCCATGTTTTATTAATTCAGTTTACGTTTGACGCGTTTGACACAAGATGACGTTTGCGCTAGCAAGCATAAACAAACAACGGTTGTACTTTCCGGCTAATATCGACAATTTTCGGCATTGCCCCGGATATGTCATAATTTAAAAGGCTTAAAGGGCCAGCGTCTTAACTTTGATGCTGATTTAGATGCCTAAAACGTTCGCAGTGAGAAAAATAAAAAATACGGGTAAAATATTTTATGAGAATCTTCGGGAAAATATGATTTTTAAAAATTGTGTAACGACCCCATTCTAATTTTCATGTGACCCATCATAGAATCAGGGGGCCCAAACTTGATCCCGCGGGGGGGCCCTGTGCTTTTGCGTTACGCCACTGCGTGCGAGGTATGTAAATCACTTCACCGAACCGATAATCAAGTAACAAAAATTTCTGTTAGTAGCATAGTGAAACGCTTCGCTTTGGAATCCGCAGTATGTATGTATGTACCTATATGGATCACTTGATTTCACTTTCGATTTCCAGTGTTAATAACAGTAATACATGACTTTGTCATCCAATTTGACGAAATAAAAAGCTGCTCTTCGTAACTTGTTTCTCGTTATAGAGAGAAATGCAAAATACAAAACGTTGCGTAATGACGAGTACTCTCTAATTTCAGTGCTAGACACTAATTTATACGACTTCCCATGTAAAGCAAACTTCATAATTTCGTTCCACGAGGAGTGGAAAACCTTAAGAGTAGGCTACGTTGTTAAATAAATTGTCACATTAAAATTTTAATGATTCACATACATCAACACTTTTACAGGACTTTTTTTAGAGAGGAAAACATCGGAAAAGTCAGCTATTTCGCCTGTGTAAATAGACCACATTACGCCCAAAATTACACATATCACTTACGTTATGATTCACGTAAGCAACAAGAATAAATTTTAATGTCTTTTTAAATTACCCATATCAAATGGCAACCAGGTTTAATGTCTTACTTCAAACATTCGAGAGTCTGCATACAAAGCATGCACCAGAAATATTGGCAACATATGGATTTAGTGACTATATAAGCAAGATAACTCATTCGTCATCGTTATAAAATTACCAATACGGAAGTTTGAGCTGAAGCATCCTAAAATTCCTAAACTAAACATCGTGCACCTCCGAAATTAGCAATTTAGCTCAACCGGAAAATTTTGACACCAAGAATCTATAGCTATCTATCTTCATAAACAATAGTCTAGCGGATTGAAGTCTAGGGGGTTTGATGTCCAATGAATAGGACCAACTGAAAAATGTTCCCTAATTCACCTAAACAGCTTGACGACCTTCACATCCAGAACGGCCGTGGGCACCGAGAAGTTTACCACATGTGTTGAAAATATTTTGCAACGGAACGGTTACATTTCCATTGCAAAAGCCATGTGCAAATACCATAATGGCATATTCGACATGCGAGAAAACGTTTGGCAACACTCAGTTTCAAATTGGCAACTGCTTGACTGCTTCCTTTGTTTTACACCGGCTTTTGGGAGAGCCGGTGTGCACTCTTGTTTCAACCTATTCTATCCGAAACTATATACAAAATTAGATCCACGTTTCTTACACACCTGACCTGTACTATCACCTCCAGAATCCGTGTAGCATGAAAACTTTAATGTCTTAGATATGACCGAATAATAATATCGACACTTTCCAAACAGAACTTTGCCTTCCACCTTCCAAATCTCTTTTTGTCGGCAATGATAAATTTATCTCTTTTGAAACATGCAATCCAATATTCACAGTGCGTAGAAATTTTCAGTACTACGCCCTGATATTTGATAATTTAAATAAGACATGTTTGGCCAAATTCGAAAATTTTTCCAATAAAGCACCGCACTTTCGTTAGGCGTCATTATAGAAAATATAGTAGTGCTTCACAAGACGCATCTGGTTTCATCCACTGCGGCGAGCATTTGTGTGGCTTCAAAAACGGCTAATCTAATTATCAGCGAAGCTTACCCTGTAAACCAAGAGAGAGAATAATCCACAAATTAAGGTACAAAATATTGCCACCGGCGTCATTGGAAAGCAGCTGCGTTTCCAACAAAATTATTTATTTAAATGTCTCCATCGCACCGAGTTTGTCCAGATCGCTTAAAATGGATTACCAGACCTTGGTTTTGTTCTCCGAAAGTTTAATGCAGTTAAAGTCTATTGGCGAATTGATAAAACAAGGCACGTGAACGCGTTCTCTGATGTAACTAAGTTAAAAGGAAAATCGGAAGGTTCTCACTGGAAAGAGTATTACAAACAAAGTGATACGGCACTGATGGCTTTCGGATATTGAATTTGGGTTGGTAATGCGCTTTCGAGTAAACTCGTACAAATTAGATTATGAATCAAATATACGTTTCCCGTATGAGAAATCTGTGGTCTCCAGTATAAGCAGTTTAATAAAATAAGAAAAAAAATAAGTTAAACGGTTTTATTGTAAAGAAACATAATAATGATGCAGATAATGTACTGAAAGCTAAAAAATAATTAGGTAGGTAGGTACCAGGTACCAGTTATCACACCACTCTCCTCATCAATCTAGAGCATTGATCAGACTAAAATAAAATCGTGGGGCGAGTCGAATTTCTATTATCTACAGTCAACCGCTCATAGTCATATCATTATAGGAATGCTTTCGATGCATCTTCTCAATAGACAACATCGCAGAACGATCATTTACATATTTACTCAGGTTACGCTACGCCCCACGAATTTTTTTTAGTCTGATCGATGCTCTAGATTGATGAGGAGAGTGGTGTAATGACTGGTACCTACCTAATTATTTTTTAGCTTTCAGTACATTATTATTAGGTTTCTTTACAATAAAACAGTTTAACTTAAAAATGTTTTTTTACTTATTTTATTTTCAAGTTTTAATTTTTTTGTTTGTTTTTGTTTTGTTATTGTTTTTCTAAAGTGTACTGTGTCCTACTTGTCAAGCCCTTTTATTTGATACCCATATTGAGGGGATTGAAAAAAAGTAATCCGCCATTTTGTGGTGGCGGCTATCTTGTATTTTGAATTTTTCATGGTGTACTGTATTCTCCTAGTTAAGCCCTTTCATTTGATACCCACATTGAGGGGGTCGAAAAAAATATCTAATCCACCATTTTGTGGCGGCGGCCATCTTGGATTTACAATGATACTGAATACACATAATTGTATTGTCATCACAACTAAAGGTGTGTACCAAATTTCAGATCAATCGGTCAACAAGAAGGGGGTAAAATTTCAATTACTAGATTTGACCCACACAAGGCACAAACAAAGCAAGCTAAATAAAATCGTTTAAAAAATTAAACGACTCTCTCTCATAGCTGCACGTAGGGGTGCCAATATCTTTACAGCTGACTGATCAACGGACATCAGCTTCTTGTGGAACAACTTTGACTAGCTTATTTTAACAAGCCCTTAACATCTTTCAAATACAGACGTTTGGAAAATCTTGTGGAATTTGTCTCAAATTTCTAGACTTAATACAACCCTTTTAAGATTCTACCTGTCTAATTGCCTGAGCTGATTAATGAACATAATTGTGAATTTACCTGAAAACCTATCAAAGTGATCACGTGGTCCTCATTTACCTACGTTGTGTGTTGCCTAACTAATTTACGCTACAGCCCAATTGACTTTGAATAAGATGAGTTTATGAAAGGTCATGAAATGACACATCGAATAATTTTAACCAATTTATTTCTCAAATGACCCACGGAATGCTTTTAATTATTTTATTGGAAAATGTCAATAAAAATGCCTATAATTCAGACATCAGCTGCTAATTGATTCTAGACACCCTGCGTAGTAATGGGCCCTGTATGAGTTGCCACAGATCTTTCGGGCGGAACTTTCACTTGGCCAGTCGTGCGCGCGGCCTCCGATAGATAGATATCTATCGGATATCTATCGGAGGCCGCGTCGTGCGTCACTGATGCCGCAAATTTTCCGTTCTCCTGTGAAACGTGTTATACAGAAGATCTGGGCATGTCTCATTCAGCTTTCCATTCGGTAAACCGTGCACTAATGACGCATTTCATCCCTCCCGCGGTGCAATGTCCATAAGCTTCGAAATTAAGATATATTGTTCACACTTACTCATCGTGCTCACATTGTATTGTTATATTTTTTACAATGTTACTGGCTCAAGATCGCCGCACTTGTACATTCTTGTCTTGTAAGTTAGGTTGTGTCATCTAAGATTCCAAATATAATAGCTACTAGGGCACATACGTCTAAATTAAATTCAAACAACCCCAAAGCTTACGAACAAACGTACAAGACTAAGAATGAACCAACTGAACAAAATAGAGCAAAGAAAACATTACACAAATTCATAATATATAAATGCTACAAAGATCTACACACACTACACAATAATACAGCAAATAATATATGTATGTACAATCTACAGTTTAGTACGGAAGGTACGTCGCGTCGCGTCAGTCCGCTTCGATCGTCAAAACTTAATTCCCCGGTCATCCGCTAAGATTTCTTCAGGAGCTTCCTTTTGCGACTTCCCTGCTGCTGGGGAACAACAAGGTGTATTTCAAACAATCAAAAATGTACATACTATTAAATTTGCATCAATTTAGAGTGTTGAATTTGCTCGTACTTGTATACTCCAAATTGTTGTCTCTTGCTGCAAATCTAAAGGTAGATCTGCTTCTAACGTATAACATACCCTGCGTCTTTAACTTACGCAGTTTTGTGTTCGATATTTTAAGATAGCCCGAGACTTACATTTCACTATGAACTTTGTACTTACAGCTGGTTATTTCAAATATTGTATGTGCTTCAACGATTCGCCCCATTCTTTGACTGTTCTAACCGAGTCCATAAAGATCTCTGATGCGCTCACGCTCATTAATCTGATCGTTAGTAACAGAATAGGCAAGAGTTGCAAATTTAAGAATCTATTCACATTTCAGGATTTTTCCATTATATTTGGTTTGTATTTCCTTTAATTTAAATTGCTTGACTTTTTTATTGTAATACCCCTTAAGTATCAAATACACATTTTTTCGTATTCTAAATATAATGAACTGATCACAACGAAGCAACACGCAACGTGCTGTTTTACTTTGTTCGCTGTAGTTCAGTACAAGTTAAACAAATCCAACATGTGATACTGAAACCAATAAACCACGCTTTTATACCTATAAACCAGAAAAGCTGCTGTAATTTTGCAGTGGTCTATCTCACTGTTTATTTTTCCAAAACTAACACATCTGATGGAATTGAAATAGTAGTAGGCGAGGCACGCATTCGAATACTGTTTATTTAGTAGCATCAAGTTTACTGAAACAAAACAATTCACGACAACTCAACTCAAAAGTCAATATTTCCAGTAACAAATATTGATCAGCGTTCAAAGACGCAAGTAAGTAATTTTTAAAAGTGAATTATCTAAGCTACCTTAGTTTTAAATAACAAACAGTTTTTCAGATGGCATTATTGCTTTTGTTGTGCGAGAATATTTGAGTAGTTTACTGAAACATTTTTATTTTTCAGGTGTAGTGTTTGTAGTGGTAGTGTAGATTCTACAATTCTTCAGATATTGAAATGCCTAAGCGAACGTATTCGTAAGTTTTTCTGTTTTGCCTGCTTTTTTATTAGTTAGTGCATTATTTAAAGATAATGTACATATGTACTTTATGCAGGATTATAAGTAACTGCGAATGATTTACTTTAGTAGTACTAAGTTTTTTGTTTCCCGATTTTCGTTGTTGAGTGTAGATAATCTGGCAGATAATTATGCACGTAGATATCCATTCATAAACTTTTCATGGAATTTTATAACAGAAAATTCAACGGTGGTTACTAAGAGTTAGCTTGACAGATATATTAAATGTAAGGTTCTGCCTCTGGCTTCTATAACGTCATAGGTATTAGACCTTAGAGGAGGGAAGAAGAGGAGGAATAACAAAGCATATGTGTCTGTTACCATTCGGCACCAAAAAAAGGGGCGTAACCTAAAGTTCTTAGTCTCTTTACGCCGAGAATTGAACGAAAATTCTTAAAATGATATGACTAATTGCACTATTTCAAACGCTGCTTTCGTTATTTTGAGTTAAATTACATGAATTCTAAACAGTAAGCTGGTTTCATCAATTTGTTTGGCACCAAACACGCTCAAATTTTGGTAACACTCACGTGCACGGCAAAGGTCGGGCGTTATGTATCCATACTCTTCCCTCATCTAAGTATTAGACCTTATTTGTAACGCGCCTTCTGGCAGATACCTTCACTACAGTGACGTTGCGTGGCGCTTTGAGTGCGTTCAGAAACAGCGTTCGAATATTAGCGTTTCATGAAAATTGTTCACAAACTCAAAGCTTTATGATTAATATTGTTTACCTATTGTAATATCAATTCAAGAATCAATTGTACCCCTAACCACATAAATTTTGAAATACTATATACGCATTTCGGCAGCTAAGCTGCCATCTTCAGTAGAAAATGGTTCAATCCCTTTTTTGGATGTCTTGGTTGTTAGGAACAGCATTGGCGGATTGGAATTTGATGTGTATAGGAAGGATACTAATATAAGTAGGTTTATTGTGAATGATTCACAACATTCAATACAACATAAACTTTCTGCTTTGCACTTTTTGGTCAACAGATTGTTGTCATTTCCTCTGTCAAAGGTAAGATATCAAAAAGAATTAAAATATATAAAAGATGTTGCGATTCATAATGGGTACACGACTGTCTTAATTGATAGATTGATAAGCAGAATTAGACACAAAAAGTTTGTTAAGGATTCCACGACTTTCTCTATGTCACCTACTGAGAATAAGAAATATGTTAAAATTCCGTATAGTTTGGCACATACCAGAGGCTTGGAACCTATTTTTAAGTCGCAAAATTTATGTGTAGCATATACCGCTAAGAATACCATCAAGCAGCTGTTGGGAAATCCCAAGGATAAAGTAGAGGACAAGCAGAAGTCGGGAATTTATGAAATAAAGTGTAGTAGTTGTGACAAGAGTTATATTGGGCAAACAAGGCGTACAATCGTCACTAGGTTTAAGGAACATATGGCACATTTTAGATATAATAGAATTGAGAAGTCAAGTGTTGCCCAACATATCTTTGATACCGGCCACCCTGTACATGAGAAGGATCTTCGGCTTATGAGATCGGTATCGGACAATAGGGAATTAGACGCTTATGAGAGTATGTTTATTCGCAAGTATGAAGGTAAACTTATTAATTCAGATTTAGGTCCAATTTCTGATTCCGTATTGTTAGATGTCGTTAATGTGTAGGCGTGCAGGGTTTAACCAGAAAAATGAAAGGGTGCAGGGGTCAAGGTCTTCTTTATTGCAGTTTACTGTAGTTATTTGCTAGCCCATATAAGCCATGGACCTGCGAGGTTATTTGGTAATATGGGATTCATTTTCTAGTTTTGTTTCATTCAAGTCAATTATCCTGAAGATAGGATATTTTAATTGAAACTGCAGTAAAGATGGCAATGGCAACCTTTTTGTACATTTGTGATAGTGAAAATAAGAATAGAGTGGTATAAAAATGAGCGTATGCCCGGATATTGAATTTTCTATCCTAGTGTGATTAATGTTGATGTCACAAGTAACGTCAGTGCTACGTCACTTTAAGTATATATTGGGGGATTGTCTCCGTGCGGAGTTCATTCTAGCTTGAGAGCTGATCGAGTGCACTTCGATTCTTTCGGAGTGGTGAGCAGAAAATACCTGACCTATATTATTGTTATTGTCACTATCATTGTTTCACATCATTATTGTTGTTATTATTATTGTCATATATATAATTGTTGTTTTTTTTTTTTTTTTTTTTTTTTTTTTTTTTGCATTGATGTTATTGCCATTTTTGTTTTTATTACTATAGGTTTTTCCCTGCTACTGAAGATGGCAGCTTAGCTGCCGAAATGCGTATATAGTATTTCAAAATTTATGTGGTTAGGGGTACAATTGATTCTTGAATTGATTATTTAACCACAGTCTCTTACATCTTAATCCTTTATTGTAATATGTCAAAAACTCGACAAAAATCATGTTAATCACTAAAACCGCTCGTAATCTTGTGACACTCCGACAGCACAACGTTGCTTCCTCATAGATACCTAAAACTAACTACATAACAGGGTGTGAGATTTAAGCCTAGGTGGAAGATTACTCAGTTACCAAAGCACATAGACAAAAACTGTTTTAACAAACTTGAATTCATTTCAGAAGTACTATGTTCTAACAATGTTTTCAATCATACGGGGTGTGTCCAAATAGTGTAAACTGAATGCAACTTCGATTTTTCTATTAGAAGCAGTATAATTTTATATTTTTTCAGATTTCTCAAAAAATTTTGATTAAACTTTATTCATAATACTTTATGCCTATCTTTATTAGTTTTCTAGAAAAAAAAATGTAGTTAATATTTTCTTCATTCACTTTTTGGCAGTAATTCATATCTCAAGAATGGTAGCATAAGAAAAAATTAAATTTTTAAGAAATACACCTGTGATGGAGTAGCTTATTACTGTTTACTCAATTTTTTTAAAAGTTATACCTGCTCCGACTAACAAATAATTATTTGCAAAGCCATTTTTTAAATAGAATGGTGTATCTTTTCTTACACCATCGGAAAAAGTAGAAATTTTGCATAAGAATCACCACGCACTTGCAACTATTGCGCAAATAAATTTCTTAAATATTAAAGGTTTTTTAAATTTGACTTGCGCTGAAAAGTCAAATAACGGAAAAAAAGAAAAATTGGCGTATGCCAAATAGTACCTATTAAGTGTTTCAGTGTCTACCACAAAACATAAATATGAATTTTTCTCGAGATGAACTTAAAGATATGCTTTACATTTTGGTTGAGTATAATCAAAATGCAATTTTGGCATCCCGGGTATTATGGTACATCACAATATCCGAATAGAACATAACCACGTCCAGAAACTTTTTGTCGATTACAAGAATGTTTTAAACTAGACGGTTCAGTAAAATATGCAAAATGTAACAGACACACAGACACCCTCCGAAAACTAACGAAGAACGTCAACTGGAAATTCTGTTGCATGTAGGTACAAGAAAATCCGCATGACGGTATTCGAGGAATGGCAACAGAATACAATATGAGTACTTTTTCTGTTAGGAAAATACTGAAAATTAGTAGGTATCACAATTACTACCCTATCAAGCAGTAACAGCTACTGCCGAGAGATTTGGGTGATAGATTGGATTTCTGCTCTGCGCCTGGGTACGATATCAGATGAACAATTTGCCGGATTTCATAAGAGCGTGAAATTTTATGCACGAGGCGTAGCCGAATGCAGAAATCACGCGAGTTTATAGGAAATACCTACACTTTCCATTGAGTTATGTACACTATTTTTCCCACGACCCCTTAAGAAGACAAATTTATTCATAAAACAGTAACTTTATTTTTAAGGATTTGTTGTCCATGTTAACAGACGTCAAAATTTCCAAGTAGCCTACTAACTTACCATGAGCATAATATTCTAATAATTCCGACCGGCTCATGAATGACACGTTGATTTGTTCTCTTGCCTGCCAATTCATAAATGACCAGTACTTAGTTCGTACCTAAAATATTTAGGTCTTCCACGGAGTAGCCATTAAAATGTTCAACTGCCGTACTACAAAATTTGAATGAACTGTGCGATTTTCAATAATTACAGCACAGTTTTGAGTTTAGCGCACGGGCAACGCAATTGTCAAGTTTCCGGCCTAGTATGCTGTATGCAAATTTTTAGAATCTATTTTTTTATTACTATAATCCATATTGAGAAGTAAACGTTAATTAGTCTTTAGTCGTGGTGTACTCACTATTGTCACAATTCAATTTTACTAGTTTCAAAAAACCTTCAATATGTAGGAAATTTATTTAGATACCCATGGCGATTCTTATGCAAAATTTCTATTTTCTCCGATGGTGCAAGAAAAAATGCACCATTCTATTTAAAAGCAATGACTTTTTGCAATTTTCTGTTCATCTACAAATAGTTATTTGTTGGTTGGACCCGCCGGTATATCTTTTAAAAATAATTGAGTAAGAAGTAATAAACTACACCATCGGAGGCATATTTCTTGAAAATTTAATTTTTTCTTATGCTACCATTCTTGAGATATTAATTTTTAAACTGTTCCACTTATCTGTCAAATTTTTACAAAACATTTTTCTTCTAGAAAATTAATAAAGATCATAGAGTATTACGAATAAAGTGCCATTAAAATTTTATGAAGAATCTGCTTCTATTAGAAAAGTAAAAATTGCATTCAGTTTACACTATTTGGACACGCCTCGTAAGGTCGAAAACATTTATAGAATACAGTACTTCTGAAATTAATTCAAGTTTGTTAAAACAGTTTTTGTCCATATGCTCTCGTAACTGAGTAATCTTCCACCCACGCGTAAATCTCACACGCTGTATAAATAGTAACAATTATAAAGGAGAGAAATTAATTTCTAATTGTTTTGGGCAACGTGAGCAATATCGTTCTATTGACTCAACTTTTTAAGGACATCAATTTACAAATCAGGTAAGTAAAACACATTTTTTTCATTAGCTTAAAGTAAATTACTATGAGCATACAATGAAAAAAAGAAATATTATGTGTCTACTATTGGGAACTGTAATCTTGACAGATTTGAATTCGTCAAAGTTGTTAAATTTTATTCTAGCTGTTTAATTTTTCTCAGGGTTGCTGTCTTGGTTTCGTATTTTATGACTTGATTGTAAATAATATGGCAAGTACGATGAAGGAAAATTTTGCAAATGCGAATAATAACCCATAGAGAAACTACGTGACGTTTCCAGCTCAGTTTCCATGCATAATTTCTTTTTATAGGGTATATTCGAGGGTATATTTAAAAGCAAAATTATAAACAAGAGAATATAATTCATAAGTAACTTGACGCGATTTGCACCAATAGAAATTAAAAATTTGCTTGGTTACATAGCTATCACAGCGATGGTAAAAAACAAAAACTCTATCACCTTATTTTGGTCCGTTGTTAGGAATAGGATATTATTCAGACCATCAGAAAGTATTAAATGAATTTTATTTGTCAAATCTGACAGGTGACAGTTGATATGTGTCATATTTCAAATGTAAATTAAGTTTCATTCTTTAAGGCCCGGTTTTTCAAAGAATCCAACACCGCGTTAAGTCTGACCACCGGCTTTGTTGCTATGATACCGGCTTTCTGATTGGTTGTATCATAGCAACGAAGCCGGTGTCAGACTTAACCCGGTGTTGGATTCTTTGAAAAACCGGGCCTAAATGTTTCTTATTCATTATATTCTCTTGCCAAATATAACTCGTGCTATGATTAATTATCGAGGATATCACTCGTGAAACCGAAACAGGACATTCAACTCGTCGTTCGGGCTCGTTGAATCTCCAGATCGGTTTCAGCTCGTAGATATCATCGATGATAATCATAGCACTTGTTGTATTACCTACGATAATATTTTAGATGCTAAGGATTTTAGAAAACTAGATGGTGATTCATTGCAAGTGAAAATTGCAGGACGACCGATGCTATTAAAAGTATTCGGAGAAGACCTATTTCGTCTAATAAATAATATTAATTCCTTATTTTTTGAATGATTTCTGCAGCCAACGCTACATTCGTGTTCTTATAATCGTTATCTCCATTGGTCTCTATTTTGTAAATCTCCGTTTATTCCGGGTCTCTTTTCTGATTTCTGTATTGCCTCATCGACGTTGTCCCTAAATGGTCACTTCAGTCTTTTCCTTCCTCCTTCCAGCAGTGCTCTTCTCTTACTTCTCAGAACGTGGCCGTACTGCAGCACTACTTGCTTTTCTTCTTACTCTGTTTTGTTTCTTTTCACTTGACGCAAGCCTGTTGTAGGTACGTGCCAATAACTTTAAGTGTTTTGACACTATCTGTTCATCGAATGCTTGGAATTAGTGGATTATATACAATATATTCGCAATATCATATCTTGTCATCCTTGTATCATGATGGTACATTATCATTTGTATGTCATTATCTGGCAATGTCTAGTTTAATTTAGGTTCGGATGTCAAAACAGGAAACAATGTCATAAATGACAGTAGAACAGCTGACATTATACCCTTGGGCTACTAATAAAATGTGAACTACCTACTTCGAGTGAAAGTTGCTGCGTTGTCATAAATAGTGTCTTCTGCAAAAGTTTCGTTTTCATCATACCCTGCTACGCTGCCGACCGGAATCCGCCTCGCACTGCGCATGACGTCACATCGAGGCGAAATTGACGCGAAGTCTCCCGAAAGATCCGGTTGGCGGATGTGTTTTTGCTTTATCGGCGCGAACGTTAAGTGACAAGCGTCAAAATGCCAAATTGTGCGGTGGCTAAAAAGGGAACAAGTCTGACTTAATATAGAAATTGTCAGTGAAAAATGCTTGAGTCAAACAGGAAAATTACAGTATTTGAAAAAAGTTTTTGTATGGAAATTAAGAGATGGTTTGTTGGAGATGAAGACGAGTAATTTTGGATGGGGGTGAGCTTATTCAAGAAAATGATTACCTAATTGAGAAGAGTTTGACAGCTACAATTTTTTGAAGTGTAACAATTCAAATCTTGCATTCGCGCTATTTGTTTGTCACATATGTAGATCT
The DNA here is from genome assembly GCA_963966045.1 of Xestobium rufovillosum. Classification (NCBI taxonomy): domain Eukaryota; kingdom Metazoa; phylum Arthropoda; class Insecta; order Coleoptera; family Ptinidae; genus Xestobium; species Xestobium rufovillosum. Next base: position 19,267,217 of record OZ014494.1, read on the forward strand.
AAGTAGGTATATGGTTGGTGTCTCTCGAACCGCCACCTCGATTTTACGTCATCGAAGTGGGAGGAGCAAGGAGCGATATGCGCCGTAGCATACCATAGTGTTTATATTATGGTTTTCATGGTGCGAAATTAAAATATTTGGAGCTTTAGTAGAAAACAGAAATAAGGAATTACAGTTGTATTATGGCAATACGTCCCGTGAGGTCGAATTATTAATTGTTTTATTCTGAAGAACAGAGAAAAACGTAGAAACAGAGGCGAAATATTTTCGTCTAAATTTTGTATTATTTGAAACTGCCGATTGACATTAAAATTCTTGAAATCTGAATGAAAACGTAGTGAAGTCGTAAATATTCTGCTTTTGTTCAGTTGCTATACGTAACATGATAATGATAAATTTTAAAGATTTTGAGTATAGTTATGCAACCAAATGTACATCGATAATGCATATATTCCGTGTGCCTAAAACGTTTAACAATTTTGGGGCCACAGGAATATCAAAAGTAATACCAGTTTTTTCCGCATAGCGCCAGTTCGATACTTTATTACGTAGGTACATGCAAACGAGTTTGTCCAATGACCCGAAACGAACAATCAATCAAATTCCCTTTCCTCTATTTCAAAGATTCCCGTACCAACGATTCATCACCTATAATCGCAGCTCGCAGGTATATTTTGGACTCTCTAAAAAACTCTGAAAGAATCTGCGTTAAAAGCTTACAGACATGCATAAAGTAAACTAAGTACACCTACTTTGTTTACATTACAAGAATCAAAGCGCAAGCTACTACGAGTAGGTACTACAAAGATCAAAGACTACCTGTATTTATTATATCTCTTGGGAACTATTATCCCGTGTTAATTTGGAATCCGGTACATGCAAAAAACACTAGGATGAGGGCAAGAAAGGTTTGCAGGTAGACGCGTTCGTATCCACCTACACAAGTAACAAATTTATCCAATTTACCCAACGTAATTGCTATTTGGGGAAGTGGCATGTTCTGTACCGCTACTGGGAAAACTTAAACGTGATTAAAGCATCAAGTATATAATTTGTTAAATAGCAGCATTAATATTAAAGCCAACTCCTGCACGTACCTTTATAAAAGTATACCGACAGATATAATATTAAAAATTAATCGACAGTGGTGCACGAAATGGGAGATGCCGTCGAGGGAATTTACAGGTAGGAATAAACGTAGTTTTAATAAATTGACAATTAATAGTTACTTTAGAATTCCGGTTATGTGGTGTGTATAGTGAGTGAGATTTTCTTCAGCTACAAAATATTTAGATACTGTCAAAATCGGCAGTATTATTTACCTCATGATAATCAATCGGTTACATATTGTCAAATTATTTCGTTTGAATTTCAGTACTTCTAATGATCTGCAAATTCATTGGTAAATAAAATTAGCACGGTACCGGTACCTGATGATCGTATCGTCCCTAGATTAAACTCTGCCCATTGCACTAGTTTCTTCTACTGATTCCGTGTTTCACTTTTATATACAAAAATCTGCCCAGTTTTTGCCAAGCGGACTGTTATCAGTGCCCATCGCTGGAATTTATAACAATATTATTCTGTTGTAAATAGCATCAGATTTAAATGTAGTAAAAACACGACCGCGTTTTAAAAAGTAGGTAGCAAACAAAGCAAACTCATATATATTGTGCTGACATGCAGTATATTTAGTAAGATGTGGTGATGTCGAGTACCTATACTTGAAATATTAACAGTATTACATATTACATGACCGTGTCTTAAGCTGATGTAAAGTACCCATATTTAGTAAAAACGTCTCCATGGTTTTTAAATGCAAGTATTTCAAAAAGTATGCGTATGGGCTGTGCTCTTCAGGTTTATTTCCAAAGATAAGTTTCATGTGTGCCATATCGCTCTACTAAGTAGAATAAAATTTTGATTTACCAGGCTGCTGCTTCAATTCTTATATAAAAGAAGTCAAAATCTGACATTGTTAATACAAAATTCAGGTGCATTTTTCTCACTTAATAAGTAGTTTATGTTTGAGTTTTGTGGTCTCTTTCGTGAAATAGTCGTGACGAATATCATTCGAGTTTAGATTTTACCTGGCAAAATTTTTCGATTGTAGACTCGAGGTGCCCAAGTTTTTCGTGACATTGTTGAAAAATTACTCGAGTGACGTTTCTTAAGAGTCCGACAAAGCAGGTCAAAAGTTACACCTGCGGGGCATCGGGTCGGTGAGGTATCCGTTAGAAATCGGAGCAAATTATCAGCTGTGTTGCAACACCGTCGCGCTAAACACATTTCGGTACCTTACCTAGTGAATGTGACAACGCCGCTCTGAGTTTACCCTCACTCGCTACGCGGCGGCAACACATACCAAGGCATATTTTGCGTTTGCAGTGCTCTCGCTGTACCATGATTAAACCTCCATCCTAATAAATTTAGCAACACGATAGCCTGATTATGGTAGAAGAAGGTATATTTTATGTCTCTATTGAAACAATTTTTCGAAAACTGTAAATCTCTTGGCGCTATGCACGCGTGAAGTTGGTCAATTTATTCACTTTTTCCTTTAACTACAGTTGCGTTCTTTGTCAGCAAATCCTAAAAATGTCTATTTCTCTCTATACCTAGTCCAAAAGCCAGCAACGCTTTCGTTACGTTATTTTTAATCAGACTAGAACTTCAACGACGAATCCCTTGCAACGTAGTAACAAGGGAATCAGAAGTCTGGCAGCCGTCCGAGGGTGGCTTTTGCGCCTCTAGAATTTTTAAGGGCGAGAAAAAAATTTTATTATTATAATCATTATGGCACTTCGAAATATTAAAGTTAATACTATTTTAAATCAATAAAAAAAATGCCAGACGAGTGAGTGGGTGGAAAGTGGGTTCCAGAGGGGGATAAAAGTGAGAGGTTCTAAGGGCCCAGCGCACGGAATCTAGTCGACCACATTATCATTCCCTGGTCATGGGTCACCATGGAAACGTTATATTATGTGATGACAGTTTGTTTGCGATTTTGGAGATGCACAGTTGTGTTTGAGTGCAATTTGATTCGTCCCTTTAACCCCCTCTGGCGCGCACTTTCCACCCACCCACTCGTCTGGCATTTTTTTATTGATTTAAAATAGTATTAACTTTAATATTGCGAAGTGCCATTATGATTATAATAGTGTAATTTTAATTTTTTTTCTCACCCTTAAAAATGCTAGAGGCGCGAAAGCCACCCTCGGACGGTTGCCAGACTTCTGATTCTCTTGTTACTACGTTGCAAGGGACTCGTAGTTGAAGTTCTAGCCTTATTCTCTATGGTGTAACGAAATCCGTTGCTAGCTCTTGGACTACTACCTCTTATTTCCACATCTTGGTCTAGTGAAAAAATTCAGGGGGGGTATTGATAGTTATTAGTATCGGCACAAAATCAAGAAACTGTAAACTAATTTCCACACTTATAATTCAAAAATTTTGTTTTATTTATGGAAGTGAAAACGGTGAAGTAGATACTGCAAGCAGCAAAAAAAGGACAAGAAGAAAATCTTTCGTAAGAGTCAATGATAATACTAACAAGTCATATACGATAGTACATACATACCTATAAACACCCAGTGGCGGCTCGTGACTTTAGAACTTGGCAGTGCTCTGGAATGAAATCACCGTTCAGGGGTTGGGGGGGGGGTCTGGCGGTTTCTCCCCGTATTTTTTTATGACGTGCTTTAGAAGCCATTTTAAAACAAGAAATTTCACTCACCGCAATATTTGACGAAAATCCCAAATCCAAAAGGTTAAACTTTCGCACACAATTTTTACCGCGACCTTTCGAAAAGTATTTGATAATTCGCTCAGACTTTAGGACGTCAATTTCGTTTTATTTCAAGTTTTTCGTCTCCACTATACATATATTTAGAAACCATATTCACTTTTAACTGAATGAAGTAAGTATTCCAACACAATAATAATATTGAAAAATGCTAAAATCAGGCGACCACTTTGTTAAAGTTCACTCCACAATATTTAAGTGTTCACTTGAATCTGGAACGCAAATTCTGTACTAGCTTGCAAGTGAGCTTTGGACACTTCGTGTTTTCTTATTTTTTCATGCAAATGGTTCAAGTCAGTAACGCCTATACTACTCCAATTCTTATCCATATTTGGAGTAAAAAATAATTTGAAAACAAAAAAGAGAATTCCTTACCGTACATCCACATATCCATTTGTTTCGTTTGTAAATGTCGCTGGTGAAATGCCTGGTGAAAGACCGACCTTCCTTTTTCTTCGCACAAATTTGATTTAGTTTTAACTTTTAAAACCGGTGTCGGCCTATCTAACCGTTTTATTTCAATTTTTGTGCTCAAGTCCAATAATAAAAAGTTAATTTTAATAATATTGTCAATGGAATTTATGCCGCTATCACTACATAACACGCGCCACCACCACAAATTAAACCACTGGAAATTTCAATATTTAAAAATAATAAACACGATAATACAGCTAATTACTCAAGTTATAAGCAAAGCCAGGAGCTATCTCAAACTTAAATATGGTAAACAAAAGAACAACGCCGCAGAAGTACCAATTTCCGTATTATATTATGCATATGCTTAGCACAACCGCAAGGTTCAACTCCCAAGTGTGTACTGAAAAGGCACACGGATACGAGCTAAACTAAAAGCATATATGACGAATTTTCCCACGTCTTGCCGAGTTTTGCCGATCTCGCTCCCATATCGAATGTACGAGTACCACACCCCACAGTTTCAACACGCCAGACGCTACACTCGAACGCCAGACGGTTTGGATGTATTTGCACATTTGCACGTGTATTCTCTGCTAGGTATTTTGAAACTGACGACGCGGGATGCTTGGCGCGCATACTATTTATTATCTAAACGCTGGAGATTCAAAAAGTTTTAAACTTTAATTTGAACCTTATCAAAAAAAGGTTAACAGCAGTTTTTCGTAGGCAGTGCGCGCGCACGAGCGCACTTATTGAGGAGCCGCCACTGTAAAACACCTAACGTTATTTTTTTAGGTTTAACCTAGTTATGACAACAATTCGGTTACTATTAACGCCCCGTATAAATAATGACGACCATGCTCGTTGTCATTTTCTAATTTTGGAAAAGGACGTCTATTTTTAAGCGCATCTATTTTCGTAATATAATAAAATGTGATGAATTAAAAGTGATCTCACGTGGTGTTTATGTTACAAAGTGCTGCAAAACAAAATTTCATTTTCGGTTACTACATAATACATAACAGCAGAAAGACTTGGGTTTTGATTGAAACGTTTATTCGGTAGGATCCATACAGTACAGGATTATTTTCTTCACTCTTCTTGTGCTGAATAGGCTGATGTTAAATTAGCATCACACAAATTGGTTTTGGTAATCGCTTTCTATGACCCAAAAACTAAATCAGTTTCCTCATTTCATGTTTACAATGGCATTGTCAGCCTGTGCAAAATGGACAGAACTAAATTTAAAATTCATTCAAAAGTACGTTTTAGATTAGCCGAGGTTAAAGAACCTATTTTCGCATGTTCATGGTTTTAACTATGTAAAGCCATTTTGACAAACTATTTAATGCAAGCAATTTAAACAAATCTAAGAAATATATCATACACTATAATAAAACACGTACAGGGTGTCAACTCTAAAATTGACCTCCCCCCTCTATTTCCTTCCTCCTGTACTTACTTTCCCCTTTCTTTCTTCTAACAACCTACAGTATGTAGACTTCTTTACCACCGGCAAGTCTTGCATTTTCTAAATGTATTGGCTGTCCAAAGAAACTTCCCTAACCTTGCCTTACCTTACCTTAAATCTCCTACGTTTACTTTGCCTGTTCCTTCGGAATAAGTATCGTTGAATACAAAGTATTGGAATTATTTTACTTCCTCTTCTGTCCTTATCACATGAAAAAATTATTATCAGTTCATCATAATCTAAGTTATATTCCGTACCTATTTATTCGTATCCCACTTGGCTCTGACACACATTTGAGAATTCCCTGTGATTCTTTCTTACTTCTTTGTACTTCCTCATAAATACTCAATACCTCCTTGTAATTCCCCAGACTTCCTTTTATTTCCTCGTATTTCTGCAATACTTCTCCACCATACTTCCTTAATGGTTTGTCCCTTTGTTTTGTAACCCAATCCGGGGATATACCTACTGTTTATAATATGTGACGAAGAGAAACTGTTCTCTTCTATTTTCGATCTAGTGCCTAATGGCGGCTTTGTTATAAAATTAATACTCTCTTTCAAGAATATTCGTACATATGTATTCCTTGTTTTCTGCGAGGAACAAACGGCGGGTGGTTCTAACTCACTTGCTCATGGAAACAGCATTTCGAACGTTTCTAGCATATCTTGAAATAGAATCAATCCCTTGCAAACCACTCCCCCCCCCCCCAATATGTGGCCGTTAATGAACTTCATTTTTAATTTCAATGTTTCTTTGTCTCTCTCAGCAGCTGCCTTTGTCATCACATAACAGACCGTTTGTCTTTTAATGCTAAAAACTAGGTACCGGGAATAGGCGTGACATGAAAATGAAAAGAAAACAATATCAGCTCTCTTGCAACTAATCTTTCTTTGTCTGCAGTTATTTTTGAGCGGGGGTTAAAACTGATTTTGAACAAAGACAACGGCCTACTCGGCACCGTATGCACACAATTCAATTAATAGAATCGCCGCAAGCGTCGCGAGACAGTCAAGGTTACGTTCAGTGTTGTTGAACTGGGCCGGCCTGTGAGTGTGCATTTCTATAGGTAAACCCAGGAGAATGAGAAAGAAAAGCAGCGTTTACCATACATACTCGTTTGTGTAAATACACATAATCCTATTCGTTGGTGTGGGTTTGTATACGATTCAAGGTTGTTGCGGCACTTTCGATAACGATGTGGCCCAAGCTGTCGAAAATATAGCAGTCGACGAATGAGGAGATTTAACTTGAGGACTAATAAGGACCGTCTGCCCCAATTTCTGCTGTATTTAGGTAGGCGGGAACCGCGCCATAATCCTGACCATGAAATACAGAATTCTGGTATATTCAACAACTCGAAATGTAGTGATTCAGAATTTTTGTACACAATCTCGTTAGAGTGCTGAGAACCAAAAATTAAGCTATCCGTATTTTTTTGCTTCGCCAGAATGTGCAAGATAAAAGGACTGAAAACCTCCAAAAAGTGCCAACAACTTTTGTAATAATTCGAAGACGACCCAATGACATGGTTATATTGTGTAGAGCCCTGTAAAAAAAGAATGAAAATCGTCAAGACCTAAGTTTTAGCAAAGCTAGATGTGCAAAATTTGATCGATATAAGTTCAGCCGTAGAAATTACAAGTTACTGGGTATGGGGTATGGGTAGGTATATTGACAGCAATGCAGTGTAAGATTAGATTTAGATCCTGAAGATGCTGAAGATGCTGACGTTGTCAACGAAACACGTGTCGAGTTTAATTACTGTGTCACTGTCTTTTGGCGTGTGGGATTAACTTATTAAGAATTCATAGTAAAGTCTGTAAAGGTAAAGACTGGGCTGTCACGTGATCAGCGCAATAGACCTGTTTTCGTCCGAAGGCGGAACTCGTAAATCCAGTGGCGCCGTCAAGAACTTACTTATTGTGCGTCCATTGTTGTTTTATTGACTCATGTTTGAGTGTGCTTTTTTTAGTGGATATTCTGTTTTATTTTGCGTTTTTATTGTGAGCGTTGCTTAAAAGACTAAAAAACTATCATCTTTATTCGAAAAACGGAGTTCGAGGTAATTAATACTACAAATTCTTGTAACTGAATTGAAGGTTAAAATTTTTTGTGTTTGCAGATTATTCTGCTTATTTTGTGATCTCGGTGTTATTTAAAAGACTTTTGAAAAATCGTCGATAGTATTTGTTATCCAGGTAATACTACAATCAAAGTAATTTTACACATTAAATCAAAGTTGAAATTTTTGACGTTTGTAGGTTAGAAATGTCTCCCAAAAAAATTGGCAAACCCGGCTTGGTAATTCATAGCCAAGGCCGTGAAATTATCAGTAACGTGATAAAGTTTATGCGGGAAGAAGCGCAAAATGGAATTAGGATTCCTTTAAAGAATTACAGGTATGTACGTACCCACTTCATAATGAGCTTGATTATTGTTAAGATCCAATTGTGTGTTTAAGGCAAAGAGTTATAGAAGCAACAGGTGTTTCGAGAAACACAGTAGCGAAGATTTTGAAGGAATCGAAAAGCGTAGAAGCTGAGCCTAGCACCTCCTTTGCTACACCACATAAGGAACGACCGCGAAAGAAGCGTAAGCTCGGCCTGATTTCTGTGGGAGAAACGGAAACAATACGGGAAATTATACATAATTTTTTTATTTTGGAGAAAAGGAATCCCTCTCTCAATTGTAAGTACATAATTACCATTATAAAAAAGAAAACTTCGTTAAGGTGTGTTTTCATTGCAACTGCTGGCAGTTGTTACTTGTCAAATACGGGGTGATTCATTGTAAAGTCTGCTGAACTTCTTTTTTCATAAATAGAGGGAACGTGGTAATAAGAAAGTTCAAGATATTTTCGTGTATTTTTTGGATATAATATCAAAAAACCAATTGGGTGCTGCTGTTGCGTAGCCAAGTTATGAAAGTATGAATCGCACTTGCATTTTAGTAAATGGAATGCTTTGGATATTTAACTTCCTGGATTCCGTCTTCGATTGTAGATAAATTTCAAGAAACTTACTTTCTATTGAAACCCAATGATTTTTCAGACAATTACCTATATTTCACGATGTGTTTTCAATGTGTATAATGTATTTTTCATCGAAACATGAATGAAATATGCAATGACGGAAAGTGATCCCAATAATCAGGGGCTATTTGAACAAATTATTCTAGGAACAAATGGCAATTACTGCTTTTTCGTTAAATAACAAATGCTACATTTAAATACCTACCTATCGCATCATCTAGCCTAATATCACCTTGTATTCCAGGTATTCTACAGAAGATTAAAGATTCTGAACTTTCTTTTTCTGGCTCGAGGCAGTCGCTATGGGTTTTTCTGAAATCTATTGGATTCAGGTATGGCTGCTTTTGTATATCCAAAGTCAAAATATTTCGGATGCCGTTACTACATGCATATTCAAATTTCTGTTTCATTAAATGCTTATGTTTTGAAAATACTTTTATAACAACAGATAGCAAAAGTGAGCCTGCTTGAGTGGGACACCTCGTTTACTTCTATTTCCATTTAAGGTGGCGAAAGACAGAAGACAACCGTAAGATTTTAATGGAAAGCCATGACATTCGCCTGAAAAGGGTGAAATACTTGAAACAAATTCTGCAATACCGGGAAGAAGGCCGAACCATTATATATACGGATGAAACGTATATACACAGCAGCCATGTCCAGCCGAAAGGGTGGTATGATGAGTCTACTAAAAACTTAAAGAAGCCGATTTCTAAAGGCCAAAGGCTGATTATTGTACATGCCGGAGGTGAAAATGGTTTCATTCCCAATGCGTTGCTCATTTTTCGGTCAGGTAACACATACGTAAGTAATTTTAATATCAAAATGTAACCAAACATTGTCTCTAGGTTCTAAATCAGGAGATTACCACGATGACATGAATAATGCCAATTTCATGACATGGGTGCAGAAACAATTACTGCCCAACATGCCGCCTAATTGTGTACTTGTGATTGATAATGCATCATATCACAATGTCCTGGTGGAAAAAAACCTGACATCTGCGAGCCGAAAAGGCGAGATGGTGAAGTGGCTTGAAGAACGTCAAATACATTTTGATGGCTCAAATACAAAACCTGAGCTTTATGGTCTTATCAAACAAAATTTGTATCGATTCCCAAAGAAATACAAATTGGATGAGCTTCTTGAAGCCCATGGTCACCGAGTGTTATGGCTTCCTCCTTATCACCCGGAATTGAACCCCATAGAGAAGATATGGGCCACTGTAAAGAACTGGGTAGCTAGCAGAAACGTTACTTTTAAATTAGGTGATGTGGAGGAATTAGCACGTGGAAAATTTTCCATTATTAGCTCAGAAGAGTGGAAAGATGTATGTGGCCATGAGCAAAAAGTGGAAAAAACTTTCTTTGAGAAAGAGCATCTGATGGACGATGTATTGGATTCGTTGAAGTTCACTGTGAACACAGGATCATCTGATGATGAGAGTGAAGATGAATATCAAGTCACAACTGAAGATGATGGTGGTGATGATGATGATGATGATGATGATGAAGACGACGAAGACGAGGATTTAGGAGTACAACCACTACCAAGTGATTAACCCTTAGTTGATAGAGTGTCCAAGCGTCCTTCCAGCAGCACGTATTTTCGACCCTATTGTTTTCAGTACATTTGCGTCCCCATATGAGAACGTAACCACCACCATCGGATTTGTCGTAAAATTTTGCCTATCTAAAGTGTAAGTTTCATCTCGTTCAGACCAGTAGGAGGCAAGCTACGGAGAAGGAGACAACTCTTGAAAAAAATCTCGCACGTACAGTGGCTTGCACGCTAATTATGCCGCGGGTTTTTCAAAAGCAAAGAATTTTGATAAAAAACCAGATTTTAAATGGTGTATGTCCACGATTGGAGACAATTATTTGAGCGCCGTATGCAACGGAAGAGTAACTAAAATCTCTGGGTCTCTGGGTCTTGTGACAGTTCTGCGAGACTTGAACAATACAAAAACGAAAATTAGTGCTGAGTTATTACAAAAGAATGGCAAGTGTTTAATTATACTATAGGTAATAAATTAGATTAAAATTTCCTATTTTACGCAGATTTAGGAAACAATCAGCATCGCAGGCGCAGTGTTATTTTTTAATGTTTTCCAAGTTATTTTGTACGAGAATAAATAAAAATGTTTCTCAGCAGATGTTTTATTTAATAAATAGCAAAATTGTTACGGCGCCTATGAAATTTGGGTCCGTACTGCCGAAAGCTGCGCACGTACTGCCGGCAGGACAATCCCATTTAAAAATAATGTCCTGCTGGTAGGACTAGCGGCTCTGTCCAGCTGTCCCGCCCGAAGCTCCTTCCCGCAGGACAAATGCCTGGACGTTCTATCATTAGACCTTGTGCGACATGACATACTTCAAGCACCAAGGATTCTTATTTTTTGAAAGGTCAACAAGGCGTTTAGTTCTTAATATATGTGAATTCCACTTATTTATTTTTGGTAGTTAATAGAACTCTCTAAATTTTTAATTACAGAATAATAAGTTTATTTTGCAATTCTTTAACTCTTCAGTGCTGAAAAATAGTAAATTGGATTATTCGGCTTCCTTTATGATTTATTCTAATTTTCTTTTGTCACATAAGTAAACAACTTGTTCAAAAACCTGTTTTCAACTATAACAATTATGGAATTGAGATTATTTGCACATAAACATGCCGATTTCGTAATTGACATAACCTCACACCAAACGTCACATTTATAATTTATCTGTACTTATGACGAAATCCCCTTTTCTTAAGTTCTTCTTAATGTGTTTCGCGATTTTTTCATGCCTTAAAATGCTAATTTTCCTGTTTTGAATGTAACTTTTATGAATTCATTGTTAAAATAATAATAAATTTCACATATACGCCGGTACGGCACTGTTTCTGTCAAAATCATATTTCCCGCTACATTTTCGCGCAGCCACCATCTTGTCCGGGCCCAGTCTCTAACTTTACAGACTCTAAATAAATTCATGCTACGGCATGAAGATCAATAAAAAGAAAACCGAAATGTTGGTATTTAGAGGGAGTGGAAATGGAACTAAAATACAAATATATAGGAAATGAGATGATAGAAGAAGTCGCGGATTTCTGCTATTTAGGAAGTCAAGTAACTAGGGGCGGTAGGAGCTTTAGAGATATAAAACAAAGAATAGCGCAGGGACAAGTTGCGTTTAACAAAAAGAAACAACTGTTATGCTTGGGAACGGTTAATGTGGAGTACGGCATTGTACGGGTGCGAAACTTGGACAGTAGGAGAAGCGGGTCGAAAGAGAATAGAAGCGTTTGCAATGTGGTGCTACAGACGCATGATGCAGATACCGTGGATAGATAAGGTTAGTAATAGGGAGGTATTAGAAAAACAGTTGGGGAAAAGTGAAAGGTATGGAAGACAATAAAAATAGTAGAAATAGGATGGTAGGACACCTTCTGAGACATGAAGGAATAGTTCGCGACATACTAGAGTCGGAGATAGGAATAAAATTAGGTAGTGGTAGGCCGAGATTAGACTACTGCTCTCAAATAGTTGGAGATGTAGGATGTTCCACTTTTAGGAAAACTTCTCTTGTTAAAATATTCAATTAAAGCTTTTATATAACAACTATACCTACCTAAAAGGTGAAAACAAGAATTTCCCCTTTATTCATTTCTGTGGAATATAAAAATACGTCCCTATTTCGACTTTGAAGTAATCAACGATATATGGAAATTCACTCGTTTTGTTGTTTGTATAGTTTAAGTGGGCGGCGATGAAAATCGTCCTCAGAAGAACCATTACTGTTCGAAATTATTTTCCCGGAAATTTTAAAGATTAAAAAGCGCCATCAATATTCGTTCCTGAGCCATATTCGTAATTTCAGCGCTGTAAGTTCAGTGAACTTTTAATTACGTGAAATAGATTTTTATGGGAACAAGAAAGTACTGAGAGTTTCTAAATTAATTTTCTGAACGTCATCGCCATGCTGAATAAGTTACGGGAAGTCGGGAAGGTCACTGTAGTAGATAAAGTGAATTAGTTTCAATTGATCGATTGGCACGCGATTGCTGTCGTTAAGAAGCATTAAATCTGAAGCAAAAAATTGGTTTGGGAATTAAGTTTTAAAAATTTATGTAATTTCCGCTAATAAGCAATACTGATAATAAATTATAGAAATGTTGGGCTCTGATAAAATTACTTCAACGTCCAAAAGCAGAAACTACACAGAAACAACATAATAATTAGCAATAATTAGCCACTTTGTTAGCTAAAGTTCGTGTTGCCAGTTATCGCTGTAACCAGTTGGTAATTTATAATACAACAAGTTTGGAAAATGCCAAATTTCGCACGAGTGCAGAAATCGCACCTGTGGTAACAGCGTGAAGAGTGGACGCCCTAAATATCTTGCAAACAATAACTGAATATCATCATAGCGACTACAGCGAATTGGTTAGGCAGTTCATAATGCGATACGTGGAACTGAGGTGAAGTTCAAAGCTCGAACAGCTCTAAACCGATATTACATGATTAATGCATCTGGCTTACCCTGAAGGCTATCGGGACATCGGGAGTTTCTGGACAATTTGTCTGTACGGAGCTTTATCCAGGGAATCGAAAATTTTTCCACCCAACAGGCTCTACAGTTAGATAGACAAAGGGTCCCGAGAGAAATACTATAGCCCCGTATGGCCTTGAGTTTGAAACGGCTAAGCGAGCTTCGTTAAGTCTGGTGAAAGCTTAAACTATGAAAAGTACATTCCATCGGTGGGGAAGATGAAAAACATGGTTTGGTTTTTGCTACATAGTTAAATAAATGTTGGAACTGAGGCGGACTCGGATACTCAAGAAGCTAGACAGTTCTGGGAAGCAAGAAAGATCGTTTATATACCGTTTAGTAGCAATAGCAACCCAAAGAGACCTGTTACCATTGGCACTTAAGTCGAACCTTCATAAACAGAAACGGAGTCGTGCACGACTGGATGCGAGAAGCGGATCTTATGGCTGAGATAATGCACCAATATACGCGGGTAGCACAAAACATCAGCGACTCGGCATAACAGCAGGAGGAAACCTGCAAAAATTTCGTAAGGTATTTTGGGGGACTTGCAGGGTTGCAGGGTCTTTACTCAAATGCTTGATCAGCTACCAAGCTGTATTATTTTGCTCCATATCAAGGTCTGAAAGATTATGAGTAGAATCATCTGGAACTAAAACATGTTCAGGATTCCATTTAAAATTATACTGACTTCCGGTTAAACAGGAAGTGCTTTCGGATTACCTTTTAGGCCAAAATTTAGGTAGATATTTAGATGTTTCACAGCAATACGTTAAATGGCACGCCACCAATGAACTGCTCAACGATTTCGTGGGAACTAGGCCTGGGCAAAAGACCCATATTTAGATTTTAATCGAAGTGGTACATCGAATCGAATCGAGCCATCGAATCGCCGAAATGGCATATCGAATCGGCTCATCAAATCGAATCAGACCATCGAATCTAATCGGGTTATCGAATTTAAGGTAGGATCGAATTAATATGTGAAAATAGAAAAGGGTCTTGGGTCTTTCTTTAAAAAAAGTAGGTAGCAAAACTTTCACATAGGCCTGGGCCTGAGCAAAAAATCGAATGAATCGATTCGAATCGATACAAGAAAAAATGAATCGAAATATCGAATCAAATTGGCACATCTAATCGATTCACGATTCGATTCGAACAATAGTATATGATTCAATTAATCGATTCGAATCTATAATTTTTGAGAATCCAAAATCGATTCAGTATTTCCCGAATTGCATAGGCCTAGTGGGCACCCCCACATAAATTATGTCAATAAGCAGCTGTATAATACCTATACAACCAGTTAATGCGTCCTCTTTGGAGACATGGTAGATTATTTATTCTTGTCATCGTCCATTTATGTATTTCATAATCTGAACCAAAATCGTGCCTACGATACACTTGGAACTAAACTGAAACGCTCTGATGTGCATTAACAAGGAAAGCACTCAACCAAAGCGAGCTTGAATCTATACGAAACTGCTCATCGCCGTCGGAAAATAATGAAAATGCACGTTGGGACGCCGAGCCACCTGTGGCCGCGAAAGACGTGGAGGTACGCAGCGTACACCGTCCAGCAGAGGACCTTTTTTGCTTGCGGTTGCCGCCGCCGATATTCGCGAGGCAATCCGCGCGTGCTCCCCGACGGTACGGCTAGACCGGTTGCTCTCTCTTTGCCGGCAACGAGATCATTCGAAGTCGCTCAGTTGCGCGATATAGCTGACGACGCGGTGGTGCTCTTGCGGTCTTTTTCACGTGGCAACAACGCCGCATTGGCTTCCAGCATCCGCGCCGATACGACCGATGCCATGGAATTGTTACCTTTGTCTTGTACTAACTTCAGTGTGCGTTCAAGTGAAGTCACCTCTGAGTGTTGCTGAGTACACGTTCACGGACAATACTGTGATTACTGTGTTTTTTGGGTAATTTATCATTAGACCCCGGGGATCCTTCTGCGTGTGTTGCGTTATCTTTGTGAAGGAGCGCAAAAACGATTCCCTCAATTGGATTGTTCTTCCCACATGAGATTTTCTTTGTGTATTGTTGAGACCGTAAGTAATTTTTGTTTGTTTTCCCTCGACCTCTCGCACCCACGGTGTTTCCCCACGGTCGATGCTTCTCCGTGCTCTGCTGGTGTTCCTTGGATTTTTTTCTGTAGATAGAATTGATGGCGAAATGCAGGGACAGGTCTGTTTGACTGCCAGCTCGTTGAATAAACCTCTGCGAACTTGCTGGCGATCGATCTTTCTGTGTCTGGTTGTGCGGTGGCAAAATTTTCATTTTAATGTTTGCGTTTTCCAGAATGCTATTGGAAAATGCGATAACGAATTGTGCGGTAGACTAAATAAGCCTTGATATAGCGGGCATAAATTCACTTGCACTGGAAAGAATGTTAAAACGCTAAATTAACTACCTACCGGAAATGAAAAAACACGTGCTCCTGCCTTGTAGGTTAAAACAGGTTTCTTCTAATCGGAAAAATATCGCGCCCCTCATTTATGGAATTAGATGAAATTCCAAATTATAAAGTCAAACACAAACATATATAATTCGTGTTCTTTTGGGTACCTACCTATTCTTTTAGTTGCCTTGCATGTTTATTAAGTTGCCTTTTTTATAATTTCAAGGGTAATTTTTCCTGTAAGTAGAATCAGTAACTTCTGTCTTGTAGCTTTTCGCTGGTGCACTACTTTTTTGAACTCACCGCTCTCAAAATCACATTTCGCGAACCCGACAGACAAACTCAAATATAGTGTTCGCGCACTAGTGCGCGAAATCTAGCAAAAAGTACTGGCCCTTTCAGGCTTTCTAGAAATAATTTGACTTGATAGTAATAAAGTTTGGTTAACAAAACGCCATTTCTCCAATTTGGATGTTGAAAATAGTGAAAGAATAAAGATAAATCGCTATTAATTCGATTGACATTTTGACAACTCAATTCAATAAATTAAACCAAATGTCATTTTCTACAATTGTCAAATGGAAATCTGTTAATGTAACCACTTGATTTTTTGAAATTTTAAATTGGAAACGTATTAGATAATAATTAAAAAATTATAATGTTCGTGTCAAAAAATATTGTACGAACCTCGATGCGCGAAGACGTCTTCGGCGCATTCGCGCAAATGAAGCACGAGCGACGAAGGAGCGAGTGCTTCATTTGAATTGAGTTGTCAAAGTGTCAATCGAATTAATAGCGATTTATCTTTATTCTTTCACTATTTTCAACATCCAAATTTTAGAAATGGCGTTTTGCTAACCAAACTTTATTACTAACTATCAAGTCAAATTATTTCTAGAAAGGCTGAAAGGGCCAGTGCTTTTTGCAAGATTTCGCGCACTAGTGCGCGAACACTATGTTTGAGTTTGTCTGTCGGGTTCGCGAAATGTCATTTTGAGAGCGGTGAGTTCAAAAATAACTATTTCGCAATTAGTGCTCATCATCATAAGGTTCTCAGTCCGAAGACTGGTTGGACGCGTACCTCCATTCTTTTCTATCCTGAGCTAACCTACGCATTTCCCTAAAAGTAGAACATCCTACATCCCTAACTATTTGAGAGCAGTAGTCTAATCTAGGCCTACCCCTACCTCTTTTTATTCCTATCTCTGACTCTAGTATGTCGCGAACTATTCCTTCGTGTCTTAGAAGGTGTCCTACCATCCTATCTCTCCTACTCTTTATTGTTTTCCATACCTGTCGCCTTTCCCCAACTCTTTCTAATACTGCCCTATTGCTAACCTTATCTATCCACGGTATCTTCATCATGCGTCTGTAACACCACAGTTCAAACGCTTCTACTCTTTTCCTATCCGCTTCTCCTATTGTCCAAGTTTCGCACCCGTATAATGCCGTACTCCATACATACGACTTTAAGAGTCTCTTCCTAGTCTCTATATTAACCGTTCTCGAACATAACAGTTGTTTCTTTTTGTTAAACGCAACTCGGCCCTGCGCCATTCTTTGTTTTATATCTTTAGTGCTCCTACCGTCTTGGGTTATTTTACTTCCTAAGTAGCAGAAATCCGCGACCTCCTCTATCTTCTCATTTCCTATTTGTATTTCAATTTTAGTTCTATTTTCACTCCATCTACATACCAAAATTTTAGTTTTCTTTTTATTGATTTTCATGCCGTAGCCCTGTGTCAAAACTGCTTCCATTTCATTCAAAGCCGCTCCTAATTCTTCTTTGCTAGATGCTAACACTGCTATATCATCCGCAAATCTGAGCATATTAATAGTTTGGCCCTGTACATTGATCCCTGAGGCTGTTCTTTCCTTAACAATATTAATCGCATCTTCGATATATAAGTTGAAAACTAGAGGTGACAATGCACATCCCTGTCTCACTCCCTTCCGGATATCTACTTCCCTTCGTTCCTGCTCACATTCTATAACTGCCTTTTGCTCTTTGTAGAGATTATGTATTATTCTTCTGTCCCTGTATTTCATCCCTACCTTTCTCAGCACTTCGAACATCTTCCCCCATTTTACGTTGTCGAAGGCTTTTTCTAAATCTACAAATCCTATATATACGCTCTTTCTCTTTTCTATCGTTTTTTCTATAATTACTCGTAAAGCTAGAATGGCCTCGCGCGTTCCTCTATTTCGTCTAAATCCGAACTGATCTTCTCCTAATATTTCTTCCGCCTTTTTCTCCATCCTTCTTTGCACAATTCTAGTTAAAATTTTTGACGCATGGGAAGTTAAACTGATAGTTCTAAAATTTTCGCATCTATCCGCGCCTTTCCTTTTTGGCAAAGCTACTATGATGTTCCGTTTGTAATCTTCTGGAATCTCGCCTGTCAGGTATATGTGACTAACTAATTTAAATAAACGATCCATTACCTCTTGACCTGCGCACTTTAAGATTTCTGCCTGCAAGCCATCTATACCTGGTGCTTTATTATTCCTTAAACTTTTTAGTGCTAGCTCAAACTCTTCTCTCATTATAGGACTCCCTAGGTTATCCCCTTCTACACTGCTTTCACTTTCTAATATATCTTGCACTTCCTGTCCCGCATATAAGTTTCCTAAATATTCTTTCCACCTATCTGCCTTCTCCCCGCTTTCGATTAGGATATCTCCTGCCTCATTCCTAATGCTTTTGGTACTAGATCCAATTTCTCTAAAATTTCTCCTAATTATTTTATATGCTTCATCAGTCTTTCCTATTTCGAACTTATTTTCCACTTCTTTGCACTTATCGTCGATCCATTGCTCTTTCGCTTTCCTACATTTCCGAATAATTTCCCACTTGATCGCCTTATATCTTTGTTTCCCTATTTCATCTAACCTATTTTTATATTTGCGCCTTTCCTCTATTAGACTCACAATATGTTTTGTTATCCAGGGTTTCCTACTTTCATTCTGTTTATGACCCAAAATATCCCTAGCTGAGGAAACTAAACTATTTTTAATGCAATTCCATTCTTCCTCTATGTCCCTAACAATATTTTCGCCCGCGCCCTTTAGTACCTCGTTTGTCTTTTTCTCGAACTTATCGCGCGTATCATCATCCTTTAGTTTCTCTGGGTCAAGATACCTTCTTCCGCTTCGTTTTTTCAAAATCTTAAATTTAAGATTGGCCTTCATAACGACTATATTGTGATCACTATCTATATCTGCTCCTGGATAACTTCTACAATCCCTAACTTGATTTCTAAATCTTTGCCTAACAAGAATGTAATCTATTTGATATCTCCCTAGGTCTCCTGGCATCTTCCACGTGTAGCGTCTCCTAACATGATGGTGAAATAGAGTGTTCGCGACCGTTAAGTTATGTTTATCGCAGAACTCTATCAGTCTCACTCCCCTATCGTTCCTATTGCCTAATCCAAAGGGACCAACTATTCCGCCCTCTCGCACTGTGCCTACGACTGCATTGAAATCTCCTATAATTATTAAATTTTCGTGTCCTCTCACAAAATCTAGCACATGTTCAATATCACTATAAACTGCCTCTACGACCTCATCACTGTAGTTAGAAGTGGGCATATATACCTGTATTATTACTGTTTTTACAGGTTTCGAATCTAACCTAACCATAACTACCCTGTCACTTTGCTGTAAGAAATTTTCTACACTCTGCCCTACTTTTTTCCGCATAACAATTCCTACTCCCGAATTTCCTCCTACAGATCCTGTGTGTATTACTCTAAAATCTCCGCTCCAGAAGTCTCCGGCTTCTGGCCATCGCACTTCACTAATACCTACTACGTCTAATGCTAACCTATCCATCTCAATTTTCAAATTCTCTAACTTTCCTACTTGTTTCATGCAATTAGTGCTAAAATAAAACAATTGCACGTGGAGACGGAAGTTCAAGTTAATAAACGCAAGAAAAAAAGCACGAGGTTTTGGGGTTTTTCTAAAGTTGAGCAGTATTCCGGATGAACGGCATGTGATAGTGAGATTCACATTACATTTTCACATAAAATAACCTAAAATAAAAGTAAACATTGGTAGTATCTTGAAAACAGATGTTTGCTAAGTTCAGGGAATTGTAAGTAAATAAAAATTTTTCCACATTTCATAGTTGTTTGAGATGATAAACTTAATATGTTAACTTCTGTTAACATACCTACTTGGTAACAACATACTAGGAATTAGTTTGAAAAATACTCGGAAAAATACAAGGAGAACCCGGGGGAGAACCAAACATGACTTCCATGGTTTATTGCTTATAACAAAGCAGCTCTTGAACGAAATGTCACCAATTTCAAAAATGATTAAAAACGGTGCACAAGGTTTTTCTGAAAGTTGTAAACCAAAGAAATCCGGAAGGACTCACATAATATGCATCCACATGCTCAGACAACATTCTAAAAGCAACGTTTCTTTATATTTTGAGGGTAGGCCGAGGGGTTGGTAGTAGATACAATAAGAATCTTATATCTTGATTCTTGAACGTTGAAGTAAAAATAAGGAGCGAGTAGGTAACAGTATAACTTGGAAATTATGAATTTTAAAGTTTAAAGCGAAAGAGCAATGGATCGATAATAAATGCAAAGAAGTGGAAGATAAATTCGAAGTAGGAAAGACTGATGAAGCATATAAAATAATTAGGAGAAATTTTAGAGAAATTGGATCTAGTACCAAAAACATTAGAAATGAGGCAGGAGATATCCTAATCGGAAGTGGGGAGAAGGCAGATAGGTGGAAAGAATATTTAGGAAACTTATATGCGGGACAGGAAGTGCAAGATATATTAGAAAGCGAAAGCAGTGTAGAGGGGGATAACCTAGGGAGTCCTATAATGAGAGAAGAGTTTGAGATAGCACTAAAAAGTTTAAGGAATAATAAAGCACCAGG
Source organism: Xestobium rufovillosum (assembly GCA_963966045.1). NCBI lineage: Eukaryota > Metazoa > Arthropoda > Insecta > Coleoptera > Ptinidae > Xestobium > Xestobium rufovillosum. The sequence goes on from OZ014494.1 coordinate 19,287,794, forward strand.
TATAGATGGCTTGCAGGCAGAAATCTTAAAGTGCGCAGGTCAAGAGGTAATAGATCGTTTATTTAAACTAGTTAGTCGCATATACCTGACAGGCGAGATTCCAGAAGATTACAAACGGAACATCATAGTAGCTTTGCCAAAAAGAAAAGGCGCGGATAGATGCGAAAATTTTAGAACTATCAGTTTAACTTCCCATGCGTCAAAAATTTTAACTAGAATTGTGCAAAGAAGGATGGAGAAAAAGGCGGAAGAAATATTAGGAGAAGATCAGTTCGGATTTAGACGAAATAGAGAAACACGCGAGGCCATTCTAGCTTTACGAGTAATTATAGAAAAAACGATAGAAAAGAGAAAGAGCGTCTATATAGGATTTGTAGATTTAGAAAAAGCCTTCGACAACGTAAAATGGGGGAAGATGTTCGAAGTGCTGAGAAAGGTAGGGATGAAATACAGGGACAGAAGAATAATACATAATCTCTACAAAGAGCAAAAGGCAGTTATAGAATGTGAGCAGGAACAAAGGGAAGTAGATATCCGGAAGGGAGTGAGACAGGGATGTGCATTGTCACCTCTAGTTTTCAACTTATATATCGAAGATGCGATTAATATTGTTAAGGAAAGAACAGCCTCAGGGATCAATGTACAGGGCCAAACTATTAACATGCTCAGATTTGCGGATGATATAGCAGTGTTAGCATCTAGCAAAGAAGAATTAGGAGCGGCTCTGAATGAAATGGAAGCAGTTTTGACACAGGGCTTCGGCATGAAAATCAATAAAAAGAAAACTAAAATTTTGGTATGTAGGGGATGTGAAAATAGAACTAAAATGGAAATACAAATTGGAAATGAGAAGATAGAGGAGGTCGCGGATTTCTGCTACTTAGGAAGTAAAATAACTCAAGACGGTAGGAGCACTAAAGATATAAAACAAAGAATGGCGCAGGGCCGAGTTGCGTTTAACAAAAAGAAACAACTGTTATGCTCGAGAACGGTTAATATAGAGACTAGGAAGAGACTCTTAACGTCGTATGTATGGAGTACGGCATTATACGGGTGCGAAACTTGGACAATAGGAGAAGCGGATAGAAAAAGAGTAGAAGCGTTTGAAATGTGGTGCTACAGACGCATGATGAAGATACCGTGGATAGATAAGGTTAGCAATAGGGAAGTATTAGAAAGAGTTGGGGAAAAGCGAAAGGTATGGAAAACAATAAAGAGTAGGAGAGATAGGATGGTAGGACACCTTCTAAGACACGAAGGAATAGTTCGTGACATACTAGAGTCAGAGATAGGAATAAAAAGAGGTAGGGGTAGGCCTAGATTAGACTACTGCTCTCAAATAGTTAGGGATGTAGGATGTTCTACTTTTGGGGAAATGCGTAGGTTAGCTCAGGATAGAAAAGAATGGAGGTACGCGTCCAACCAGTCTTCGGACTGAGAACCTTATGATGATGAAAGTTTAAACTCGGTTTTAAAACTATTGCAGGACGTAAAATGCCAAAAATGTCCGACCGTAATGGAATCAAGAAGGGAAAAAAATACTGTTTTACTATTTTTCACTAATAATATATATGTAAGTACAGGGTATTTCTTCCGTTGCACCTTTATTATACATTTTAGAGAAAAATGCCAGGAAATATGTTACCTATAATGAGAGACCCACCTTGGTTTTTGATTTTTTATTGTATAAAATTGTTTTAACTTAAACAAGCCGTTCCATTTCTTCTTCACAGTACCGAACTTTGCTTTTTTAAATGGAACATCCTCCGAAACACCCCGTATTTTATAGCATTTTTGGATCCCTTAAATTATTTTACTATAAGGTTGTATAAGACATTTTCGCCTAAAATTCATATTTCCAGCATTTTGTTAAAGATTTTGACAGTTCCATAGGAATTTTGGAAATTAAATACCTCGTTAAATACATATCTTTGAGTTGAAGAAAGTTGTAGTAGTAAGATATTGGTGAAAAGAAAACAATATCTAGGAGAAACTGCTTGAGAGACTGCCGCTGCATTAAAAAACCGAAAATGTTATACAGGGAATGAGCAATTATACGGTTAAGTTAGCAAATTTTCAAATGGCATCATATAATTTTTATATCATACCTAGTTGTTTTCCTTGTCGCACATGCATTCGATTATGAATAGAATACTTAATTCAAACTTCTGCCCTTTCGGGTACCAACACGCGCACTTGCGTAAGGAGAGAGTGATCTTGCAACTGATAATCCGAGTGATAATCCTAGTGTTAAATCCATCGGCGATGTTTTTCTGATGATTAGCTGTATTGTTGTTCTTTTGCATACGAATAGTAATGTTAATAACAGTACCTACTCACAAAAATACCTATAGACACTAATAGGCATTAGGTACATACTTAAATAATGTTTATTGCACTTTCACACCACTAAATCTGTAGTAACATCATTACTGCGGTAAATATTGTATGTTAATCTCCTGAAGCCATAAACCTAGTTAAGACAATTTAGTACCACTGCTTTGTGATGCAACATAGCCATAATAGTCAGCCGTTCTTAATTTATTTGGCATTTTGTTCATTTATGTTTGAAGTCACTATAAAAAGTTGTAACAATCAACAAAACTGATTTACTTTCGAGTAAAAGCTTGAGCGTAGGTAGGTATAGTCTTTCTAGACTCCTGTGGTAATGAGCGATATTTATATACCTAATTACATAAAAAATCATCCACTGCCTACCTGCTGAAGAAGTCCCGGAAAAAGTAAGACTTAATACTTAGTTGTTTCCGTTACAACAGGTTCTTTAGAATAATACTTAAAATTTTATAACTTATCGATTATTCTTAATTTAATGATCCGTCGATAAATCTTTCTTAAAATAGCTATTATTTAATGGTTGGTACCGAACGATCGAAACACTATATATTACTATATTACACTAGTTCTATAATTCAATGTCTGGCGGGGTATTTGCCCGAGGAGGAGTTGTTCGAACGGTCCAGTACCACTCATTACCGCCGCATAATTCGGATAATAATTAGCTCTTGCTAATACTTGCTCCAAGCGTGTAAGTATATATACAGCAAGCAATATTGCATGGTTCGGGTGTGTAGGGCAAAGCTCCGTACTGATGAGTCCCAAAAGGACGAAACCAGTGGCCTACGGTTTTCCATACACATTCGAAACATGCAATATTGAAAAACTTCTGACATATATTACACTACTAAGAATAGGAAGTTTTGTCGAATTTTGGCAGACTTGCAAAGCCTATTGAAACTGATCCTTTAGGTGTTGCATGGAAAATTTTAAAACAATCATTAGAATTATTAGTGAAATATTCAACAAAATGCAAGCAAAATATCCTGTATTATGGATATTGTGAGTAGTAGAAAATAGGTGAAAACATAAGAATAGGTTATGTGGATGATTATCTTTATTGTAGTGCTCAAATTTTCGACTGCATTATTTATACTTACCTAATGTATTATTGTACTCGCAAGTTCTAAACGATGCGATGTTCTAAATTTATGTCAGCCTACGGAACAACAAATGGCTAATAAGTAACAACATTCAAATTTAGCTTCATGGCATACTAATTACGATAATTTTCCTCTTTACTCACCCATTAATCGTTATAAATGTTAAATTCACTTGACACATCAACAATTCCCCAAAACTTATATATTTTACACATCTGTTTTTTAAGGTAAATCCAATTAGTAGGTACATAATTTAGATTAACAGATATATAACTTTTGTAATTTCGCTAAAATAGGAAACTGGAAAACGTAAACTTAATTTCGAATATGCTGTAATTGAGGCTGTAATCGACTATAATAAGCATGTACATTATGACGAGTAGGGTTGCCAAATTCCATGATGGTGATGGATATAGGGAAAAGACTTCAAAAACAAGTTTATTATACTGTCCATTACAGTATATTAAAAAACAAAAACTTAAACATCATTTTAAAAAATAAATAACTTTGCTAAAAATGGATTGGGATATTTTTCGGCCTCCAGATTAGTTTTGTGTCGACCCACTTGCAGAAATGAATAAGACCAAACATAATTCGTCCTTTACGTAAACAGAGATGTAAAAAATATCAAGAACGATTTACCTATTGATCTCAGATAATTAAAAAGAATTCAAATACAAAATTATTTCTGTCCAACTTGGGGCGGCCCACCAAGCTTTTCTCGGTAGCTCGTCGACCCAATCCGGGCCTGATTTTGCAACTTCAAAATCACAGACGTTATGTACTGTAATAGTAAAGTAGGTACATGCACGAATGCACGTATTTGCATAATTAATAGTTAGTGTGTAACATAATTATCTATCATTCATAAACATTTACTTACTATGGCAAATTTTATTGTATAAAAAGCGGGACAATTTGCGTCCCGCGAAGGGTATGAGCGGGACGAGGAGCTTGCACTTACAGCGGGCAATCCCGCTAAAAACAGGACGGTTGGCAACTCTGCGTGGTATAATGGAAAACGACGATTAAAACAATAATTATGAATGGGTACTGTGTGGTAACAATGAGGGAATCGATATCCCTCTCCTTGTGGCTGTGAACTGTTTTTTTGTATTGAATCTGCAGTTATATATAGTTTGTTTTAAACCACACAAAAGGCTTTTCATTTTCTCTTTTAATTTAGATGTGCAAAGAATATACACATAATGCAGACTGCAAAATATAGGTGCGAAATGTATGGAATACAAAATAATGAACAGATACATACCTACTAGGAATAGGTACCGAAGAATACACAAGAATACATCTGCTATGCATGAAATAAGAATTATTTAATTCTAGTAATCTTTAGGCAGAAACATTTATTTACATTTCTATTTGAATCAATTTTTATAAACTTTCACCGACAAAACGTATAACTGCACAGAAGACTTCCATCGAGTAATCCCTATTTTTAATTGACAAATACCTACATAGATATTAGAAATTTTTTCAGTAACGTCATGTAATAAATGTACTTGTCTGAAAATATGCCGTCGGAAAAAGCGCGCTTTGGCGGCTCACTTAGACCTGATAAGGACTGTAGGTAAACTTCGGAGCCAGCTGCCGATAATATAATATGACTTCTGGGACGAATACTACACTTTACTTTCTATATATTGTAATAAAATTTCCTCGCCTAATAATGTAGTCTCCACCACAGCGCTGAAAACACATTATGTCTCACAAATTGCCAATCCACGTTTACTTTGCGAGCTTGAAGAATGTAAAAGCCGAGGTAAAAGCGGACACCTCGGCTGACACTATATTAAAATGGCGGTGCACATTAGAAGAATAGTGAAGAGAAAATTATGTTCCTCTTGACTAGTTGCTTGACCATTTTATGTTAACGTGTCATTGACTTAATTTGCAGTCATTAATGGTGCGACGTACCCCCTTCCTTTCCTGTTAGTCAGCGGCGGTGTCAAAATGATTCTTTTTCGTCAAGCTAAAGGAATTATTTCGAATATTTTATAAATTCCCATTTAACTGACGCCTGAATTACATGACTCATCCAGCTGCTCTGGACTCGGTAACTTGACTGGACAATATAAATCTTGCACTTCCACCTTTGTTTTTGTTTTTCTTGGATTTGAGAGTAAACGAATCTATACGTGGGCCGCCCAACAGGCGGAGTGATCACCCTGCAAGAACGTGCTCTAGCGGGGCCGATAGTAATTTATGACGACCGAATTGGAGTGATGCGACTTCGTTGGGTCTAAAGAAAGCGCATCACTGCGGTTCGGTTGTCCTAAATTGAAAGTGGTCCCGCCTAGAGCACGTTCCTGCAGGGTAATCACTCCGTCTGTTCGGCGGCCCAAGTATAGAATAGTTTCAACAAGTTCACGATCATATTGACAAATCAGTTATGACCTGACGCAATTAAAACTGGCCTTTCATCAAATTTGGAGTATATTATGCTTCACTCCCACATTATTTTCTGTTTCGTGGACAATTCTATGAAGATTCAGATCTGCCATGGGTTCTCTCTTGTCTGCTGTGGTTGCTAACATCTTAATGGAACCCTCGATGGAACCTGTCGAAGAACAGGTGTTGGTATGTCGGCTCCAAACGTTCCTGTATCCCGGCTGCAAGATCCTGATGCTTTAAGTAATTTTAAGTGATACAGGGATGTGCGTTGTCATCACTGTTAATTTTTAATTTATGCCATTATCAATGTGGCTATTATATTACGGATAGAACAGATCGGAACAGATAGATACAGGTTCAAACGATTAATAATGATCAGATTCACGGATGGTCGAAAAGGAGACTTAGAAATATTTATGCAAGAATTTATGTAGCTATGAACGAAATGGAATCAGTTTTAATAGAAGACTGCGACATGAAAATTATTAAAAATGATGCTGGGAGATGTAGGATGTTCTACTTTCGAGAAAATGCATAGGTTAACTCAGATTAGAAAAGGATAGAGGTGCTCATCCAAGTACATAAAATCTTTCTATTGAAAAATTTAGTATGAAGATTACCTGTACCTATCGTAATTTACAAAATGCAGCAAATAAGGGGAGGGAAATCCTTGTCTCTCTTTGTTTCATTCGCTTATTAAAATGTGCCACCCTTCGCGATCTTTATTCATATCACTAGAAAATCCCGGACTAATTTTACAACACATATTAGAAATGCACATTGGTATTGAAAATCGCAAGCACAAATAAAATCGGCAATCCTGAAAAAGACGCTTTCTAGTTTATGAAGAAAAGGCGAGAGAAAAGGTGTCCAATACCTAATTGGTCAAATAACAATGGTATTTGTGTGATCGGATTTAGCATGTGTAAAGTCAAATCAAGAGGAACTGAGAGCACTTGTTAGAAACAATGGCAGCTTTACACAATTTATGTTCTGTAGGTACTACATGCAAATTCAGTTTTTGGGTATAATTAACTTTATCTTGTAGTTTGTACTGGTTAGATTTTGAATCCTTCTAAAGGAGGTTTCTAATTTCTTTATGTGGCTAGAAAACTAAAACATGATTGCCGTCACTGGTCGACTCACTGTCAATTAATGAGATTCTTCTCGTGATATAATTGTACACCAACCTCCTTTTTAGATCACATTAACGATATGTTAGAGACAATACCAGTCAATAAATCTTGTCATTATAATTCGCGAGAAAATAATCATTCACAGAGTGAACACGTACAAAATGTAGTCGAGATTAAACTGGTTCTGGCAATCATCTATCGAGGAACTGAAAGTAAAGCAAGAAAACGACTTGCACAACGAAGCTAGTTGCATACTTCGATTCCGATTATCGATGTTCCTATGGTAATGTTCATCATCATTATTCTTCCATTCTTTACTGTTCTGAGCAAACCTCGGAGCAAACCTTCTCATTTCCCCAAAAGCAGAAAATGCTGCACCCCCAACTTTTATTTGTTTCTATCACCATCGAGCACTAGTATGAATTAGTCTTCAGAAGCCTGTAAAGGATACCGGTAAAAACAGGTATTTTAAAAATACCAAAAATCGGTACTTCTCGGTAGAACCGGTAAAACTGTTGTTACTCTGCAAAGTAAAAACCGGGGGAAAAACCATAGAACTGATAATGTTGTTCGTATTGATATTTGATACTCGTATTGATATTTCACTGCTTCAAGCACTGATTATCGATTCGTTAATATCGAGTATAATACATTCCTTGGCTTCGACGGGTTCGTCAAAATTGATGAAATCGCGACCCTTCTATTTTAATAAAGAAAATTACAAAATCTTCGTAGACGTTCGACGATAATGATGCTAAAAAATCTAGCATTTCGTTTCCCAAATTTATTTTCTTGTAAAAAATCGGTTTTCTATAAGTATTACCGGTGTTTTCTTAAAATCGTCATTGGAAACTGGTAGGTACTAGCACGAATGTCGCGAACCTTCGTGTTTCAGAAGCTGTCCCACTATCTTATCTCGCCAATTTATTGTTTTCGATACCTATGTATTTCTCTTTCCGTAAACTCTTTTGAATACCTCACCATTGCCTACCTTATAATGTATACCCACTGCATTTGTCATGCATAATACCTATAATCCTATAAATTATTTCTTTGGAATTATGGGCCTGGTCGGGTTTGCTATAGAGAAGTTTTTAGTGAAGCGCTGCTATAAAAATGTCAGTGACGCTGTGATGGCATAGTATTTGCGGTATCCTATTACTCTGCAAAATGGAAGACAAAGAATTATTCACAACGTTCTCACAACAAATTCTGTTCTAGTAAACTTCTTATTAAAAATAGGAGAGAGAGATCAGATATAAATTTAATTCTGATATTGCACATTAAAAAAAATCTCAAATTAGCGTAATATCGCTGTAATATCTACCCAGAAAATTCAAGGGGGTACCTATATCTTTAGTAAAAGTTCCACACGTGACTAGTTTTGTCATCATTTTGTTTGGCACCCGACTTGACCTGAATTATTAAAAGTACTCTGGCAAAATACTCACGAGTAATTTCAAAAATATGTACTCGTTTCTCATGGAAGTTTTAATAGTGTACTCGAGACTAAGTACTTGATTCTTATCCAGTAGCTACTCGAGTACATTCTACGAGTATTTTCATAAATGTCTATACAACGTGTCCAAGATAAGGAGGGCCAGTATGGGGATATTGGAAATGACAAGAGAGACGGATTTGGTTAAATGGGAAAAAAGTTGCGTAATTAAAGGATCAATAAAATGGCGTCTAGAAATCCTTGATATAATTTTCCGTTTTTGAGTTATTTTGAAAAAACTGAATTTATGGATTTTAACTATATTTTTTTCTGGCTTTAATATTAAAATTAGAGCGAAACTAACAAAACTTCTTCATAGCAACTTTTGATGAAATTAAAGATTTCATTGCCAATTTTTTTATTCTACGTTTCGTCTTCGGGCAACCATCATCAACTTCATTTTTTTAAATACGGTCCTGATTTTCTGATGTCAAATTTTATGAGCCCTTCTTATTCTGAATTCAACAATGTACCACACATTATGGTTTAATTACGTTTCGACCCGTTTTTGACCATCATCAAGAAATTTTTAGGATACGGACCTGTATTTCTCTTAATTTTCTAAAAATTATGAGAAATACAGTTAGTTGGGCTTTCTTCTGATATCAGAAACGAACAAGATTTTCCAAAACTGCAATACGCTATGCTTAGAGTAGGGTAGGTGCTTATCGCTAGTATCATCTAACAGATTCGTAAAACTCTTGTGGTGCACTTAAAAATTGCCCAACTTATACTGTATGTACATATTTTTTACAAAACTGTGAGACATACAGGTCCGTATCTTAAAAATTCTTTGATGATGGCCAAAAAAGGGTCGAAACGTAATTAAACCATAATGTGTTGTACATTGTTGAATTCAGAATAAAAAGGGCTAATAAAATTTGACATCAGAATATCAGGACCGTATTTAAAAAAATGAAGTTGATGATGGTTGCTCGAAAACGAAACGTAGAATAAAAAAATTGGCAATGAAATCTTTAATTTCATCAAAAGTTGCTACGAAGAAGTTTTGTTAGTTTCGCTCTAATTTTAATATTAAAGTCAGAAAAAAATATAGTTAAAAATCCATAAATTCAGTTTTTTCAAAATAACTCAAAAACGGAAAATTATGTCAAGGATTTCTAGGCGCCATGTTATTGATCCTTTAATTACACAACTTTTTTCCCATTTAACCAAATCCGTATCTTTTGTCATTTCCAATATCCCCACACTGGCCCTCCTTATCTTGGACACGTTGTATTTTTAAATTTATACTTATATTGCATGTCTGTAACAGCTTGTTATATCTTACAGTATTACCGATGTTGCTTAACTTCAAGTAGTGTACCTATTTTAAGTATCAGAAATTAAATCAAATCAATGTCCATATTTTGAGTTTAGGATGAAACAACTGCAAAAATCTATGCATGACTTCTGAAAATCAGTACTGCATAAATCTATTTGGCAAAATTGCACGTCTTTGACAAAAATGTAAACTAAAATTCATGCACCTGCCGTGAACTGTATGGTCTGTGGTAGTCTAGTCATTAAAAGTTTTAACCGAGGTTTTAACTGATTGAAAATAACATAAATAAGGTATTCTCTTCAGAACAATTCAACATGAAACTGAACTTTTTAATAATAGATAAGAAAATACTCAAAATACTCAAAATACAAGCATTAAGGGCCAGTTGTTGTAAAAAACCTTTGAGAAATAATAGCATGGTTCTATTACAAGAACCAACAAAAATATTAGTCTCATCTCATTTTGAAAACAAGACTCTCGCAAGCGGGAGTCTCGAAAGAGAGACTCTCATGGGCATCACTATAGTTTTAAGCACAAATGACGTTATATCTAACCCTATTTTCCGAGATGCGTTGATCATAATATACTAAATTAATGTACTTAGGTCAAAATTCTCATTTATTAAAAAGCAGCAAAAACAAACAGTTTTAAGTACACTCATGCCATTGTACGATCGGGTTATTAACTTCATGGGAAAAATTAATAGTTTTAATGGAATTCAGCTGGGAATTTAGTTGGACGATTAAAGAACATTTCCAATTTTTACTTTCTTAGTCCAATTTTACCACGTGCAAATTTTTTATCAATAATAATATTCCTCGATTTGTTTGTCGAAAATTGTTTAGGTCGCATTTCAGTCAAGTAAGGTGAAATATTATCATCATTTTCTGAACATGAATTACTGTAATAACCCACAAAAGTGTGTATGAATATGACAAATTTGGTAACATTTATTCTTACCTGTAATGCTGACCATTAATACCTAATACATGGTACATTTTGTTCTAGCGTTTGTTCACACAAAAATATGCCAATTCTCTTAACTTTTTGCGCCAATTTGTCATCAGGTTTTGGTTCTTTTGCTTGATCGTGACACAAGTCAGTATTTCGTACCATTTATTACTTTGTATGTCGCACTTTCGATTTTAAATAACTAATACCAGCAGAACCGGTCCCCGTTTATTGATTGTCGCTGCTGCCGTACATTTATTATGAAATATTAAAAGCAGTAAGGTAGGCTGCTAAGAACTCAACTGTCAGCACAGTTTCATCCATACCTACGCCTGCCAAAACATTTAAATCAAAAGTTTAAAATACATCCATCAGTTCCCTTTTTTTCTCCATTGGCAGAAACAAATGATGGTGACAGTTAAGTATTGACACCCACTTTAGCAAGTCAGAAACACTTCGAAATATTTGCGGCATTTAATACTTTATTTGCCAAGAAATTTTGGTATATTTTGTGCCAGTTATATTTTAAGATTTCAATTTTTTGTGCTTGCTTGTCGTGTTCCATTGTCACCTTAAATTGGTGGAGCCTTTCCTTCTCATATGGTTCTGTAACTAATTTTCGACAAAAGGGTCGTTCCCCGAACAAAATTAAACGCAGGAAACGTACAATTTTTACTGACAAATTTATATGTTATATTTATACCAATAAATCTTGATAAAGCCCCCGAACGGGGGCGAAACGTCGATTTATCCAGTGTTTTAATTATATGATATGCCAGCAATTCACAAAAAATTGAAATCTTTTATTTGCCAAGTTAATCCTGGCTTGTGATTCCCCGTGTGAAGCTGTCACATTTCATTGTGTCTGGAAGAGAGAGTCAATAGCGGGACTCCGCCCCGCCGCGATAAGTATCCGCAGCGCACGGGGGCTTGATGGCTTATTTGCACCCCTATAACTTGAGGTCACCCCCCAATCGGCACCCAGAGTTCCGGACAAAAAAGAAGCCACTAATGAATGAAATCTGCAGTGGTTGGCCCTTAAATCACGCGTAATAAATCTAGTTTCTGTCTTTTCCATCCAGGAAGGAAGCGGCTGCCCTTCGGAGATAATTAAATTTTTTCACATTTGTACGTTTCCTGCGTTTAATTTTGTTCAGGGAACGACCCTTTTGTCGAAAATTAGTTACAGAACCATATGAGAAGGAAAGGCTCCACCAATTTAAGGTGACAATGGAACACGACAAGCAAGCACAAAACATTTTCATGGAACGACCTAGCGGTAATCCAATAAATTATAGGAATTGTTCTCCAGGGAAAATTCAGCTTCTTTAAATCGCGGAGCAAGTATTTTTCAGGAAGGTTTTAATCGGGATATCCGGTTATGCAATCCTCGCGAGGAATAAATATTAGATCCACGGAAAAAGAAAGTCTGGCTGAAGAAAAAACATTTATTTCCATTTTGGTTAAATGGATTCCTGAACCGAAGGTGGATTATTTGGGAAAATGTATACAAATAAAAAGTAGCCGGTTTAAGACAATATTTCATTCTCTTATTTTTTCATTAATTATTTTCATTTTTCCTGGTAATTGCTTAGTTAAATGATTTATGTCTCGAATAATGGTAGCAATAAAAATTCTTAACGGTTACAGGAACAATCTGCGAATTTAATTTAATTAATGACTACTTGAGCCTAAATAATAATTTATTTTAAGGAACCTGACATTAACATTTAGCATAAAATAAATAAGGCTGTGTTGGGATGAAAATTTGACGGGTCCAGAGAGGAGGGTTTCTTAGCAAACTGGGTCTAAAAATGGGCTCCCCGGTGAATTGCTTAGGCGCGGGCGTTCGTTAGGGGTATTGATAAATAGTACGAACCCTACATTAAATTGAATGCTCAGTTGTTGGCATCAATTTTTTAGGAGAACCATTTATTTTTGTCCGAAGTTTACCTCTCAAATAAACTAAACGTGATACGAATTATGCAAGCACATTGTTTTAATTTAGATAAAGATATGAGTAAAGATGTGTTCATGTCGAGGTTCATGTGCATGGATTGCATTTTTTCTTCCTGCATTAATAAAGCCGCAGTATTTATTCAAACAATAGGTAGCAGTTGTTCGAATATGTTTGGAACATCTCACTAATCAATCAATCAAGTTCCTAATTCCATAAAATTCAAACTGGTATATCACAATATCCTCGACGATATCTAATCTGAATTTTCGCTAAGCCGAACATGGTCATCTGAATTAACGATTAATAGAACAGGAGACATTCCGAATACCTACTTTGTTTTTTCAACCATGTCTTTTCTATTGCCCTAGCTTAACAATGGGGTGCGAAATGTGATTTGATAACTCATGTCATTTTAGGGAGTCTATGAGCGAATAATACACATTCCCGAATAAAAAATACGGTGAATGATTTTATTACGAACAAAGTAATAAGATTTCATCAAATTTGAATTAATCTCCTTCAAAGTACTCTTCTTGGCTAGCGATGCACTTATCCCAACGTCGATTCCATGATTGGAAGTATTTCTGGAAAGCTTCTGCCGGAAGGGGCTTCATCAGCTCTGTCATGACCCTCTCAATGTCAGAAATGGTATCAAAACGTTTTCCTTTTAACACGGTTTTTATTTTTGAGAAAAGCCAGAAGTCGCATGGTGCTAGATCCGGAGAGTAAGGCGGATGTGGAGAGACAGGAACATTTTTTTCGGCTTAATACTCGCGGTGTGATGAAGGAGAAAGCCACTGGTCCATTTTTCTGGTCTCTTTCTCCGTGCGTCGTTTCGCAAACGTTCCAGTACATTCTATTCGGAGTTTACAGTTGTTCCCCTTGGAACGAACTCTGATCGCACTATGCGGTTTTGGGGGGTGGTTTAAGAGATGGTTTTATGGGTGATTTTAGGAGTTGCTTAAGGGGTGGTCTTAAAGGGTGGTTTTTAGGGTTGCTTTTAAGATGGTTTCCAGAAGTGGTATGTAGGGGTGTTTGTCTGCTGTGGGGGATACCTGCATTTTCCATTGACCTGATAATGGGCGCGCGCAACGCGCTCATTTTTCAAAGTATTATACATCGGCGCAGGTGTTTCATGAATAATTTATTATTTAACACGCTATCGCGTATGCGACAATATCCCAAATAACGCACAAGGGTTATAAGTCTGCTTCGTCATTTTCAATGTTTCCCCCGGTTGCATCTTTGCGAAGGCTGTGAGTTTTTTCTTTTAACATTGGTGAAAACCTTTTTTAAATTTACATACTAGGAAGGCGCTTTTTCCCTTTTCTTTTCTATTGTTTTCTCATTAAAGCTAAAGCTGGAATGTACGAAGCCCTGGAGCTACCGCCGTTGAGTTAAAAATTATTTTTGATGTAATTCTGAGCTGTAAGTCGAATTTCCGAGTTGTAACAGGGAATTCCGAATTGTAAGTTGAAATTCCGAGTTGTAACACAGAATTCCGAGTTTAAAGTCGGCATTCCGAGTCGTAACACAAAATTCCGAGTTGTAAGTCGGAATTCCGATTTTTAACACAGAATTCCGACTGACGTCTCGGAATTCTGTGTTGCAACTCGGAATTTTGTGCTACAACTCAATTCTGTGTTGCAACACGGAATTCCGACTTACCACTCAGAGCTGTCATCGTTGAGTTAAAAATTATTTTTCATGTAATTCCGAGTTGTATGTCGGATTTCCGAGTTGTAACACTAAATTCCGAGTTGTAAGTTGGAATTCCGACTCACAACTCGGAATTCTGTGTTGCAACTCAGAATTCCGACTTCCAACTCAGAATTCTGTGTTGTAACTAAAATTCCGACTTACAACTCGGAATTCTGTGTTGAAACTCGGAATTCCGACTTACAACTCGGAATTCTATGTTGCAACTCGGAATTTTGTGTTACAACTTAGAATTCCGACTTACAATTCGGAATTACATCAAAAATAATAACGGTGACAGCTCCAGGGCGTTTTCCTATTTCGTCTAAACTCGAATTAGCCTTTCCCTTTCCCCAACTTTCTTCCATCTTCGTTTGCTCGAGTTGAAATATTAATTTCAACATTTTTAATTTGAACTTAAGTTTTGACTTTATAAAGAAATAAAAGGTTAAGGTGATATTACTCCAGAGAACAATAACTAAAAAATTTGTAATTCGTGCATCTCGACGATGAACAAACAATTAAGGCAAGAAATAAAGTGATGGAGAATGTCATGATATAACCGCTGAACGATATAACCACGCCTATGAAAGCGTGAAATTGCCCGTATTCACCTCAGAGTTTTAAAACACTATAGACTCTACAACACAATGATTATTATTAATATATGCTGGGAGTTCTAGAACAATAATCCACAGCGCCATGGGAGAAATGGCGTATCATGTTCTACATTTTAAAACAAGCTGCTGAAAGTTCACGGTGAATTCCGCAGATTTATACAAGATAGTTTCAAAGTTGTGATACTGACTTTAAAAATGAAATGTATCTGTCCATAAAGTGCAGAAGACAACGTGTAGAAAAAATGTTATGATGCGGAACTGAAGAAAAAAAGGTGTAGTTTTATGCACCTTTGTAGGTTTCGTAATATGACTGTCCATTAGCATCTAATTAGTGACAGTTCTATGTATATTTAGGCTAGGAATACATGCAGTCATTAACGTCCATTTACATTGTTAATCATGTGAGATACAGAAATTGGATTTGCATGGCTTGATGCTTTGTAATATTATATAAACAGAACTAACAGAGTTTCTGACTTTACCTGTTCTATATTTCGATTTCTATTTCGTCGTTCTTGACTTCCCATTCCCATTATTTGTTTAACAGTTACGTGTATAATAAATGCTTGACAAATTTGACATAAACGTTCTTAAACATTTGAATGGAATTTGTAAAAAAATTCGGCATTGTGAATCTACTCGGAATTATGTTCCTTTATTTTCTTAAAAATTTACCCGCCGATTTGATCGTGAGATTCGTGTGCATGCCGCTGACGAAAGAGGAGCGATATTCGCACTTAATCTGACAACACGCTAAAATCTGTCTACTGCGCATTTTTATTGCCGGCCTCTTCCAATTTTAATACTACTCTACGTTGACTCTTTGTAGAATATCAATGTACCAGATCAATGTACCAAATCTGTGGCCCATAGTTTTGATAAGAACAAATACAAATTTTATAGAGTTAATGCTACACCTCGTGCTACACACAATATTTTTTATAATTTCAAATTATACAAAGTACCTATAAAGAAATAAACGGGAATACGGAGTGAAATTACTTGATATTTGATAACATGGAAGACAAATATAAAAAGAAAGGCGAAAACTGAATGAGTAGGTACGTTTAGAAACAGGAGAGGGCCATCCAGATTCACGCAAATAATAATCAAAAGCACCAATTTATTTTCAATTAAAATTTTTTATTCCTCCACTGCCGTTTCCTGTTTGGTCTATCCAATTAAAGTTGGTAAGGAAAATCCAACCGCGAAGGTGACCAGAAGGAACAATCCTTAAAAACACAGATTCTTCAATCAAAAGTTTTTGACTCGTGCATTCTGTCGTCGTCAACACTTAAATCTGCGAATAAGCTCAAGGCATCTTCGTCCATCTTATGTTGTCTTGTCTTTAGAAGGTGTTCATCTTTGATTACCTTTTCCAAATATAGCTGATCTGAATTTTTGATGTAGGTACGCCGAACAATATGTTGGGGTATCAAATTTCGAATATAGGCACGTCACAAAGCACAACATATTTACAAAGAATTTTATGGAAAACATGCCAGTTTCTCAGGATATTTCAGAAACAGTTACAGAGAAGTCTTTTTTTATTTTCTGCTTATTATAGAACAATTTTTTAAACAAATCTTTTATTTTATATCAGAGATCCCAAATGAGAGAATGATAAAATATGCATTCTATATAGGGTCAGGTGGGGTAAATGTAAACAGATTTTGCAAGTTGAAAATGTAACATTCGTAATAAAATATACCAACAAATTTAAAGCTGTGTTTTAGGTCAGGTACTATAGATATACACCATAAGGAAGGTGCCCCACGAAGAAATTCTATAATCTACTTGAGTACTTTTTTAATATTTCATGTTTACATTTACCCCCACCCTAAAATAAATTTACAGTTTTTTTGGGGTAAATGTAAACAACTATCTTTTGTTCGTAAGGTTGTATGGGCTTTTTAGGGGAGGAAATGTAAACATAGGACAAGTTTGTGAACAAATACATCATCATTTTTAACATAGGTTCATGTTTACGTTTATCCCATTAGGTAAAATAAGACGCATTTTTTAATAGAAAAAAGGGTTTATTCAGAAAAAATTAACGAATGATAAATGAAAACTGGATAGAAAATTTATTATGGGTAAGTACACACAAAATAACAAGTCTTTCGTATTATTTTTCATAAACATTGATTGTGCCAGGGAAAACATATAGGATTTTTCTTTTTTCCATTTCGATGTCTGGATCAGGTAGTTTTGCCCGAGCCATTTCAAAAGAGATTGTAGAGACATCTTTTTCGTCCATTGTGAATTTTGTTGCTAGAGCATCTGACCTCTTCAGTCCTGTGACCACAATGTCGCCTTCATCGTCGTCGACTTCTTTTACACAACACACATACATGTAATGTGTGGTTTTTCTAGGGCCGCCAAGAAAATCTACTAAGATAAATACCCCAGATTTGATATCACTCCATTGCGGCTGTTGATAATCTACTTCTGGACAGTTCTCTTTTTCCACTTCTTCCACCAAATTCTCATAGTTATCTTGCTCTTCTTTGTCTCCTCTTTCTATTTCCTGTAAAATATCCTCATCTGAGGCATCAGATTCGCTAACTTTTGTAGTTCTCTTCCTTGCATTTTTTTTGCTTTTTGGACACGCTACTTTTCGTTTTTCACCCTTGCTCATTTTTTTCTCATCGGCTTCTTTAAGTCGTTGTATAACATCAGCTGTTGTTAGAACTTCACCATAACTGGCACATTTCAATCGCGTGTTTGTTTTTTTTGGTTCTCGGTTTGAACTTGACAACTCCGCGTGTAATTGTTTATTTAGTTTAACCAAATTTGTTGAAAATATGTCAATAATTTTTCTTGGTGTTGGTACTGATGCCTGTGTCTCTTCTTGAGGCGACTTTAGTGGAGTGAAATCAAAACAGTTTGGCTTAGAGTTACTGAGATCTAAGGGCAGAGCTTCTTCACCCAGACTTGAATTTTTGGTCTGCCAGTGAAGAATCGTTTGTTGTTGGAGACGGAAGAGTTTCGGAAGCATTAGCTGGTATTTCTCCATTTGCTCGTCCAATCCTCGTTTTTCTATCGATATCTCTTGTGTAAAGTTCCAGTTCTTTGGGATCAAATTCACTTGTTGGAAACTTGTGTGGATTATATGGGTATAAACCTGTCGAAGTAAATCCTGCCTTAATATTTTCCGGTTTCATAGATTCGGCCCATACTTCTCCCAACAATTTAGCAAATTCGTTTTTTGGTAGTCTGCCAGATCCCTTACCTATTTGTTTTTTACCAAATGAAATTAGCTTCTTTTCCCACGCAGTCTTTAATGGACCAAATACAGTTTTATCAAGAGGCTGAAGTTTTTCTGTTAAATGACTGGGGAATTTAACTAGTTCGATTTTATGGTGTAATGCACTTTCTATTATCCTAAGGCTGATATGACTCGTGTGTCCATCAAATAGTAGCAGCTCTTTCTGTTCTGGAACACCTTTGTCTTCTCGAAGTTTGGTAACATGTGGAACAAACATGTCTTTAAACCATTGATGAAATATAGGTTCTTCCATCCATCCATTTTTTGAGCACGAATAAAGTGTTCCCGAATAGGAAGAGTCTGATACCCAGCGGGCCTGAACTGCAACACCTTTGTAGACAATCATTGGTGGTAGGAAACGCCCGTCAGCTGCACAACATGCAAGTACGGTCGTGGAATCCCGACCTGAACCACCTGAAACTCTGCTGAGAGCTTTGCCTCTTTCCCCAATCGCTTTTAATCTGGATGGATCATTAGGAAAGCCTGATTCATCACAGTTGAAAACAAACGATTCCTTATTGTCCCACAACTCACTGTCTTTCAAGACCTTTTTCAGTTGATCATAGAAATTATATATTATATAAGGCTTTCGAGCTTCTTTCCTGTTTTTTTGCAGATGCTCCGGCTTTTTGAAAGATAGATCTGGATGACGAGACATAAAAGAATAATACCAGTCCATTCCTGGAGTATCATTTTTAAGTGGAGTTTTTAAATTGTTTTTCTTAACATATTCTCCTACTAAAGATTGCAATTCTTCTCGGTTACAAGGATAGCCCATTCTGGCTCTTGCTTTTAAACAATTTTTTATTTGCGTCTCTATTTCACTTGGAAATGCTGTACTACGCCCATTTCCAATTCTGTTCAGTGGAACTTTTCTTCCTTTAATCCTATGAAAAATTACAGAGATCGGAACACCATAGGTTTCAGAGGCTTCCCTATAAGTACTGTTCCTATTCATGACATCTGTAACAGCACGTGTTATGTCGTCCGTAGTATAGGTAGGCGGAGGTCTCTTTCTGTTGTATTTCCTGGGCATTTTGCAAACCGCAAATATCAATTACCCTGTAAAAATGGGCCCTTGTAATGTTTACATTTACCCCGTTTTGTCGTTTACATTTACCCACATTTGTTAAAAATATGGGGTAAATGTAAACAAGATTGTGCAATTTTCAGATGTTTAAAAGACGATTTATACAAGAACTAGTCATGTTTTACTTAATTACCTAACAATAATCACTTACCTCAACGCCAAGAGCAATTTTAGCAAAATTATTTATCACTTTACCACTTCGTTCTTCAGAATTTTATGAAGCCTTTAACTAAACCACTTCAACAAACAAACAGGTGGTCGGCCATATTGAAAGCACATGTCCAGTAACGCGAAAGGGGCCACTATTGGTGCCCTCTATCCGAGAATAGCAATAGTAGTTACAGAATACTTTGAATTTGAACCGTTTACATTTTCCCCGAATTTACATTTACCCCACCTGACCCTACGAGAATAACTATCCATTTACCACGTAAATGTTAAATCAGAAAACTTAATAATTTGTTACAATGATCACAATTTTATACCACATTAAGGACATGCGATGTTAACATTTGTGTAGATCTACCAAGTCTGCTGGATGTTATTGTACGACGTTCATCAACGTCATGCGACGGTTCATCGAACCGATCAAAAAATTCATTTTAAAAGGCATTAAATCCTATCAATACGGTCCTTGGCTAATTTGCAGTTAATTGCACATTAAACGAATTTCTTGGAACGTTTATTGTTGCAGAGTTAAACGTACATTGTAGTTTAATGAGTCATTTTCGTGCCATGTGTTTGCTGATTCTGTACATTTTAAGTAAATTTGCTTTATGGTATGGTGTGTTTGATTTCGATTTGTGTTTGCTTTGTGAATGTGTGACGCTATCCTTCAAACCGTCGTAATTTGGGGCTACTTCGAATGGAAACATTTGAAATCACGCGTTTTTTTGAAAAGTATGCTTACTTCCACGAAACTACCATGGTTCTTTTTAAAAGGACCAGTACTATTTATGCTTATTTCGCAACAGTAATGTATTTTAATTAGTCATGTCATTATCAGATCAGTCTATATTCTGATGTCTTATCAGATGCTAATATTGACAGTCGAAAATAACATATTGCCTTGACATTTGAATATTTTTGTCGCTATTACCAACTTTTACTCAATTTAAAAACTTTTACTTGAAACGCATGAACTCACTTATGCTATGTGCAATTAATGGTATGATTCTGTAAAAACTATTTTACATTATGTTATTTTAACATTATGTTACTAACATAGCTCTGTTAGAGCGGGCAAAACATAATGTTATGAAACGCGCATTCTGTAATCACGAATGTTAACTAGACGTTAACATTGTTCCCATTTGACAGGAAATGTAAAATTTCAATAAAATAATGCAGAGCACATGCGCAGTAAGCCCATGTATATGTTTTAGTGCACGTGAACTGAAACCGATGTGACATATGAATAGTGGAAATTCGGAAAATTTAAAAAATGGTTTTAATAAAGTTTCCATTCAAAATAAATTATGCCCTCTTTACTTTCTGTATTCGAGACTTCCAGCATGAACTTGAAAAGAACTTTACAAAACCATTTAAATATTACTATTAATATTTATAACAGAAAAACGTATTATTATTTTGGAGATTATTGGATCAAAACTGATCGGGAAATTGCGGAATCCTATGTGTGCGAATTTTAACTCACAAATTACCAATTAGTTATAATCAAAAATGCTTTTTAAAGTGAGGCTCTAACTGATTTATTAACAACTGTACTAACTCCTTGGAGTACGGAAAGGTTTTCTTAAAATCCATTTCAGTAAGCACTTCAAATGGATTCTGAGTATCACGTAAGTTCCTTCGATGCAGTCGTATTTGATTTCTAAGAATGCTTTTGTCTGTATTAATGATACGAAATTATTAAAAATATGATTACCGTCTTTCATCTTCTTCTATAAGTATAAATTATTATAGGCATTTCGTTTGCCATACTAACGAACTCATAAAACGTATAAATGGTAAAATTAATCAGAAAGAATTACAAAAATTACAAAAATTTAGCTTATAAAATCAAAAATCGACATTGACAGTTCAATGTTAGTTGTTTACATTGAGAGCGAGCGGCGCTGTTAGCTACATACAATGTTATTAACATAATGTTAGTAACAGCGGACCCAATGCGTTTACAGAATTGCAGTTTGCTAACATTCTGTTAAAACTTACATTAACAGAGCGTTAACATTATGTTAAGCCTAACATTTGCTTACAGAATCATACCATTAGTCCTATGAACGCAGCTGAATTCTTTAGCTATACGGTTAACTAGAAACCTACATGTGGATTACAGTCTGGGTTCTGACAATAAAATAAATTTTTGGTCGTAAACATTCCTCGTTTACTAGTTGTAATCAGAAAGTTTTACATTTCTCAGATCGCTTCTCTACAAAGAAATTCCATTTCACTCAAGAAGAAATGTGAAAAATGCAAACTGACGAAAGTATTGTATTTTGCGATGAAACTATAATGTTAAGAAGGATTAATATTGCAATATCTTTGATATACAAAAAATAGGTACATTTTGGGAGTAATGGCCACTCTGCATAAGCATAATGTATAATTTATGATGTCTGAACGTCAAAGGAACTAACTACGTTGATTTACCCCGTATAATTAGAGCAGCCAGCAGCTGAATTTAGTCCACTATTAGAGATAATGGAAGTGTGGTGTATACGTCTAAAAGAAATTACTTTTTCTGGTTTTGTTTTCGCAGAAGTGAAAGAAACTTCCCCTTTGTTGCAACGTTCTAGTTCACATCATCGCAATTTCTGCATGCATGCGCTTTTCTAACGACCTCTTCCACTGTTATATTTGTTTTTAATTACTGCATAGTTTGCTCTATTGCCATTGAAATATGTTTAATTAGCGAAGGTTATGCAACTTCGCGTTACCACGAAACTTGGTTAGCTTCTCGTAGCTAAAAAGTTTTTATCATAAGTGAATATGCATCTTTAAAATAGTGCATTTTGGTTTTGTAGCCTTTGCTAATTGACTTTCTCAACGAAAGGTAGATTAACGTAAGAATATGGTACAAAGTCGGAATGCAAGTACTCCACCAGGCATTGAATTAAAGAACGAAATTCAGACATTTTGTGGTATGTGATATGTGCCCAGAGGGAACTGTACTGATGGATGTAATACGAGTAGATCCTCAGTACAAAGGAAATAATATTTTCCAAAAGTACCTACTAATTTCCTTGATTTGCTGTAAAACATGGTTAGTCATTGCGCATCTTTTGGGATCCACTGATAGTGTTCATTGTGACGTCAGTAAGTGGAACTGCAGTGTTTTGCAGCAAACTAAAATTTCTGAAATTGCCTCTATCGGTGGAAGATTAATTTGCTGTCAAAAATCTGCAAGATTTTTCGATTGTGTATCTGTTTTGCGAAATTCCACTCGAAAGGGGTCCTGCACATGGACATGTTTTATTTCAACCTTGCGCGTAGGTACGTAGGTGCTCGGGAAAATAAGAACTGTATTTTTGTTTGGAGTTCAGGCAAAACATTCAATCAAATTTTTTATCGTCGCCGTGGAATAAAAAGTCCTTTCACGGCGACTCTGCAGCTCTTTCCTGACTATAAACAGCAACCCCCCACGAATTACCTACTTACATATTTCTTGGAATAACGTTTCAATTTTTGTCTGCAGTGGTCTCCTAACCCTTTACATTTCAACTTTCTGCCTGTTTTCGTAAGCACCAGTATACAAGGGGTGGTAAACAAACTGGTGGAATGGAGATTAATTAGGTTGGGCTTGTGCACAAATTACTAATGTGTAACAGCACCAATACCAAGTAGCAACTCGTTCGAGTTGTTAATCTACGAGTTATCTTCCAGCAACTGGGACAATCAGTAAGAAAATGTCAAACACGCAGAAAACTGAATTCCGCGCCTTCATCAAGTTCCTTAAAAAGCAAGAAAAACCCCCTGAAATCATTCTGGAAGGGATGTCAGATGTTTACGGGGACTCTTCTCGTGAGATAACCATCGTTTATAAGTGGCACAATCTTTTCAAGCAAGGCAGAGATTCCATTGGGCGTCCTGTTAAAGCAACATTGGTGGAAATCCTGGATAAACTGGAAAAATGAGTTTTGGAAGTCGCTCATCTGAAAAAGAAGCCGCTTGGTATTCAAATATGTATAATTTTCCGCAATGTATAGGTATGTAGGTATTGTTTCTGCAGTTATTGTTTCTGGTAATTTGGGCAGGAACCAATCGAACACCATAAAAATGTATTCGTATTATGTATCTTCATTTGTTTACTCTCCTTTTTAAACAAACCTTACATGCTCTAATTTAGAACTTCCACTGAGTCTAGATAAATACATAAGGTCTGGCGCCTTATCATTCTTCAGAGACAAATTTTGTAGTGCCTTGTCAAAAGCATTTGTGATACGACAGTTCAGATGTATGCCAAGAAACACGATATTACTGCGGTTTTTAAACCTCAATCATAAAGTGATGTTCTTGAGGAGAGTAAGGGGGCATAAAATAACTTAAGTGGTTGTAAAAGATAATCATAAAAACATGATTACTTTGGTCTAGAAGAGCGGACGGCATGTGGATTGTAAAGAGGCTCCTTGTTTCTGATGAAGTACACAGAGTTTAAAGTGCTTGCTTGTTCCTGGCAAGAAAAACGGGGTACGCGAGAGATAACAGGATACATGTGTATGTGGCGCATAACGACTTACTTGTTGGAAATGGATGCTTTTAATAAGTTTAAAGTTTAATTTTATTGCTCTTTAACTGGTCTAGGAATACTTAGTTCGACCAGAAGCAAACATTCTCGAATTTTATGGCGATGTAATTTATAATTTCGAATTCATTGATGCTTCTGGTGGTAAGCAATAATTAAAAATGGAATTATTAATTTAATTCGTTTGAATTTTAAATGACATTGTTTGTCGAATGGTAAATTTATGATCAACGTACAACTATTAAACATCTATCTATTCTTCCAAAATACATTGTTAAGGATGGATAAGATTTTATCGCTCTTTAGAAAATATACAATACTGTCTGAAGTGAGAATTGGCAATTCAATTTAAGAAATATGGACAATAAAACTGAGTTTTCTGAAACAGTCGGCTCTTTTGAACTTTTATAAATTATCTCATTATTAAACCTTTCTTTTCATTCCTTCGTTCTTTCTTTACCTTTCAGCGCGTCAATTATATAAAAATAAGCATAACTTGTTATTGACTCCTAAAATGAAACTCCTTAGAATTTGCGATTCGCCCAATAATAAAACGATGAGGAAAATATTTAGGCATTATATATTTTTCCGATGTCAATGGTCATTTTGAGCTTGTTGGGGAAATGCGTTGCGATCATAAGGTCTGATAATCCATTTACTTGTATTCCATGTACCTATTCCTTACGTATTCTCATGTATTCCTTGCGTATTCACCAGAAATTACATCCATAACTCCCGTGGCAAGATTTTGTTCTGAATTTAACTTATGCCTTATACTTGGGGAAAACCTAACTCTTTCTACACATTTATCTATTAGAGCCCAACCAATTAAGTAATTCAAAATGCATTACCATAGTTGGGTTATGCTCCCACACTTTTCTTTATTTCCGATTTTGCATTTTGTTACGCTTATTCCCTTCTGATTTCACCCTACAATCGTCAGGCGAGAACAACCTGCAAATCTTGCAGCTTTTGCAATCCTATCCTGCCTAGCCGGAGCCGCAGGCTCCAGAGCATGACCAAGGCCAACTACTCTACGCGCAAGTCTGCTTGGGATCGGTAAAAACAAAAATTCATACACACTAGCAAGGGTGACTGACTTTAGAGAATAAAAATAAAGTATCTGCATGTTTTATAGGTGGCAGAATAAGATGGTAAAATCAGAGACGGATAAGGTTAACATTAATAAGCTCTCAGGTTAAACTGCGTGAGTAGAAGCTATAAATAATGCATTTTGTAAGTGAATCTGAAATATGCAGCCGTTTCCTGAAAAGGTCGCCCATCTTTGTTATTCTGAAGGTTGTTCCAGGAATTTTTGTCCAGATTTATGCGTAATTTATATGTTTCAGCCATTACTCTTAGGTACAACACTGTCAAAATCCTGGATCATTATAGAAAACTTTCTTTCCCATGATAATTGAAACCTTGCAGTATTTTTAACGTACGTACTTGCAATTTTACTCAAAGTGATTGTAGGTAGGTAATTATTACCTTTTATTATCGGAATTAAGATTTGATATGTTGTGGCAGTCATAATTCAAGCAACATTAGATATCCCATACATTTTTTATTACTTTGATAAAATTAAAATTTCCTGCCCGTCAGTAAAGATTAATAAAACTGTTATCCTAAAATACCAGTATTTTATTAAAATTCTTTTGCCTTGTGTGTGTCTGGAATTTTGAGAATTTGGTGCTATATTTTCCTCCTCTTGCCTGTACTTTATGTTACATGAAAGTACTATTGTGTTTAACGCGATTCCTAAAGTCGTCAGCATAATCTTTGGTGAATGACACTTAAGTGTTTTATGTTTCATTTGTCAAGCAATATTTTTGAAACTTATTTGCACTGCCATTCAATAAAACGATGATATTATCTAGAGATTAATTTAAACCTTTGGTTCGTTTAAATATTAAATTAATGCCCAAATAGGTATGTATGTGGAAATGTTTGTTAGCAGGCAGTAAAGCTTCAAAGCAAGTTATCATTAGTAACCGCCGAAAGTGGCCCAGATTTTAACCCTTGTGCGTTTGGGATGTCTCCGCATACGCAAAACGCGATAGCGTGTTAAATAATTATTCATAAAACACCTGCGCCGATTTATAATAACTGCATTCCTGTTGTGGCATTCTCTCACATTTGCGACACTGGACGGTCTCACTCTGATTGAAGCTTACTCAGACTGAGCGATCTAGCGCCTGCCGGCCAGGCGCTCGGCTCTCACGCGTGACGTATGTGGCAAATGCAACACAATCTTTTCGGTGAATATCATATACCCATACTAGGATACTAATAACATTTTCAATGTTAAAAGCGTATGTGTTCTGATTTAGAACTGTTTAGTTCTTCGTCATAAATAATTGAATTAACAAGTAACACCATTAAAGACATTTCCATTTATGTTGTGCCGATGCAAACTGGAAAAATTTTAGCGTCCCATAAATAATGAAGAGCGCTCTTTACTTTAATGAATGTTTTCTTGTTACTAACTGCAATTAGAAATTTCCTAGATAGGAAATTAAAGCACTGCCACCTGAGACTTGTGCAGGCCAATAATTTATATGTAAATATGTATGTATGTATATTGGAGATATTGTCTAAGATGAATCTGCAGTCCATTTTTCTGAAAACGAAAGACCAGCTGAAAATGCAATCAATTGGAGGACGTGCACAGAGAAAGTTATTTGGTTTATTTCAAAATAAAAAGATTTTTGGGTACCAACGTATATTTTTATAGAATTTTACATAAAATTGTTTTCGGACGAATGTCCTAGTCAATACGTTGATCAAGCTTGTTTGCGAACATATTTTATGTGTTGTGTTGTTCAACTGTATGTGAAATTACAGTAAAGCAGTAGAGAGAATCAAATATAAAATATACGTTTTACTTTCGCTTTACCTTTCGGTCTCCGATATTTTTTGAATTGATATAACTCATACTGTGAGTTGATGTTGAAGTTTCAGGGTTATCTGTTTTGAGAACGGTTCGCTGACGCTTTTTTAGATCATAAAGATGGGCAGGTCCAATGATATTGGTGTACAACAGACAATTGCACCTTAGGTCCAGGTTCGGTGGCCTGACTAGGGCTGAAGCCTGGTGTCCTAAAAGCTAAATGTTGTGTTGACCAAGTGAATTTTTAATCTAGAGTGACACCCATATATTTTGCCTTGTTGGGGGTTGTTGGCATGAACTGCTAATGATAAAGGAAGTTTTCGCCTACTGAAGAACACAACTTAGTTTGTTCCACATTGACCACGTTTCCATTCATCCAGTCGACAAATTGATCAAGGTTTGTCTGAAGTGGAGTAACTGTTCTGTGAAGCCAAAGATGTAGGTACCGTTGGCGCCTGAGTTGGTGCACATGTATATATTATACAGCATTGGACCGACGACTGAGCCTTGAGGAACTCTCATTTTAACTGCCTTTAAGGCGGATACATAGTCTTTACTATGTGGCCGAAGGTTCGACTATTCAAGAAAGAGCGGACAGTGTTACAGACCCGTTAATGAACCTATATTAACCAACATGTGGATTGTGCCCTTATGCCCGCAAAAATAAAATAACAATTAATTAGGAAAATTGAAATTTTTGAAATTAAACGACCTGGATTAGGATGCCGTTTTCAAAAGTACAAATTTGAGGTGGAGAAACCAGGAAAAACGATTTGACTCGTCTAAGTGTTATACATGTCGTCGGCATAAAGCAATTTTAGGAAAATAGTCATTTTCCATTGCAATTGCTATTTGCCATGGCACTTAGCGAATGCCTAGGCAAATGACACATATACCATTTTACATTTGGGTAATAAATTGAAATACTGACACGACTTGACTTGATGGGAGCTGACCTGACGTGACCTCACCGGACCTGACCGATTCAAATGCGAAATCCCGAAGCAGATAGCCAAATTTCCTTAATTTTTTACCATCTTGCTATTTGCCATGGTAGTACCTCAGGTAGTACTATATTCGTAGGTAATATAACAAGTGCTATGATTATCATCGATGATATCTACGAGCTGAAACCGAACTGGAGATTCAACGAGTCCGAAGGACGAGTTGAATGTCCTGTTTCGGTTTCACGAGTGATATCCTCGATAATTAATCATAGCACGAGTTATATTTGGCAAGAGAATATAATGAATAAGAAACATTTAAAGAATTAAACTTAATTTACATTTGAAATATGACACATCATATCAACTGTCAGATTTGACAAATAAAATTTATTTAACACATTGACTGCCATGAGGTGTATCGCGCGTACCTCACCTTGATGGTCTATTACGCCGCGAGGCATATAGGCTGTGCTACGAGCGTCGACTTGCTTTCTGGGAGCGTGGATAGCCGCTGGTGCCACACTCGCAGTATGTGTATATGGAACTTATACCGTGTGTCCCGGGAATTCTGAAGCATCCTGTTTAACATGGGAAATTTGAAAATTGCGGTTTCTATGTCCCAAAAGTGTTTTAAGGATATTCCGAGTATCAGGACACATACAGTGTGGACCAGAGAACGTTTTTGTGCAATAATTTTCAAAGTTTGACAAAAAATATCAATAATATTTCAAAAAATATATTGCGTGGGAATCAACTTAGTTTAAATACCACTGTAAAGAGAACAACAGATGTGTTCCAATGGTTGAGTGAGTTTAAGCGCTGCATTTCTGACGTTGCATCTAGCAGATGGTGGTTCAAATTCAATTGCGTGGCGGTTGCAATTTTTTTACTTGTATTGTAATTTTGAACGAACGACGATTGATTTCTATCAGTAAAGATACCTAATTAAACGTTTTATAATTTTTAATTAAACTGGAAATGGACTTATTAGAAAATTATTCACATTATTAAAAGGCTGTAGCATTGGAACGATACCTTGTGTTTGTGCTTTGTGTTCGATTCTTAAAGGAATAATTATTTGCAAATAATGGAGAATTTACGGAGGGAATTTTTACTTGGAAGTACTTACCGATACCTAGCGAATCAGCGAATGTGCGTCGGGAATATTACAATAGGCTGGGCAAAATGGTGCAAAATGGAGTAATGGAGAGCTGTTTGAGCACTTGCAAACCATCCCAATCGATCCTTTTCAGGACCGCCACAAATATTTATTCGAGGGTTGATTTCAGACACGATGATTGCCTAGTAGCTGTTATCAATGCCCGCAAATAAATGCAGTTATTGTTGCAAATTAAAATGAACAAAGTTTTAAAACCTTTAAGTAAATAAATAACTAATTTTCTGTTCCAATGTTACAGCCTTTTAATAATGCGAATAATTTTCTGATAGGTTAATTTCCAGTTTAATTAAAAATTATAAAACGTTTAATTATGCATCTTTACTGATAGAAATCAATCGCCGTCCATTCAAAATAACAATAACAATAAAAAAACTGCAACCGCCGCGCAGTTTGATTTGAACCACCACCCGCTAGATGCAATATCACAGGTGCAGCGATTAAACTCACTCAACCATTGCGACGCGGCTGTAGTTGTCTTTATTACAGTAGTATTTAAACTAAGTTGGTTCCCACGCGTTATATTTTTGGAAATATTATTAATACTTTTTGTTAAACTTTGAAAATGATTGTACAAAAACGTTCTCTAGTGCACATTGGATGTGTCCTGATACTCGGAATATTCTTAAAACACTTTGGGGACATACAAATCGCAATTTTCAAATTTCCCATGTTAAACAGGATGCTTCAGAATTCCCGGGACACACGGTATAGGGCCGGCGCGGCGGATCCAAAACTGCTTTTGGCCCAGGAATTTTGTTCTTGTGTATAATGAAACAGGTACAAATTTAGAAAAAGTCTCTGTCGATGCATCATAGCATTTATTATCAACAGAAAAGTAAAATAATAAGTTTTTAGTAACTAAAATATAAATATTCTTTGATCAGACAATAAGTTAGAAGCCTGCATGGTGTGAATGTGCACAGCAATCCGCAGACCGGTTTCGTCCTATTGGGACTCTTCAGTACGGCGCCGCTATGCACAAACACACCCTGCCCAACGATCTCCCTATGAATAACTGCGATAGTCATCCATAAGGGAGAGCCAAAATCACGCCATCTAGAACGTAAATTGTTGAACAGCTGCCGACTAATACACCCGCTCAAACAACTACACCTCGAGCAAATACTCCGCCAGGCATTGAATTATAGAACGGGCCTACGTCGGCAGAATGTACATTAGGATGCACACAAGAGGCCTACCCCAGCAAAGCTGGCCTTGAAAGCCTCCATACGTGCCCCATCGTACCACAGTGAACCAGGTTCACTATTCAAGCTAGAAGCCTGCATGGTGTGAATGTGCACAGCAATCCGCAGACCGGTTTCGTCCTATTGGGACTCTTCAGTACGGCGCCGCTATGCACAAACACACCCTGCCCAACGATCTCCCTATGAGTAACTGCGATAGTCATCCATAAGGGAGAGCCAAAATCACGCCATCTAGAACGTAAATTGTTGAACAGCTGCCGACTAATACACCCGCTCAAACAACTACACCTCGAGCAAATACTCCGTCAGGCATTGAATTATAGACGTAGGCCCGTTCTATAATTCAATGCCTGGCGGAGTATTTGCTCGAGGTGTAGTTGTTTGAGCGGGTGTATTAGTCGGCAGCTGTTCAACAATTTACGTTCTAGATGGCGTGATTTTGGCTCTCCCTTATGGATGACTATCGCAGTTATTCATAGGGAGATCGTTGGGCAGGGTGTGTTTGTGCATAGCGGCGCCGTACTGAAGAGTCCCAATAGGACGAAACCGGTCTGCGGATTGCTGTGCACATTCACACCATGCAGGCTTCTAGCTTGAATAGTGAACCTGGTTCACTGTGGTACGATGGGGCACGTATGGAGGCTTTCAAGGCCAGCTTTGCTGGGGTAGGCCTCTTGTGTGCATCCTAATGTACATTCTGCCGACGTAGGCCCGTTCTATAATTCAATGCCTGGCGGAGTATTTGCTCGAGGTGTAGTTGTTTGAGCGGGTGTATTAGTCGGCAGCTGTTCAGACAATAAGTATTATTTTATTTGACTTTTTCGTCTGGTGTCTAACAAAAAACATTCGAAGCAAAAATTGTGCTTACATGTGGTGCACCCTCAAATTGAACAGATGTTCAATTTTGCGCAGTTTTACGACCAATTTCTGATAAAAATTTTGCAGGTTTGTGCACGTTAGTATGGCACAACAAGTGTGCCTAGCGGCTTACTCATGTCAAAAAAATGGGACTAGGCTGGGTGTCACAAATGTTGTGCCACAAATAAAAATCAAAATTTTTGAATATTTTATAAACATACTCATTCACATAAACTTTGTTATGCCTACAAAATCCTATACAAATGCAAATTTGATGAAACAGAGCAACGGCCCCATTGGCCCATTTTTGGAATAACACGGGCGGCAGTTAACGTGTTAATATTTTCTGATGGTCTGAATAATATCCTATTCCTAACAACGGACCAAAATAAGGTGATGGATTTTTTGTTTTTTACTATCACTTATAATAGCCCAAGGGTCTTGATAATTCGAAATAACTTGATACATTTTCGAAAGCGGGTCGCTCGGCAACATCCCGACGCCGAAGGCGGAAGTATGTTGCCACAGAGAAACCCGCTTGAGGAAATTTATCAAGTTATTTCGAGTTATCAAGACTCGAGGGCTATTCGGTAAGAAAATTTTTTGCCCAAAAAGAACAATTTGTTAAAAAGAAATTAAAATTTAAAAGAACAATCTTGGAAATGACATTTTGTGCAAAAAATTCGACAGCAGTGCAAAATAGACATTTTTCCGTTGCTACAGTAATCCAGATGACATAAGTGAAAATAGCCCATAAGCACTCTTCAGTTAAATGTTCTCCTGATTGGCTGTCTTTGAACACGTGACTGTAGATACACAAATTCTATTGGATTATTGTATAGGTAAAAAATTTTCGCTGTGATAGCTATGTAACCAAGCAAATTTTTAATTTCTATTGGTGCAAATCGCGTCAAGTGACTTATGAATTATATTCTCAGTATTTTACGATCCGCCATTATTTGGCAAAAGTAATTTTGTCTTTGCATGGGAAGTCTCTCGTGAACTTCTCTTTTTTGGCTGGAAACTTACAAGTGCTCCTTCACTAAAATTGGCAAAATTATTTATGTTGACGCGTGGGTCGTCCAAGAAAGTTTTAAAGCGTAACCGCTTGTATAAACTACTCAAGCATGTTTTGGGAAGATGTGAAGTATGATCTGTTTTAGCTTCTGATACGCGTGTTTATAAATAAGCAACAGAGCACACGCTGCCTGTAAGTAATTAACGAACGGATTTAGCCAGAGTATTTGGAAAATGTTTACGTATGCAAAAAATGCGGTTGCATATCAAATTTTAACCGACGTCTGCGAAGTTCGCATGTGCAGAGGTGTAGGGTAGCAGAAACTGTGAACAATTTTTTTGACGAAATTAACGCGAGGACAGTTTTATGAGATGGGAATTAATTTGTTAATGAGGCTCTTGGAACCTGCATATTTCTTCTTAATTAACAGATGCTCCGACTTTCAGCCGCTATTTCTAAGGTGTTGCGTATGCTTAACCGAAGTAATTGCCAAAGCTCCTACATAAAGTACAATTTTTAATGGACAGTACACAACATCTAAGAATATTTCCAAAAAAAGGAGGCGTATATGTTCAAATTGGGTGGCGGTGCCAATGATCGCACGCTACCACCCAAGTCCAAATTTATTTAAGTAATTTGTCTCTTAATATAGCATAATCTTTATTTTGAGATATATTGAATCGAGTTTCGTTTTCCTTAAAAGTAAACTTATTCTTGAATAAAGAAATATTCACATCATCTTTGACTATGACCATTAGTTCCAACAGCTATTTTGCTTAGTTTGAAAATACTTTTGTGTCTACTCTCTTCCAGATTTTAAAGTTGAGTTTTTTGATACCTTCTCTCTACCTCCCTACCCTTTCGAACCCTGTGCCCATTACTTTTTTCGTATACTTTCATTAATTGGAATGAAACCAATAATTAGGATCCGAATTCATATCGTCCGAGGGTTAATCATCTAATAATTTATTGTACACCAAGTTCAGAATTCAAAAAATTCAAATGAGTTCAATTAAATTCATCGGAATTCAAATAAATTCATGATTCTGCAAGGAATTCAAAAACAAGAAAGGAATTCATAGGAATTCATAGGAGCTTGCTTCATTCGTATGAATTCTGAAGGATTAAAAAGTGGTAAGAATCCTTTACAAATTATAAAAAGGAAAGGAAAAAAAGAAAAAGTACTTGTACGTGAGATTTTACAACGCAAATTATATTCTTTATTCTTATATAAAAATTCGAACACCAAAATACGAATTCCAAAACAAACAAAATTTAAATTCTAAAACAATTATTAACAAATAAAATATATATTCTAAAAAATAAATAATCAAACATAATGACTGAATAAAATAGTTTTTAACAAAAATTTCTGCTACCTATTTCCCTGCAACTCGTTGTAACCTATCGCTACTCTGGCGAAAATTTGAATTCTGAAGTAACCAACAATATGTGCTTTTTTTAACAGATATATTTTTATTGCCATCATTCACCATCACTACAGAAGAATCTTCAGGAAGATCGTCGGGTACTTCACCTGACTTATAATTTTCACTGCTTTCTGCTTCTCCTTCAGCTTTTCCATATTCTTCATCCTCAGTATCGTTTTCTGAGCAACTTGAACTATCAATAAATGTCCTATTTAGATTAGGCTCCTCAAATGTTACTTTGTCTATTTTTGGTAAGTAATCTTCTTCTTTTACACGAATTTTCAGTTCCTTGAATATTTTACCGACATTATTTTTTGCCTCCTCAATTGCCTTTAAAATTTCCTCATCTGTGGGCAATACTGTTGTTGTTGTATTGTGTTCAATATTCTTTTTAGAAGGAAATTTAAAATCACGCATCTCTACTTTTGAAAATATTTCTGTTTGCAGTTGTAATCGTTTAAGTCTATGGAGAATCTCCAATATACTAAAATTCACCATAGTGCAGTTTGTCGTAGTCATAGATCTTGCGGTACGAAAGAATTGTTCACAAGTCTGACTGCTATAAAGTACTGGAAGAAAATATTGTGCATTACCACTTTCTCTCAATTTTTTTATTAAATTTACAATTGCGTGTGCATTAATTTCTATGCATAAGTAGGCATTACTCGTTATGAATTGTTCCATCTTATAATTTTTGGAACGCTTTATAAAAGACTTCCATACTCTAAAAAAAAATAATGAAGTCCACATTTTCACAATTCTATCAGCTGGATTTATGTCTTTCTCATTATATGCAAGCACGCAATTACTTATCATTTCTAAGTAATATGCTGTACAATTTGCTTTTCGTTGCTTTAGAAAATCTACAACATTGGGCGTAATAATTTTTTCCACACTTTTGTAATTCATTTTGTCTGCAATGTTTAAATCAGTTTTACATAGCAAATGGCGTGATTTCGGCAATTCTTCTATTAAATTGTGTAAATCCAAAACCGTGATTTCATGACTTCCTAAAAGCAGCTTTTGTTCCTTTTTAGTTTTAGAGAATTCCACAGTTTTTAGGAGGCGATTTCTAAGTTTGGTTGCAATGTGTATTGTATCTTGGACACATACACCGGCATCAATTTGAAGTGGACAAGCATAATATTTGCAGAAAATTTGTGGGCTTTTTATTGTTCCCAGTTTCATCTTATAACGCATTGCTTTCAGTAGTCTAGTATCCCCGTCACTGGACATTCCCAAAATAATAATGCCGTATTTTGAAGCTTCTTTTGAAAGAAAATTCCATCTACACAGAACATCTTTTGCGGTGAATTTGTTGTCTGTACCGTATAAACAAAGGCAAAACGGTGCCGCATTTTCGTTTAATGGTTGTATCATAATCACGTATATCAGTCGCGAGCCTTTTTGAGTTTCAAAATAACTTTTCATAGTTGGTCCATCTGTTGCTGGATAATACTGAGTTTTAGGAAATCCGTTTTCACATAAAGGCAAAACAAACCCAACTACTTGGTTAGTGGTTGGATCATATTGTATTCTTCCTGTCACACCTGTAGCATCCTCACTCATCCAGACAAAACGAGGTAATTTATGTTTGGATAAATACTCGCTCAAATTTTGAAGGTAAACGTGTCCCTCTATTACATAATTCCCATTTTCCTGAATAGATCTTAGTACAGTTGACACAGAGGGAAGTGGCAAATTTGCACATAAAGTATTGTAGGTTGATCTTCCACCCACAATAAACAAATACGTGGAAAAGAGTTTTAAAGAATTGTCAAAACGATGTTTAACAGAAGTTGCCCTTTTACCTGCAGATTCAACTAATAACTTCATAAACATCGAATGCGAGATTAAAACTGATGCGGAACTTGGTCCATGACCAGACTCACTCTTATTCTCTAAACATCTAACAAGACACTTCCGCAGCATAGAATTCTCTTTTAAAAGTATTTCCATTTTATCCAAGATTATTACAAAAGAATCTAGTTTTTGATATTTTGTGGCTTCTTTTTCCAACAGTCTTTTCTTTCTTTGGCCTCTTGAGTATTTAGGATCACTCCATTTGTTATTACTTGTTACTTTTTTGAAATTGTTTTGTAGAGCAAAATGTTTTTTGCACTGAACTGCTCTACTTAGCCCAGTACAATTTCTTCTTCCCCCGATGTCGGGCTCGATGTATATTTAACTAGCGGCTCGTCGTCAGAAGAAATATTATGTAAGCTGCTTTCGCCGTCGATGTCTTTCATTAGCCGCTCATCGTTGGAAGAAATCTCTTGACTGCCGTCATCGTCGAGTTCTTCTTTGGTTGGAACCGGGGTTGGAACACTCTGAGTAGATTGTTCATACAACTTTTTAGCATCAGGTTTTTTAATTATTATATGCTGCAAAATAGACACTTGCTTTTTACAATCCACGCCAGTTCTGACTACACCAGTGTGAGACGTGGGGTTCAACACCATTGAGCTGTTATTATTCGTTGATTTAGTTGTATGAGTTTTTGTGTGTCTTACAAGATTTGAGATTACCCAGCGATCTCCATTTTTCAGTGGTGAGTTTACTATAGTAATGAAGTTATCATTCTGGCATAAAATACATTTGACTTTTGCTCCTTCTTTGGTAAGTATAATATGTGATCTCCTAAGATTGCTTAGCTCTTCCAGTTGTATAGTCGTGAACTCTGAAGGCTGCTCTGAATTTTCCTCCGGATTTTCTATACACTTCTTTTTCCTTGCGTTCTTTTGTGATCGACAATTCTGAATCCAAACTTTGATTTGATTTAAAATTCTGTCTTTCTCGCGCAATTCGCATTCGAATAATATATTGGATTTGGGCTTTTTGTCAGTTTTATTCACAGAAATTCCAATTTGTTTTCTTTTGGTTCCGACAGTTATTTTGCTATTCTGACTTTTCAACAGGTACTCTTTCATTAAAAAAATCAACTTTCCATGACCAGGTAATATCCTAAAATGTTCTTTGTTGTTGTGGTAAGCTCCATAGAAATCTGGCATATTTGAATTTTTATCTATCACCAAGTGCATATCGGTTCTCGCAAATCTTTCCATTTCCTTTATATCCTCATCATTTATTTGTTTCACAACAACTGCTGTATCATACCCGCAAAGTTTCATTATATTTACTACGTATTTTGGGAAAGGACAATTTAAATGCGACTGAATCTCTTCCCAAAAAGAAAGATCGGAAGAAAGATATTTCTCTGGATGTTTATTGCTAGTTCGAGATGGTGAGACAGATCGGTCAGAGCCATATTCTACAGATTCCGAGACAGTTTCCTAAAAAAAGCGAAAAAAAACTTTCCATGATTTTTTATATGCCACCTGCAAATCTTATCTTTTTCTTAGATACACTGATACAAGAGACTTTTCTTTTCTTTTCTTTTCTTTATTACAAATAAACTCTAAATTAATGGTTATCTACTTACCATTACATTTGCGGCATCCATTGCACATGAATTTCAAATCGAAGTACCACAAATAACACAATAAACATCCCCAATCGACCCCAATAATAACAACGGGTATAAAAGTTTTTTTAGGTTAGAAGAACAATGATAAAATTGGCGCGAAACCGGTTAAAGAATTCATGACTTCACGAGGAATCCGCGAAGAATTCAGGGAGATTTCACAGAATTCAAGTAAGTTCACGGGGGAATTCAACGTCTTTATGAATTAATTGAATTAATGCGAATTCATTTGAGTTGAATTCGGACTTCTTGCAAAACGTACACCTGAATTCAGGAATGATTAACCCCCCAATATCGTCTATCATTTCCAATTCCTTATTTGTCCATTTAGTCACTTAGATCTGCTTGGATGGTTTATAGGACTCCTATCTTCCAATTTCAGACCACAAACCATTTGTCTTTTGCCGTTTTTATCTCCCATCTATGATCCTCTCATCTCCGAGACTGCTAGGTCTCCTCCTTTGTGGAGGTAAAAATTTTTTTACTGTGTATGAGACAATACCTCCTATTAACATTATGTAGGATGTTTGAAATTGCTACAAACCTATACAAAATTCAATAAATTTTAATTGTCGCCTAGATCATAATAATATTCATTAAACTTGTGATAAAAATTTCGCAAATTACTAAATTATCGTTTAACTGCATATACGCATTTCTGGTTTATTGTTGAAGTTCACTTTTGGACTGCTGTAATATGTAA
Organism: Xestobium rufovillosum; assembly: GCA_963966045.1. Lineage (NCBI taxonomy): Eukaryota > Metazoa > Arthropoda > Insecta > Coleoptera > Ptinidae > Xestobium > Xestobium rufovillosum. The sequence continues at coordinate 19,325,596 of OZ014494.1, forward strand.
CGGAATTTACTTCAAAAAGTTTAGTTTTCCTCTGAATAATACTTGTAAAACCTCCAACATTGAGAAACCCAAGTCTTAAACTAACTAGGTACTTACTAAAGCAGAATAGATGCAGTAGTAATGCAAGGAGACGTAGGGTGAACAATGTTTCTTTGTTCTCTATACCTTCCTCGAGCAAGATAAACCCAACATCCCAAGGTAATGTAACTGTTACATTTACGAGTAGATTGCGAAACTGACAAGGGAAATGCTTTAAATGCCTGCTATTTAAAATGAGAGCTACCCCATATATTTTGATTAATCTTGCCCAGATATTTTGTAAGCACATAGAGGTTGCATTGACGGCGCAAAATAGACCAGGAAGCTCTCTGGCTTCGATTCCTTCATCAGATGCAGGTCATCTCGTTAATTTTATCTTTTAGATAGTGAGTAGTGAGACGGGCTTAGCGCAACATTCTCTGGTACGTTGGTTATAGATGAATCGGCGAAATTAATTGAACAGCATTCGCCACAGAACAGTTCCATGGCATTCTTTTTCATGATGTTGCAGCAGTGCCGGATTAAGGAATTTGCCGCTTTACGCACACTAAAATTGCCACCGCTAAACGAAAAGAGGAAAACTGAAACTTACCTTGTCATAATATTGTTCCACCGTGATTTTTCGATGCAAAAAATTACGCATTTATTTAGTTTTGGCTTGGCGTTGATTGATGCGCAAGTGCAGCTAGATATGGCAATATTTACCTTGCCCGAGTGTGATTTTGTATTATATTCTTCATATGATAGCTCATTTTTGATTGTTATTGTACCCTTTCACCCTGAATTTGCAAAAGCTTTAATCACCACAATTACCGAAAATTATTTTAAAAATATGATTCATACATTGTGTGTGCAGAAGTGACTTCTAAAGAGTGATGTAGGTGTATAATTTCAATAAAATTTTTATATGTATGGAAGGAAGTTCTTTATTTTAAGCAATAACAAGTTTAACAAAACATTTTAAGTTTAAGTTTTGCTACGGAACGGCTGTTCGCTTTAGTTTGGGTTGTACCTGTGCCAACCCTTTAATTCAAAGATAAATTACTAAATGAAACTAATATTACCGTACAGAGACTTGCCTTTTAGTAAATAATCTTCAGCCACAAAATGTAGAGAACACACTCGCACGCTATTTGTTACTCTTTTCCCCATCAACAACGCTTTTATCCCAGGCTTTCTTTCTGTCTAAACTGTCAAAAGTTCCTAATTTATTAACAATTTTAACAGTTCCACTGCCGACTGCCTTGCCTTGGGAAATAATGGAATTGCAGGTCAGGGTTCTTTCCCTTTCTGGAACTCTTTGGTTCACAATTTACATAAAAGATTTGAACTTCGAATTAAATGATGCAAAACACCATTTAACCTTAAAGGAAACGTCTGACGCTCTGACGTTTGCAAGTAAGCAGTACTCGCTTTGTAGGTTACAAATCTGACCTGCAGATGGCGATAGACATATTTGGATTCGCGAATTCTAATTTAGATATGTCACTCGTATCTTATAACCCATGATATTTTTTGTTTAGTACCACTATGAACACTATGTATTTAGTACTAGGTGAACTTGAACAAGAATGAATCATCAAATAAAATCATTACAGATCGCATCGTAACAAGCTACCACCAAACCATTTAGGTACTTAAATACATAAGATTTAAAATATTCCAGTTGTAGATTGCTGAAATCTTCTGAACTCAGATATAGTTAATACACATACACCTGAAGCGGAGAGTCTAGAAAATAGCTGATCGAACCTTGCACCTTGAAGACAAAGCCTGCGGAACCCGCCTCAAGAATAACTGACAAAAAAATTCCCCGGAAGAGTTCTGCAACAACCGGTGGAATTCCAAACGGAAGAATTAAACTCCTTTTCTGAGAGATTGCCAAGAAATAGGATGATCTGCGAAAAATGTAACTGAATTTGACTGGTTTATGTTAGATGAACTACCTGCAGCACCCAAAACATCTGCGAGTTTTCAAGAAACGGCTTCCATAATTCGAGCTCTCAAAAGCAAAAAAACAACTGGACTTAATCAAATTACAAACACAGAAATCGGGAAACTCCCAAAGACATGTTTTGTCAAGCTTCTGAACATATTGAATGCGATTGAATGCTTATTGAGATATGTCGCTTCCCGACAAAATAGGCAGATATAGATTCTCACTGGTTTGCCCAAAGTTCTCGAACGCATCTTCCTCGCCCGCTTACACGAAAATTTACGAGAACGGGAATTAATACCGCTGTCGTCTACTTGATGATGCAAAAGGCTTTGATTTTGTTTGACGTGAAAATTCCTGCTACAGAAATCCAGATGAACAACGTCAAAACCACATGTGACTTCCTAATAAATCGGTTCTTCCTAGTCAAAGTCGATGATATAAGTTATCCAGCGGGCGACTCGTCCAAGCAGGGGTTCAAGGGGATGAGGTACAAACTAGATGTAAATGGTGCCAGATAGAAAAAGATGGAAGGATGTAAGGGAGATGTATGGTCCACAGTGGGCAAATTTGCTTGATGGAGCAGTCTATAGAAAGTTCTGCTTGTAACTTATCTAGCCCTTTCATTTTATCATGAGTAGATACGCTAAAGTGTAAGGAAAACATTGACAAAGTGACATATATATATGGACAAAATGAGTCATTGACGGTTCTTTCAATACCAAGCAGCATACATTGTGACAGTAGTATCACATAAAATGGCCCTTCGCCTGATCCGCCTTGACCTGCGAATGAACTCTCTGCAACTTCAACCTACTCACCGAATCAAGATATGGATCATACAGAGCATCAGAAAATACTGACAGGACCAAGGATTCGCACAAGATAATCTTTGCCCGGATCGGCAAAAGACGTCTACTGCCATAAACAAGTTTCAAAGCCTATAATAATATTTCTTTAACAAACTGCTGACATGCAAACCGAACCTCAAATCACTATCAATAATGACACCGAGATTCCGAGCTGACTCCACAATTTCGAGCAATTCGACGCCAACCCTGATCTTAATTTTACTTTTAATGCAAATTCCTTTAGATTTAGGGCCGAATAAAGTTGTGTTGGTTTTTGAGGTGTTGATATTCAAATTTGGAAGCCGAGCCTGCTCAACCAAAGAAGCGATATATTTATTCACAAGCGCACAGGTGTTCTCTACCTCTCCAGGCAAGAACGACTAGTAAGTTGTGTAAACAAAAAAGCAGCTGCCCCAGAATTGAACCCTGCGGTTCTCCTGACCTGAACTCCAACCCACTCGATCTGACACCACAATCTGCTGTTCTCTACCCTTGAGAAAATTGAAAAACAAAGATAAAGCTATAGGTGAAAAGCCGATACTTTTTAAAATTGCTAGATGTACGTCAAACGCGCGACTGAAGTCCAACAAAACTAAAAACTGTGCAGCGACCCGTATCGGTAGACCTAATAATAGATAAATAGTTGGTGATTATGTTCAATTCAATTTGCGCGAGACTTCTGTTAGTACAACACACTCCCGGACAAAACCTTTCTTAGTAATATTTTTATTTTATAGAAACACTCACTTGGAGGATATACGTGTATGTCCCGAGGGCGTTACAAGTACTAAAATTGGCAGTTTATCGACTTTTTCCGTGAATAATTGGAAGCTTGTTTCAGAAACGTCTCTGCGGAAAATCCATGTCGAAGATACCTCAGAGCTATCAACGAGAACGACATTAAAGAATAAAGTCCTCGGAGGGCAGAGTTTTACGACGTGCCGTGTTTCTAAGATTATAATGCTTTATATGTTGCTTGTAGGAGAAATTCACAGTCTTCGCAAAGATGCAACCGGGGAAAACATTGAAAATGACGAAGCAGACTGTAACTCTTGTGCGTTTGGGATATTTCCGCATACGCGATAACGTGTTAAATAACTATTCATAAAACACCTGCGCCGATTTATAATAACTGCATTCCTTTTGTGGCATTCTCTCATATTTGCGACGCTGAACGGTCCCACTACGAATTACCAACCGTGGCTTGCATGTCATTGCTCATGCATGGTAGTTCTTCAGATGTCTAAAAATGCAGACATGTACTTGGACTCAATTTCATTACCCATTTTCAAATATCATGATTAATTTTCCGTAGATTACGAACATTGAATATAGATCGTAATTTTCCAGAATACATAGAACTGTAACTTTAATTCACGGGAACGATGGGAAGTTTGTGGTTTCAGTGCGTTTCTCACGACCTCTTGAATAATATTGATACAGTAGGTACTATTCATTAGCTTCATTAAAGGCATTATACCGCATCGCGCTTTGAACATGATTATTTTTATATTATCCCAATCCTGTGTACTTAATTTTAAGCTCTTATATCTGTTTGACTTCCTTCATAAAATAAATCGTTTTATGAAGCAAAATAAGCGTCCATTATGTACACAAAGTTCAACCACCCCTTTTTTATTTTCCCAGTTCCGCGTAATAATTAAAAAATGAATTATCAGGAGAAATTTTTCGGCAAACTGTTCTCGATTTGCCCAATGTAAACAGAGGGTCCTTGTGTGCTTTGAGCTTAAAAATGTTAAATACGCCTCCGGAGAATATAATCCTGAACTGGAACAAACGTGAAAGACGAGGCAATCGGAGGTGTTAATTGAGACGGAGTGCTGGTAGACAGACGTTTATTTTTATGACTCAGGTAAAACAGAAATACCTATGTGGTTTTCAACGCCAGATAAGCCAAATTTAATTCGATTAGTTGTATATGTATATGTATGTAGATATCAAGCTGTATACTGTATACCTGATGTATAGCAGGAGATTCTTAATCTCATTCGTGACTTTGGTACTTATTTTATAGTATTTGGATTTTACTCAAACCAACAAATTTATTAGTACCAGTCTTTTCCAGCAAAAAAGAATTAGGAATGGCTCTGAAAGAAATGGAAAAATAAAACCAAAATTTTAGTATGTAGAGGAAGTCGCGGATTTCTACTCGAATGGTAGGAATACTAGAAATATAAAACAAAGAATAGCACAGGGCCGAGTTGCGTTTAACAAAAAGAAACAACTGTTATGCTCGGGAACGGTTAATGTAGAAACTCGGAAGAGACTCTTAAAAACGTATGCACTGAGTAGGGCATTGTACGGATGTGAAACTTGGATAATAGGAGAAGCGGATCGAAAAGTAATAGAAGCGTTTGAAATGTGGTGCTATACAGGGGCATGATAAAGATACCGTGGCAAAATAATGTTAGCAATAGGGAGGTATTGAGAGAGAATTGGGGAAAAGCAAAAGGTATGGAAGACAATAAAGAATAGGAGATATGGGATGGTAGGACACCTTCTGAGACACGAAGGAATAAATCGCGACATACTAGAGTCGGAAATAGGAATAAAAAGAGGTAGGGGTGGGCCCAGATCAGACTACTGCTCTCAAATAGTTAGGGATGTAGGATGTTTTACTTTTAGGGAAATGCGTAGGTTAGCTCCGGATAGGTGTCCAACCAGTCTTCGGACTGAGTACTTTATGATGATGATGGTGGAAATCTACTTTAAGATATTATACGCAACCGTCGTGAAAAATATAAAATTCAAATCTCACATAAATAAAATCATTTCTGGTGTTCGTTCTCTCTGTCCAAATTGATATTATACGGGAAGAAAGTTCATCTGATTCAACTCGTAGGTGTATTTTTTCATTTTCAAAATATCAGTGAAGACAAAATCTTGCCAGATTAGTTGTTAGAACGGTCCAGTATGCCTAGTTGAACTTGTTGTAAAGGTATGCTTGCGAAGACAAAAATTTAATTTAATTTTGAGCATAGTAGGTACGTTATAAAACTTTGAGTCGAATTTAAGATGGACGAGATCCTGACGTTGTTTTTAAAATCCTTATTTATTCATGCACTTCTAACTTATTGTGACAAGAAAAGATCGGATGTTTATATACGAAGCTTGACCAGCTGTCATGCTTCGGGAATGTATCAGTAAATATTAATACAGCTGATGCGTTACGACCATTCTAGTGTGCTTCTACAATATTTGTTATTGCACTTCTAACAGTGTAACACCAACTTTGCCAATTGGATGACTTTCTAGCTAGTCTTCAACATAATTTGCGCTTAGCACATCTTTAGTCACGTCTATTGACCGTTTTGGTGAACGTCCAAATTTCCTTGGACCATAAATTCTCACATAAAGGGCAAGATAGTTGAAACGAAATAAAATAATTAAAAAGAAATTTTAAGTTAAACGGTTTTATTTAGTGATGCAACGGTTCCGGGCTTTACGATTACGATTACGGTTACGATTAACAAATTAATAACCGTACGATTACGATTACGGTTATCTAAAATGGCAGCAAAATAAACTTTTTTCGTTTATTCTTCAAAATAACTTAAATACCTAAAGTTCATAAAAAAAATTCCTAAAAATTATAAAAATAATACTTAAAAGTTAAAACTTAACAAGACAACAAATAATAAATTCTCTAATAAACTCAGTTTGTTTAACAAAATCAAAATAAAATAAAAATATCTGACACGAAGAGGAACAAAAAATTTAAAATTTTACATTTTAGTAGTCAAAATTTTTGGCACTTAAATTTCCAGAATGATCTTGTGTATAACCGTCAAATAACCCTACAGGAATTCACGATTACGGTTAATCGTTGAACAGCAATATTCGTGAATTAATCGTAATTGGGTACTTGCATAAATTTAAACTGGTACCTACTTTTTTTATCATATTTTGCAAATATGTGTTAAGTTTATCGTGGCCGTATAAAATGAGACTATTTTGTGTAGTAATAAGAATATAATTTCATTTTTAGTTTCAAATCGCGGAGCACGCGCTAGTGGGCCATTTGGCCTTGAGCAGTCGTATTGACGTCACATAATCTAGCTGTCGTCACAGACTGACGTGCTACTTTTGCCTATTGCCAACATTTCGCGTCTGTTGTCCCGACTCGCCTAACTGTATCTCTTATTATCAGCGCTTCAATTGAATGTTATTACTTTACTGAAGAGTATCAATATTTTATTAATGCACAGTTATACACTAGAAATAAGTTAAGAAGAAGAATAAACTAATTATTAGTGTATTTCAAGATCATTAGTACATTTCAATTTTTCACAGTGGCTGCCCTGAGCCCTGTCATACAGTGACTGTTATAGGTTAGCCAAGCACAGAATTTTCTTTCACTCATTTGTGTCCAAGTTGTTGTTATTATTACAACTAGTACGAATATCACAAATGCATCTGTAAAATATCCGCAGAAGTTTCTTGCAAGCAGAATCCCATAATCAATCTTAAAATAGCCACGTTCACGATAGGTAGTAGAGTTTAGAGGTTAGAAGTGGTTTTGTTGTGCCTATTCACAGTTGGGAATTATAAAATATAATGGATTTTTAACAACAAATTGCTACTGAGCTCCACCATAGTTCCATTCACCCAGCAAACACCATTAACGTACACACCAAACAATTTCAAGACTTACGAGACAGCTGTCAACTAAACCGGAAGCGGCCATTTCGATTTAGGAATGCATGGGTGCGTCATACTGACGTCACCGTATAGTTTCAATAATTCACACTGGCGCCATAATCATATTTAGCGTAGGGTCCCTATATTTAGAGAGTACCTCAATCAATAGCTGCACTTATGTTTGAAAACTGTGAGTAAACATGGCGGACTGCCGTGACAGCAGCAAAATGTCATATATCAGTCAAAGTCGAGCTGAAATGTTGGTTTGTTTGGTGTTTATGTTTTATCCTTTTTTTGTGAATCAGTGATATATATTTCCACAATCTGGTCTGTAGTATTATTCTTCAACGTATTACAGCCAAATTTTATTTCTTTATGGATCAAAATCAGAAGGTGAATCCGCAATTTGTAACACATGTCAAATATAAAATCTGACGTTCCGGCAAAATTCAAATTTGGCACCTATTATTGTGAGTAAACATGGCGGAGATTGTGGTACTCTCTCAATACAGGGACCCTAATTTAGCGGGAAATATTTTTTCCCAAATAATTTGAATTCTACAGGGCTCAGAGAAAAATTGCTTTGGGAATGTATTTCTGACCTCCCGAAGATTATAATTTCGCAAAATCCCAAATTCATGCAAGTACCAAATTGTAATCGTTGCATCACTAGTTTTATTGTAAAGAAACATAATAATGATGCAGGTAATGTACTGAAAGCTAAAAAATAATTAGGTAGGTACCAGGTACCAGTCATCACACCACTCTCCTCATCAATCTAGATCTAGAGCATTGATCAGACTAAAAAAAAATCGTGGGGCGAGTCGAATTTCTATTATCTACAGTCAACCGCTCATATCATTATAGGTATGCTTTGGATGCATCTTCTCAATATACAACATCGCAGAACGATCATTTACATATTTAATCAGCTTACGCTGCGCCCCACGATTTTATTTTAGTCTGATCAATGCTCTAGATTGATGAGGAGAGTGGTGTGATGACCTGGTACCTACCTAATTATTTTTTAGCTTTTAGTACATTATCTGCATCATTATGTTCCTTTTCAATAAAACCGTTTAACTTAAAAATTTTTTTTACTTATTTTATTTTCAAGTTTTTAGCCTTTTTTGTTTGTTTTGTTTTGTTATTATTTTTCTCAAGTGTACTGTGTTCTACTTGTCAGGCCCTTTCATTTGATACCCATATTGAGGGGATTGAAAAGAAAGTAATCCGCCATTTTGTGGTGGCGGCCATCGTGGATTTTGAATTTTTCATGGTGCACTGTATTCTACTAGTTAAGCCCTTTCATTTGATACCCATATTGAGGAGGTTGGGAAAAAATATCTAATCCGCCATTTTGTGGCGGTGGCCATCTTGGATTTACAATGATACTGAATATACATAATTGTATTGTCATCACAACTAAAGGTGTGTACCAAATTTCAGATCAATCGGTCAACAGGAAGGGGGTAAAATTTCAATTACTAGATTTGACCCACACAAACAAACAAACAAGGCAAGCTAAATAAAACCGTTTAAAAAGAGTAGGTATTGGTTCATCATCATAAGGTTCTCAGTCCGAAGACTGGTTGGACGCGTACCTCCATTCTTTTCTATCCTGAGCTAACCTACGCATTTCCCTAAAAGTAGAACATCCTACATCCCTAACTATTTGAGAGCAGTAGTCTAATCTAGGCCTACCCCTACCTCTTTTTATTCCTATCTCTGACTCTAGTATGTCACGAACTATTCCTTCGTGTCTTAGAAGGTGCCCTACCATCCTATCTCTCCTACTCTTTATTGTTTTCCATACCTTTCGCTTTTCCCCAACTCTTTCTAATACTTCCCTATTGCTAACCTTATCTATCCACGGTATCTTCATCATGCGTCTGTAGCACCACATTTCAAACGCTTCTACTCTTTTTCTATCCGCTTCTCCTATTGTCCAAGTTTCGCACCCGTATAATGCCGTACTCCATACATACGACGTTAAGAGTCTCTTCCTAGTCTCTATATTAACCGTTCTCGAGCATAACAGTTGTTTCTTTTTGTTAAACGCAACTCGGCCCTGCGCCATTCTTTGTTTTATAATATATTAATGCGGTCCGAAAGTGTGGAATAAATTCATAAAAAATAGGGTACATTCTTCGGGAAACTCTTGGAATGGTTGTTTTTCTTTGTTAAACATACATTTCGCAATTTGAAGGAAATATGAAAACACATTTTTTTTAATTCAGTTGTGGAAAGAGAAACCCCCTTTCCAATTTATTATAAAGTAATAGTTATGGAGCCGCAATGGTCAATTATTGTTGTATTTTCTACCATGCCAGACGTTATTAATCTTGATGTATGAAACACGAGGAACAAGAATATGGCTATAAGAAAGTTGCATCTGAGTCGCACTGCATCAGACAAGTTTGGGGTCGTCTGGCACCCACTCGCGAGTGTCTAATGTGCCTGGCAGTGATACTTTAGCTTACTTATGATGTAAAGAGTCATTTGGGTTGTGACTACATGACCTGCCAAACTACGTCTACGCTTAACTTTTATTTGATTTTATTAGTTTCAAAAATTTCATTATGCAGATTTATGTTTTCTTTGTGAGTCATAACAATAAATATATTTTTCATGCGGCGCATGGCATCAATGTTTTCTTCAGAATCTGCCTTTGCTGGGCTTCCTTCATTCATCGGGAGCCATTTTGCAAACTAGTGCCAAGTGGTCTTCTCAGACTTAAATGAATATTGTGAATTTGAAACGCGGTACGAAAGTATTGCAGCAATTGTCAAAATTTTAAAGCTGTACCCGATTGTCCGTGCGCTATTATAACACATGGGGGGACGAAATTATCAACTTTCGCGCGTAGGTACTTGATTGTATGTAAAGGGCTGCTTTCTTGTGGGTCGCAGGAAAAATATTAAGATGGAGGATCCATAAAGTGCCCTGTAGGAGAATGAGAAGAAAGAAGATAGAGGAATGAGATCTAAAGGGTCGAGTTTCTCTAATTCTCTGATATGAAGGAGTAGAAGACGAAATTTACATACTCCTAAAAATTTGAATTTCGACTGTTTCCGTTCATTGATCTTATGGGCAAAGTCGGTCAAAGCTCCTTATATTCTTAATATTTCTATGGTTTCATCTTCTCTTTCAACGTTTTAGTCCTCGATAAATAAACATGAATCATTAATCATTAATAATGTTAATTTTAGTTTTTGTCCATAATCCAGTTGGAAAACTTGCATCGTAGTTGTTATTATACTGTAACGTAGTAGTGACTTAATTAAGTAAGTAACAAGCCGAGAAATTGAATTTCCTGCGAGCATTGAAATGTTTCTGGGAACGTCATTTGTAGGTAATTCTAGGGTTATTTATATTTTGATTAAATCCTTTTATTACTGTTCTTGATACAAAATGTAATTCAAGAGGCGTTCTGAAACAATTTTCCTACACACAAGAAAAGAGAAATCTGGAAAAACTTTGGTATTGTTGTATTTTCAATTACATTTCATATTATTATCTGTACAACTTTCAGAACATTTTATTAAGGATGCTACAAATGTTTTACCTACGTCAAATGTCGGAGAAGAATCTTCAAATCCAAAATGAAGTGTAAATTGAAAATTGTCACGCGTAGGAATTTTAAGCACGCTGCTAGGTGAAATAATTCACGTTATGTATGTATCTTAAATCCAAAACGTATTATTCTTGGCAAAGATTTCGTATTATTTTAATGAGGAATTTAATTTAATAACAGCGCGCTTAACTTCTTGCATTAGTTTAAAATTTCGGTGCGTGAGGCAAGCCGGCAGATTGAGTTGTCTGGTTAAATTTGTTTGAATTTGTCTAACCCAACTTTAACCATTTGTTAAGTTTCGTGAAAGTTATCTCTGATTTCAATTAGATACAATCCCTCAACCTTCCTCAAAATGCCGCAAATCCTTAGCATGGTTAAGCTCCCGGAATTGCTGAAATATGCGCGTCCTCATTTATAATTATTTAGCAAGGGCGTACCTACTTGATAAAATGGAATGACACGTAAATGTAAATCTCAATTACTCAATTACTTTATTTATCAAATTCTGGATAGATTAAGAGTGGCATTTACGCTGATTTTCTGTCGCACTCAGACACACACATGCTATGTATGGCAAGGCATCTTTTAGAGTTTTACATATTTTTCTTATTTCTGTATTTTTTATCAGAACGTTGTAGACTTTGGATCAGACATACATAAAACATAGTTAAATTTTTATTTTTCTGTTTAAGTGAATTAAGTTGATACCAAGTAGCACAGCAATCATCAAAATGTAAATAATTTAAACGGAAACTCCGCGATGCTTATGTAAGCCTGTTCCAAATTTCCGAATTTTCTGCTAATAATACAGCCGAAATATATAAAACGCTAAAATATATCTGTCCAACTTCGATAGAAGATCGCCACAAACACTCTTCCACCCCTCCTATGTCTGGCGTTTGACACCTGACATCGCGCTTTTCAAAAATGTTTAAATCGTGTAAAATACATAAAATGCCTATTTTCCGCTTCAGCTGCATTAATTTGTTTTAAAAATAATGCCAAGGGAACGGCGCCCTTGGGCCCTTCCTCACGAGACGCCACTGTTTATTTAGTATTTTTTTGTATAGGCAATCAGTTTATTTTTAGTGGTATGTTTAAAATTGGTTTACATTAATATTTTACCACAACTTCAACCATTTGCTTTGTTTTCTATCGCAAACTTTTGTCGACTGTCGTTGCACAAAGTTTCCCAGTTCTGTCTCCAGCGTGCAGCGTTCCATATTATAAGCCTCCCCGGACTACACGGAAAGCAAACCGGAGTTGTTCAAGCGGGGCGTTCCCGTAATAAGTCACGAGAATGTCAGAAAAATGTCCAGGTGGTTTAAACGCATAACAATAGTTGTCCGTGACATGTGCGATGATTCATCGCGTCACGGTGTGCTCCGGGACCGGAGTATAAGAGCATCTCTTCTCGTTGCTCCCTCGAGACATATCGATCAGTCGACCGAGTTCAAGATTAGTGGGCGTCCGGAAAGCATTGCCACTTAAACACTTCTCCGTCGCATGGGAATCGCACATAAATTTCAGGCGCTGAATTAAGTTCAGCGTTTCTGGATGTGGCGCTAGACTTTCCATGGAAACCGGCTTCCAGAAGTCGGCTAAAACACCACGGGCGTTTACAAAGGCAACCCTTCCATATATCCTTATAATGCACATATTCTTAACCTACTATAGAAACATCTGATGTTTCATAAACATCTAAGAAAAGATGTTTCTTCCTGCTCTGTAAGTTAGCTCTCATTTGGCGATTTGGCGGAAGAGGCAATAGTTGAAAGGCAGCTCAATCTGCCGATAAGGTGGGGTAGGGTTATTCAAGCAAACGCCTATTACCACAAATGAGGAAATAGCTTTTCAGCCACTGACATTGTATAATGGATAAGCAATAGCATAGCTAAACTATAACGCGAGTTCACTGCCCACATAGTGTGATGTATTAAAAGAAAAATGCGAACTAAAACATAATACTTACCTATATATAATATTGGTGGAAAGTTGCCACTTTTGACTGGAGCGAATGACTTACACTGCATACCTGCGTGAGCTGTTGTATTTTAACATTTTTTCGGTGCGATAAATATGTAGATATTAATCTGAGATGAAAAAGCTAGGTGGTGGGAATTGTTCATTGAAATTTTCGGTCTTTAAATCAATATTTAAAGTTAGAACGAATGTTTCAAAATCGATAAATATTTCAAGTGAGCACTACTTAAATCGACAAACACCAAACTGTGACAATTTCACTAATGGTTAGACAGTTTATAGAAATTTTTATAATTTCTTAACGTGTTATCGAATGTAAAAGGCATTGGTAACGTATTGTAATTTATTTCGTATTTACACAACTTATTTACAGTGACTTATGTACAAATATTTATAATTTATAATTTATGATTTGAGAACATGCATTTTAAAATGAACAATAGGCAGCGAAATATACAAGCAACAAACAAACAACAAGCAATAACAATTAAATAACTACCAGCAAACAATTAAACAGTTAATTACCTAACCTAAACAATCCACAGTACACAAATCAACAGTTAGAACTTCTCTAAAACACTCTTACATACAACGGTTAATCACGTCCGAAAACGCCTCGGTACACTTAAAAACGCGACAACAGAATCCGCACACGTACCGACACCAAAACACTAAACGAAACGGATGTAAGACTCGTATAGGCACTCGCCCAGTTCTATCGCCCTCTTCGCATCTGAAATCCAAAACTTCAAACTTAAAAAAAACTGTCCTCCCGGCTTCTTGCTTCCCAATTTATATTCTTCTTAGAAGATTCGGGAGCTGGAATATTGTTCCAGAATAATATTGTTCCATAGATAGATTTTTCTAATCTCATAAACAAGGTCAAAGCCATAAAAACAGCTGCGGCTTGCTGACAAACAGGATCGTCGCTTGCGGGGCAAAAATTCGTATCATTGCTCCCTCCTTAAGGCAGATCACCCTTGATCAGAAATTATCTCCTTTCCCATGGTTCGGAGCAAGCCGATCTAGATGGACTACCTTCATCTTCGATCGTGGAGAACACTGAGTCCGGTAAACAACGTCGTTGATCCTGGTCACTACTCGATATGGCCCTTCCCAGTTCTATAATTTTGGAGATAGTTCTTTCTTCCGGGCTGGATTATACAGCCACACCAAATCGCGAGCTTGGAAACCCACAGAATTAGCTCGGGCATCATACCGCATCTTCATTCGGTCACTCTCTATGCGTATGCGATTCCGAACAACCTCATGAATTGTTTCGAGTCGTTCTGCCAATTCCCGGGAATACTCATCTACAGGCACCGGCCTATCTTTAGGATGCACAAACAACACATCCATTGACAACCTCAATTCCCTTCCGAATAGCACACTGGGCAGGTGTTCTGCATGTATGGGCAGATAAATAATAAATTTCAGAAATATAATTTAAATATTACATTAAAATAGTGTGAGTTTTTGGTGGATAGGCGCAAATAGCACCTAAAATATAATAACTTGGCTGTCCAACTACGCTCCAGTCACGTTTGAAAGAATAGTTGAGTGCCAAATCAGATATATTCTCAATTTTTACTTATTTAATAGCGACAATTTACCGAACAGGTACCAAGGAACCTTTACAGTTCACCAATTTCTAAAGAAACGTTTGTAAGTAACTGAAACACCCTATGACTATACAAACCTCCTACAAGGCAAATACCTGTCTGATCAGGGGTAGAGTGATCCAAAGGGGAAAATGATTATCCTTACTGAACAAGGCCAATTTATTCGTATTTCCTTCCAAACCCGTAAAATATTGATGGAGACATTATCTAGATTTTATATAGTTCGCAGCCCAAAAAATCACTGTTTTATTCAAGTAAAGAGGTTTATATTATCTGCACTATCGAATTTTTATTTCCAGTCAATAACAATAGGGTTATCCGCCAATTTTGTTTCGATAATATCGATGTTATCTGAAATATCCTGATATCGATATCGGAAATATCGATATATTCTTGTTATCGATAGTCGATAGTTTTTTAGAAATACTTGCAGCCCTTGTTTGGACTTCGATCTTTAAATCTTTTATTTTTATACAATACAAGGTATAAACTTTGAACATAAAAGTTAATTAATGCCTATTATTTCTGACTACTGTAATTTAATAGCCTTCTCAGAATACTGGACTATTATGAGTCATTTGTTGTTTCTTTGTATTGTTACTTGTTACATGGAAATATGTTTTACTCCTCTCCAGGAGATGTGGAATGTGCAACACAAGAAAGCTACAAGGTGTATTGTTGTTGTAGGAGGAACGGTAGTCTCTTTAACTTAATTCAGTTTGGAGGATAAATTTGCTGATTATATTATGTTTACGACGCCGGGAATTGTTGAAAGCGCTGTTGTCGCTTATTCAATTTTGCTCGAGCCCTTTTGGGCACTTAATTACCTACCTAACTCGTTAATTTGGTATACCGCGATGTATCCCGTACATTGTTCACTGGGGGCCCGTGTAATGTGCAAGTAACAACTTTGTTTATAAATTTCAAGATGGTAAGAGCACAAGCATGTTTAACAATCGGTATTATGCATACGCTATTCCCTTAATCAGTACAAGCATTCCAGCTTGTCTCTCTGTAAGAATATCTTATAATATATTACGTTCATGTGAATGTAAATAACCAATTACGTGGGCGCTGTAAAAATACATTGATGATATAAAAATAACCAGTTTATTATTTGGCTAACGACCTTCTTTCCCAATCTTTAAATTAATCCATTATTAAATCGTTTCAATTAGAAGAGATTTTTAACAATTGAACAATTGCTACAGGATTATTTTCTTCCATACCTAGATTCGCATATTTGCAATACAGGGGATACAAGTTCATATTCATAAATATGACAAGAACTTGATGATGCTCTTCAGTGACTAAACAAGCATTTAATTTTGTGAAAAGAGAACAAATAAAGTCACTAGCGAATTTGACATTCAAGAGACCTAATATATTCAGTAAAAATTGCACCAAGTACCACAATGAGTTTAAAATACACGGGTATCAGTCTGGGGATCGTGTTAACATCACCATAGTGACATTATGGAGAGAAATATCCTAAAGATACATACAGAAGGGTGAAAATCCAACTACTTATACATGTGGGACTTGAACAATAAATAAGAGTGAGTAAAATATGTTGGAAGGCTGCAAGAGATAAATATTAAGAATTATCTGCTACGAAAGAAAAATTTAAGAAACATTGGAGGGAAGAACGAATGAGGAGATAATACATTTTTGCAGGCAATCTTTTATAACGCAGTTTTTAAACTTCAATTGGATTAGATGGCTAGGACACGTTTTTCTTTGGTAAAGGACAACAAAATAGAGTTTTAAAAAATGTAAGGGAAAAAGGATGAGATGAATTTATTCCACGCGCTATCCAGAAAGAAGTACAAAAAAGAAGAAAGACGAAACCTATCACCAACGAGGAAAACGAATTTTCAGTACTACTAACGATGACTGAACATCCATGCATGAGCCAAAATGACATAGGCGCAGCAAGCGGCATAAACGACTGAAGAAAAATCGTTTTCACGCCCACCAGATCCAGTTGCTTCAAGAGCTCAGCAATGCTGATTTTCAAATACGGGCTGCATTTTGCACCTGGACAAGACTGAAAATATAATAAGAGGATCATACGTTTATCGCCCATGTGTTATCTACTGATGAGGCGACCTTTCATAAAAATGGATGTGTGAATAAGCATAATTTACATTATTCCACCGAAAATCCGCGATTTATGAGACATTGATCAACGGCATCGTTGGTCTTTGAATGTCTGAGGAGGAATTATTGGGAAAAATGTGTTAGGTCCATATTTTTCCAATGGTCATCTTAATGGGCCTATGTACTTAGAGTTTCTGCAAAATGCGCTTCCGGGTTTATTAACAGATGCACTAGAAACCGGATGTGGTTACAACAGGATGGGGCTCCGGTACATTTTTCGCGAGATGTAAGGGAATATCTTGATGGCATCTTTCCCAACCAATGAATTTGCAGAAACGGACCCACTAGGTGGCCTGCCTGATCTCCTGATCTGACAAAGCTCGGCTACTTCTTGTGGGGATATGTGAAGGGAATTGTGTATAAGGATCCACCTACAACTGCAATGAATTTGCACCAAAGAATAATCGATGCTTTTATCAGTATTTCACCTGAGATGTTAAGCAGAGTTGAAAGGTCTTTTCAGCGGCGAATTAATTTTTGCATAGATCAAAATGGAAGGCACTTTGAACAGTTAGTGTATTTTTTTAGTTTTGTTATACATAGTTCTTTAAATAATAGGTTTATTTTTATAATTTATGAATAAAAACTATTTCCAAATTACCTGTTGTTTATGTTGGAGCTGTTTTATTTTAGCAAATATTTCGAAAACTGTTAGAAAGATGTATGTAGTACGTAACGAGCATGGAAAGTGACAAATTTCATACGAACGTGAAATTTTATGCACGAGGCGTAGGCGAGTGCGGAAATCACGCGAGTTTATAGGAAATATGCTTTCCATCGAGTTATGTAAAAATTTCCAAGTAGTCTACTAAGTTACTATGAGCATAATATTCTAATAATTCCAACCGGCTCATGAATGACACGTTGATTTGTTCTCTTGCCCGCCAAACGCCAATAGGGAGGTTCGGAGAAAAATAAGATATCTATTTTTGGCATGAAAATGACAGAAAATTGTTATTGTAATTGATTTACGGCGAAATTTTTTTTCTACAAAATTTTTTTGCGGCGTAATAAGCGAAAGAAATTAGCTTATCACGCCCACATGCTAGTTCGCTTTGTTATTGGTTTGACGTCAGAGATTCGTAAGGCGCTCCTCCCACTTCTCTTGAAGTGCCCGTGAAGCGGTACCTATCTCATAACATACTTATGGGGCCTATTTCGAGCGTGAATTTTTAAAGTAAGGTGTCAAGGAAACATAAAACAAAGACAACATAATCGATATAATGATGCAGCAAAGGTATCAAAAGTCCGATTCACATAATTTGCCATATTTATGTAGTAGGTAGGTAAATGTCCCGGTAAATGTGGAAATGGTGTGTGATTCTTGCATCTAACCCCAATTTCATTCAACCTCAAAACAGTAGTGTAAAGGCAGACCGGTATAAGTAAAACAAAGTCAACAATTTATTAACTGTACATGCCTTTTATAATTCAGTATAAGTAGGTATGTAGATTGTAGATACCTGCTTACTTCTGTTTGTAAAATAGGTACCTACCTATATTCTCTAATACAATACAATACATACCTACTCATTTATGTAGGTATGTATACCTAAGTGATTGACAAGTTATCAAGTTAACAGTTTTATAACGGATTGGAAATTTTTTAAAAAAACGGAAACAAATACAACTCACGCGAATCAAAAAACTACGCTACGTAGGTACTAGGTACTTGTTTAACAAAAAGAAACAACTGCTATATTCTGGAAAGGTTAATGTAGAAACTCGGATGAGACTCTTAAAGACGCATGTTTGGAGTACGAAATTATACCTATGGGTGCGAAACTTGGACAATGGGAAAAGCGGATTGAAAAAGAGTAGAAGCGTTTGAAATGTGATGCTACAGACGGGTGTTGAAGATACCGTGGATAGACAAGTTAGCAATAAGGAGGAATTAGAAAGAGTTGGGGAAAAGAGAAAAGTATGGAAGACAATAAAGAATAGGGGATAGGATCGTAGGATGGTAGGAAACCTTCTGAGACACAAAGGAATAGTTCGCGACATACTAGAATCTGAGATAGGAATAAAGAGGTAGAGGTTGGAGCAGATTAGACTACTGCTCTCAAATAGTTGGGGATGTAGAATGTTCTACTTTTACGGAAATGCGTAGGCTAGCTCAGGGAAAGGATGGAGGTACGCGTCCTACCAGTCTTCAAAAGAGAACTTTATGATGACGTACTATTTAATTATTATTGTAAAATAGTTAATAAAATTTCCTTTATTAAGGCTTGGTTTGTTAGGACAGTCCGCGACTGTCAGCAGACGAAAATCCGCTCCAGACTTTATTGTTTTCGGCGCGGACATGGATTGTTAGAATAGGTACTGACTGGATTATTGCGAGTCGAAAATCGTTCAGTTTCATGTATACGCGGCACTAACAAGATGTGTGACATCAGCATCACACTTTTTGTGCATTTGTACTTTTAGAAGAAGAAGCGGAGGAGGAACTACTCGCACTTTGTCTTGACTGATAAAAAAAGGAACATGGAAGTAAGCCAATTGTTTGTTAGTAGGACAACGGAAGTGGCGTATAAGCTATCGGTAGAAAGAACACTTCGGAAACGACGTAAAATTTCGAGAATACTTCAGAGTTTCAACTGAGATGTTTCAACTTCATCTGGCTCATTTGTAAACTTCATGTTATTGCAGGGTTGAACCGAATTGCGTTTGATAATTGCGAAAATATCTAGCAGCAACAGATGAATTCGGCGTGCGCAAACTAAAATGAAGTATCGCGCGGAATTCAGCTGTCTAAGAAACCGGGTGCTTTGAAATTCATTGAGTAGATTTTATTGCAGCGGAATTTCGTCGACTTTTCGCTAGCGGACTGTCCTAACAAACCGTGGCTTTTGTTCAGGGAGGGAACGCTACGGCGATTCCGTATTTGGCTCCGTCATGCTCCTAGCATCCTGTTTCAAATTATGCTAACCGTAACACATTACCAAGTACCAAGGGGTCCCAGAAAACTGTCGATAAATTACATTATGTTCGCTTTTATTTAGAGTGGCTGCAATGGGGCAGCCGATAATTTTATAAACTTTTGCAATGATAAACTAACTCGCGAAAATATCGATAATGCTGACCGATTTTCCTTCTGGCTCCAACGAACCGCTTTGCAACGGCTTCACAGGCGAAGGAATTTTTTTTTCACAAAAATTAACAACATAACTGCCTTCAGTATAATAAACTCTATCAATTTTAATGAAATTTGAAAATTACCGAACCTGCCTATTCATAAATGACCAGTTCGTACCTAAAATATTTAGGTCTTCCACGAAGTAGCCATTAAAATGTTCAACTGCCGTACCTTTTAAGAGATTTTCCTGAAAAAAAACTATTAGATTTAAAAGAGACGCGACAGAATATTTATTCAGTAAACGTCAAAATCTCAAAGCTGACTACAAAATTTGAATGAACTGTGCGATTTTCAAAAATTACAGCACAGTTTTGAATTTAGCGCACGGGCAACGCAATTGTCAAGTTTCCGGCTCACTATGCTGTATGCAACGTGGCTTTCCTAGGGGGTCGTGGGAAAAAATTTGTTTTCAAAAAAATATGTAAGCACCTACTTCTAAACCGGGTGATGGATAGTTCTATTATTTTAGATGTGAATAAAGCTATAATTGTATAGGTTCCAAATATGCAAAAATATATATATAGCATTTCATTTGAAAAATTCGCCTTCTATGAGGCACACTTTTTTGGGACAACCTGTATATTTAAAAATAATTTCTGTGGGTGCACTTTTATTCATAGTTTGCATTTGCATCCGAACGACTTTATTTTCTTCTGCGATGCATGCGCTATGGAAGACTGACGCACTGTGTTGTATATTTGGATGGTTATATAATTTTTAATTGAGGAGGTCCACGTTTATTTGTTCCCCATTGGGCGTGTTAGAATATGGGACAGAAATTGATTATTTTGCAGCAAATGATATTTGGTGCTAATCACGAGTTGCTGACGCGCTTTTTACTGATAGACCATTACAGTTTTGATTAAATCATAATATTTGGCAAACATTATGACATTATTTTCCATCTCGTTTTTTGCCGCTCGCGAATTTTCGAACGTCTTTGTCATCTTCTTAATTAACGGAAACAAACATCAAACACATTATTGTCATACGGTTGCTGAAAATGTGCTAACTATTACCTACATCCACATTTAGTCGTTCAATCTAAACAGCAATAGGTGAATCGCCGCGGAAGCATCCATTTTTTTGTGATCTAGAAAGCGTGAGTTCTTCCTGAAAGTTTTATTGTTTCAGGTAATTGTTTGCGTAGTAAATTACTTATCGACACGTAATTACTTTAAAGTAGTAGAGTATTGTACGCTGCTTAAAATTGACGGTGGACAATACGTCATTAAACCAGGTAGTTTCTGAATGGAAAATTGTTTTAATGCATTTTGTGATGCGCTCATAGCATTTTATAGATGTTGACGAAGAAATGTCCATAAATTTGAATGGTAAGACCACGTATACTATGAGTCGACGGCATAATAGGAAGGTAAAGTAGAATTGTGGAATTACTCAGGAGAGGATGTCGGAAACTTATAGTAGTAATTAAAGCCCCAATCGCATAATGACCTAAGTGTGGTGAAACTTGGTGCTGACTTACCTCTAAGTCATATTATTTCATACTGGAACATTTCCTGAATACCCAGAAGTTTTTCCAAATGCCTCTGCATCCCGCATTAGAAGGTTATCCATCATTCGGAATCATTCTATGGTAAACAAAAAACGACAAATTTTCGGTACCTATTGCAACTTTGCAACTTTAAATTCTTGCCCTTTCTTGAAAATTGTGTGGTAGAAAGAACATTATTTTAGTGAGAAAATGTGTAAGTCAAGGAACAAAATATTGTTTTTGAACTCACCGCTCTCAAAATGACATTTCGCGAACCCGACAGACATACTCAAACATAGTGTTCGCGCACTAGTGCGCGAAATATAGCAAAAAGCACTGGCCCTTTCAGGCTTTCTAGAATTAATTTGACTTGATAGTTATAAAGTTTGGTTAACAAAACGCCATTTCTCCAATTTGGATGTTAAAAATAGTGAAAGAATAAAGATAAATCGCTATTAATTCGATTGACACTTTGACAACTCAATTCAATAAATTAAACCAAATGTCATTTTCTACAATTGTCAAATGGAAATCTGTCAATGTAACCACTTGATTTTTTGAAATTTTAAATTGGAAACGTATTAGATAATAATTAGAAAATTATAATGTTTGTTTCAAAAAATATTGTACGAACCTCGATGCGCGACGACGTCTTCGGCGCATTCGCGCAAGTGAAGCACTCGCTCCTTCGTCTCTCGTGCTTCAAACATTGCGCTCATGCGCGAAAAATGTCTTCTCGCACTCGTTTCGTATATAAATAACTATTCCTAAACGGATAAAAGTAAATCTCGTCATTAGACATGTTAACAAAGTGTCTAATAGTCCAATATAAGCAGGATGTCTCGGAATTTACCTTTGCCCTTGTTTAATAATGCAGTGGCCAATTTCATTCAGAGCATGTAGGTACCTTTAAAAATACATTGCCCTCTATTTTGAAGCCTCCATCTAACTTACGACCTGCTCCAAATATGCGTAGGTGTACTCATCTGATCTTTAAATTTGGCTGGTTTGAAACAACCGACGAATTTTCAAATAATATTATTGGAAGGTTATTTGCCCACGTGCGCTTTCTATGAGCCTGCCTTTGAGTTTTCTCAATTTTTAAGGAGGCTTCTTTTATAAAGAACTTCCGAGACTCCTTAGGTATTCACAGACTGTACGGGAAGTAAAATCAATTATTCCTGTACCAGTTACGCATTCAAAATTCCACTGTGCGCCGAGCTCCAATTCCCGTTCCGTAGAAACTTCTACAATACTAGCTTCGCTAATTAGGAATTTGATATACATATTTTCATTCGAAACATAAATTCAGAACAATTATATCAGAATTATTGTGCAACCGTATTGCCCTCCTACGACTCATTATTTCCCCATTAAATTAGATTTTGTAGCTTTTATGTAAACCAATGGATTTTCTCGAATAGTAAAGAAAGCTTAGGAATGGCAAGAATTATGATTTAGTTTAAAAATATAGTTTCCTGAATAAGTGTCCGTTTCTC
The DNA here is from genome assembly GCA_963966045.1 of Xestobium rufovillosum. Lineage (NCBI taxonomy): Eukaryota > Metazoa > Arthropoda > Insecta > Coleoptera > Ptinidae > Xestobium > Xestobium rufovillosum. The sequence continues at coordinate 19,348,559 of OZ014494.1, forward strand.
GGGGATTTGATAAACCCAACCGTTTATTAACTGCCCGAATAATCGACTTGGGTAGAAACGTACTGACGCATCGTATTATACCCGCTCCTCGAAAAGGCGCTTTTTGAAAGAAGCTCGCCCATATGCTGATAGCATCCTTATTTTGTTTGAAGCCTCTCTTTGTAGGCGGCTTCCTTTGTAATACCCATCCACCATAAAATCGAGTAAAACTCTTCTTTTAACATCCGCAAGCGTCGTCCCTCAGCTTGAACGCCTTGATAATGGAAAATGAAGCTTGTACAAAGTGTTTAACCCTCGTTAACGGGTTTGTGCACAATCCATTGCTTCCATGCAGTGTAATTTAATAATTAGTGTACTATTATAAGCTACTTGCTTAATTACACTAGAGTAGGATGATAATGGCGATAAAATCGATAGGAACAAAATACACAGTTCATACTGTTGAAGGCAACAAGTTATGGTTTTGCGCAGAGTAGAAGAAGGAGGCCCACATTATTGCTAAGGTCGGGTGGGGTAAGCGGGAATTTGGGGGAAGTGAGAACCATTTTAATTAAAAATAATTCTAACGCATTTTTAGGATAAAAATGTAAGTGGTAATCCCTCAAAAGCCGTCACCCAAGACCAAAAAGATAATCATATTTGAATTAACGATGAAAACTATGACATTTTGTCTCGAAATCAAAGGTTGCCGGGTTTAATTTAACAGTGCGTGTTATTCTATGCGCACACTCAATGAAATATGTTTAAGGCTATTTGGGGTGAAAAATGTGTATTTTTTACAGAACATAACGAAATTACTGCATTATAAATAGTTGTGCAGGAATACAGTAGGTCCCTCTTACCCCAAATTTTTCCCTACCTGGGGCAAGTGAGACTTAGTGTGTGTCCCACTTGCCCCAGAACATTTTTCCCAGGAAAAGAACATGAAAGTATTGCCCCTTCACCATCATGCAGTAGCCTAAGCTTCTATTGCGACAAGTCAAACATAAGAGTAGTGTAGAAAAACTAAAACGAACAAGAGTTGGAACCGGAGCAGAAGAGGAGAAAAAAATTAAATAAAATCGAAAAAGAAGGATAAAATCATAAAATCCAAGAAAATCCCGAAGAAAGTATCAGCAAAACATATCACTACTAATAAAAAACCTACAAGAAATTTGAATTATTCTTCAAGTAGTGATGAAGATGATGGCATATTATAGTTACAGGATTCAGAGAGTGATTATGAAAATTTAGCAGGATGCAAAAGAGTATGAGGAAGCTTTAACTGAAGATGAAGAAATGGAGCAAGAACACACGCTGAAACCGTGAAAATGGGCATTAGTAGAATTTGCTACAAAGAAGACAAAGAAATACTTCGTCGGGCAAATATTGAAAATAGACAGAGATGAACTGAGAATGACATTCATAAAAAAAGGGAAGGAGACAACAGCAACAAGACCTTTGTTTGGCCTCCTCAAGAAGACGAAAACGTAGTCTCAAACGACATTGTTATGGTACTACCCGAACCCAACCTTGGCAGAAGGGGAGAAATATTTTTTAATATTAAATTTGATCATTATAATGTTTCCTAAACACATATTTCTTTCAGAAGTTACTGGTTTTTTTCTGTTAATTCATGATAAGAATGTTACCTTATGTTACCTTTTTCTCTAAATTCTATTATAATTTTTTTTAAATAAAGGATAAGACCGTTATCTTGTGTTCCTTTTCACTTAATAAAGCAAATTACAATTTGAGTGATTTGGTATTTCGTACTTACAACTATAGAAAACACCGTAAAACTAAAAATCTATAATAGTTATTTCATATCTGAAAATTGCATTTGAAAGCTACTATTTTAAGAAGTATTCTCGCTTGCCCCAGCTTATTCAGCAACGCCACAAGTATGACTTACGCTAGCGGTTTTCACTTGCCCCACATATTGGGGCAAGTGAGACCTACGAGTAAGCTAACAAGTAGATTTTTTGTGAAATACACAGTCAGTAATCGAATATTTGGACACTGGGACCAATAGTAAAGGTCACTAAGTATATTAGGTAAAAATCTGAACTTTCTAGGGCTCTTAAATTTAACTATAAAATGACAAACTCGAATTTTTGAAATTTTGGGTCCCTCTTACCCCACCTGACCTTATCTCCTTTCCGTGATCAACCCTTATGACGCTCTTCCTCTAGCTTCCTCTAGCTTCCCCTTCAATTGCCGAACTGCGGACTAGGTAGGTACTCTTTATTGGATACAAATTAATTAATTAAGATTATTATAATTTTCGGCAGTTCCTCACGCGACGTGAGTGAATTAATAAGAAAAAATGTTACGGGAACGGAAGGCGTTTCAAACTCGCAACGAGGTCTCATACTTTCCAGGCGGGTTCTGTAACGTAACGTAAACTTTGGAACATCTTTGCAGAATGTTTCCCCAAAGTCGACGAGATGTTTGGTCGATGGTCGACTGAGTTAACTAACTATTTAACACGCTTTTACGCTTTAAATGAACTGGAAGTGAAACTCAGCTAAATGCAAAAGATTTCAAGAAAGAGGCAACATAATTTTGCGTCAATTCGTCAATATACGTTTCTAAGGGCTTGATGAAGGAAATTGTGAGTACACTAACTTGCAAATATGGAGATCCATTTCTCTGCCTCCATTACATCTGCGAAGTCAACTTCATGAATTGAAAATGGAGACAGTTTTTCTAAACATTTGAGCAGTCTTGAAAATATTTTGCACTGTTCGCACTTGAGTATGTAGGGGGGCCCAAAGTGCCTCAGAATTCTCCGAACTTTCATCGCCCTTGCATTTCCTAGTGCCTTACTTTAATAAATGCTCGTTGTTATCAAAATTTATCTCCAATGTGACAAATAGGTTGTCATACAGAGGACCAAGTAATTTTATCAGAGGACGGGCCGTGTTTTAAGTGGTCAACGGAAACATGAAACTGTTAGCTCAGGGATAATGTTAGCTTCGGTGGTTAAACATCGCTGGATGTACATTGTACAATGTGCGATCATTTCTACAATAATAGTTCAAAACTATTATTGACGGATGTAATTATGCGGAATATCCAAACACACATTTTGTGTTATTCGTGCAAATTTTTGTAGATCCTTGTTTATGAAATAGTTACTCTTTCGCATTCCACCTTCCTTATTATTATCTTCATTAAAGACCGAGTTATCATCAAAGAAACTCTGCAATACAATTAAACCAATTTATACTCGGAAAGTTTATCCATTACCTCATCCTGTTTCCCGTTTTTTCTTACGTGGATTCCCTTATTCATCCGGTGGCGTAACTTCGTGCGGCGACTTTTCACCCCAGGGATACCAAAGGTAAAAAATAATAAAAGCCTCAAGCTTGAGCTCGGGTGAAACCTTGTTTTGCGAGATTGGCGAGAGCAAAAGTACGCGCGTACGCGGGTCGTGTTGATAACACCGCTGGTATTACTTCGGAATAATATTTCAACGCAATTTAAACATTAGTACGTAAGTAAAGCTTGTTTTGCGGTGGTTCTTTTCATGGAAGAAGGAATAAATTACGAGGAATTTATAATGTTATGGCGTAGAGGTGTCAGTGAAATGTTATTTTTAACTTGTTGCAACAATAATTACTTTTCTGTTCTCTTGAAGTTACCTGCTCAATTTAAACTTCTAAATTTCTTGCCCACTATATCTTTGTCATTTTACAATATCAGATAAGTACAGCGTACTTTAACAACAAAATAACGAGGAGGCCAAAGAGCTAAAAATTAAAAAACTGATTTAATTAAATTACTTGCAAAATCTTGAATGGGTAGCTAAGGAATAATTGGAGTTGACAGATATTTCAAGAAACTTGACCCTCGAAAACTTGGAAAAAAATTTCCTACCCTAAACTCATAATCAGGTCATTTTTGGTCATTATAATACATTTTCTTTCTCATTAAGTTGACAATAATTTATAATAACAATGCGCTTCTTATTATGGAAGATTGTTGTCGAAAATGTGTTTTTTTCACTACTAGCCTTAAAACATTAATTTATGCCGAGAAATTATTTTCTTCGCCTCGTCGATGATTGGTTTATTATTATTAATACAAAAGTCACTGTCACTGGAGTTTACATTTTTTGAAATATGTCAAGTATCGAAATTTTGCTTTTCTACTGCCACCAGTGGCGCCGCTATAAGCTGGAGAGCCCTTTCCTTTGGCTTACACGATGTTACGCCACTGGTTTCTAAAGAAAAGATTGAAGTTTTTGATTATGCGTTCAATTTCAACGAAAAAATGTATTCTTGATTTTTTCCGTACAACTGTTAACTTCCGAGTAAAACAGCATTTTGTGGAAACATCAGAATCTGAATTTTCGGTTAAAAAATTGTTCATAAAAAATAAATTATTCTCGGATATAAAAGTAATTTGTTTTTTGACGATAGAGGTCTGCAAACGACAAATTGTCCCTAAAACTTTAATGTAATAGCTTTCTTAGTTTCGGAAATATTAAAAATAATCAGTTTTTTTCCAGAAAGTTGAACATCCCGTATTTTTGTTGGGAATAATTTTAGGACATACGTTCATCGATTTTTTCTTATTATTTTGACCTCCTCTATCAGCCCTCGAAATCTTTTACACTCGTTATGAATCACCCTATATATTCCGACTTTTGCATATCTGCAATATTGGTTTCTGCACATTGCTACATTATTGCTGTATGCCGGCACAATATATTTAGCGTTTCAATTTATTCGGAAAATGCGTGGAATTTACATCTGTATAAGTTTGACTTTTCGCAAATGCTCATTCCGAGGAACACCAGGCAAATCGAAAAAACACGTATTTCGCAAGCCCCGTTCTCTAATTTTATGCTCTGTTAACAATGCTTAGTTACTTAACGCGTATACTTATTTATTTAACTGATTGATGGCGGCGTGTGGTTACAGAATCGATCAGCAATTCGAAGCTCAGATGGCTGTCACGGTGTACCCTAACATGGAACTGAAGTGGTGAGTAGCAAAACCTCAAATAGAAAGGAAAATAGTTGCCACTATCTCTGTCTTACTTTTTCCAATAACAAATTACTAGCAACAACTACTGTAATTGATCGCTAACGATCTTTCATTATTCCATATAAGCAGGATGTCGTTGAAATGTGGCAGCGCGTTTGTACAACAGGATACAATTGCAAGTGCAAGTGCAAGTGCAAGGTGCAGGTGTCCGTCTTGCACCTTGCAACTTCGTTTCCAACAGCTATTTTTATACAAATAGATGTCGGAAATTAAAAGGGTTACCAGGTCTCGGTCAACCAAAGAAATGCAGACGCAAGAAATGTTCCTAAAGGGTTTTTGATGATTTCTTTTGAGAATAAAACATAATAGTCAAATCGATGTGTTCGCCATGCATATTGTCTAAATTTGACTAGGCTTCCTGTATATACAGTGGATGGATCAAGAACTTTGACGTAAATTCACTATGAATTCTTAATAAGTTAACCCCACACGCCAAAAGACAGTGACACAGTAATTACTGCCAAAAGACAGTGACACAGTAATTACTGTGTCACTGTCTTTTGGCGTGTGGGGTTAACTTATTAAGAATTCATAGTAGGCTTCCTGTGAAACAACGTGCTGCAGAAAATGCTGCCTACATGCAGACTCCCTGAAATTATTGAAATTTCAAATATACATAGTAACGAAGTTGCAAAATTACATCCTTCTTGCACTTTTTTGTGTCATGGCTTCATTCAGCAAGAACTTTTATATTTACAGGGTATTAATAAAAGATCTTTACACACTTTGAGGGGTGCTAGTATGGAACAACAAAAAGAGAGCAAAGAGGCCTAACTCATGCTTTTTCAGAATTTGGTTTATTTAAAAAAAAATATTCATACCCAGTCAAATCAAGTTTAGTACATTTAGCTGCTTTTAACATATACTAGTACTAGTTCGTCAGTGAGGATGGCCCCCTAGGTCTCCCGACTTAACGCCTTTTATTTTTTTTGCATTTTGGGTTACTTAAAATGTTTAGTATGCGCAACCTTGCCGAGTTGCAGCTGCGAATTGAACAAAGTTGTCAAATAATTCGAACAAAACTGTTTTTTTTTTAAAGGGTACGCATATCCTTTCTAAGATGTAGATCCTGTGTCGATGTTGAAGGAGGACATTTCGAGCATCTTTTTTGATAATTGTTATGTAGTGCTGAATATTGAAAAATAAACATCATCATCATCATAAGGTTCTCAGTCCGAAGACTGGTTGGACGCGTACCTCCATTCTTTTCTATCCTGAGCTAACCTACGCATTTCCCTAAAAGTAGAACATCCTACATCCCTAACTATTTGAGAGCAGTAGTCTAATCTAGGCCTACCCCTACCTCTTTTTATTCCTATCTCTGACTCTAGTATGTCACGAACTATTCCTTCGTGTCTTAGAAGGTGTCCTACCATCCTATCTCTCCTACTCTTTATTGTTTTCCATACCTTTCGCTTTTCCCCAACTCTTTCTAATACTTCCCTATTGCTAACCTTATCTATCCACGGTATCTTCATCATGCGTCTGTAGCACCACATTTCAAACGCTTCTACTCTTTTTCTATCCGCTTCTCCTATTGTCCAAGTTTCGCACCCGTATAATGCCGTACTCCATACATACGACGTTAAGAGTCTCTTCCTAGTCTCTATATTAACCGTTCTCGAGCATAACAGTTGTTTCTTTTTGTTAAACGCAACTCGGCCCTGCGCCATTCTTTGTTTTATATCTTTAGTGCTCCTACCGTCTTGAGTTATTTTACTTCCTAAGTAGCAGAAATCCGCGACCTCCTCTATCTTCTCATTTCCAATTTGTATTTCCATTTTAGTTCTATTTTCACATCCCCTACATACCAAAATTTTAGTTTTCTTTTTATTGATTTTCATGCCGAAGCCCTGTGTCAAAACTGCTTCCATTTCATTCAGAGCCGCTCCTAATTCTTCTTTGCTAGATGCTAACACTGCTATATCATCCGCAAATCTGAGCATGTTAATAGTTTGGCCCTGTACATTGATCCCTGAGGCTGTTCTTTCCTTAACAATATTAATCGCATCTTCGATATATAAGTTGAAAACTAGAGGTGACAATACACATCCCTGTCTCACTCCCTTCCGGATATCTACTTCCCTTTGTTCCTGCTCACATTCTATAACTGCCTTTTGCTCTTTGTAGAAATTATGTATTATTCTTCTGTCCCTGTATTTCATCCCTACCTTTCTCAGCACTTCGAACATCTTCCCCCATTTTACGTTGTCGAAGGCTTTTTCTAAATCTACAAATCCTATATAGACGCTCTTTCTCTTTTCTATCGTTTTTTCTATAATTACTCGTAAAGCTAGAATGGCCTCGCGCGTTCCTCTATTTCGTCTAAATCCGAACTGATCTTCTCCTAATATTTCTTCCGCCTTTTTCTCCATCCTTCTTTGCACAATTCTAGTTAAAATTTTTGACGCATGGGAAGTTAAACTGATAGTTCTAAAATTTTCGCATCTATCCGCGCCTTTTCTTTTTGGCAAAGCTACTATGATGTTCCGTTTGTAATCTTCTGGAATCTCGCCTGTCAGGTATATGCGACTAACTAGTTTAAATAAACGATCTATTACCTCTTGACCTGCGCACTTTAAGATTTCTGCCTGCAAGCCATCTATACCTGGTGCTTTATTATTCCTTAAACTTTTTAGTGCTATCTCAAACTCTTCTCTCATTATAGGACTCCCTAGGTTATCCCCCTCTACACTGCTTTCGCTTTCTAATATATCTTGCACTTCCTGTCCCGCATATAAGTTTCCTAAATATTCTTTCCACCTATCTGCCTTCTCCCCACTTCCGATTAGGATATCTCCTGCCTCATTTCTAATGTTTTTGGTACTAGATCCAATTTCTCTAAAATTTCTCCTAATTATTTTATATGCTTCATCAGTCTTTCCTACTTCGAATTTATCTTCCACTTCTTTGCATTTATTATCGATCCATTGCTCTTTCGCTTTCCTACATTCCCGAATAATTTCCCACTTGATCGCCTTATATCTTTGTTTCCCTGTTTCATCTAACCTATTTTTATATTTTCGCCTTTCCTCTATTAGACTCACAATATGTTTTGTTATCCAGGGTTTCCTACTTTCATTCTGTTTATGACCCAAAATATCCCTAGCTGAGGAAACTAAACTATTTTTAATGCAATTCCATTCTGCCTCTATGTCCCTAACAATTGTTAGAAAAATAAACAAAACATTCAAATTAACTCGTTTAAGCTATCGAAAAAGAAAATCGCTCATATCTCGAAAACGTTTGGTCTGCGGGCCCATATTTATTTAAACTTGATTTTGATCGTATTACATGCCCTCTAAATATTGAAATCTTTTTTTTAACTCACCGCTCTCAAAATGACATTTCGCGAACCCGACAGCTAAACTCAAACATAGTGTTCGCGCACTAGTGCGCGAAATCTAGCAAAAAGCACTGGCCCTTCTAGGCTTTCTAGAAATAATTTGACTTGATAGTAATAAAGTTTGGTTAACAAAACGCCATTTCTCCAATTTGGCTGTTGAAAATAGTGAAAGAATAAAGATAAATCGCTATTAATTCGATTGACACTTTGACAACTCAATTCAGTAAATTAAACCAAATGTCATTTTCTACAATTGTCAAATGGAAATCTGTTAATGTAACCACTTGATTTTTTAAAATTTTAAATTGGAAACGTATTAGATAATAATTAAAAAATTATAATGTTCGTTTCAAAAAATATTGTACGAACCTCGATGCGCGAAGACGTCTTCGGCGCATTCGCGCAAATGAAGCACTCGCTCCTTCGTCGCACGTGCTTCAAACATTGCGCTCATGCGCGAAAAGTGTCTTCTCGCACTCGTTTCGTAAATAACTATTTCAACGCCCTTTGGTTTATATCTCTGGTACTATTTAAGATATCAAAATGAAATTTTCCACGTATGGAGCATTTCGTAAAATTATTTCGGTGTTCAGGGGGTTCACATTCCGAGTACCAGACCAAAATTCAATTTCTTTAAATTTGCATACCTGCATGTCTTTCCATTTTTGAATTCCTCATAAAATTTCATGCAAGTTAATGTACATACATGACTGAATTTTGACCAAAGAATGTTAAGATATTTACAATTTAGTAATGTATCCAATTTTGTTTAGTTATTGACGCCTACGCTGATCAGAGCCACCTAAAATATCTTTGTTGAAATAGGTTCACCCGCTGATGTATTTACAAAATTCTATAGTATTTTTGACGCAATATTCCGTATTCCGTATGGTTAATTGCAAAATGAAAGTTTTCCTCAAAAGTTTCAAATGGAACCCTATGTATATTATTTGCAAAACCGAGAGTCAGTTAACTAAGCTTTTAATTGGTGTAGATATTGGCAGGTCTGCTACTGATAATTTCAACAGAAATTACGATCAAAATTTTTGATTTTCATTATTATTTTATACTCCTTTTGATACATTTCTCCTATCTTGACACACATTGTGGCAGCTCTACGCCACTGGAACAATGCTGACCCAGTTTAGCTATCTGGAACGCTTTGGTCAAGAAGCCACCGCAGCGAAATTTCTTCCATGTGAATATTTGTAAATGCTATATGACGTATAACCTTCGACGTAAGATATAAAATAACTAGCTTGCATAAATATAACATTCAGACCAGTATGTAATTCAAGACAATAAAATTATCCGACGCTACGTGTGGTTTTTTCTTTTTGTCAATTACAACGAACAAATTATTATATGGTGACCCACGCATATTTATTACCGGAAACAATGCTCATAAAATCAAAATAATGTGTAAATTTTGTTTCTGCAAATTGGCACAAAAAATGTCAATATCTTAACATTTATTAATCAAAACCACATCACGTAGTACATCAATTTTCATGAAACTTTATGGGGAATCCAAAATATGCAAAGGCATGTGGAGTTCCCATTTAAAGAAATAGAACTTTGTTGTCTGGTACTCAGAATGTGAACACCCTGTATATACCACTCCATGTGCGAGTGGAATTTAATTTTGACATCTCAAATAGTACCAGAGATTTGAACCGATTACACACCCCATCTTCACCCGGCATATAAATATATGCATAATTGATCAGATATACAAAATATAAATTATTAATTTCTTTTTAAAACACTCAACCTGGGCTTATAAGATTTTTTCTTGTTCCACTGTCTATTACCTCCCCCCAAAGTGTGTACTGTGTAGTCTGAAAACAAATAAAAAATAATTGTTCGAAATATGAGACGTCAAAAAATTTCCATTTTCTTTTCGCCTCATATAATTCAGAGGAACGTAATAAATATAATTGTTCATTTGGTACTTTTTTACAAATTCAGTTTTTAAATTCGTGTAAAATGATATTTATTTAAAAGAAGCACTGAAACTGTAATGTGATTGTACTCTTATTTTTCGCAGGAAATATTTTTAATGCTTCTCTACTACGTAACTATTATGACATAATACTCGGATTATTACTGATTTCATGTGTCATTCGAACTAATGTAACGGCACTTTTGCAGGTATGAGACCTGGTAATTCTGGAAGTCATTATGCATTTATTGGTTTTGTAAATAAAATGTTTATATCTTGACCTGTTATTGCCTAATGAATAGAAAATTATAGATTTCAACTCCTACGTCAATATTATAACTTGATCAGCTAGTTCGACGACATCCTGTATAGGTTTCATTATTCAATGTTAATAATAGCTACCGATTTTATCCATTATTTTGTTGTAATTACTTAGTCAGTCTGCCATTGATACTTTATTAGCATGCATAATATTAATACTACAGTTTATTATACCTTATGTCTATTGGTAGTTTATAGATCTATCGGGTTGATTCAAGAGTAGCGGGTGGATTAATAACTAAATTGTATGGGTACATAGCCGCTGCTATTTGTAATAGATTTATTTTAGTTTGTGCACATTACATTGCGTAGTTTACCTGTTGATAATTTAGAGATGTTAATCGGGATTATTATAGCATATTGTTTCGAGGGATATGACTGCCTCAGACAGAAATAGAGAGCATTTTCCGCAAGTTTTCCGTCCGTCTGTGGAAGTTTATAACGAAATGTTATCGGTTTTCTCAAATAATGAAATAAGATTGCTATCTATACTAATAAGCACAGGTTTATACGGCTTTGATTTTTTGTAAGCGTTCTTAGAATATACGTAAAGAGTATTTTTAAATAGAAAACGTTATCTTACACTGCCGACTACCTAGTTTTTAAGATTTTTAACTATTACCTTTGTTTTCTTCTTGATGAATCACATTACTTTCTGTTTTGAACAGTAAAGGAGTTCTTTATTTTAGGAATTCACTAATATATTAAATTTAGACCTATCTCTCGACGGCAGGAACTAAAACAGAAAAATTTATTCCATAAACTTGCTGTCCTTGGAAGTCACTATTCAGTTCAATATACTTTGATTTTACTGCTTTCTAGCAAAAAATAAACAACGAATAACCAAATCTATTAACATGTCAGAAATATGCGTAATTTATTCCTGGAATTTAATACATAATATAAAAGCGCGCACTAATTAATTAATAGTATTAGTGGGCTTTGGAAACCTGTAAGTTTAATACAACTACGTTTTATATGTACATACAAGGTGTCCCAACGAAAACTTGTACCCCCGTAAAACTCCGAAATGTTTCGACAAAAATCCAAAAACACGTCGATTTTTATATCAAAGGGGACCAATTTTTATGCAATAATCATTCTTGCAACTCTAGTCCTGTGCCGGGGGTAGCGACCCCCCCAAAAATTTTTAAATGGGACGGGGGGTCAAATGATCCCTACTTTGGAAGGGTTTTTCATTACTTACACAACCGTATTTGTTTTATTCAATTCGATAAATTTGTTACCGAAAAATTGCTTCTTGAAGTTTCCAAATTAAAAAATTAATAAAAGCCCAAAAAGGTTTAAACTATCGAATGTATTGCTCGAAATGACCTCCACCAATTGTCATACAATATTACAATAATACATTCTGGATTCAAATCCAGATCTTACATTTCTCAAGACCTCAGGAGTTATTATTATTAGCCGGCACTCTTCTTTGGAATAAACCATTTTGATTTAGTAAATAAACACGATTTTATACTGTGGCGAATAAGTTTATTTTGACATTTGTTCTGATGTTCTTTTGTTCTTACTTTTTATTCTTATTAGTTTACTTGATTTTGTTACTTTTCCATTCGAATACATTCGATAGTTTAAACCTTTTTGTGCTTTATTAATTTTTTAACTTCAAGAAGCAATTTCTCGGTAACAAATTGATCGAATTGAATAAAACAAATACGGTTGTGTAAGTAATGAAAAACCCTTCCAAAGTAGGGATCATTTGACCCCCCGTCCCATTTAAAAATTTGGGGGGTCGCTACCACCCCGCGCAGGGCTAGAGTTGCAAGAATGATTATTGAATAAAAATTGGTCCCCTTTGATATAAAAATCGACGTGTTTTTGGATTTTTGTCAAAACGTTTATTTTGCCGAGTTTTACGGGGGTATAAGTTTTCGTTGGGACACCGTGTATATCTTATTCATGACCTTTGGCGTTGCACTTCATTATTTAGTTTCAAACAAGCAAAACACAAAAGAACTATCGGTGTATCAAAAAAATGTATTATGTGTTCTATTGATTAAAAGTATAAGTGAAAGTTGATGCCAAAGCTCCACGTCACTTAGTGTAACTCTTTCTGCCTTGTATTTCTCTAATTAACTTTCCTTGTTTGCTTTGTTTGTGGCAACAGTCGAAATTTCACGTCGTTCCTATTCCGTTTGCAAATTGTCAGGACATTTCGATTTTAATTTTGACATTTTTGACACTTTTGACTTGGTAATAGTTTTGATGTATTTTCATGTTCATTGAAATTATATTAAAGTAAAAATTGCTAAAATCAGTCCTTTCTGGGTACTAAATAGAAAATAGTTTCTTTCATTCGCTATGATATTTTGGAAGTAGGTAACACAATTACTCACATACAGGGTGATTTACGGAGACGTTCGGTTAGACGTTTCTCAGAAACGGCAACGAATTAAAATCTGAAAATTTGCACACAAAAGTTCTCGGCTTAGACCATTCTAGTTAAAATATTTTCAACACCCGATAACTTCCGGTTATACCGGAAACGAGTACCTACTCTCTTATTTTAAATGGAATGCCCACATTTTTATTACGGATTTAGATTTTTGGTTGAATTTTAAGGTCGCCTTATGCAAAACACCATATGTGTAAAGTGCACACTCTTCGAGATATTAGACGTTAAAAATCGTAATTCTTCAAATTTCATCAATTATAACTTGAAAACGGTATGAGATAAAGAAGAATGATTTCATGTCCCTATCCTAGTTTTTAATTCTCTATCTAACGGGTCTGGAAAATACTCCTTCCTGATTGGAAACTTTTTGTCATTTTTTGACCAATCAGGAGGCACTATTTTCCAGACCCTTGAGATAGAGAATCAAAAACTGGGATAGGGACATGTAAGTCATTTTTCTTTGTCTCGTACCGTTTCCAAGCTATAATTGATGAAATTTGAAAAATAACGATTTTTAACGTCTAATATCTCGAAGAGGGTGCACTTTACACATATGATGTTATGCATAAGGTGACCTTAAAATTTGACCAAAAATCTAAATCCGTAATACAAATGTGGGCATTCCATTTAAAATAAGAGAGTTGGTACTCGTTTCCGGTATAACCGGAAGTTATCGGGCGTTGAAAATATTTTAGTTAGAATGGTCTAAGTCGGTGTCGTTTCTGAGAAACGTCTAACCGACCGTCTCCGTGAATCACCCTGTATACATTTGTATCAATTGCTAATTAAACTGTAATAATTTTCTAAATGCGATGAGAAAATTTATTATGTAATGTGTAAAGTACATACTATTAATAATTTTAATTTTTCCTACACAGTTTTTTATTTATTAAGTTCACCGAGAAATGCAAAATGAAACTATTGACATTTTCATTCATTTCCCACATCCTATTCATTTCATCGCGTTATTGTTTTTGTTTAATTTTGCGTGTCCAAAAAATTTTACTACACGAATTGCTCCAAGATACTTTACATTTGTCACGCGGCGATCAAAATAAAATCTGGATCTATTTCGGGAGGATCGGCGCGAAAAAATATTTTCTTGGCTATATAAATAAAATTCCCTGTCGACCAATAAAATTTACAAGCATGAGAAATGTTGTGTGCAATCAATGAACGATTTACATATTCATGAAGTGTAACGCTTGTTTAGAACGTTTGCAATTAAATATTTAGACATTAAGGGCAAAATGTTTTCGCGGTTGTATTTTTGACTGGTCAATAACCTTGATAGCTTTTGAACTCTCCAGGGTTATTAATTTTACTGACCGGTGAAAAGTACCACAATGAACCTTACTTTTTTAGCTCCCTGGGGATTATCTTATTAAAGACTAATACCATATTATTTCCTGGGCCTATAATGCCCTATTACTAATGAGCCGTTCATAAAACTTAAACTTCATGTGACGTCATGAGTAGAAAACAAGCAAACTAGGTCAGAACCACTAGCTGGGAACTTTGCAAATGCACCGAGAACTTTGTCTGCGTTTTGAGTATAATTTTTTTTTAATTGGGTCTACATCATATTTGTTTATCAAAACTATCATAAAGTTACTAGCAAAAAGTTTGGCCTAAATTAACCATGTTATAAGTAGCTCCTTCTAAAAGTTACCACAAAATATTTTAAATATAATTAGTCATTGTGTCAAAATACCTACTCCTGTAAAGTTTGAGAACGATTCCTTAATTATTGCTTAAAATAGAAAATGAATTTTGGGATCAAGGGGATTCGTAAAGATGTTAAAGTTTGAGAACCTAAGACAGAAGCTATTACTTATCAGACGACCTTGAAATTTTCGGAACATAAAATTTAAACAAACAAATGAATTGACGGGTTAGGTCACTTGCTACGCTCGTAGCAAAGTGGCGTTTTTACCTTGTATTTTCTCAGCAACCTTCTTTGCATAACTATTAAGTCTAATTTTCAAGTACGTTTCAGCTATTTTTTTTATCAGTTGCACTTCATGTAAATCCTCAACCAAATTTGTTGCTTACCCATGAAACGATAAGCTATTACCTGGCTGCTGAAGGCTTTTACAGCAGTGAGCAACGCAAAATATCACCATGGTAAACAAAAAACTGCTACCTGTGCTAAAACACCTGATAAGCTCTTCGCGTTAGAAAAGGATGGAGATCCGTAAGTAGTACTGGTTGCATACACAACAGATATGCCTCAAAAAGTTTTTACGGGGTAAACGGCAATGGGCCTATCCCAGTAGGGTACATATCATTGGTTTATCTCTCAGATGCACTTTAGTTCCTAAGCTACTGTCCAGCAACTTGTATAACAGCAGGAGTAATGTGTCGTTGGTCCCTAGATCTAATCCTGTCCATCGCATTATTTTACAGTTTTTTATACAAAAATCTGGCCGGTTTTTGCCAAGCGGGGCGTTATCAGTGTCAGTCGTTGGCTTTTACAATAAAACTATTTTCTTGAAAATCATGTTTTAATTTAATAAAAACACTACCAAACAAGCCGAACGTGTAATAGAGTATAGTTTTGAAGCTGGATTTGAATTAGTGCAATAGCTCTGGACTGCATTATATTTTGGGAAGTGCTGCATTCGCGTTTATTTTGAATAAACCAATAGAAATCGCTGTGGAAGTGTCTTGCTCTATACATTAGTAGATTTGGGAAATACACATCCCAGGGTTGAGTTAATATTTCGAATTGCACAAATTTTTTATTGTCATTAACGTTTATAAGAAGTAAGTCTCATTTGATTATATATTAGTGGTAGTTTACCATACAATTTACTTCAAAAAGATCCAATTTGGCATCTTTAAAGCATAAGTGCTCTAAAGTACGCCATTATAATATTCAAAGGAATGCGGTAAAAAATTATATTGATAGTAGATAAAGAAATTTACGTAAAACTAAGGCGATGTTGAGGCATGTTTATTAGATATGGGTTAGTTTAAAAATTCCCAACTTTAACACGATTTCTGAATCTTGGTATAGAAATTCATACACTTCGAGTGGGCGTCCAGTGATTGGGTTGATATTTGTATATAGATTCAGGAGATACGTATTTTCAAGGATAGAGAAGAGAATTTCGAGGTTGCCTGATATTTGCAGTGAATACCAATGATGCTATTTTAGCGATGCTGAGACTTTGATTACTTGATCCTGCACACATTGTACACAAATTATTCTTTTCTCTTTATACTGGTTATAAAGCTTGCGTTTCATGTATGGTCCAGGAGATGACTAAAATTTTGTGAGCCAAGATCACATAAATAGATTAAATTAGAGCAATTGTTATTCGTGAGTATCGTTTTGTACGTATAACAAATGTTTTTGTATAAACAAGCGGCTAATTCATTTTCTATAGATGTTACATTTTATACTTATTATGTCGACGCTATTTTTTTGAGTGCCATGCTCTCAGAAAAGCGTGTCATCTAAAAATAATTTATGTCAATAATTAGGTTAGATGTGTTACCTTTTATCTGAATACTTGTTGACAAAAAGCTTAAAAATATTACGTCTGCCAATAGGTCAGGTGTATATTTCCGTCAGACCACTGTCCCACTCTTGCTGACCCCACTCAAAAATATTTCTAATCGAAAATAGTTGTCAAATAAGAATAGACCACGACAAATTTAAACTGGTACGTTTTTCGATGTCATGCATTAATCTACTTTTCATATTTATAGAAAGAAGCGCCCTTCGTCTAAAACAAATTTGTAATGCCAATAAATCTATTATACAAACATAAACCAGAACATAAAATTTTGAAGTAAAACTCCGAAGTTATTTTATGTCTATATCGAGAAAAGCGTATAAATAAACTTATAACATGTGGCCAACTTTTTCCAAAAACTTCACCTAAAATGATTTCTGCTTTATTACACATATGTAGATATGATTGAAGTCGATACATATACAGGGTCGCCCGAAATTAGCGTGCAATATTTTACCAGCGTGTGTTCTGTGGTCAAAAATAAGACAAAAGGTTCCTATAAGCGTATACCGAAATATGCTTCGCAAGGGAGCTATATATAGCTTTCTAAAAGAGAAGGCCTGAAGACGTTTTCTTCTAAATATCTTGGAAACAAATACAGTTAAAATTATATAATTTAATAGAATGTGTAAGTACCAAATGCTGAATCTTTTCTGTAAACATAATTTTTAAAATTTAACAGGGGCGTCTTAAATCTGGGGGTGGCGGAGGTAAGATGTACCCCAACTTTTTTTAGAACATGTAATTTTCAGTTTTTCCATAAAAATATGAAACTTCAGAGTTTTTTTGCAAAAAAAATGTGCTCCTGTCTCGTTTTGATAGGAGACACCGTTATAGAATACAAATCGATTCAAAAATTTCGCTGCATGCCCAACAAATTCCTACAAGAAATGAAGAACTTTGTATACTTAAACGAGGCCGGAGCACATTATTTTGCAAAAAACTGAAGTTGCAAATTTTTACGGAAAAATTGAAAACTACATGTTCTACAAAAAAGTTGGGTTAAATCTTACCTCCGCCACCCCCAGATTTGAGAAGCCCCTGTTAAATTTTAAAAATCATGTTTAGAGCAAACGATTCAGCATTTGGTACACATTAAATTTAATAATTTTAACTTGAATTGTGTCGAAAATATTTAGAAGAAAACGTCCTCAGGTTTTCTCTTTTAGAAAGCTAATAGCTCCCTTGCGACGCATATTTCGGTATACGCTTATAGGAACGTTTTGTCTTATTTTTGACCATAGAGCACGCTGCTAAAATATTGCACGCTAATTTCGGGCCACCTTGTATATCCTCTTAAAACAAAGAAAAACATGTCAATACTTTTGTAAATGTTACACAGTAATTCTGAAAAAAAGATGAAATTAAAAAATTAATGCTGAAAACTTCATTAAACAAGAAAAAACATAGTCGCAAGCAACACCCCGTTATTTTCCTGAAACAGAAAAAGCAGGTACATACCTCTGAGCTCTGAAATAAAAGTAACCTTTATTAATGCTGAAATATAAACAACATAAATACCAAACTTTAGAAAAGAAAATAATTTTCCTGAAACAGTAAAATAAGTTGATTAATAATGTAATGACTTACTTTTGAAATAGAAATAATTCTTAATGCTGAAACATAAACAAAATAAGTAAGAAACTCTAAAAGGGAAAATAAGTATTTGCGTCCCCCTGAAACAAAAGGTAAAATTGAGTACAGCAAGCGTCAAACGTGAATAGATGCGCAATTGAGTAATCCCACTATTCACCCACTACGCTCTCGACCGGGATTAGTTTTCGGTGGACGCACGCAACTATCAGTGGCGCACGATTAACTTCATAATACATTCATCTATAGTCAAAGGAACCTCGCGCCACTGCCTGAATCTGTTTTAAACTAGGGCGTGGCCTTACCTGCGCGGGCTCTCGCCATCACGTTTGACGATTGCTGTATCTACTTTAGTTTTTGCATGTCATAACCAAACACTGAAAAAAGGATAAAATTAATTCTGAAACAAGCAAAAGTTAATCCAGTGAAACAAATTAATATAAAAAAGAAAAATGTTAAATGTAGTACGGAAAAACGATAGTTTCTGAAACAAAAAAAATTGATTAGATAATAAAACAAACCCGTGTCAAAAATTACTACATACGTACCTTGAATTTATCCTGAAAGGGTTACACACACACTCGAATAACACAACACACATGGAAAATAATTTGGTGCTCGATTCACCGAAAAAACGAACGTAATTTATATTTTCCCCACAACATTTAATAAATGCCCAAATAGAAATAAAGGAAAATATTAGCGATACAAAAGCAAAAGAATAATGACTGACCTTGCCAGTTACGATCCGACGCTCCGATGAGACAAGCTGTAACAAGAGAAAAACAAAATATAATACGTAAAATATAAATGAGACAAAGTTTTTTTTAAAGTCAATACAAAGAGTGTCGTAAATATAGTACAAAATTTAAAAAGACACTTACATCGTGACCAGCTTATGTTGCGATTCAAAATCCAGATCCAGGTAAAGGAGGGGGTACTAAATTTTAAATACAGGACATAAATGCCTCCGTCATACGTCAGATTTTGATTCCAAACAAAACAAAAGCACGTGCCATTTGACGTTTATCGATATTATTTACAACTTCTTAAACTAGTTTTTGCAATATAATTATAGACGTTTTGCAGTGAAAACAGTTTATTTTCAATTTGTGTATTGGGCTTACGTGTAAAAACTTGAAAACAACTATAATTATATTTCAGAGGTTAGGTTAAAAGGTCAGAAAGCACGTGGCTCTGTTTTGTTTGTAATGAAAATCTGACGTTTGTGACGCGCCACTTATGTGGTGCATTAAACCGTGATTTTTCTATTCGAAACCGAGCCGTTTGCTTCCCGAA
This sequence comes from Xestobium rufovillosum, assembly GCA_963966045.1. NCBI lineage: Eukaryota > Metazoa > Arthropoda > Insecta > Coleoptera > Ptinidae > Xestobium > Xestobium rufovillosum. The sequence continues at coordinate 19,368,051 of OZ014494.1, forward strand.
TACCGGTTTCACGCACACACTTTCGATTTTTAAAATATTTGCATTCATTTCATTTAATATTTACCTGTTTTCTCGGCGCTAACTGGTAACACACACTGTATACTTGATAAATTAGTATGAGTAATGATGCCGCAAAAAAAAATATTTTTATATTTTTCATAACCCTTTGAGATGGATTAGTTTTTGCACTGGTACATTAATTAGCATCGATCTTTCAAAATTAAGCAAGATTTTAATGGTGGTCCTCGAAATTGTACTGTGACAAAATTAAATTATAATATTGGAATATGTATTTAGGTTAATAAAAAAAGAAAAAAATATCCCTGACCTTGCCAGATATGATCTCATTCCCTCCACGAGATACAGCTGTAACAAAAGAAAAAAGTTAAACATTCGATTAGTTCAATGATGGTGTAAATTATAATCAGACGCATAAAAAAGCCAAGAAAATAAAAATTTGCCCTATACCTACTTTTGAGAATACCTGGCACCCTATGTCTTATTGGTTATCAATAAGGCAAAATTATTTACCTAGGTACAGGTAATTTTCTGTAAAAACAAAGTTTAGGCATTTTTCTGAGTTTTGGATGGCAAAATAGGGAAAATTCCCTAAAACTGGTATAAAATTACAGCAAAAATCCTAATTTTTAAGGTGAAATCCAAATATGTAAACAAATGTTGTTTGTGAACGTGAACATATAGGTACATACATCAAAATAATCATAAGCTTCGCGGGGTTCTCCATAATATACAAGTAAAATTTCGTGTTTGTATCTGGAATAGAACCAGAGATAGGTTTGGACAGAGTAAGCACCCACCCTGTATAGGTCAAAATTTCTTTAGAATTTATTTAGAACTGAAAAACGCTAACCTTACCAGACAAGCCTCACCTTACCAGACAAGCACAATGTGATTTGACGCAAAAAACATTGAAAATATTTGCTTGGAACAAAACAAAAAATGGCTGATGATTTTAGTAGATAAAAAAACTTACATCACACCAAGCAGACTCCTTAACTTCATATCCAAATTCCACTCCATTTCAGTCACTAAGCACACTGTCCACACTTAAATAATAAATTATTTCGATTTTCGATACGTAATTTCGTTAAATTCTGGCGTCATTATTCACTTTTCGGAAGAAAACTTCTGTTTATAATTCCCGAAGCAAACGGCCGTTAATTAAAAAACTTAAATTATTAATGCACGCAGACGCAAGAACATAGATTTTAGATTGTTGAATTGGGTAATTATTAATTATTATTTGTTATAATTTTATAAACCGCATAATGCAGACGTCTGCACTAGACCACACTACACGATAAACTAAAAACTGATCAAGGTACAGATATGTTTAAAATAAATGACGTCTTTGCATAAAAACAATTGAAAGAATTGGTTAGCTCACTCCCTACTTGTATGCAGTTTTTGTACATTTTATGCTAAAAGAAATACTTAGAAATATTTCTGCGAGCAGTCGAGGAATAAAATTTTGATATAAACGGAAAAAAATTTAACAACTTTAAATACTAATTTTGATTGATAGGCTTTTTATGCCGATTATGCCTAGGTACCTACCTACAAGAACTACACTTCTGGGAAAAAGATTCATATTTATTCCAAGAACTGGGTGTAAAATATGAAATTATTAGGTTAAATGGTTAAAAATGTTCTCTTTCGGAAATTATATTGTTTATGCAAGTCAGTCTAAAAAATAGGTACATGTCTATCTTATACAGGGTGCACCACCTAAACGTATGTATTTCTTCCGTTACATCTTCATTATATATTTTGCAGGAAAATATTGCATTAAATACCTAGTTTAGATTCCGCAGCTAGAGATATATTGGGTCGCAACCGAAGTGAAAGTAGGAAACTCTGGATAACAAAACATATTGTGAGTCTAATAGAGGAAAGACGAAAATATAAAAATAGGTTAGATGAAAGAGGGAAAGAAAGATACAAGGCGATCAAGTAGGAAATTATTCGGAAATGTAGGAAAGCGAAAGGGGTCTACATAATTTACGGAACCGGCAGATTCCGCCGAACCGCGCAAATTACGGAACCAGTGGAAATAATTATCCTAGAGAATAAAATGTCTTTATCTTTAAATACGTGTCACAGAAGGAAGCATTTTCACCAAACTACACTCTACAGTTATTACCTATAGGTATACAGGTGGCCCGAAATTAGCGTGCAATATTTTACCAGCGTGTTCTGTCTTAAAATTATTAAATTTAATGGAATGTGTAAGTAACAAATGCTGAATCGTTTGCTGTAAACGTAATTTTTAAAATTTAATAGGGGCGGCTCAAATCTGGGGGTGGGTAGTTTTCAATTTTTCCGTAAAAATTTGCAACTTCAGTTTTTTGCAAAATAATGTGCTCCTGTCTCGTTTAAGTATACAACGAGGTATACAAGCAAAGTTCTCCACTTCTTGTAGGAATTTTTTGAGCATGCAGCGAAATTTTTGAATCAATTATACTCGATAACGGTGTCTCCTATCAAAGCGAGACAGGAGCACCTTTTTTGCATAAAACTCTGAAGTTTCATATTTTTATGGAAAAATTGAAAAAAAAGTTGGGGTAAATCTTACCTCCGCCACCCCCCAGATTTGAGACGCCCCTGTTAAATTTTAAAAATTATGTTTACAGAAAAAGATTCAGCATTTGGTACTTACACATTCCATTAAATTTCATAATTTTAACTGAACTTGTTTCGAAGATATTTAGAAGAAAACGTCTTCAGGTCTTCTCTTTTAGAAAGCTATACCTCCCTTGCGAAGCATATTTCGGTATACGCTTATAGGAACTTTTGGTCTTATTTTTGACCACAGAACACGCTGGTAAATATTGCACGCTAATTTCGGGCCACCCTGTATAAGCGCTTAGAAAGGTTTATACCCTACTGTCCTTTTCCGTAGATAACGATTTAACTGTAATGATGCTGTATATGGCAACTATTGCCTTCAGTTTTATTCTCAATGGTTGAAGTAGCGAATTAGGTGACATCTATCGGCTCAGTAGCAACCGTTAAAGAGGTGAACCGTCGGTATTTTACAAATAAATGTTCTGTACTTCCTAGTCTCCTCAGCACTTCTTCTATTAGTTCCACATGAATTCTTAGACAAATTCTCGTTCGATAAAGGTAGGTCTGTCAGGTCCTGTTTCACACTATACCTGTTTCGTCGTCGTAACATCATCAAATACAATATTCTTTCAATTAGCAATTCCGTTTGATGCTGCAAACAAAATCATTTATGAAGTGACAGCAGCTTGTTCGTTTTCATTTTTAACATCTTGAAATTTGTCAACGCCACCTGTACTTCTTATTCGTTCCTTCAACACCTTTTAAACTTTGTACATCCGTCATGCATTGATCGGTTCACGTGAGGTGTCCCACAATTCAATTCTTCAGTTACATTCCTTAGGCTCGCCAAGTTAACATGGTCGAACTATACCTTAAGTATCAAATTTCCGTATTCGCTTTTGGCTTATCAGTCGTACATTTTTAACGTTTGGAGATTAATTAGAAGGCATAAATGAATATGTGACAATATTCAACTTTTAGAAACAATTCTGGTATACGAGCATATCTAGCATATTACAATTATTAAGGAAGAATTACCCCGATTCATTCGAACAATGCCAGTCGGTTTCATGTATTTTCCCCTCATTGTTATTGAACGTTTATTTCCATTGCTGAAACCCGTGTTTTTTCCGCCGGACGTCATGCGGTAATCCAATGAATTATTAAGGATTCCGATGATCCGAGTATCGGACAGTGAATCCTGATGTTTTCGAGGCAGTGTTAGCGGAAACGATAGGGGCTTCGGAAGCCAGTCAGGGTCAGTAGGCAAAGAGGGATCGCGTGTTATTTCAGTGATTATAGCAACATTTTTAGACGAGCTTATGAACCATTCACTTGACCTATTTTGCTCTATAATAGGATTCTATTCATTCGGCTGCTCGTGAACAGGTGAACTGGATTATATACTGCGAAGAAGGGTTAATTTTGACGGAAATATTTACTCATCTGCATTACTTTCTTTAGTGAAATGTACATTTTCAGAATTTGATACACACTATTCTTCGGCTTGAAAATATGTAATAGGTTTTATTATTTTGGGGTCGCATTTTTTTGTGTCTCTTAGCAACTCCTGTTCTGGTGTTGTACCGTTTTCACCTGCTTTAATGTTGCAACTGAATTTATTTATAGAAATACATACTTTTTAATTTTTTGTTTTCGCAAGTTTTGGCGGACATTTTCTATTAATGAAGTTATTCGAAATTTAATAATTTCGTAAAAGCATTTGTTGTTACATTGAATACTACTCCGAAACGTTTTCTTTCGGAGATAAACGGCCCGGAAGTTCAATTGGTTTTTTAAGATTTTTCTGTGATAACCTGATAAACAGGAAAGGTGCTACTTTCAAATTTGAATTACTTTATAGGTTATAACCATTATTTGGCAACAACTTCGCTTCATGATATTTTTGGGGTTTGGATACCTCAAAACCTACCCCAACTTTTCGGCACTGATCAATTTGAAATCGCCGATTTTTCAAAGTTTCTTAACCCTTTGAATGTTCAGATATTTCGATTAACTTTCAGTGCAATGTACTACTGATTTTGGCATAAAATCATTTTTATTGTATTGCAGATAGACTCCTTAATATGCCCTTGTTTGAAAAGTAGTGAACTACAAAGAACACATGCCAAATTTGAAAATCACCCCCTTTTCCGTTTAGCAGATTATTACGACAGAACCTGAAAAATTGCATTTTGGTGGCATTTAGCTCTGAAAGAAAGCGTGTTTGAATAGTAGTTTACGTGACAAACCCCCATTATTTTGAAGAATTGTCTTTATTCCCACCGTTTGTCGATTAAAAATTGGACCAACCTGTAGTTCAGAGACAAGTTGAAAAACAATGAAACTTATTTTTAGTACTTAAGTAAATTGTAGGTGGCACAGGCATTGTGTTTTGCAAATGTTTCATTTTTATGTGTTCAAGTTAAATAATTCGCACTACATTAGAAAAGTAGAAAAAAATTCACAGCCTTCGCAAAGATGCAATAACCGGGGGAGACATTGAAAATGACGAAGCAGACTATAACCCTTGTGCGTTTGGGACATGTCCGCATACGCGATGGCGTGTTAAATAATTATTCATAAAACACCTTCGCCGATGTATAATAACTGCCCTGTTGTGGCATTTTCTGACATTTGCGACGCTAGACGGTCGCACTCTGAATGAAGTTTACTGAGACTGAGCGGTCCAGCCGTCTAGCACGCTCGACTTTAACCACTAACGCTCGGCTCTCACGAGTGACGTATGTTTCAAATGCAACAGAATCTTTTCGGTGAATATGATCCCCCATACTAAAGCCTAGGGCGCTGATAAACGTAAACGTAATGCCGGGTCCACATCAAGCTGACAAAAGTGCAACACGTTTTCGAGATAAAAACAACAAAAAATCTATTTTAAAAACAAAACTAAAACAACAATTAATTTCGTCTGTGGTTGAATCGCATCTTCAGCACATTCAATGACTCTGTGGACAATGCGTCTTTTCAATAACGAAAGGTTATGGGTTCGCAGCTTGCCGCGATTAATTTTCGGTATGGTGATTTCGTTTTGTTCTTTTGAACAAAAGTTTGTCTGGTTATCGTCAGTTAGGTCATTCCCATCACGCCAGAGAGACAGACTAGCTATTTTTCTCAGAACATCAGCCTTTTTGTATCTGTTCTTATATCTATTCCTTACTTTTGGAATCCTACAGCAAACGATTCCAGTTTTAAGATTTAAAATTTTGTAGTTATTGCTTACAGGGCAATTTAAATTGTTTCGTAACCGAAAAGCTTTGAAAAGCTCTGGAAAGCTTTCTTCTAACAGACAGCAGTGAAGTTTTAGTGAGAAAGCAGATTCTCTTCACAGATTCCAGATTTAGCTTTCAATCACGGTGGTCCATGGTGTGAGAAAGCATTCGCATGGAAGCTTGTACAAAATTAGTGGTAGTAGGAGCGCAGTAACTACCGAATAAATACATTCAGGATAAGCCCAAACCTGAATTCTATCGAACACGTCTGGCATGTGCTTAAGAGGCGAACAAAAATCCGAATTACGTCCATTATGAACCTAGTAACAATTGTGCAAGACTGTGAGGAGCTCGATCGGGGATGGGATCATTCGCACATCTTTGAGAGTTAGCCAAGGAGCATAGAAACCATTATTAGAGGAAATAAGAGAGGTAACTTCTGTTTTTTTTTTGCTTGCTCAGTTAGTTACTGAAATTGATCAAACTAACCAAACCATCTTTTAACTCCGCCATGTGCGATTCCTAGTTTTATAAATCAATTGTACAATAATTTATCCTCAAATTGTGCATTTATGTACCCAACCCCTGTTGCAGGCAGTCTCCGAATAATTCTATTTTTGTGCATCGGCACTAGTTAGGAAATGCTTCATGGTTGTGACTAATAAGAAATTCGCTGCTCGTAAGACACATTCATATCCCTCGCCTCGTACCCTTTTAAATTGTAACCTAATCCTCCGTAATAAACTGTTGCTGGCCTGACTGTTGGTTTTGTTACCACCGCTTTTAGCGTTATTCGCGAAAGTTCATTTTAAATCGTGAACCGAATAACGTGAAAAGGGGTCGTAAAGTTTTGTACTCGTTTCAGATAAAAGTGTAACGTCTCGACGCAGTAGACAAGCGGATGTGAGTACGTATGACCCTCTTAAAATAGAGTAATTGAGCACCGCGACTTTGTCTGCGGATTCTTTGCAACAAGGGTTTTGTTCCAGCCGACAAGCTTTTACAGAGCACGTCAAATACCTTACACGTGCTTTTCATTGTTGAAGGAAGTTGACGGGGTTTCGCGGCGTGCGAGGTGAATTTTTGACACAATGTAAAGTGACTAGGCGGAAGTTGATCGAAGGTGGAAGCAGTGAAGTAACTAGGTACTTCCTTATAATGGTATATGCCTCGTCAAATGAAAGATCATCCTGCGCGAAAAAAAATTCTGCGTTGCTTGTAGATAGTGTCTCCTTCTATTAAGCCAACCACCAGGACCAATATTGTACGTTACCATATGTGTATGCAAGTACGGGGGTTGCAGAAGCTCCCAACTTACCCTAAATATTTAAACCTATTTTAGAGATAAGCCTAATAATCAAAGCCCCATGGAAAGTTAATTGTTCGATTGCCCCCATCAATAAGTCACAGGATTCAGGATCGGAAAGCAAAAAAAAACGGATGAAATATATATCGTATTTTAAGATGATTGTAAAATTTATTTAAGAAGTAAAGAATTTATTCCAGAGAATAGAATTTTATTAACTCGCCCTCTAATAATAGTTTAAATGAGATGGGAATGAAGTAGCTTCTAAGAGCACATGGCCTCGGGCAATACAGTTCAAAAAATCTCGCCAAGTGAAGCATAATGCACCAAAATACCAAAACCAAATGTTAACACTTGCATAAATGATGAGAATTCACAAAAATCCCATAAAATAGGCTAGCTCTTAACTTAACGCACGAAAATTATGAACTCACGAGACCTGTTGCCTAAAGGACAATGGCTACAGGAAATTCGACAATAAATAAAATTTTATATTCAAAAAAGTAGGAAGTGGAATAAAATCTCAAGAACTTAAAGGGTATAAAAAGATTTCTAGGAAAAATGCAGAAGAACGGATGTGTGACTTTTCCAGGGTACGACCTCTTCCAAACTAAATACACTCCTGGTCAAAATTAACGCATCAGCAAAGCTTCTCATTATTACAAGTAATAATGAGAAGTTTGTTATTACTTGTAATAATGAGAAGTTTTAAATCATTAAACATTTTATGTAGGTGGCCTAGGATATCCTCTGTCACTACTGATAAACAATTGGAATTGTCTGACAGATGTAAAGTAACATTTTCCAGTATTGTTTGTTAGTAAGACATTTAACGCTGTTTAAAGTGATTTGTAACAGGCAATAAATTCAGTTTTGCTAGTGATTTTTAAAAATTTAATGTCATTAAGTGAATGAAATACTTTGTTCAGTGCATTTAGAGTAAAAGAAATGAATCGTCCACGCAACCTAAGAGAAGATGAAGCAGTAAAAGCGGTATCTCTAGTAAACGAGGGACGTACCAGCGATACGTGGTTGATTTGTTAGGAATTGGACAATCAACAATTATAGTCGAATAGTTATACGTTTCAACGAACTTGGAAGTTACTGCAGAACCCCAGGACAAGGTCGTAAGAAGTCTACAGATGCAAGAGATGAGCGATATCTTATGCAAGTCGCCTTACAGGCGTTCTACCAGTATAGAGCTAAGCAGAGCCCTTGCAGCAGCTCGAAATGTAGCAGTTTCTGGACGAACGATCAGGAGAGGGAGGATTGGACAGTAGAAGATCAGCTGTTGCACCACTGCACACCAGTGAACATAGAGTTACTAGACTGCGTTTTGCAAGGGAACATGTGAATTGGACCATTGATGACTGGAAGCGAGTTTTATTTTCAGACGAAACAAGAGTATGTCTTAATTCACCAGATGGATGTGAACGAGTCTGGCGGAGGCCAGGAGAGAGGTTTGCTGCCTGCAATATCTCTCCGAGGATCCCATTTTTTGGTGGATCAATAATGTTCTGGGGAGGAATTTGTTTTGACGGTTGCACGGATTTGGTTCCTATACGGGGGAGAACTATGAATGCACATTTCTACGTAGAAAACATCGTAGAGGAACATGTGATGCCATTTGCCCCATTTGTCGGGGACAATTTTATTTTTATGCAGGATAACGCTCGGCCTCACGTTGCTAGATAGGTACTGGACTACCTTCAATTCCAACTATGGACGGGCCACCAAGAAGCCCAGATATGAACCTCATAGAGCATCTATGGGATGCACTGAAACGATCAGTTAGACGCCACATACCTGATCCTATGAATCTTAGGGAACTCGAACAAGTCGTTCTTGTCGAATGGGAGAATATTCCCCAGGAAACCATTCACAACTTGATCAATAGCATGCCCAGACGAATGGAAGCAGTGATAAGAGCTAGGGGAGGATCTACACGCTACTGAATTCTTACGATTTAATTTCACTTTCATTTTTGTAAAGCTTTTCACTGACGCCGTTTTCATTGCATTTGACATTATTGTTTCTTTCTGTCACTTATTCAAGTTTTTTTTTCAATAAAACCATTCCAATTTTCAAGCGTTAGTTGAAATCATTTAATTATAATATCACGTATAGGTACTATGATATAAAACTTCGAAAAATTACAAGTAATAATGAGAGGTTTTGCTGATGCGTTAATTTTGTCCAGGAGTGTATTATTTAAAAATTGAATTTAGCCATACCACATACCGCCACAAAGTTTCATGAAAATCCATTTGGGCAAAGTGAAAATCCACGGCCGTCGTAGATTACTTTTTTGATAACGTTATACCCAAAGACATTCTATACTAATAGACACCAAGATCCCAAGTATTCGGCATATTTATGTACTTTTTCTACACCTATTTAATTATATGACAGTTATTCGGATTTTCTTCGTGAAATATCGTACCCATAATTCACTGTAGTGAATTATGAAATCATAATTCACGGCATATCGGCCAATCACAAATATAGATTCAATAATCACTGTTTCTCTGATCCAATAAGATTTTATATCGACCGCGATCAACTCTTGCTGGAGCTGACAATCGCTCGGGTGACAGCCAGGTGTATCTCGCCATATTACTTGTTTACGTTTTCCAACGTATGCACTTATTCGGTCGAGTAGGTACCCATTAACCCGTACAAACTAACAATTCAACCACTAAAACTGCCATCATCTTCGTGAATAATGGTTGTCATAATCGCTCATATAATAATATACTATTATTTCCAACATAGAAGACGTGCCCTTTTCTCTCCCACTTTGTCTACCCAATTTTGTCGTGTTAACGTCATCTCTCTTTTGACAAAAAAGTTAAAATTATTTTTTAGCGTAGCGCGCTCATTAAATTGCATGAACTTTAAACGTCAAATCACGTTGTCATTTGAATTTTTATTTTGCATGCGCGAGTAATCTTATCAATAATTGTCGCCATTCAAATTTTGCCTAGGAATTTCTGTTACTTAATAATAATTTACTTTAACAGCTACTTGCCACTTGACTAAAGAAACTGCACGTACATATCTTAAAATATTCTTACGAATATTTTAACTTGCCTACTCGATGCTCACTCTCCTAAAAGATTTAATTATTTTCTCGTAACACTGACAATTCGGAAACTTGTGAAATCAAGGTTACCCAGTTAATGTCAGATTTGACTTTGTCTTAAAATAGATGCAAAATCCATTTTTGCGTGTTTCAAACTAGGACGGAAAATATATTCTTGTCGCACGCATGTTTTCAGCGATTAAAGTGTATCTTGGTATCTATAGAAATAGAACGTCTTTGGTTATACCCTTTGATGAAGATCGTCTCGTTTCAATTTTTTATACAGTTTATTCAATTCTTGCAATTTTGGTATTGGATACCGTTTTCGAATAAAATGAATTATTTAGTAGTAGTATTTAGTAGTATGTAGCAGATACGCTCTAAGTAAGGAATGCTCTAACACAGCACAGTAACTTAAGTTACTTAAGTTACGTCTGACAGCGCATTTTGATTGTTATTATGCTTAGTAGCTTATCGTAAAATTGAGTAGCTTTTCACTAGCATGGAAATCGCAAACTGTGAATATGGAAGATTTTGAAAAAAACTATTTTTATATGAAGCTGTTTTTTTCACTCCGAGCGCTAGTCACTCTCTTTAATACGATAATTAAAATGATCTTTCAGAAGTAACCGGTGGTACTTTGTACTTACGCCGATGTACTCTTCGCCCATTCTGTCACTCAGTGTTATTGCATTACTACGGACTTTACTCTGTACAATATCAAAAAAAAAATTAAGACATATTTGTTTCAAATTGAAAATTAAAAATAGACGATCTTAACCAAACGGCATAAAGAATATTAGAAAACTAAGCTGTAACGAGGGTTGTGAATGTTGACTTTTTCCTAAACGGATTCTCATAACTCCGATTTCAGGTGGATACACCAACCATAGATGTTATTCTCGTCAAAAACATTCCCTTGGATATTTATTTACAGATCTCACCTACCTGTGACGTCACTATCGTAACATTACACGCCTAATAAAATTACAGCCCGTCTTGCACAGAACTTTACGATCTTCTTTGCCATTATTGTGATTCGCGAGTCAAAATGTGCTTTAGCAAGGGAAACGGGGGAAATAAAATGACTACTCGTTGCCGAACAGATGAATAACCCATATCGAGTGGCGGTGTAGGTAAATATGTCGGCGTGAACGGCGACAGAAACGAAATAAAATCGATATTCAATTATTCCGTATCTTTCGATGAATCGTGGAGGGCTTATATTGTCGGTGCTCGGTATAGATGCATTAATCCGTTGTCACGTGAGCATTTATAGACACGGGAAGCTTCCTTTTGAGATAGGATATTGTCATTTTATGTTCTGTCAATTTTTATAGTAGACACCGGAGGGTTTTCATTGAAACGTCGAAGGTCCTGGTGCTCTCGAAAATGCATATTGCAACTTAAAGCGCCTGTTTGTGAAATTGTCATATTAATTAATAATAATAATATACTTATTTGCAGAGATATTTTTTATAAATAATATGCAATAACATGTGCAATAAAATGAGTACAAGTATACATATACATGATTGATTGTGAATGAGAGAAAACAATGCTAATGCTAAATTTACAATATATAAGTAGGTATACCATATACTGTACACATACAGGGTGTCCCGCCTCGAGTATGCCAAACGAAAATTGCTAGTAGAGAAAGTCATTCTAAGCAAGCAAGTTCATATATGAACGTGAACGTATGTCCAATTCATTACCGTTACAGAGACCAGTAATTTTAAAGATTTTCTAAAAGTTGCTGCTTTCACAAATTTTCAATTTAAAATTACTAATGAATCTTCTGAAGTGCTCCGTATTATCGAGGTTATTATTGAATTAGGGAAGGGAAATTTTATCCGTTTATAATCCTCGACACTTTTCAAGTTGTTTATTATACGAGTATAAGCATACAGACGACCATAGTTTCGGGTTCTTGAACTACCAACCCATCTTCAGATCAAGAAACTACAATTCAGAACAGAAAAGGGTAAACATGGGTGTTGGTCACTGTCACTATCCAAACAACCATACTCACAGTGATGATGCGTTCTTTGCTTAGAATGACGTTCTCTACTAGCAATTTTCGTTTGGGGCAATAGCACAAAGAACACATAAATAAGCACTAATCTACAATATTGCTACATGCTCTTTTAATAAGGTGCAGTTCACTAGACTTACTGATGTTAAAGGCAGCTGTCATGCTGAAAATATGGTGGAGGAGCCGGGTTCGCGTATGACTGCATCGGCTACGTGTTGTAGGGCGCAGTATTACTGGGTACTCTCGGTCAATATAGCGATACAAAGTTTACAGTTAGTTACTAATTGAAGCGATAAATGGTAATGATAAGAAAATTGAATGGAATTTTATAAAATTTATAAATTGCAACTCTAAACTGAAATTATTTGAATCAGGGAATATGTGAGAAACAGGAATAAAACGGATATACAAAATGCGTTCACCCTCAAGTAGTGTATTAATTAAGGAAGTAAAATTTCGAACGGCAAATGGCAAGAGATCTCTTTCTTTTTATGAACAAGACGGTGGTCGCAAACAGATTGAGCAAAAAATGTGGAATATCTAGTGACAGACATCGCGGTATTTCGAAAACATCGATGCTAATGTCCTATCCCTACATCGACCATAAAGCTCCGCTAGATGGCTGTTCCACACTTCGTTTGGTAGCCTCACAATTTACAAATTAATATTAACACGATTCTATTACTACCGTCAGGTATTCACGGAAGACTTTAATATGCACTCCCCTAACCACGGTCATCTATGATTTTTCCAATCAAATGTATCTCCAACTAATAAAATTAATAAAACCTGCACTGGTTATGTTTAAAAGTTTAATTTATTAAAATATGTACGTTGAAATTTTAGAACATTTTCTATCTGAAACATCAAACGTCAAACAAATGACAAACACGAACACTACAAGAATCTCGTAATTTCCGCTAGACACTGGACAAAAATCACTAAAAATAAGCTTAGTATGGCGGCCACTATACCCAAGACATTTTATTGTATCCCCACTACCGCATGTCCGATAACCATTTCTTCTACGAAATCCGTTAACGTATATTAATACCTTTTACCTTTCTGTATTTCCTGGGGATCTAAAATCTTCTCTCGCATAAAATTACACGAGCTGCAACCGCACGCCTTCCTCAGTGAACATTCTCGTTGTAATAATTCAGTTAAAATAATGTGGACGCTAAGAAATTTCCAACAAATTCTAAAACCATGTTTCTGTAACATGTTTTAGAAACTTGTTACTAAATTCGGTAAATATTTTCCAACTGAATTAGCTTCTATGAAAAATGTACTGTATTAGAACGAATTAATATTTTAGCTTCCTAGCCGAGCTAGGTAGCTATTGTGATAGTCGTTTTTTGACCATGGTGTTTTTTCATCAAATGTGGACGTTTCAGGTCATTCTAAGACTTTTTGGCAAGGTGGCACATTTCCGTCCGTATGTATGGGTGTGTGTGTGTGCGTGAGTGGGTGCGTGCGTGGGTGCGTGCGTGCGTGCGTGCGTGAGTGTGTATGTCTGTTGGCACTTTTGCGGGAAAACGGCTCCACAGATTTTGCTGAAATTTTGCATGCGTATATCATAGATGATCCATAGGAAACTGACGGGGCGGTTTTTTTTAAAGCACTTTTGAGCCAAGATATGGCGTCATCGAACATTTTTTTCAATTAGACCGTATATATTTTTGTATTGCATCGGATAGAGGGTATTTTTCGCTACACGATGTGCGAAAATCGTAATAGGTTGTATAAGGAAAAAATTGAGAAAAAAAAATACGAAAAGAGGGCGCGCTCTCCAGTTCAGTTGTGGCTGTGGCTAGGAAGCTGTTCTGTCAATGCATTGACAACTAGTTTGTATAGGACTTGTATAGCAGTTGCATTAAAAACATTGTTTTACTAATGTGTGTAAAATGGATTATGGGTCCCGTACATGTGTGAACGCGTTATAATCAGACCTCATCACGTGAGAAGCAAGATAAGCAACTGATACATAAATGCATTAAGTACGTACCTACAGCAATAAAAACACAAATACTATTTATTTATTATACTGCAACCCGAGCCTTTATATTAATGGCTGTGTATTGAATTGCAGCAATAAATTTTGCTATCATATCGGTTTTTATTTATTTCATTTTTAATGTCGCATTGAAATTTTCCCCACGTTTCGTCTTCCCACATTTACTTTTTTAAATACCATCCGTCGTATACCAAACATGTAAAAATTACCAAAACCATCGCCGATAACCAGATGACTCTACCACTACCACCACCTGTTATATCTTTCTAGAACTGCGTTGTCCAGTTCGCAGTTGAGACGGATCGGGGCTTGGAAAGGCACAGGGGTAGACTCTTCACTCTTCAGCCAGGGCCGTCTTTGGATGAAACGTTATAATGTTAAATATCAGTTTTTATTTATTATGTTCGTACAATAAAATTGAATTCCGAAATTCCGATTGAATTATAACTAATAATTGGTTATAATTAAATTTCAGGTGTAATGAATTATTTATTTCACCTGAAATAGCTTCCAGCAATCAATCACTTTCAGTAAATGTAAGAATTGTGATGTAACAAAAGTCCTATGACGTGCAAAGTACCTACCTACATAAAGGGGTGGGCCTATCTATTTTTATGTTTGTAAATTAAATCTCTTGATAATCCGGTAATTTTGGCTAGTCAGCTACTTCCTTACCTTGCTTATATTGTACAACCAAACGTGCATATACATACGTTGAATGAGATCTTATAAAATAGTGGTCTTGAATAGTCCGACAGTCACTTCTAAACTGAAATCTATCTACTAGCTAAAAGCAGGGGGTTCAACAAAATATCTTTTTCTAAAATAAAAGTAAAAAATTTTAAGCCATTGTGCCGAGGATCAAATCTTAATCTTCTAGCTTTCTGATCGGACATTCCGTTTTCTAAAATACGAAGGAATAAATTAGACTCTCCACAATTAGGAAAGTAGAGTTTCGACCCTTATCCAAATACGATCCTGTATTCATTTGCCAGTTTATCGATTGTCACTGTTTCGTTGCTGGTGTTGTGCCGTCGTCGGCGTCGCTTTACACTTTCTTGTTTAGTTGGCGCTGACTGTAGCATTTAGGAAATTTATGATTGATATCGTACAAATAAAATCCATAAGATTATTTTTGATTTGTTCTCTGGGCCCCTTTTCGTAGATTATCGATTTGAATGGGGTGAGACGCAAGCGCGATTTTTCCTCGTCTGCCAGGGATAAATTGTTACATTTATCTTCTGGCAGAGTGACAGGTTAAAAACGGTACCCGCTTAACTTTCCGAATCGGAACTGATACGGTTTTTCGTTGCGGATGGCGGAAGGCAATAATTCCCGATAAACTGTGCAATTTTCTTGCGGACATACTTATGGGAAAATTGTCGTCGGAAACGTTTACTTACTGTCTGGATCAACCAGAATTTTGTCTAGTTTAAAGGACATACCTACCACATTATAATTCAAGGCCAATTGTACGCCTATGAATTTAATGGAATTCGTGACTTTATGGCAATGAAACGACTCTATGCTTAGCACCTATTTCAAGTCGAAAAGATATGTCTGTGGCCCACAGCAATTTGCATCTATTCTAATTCTAAATCCGTCGATGATAGGTAGCTAGTCAGTCGAAATTGACTTTAAAAGAGCTGTTGAGGACACCGTAAATAAAAGAAGCAATTACCCTAGATATTGTGTTTTGGATGGAAAATCAATCACTAAATCCAAATGCATACAGGTTGATATACATAGGAAGTCCGCTATTGGTATCTTGAAAACGGTATCTTGAAAACGGTTTCTAAAATAGTTAGTTGAAAATTGGTATTCTGGCATTATCTGACATGCAGATCTGACATGCATTTGAATTCATATTTAGTTGAAAATTGGTATTCTGGCATTATCTGACATGCAGATCTGACATGCATTTGAATTCATATTACTTGCTCCGTTACTGAGATGCGATAGTCAACTTTCTTTTTCTCTATGCCGGCCATATTGGATTTTTGCATTGTCATTGTCATTGTTTACTGGTGTTGCGCCACTTGCATATACTTTTTCAAGCTGAATCCTCAAAATCGCTAAAGAATTATTTTGGGGGTTATCACGTTAGTTGTAGGTGACGTGGTCAGTTGGCGATTGACAACCAATGTGTACGGAGCAGGCGATATAAATTCTAATGGCATATTTAAAATCTGTAAACATATACAGGGTGTAGAAAAAAGGTAATGTAATACGATCAAAAGCAAGTTAAAAAGTTTGGCTCGCAGAGCAAACGTTTTCGAGATATAAGCGATTTTCTTTTTCGATAGCTTAAACGAGTTAATATGAATATTCTGTTTATTTTTCAATATTTAGCACTACATAACAATTATCAAAGAAGATGGCCGAAATGGCCTCCTTCACCAGGATCTACATCTTCTTAGAAGGGATCTGCGTATCCTTCCAAAAAAAAACGATTTTGTTCAGTTCGAAGCTGTAACTGCTTGTACTAAACTTTTTAAGTAACCCCAAAGGCAAAAATCCAAAGGCATTAAATCGGGAGACCTAGTGGGCCTTGGAATGGGATCTCCTCGTCCTATCCATCTACTGCGAAATATTTTGTCCAGATGCTCCCTAACAGCAAGTGTAAAATGCGGCGGTGCTCAATTTTTGGTTTATACTTTGCCCGAACTTTTAACCTTTAAATCAAACTAGTTGGAATAATAACGTACTTACCGACGCGACGTTTACAAAATAAGATTTTAATTTTTTTCCGTATATTGCCAAGGGATATATCATTATTTTGTTTTGACCAATTGCTTGTGCAACAAAATATACCTAACTTTGTCTCATTTAACCGACCTTCTAACTGCCACCGTTTGCAAGATACCAATAGTGGCCTTCCTATTTGGGTCGATAACTAGAACTCCGACATTCATTCATTTCTGCACTACCAACTTCGCCATTCTCAAATACAGCTACAAATACTATGCAGTTCGCTCAGTCAACAACTATGAAATAAATCAACTGGCAACACATCGTAGGTGCACCTATTACATACATTATTGGTTTCAAAGGATCATCAGTTTGCTTTCATGATACTACATACTACTGCCCAAGGCATCTGTACAGATGCCTTGCTACTGCCTATAGAAATAACGCTGATAACCCGCTTCGAAATTTAAATATCAATATTCAGTGGAGGCGGAAGGGATCCAAGGATTGGCGCTGAAGGCCTGACGGATTCTGTCTCAGCCTTTATACCGCTATGCCGAAATAAAATCGACCTGTCATAAGAATGTAAATAATGCTTTGCACTGGCCCATTCTATATTTTTTATGCTTACAATAGAAGTTGAAAACATGAAATATATTATTTTTGTCCACGACTATCTTATAATATACTCTTTATTTGTGTTTCTTCAATCATAATTAGATACATTAATCACTGCAGTGATTAATGAATATTATTAACTAAACCAATAGGAACATCGCTTTGACCCTTTTTTACATTTATTTAGTAGGCCGCGATCGCGATGTGTTAGTTCAAATTGAAACGTCAAATCAGCATGGTTTGCTTTTAATTTGAAATGCATATTCTAAAAAACAAGATATAATGAGTAGTGAGAGTGAAAACGAGGTTTCTTTAACAGCACCAGCAATAAAAGAAGCTGCAGAACTTGCCTCATTAGATTCATTGCCCAAAAAACCAAGAAAATTATACCTGAGAGCGTATGTATGAATCTTTCTTACACTGGAGAAGGGAAATGAAGGTAAATTCTTTCTGGGAATCTGTTTTGATAGTCGTGGACAAAGTATAGTATACAACTCGTTATAATGATGCTATTATTACCTCGGATGATTACAAAACTCGCTCGTTTCACTCGCTCGTGTTGTAAACTTCATCCTCGGTAATAATAGCATTCATTATAAACTCGTGTATAATATACTATATTTAATATTGTACCTAATATTATAGTATATTATACACGAGTTTATAATGAATGCTATTATTACCGAGGATGAAGTTTACAACACGAGCGAGTGAAACGAGCGAGTTTTGTAATCATCCGAGGCAAGTTCTGCAGCTTCTTTTATTGCTGGTGCTGTTAAAGAAACCTCGTTTTCACTCTCACTACTCATTATATCTTCATTTTTAGAATATGCATTTCAAATTAAAAGCAAACCATGCTGATTTGACGTTTCAATTTGAACTGACACATCGCGATCGCGGCCTACTAAATAAATGTAAAAAAGGGTCAAAGCGATGTTCCTATTGGTGTAGTGAATAATATTCATTAATCACTGCAGTGATTAATGTATCTAATAATTATGATTGAAGAAACACAAATATAAAGAGTATATTATAAGATAGTCGTGGACAAACAGATTTATGTGTCAGTGCCATTATACAGGTTGTTTAAAAAATGCATGTCAAAAATTCTGGTGCGCATTCCTGACGTAAAAATAAAAAAAACATGTATGAACAAATGAACATGGGTCCGGAAATGCTTCGTTTCCAAGATACAGGGCTACTGATAATTGAATTAATTATCGATATTCGACTTCGATAACTAAAAACTTATCGATATATCGACAGTTCTTAATGGTTATCGATATTTACGGATGTTTTTTATGGTTGTAGATATAACCATATATTTGCACAAATTTTACACATGTTCTTCGCCCGAAACCGTTTAATAACCCTATAAGGACAGGTTTAACCCAAACCGTTACCGCCCATGCTTGTAAAACAAAAATCTAAACCTGTTTCAGATCCCCGACACCGTTTCCAAAACCCAAACCTATCCAAAAGTTTTAGAAAAGCCCAAACCGAAACCCTCATAAAAATGAAAGGGTTTTCAGTCCCTGCATGAGGGATTCGAACTACAGAGAAAGGCGATGCACCAAACATTGCATCAAGCGAACCTGCACGAGGTGCCTTTTGGCACTTCACTACCGCTCGTTCCAAATTGCACTAAGTACTTTGGCTCTACAATAAATTAATCTGGAATTTAATACATCGATATTTGTGCTGATATGCAATATATTTAGTAGAACGTGCTGATACCGCGTATGGTTCCACTCTTCGCAATGACGTATCAATGTAGGCGTGGCTTGTGCTAGTGTTAAGTTTATTTAGGAAAGACGCGGCCTCAGCTCAAGGAACTACCGGCTTGGTGGGACCTCGGGTGGGACAGTATAGTTGCTGATTGTCAATGACTCTCCATCAAAGCTATCGTTCTCACAACCTACACCGGAAAGATTGACGGGAATGTCATCAAAAACAAGAACTAAAACCGGAAAATTGACGATGAGCCTATGATAAAAAACATTTCCCCGACCTTAACCGGGGCCATCGTCAGTCTGCAACGAGGATACTTGACAGATTCACAAAAACATTATTTCTAGTTTTATGTTTAGCGCCAAATATTTGTTACTGAAAAATAGCTTTCATTTTCATGGTTGCTTTATGCCAGAAAATTGCAATTTGACAGCTTATAGATCGACTGAATTTCATCCCTCTATTTATAGTGCCAAATAAAAATTTTGGTTTTAGCTAGGTCTATGTGCCATCGTGTATGTTCGAACTTGCCGATTCCACCTACTGAAAAAATTCCTGCAATTCAATATTTATAACTTACAATAATTGGTAAAGTTGTCTATCCATTCCTAATATTTGTTTCTTTGGGTTGTCTTTCTAAATTCATACGTTCCAAACAAATATTTCTTTTTCCAACTGGTTATGTTGTCTATTTGATCCAGTACAAAATTTTTGATGAGTCACTTGCCCACTCTGTTTCTCTACCTCCCCATTCCCAACTATATTGCTTTTCGGGTCCATTTATCGCTATTATTCCGGTATTTATAATGGGTTTTAAAGACGTCTCGATATCTACATTGAAGCCCATTTTGTCTTTGACTTTTTCTGCACTTTTCTTGGCGGAACCTGAACTTATGTCTTAAAAAGAGGCATCGAATTAACTTGTATTCTGAAAGGTTTTGAAGTCTGTCTTATACACTTACGTGTTATTTTAACTCCCAAATCCCTAAAGGCGTTCATACTTTTCCAATAACCTACTTCTGCGATGCACTTCATATAAATTAATCTATATAGGTACTTATCTAAAATTCTCGTGCTTTTGTGCTATCGTGCTTGTTATTTTACAAATGTGTCTCATTACAACATGTAAAAGCATTTTGACGTACTCGAATTCCGATACCAGAGTCATGTCGCGAACTTGGCGCAGGATGGCACCGTTGCGGCCTCCGCGTGTGGTTCGGGACAACCGCCAGAGGGGGCGAAGATCGACCGTCACGCAAACTACGGGGCACGCTATTGCGATGATGTTCTGATATGCGGCTATAAATTTTATTGTTTCTGATATAGATATTCCATCCACGAGGGAAAGTACATAATAATGTTGGGCGGGATTTATCGGAGCATCCAAATGGCTTCTTTATGAAAATGGATTTCCCATTGGCCCTTTAATGTTTATTTAAGCCGATTTACATTTAAAGCGGTATACCTGCTATATTTAATCTACAGGCCCTGAAGGTCTGGCTTATTTTGTAGTCCGTATACCATATGCTTTAAAAGTGGCAAACAAGTCTGCCCTTGTGTCCCCTTGCAGCAATATGCGAAAAAATAGAAAGTTACAAGGATGAAAAGATGGAAATAAAACACCGGCTCTAAAATAGGAGGCAAGTCCGCAAGTTACGAAATAATACAATTTGTGCTACAGGACTGCAAATCCCATGCGTCACTAGTTTCCAAAACCTGACTGCTAATCCAACAGCTCCTGAAAATGTGAAAACTATTGCAATAGCAAGAACAGATCTATTCTAAAGAAGTGTGTGTATAAGACAGTAAATTCTGGAAAGAAATCATGTTGAACAGCACTTTAGATCCTTTCCCGCCTTTTCCCAAAGCAATCCGATATTCTTGTTTTCATATCATCAATATTCCGTGACGTTTGCTCCTGCCAAAAATGCTGAAAAGACCGAAAATAAAATGATAATCTGATAGCGCGGGTCGGGTGTATACTCAAAGGGGAAAATGGAAGGGTGGCCGCCTCGACTCAAACTTGAATCTCGTATCTTCTGTTAGGTCATCCCTGAAAACTTTATCTTGAGTTATCACTCTCTTCTCATTTAACTTTCTTTCTGATAAAATGTTTGAAGAGTATACACGTAAAGTTAAAGACGTAAATGCCTTGGGAATATAAAAATGACTGCTGATGCAGGATATGAAATTTTTATTATGCAGACAAAGTGGAGATTGGAGATTTCTGCTGTTCAAGTATTTTATTGGCAACGTTCTTGTATTAAATTGTGCAGTCCATAATTATTTACTCCAGCTATTTCCTTCCCTAATGAATGCGTGAACTCCTCCCCTCCATGAGAAGAAGTGCATGTAAGTTACCACACATGTTCAACAATTCTCGTCAGAAGAGAAACCGGACATGAAGTGTTTGCTTTTATGAACTAAATATTATCCATCATCATAAGGTTCTCAGTCCGAAGACTGGTTGGACGCGTACCTCCATTCTTTTCTATCCTGAGCTAACCTACGCATTTCCCTAAAAGTAGAACATCCTACATCCCTAACTATTTGAGAGCAGTAGTCTAATCTAGGCCTACCCCTACCTCTTTTTATTCCTATCTCTGACTCTAGTATGTCACGAACTATTCCTTCGTGTCTTAGAAGGTGTCCTACCATCCTATCTCTCCTACTCTTTATTGTTTTCCATACCTTTCGCTTTTCCCCAACTCTTTCTAATACTTCCCTATTGCTAACCTTATCCATCCACGGTATCTTCATCATGCGTCTGTAGCACCACATTTCAAACGCTTCTACTCTTTTTCGATCCGCTTCCCCTATTGTCCAAGTTTCGCACCCGTATAATGCCGTACTCCATACATACGACTTTAAGAGTCTCTTCCTAGTCTCAATATTAACCGTTTTCGAACATAACAGTTGTTTCTTTCTGTTAAACGCAACTCGGCCCTGCGCTACTCTTTGTTTTATATCTTTAGTGCTCCTACCGTCTTGAGTTATTTTACTTCCTAAATAGCAGAAATCCGTGACCTCCTCTATCTTCTCATTTCCTATTTGTATGTCAACTTTAGTTCTATTTTCACATCCCCTACATACCAAAATTTTAGTTTTC
Source organism: Xestobium rufovillosum (assembly GCA_963966045.1). Lineage (NCBI taxonomy): Eukaryota > Metazoa > Arthropoda > Insecta > Coleoptera > Ptinidae > Xestobium > Xestobium rufovillosum. The sequence goes on from OZ014494.1 coordinate 19,390,465, forward strand.
TTTTTATTGACTTTCATGCGATAGCCCTGTGTCAAAACTGCTTCCATTTCATTCAAAGCCGCTCCTAATTCTTCTTTGCTAGATGCTAACACTGCTATATCATCCGCAAATCTGAGCATGTTAATAGTTTGACCCTGTACGTTAATCCCTGAGGCTGTTCTGTCCTTAACAATATTAATAGCATCTTCGATATATAAGTTGAAAACTAGAGGTGACAATGCACATCCCTGTCTCACTCCCTTCCGGATATCTACTTCCCTTCGTTCCTGCTCACATTCTATAACTGCCTTTTGCTCTTCGTAGAGATTATGTATTATTCTTCTGTCCCTATATTTCATCCCTACCTTTCTCAGCACTTCGAACATCTTCCCCCATTTTACGTTGTCGAAGGCCTTTTCTAAATCTACAAATCCTATATAGACGCTCTTTCTCTTTTCTATCGTTTTTTCTATAATTACTCGTAAAGCTAGAATGGCCTCGCGCGTTCCTCTATTTCGTCTAAATCCGAACTGATCTTCTCCTAATATTTCTTCCGCGTTTTTCTCCATCCTTCTTTGCACAATTCTAGTTAAAATTTTTGACGCATGGGAAGTTAAACTGATAGTTCTAAAATTTTCGCATCTATCCGCGCCTTTTCTTTTTGGCAAAGCTACTATGATGTTCCGTTTGTAATCTTCTGGAATCTCGCCTGTCAGGTATATGCGACTAACTAGTTTAAATAAACGATCTATTACCTCTTGACCTGCGCACTTTAAGATTTCTGCCTGCAAGCCATCTATACCTGGTGCTTTATTATTCCTTAAACTTTTTAGTGCTATCTCAAACTCTTCTCTCATTATAGGACTCCCTAGGTTATCCCCCTCTACACTGCTTTCGCTTTCTAATATATCTTGCACTTCCTGTCCCGCATATAAGTTTCCTAAATATTCTTTCCACCTATCTGCCTTCTCCCCACTTCCGATTAGGATATCTCCTGCCTCATTTCTAATGTTTTTGGTACTAGATCCAATTTCTCTAAAATTTTTCCTAATTATTTTATATGCTTCATCAGTCTTTCCTACTTCGAATTTATCTTCCACTTCTTTGCATTTATTATCGATCCATTGCTCTTTCGCTTTCCTACATTCCCGAATAATTTCCCACTTGATCGCCTTATATCTTTGTTTCCCTGTTTCATCTAACCTATTTTTATATTTTCGCCTTTCCTCTATTAGACTCACAATATGTTTTGTTATCCAGGGTTTCCTACTTTCATTCTGTTTATGACCCAAAATATCCCTAGCTGAGGAAACTAAACTATATATATCCGAAGGAAATGAATAATGTTAGTTGTTTACATAAAACTAAAGTATAACCAGTCAGTAATTTCCGCAAAAAATTTATTGCACTTTGCGTAGCTTTAAACCAGGATTGGAAAATTTTGCGAATCTCGTTTCGAGATACAACGGTTACTTTTACATTACGGTGCATTGCAGATGGGTCTCTTTTTTTATCCATTATGAATTTTCTGTTGCTCGCGCGGTAAAATGAAACAAGGAACATGTTTTATAAGTATCGAAGTCAAATATGTTCTCACAATTACAACGGTAATTTACTTCTTTATTCACGCATAAGGATTCACCTCAGTATTTAATTAAGTATTCTCTATCACGGTTTGAATTACTGTACCTACACAACCAGATACGCTTGCTTATTCGCGCGACTGTCCGGTGTCCCAGTGTATAGGTAGAGCAGTATTAAAACTGGAAGAGGCCAGGGGAGGAGCTAAAGCTGCGCGACATTTACCAGCCGATTTGATCGTGAGATTTGTTTGCACGCCACTGAAGAATGACAAGTTATATTCGCCGTTAATCTGGCAGCTGGCAGCACTCGTAAATCTGTCTACTGCGCATTTCAATTGCTATGGCCTCTTCTTCTTAAATTTCTCTGAAGAGTGTCGTAAAAATGCAATATTAAGTTTCAATGATTTAAATTAATACAAGTATAAGGAGGGAAATCTATATGTATACCTATAGCATTGATATCAACGCCTATAGATAAAAATCGATGTGTGTATGTATGTTCCCTATGGACTCCAAAACGACTGGACCGATGTTGATGAAATTTTCAGGCAATCTTCAGATTAGCCCAGCGGGTGATCCTGTGAAGTTTGCTAGCGATCGGATCAATAGAATTTTTTTTTATTGGTTTTTCCCCGAGGCGGGTCGTACCGGGAAATGTATTTGAGCCGGGTACCAGCTTATATGTTTATATTTTCAAATATTTTAGTAACCTCTAGGTAGTTTCAGACCTAGGAAAGAGGCATAAGCCAAAAGCCGTCACTTAAGCACCTTTCTTCTCAAAGCTCGGTTTTTCAAACGCCGGATGCTAAATTTTAACAGTAATTGTTACAAATGTACAAACTAATAGCTAAAAACTTTTCTGAAAGTCGTCGTCCGAATATTCTGGCTATATGTCTTTGAACATCCTTTTTGGACTGTTTTCATTTCTTCGGAGCAACATAAAGTAGTAAGGTACCAAAATCTGGCGAATGAAGTGGATGGTCGATGGTCCTACTTTGTAATTTGCTTTTTAGCCTAAAATCGCAAATGGTTAATGTACTGAGCCATTAATTGCTCTGCCAAGGTTGGAGACGCCTTTAAGGGCGCCACAAATTCACCGACTGATCCACCATTGTGTTTGGAGTGCAAGACGGAACGCAGTTTAGCCCACCAACTTTTCTTTTTAAACTATCGCCTTATTGGTAGTCTTGGAAAATAAAAACAAAATCGCCAGAAATTAACACCAGACGATGCAGAATTTACACTTTTGTCCACGGAGTATGCAATAGTAGTAGATAAAGGGATATGTTACTTAGAAAATTATTGGGCACCCCCAACCACATACCTACAATCAGGTTTTCCATACCTCCGTGAGATATGTATCCACTCGTTACACCAGTCCACCAACTGTCGTGTTTGATGACTACAACACTTCTACAACAAAAGAACAAAAGCAACTTTGCAGGGTAGAGCTAATATCGTGACTAAAGGAAGCCAAATCATGATCACATCAAGTCAGTTCGATTTCCTCTTGGTAAATGTGTAAAACATGCAACGGGAGATGCTGGGATGCCAATAGTTTCCACTGGATGGATGCTGGTAGATACAAAGTAGGTAACAGTAATGGTTTGGGACAGTAATAATTTAGTCAGCCTCAATTGAAGGAAAGGTTACCTTCCCTGTTCCTTACATGGGCTCGCATGAAGCAAAAATATGTTCAATATTCAGTGCCAGATGTTCCAAACGAAATTGTGGCAAGCGACACAATATAGGCGCTGTATAACAAATGTAAAAAGAAGTCTTGGAACAAGTTGCAAACAAGTAACAACTTGCAAAAAACCGTTTCAGTTTTCAGCAATACCAGTGAAAAATGTGGCGAAATAGTATCAGCGGGATAAAAGTTTCTCGTTGATCTGCTGAGAATATCCATCTGCGGCAGTAATTTTGCAAAAAGTGCAACATTTAAACTTTCAAATCCTCCACCGACATCGGCAGCAGCGCGTCAATATTCTCTCCGAGTTTACCTTCAAACCCAACAGTGACTAGGACATGACTTGGATCCTGTTCAATGGTGATGGAAACTATAAAATGACACACTTGTGCCTGGGCCTATCACTCTGCAATCACCAGCGCCTGATAAATGTTCATATTACAAAATTTGGAAACCGGTAATCAAATACTTCTGCAAAAAAGGTTTGTCGTCGCAAGAAATTCTTATGGATATGGTACAAGTTCTGCGTGAATCTGCACCCTCATATCACGTAATGAGAAACTGGATCAGGGATTTTAAACTTGACAGAGAGACCTGTGGGTTTTCAATAGGCCAGCGTTGAAGCCACTTTACACGAAGAAAAGTTTAATGTAACAGTATCTGCGGGGAGGATCATGGCCACAGTTTTCTGGGCTACCGAGGGAGCTATCCTTGTAGACTTTTTGCCACGTGGTCACACTACAGGGTAGTCCACTACGCGCGCGTCGGTCAATAGTCGCTAAACCGTTGGACTTATGGGAAATTTTTTTAAATAAAACTTGTAAGGTTCCATCTTTACTGCAACTGAAAATTATTTTCAATTATACAGGTTGTCCCATTTCTTCTGCGCAGTGCCTAACTCAGTTTTTTTAAATGGAACACCCTGTATTTGATCGCATTTTGGAGTTCTTTGTTGAATTTAAGTGCCACTTTGTTAACCGTACATTGGGTCTAAGTCCCACAGTTTCAAAGTTATTTGATGTTAGAAATCGTCATTTATCAAGTTTCGCCATTTATAACTTTTAAAAGGTTCGAAATAAAGAAAAATGACTTACGTGTCCCTATCTTAGTTTTTAATCCTCTATCTCATGGGGCTGGAAAATGGTGCTTCCTGATTGGTCAAAAAATGGCAAAAAGTGACCTATCAGAAAGCAGTATTTTCGAACCCCATTAGATAGAGGATTAAAAACTAAGATAGGGACATGTAAGTCATTTTTCTTTATCTCGAACCTTTTAAAAGTTATAAATGGCGAAACTTGAAAAATGACGATTTCTAACATCAAATAACTTTGAAACTGTGGGACTTAGACCCAATGTACGGTTAACAAAGTGGCACTTAAATTCAACGAAGAACTCCAAAATGCGATCAAATGCAGGGTGTTCCATTTAAAAAAATAGAGTTAGGCACTGCGCAGAAGAAATGGGACAACCTGTATAATTGAAAATAATTTTCAGTTGCAGCAAAGATGGAACCTTACAAGTTTTATTTAAAAAAATTTCCCATAAGTTCAACGGTTTAGCGACTATTGACCGACGCGCGCGAAGTGGACTACCCTGTATAACTGGGCAGTATTATGTCGCTTTAGTTTCAAAATAGCGTGATTCTATCAAAGAAGAAAGAAGGGGAAAACTTACAAGTGGAAGTGGTGTGCTGTTTCATCAAGGCAACGCTCCTGTTCACAAGAGCTATGTTTCTATGGCCGCAATTCATAATAAAGGCTTCGAAATTTTCGAACAACCCCCCTATTCTCAAGATTTAGCCATTTTTGTTCCCCAAACTCAAAAGGCACCTTCATGGGACTCACTTTCGGGACGATAAGACGGTAATGATGGAAGTGAACGAGGATTTACGGGTGTTAAAGCTGTTGAACATCGTTATATCAAAGGCATCAACGTCTTAGGAGACTATGTTGAAAAATAAGAAAATTCACGCTTCCAAGTCATTTGCTTCTATGTCAGGGACAATCATATTTGAATTCAGTCGGAAATGTTGTTCCAGAAAAAATGCGACTTGATCTTTTTCGCTCCAGAAAATCAATGACGCAGACGGGGGATTTCTGGGAACTTTGATATGTTACTCAGGAGAAAATGTGTATGCCACCTGAACACGTTTCCAGCTTTACACTATTTTTCGCAAGTGTTGCAAGGTGACACTACCGTCATTAACAACCTTCCTTTTTCCATCTCATGACCTTAAAAAATATGTTGCACGTCATTTAATTTCCTATAAAAGATATTCACAAATAAGCGTGCAATATACCTGCAGCGCTATCACGTTCACATCTGCGATAAAAAATCTTTACTAGCATGTTAAAGTTCCAATTCTAGTTACTGCACAGTAAATTAAATAATTTATAAACTCAAACGTGGTTGAAAATTTTCTTCGTTTCGTGCAAATAAGTCCGTAACCGTTTTAAGCATGAGAAACGATTTAGAATTGTTATGGGCATGCGAAAATTAGCGGTGGTCCGTCAGTTTCGTCTTAATTTAAATAAATTTAATTTAAAAGTCGACGACCTCATGATTTTCTTAAAAAATAAGTACGCGTGAAATTATTGTTTATTTTTCGTCATGGCGTGTCGAGCAACGTATTAGAACAATTTATTGATAGCGAATGAAACATCTATATACAGAATTTTCTTTATTTCGTTAGAATTTAATTTGTGTGCATGAAATTCATGAAACATAAAATTCCTTATAGGTACTTATAAATTGAAAGCTATTCTAGAAATCCTTGGGGTATAAAGTATAAAGTAAGAACCTCTGGAAATTAAGTACATATGTTACTCCAATAAGTTCAAGTCATTATGGTGACAAATAAGTTTTATTCTTGTAACAGATAGTTAAAGTTTTTACTTTTTTTAAACCCAAGCACTTTTAAATTGTGGCAAGTCATGAGAACGTTCGTTAAAAAACTACTTTCCTTTTGCAACGAACTTTCCCTCGTGCGTCCTGGGACACACTGTATACCGCTTTATTTCGGGTCGGTAGCTTTTTAACGATCGAATTGTTGCAGCTCGGTCGGTTGGATGGGAAACTTATTCGTCGATATACATGCATAGCCGTATGACAAACTTCCATGTGTACATGGGGAAATAACATGGGTAATTACGTTTTTGGGGATTGCTGCTCTCCATGTGTAGTTACAGTTGTGGTAAAGATAGCAATCGAAAGGTTACTTTTTCTGCGTATGAGGATATCAAAAACTCCACAACTTTCCGATTTATTAAAGCACTAAAAGCAAAAATTATATTAATAATTTTCAAACTAAAACACAGAAATTTATCAGATTATCCACGACAATTTATTCAAATCAAAGACGTTTCTGATTCTTATGGATTTTCTAATTCGTCTGAACTGTCAACATTTATCGACAATTTAAAATTTGGATTTCAAAATGAACAAAAATATTTATTCAGTTGAAGAAAAGGTTTTCATTTTGAAACTCAAATTTTAAATAGTCGATAAATGTTCAGGTTCAGACGAAATTAGAAAATCCATGAGAATCAAAGACTTCTATGATTAGAATAAATAAAGTAGTTTGAAAATTATTAATGTAATTCTTGCTTTTAATGCTTTAGAAATTAGAAAGTTGCAGAGTTTTTGATATCCTCATACGCAGAAAAAAATAACCTTTCGATTGCTACCTTTACCACCATTGTAACTATACAAGGGGAGCAGGAATCTTCAAAAACGTAATTACCCATGTTATTTCCCCTTGTACACATGGAAGTTTGTTCAGTCGAAAAAAGGCAGGGTTCCAGGGTTCTCTATTACTCCATTTACCTATATAGGTATCTGATGCTGTACAGAGAAAATAATAAACACGGAAAACAAATAAATATGATTCTATTAATTATTTAACTGTGTACCAGGGTAATAAAGACCCTGCTGTGTAGTGTGTACCTATTGTTCATTTTATTGGAACTGTCGAAGATAGAGGGTAGGTATAGTTAGTAGGTATTGTTACCTACCTAGTTAATTGTTTTTAACTATTCACTTATTGCATAGCTTCTTTTTTATCGAGGCATACCAAATAACACATAAGCATCAAACGGACCTAATTAGGTACCCTTTACCTTTGTGTAGGAAGATATACCGTGTGACAAACTTCCATGTGAACATGGGGAAATAACATGGGCAATTATATTTTTGGGGATTCCTGCTCCCCATGTGTAGTTACAGTGGTGGTAAAGGTAGCAATCGAAAGATTATTTTTTTCTGCGTATGAGGATATCAAAAACTCTACAACTGTCCAATTTATTAAAGCATTAAAAGCAAAAATTACATTAATAATTTTCTAACTAAAACACAGAAATTTATCAGATTATCCATGACAACTTAATCTATTCTAATCACGGACGTCTTTGATTTTTATGGATTTTCTGAACTGTCAACATTTAAAAATGAACAAAAATATTTATTCAGTTCAAGAAAAGGTTTTCATTGTGAAAATATTTTACGGCGGCAATAGTTTGCGCGTAGTCCGTGCCTTATTTTCTGTAAAATTCAATAACGGTCCTATTCCTTCGGTATAACAACAAATAATTTAGTAAGAAATTTGAAGGCTGGGAATCTTTCATCGAAAGAAGTTAATTTTTACTAATACATAAACTTGTTTTTTATTTAGATAATTCTCATTCACATTATTATTGTCATTGCCTATAGTTGACAATTAATTGATTACTGGTGTGGATGTTTCGTTGGTGAATGCTGGTCCATAGTTTAAGGTAAATTGTAGGTGTCGTCCAACCTATTAAAAAGTTTTTGGGAAAATGTTAAAGCAGTAAAATGAAATAATAAAAATCAAATTACTTTAATTTTACTGCAATTATGAAAAATTTAACAAGCGGCAACATTTGTTTATTTTGCTCTAATGAATTTTGTAATCTGGCAATTTAATACTTATTTATTTCATATCTAGGTAAGGACAAAAACTTATTAATATACAATGAAATTAAAGTAACATAAAAAGAGAAAAATAACAAATATTTAAATAAACCCCCATTCTGTATCAGACAGTATCCCAGCCTATTATAGAAAGAATTTCTCACATTCGCAAGTTGCCGATCGTTTATTAAGTTGCATTCCGCAAAAATAGCATTCCTTAAAGAATTAATATTTGGGTGACGAGTTTTATAAATCTTATTTTTTAAATGACCCCACAAGAAAAAGTCACACGGTGCCAAATCGGGAGATCTAGCTGGCCAGTTTATAGCACCACCTCGACCAATCCAGCTCTCTGGAAATATTTCATTTAATAATTCCCTCACTTGTGCTCCAAAATGTGCTGGGCATCCGTCATGTCGAAACCAGACCTCCCGATTCGCATGTGCAACTTCTTCTAATGCAGGGCCAATATGGTTAATTAAAAGATCTAAATAAGCTTCTGAATTTAAATTTCCCTGTATTTCAAATGGTCCTATAATGCGATTATTAAAAATGCCTGCCCAAATATTGATTTTTGAGGGTATTGCGTTGTAGTGGCTAGATTTATTCTGGGATTTTCCTGGGCCCAATGCCTAACGTTATGTGAATTTGGCTCTTGATTTAAAGTGAAGGTACACTCATCGGTAAAACAAATTGATGAGAGGAAGCTGCGATCCCGATTAGCCCGTTCTTGCATTTCTTCACAGAAAGTTTGCCTTTTGATTCTTCGTCAAAAGGAAGTAACTCTTGGTGACATTGGAACTTAAAGGGATGATATTTGTTTTTTTTAATATGTTACGGACAGTTTCTCTTGAAACATTACATTCTAGGGCAATAGACCTTAAACTAGATGTTGGACTAGCAGTTATCAGGCCTATTACCATTTCCTCTACCTCAACATTTAGATTTCTTGGAACGACTAAAAAAATAAATGATAAGATTAATTTTAGTTTTGTTTCACTCCACGTTATCACTTGTTAAATTTCTCATAATCCCAGTAAAATTTAAGTTAGCGAACAATAAGGAATTAGCAACTAGGTAATAATAATATAATATAATAATAATAATCAGAATTATCTAAATAAAAACCAAGTAAATTTATTAGTAAAAATTACCTTCTTTCAATGAAAGATTCCCAGTATCTTCAAATTTCTTAACTAAATTTTTTATTGTTGTTACCGAAGGAATAGGACTCTTATTGAATTCTACAGAAAATAAGTCACGGACTACCCGCAGACTATTGCCGCCGTAAAATGTTTTCACAATGAAAACCTTTTCTTCAACTGAATAAATATTTTTGTTCATTTTGAAACCCAAATTTTAAATTGTCGATAAATAATGTTGACAGTTCAGACGAATTAGAAATTAGAATCAAGGGTCTTTGATTAGAATAAATTAAATTGTCATAGGTAATCTGATGAATATCCGTGTTTTAATTTGAAAATTATGAGTGTAATTTTTGCTTTTAATGCTTTAATAAACTGGAAAATTGCAGAGTTTTTGATATCATCATACGCAGAAAAAAATAGTCTTTCGATTGCTACCTTTACCACCACTGTAACTACACATGGGGAGCAGGAATCCCCAAAAATGTAATTGCCCATGTTATTTCCCCATGTACACATGGAAGTTTGTCACACGGTATAAGTACATACATTAATTTTCGATGGAACGCATCATGGCTAACCCTACACATGCACTGCACCATCTTTGGGTGTACCCTACCTACATTATCTACGAAATTCGTGCAAAACCGAAAGGTAATGAACGAATATTTGAAATCGTACCATGCACGAGACCGTAACTTAAAAACACCGCTGTGATATTGACCTTGAACCACGTGCAATGGCCGCGACAAGCAAAGCAATACAATAGCAATACAAGAGAGACAGACCCAGACCCGGCTTCCCATCAGGCAATAGAAATAAACGCCATCATCATGATGAGCATTTCTGCATAGTTTTAAAAGTTCACCCAGGGTTCGATTTTTCGTCAAACGTCAGACAAATGAACAGAAATGCGAGCATGTGGTGCGGTGGGTCGGGTTTGGTGCTGTTGCCGGCAGCAGCCAGCTGAACAGAAGGGCTGTATTATTATTACACGCCGCACAGCTGCACGCCGTTTCGTTTTCGTCAGTTGTATTTTGGACGTTGTGAGGGTGAGTTCTGTTGCGTGCGTTCCTTCTTTGAGTTCAGTTCTAGTGTTCTGTTCTTTGTAAACTCGCAGCTTAGTTGTTTATTTTGTTTTCCGTATACATCAAGATGTTATTCGAAAACCCCCCTAAGATATACCCGTTCAACGTGCCGCCTCCGGTGTTGGCGCCGCCGCATGTAGGGTAAGTTACAGTTGCTGTGTACAGAACGAATCATAGATGCATGATTGTATCATTTATTTGTTTAGGGTTATGTTTTGTTATGTACCTGTCACCTAAATCTAATATACATATACCTAGGTACTTTGGAAGTAATATTATAGCACTTTGTTATTGTCTGTTGGGAGTATTAATTGTGTAGGTCAATAATTCTTGTAAATATAGTTATTTTCTAAAGCGTATTTCCCTTGCTATAGAATTTAGCGTGAATAGATTCGCGAAATTTTGTGCAGACTGTACCGTTCGGAACCCTAAATGCTGCATCTCTTTCTCATCTCAGTCGCCTGATCCTGCAGTCTACCTGGACCGGGATTAAGCCGTAAATGCAAGTTTTAAAAGTTGTTGGGGTACCTACTTAAGTTTTACAATCGGCCTATTCGTGAAGGCCAAGGAATGTTTTGCCTTGCTCTTCTATGAATTTAAATTTAGAAACCATTGGCTTGTCCAAAACTACCTACTTACTTATTTCTTTGTTAGATTTCTTTTAGAATAGTCAGCATTACAAAAATCCTGAGTGAAATCTATCTTATTATTGTTCAAAATCAAAAAGACGTAAAACGTGTCGCTCGGTCACGATAGGGGACGCCACAAATTGCGGACAGCAGATGTCTGTAACGAAATCGCGGGAAAGTAGAGTCGGTTTCGGACATGGATACATGGATTATGGATAGAGGATCCTCTATCCATGGTTTCGGACGAGGTTTCGGAGAATTCCTACACTGGCGTAGGACCAATGCCTTCGTATCTTTCGAAGAGCTTTCCCAATTTTAACTTCCTGAATTTTATGTGCTAATTTTATTTTTCCATGTTTTAACTTTCAAATAAAACGAAAGAAAACAGGGAATGTTACTGTCACTGAAATTTAAGTTTAATTCTCGGTTTAATCGTAATGGCGGTTTTCCACCAAACGGACTAGTCGAGTTTCTGTTTTGTTCGTGTTTTTTGAAACACAGAAAACAGAAAACAAAACTCCGACAAATTTGAAACTCTGTTTCCACCAAGCAGACTAGTATTGCCGGAGTTTCGTTTTTGTTTTCTTTTCTTTTCCACCAAACGAACTAGTGTGTAAAGTTTAAATCATATAACTTGGCGTATGGGTTGACACATGCACGTGAACTAATTTGTTTCGACATTGACAGTACTGTGACACTAATACTAGTTTCCATGATAACATACGAGACAAGCAAAGACGTACAAATACATTGTTATCCAACATTATAATTGAGAATGAGTGAAATAAAGAGTTACAATGGAAAATTTGATTATTTCATCTTACGTTAATAATTAGCTGCCATATCAACTAGTTGCGTGCGAGAGAGACATCAAACTAACATGATGCGTAGATTATTTCAATCATACGCCAACTTATATTATTCAGACTTTATGTATTTGTTTTCAATTTTGAGGTTAGAGGACAACAGTTTTGGGATTTTTTTTTATTTGGAATTTTTTATCACAAACTCAAACTACATAAAGCTGCATAGAGCTTTTTGAGTAGCTTTATCATTTGAATCTTAAAGTACTTAAGTACATTATAAATATAAACTATGAATTATAATTAATTATTATAAACTATAAACTAAGAATACCTAGTTTAGAGAAGATGATTTTTTTATCATTGCTGGTAGTTGGTTTGTTCTGCGTTCTATGGAACAGAAGTAAGTAGGTGCATAATTTGCATTTATGTGCTAATAATTAATTCATTTTCTTGCAATTCCTGTTCGCTATTTCAAGATAACGACATAATTCAAAAAATTTTATCAAGCATTTTATTAAAAATTAATATCTAACAAAACTACATTTTTCGGTACCATATCACGAAGAAAAAAAATTATCTACCCAACAGTACCATTGGTTTGACGCTTTTCTACCACACTTATTACACTACCAACAGAGCTAAAGAGAAACTAGAAACTAGAACGCGTCTTGCTGTTTCCACTAGATAGACTCAGTTCGTAAACATGTCGAAACTCTTTGATCTTACCGCTTCCGAACGGGACTCGAAAAACAAAACAGCAACTGTCGCAAAAACCTCGAGTCTTCAAAAAGTTTGTGAAAAGTTCCAGTTTTGTTTTTTTTCGACACGAGTTTCAGTTTTGTTTTTGTTTTGTCCGTTTGGTGGAAAACCGGCATAAGAACGTGTCGATAACCACTAAAATTGCCAGAGAACACTAAAAACTACAAGTGAAATTACCAAAGTCTGTTAGGGAATACCCGGAGAATACCATGATAGATTACTAGAGAATACAAAAAATTGTCTGTGAGTACCACACAACCACACTGCAATTCAAATCAGAATTACGAAAAATTGCTAATGCGAATAGGTACCAAAGGACCTACCGCTAAAATTGCCCGAGGATACTAGATTACAAAACAAACCTTGGCCAGTCCCTCGATGTCCATAAAGTACAAAAACTGTCGAATAAAAAAATCTGAGAAGATCGTTAGAAGTATAATAAATACACTGGCGAGCAAAAAATTGAGGTCACTTATGAAATTGTAAATAATTTTAGAAGCAATATAAATAAGGGCGTTATTGTAATAGTAGGCACTGAATCATTTGTTTTCTGAGAATTGTTATCTGTCACTCGGCTTGTTTGACATAAAGGGCCACCGTATTTACAACTTTTATAAAATAAAGTGCATTCGCGCTAATTGAAAATTCACATTTCGGTGCCTATTTTTCGGTTAGTTTATTTATAAACTGATTTCTCTCTATAAAACCTATCAGTCGCAAGGTGTAGAGTTTATTTAACAGGCCACAATGCCTTTGGATCCTATTGTTGCATCGAGAATTGTAGCGTTGTTACAAGATGGTCGGGGGCAACTTGAAAACGCAAGAATTGTTGGTGTGAGCCTTTGTGGTGTACAAAGGGTGTACCAGCGCTATCAGGAGACTGGCCTAATAACCAGAAGACCAGGATCCGGGAGAAAAAGAGTCACAACCCAAAGAGATGACCGTTTTTTGGTGTCGGCAAGTTTGCGGAATAGAACGGCTTCTGCGGTTTTGCTGCGAAATCAACTCGAAGAAGTTAGAGATGTAAATGTTAGTGAGTGGACCGTTAGAAGGAGGCTTCATGCTGCTGGATTGTCTTGTAGAAGGATGGCTACAGGTCCACCGTTGCAACGCCGGCATCGAATTGCAAGATTGACTTTTGCCCGAAATCACCTAGCATGGAATAATGAGGACTGGAGTAGGGTACTCTTCTCAGATGATTCGCGTTTTTGCCTCACTGGATCAGACGGACGTCAGCGAGTATGGAGAAGACCCGGAGAAAGGTACGCTCCAGTTTGTATTGACGAGCGACTTCTATTTGGCGGTGGGTCAGTTATGGTTTGGGCAGGAATCTCCTCACAATCACGTACAGAGTTGGTCTTTGTAGGGAATGGCTCACTGACAGCTCACAGGTACATTACGGAGGTTCTAGAAGATCATGTTATGCCTTTCATGATCACTATGGGCGAGCATGGCATTTTCATGCAAGATAATGCTAAACCTCACACAGCCAGAGTTGTCAGGGTATATGGATGAGGTGGGAATTAGGCGGTTCGATTGGCCAGCCCGCAGTCCAGACTTGAATCCCATCGAACACGTCTGGGATGAGTTGGGACGACGTATTAGAAGGCATACACCAGCTCCAAGAACTGCCCAGGAGTTGAGAGATTTGCTATTGCAAGAGTGGGATAACATCGATCAGAATGTGATCCTTAACTTAATCGAAAGCATGCCTCGTCGACTTCAAGCAGTCATAAACGCAAGAGGAGGGAATACACGTTATTAGTGATTAGTTTTTCATTTTTTTAGTTCCATATTTGCCGTAATAACAATACTTCGTTTTAAATGTTAACTTGTTGTTTTTTCGGAATAAATCATAAATACCAAAAATATGCTTTTCCATTCAATATTGAATATTAAATTCGGCCTACAAAATACAGTACAATGATTTACAATTTGTAAATATAAGCTTGAAACAGAAAATTCCAAAAAACACCACAATTTCAATAAATTATTTGCAACTTCTTAAGTGACCTCAATTTTTTGCTCGCCAGTGTACTTCATCATCATCATAAAGTTTTCAGTTCGAAAACTGGTTGGACGCGTACTCGGACGCGTACCTCCATCCTTTTCTATCCTGAGCTAACCTACGCATTTCCACAAAAGTTGAACACCCTACATCCCTAACTATTTGAGAGCAGTAGTCTAATCTAGGCCTGCCCCTACCTCTTTTTATTCCTATATCTGACTCTAGTATGTCGCGAACTAAACCTTCGTGCCTCAGAAGGTGTGCGACCATCATATCTCTCCTATTCCTTACTTCGTGGCGAGTATTTTCCACACTGCGTGATTTATTTGTAATTTATCTATGGTTGCCTAATCAATTTTTTATAGTTGTTGATATTACCAAAGAAAATCAGACGCTACATTATACAGGATGATTCACAGATTCGTATAAATTATTATTGTGCAAAATTTCAGCAATTGGGTCGTTTCGGAAGTAGCCCTAGAAATGGATGTTGCTGAAGGTGAAGTGTATTTCGAAGTTTTGCTCCAAAGACGCACCTGTAATTTTCTATTGACAATTCCCAAACAACTGAACCAATTAACATTGTATAAATTTTGCGAAACTCGATAAAAAGGTAGATGAAATTCGCCACGAACCTAATTTCCATCATCCACCTTACAATCTCGTACAAATGGCTATAGGTACTTATGATAAACAACACAACATGCAGAATATTTATACAGGGTGTTTCAAAACATTATACAGATTTTTTAGAGACGATAGATGCAAATACATACATAAACATTTTTTGTCAATAAACTCGTCCTCCTGGGTCTCGTTAAGGTTCCAGGAGACTAGAAACATTTTTAACTTGCAGCTCGCGAGTTCCTAGACGGATTGTATTTAGGCCGTTGGATTGATCGGGGTGAGCTGGCCTCCACGCTCTCCGGATCTCAACCTCATAGATTTTTTTTCTGCGGGGGCATTTGAAAACAATGGTCTACGAGACACCCGTAGAAAATGTTGAAGACCTTGCAGCAAGAATAGCAGTCGGGGCTGGAATAGTACGAGACAACCCAAACATTATTTGTTGGTGTTCACGAATCGCTATCAAGACACCTCGAACTTTGTAACCGTTAAAATGGAAGACATTATTTGTAAATTTCTTTTTCTATTCATTTTTTCTTAATTATTATTAGTGCGTTCTCTGATTTGGAGTTCACCTCATAGGCAAAAATACAGATTATTATTATAAAACTATTATTATTATTATCTAGATATCAGGGCTATATTGAGAATGTTTCTTGCACCCTGGAACCTTAACGAAACCCAGGCGGATATGAGTTTATAGACAAAAAATGTTCGCTTTTGCCTACTCTGTCGCCTCTAAAAAAATCTGTATATTGTTTAGAAACACCCTGTATATTCGCTCACTTATTATTTAGTTTTCATCTAGTATTTGGGTTTTCTGTAGAAATGCCAAAGTAAAACAAAGATTTTAGAAAAATATTTAAGGATTACCTAAAAACAAAACAAGACATCCCCAACTGAATAGAAAAAACATTTCAAAAATAGATAATAAAATAAACATAAAGTACAGGGTGATTGTTTTATCAGGGGAAATGCATTTTTCGGGTAAATGAGTAAAGGAAATTATATTCTGGGAGAAGTATTATATTTCTACTGAAATAAGTACACAAATAAAAATATAATACGATCGACGCTAGATGTAGCAGCGCGTCAAGATATTTTTTCCATCAACACCACTTGTATTAACATCACCGAAAGGTCTTCATTTAGAGTATTTTTCCGTAATTAAATTTTATTATGATCTAATTTTATATTAGGTATATGCTCGAGTCGTATACTACGATATGTATACGTATACTAGGGATGCAACGTTTAGCGATTTTTCGTAAACGTTTAAACGCGTATATTAAACGTTTAAACGGCGTTTAAACGCGCACCCTACGCGTAGCTTACCAATATTGCAATATTGTTTTAAAACGTTAATAATTAGAAAAATATCAAACGTCGTTTGTAAGTTGGGTTATAAATCATAAAATAATACATATTCCGTTGAATGATGGCCGCCACAACAGCGGCGAAAGTTGTCAAAGGGATGCAAACAATAAATTTGAAAAGTACATGCCGATTTTGCAATATCTAAGCGGCCGCGTCGCGACGCGTAGCTTTTGCTCTTACGCGGTGCGCGCCTAGCGCTAGCCGCGGCTTTGTTTATCTGAAATTTAATGATATTTAAATTTTATCTGCCTTGCGTTTAAACGTTCCCTTAAACGGGTAGTGTCCACACGGGCGGTTAAACGTTTAAACGTTGCATCCCTAACGTATACTACGATTTTTTCAAAATATTTTTGCGTCAATTCAGTTTCTTGGAAAATTAAAGTTACAACCTCGGTTACAACCTATTTTTAACAGACTTCGAAAAAGAAGGTGGTTCTCAATTCGACTATTTTTTTATGTGTGTTACCTCAGAACTTCTTTCTAGGTGAACCGATTTTGATGATTCTTTTTTATTTGAAAGCTGGTGCTTCTCATGTGGTCCCATATAAATTTGATCAAGATCTGACCAATAGTTTTTGAGTTATCCTTAATAATGCGTATGTAATTGACTTCGACTACATTGATGATGTTCTCATTGTATATTGAAGTCGGTTTTCTATTTTGGAGGACAAAAATATTATGTGTTTTATAGTCTATGTATTTTTTAATATTTTCGATAAGTAGATCACGAATTTTAAAAGGAACAATTTTCGACAAACTTTAAATTTAAAAAACATTCGGATTTAGCTTGAATAAAAGTGATCTGGGAAATAATTTTATTTAGGTCATAACTATTTAAGAAATTTTTTGAGAAAAGAATTGAATGTAGAAAAAATTCTCAAAATTAAGGCATTTTCAGTCATGTAATAAAAGTGGTATGTACACATGTTGCTAGAAATTTTTTTAAAACGCTGATTTAAATCAATATAAGAAAAAACTGTCAGTAGGTACGTGTGCTTTTTCTAAAACATAATTTATTATGTTCATTATTCAGTGACAATTTAATAATGAGCCCATTATTCAACGGGCTGTGGGCCAATCATAATTTCATAATCATTCATATTGTAGCATATCGAGGTTGTTATGACGGGGAAAACGTGAAATTTATATTTGATTTATTAAAGAATATAATAAGATCAACTTACTTAAGTGAGGTTCGATCTTGATCATATGATGGCCTTGTCGAAATAAATAAAGTCCCATATTTCCTCTGAAGAAATCCCTCTAATTTGCAAAACTTTGAAATACTTAGACTGAATAGGGTATTGATGACAGCCGGGCTTAAGGACCGTTGGAATCTTTATAGCTTTAAAGTGGTGTATATTTTTTTTCAACGAGACCATCATATAATCAAGATCGAATTTCACTTAAGGTAAGTTCGTTTGATCTTATGACTTTTTAAACGAACTTAACACCTGATCTAACGAACACATTTGGGTAAAGGTAAGTGTGGTTAAATCGCCGCATCTTGGGCCTTGGAAACTGGTTAAACTCTATCGTCGTATTTTAGAGACACCTGTCAATACAGTTCGTAGGATTGATTTATCATTGAAATAATGTTTCTATAATTACAAAATAAATTTATTTAATTTCAATACAGTTTATTTATTCTCCAGTCACCTGTTACAATTTTACTCTTCCCATAATTATTTCAAGTTAACGGATATTGCACGGTTCGCATTCAGTTTCCCCTTTTTCTGCCGCCTCTTTTGCCCTTTTGTCGCACTCTGCTTGCATATCATCATAGGTATCTGCCAATGCCGGGTTCGGTTCATATGTTTGGTCAAATGTGATGTACTGAAAAAATCTCTCATTAAAATTCGATTCAATTTGCGGGTGTTAATAATTACGATGTTCTTTTACGTGTGATTATTTACAGGTGTACAAGATTGCAAATATGAGGGTTGCGTGCTGCGATAAAAAATCTTTTCGTGCTGAGAGAATGATTTCTTTAATAAGCTTTATTCGAAGGGTTAATTAATCAAAAATCGTTTCTGCGTTGCCTATATCCTTTGCGTTTATGCCATTTACTTATTAGATATTTCGAGTATCTTTGTGTGAAAATAACACTTCGGTGAATACAAATTTTGGCAATTTTCTGTTACGGAAAGAACAACAGCGCAAAACAATCTACATACTCGTAAAAGCAAGTGGTGTGCAACATTAACATAAAAGAAAACAATAACCCCGACAATAACCAATTTTGAGTAATGAATAATTACAGTCGTATAAATACAAATAGTAGTCATTAGATAAAAATGTAAACAATCAATAAGTCATTATTAATTTATTGGTACATTCTTTAATTTTCCCAGAGGCCTCTCAAAGCGTTTTATCCACATGTTTTATTACCCTTTTCGGTGAATAGGTAGGGAAGATTTCGGCATTTTAGGAACCGAATCAAAAAGCGGTCTACATTATAAAATGTAATGTGTCCTTAAAATAAGAAATGCGATGATAATAGCTAATAGGTACTAAGTGAACATAGTCATTGCGAAAAATTTTTGCGCACCAACCTGTAATTATTTAAATGGATCAATAACTTTATCTATATTAGAAAAATAAGTGACACTGTCAACACCATAATTTGATCTAGTAAATAATAGTTATTTACAAAACGAGTGCGAGATGACATTTTTCGCGCATGAGCGCAATGTCGAGTGCTTCATTTGCGCGAATGCGCCGAAGACGTCTTCGCGCATCGAGGTTCGTACAATATTTTTAGAAACGAACATTATAATTTTTTAATTATTGCCTAATACGTTTCCAATTTAAAATTTCAAAAAATCAAGTGGTTACATTGACAGATTTCCATTTGACAATAATATTGTAGAAAATGACATTTGATTTAATTTATTGAATTGAGTTGTCAAAGTGCCAATCGAATTAATAGCGATTTATCTTTATTCTTTCACTATTTTCAACATCCAAATTGGAGAAATGGCGTTTTGTTAACCAAACTTTATTACTATCAAGTCAAATTATTTCTAGAAAGCCTGAAAGGGCCAGTGCTTTTTGCTAGATTTCGCGCACTAGTGCGCGAACACTATGTTTGAGTTTGTCTGTCTGGTTCGCGAAATGTCATTTTGAGAGCGGTGAGTTCAAAAAAAAGATATGAACGACTTCGAAATTAACGTACAGAGTAATAATGAGAAGGACCGAAAACAACACGGCATAGACCTTATAACATCAAATTAATGTAGCTTCTACTTCATAGAACACTTTTTTTGTATTTAAATCTAAACAAACAACAAACTTCAGAAATTATTATTGGCTAATAGAGTAGTCCCGGTTTCCTAACCAGAAATTATAATTGAGACGAAAAACACAGCCTATAGAGTTAATTTTGTAGATACGGTTTGTTAACCTGCAAGTTAACTTTCATTTGAAAAGCCGGGCCTAAAAGAAACTAAACACAAGAACGAACGAGAACGAATAAATGCATGTGTTAGCTAAATCGGGTAAATCTATGCTATTCTAATCCTAAAATATTTCTAAATTTAACATATTATAAGACAAACTAAATGCACGGTTCACAGACCGCAGATACGCATCTTCATCATAAGGTTCTCAGTCCGAAGACTGGTTGGACGCGTACCTCATGCCTTTTCTATCCTGAGCTAACCTACGCATTTCCCTAAAAGTAGAACATTCTACATCGCTAACTATTTGAGAGCAGTAGTCTAATCTAGGCCTACCCCTACCTCTTTTTATTTCTATCTCTGATTCTAGTATGTCGCGAACATTCCTTCGTGTCAGGTAGTAAAATTGTCAATCCTATATGACGTATATGACGCTTCCCAGATGTGTTAACTAAAAGTGTTCCTAAATATGTATACATAATAACAATATGTCCCCGAATTGGATTACAAAAAGACTAAAGTACAAGACGAGAGTCAAAATTATTTTTAACTTCTCAAAAAAATAATTTATAAAATACCCCGCTTTTTCCCAAATTTCTATAGCACATATAATTTTGTTTTCTTTGATGGCCGATTTGTCATGGAGTTGATATTTGCAAAATAAATTAACAAGAAGTACAACCACCAACCACAAGTTAGTAAGAAAGTCCCATTTTTCGCAATGCCTGTGTAATAGAAGTTTAATGTAATTGATGTAAATTAATAAATTCTGATGTGTTTCTCGTTAAAATAATACGAAATATAAAAAAAAATAATTACCTAATTTTGTGTATATGTATTTCGTATCTATTATTAACAAGAAGTGGCAAACATCCCCTCAGAAACTAATTACAATAATATTACATCTTAGGGAATTATGATGGGGCTTCATAATACGCCGTTGACCGATATTTTTAACTTGCTTATATGTTCCGTGCGAGATTAGTACTGGCATGCTGGACGACCACGGCAATCATCCTCGCTAACGACGTCGAATAAAGAGAGAGATGAAGGTGTAGGAATTTCGTTGGGTGCATGGTTCAGTTCTCCCGCAAACCTTTCAGTTTTTGGTCGTAAAAAGGTTTTTTGTTTCAATTCCATCAGTTTTCCGGTCTTAGTCGTGGAAAGGTTGTTGTTTCTGACAGTAGAGTGAGAATAATGTTTAAATGAATTGGTGGCAGTTCCGTACATCCCATTTCCGTACAAGGCGAAAACAGTGACAGTTCCGTACACGATGCACGTGTCGCGATGCACGAAACGGGAACGCAAGAAATGTTCAGGTACCTACTTAAACAACCCGGGTGATTCTTAGAATGCTCTCCGAGTATACGGCCACTAAGGGATTGTACCTGTACGCAACTACCACTATTGCTAACGACAGTTTCTTACAAATGATCCCCAGTATCGCGACACGTGCATCGTGTACGGAACTGTCACTGATTTCGCCTTGTACGGAAATGGGATGTACGGAACTACGACGATACCGTTTTAATAAATCGAAGATCCGTAAGCCAGTATGCACTAGATATTGAAAAAAATGCATTCCTCCTACTAGCAATTTAATTTGACTATATTGATTCAGTATTGTCATCGGAAATAGGTAGAATATTTCGTTGAGCGTTGGTCATTTTCATTAATTTAATGTCATTAACGCCGAAACTAGACCCATTAAAATAATTAATCTACGGCAAATTAATCAAAAAAACAAACGGCAACGTCCGATTGTATTTCAGTCATGCAATAAACAAGTAATGAAATCGAAAGGTATCCGTTCGAAAGATTAAGATTTTATGGTTTTGGGAGATTTTATCGAATGTACTTAACTGATAGTTATTAGCGCCTAGTAAATTAAATATGGCTATAATTTATACAAGCAGGTTTTTTAGTATTACCATAGAATTAGTCGCTTCCAAGTAGGTAGTGAATACATAGTATTTTAGGTGAATGAAATGATGTTAGAGTTCATAGTGACACTTATAGAATATTAATTGATACTTTCCATAAAGACATCACAACATTTTGTGTAATTACCTGTAATTAATTTGTATCTTATAAACTTGACATGTAAATTAAAACTGTAATATGTAAGACGCTGTAAGTTTCTTGTACGTTTCAGTAGTTTATCTTTATTTAACGAACTCTCCGTTTTTGGGCTTACCAGTAATTTATATGTGCCTTATTTTTTCATAATCTGTAGTAGTTGTTTGCATCGATAATAATATCATTGTGAAGTGCAGTCTTTTTCAGACGCTTTCTTTTACATCTGTTTCTCTTTTGGGTAATGGTTCACTAATTTCTCGCTAAAAAAGACTGCACCCATTGAATACTTGTGTTTTGTACATTAATATAAATTTTAACATGTTTAGTACTAAACTAGCGAAATTTCTATAAACGGGTGGCAAAGTTGGAGCTCGGAGATATTTTACCGGAAATGATGCGAAAAGTAAATATTGTTCCCTGGATCTAGATAAAGTCCTTGGGTAGGTATTACATATTTTTACACTTTACAAATTTGCTAATTTTGCATAGGCACCATAACTTTTCTTAAAATTAAATGAAAAAATCGTAAATATTGTTTGTTTACCGACTTATAAGAATTGTGTCTAAATGTTACTATAATTTTCTATTTTCCGTAGAATGACCTATTGAGGGTGAGTTTTTTTAATTGCCTATAACTACAGGGGTCGTGGAAACAGGCAGAGATAGAAGGTAGGAAGGAAGGTTAAATGGGAAAAGAAGTGCAGTTTCTTGAGCTTAATAAATAGGCAATTTCAAATTTTGAAAAATTTCCTGGTCCAAGATATTATAAAAATCAGGTTTTAGGGTATTTTAAAATATCTTCCATACTGGGTTGCAACACAAAATACCGAAAAAAGAAGCAAAGGAAAAAGTGGTACACAATTAAGTTTACTACATATTAGATACCCCAAACGATAGAAAGTCATATTATACCAGTCGTGTTCAAGAAATAATGTAAGCCTACGTTTTTTTAAATGGAAACCATAAGTAAGCATAATGTGACTATGGGCATACTTATGTACGAGTATTATGTATTGCTGATATTTGATATATACCACGGCTATTTTTAAAAGTAACGGAGGTCTAACAATTTTTCAATTTTAAATTAATAAAAATGCAAAGTTCTTATTCTTGGAAAACAAAAGACACTTAAAAAACAATCATCATTTGTCGTTATTTTGACGTTTACTTTACATTGATTGAATTTTTCCAAGTGGATATCATTGGACGATTTTGTCCAATTATGTCCGTCCGGACAAAATCAATAGTGATGGACAAATTGGGCAAAATTGAACGAAATCAATGAAACACGGCAAAATTAAAAAAACTTTTATTATATTAAAAATAGAACAAATGAAAATGAAAACCCATTTCGGAGTTTGACTAGATAGGTTAGCAAGCTGGACTAGAAATAATAATAAATAATATAAAATTAAAATAAATTCACAACGTCTTTAAATAGAATCATAATTCTAATTCTTATCTAACAAATCATAAATATACTAACTTACAGTAGGGGAGACCGAGGAGGGTTGTGACAATTTTTACTTAAAAGAACATATCTCAATAAAGAAACATACCACCATTATGACTTGTATGCCGCAATGTAGCTCAATCCTTACTCTTTTAAAAACAGCCATCAAAGTCAATAAAAGTTATAAGGTTTCTGAGAAAATTCACGAAAACTGAAACTACTCCCTTTGTCACAACTCTCCTAACACCGAGGTAAGTTGTGACAGGTACCAAGGTAAGTTGTGACAGCTGTGTATCTAGACTATATTTGATAGATAAATTTACTTTTATATGAATTATAAACAAAACACACGTTTTTTTTGCATAAAAGTACTTTAATTATCATTTGGCATAATTGAAGGAACTACAATTAGTTCCTGACAAAAATGTAATTTTTAAGACAGACTTTAATTGCCGGATACTTTTTATATCAAACTTAGGTTATAAGAATTGACCAAAACAAACGAACTTACATATAAACAGAAAAAAACATTGCAAAAAGCGTGTAAAATAAGCTAACCAGAAAATAAGCTTAAATAGGAGAGTTGTGACAGCGTGTCACAACTCTCCTAGGTGCCAAAAATCGCGATCTGGTCAGAATAATAATAATAATTCGTAATTTCGAAACAAGATGCAAACACAGCAAGACAATGCCACGCTTCGAAACTCCAAAAACCACACAATATAAGAAAAAATAGCATAACTACGTGAATGTAATATATCATGATATAAATACAATCAAAATTTTTATAAAAAATTTACTTTTCGGTTGTTTTTTCATGCAGACGTCGTACTAACACAACCGCTTGTTGTGGCCCTCTGGCGCGTACTGCGTCAAGTAGCGAGTCTCTAAACAAACAATCGTGCGCTGTTGCCAACTCGCTAACGGTCATAGGTTTCGAGAAATCGTCTTTGTCACAACTCTACTTTGTCACAACTCTCCTCGGTCTCCCCTACCTATTTAATACTTGATTTTGTCCAATATTGCTGATTTTGTCCAATAATATGATTTTGTCCAATAATGTCCCCGTCCTGGACGAAATAAAAAAAAAGTGGACAAATTCACAACCCTACTATACAGTTCCATGTTTTATATTATAGGGTCGTAATTTACACCCGATAATTTAATGAATTTTGCATACTAAAAAATAATAAATGCTCGATATAATAGTATATTATACACGAGTTTATAATGAATGCTATTATTACCGAGGATGAAGTTTACAACACGAGCGAGCCAAGCGAGCGAGTTTTGTAATCATCCGAGGTAATAATAGCATCATTATAACGAGTTGTATACTATACTTTGTCCACGACTACCAAAACAGATTCCCAGAAAGAATTTACCTTCATTTCCCTTGTCCAGTGTAAGAAAGATTCATACATACATATGCTCTCAGGTATAATTTTCTTGGTTTTTTGGGCAATGAATCTAATGAGGCAAGTTCTGCAGCTTCTTTTATTGCTGGTGCTGTTAAAGAAATTTCGTTTTCACTCTCACTACTCATTATATCTTCTTTTTTAGAATATGCATTTCAAATTAAAAGCAAACCATGCTGATTTGACGTTTCAATTTGAACTAACACATCGCGATCGCGGCCTACTGAATACATGTAAAAAAGGGTCAAAGCGATGTTCCTATTGGTTTAGTGAATAATATTCATTAATCACTGCAGTGAATAATGTATCTAATTTTGATTGAAGAAACACAAGTATAAAGAGTATGTTGTAAGATAGTCGTGGACAAAATAATTAATGCTCGATAAAATATAAAAATGCCGAATAAACTAATTCAATTTGCTTTGTATTTTAAAGAAATTCACCCGATAAAGTATCTCATTTGCACTATAAGTTCTGGTCGCTACTTTAATCAAATAAGCGCTCTAAAAAATGTAAATGCTCGATAAGTCGGGTTCACTATTAAATCAAATTTTGCTTGATATAATTGAATTATCCCGATGGGGTACTAAATAAACGCTCGGGGGGGAGACTTAAACGCTCCGCTCGCTTCGCTCGCTCCGCTTGCCCAAAGACCGGAAATAGTGGGCCGTGGAACCACTTTTTTGGCTGTATTCAGTGACAGCGTGACAGGCAAGTATAAAACAAAGCAGTACATTTTGTATACCTTTATATACCGAACATTCATTATAATAATTGAGAGTTTATAATTTTTTATCGAATATTTATTATTATGGGAGGCATTTGAATTTTGTATCAAACTTTCATTACATGAGTATTTATTATATTACCGAGCATGTGAATTATATACCGAGCATTCATTATAATAATCGAGTGTCTGTTATTTATATCGAATTTCTATTTCTTAATCATGCATTTGTATAAAGTGTACTCTGCAGTATGATTATAATATCGAGCACCTAATTTGTTCCCTATATTATAGAACCATAAAAGAAGTTTTTTTAAATTTAAAATTGAGAGTCCTTTATTTTTTAAAGTAGGCATGGAATATAGTATAGCTCGGAAATCAGCAAAAAATAACCCCCGGAATTAATCGAATAGTAAATCTAATTTCGTATAACTTTCTCCTGTGCCATTTTTTGTCTTTTGCGTTTCAAGCTGGATAAAAAATATTTTTAAATCTCGTAAACTTCGATTTCTAATTTCTGTTAGACTTCACAGGTTCAAAAAAATTTAATTGCCTATTTGCTCGGCTCAAAATACTGCACTCTACCTATTTAACCTAACCCTTATCTCTGTCAGTTTCCAAGATCTCTGTATGTCCTTATAATGAAAAAAACTCGTGTATAAGAATGTTTTACCGTCTTTTTCGAGTTTTACTGACACTTTTCCATTTTTGAAAGTAAATGCCTTGAAATAGAACAAAGCTGCATCATTATGCAGTGATGCAACATCAAAAAGCCGAAATAATTATGCAACGAATAATAAATTTAGTGGTTAGATCGGGAAATTTGGCGCAAATCCTTTATGAATTCTTCATTAAGTTAACCCGCCCACACGCCAAGAGACAATCACAGTCGGCGAAATACGTGTCGAGTTTGATTACTGTGTCACTGTCTTTTGGCGTGTGGGATTAACTTAACTATAATACATTTATTGCAGAAAATTTCAATTTCGAATAAAACTATGTACCTAGGTATACACTATGTCCCAACGAAAACTTGTACCCCCGTAAAACTCGGCAAAATAAACGTTTTGACAAAAATCCAAAAACGCGTCGATTTTTATATCAAAGGGGACCAATTTTATGCAATAATCATTCTTGCAACTCTAGCCCTGTGCGGGGGGGTAGCGACCCCCCAAATTTTTAAATGGGCCGGGGGGTCAAAAAATGATCCCTACTTTGGAAGGGTTTTTCATTACTTACACAGCCGTATTTGTTTTATTCAATTCGATCAATTTGTTACCGAGAAATTGCTTCTTGAAGTTTCCAAGTTAAAAAATTAATAAGAGCACAAAAAGGTTTAAACTATGTATCGAATGTATTAGAATGGAAAAGTAACAAAATCAAGTAAACTAATAAGAATAACAAGTAAGAACAAAAGAACATCAGAACAAATGTCAACATAAACTTATTCGCCACAGTATAAAATCGTGTTTATTTACTAAATCAAAATGGTTTATTCCAAAGAAGAATGCCGGCTAATAACTCCTGAGGTCTTGAGTAATGTAAGATCTGGATTTGAATCCAGAATATATTATTGTATGACAATCGGTGGAGGTCATTTCGAGCAATACATTCGATAGTTTAAACCTTTTTGTGCTTTTATTAATTTTTTAACTTGGAAACTTCAAGAAGCAATTTCTCGGTAACAAATTGATCGAATTGTATAAAACAAATACGGTTGTGTAAGTAATGAAAAACCCTTCCAAAGTAGGGATCATTTGACCCCCGTCCCATTTGAAAATTACCCCCCCCCCCGCACAGGGCTAGAGTTGCAAGAATGATTATTGCATAAAAATTGGTCCCCTTTGATATAAAACTCGATGTGTTTTTGGATTTTTGTCAAAACGTTTATTTTGTCGAGTTTTACGGGGGTACAAGTTTTCGTAAGTTAAAATTGGCTTGTGCATAAACTTCCCTACCTCTAAAATGAATAGTTTTTCAGTTCACCCGCCTCAGATTATTTAACCAACTGTAATTCATAAACGAAAGAATAATATTTGTGCATTACTATAGGCAATAATTATATACAGGCTGTATCATTTTAAAAAGGCGAAAGAGATGGGACAGTCTGTGTCAGTAAAAATAATTTTAAAATATGTGGGATAAAAGATACACCAAGTTATGTTTTTCCCTAAAACGCCTTATAAAGACTTAAGGAATCTAAAAATCTAGGTGGACTTGCAATATGCAATAACTGAATTGGAAATTTTGTTTCCTATACACAGATATTTCTCCGTTACTTCAAGAAAATAAATCAATAATTTGAGGGTAGCTAATAACAATAGTCCACCATGCAAATTATTGAGGTAGGAACCGTACAATTTACAAAGTAAAAATCTCCAACTCTGTCACCTGTGTCGTAATAGACGAACTAGACTTATATAGTTTACAACGTAGTCATCATCATGTTCATGTCGTAGCACACTCTGCTGACTACTGCATCACTAATCCGCCTTGTGTAGATATGTTGCACGCCTAAAGAATCTTATAATCAGATAACTGATGTGATTTTTACTTGAAGTGCCGCAGGGGAGCGCGGGTGTGTCACGCCCTCAACCCAGCTGCCCATCATGGAGAGAGGAAATTGGTCGTTCCTTCGAATCCACCACAACCATTCGACTCAACCATCAGAGAAGGTAACACAACAGCTGGCGTCGCCCGTTTCTTTTGTAGACGTTTAGCCCGTTGGTTGATTGGTCACCCGTTTAGTCTTTCCAATAATTATCTGTACATACCTAAATACTAGTTCTTTATGGCTGCCATCGATAATTTCATATTTAGTGTTTCTTTCTGTATGTATTAGAAATGTGTAACTAACAGACGGCAGCCGGTTTAGTTCTGTAACACCTTTTAAATCACCAATGGCCCCTAGTTACAAGATTTTACCAAATTTTCCATATATTTATGTAGATAAGAGAAATAGACGGCTGCTGAATTCTTGTATCTACAACGTTCAGGCCAGATAATCTTTTTTAAGTACTCGCAATTTAAACATGTCCAGATGTACAAAATAACAATATTATTTGGCCTAACGTTAAAATTTTCCCCGACTATATTGTGTCTAACATCTTTGCATGCAGTGAAGGATCCAGGGGAAATTCTTTTGATTTATGTTGGTAGCTATAATAGTTCTATCACCCCTTGATATTTTTTGTTTATAGTATTTTAAAGAAAGTGCTTCTTTTCACTATGCATTGGGATTTGCGAGTGGACCTGTTTTTGGAAATTTATGCAACAATATAATATAACAATATAGTGAGTCCCACCTATCAGGCATATTTGGAAACCCAAAGATATGTTACGCATAAAATTTGGTTACAGCACTAAATAATAATTTAAATGCACATCATTTAGAATGAAATGAGCATTAGATTTGATATTCCCTCATTAAAATTTGCTACTTTTGCTTCTGCCAGGTGGAGTTCAGGTCAGGTCATAAAGCTTCTTTTATAATGATATATCAAGAAGGCGTCTCAACACACAATCCGCCATTTTGATTTCATATTTGAATTCGGCATTTAATTCCGAGTACAACTAACCATATTGTCACTACTTATCTGTCATACTTTTTGACTTATTCCACATTTTCTCTTCAAATTTGCAGATGCAAGGGTTCATTAAAAAATTGATATCTGTTGAACTACTGAAGATAAGTCGATGCTTTTTTTTACTTCGATTCCCCAAACTCCAAGGAATGTTTTGATTGATAACCGAAGTCATAACGAGTTTGCCAGCCGTTTCTACAATTTTTTGAATATGATTGGAGCTAGAGGTATAGCACATGCTAACATAACTCCCCTTAGAATTATATTTTACATCCAACGGTGACATAAAATTTGACACGTGCCATTTGAAAAAATGAGTTTTTGACATTTTGCGATACCCGTATTCAAAAAATTGTAGCAACCACTGGCGAACTCGTTATGACTTCGGTTATCAATCAAAACATTCTTTGGAGCTTAAGGAATCGAAGTAAAAAAAATCATCGACTTATCTTCAGCGGTTCAAGACATATCAATTTTTTAATGAACCCTTGCATCTGCAAATTTGAAGGGAAAATGTGGCATATGTCAAAAAGTATGACAGATAAGTAGTGACAATTTGGTTAGTTGCACTCTGAATTAAATGTCAAATTCAAATATGAAATCAAAATGACCGATTGCCATTTAAAAAACAAAGATGGCGCCTACTTCCGCCTTTTTTAAGAGTGACGTCATCCTGTAAATATTTAATTTTGTCTCGGAATCGTCGATTATGGCTACGTTCCAAGTTTCATAGCTCTAGCATAAGTAGAAGTCGAAAATTTTCTAATGTGTGCTTTAAAAGAATCACCCTGTATACCTGGGGTATTTCATTTGAAGCAACTAAGTAAAACTGGCAACTCTGCTTATTCATTTATTTGTATGGGATCGATTGGATCCGTTCAGAACGGTAATCAAATTTTCTGGTATAATAATTGAAAAGTGGATTCAAATTATGGTATAACTATTGAATTGTAAGAAATACATTTTTCAGCAGAAGTTCAATATTAAAACGATCTATTAATATCGAAACATGTCGGAATCTCGAAATAGTTCAACTTTTCAACATACAATAAACATCAAAGAGCGTTGGTAACTTTCAGTAAGTAAATAATAAACCTTATACACTTCAGTTACAGTATCAGTAATAATTTCTTCATAAAGTAATAATTTCTTGATAAAGAAATAATTTCTTCATAAAGAGGGGTTTTGGAGATAGTTTTCCAATATTGCCAGTTTGCAAGATGAACATTTTCAGTTCAACTATTGAAACACCTCCTAGGTTTCTTCCCTAATTTAATGCTAGGAATTTTCTTTTGTGAAGCACTATTTCATGTTGGATAAAAAATGACGAAATAATGGACAATGCCTTTACATTCTCCAAAAGTGAAAATTTGGTGTGCTGTATCATTACCGGGCTTTATTTTTTCGAGAAAGATGGTACTAGGCGAGAACGGTTAGGCCCTCACAATAAACAAACATTTGTACCGCATATAGATGAAATAAATAAGTACAGGATGGCGCTACAAGTCACACTGCAAAAGTGTTATGGCGCAAGTCTTGCCATACTCTTTCCCAAAATAGTGATTCATTGTCCTTCAAGATCAACAACAACTGTTAGAAGAGAGGAGCTCAAGAGATGTATTTGCAAGAAATTGAAGATGACCAATGCTTTTTGACGCTTTCTCTATAAACAAAACCAAATTTTTGCTCTTTAAAATTGTCAACACTAGAATAAAAAATGTGCGGATCGACTTAGTCCTGCCCAATTTTGTACCGCTCTCCCTACATACTAAATTAATAACGTTTACAAACTTCATTCCCTTTGTTTTAAAGAAGCAATTTCTTAATTACAACGTGTTAGCACATTCATGGGAATATAATCTCATACATTCTGTATAACGTCTTTGAATCTTATAGATATTTGTAGTAGTAATACCTCTGTTATAAATGTATTTCTGAAATCGGTTGACCATAACTTGCGTAAATTAAAAACGTGCATTTAATCAAAAACAAAAACGAAACTAGGTATTTGCAAGAACTCTTACGGACAATGACTTTTAATCGGATATTCATATTATGTGCAGGTTTCGCAAACGTACGTTTCGAAAACTGGGGGCTGCAGCAACTTTATTTTGTCAGGTACATATTTATTCGGCATTTAAATGAGCAGCTCCCAAATGAAAAGAATACCCCTTTTAAATTTAATGAATTCAGGGGTTGGATTAAAGCCTGCGCTGCACAGAACGGGCAAAAAATCGCGGTATGTGCGCAGTTTAACACAGCGCTGTCTGGTGGCGTTCGCGTCGCGACGGCGAGCGCGCGAACCTCTCCGTGGCACACTATCGACCGTCGTAGGGGTGTCACTCCCTCGTCTCATATAAGTTTTCAAAAATGTCATCAACGGCGAGCGCTCTCGCTCTTTTATGTCTACAATGGTCGTTCACATTTAAAGGCAAAAGGGGTGCAGATGTATAACTACACAAAAAAGCGTACTAATTGTGTTTTGTAGGTTTTATTGCTTTGTTCTAGGTGTGCGTACTACAAAAAGGGCAAATCATTGATTAGGGATCTAATTTCTAAGAGTATAGGAGTTATTGGTGCTTGAGATTTCCTAGGACACTACTGTTATTTTTCTAAGTAGGAGTCAATCACATACATATACATACTCAATATTTACATATAAGTTTAAAGTTAATAGCTTTTTTGACACGCACACACATCCCATAAACCAGAGCCTTTAAATGTGACCACTTCTAGGAGACGGCCGTCGTCGTCAGATGGGTGCTTCATCCCGTCTCTGGTCATGTCCCGAGGCAGCAGTAGCATTTATCAGTACTGCTGTGACAGGACAATATCAAAGCCGGGATCTATCTGTGTTGGGCAGCATGGCAGCGGTTCGCGATTCGGGCACTTACTGAAACCCGAGGGGAGACACGACTACAAACACCCCTCCTCGCGTAGCCGCCGCCATGGTAACCGACCTGCGCCGCCGGCGGCCGCACCCCACATCACTAATGTATATACACGTGCATGCACGGGGGAGGGTGGGTATTGATCGTACGCCTTACTATATTTCTTACCTTTCTATTATACGGCTCCCTAAGAAGTTCCGTCATTTGGTTCTGAGTCCTCGACCATCTCGTCCTGCAACATGTTTAATTTGTTACCGAAGATGCCTACCATAGAAAGGACTCCTTTTTACAAAACTTTGGACGGAACGAAAATGAGGTGGGAAAGGGACAAGCAAGGACTGGAAAGAATAATTTTCTTTCTCGCGGACAATAGACCCCGTGGTACCGCATTTTTCCCGACAAAAGTAATATGTATATACGTTGGACTGTAACCAAAATGAAATGGTTGTAGCCGGTTTCAGTCAGTCACAGCCAAATAAACTGTTGGAAAATCTTGCATAATATAATTGCAAAGTGAACAATTATATTCCCTAACAATAAAGGAACATATTTCTAAATCCAAATATAAATACCGAAATAGCGTCAACGTGGCAAATCTTTTAATTTAATTAATGGTTAACTGCCAACGGCTCTTGGGAAAAGCTAGTACAGAAATAAATAATTCTAGTTAGCGAACTTGAAAGGCCTGAAAGGTTGTGAAAAAGAAAAATGAAAGCATTCGCGTTTTGTTAGGAGTGACCTAGATAAATCCTGGCTGTGTTTGAAAGATTCCTTATACTCTTTTTATTGTAGATTGAAGTTCCGTTTTTATCACCCCTTCATCATTATTTTCGTAACCCTTAATTGGCTGGCGGAACATAAACATGTTCGTTGCTACCTCCGAGATTAGATGAATAAAATATATTTTAATAGCCAGGTTTTATTCCAAACTATGGTATTTCCGTTTGTGCTTGATCATTTTCAGAATTTTTTTAAATTTTCCCCTTTTATTCTTAAAATGTGTGGTTGTTATCCTACATGCTTCATTTATCAAACGAACCGTCCATTTGCCTGCAATTCACAATCCTGAATAAGTTATGTTGCACCTCGTGTTGCACTGATTTAATTTACGTATTATTTATGAAAGAGTTTTTTACATTGTAACTGCAACAGCTTGCTCAGATTGCAAATTGCCCGACAGCGACAATACCTTTATGAATACTACTTACACGACTATATCTGTTGTCATAAATCGGGCGACTACAGAGAAAAGCATCCAAGATGTGCCGAGTGCAGCTACCAGCACAATGGGAAGCAGCTGAAAACAAAATACTGAGTTAGTTTTTTTTTCGCAGTGCCGCTATGGGAGATGGCAACACTCTTCTTGACCACGACCTCCATGGATCTCTAGTGAAACTTAATGGCAGTCACTCCGGCTCATCAGGTCGAAGCACTCCCAACAACACCTGTGATCCGGCACCGGGAAAACTGTTTGTCGGCGGCCTGAGCTGGCAAACGTCAAGCGAAAAACTCAGGGAATATTTCGGCATGTTTGGAAATGTTACAGATGTTCTGATCATGAAAGATCCCGTCACACAGGTAAGGACTTTCTATAAAACCTGTGAAAATGTGCTTGCAAAAGGTAACAAATAGTGCTTCTGCAACATGGACAAATAATGGTTTGGCGTTCAATACGTGTTGCAAGTTTTGCGCTAATGTTGCACCAGTACAGGTTGTTCCAAAGTTCTCACACCCCTATCTCTGTTATTTTTGTAATTCCAAAATATAAATTAAACACAAATGTGTCAGACGTACTTAGTTTGAAAGTTTTCCTACCAATCCTACCAATATTTATATGATTCTATGACATCTTTCAATGCAAATATTAAGTATGAGATAAGTTTCTTGTATGCTATATCGCTGTAATCAGAATAAACTATTGCGGTGATTACATACAGGATGTTCAATTAAAAGAAATCAAGTTGCCTTTGCCTGAAACAGGGCAAATTTCATTTTCAGTGGGGTAGTTACACAATTTTTGAAAATCACATTTTCGCAAAAGTTTTCGTCAAATATTTAACTCGTAGTTTCCGTATTTTTTATTTTTCTCTCGGGAAACGTTTTAGGCGCCCAAAACAACATCCAAGTTTAGACTTTGACCCTTTAACCTTTTAAGTTAGAGCACCTAGAAGCACCAGACATGATCGACCGCCATTTTGTGTCCTACTGAGTACTGACAGCTTTTACCAGAGTAAACTGGGTTGTCAGGAGCATATCAGATCCAAATAAATTTTCGTATATTTACCTTGTATGCAATTTTCGTAGAATAATTATGATTTATTAAGCTGTAATGTATAGGGCTGTGCTTAAGAACCGGGTACCCGGGTACCCGGTTCTAACATCGACGGGTACCCGTTTCAAAAATCGGTTCCTACCCGGATTTAATACCCGTAAAAGACTACCCGGTTCCGCCCGGGTACCCGGCCCCGCCCGGCTTCCCGGTCCCGACCGGATACCCGGTTCCTCCCGGGTACCCGACCCTACCCGGCTACCCGGTTTTGGCATCGGGTCATAGCCGATTCTTGTACACGGAAAACATACCGGGATCCGAATACAATCATATTCAACCATCCGGGCACCCGGTTGCATAATTTGATACACAGGATGCTAGGAGCTTGATGGGGCTAAATACCGAGCTAACTCAATAATATTTCCAAAAATATATCACGTGGGAATCAACTTAGTTTAAATACTACTGTAAAGACAGCAGCAGCCGTGTTGCAATGGTTGAGTGAGTTTGCAATGGTTGAGTGAGTTTAATCCCTGCACCTCGACATTGCATCCAGCGTATGTAGGTTCAAATCCAACTGCGTGGCGGTTACATTTTTTTTACTTGTATTGTTATTTTGAATGAACGGCGATTGATTTCTATCTATCGATTTCAGGCTCTAACGCGCATCTGGCCATAAACGCTAGTTGTGCCCGAGGTACATACAAAATTTTATGCACAACTGGTCATCTTACTTCTTGCAAATAGGTACTACCCTAGATAAGTCAAGTACTACATAAGAATTATTTTTGATAAATTTTTGTGTTGCATAAAAATGAAGTCACACTGACAGATAGCTACTTGACTTTATTCCCAACTAAGAATTCATTCAAATAACCATAGAGACGCCGTAAACAACGACAGCCATATTGTAAATTTATGTAATCGTTTACCTACGCTAACGTAAGTACTGTTACATACAAAATAACTTTTGAAGTGTTATTTCACAATGGAAAGTGATGAGGATTTCAGTTCTTGCACTCCACCGAAAATTGTGGAAGCGGCTAAGGCAGCGACAATGAACTTATTGCCTGAGTAAAAACTAGATCAGTACAAAAAAGCCCGCAATATAGCTGTCAATAATAAAATAACACTTTAAGCCCTAAAACAAAGCATTTAATGTGGCCTGCTGCGCCCGGTTGTGCATAAAATTATTCACATTATTAAAAGGCTGTAACGTTGGAACGAAGGGTACCTAGAAAATTAGTTATTTATTTACTTAAAGGTTTTAAAACTTTGTTCATTTTAATTTGCAACAATAACTGCGTTTATTTGCGCTGCGGGCATTGATAACAGCTATTACGCAATCATCGTGTCTAAAATCAACCCTCGAATAAATATTTATGGCGGTCCTGAAAAGGACCGATTGGGATGGTTTGCACCAGACAGTAGCCCAGCCTATTGTAATATTCCCGACGCACATTCGCTAGCTGTCGGTAAGTAAAAATTCCTTCCGTAAATTCTCCATTATTTGCAAATAATTATTCCTTTAAGAATCGAACACAAAGCACAAACACAATTAATAAATTTTCTAGGTATCGTTCCAATGCTACAGCCTTTTAATAATGTAAATAATTTTCTAATAAATCCATTTCCAGATTAATTAAAAATTATAAAACGTTTAATTAGGTATCTTTACTGATAGAAATCAATCGCCACTCATTCCAAATAACAATAAAAGTAAAAACGCCGCGCAGGTGGATTTGAACTTCCGTACGCTGGATGCAATGCCGGGGGTGCCGCGATTAAACTCACCCAACCATTGAGGCATGGCTGTAGCTCTCTTTACAGTCGTATTTAAACTAAGTTGATTCCAACGCGATATATTTTCGGAAATATTATTATTTTTTGTTAAACTTTGAAGATTATTGCACAAAAACGTTCTCTGGTGCACATTGTATGTGTCCTGATACTCGGAATATCCTTAAAACACGTTGGGGACATAGAAATCGCAATTTTCAGATTTCCCATTTTAAACAGGATGCTTCAGAATTCCCGGGACACACGGTATAAATAAACACCATGCTCCAAGCGTGCTGTGGAAAACTCAAGTTGGTTGCTGTAAGTGAAATAATTTAAGTATGTACGTTGCTCAATGTCTCAGTTCATAAAATACTTTTGGTGTTAGAATCTATAAAGCTTATTATATGTGGGGACGCGTTAGTAAAGAATATTGTTAGGAAGATTGCACCAATGTAATTATTTATTTACGAAATAACCCTTATTTATATTATTTAGATTTAAGTAGTGCTTATTATTTAAACCAGGCGCAAAATTCGAAAGGGCAAATTTTCGGCCGCGCGGTAACACCAACCATAGCATCTTGCCTAAACCTACCATGTTGAAATCCTAAAATAAAGGTGATTTAATATGTGCTATAAAATTATGCATGAGGTCCAACTTACAGAATATGAAGACTAGATATAGAATTCGCTTTTTATGGAAAAATTTTCTTACTTATAGTCGGGTCTACTCGGTAAATCTGGATACCCGTTAAACCGTGTATTCGGAACCGGGTATTCACTATTTTGTGTTCCCGCTACCCAGGGGGATCCGGGTATTCGCGATTTCGGGTACCCGTATATCGGGTACCCGCTACTCGGGAGATTCTGGTACCCGTGCCTGAGTATTTGCGAATTCGATTACCCGGACCCGGTAATTGACGATTTCGGATTCCCGGGTAGGTACCCGGATTCGGGTACCTGGGTAGACACCCGGATTCGGGTACCCGGATACCCGGGTACCCGATTTAATACCCGCTACCCGGGGCATCCGGGTACCCGGATTTTATAGAACCGGGTACCCGGTTCCAAAAATTCCGGGTAGGCACAGCCCTAGTAATGTACTGTACTAGAACGTTTATGGATACGAACTAAAAGAATATTACATTAGGATAACAAAAATTCGTAAATGTCTCCTCGCTTATTTTGCTTCACATTACATTCCGAAATCTGTAGTAGAATTTTTTGTTACTTGCCATATTTATTTTAATAATTTAATTTAGAAAAATAAACGAACTTTGGCTTTGACACGCCTGTTGGAAATTTGCACAAAGCTGGAACCAATATGGCGGTCGATCATGCTCAGTGATGACATCATCTGGGCGCTGCCGAGTAGCGTCAATAATAGCCGGAAAGTAAGATACTTATTTGTTTCTGCTTGCCTTCTTTGCAAAATCTAAACAAACATGAGTCATGTGCAGTTTTTGACCTTTATTAAAATAATGGGTTTGAAAAGGTGGTTAGTTGTAAGCACAATAGCAACACAAATCCCAACAAAATATGTATTTAAAAGTGCCTGATAGTAAAGATAAACGGACATTATTGAGTCAAGCAATAAATTTTGCCGTATGTTACTGTCGATGATTTCCCTAGAGTACTTAACCAACCAGGAAATTGCCTAAATCGACTTGAACAAAACTGCCAAATTTTTCGTATGCAAAAACTGCAGTACCTAAATGTCAAATTCTGATTATTTGTAACATTATTGCTCCCTGAGTCCTTGCCTTACCGACTCTAGATCCACGCAACTTTACCCGTCTCGGTATCAGAACAACAGTTCAAATGATCAGACGCGTTTCCCGTTAAAATAATAAATTATCATTTAAATTTTGGGCAATTGGCGTTAAATAAATGTTAATCAGGGTGCTAACAAACGCCTAGTTACTATACTTATTTCTATCAAAGTTATTAACTACTTTTCTATTAAATTTATTTTTGTAACTACAAAAGTTATACAGGGGGGCCCAAAATTAGCGTGCAATATTTTACCAGCGTGGTCAAAAATAAGACAAAATGATCCTATAAGCGTATACCGAAATATGCTTCGCAAGGGAGCTATTAGCTTTCTAAAAGAGAAAACCTCAGGACTTTTTCTTCTAAATATCTTCGAAACAAGTCCAGTTAAAATCATGAAATTTAATAGAATGCATAAGTACCAAATGCTGAATCTTTTGGTGTAAACATATTTTTTAAAATTTAACAGGGGCGTCTCAAAGCTGCGGATGGAGGAGGTAAGATTTACCCCAACTTTTTCAGAGCATGTCGTTTTCAATTTTTCCGTAAAAATTTGCAACTTCGGGGTTTTTTGCAAAAAAATATGCTCCTGTCTCGTTTAAGTATACAAACGAAGTTCTCCACTTCTTGTAGGAATTTTTTGGGCATGCAGTGAAATTTTTAAATCGATTGTGCTCGATAACGGTGCCACCTATTAAAATGAAACAGGACTGGACTTGTTTCAAAGATACTTGGAAGAAAACGTCTTCAGGCCTTCTCTTTTAGAAAGTTATATCTCCCTTGGGAGGCATATTTCGGTATACGCTTATAGGAATTTCTTGTCTTAATTTTGACCACAGAACACGCTAATTTCGGGGCACCCTGTAGAGATGCGGAGACGAACTTTAAGTGAAATACCCTGTATAAATTATATATGTTCTCACTTTTAAATTTGTATCTTTCATGTACCTGAGTTCAATTTAATTGTTTCAGAGGAGTAGAGGATTCGGTTTTATAACGTTCTCAGAACCCTCAAGCGTGGACAACGTTTTGAAGGTGCCCATCCATACATTGGATGGCAAAAAGATCGACCCGAAACATGCCACTCCGAAAAATAGACCGAAACAACCAAACAAAACCAAGAAAATTTTCGTTGGAGGTGTTAGTCAGGACACATCTGCTGAAGAAGTAAAAGCATATTTCAACCAGTTTGGTAAAGTAGAAGAGACAGTTATGTTAATGGATCAACAAACAAAACGCCACAGGGGTTTTGGCTTTGTCACATTTGAAAATGAAGATGTAGTTGATCGAGTTTGCGAAATCCATTTTCATACAATCAAAAATAAAAAGGTCGAATGTAAGAAAGCTCAACCAAAGGAGGCTGTGCAAGCTAGTGCTCAATTGCTTGGAAAACGACTGATGTTAAGTGGTTTAGGAATGAGAATGGCAGCACCTGGAGCCGGACCGATAGCAGCAGCAAATCCGTTGGCTGTAGTTCAAGCACAGGCTCATGTACAAGCTGCAGCAGCAGCTGCTGCGGCAGCTCAAGCGCAATCTGCAGCAGTAGCAGGATATAGCAAAATTTTTGGAGCTTATCCACCATTGGCAAGTTATCGATATGCTCCATATCCAATTCCTACAGTAGGTGCAAGTGTAAATGCAGCAGCTGGAGGGACCCCAACTTCTGCCCAGGCAGCTGGTGCTCCAGGCTTAGGACCGCCAGTAGCGGCAAGTCCGTACCAAGGCTACAATCTCACGAATGTAGATATGTCGAGTTTCCAAGGTGTAGACTGGGGCTCCATGTACGGAATGGGCATGTATGTTTGAAGAAGCCTACGACTGAAGATGCTCACTAACGTTTTATTACTTGTGTTACATTTGTTTGTGTGATGAAGTGTTTAAGACCTTCGTCGTGAACGATATTATTTTCCATTATGAAAAGGCGGCGTCTTGTGCCTCAGTATTTTGGTGAAGCGCCTTTTCTGCTTATTGTCTACCCACTACTTCCATTTGCTGATGCCGCCTTCAGCTCACTTAGCATTTAGCAATAACTCGCAATAAACAGTATTAGCTACGTTTATTATTCGACTATTGTAACGATATGACCTGTGTTAAACTACGAACAAAATGATTGATTCTTCGAGAAGCAGAACAACCTTCAATCTTCCAGTGTATATTTTTGCATCCTACTGATTATCGTGATTGTTATTAGATGTACTTAAATTATTTGTACTTAATTTTAATTTTGAGCGATACTTACGAGAGAAACGTTTTTCAGTATACTCATGGGTTGTTTCTCGAAATTGATATTTATTACGCGATTTTTTTATTATTATACATAGATCTCATTGAATTTAGCGAGTAAGGTAACCCGTTGATATTTATTAATTGTAGTGCAGCTGCCCCAGCGCTTGCCGAACTCGACGGCTCTCGGTTGTTCATTTTTCTTTCTCTCATGAAGCTATACATCTAGTCATGGCTACATAGACTCGAACTTTCACCACATTTAATAGACGACCCGCCTACATTCCGTAGTAGCTGTGCATCGAGTACATAATTTTGTGATTCGCGGACCAATGCGTCTATTGCCTGGCCATAGTGCCATGGTGCAGCGAAACTAAGGGCACCTTCCAACTCCTCGACTACAGTCCAGCGGCCGTTGGAACCCCACTTTTAACTTTTTCAATTTTCACATTGCCTCTACTAACTATGAATAAACAATAATAAATTACCATTGTTTTCATTCTGGACAATCAAAACAATAAAATTCGCTGGACCATAAATTCAAATTTTCAATGAGCTCCCTTACTGATCATGATATGGACTGAGCTGCTCTTAGTTTCGTGTCGCTCATTGTAATTTTAAAATGTTCATACTGATGTTTTATAATGTATTCGTAGTATTAAAATGACGCCGCCAGAGGGCGGGCGGTCGCCGAACCTTGTGATAGTTGTTGGGGTGGCGTCCGCCGGCGCTCCAATCTGACCGTCGTCCGGGGCGAGCAAATCTTAATCTTTTCTTAAATAGTTTCCACTCCTCTCCCAATAGGTACATAAGTGACAGTTGTGACAGTGGTAATTGATTGTACTGAAGGCAAATTCTTAAACTTTGATCTTTAGAAATCTTGGCAGTAAAGCAGGTGATCCATTGACTATTAGTAGGAGAGCCCGCTGCAAAATTATGCACCCATCTGTTAACGAAATGGAATGTGCGGCAAAGGCATGTAAAAACATCGTACTCAACGGAACGGCACCCGTGCCGGTCACCATTTGGTGCAAAATGGTAAAAACAATGGCACTTCCAGTACGGAAATTTGCGGAAAATTGCGCGATTTTTTAACGAGATGAAAGTTGTGCCTTCTTGTAGCCTGCGATTAATTGAATTGAAATCGGTACCCGTGCCATCTTTTACCCTAGTACAAATCCCCGGCACGGCGACATTTTTGCAGCCCGTAACTCGGACAAATTCCCGTCATGTGTTAACGGCCTGAAATAAAGTTCAATGGATAGAGCATTATGTCCCCTTTACGAATATGCAAACGTGCCGCGATTCAAAACAGTCAAAGTAGTTGGCACGGTCCGATTTATAACGCGTTACGCGGCGTCGAAATGTCACTTTTGAATCAATTTCAATGGTCGTGCAACATATCGTCGAATATCAAATGTTTCTTGTGTAATGTACAATTGACATCTGTCACTGTGACACCTGTTAGTGGTAACTAACTAAATCTTGATACAAAGAACTAAGTAACTACAGTCCTTCTTTTTAACTTGATCCTTACATCATCAACGCAATGTGTAAGTTACTCCACACGGGCAGCTGTAATATAGTGCATGTTGAAAAGAGCCACTTTCGAAAAGGATGTCTGGAATGCCGGTATGGCGATTTGCATTGTGCAGAAAAGGACGGTAAATAAAAGTAACGACAAAATTGCATGCCGGCTTACGTTCTTTTCAGCGTTCGGACTGCTGGACTGAGTGACATTAGGATCAAGTTAAAAAAAGGACTGTATAGGGAGTAAGTAACTAGGTAAACTTTCGCTATTAAATCATGCTGCAAATGCAACGCGTGACATTGTTGCTGAATTTCGGGCCTATCCTACGAAAATAAAAACATTTCCAATGTTAAAAATTCGCGCGCACCGCTCCGGCTGCCGAATTCCCTGAAAATGACGCCGCGCAGCGCGTTATAAATCGGGCCGTGCCACCTACTTAGACTGCTTTGAATTGCGGCACGCTTGAATATTCGTAAAAGGGACATAATGCCCTTTCCATTGAATTTTATTTCAACTCGTTAACACATGACGGGAATTTGTCCGAGTTACGGACTTCAAAAATGTCGCCGTGCCGGTGATTTGTACTAGGGTAAAAGATGGCACGGGTACCGATTTCAATTCAATTAATCGCAGGCTACAAGATGGCACAACTTTCATCTCGTTAACAAATCGCGCAATTTTCCGCAAATTTCCGTACCGGAAGTGCCATCGTTTTTACCATTTTGCACCAAATGGTGACCAGCACGGGTGTCGTTCCGTTGAGTACGATGTTTTTACATGCCTGTGCCGCACATTCCATTTCGTTAACAGATTGGTGCATAATTTTGCAGCGGGCTCTCGGACTATATTATGCATACAAATTTACAGTATGTTTTAAATTTCTATTTTAATCCTATATTCTCAGAGAATGTGCAATGCCGCAGTCACTTTAAATGTTGCTGTTGTTCTTTTGGTAGCTCAAAGTTTGTGGAAGTGTGTGACAACGGGTGGATATCGTTCCTGTAACTCAAATTGTGCCAAATTACATCAAGCACGGTGCGATACGTGCTCACATTTCAGTGGAACGCACGCCTAACCGACGGTCAGAGTTGTGACGGCGACAATAATTTAAAAATTATATCCAGTTGACAGCAATAAGCGTTGTGAGACAGAATGAACCCTCTATTTTTGTATTCAATTATAAATGTTAAGAAAAAAAGGAATAAAAAAATTACTTTCACTTCGTCGAGTGAATCCTCATGATACGTTTTGTAAAATGTAAATAACGTAGTTTTCAGAGGGTTGGTCTGAAAAATATGGCAAAGCACTTAGACATTATGTTTAGCTGTTAGTCTCGTTCGTATTTTAAAAGTTACTGTAGTAGATAGTCTGCTGTCGTCTGTTCGGCCCTGGTTTTTGACAGTACCCGATTGAATAGCCTGCAAACAGAACATTGGAATGTTTACGATGATTTTTCCTCAAATTTATTATGTGATCAATGCATCTCTTAAAATCGCTCCGCAATAGCATGGCAGCTAAAAAGCGAGAGGTAAGCCTTCTTTTCTTGGATCTTGGTAAATTTAGAATCTCATTGTGTATATAAATATTATGTTTAGCATTGTGGTCTTAAAGAGATGTGATTTCTTAAGCCTCGCGCGCACTGCACCGACCGTCACGACCGGCCAGGACGGCACGGACAGCATTTTTATGGGAGTGCGCGCACTGCACCGACCGGCCGCGTCGGCACTTTTCGCCAGTTTATCTGAGACTTCAGAGATGTACAAATGTGTGATGGAAGTCGATGAAGAAATTGTGATTGTCAGTGCAATTCTGATAGAGGAAGAGCAGAATCAGAGAAGAAAACCTCGATTTTGGATTCACAACATTAATAGAAGAAGGCTAACTTTTGGCGAATACCATACGCTTTTTCCGGACCTGATCGAAGATGACGTCAAATTTTTTGCTTACTTCAGGATGACACATGCAAAGTTTGAATCCCTTTTGAAAATTAATGTTCCCACATCCATGTCTATTCTACAGAGACTGAACTAAAATGGCGAAAACGGCGGTTACGGCTGTCCGAATGGACGCGCGCATTGCACCGACCGACCGGCACGGCACGCCGCGGATTCCCAAAAGTTCGTTCGCTTCAACTTTTTGTGGAATGGCGGAAAGTGCGAATGGTCTGTTGCCGGTCGATTGTGCCGATGTCCGTATAGTGCGCGCACCTCCATAACAATCAATGCAACTAACTTTTGGAAAAATCCCTGCCGTTCCGGTCGGTCGTGACGGTCGGTGCAGTGCGCGCGAGGCTTTAGTACTCAAGTTGGTAAATTCCTTCGAGCCATGAATCGTGTTTTATACTGTGAATGATTATTGATTAGAAATAAAGAGTTCC
Organism: Xestobium rufovillosum; assembly: GCA_963966045.1. NCBI lineage: Eukaryota > Metazoa > Arthropoda > Insecta > Coleoptera > Ptinidae > Xestobium > Xestobium rufovillosum. The sequence continues at coordinate 19,434,592 of OZ014494.1, forward strand.
TACAAGCAAGAAGATTGTGTACAATTTGATGAAACTGGTTGCTGTATCATAATTTTCCGTATTGGCTACTAACTCAACACCTAACTGTAGTTTTTCAAATTTTTCTGTTAGAATTACGGTTGTCTGGCGTGGTTTCGTAAAACTTCCAATGGTCTGATGAGTGGTGACAATAAAGAGGTGGGCGCAATTATTATCACCAGGCCCGATGGTGACGGCATAAGTATAATAAATATCGTTAGTTTGGTAATAATTAGTGTTAGTGTTTGTAGTATGTATCTGTGTGTAGTGTAGTGCGGCTTTTGTCGCAATTGCACTGTAGCTGAGCCGTTAATAAAGTAGTTTCATAAAGTAGAGGATACGCTGCTTGATCATCAAACCTGACAATGCTTGAAGAACGCATCTTCGTTTACCGAGTCGCTTCTACTCCACTCAACGTGGATATTCTTTGCTTAAACTGCACCAAGTTCTTCTTTCATAAATATTTATTGTAGATGGAAGTTGGTAGTAGTAAAAACGCATGTCATCTTCACATTGTATTTATTGATGGTATTCGATTTTCAGTATGAACACAGTCTGGCGATTAAACTAGTAATTTGCAATGGCTAAGTTTGACAATAGTATATTGACATAAAGCTCTGATTTTAAGTGTAATTTTGGGAATTTCCTCGCTAATGATAAAAACTGCAAGAAAAACGTACCTAATAAGACAAAGTTGGAATTCATATAGATCTCCTGGTTTTCAGCAAGTATTCTGTCAACGAAACTTTTGCAACCCATGCACATGCAGTTTTCTCATTAATCTAAACTTTGATTACTTGTTATCAAGTCGCCAGCTAAAAGCAGAAGTGTAGGGTACGTTGACTTTCGCAGATTTTTAATTTTCATCTTGTGGACATGGTTTGTTGCAAATGAAGAATTTGTATCCCTCTGACCATAGATTCACATGCTTTCATGGTTGCCATGCGTTTCGATTGAGAAAGTAAGGGCAAAGAGATCTAATTTTGGATAGAGCTACCGTTTGTAAATACACCGATAAGCAATGAAATCGGCCCACTTCGTATTTTTCTTTGTAAATTAATTTTTAGTCGGGTTCTAAATATCGAATTTAAACGTGCATTATGGAGTTGGAATGCTTGCTTATTCTCCTTCAAATTCACATTAAATTCTCCTAGAATCGTTGTTTATCAAGTTTACAATTCTATATGAGATACCGATCTCAACTTACGCAGAATTCTGGGAACGCATAAATCATGTGTGCCCTTTTCATGAAGAAAAGAACAATTTACCAGTGATTTGTGTATCGACAGTTAATATTGCTTGCTGATAAAGTATGCATACATTTTTAATACATGGATACTAAGCGTGAGATAGCTGCGCAAATCGTTGCCTTCAAGTGTCTGAGCAATTAAATGTGAGCCAAGGTTCAGTTCGATGGTTATGCCAAAGATCTCATGAAATTGGTAGCTTTCACCGGCGACAAGGAAGTGTATTATGCGGTCTGCATCATAATGAGAAGACCACTGTGTCGCGTCAACTGTTTAGCGGAACCGTCAAGTCATTGCGGTTTAGGCACAACAGCAGCTTCATAACGTTTGGTATGTTAATGTTAATATGTGGATAGTAAGATGAAGGCTGCAGAAATAAAATTTGACAACTTTTAGGCCTGCCATTGGCCCGAAACTCACCGTGGCTCATCGTTGAGCACGACTACAGTTTGCTCGAGAGCACTTTGGATGGACGATGAATGAGTGGAGGACCATTTTCCAGACGAGTCTCGAATCTGCCTTTCTGGAAGTGATGGTTAAAGTCCAGTGTGCTGACAACCCAGAGAGCAGTTTGCGCAGTGCTTGTTGAGGAATGATGGTGTTTCCTCTATGGCCTAGGGTGCAATATCTTCAAGAAGAAAAGCGGACCTTGTCTACATCGATAGGCAGGAAGCTCTTCGTAATAGAGTAGATCTGACTGCTCGATGGTATATAGAGGAGATTCTGGCATACACCATACCAGGGTCTTTTGTGAAGGGTTGCATTTTATGCAGGATAATACGAGACCAGCAATCGTGCAGGAGTACGCGGCAGAAGTGGAAATTCCAATTAAGGTGTGGCTAGTGTGCAGCCCTGGCTTGAATCCAATAAACCATTTATGGGACCAACTAAAAAGAAGAGTTCAAACCAGGATTCCTGCTGCTAGGACCAACCAAGAAATGAAGGCTGTGGTAGAAGTGGAGTGGGGCAATGTCCAACAAGGTTCTAGAGTAAAATTAATTGAATAGATGAATAATCGAATGAGAGCCATAACTATAGGACGATGGCAATACACGATACTAAAGTAAAGATTTTCTTCCAATTTCATTGCTTCATTTCGAAAATATCCAATTTCATTATAAAATGATGACTTTTTGACAACATGTTTCTATTCCTATCCGTTAGTTGATAACTACAGGAGAATCTCGGTAAGCCTAAATGAATAATCTTTTATCAAATCGACACTTAGAAAAAAATATAAATTTAGAGTGAAAAGTGTGAGGCGCCCGATTTCATTGCTCACCAGTGTACTTATGAATGTAGGATATTCTACTTTAGGTAAAATGCTTGGTTAGCGCGGGACAGGAAAGGATGAAAGTGCACATCCAACCAGTCTTCAAACTAAAAACTTTATGATGACATCTCTTCCATGTAGTCTGTGATATACAGGATGGCCCGAAATTAGCGTGCAATATTTTACCAGCGTGTTCTGTGGTCAAAAATAAGACAAAAAAACATAATTTCTAAAATTTAACAGGGGCGTCCCAAATCTGGGGGTGGTGGAGGTAAGATTTACCCCAACTTTTTTTACAGCACGTCGTTTTCAATTTTTCCATAAAAATTTGAAACTTCAGAGTTTTTTGCAAAAAAAATGTGCTCCTGTCTCGTTTTGATAGGAGGCACCGTTATCGAGCACAATCGATTTAAAAATTTCACTGCACGCCCAAAAAATTCCTACAAGAAGTGGAAAACTTCGTTTGTATACTTAAACGAGACAGGAGCACATTTTTTGCAAAAAACTATTAAGTTGCAAATTATTATGGAAAAATTTCCGGAAAAAATGAAAACGAGATGTTATGGAAAAAGTTGGAGTAAATCTTACCACTACCGCCCCCAGATTTGAGACGCCCCTGTTAAATTTTAGAAATTATGTTTACAGCAAAAGATTCAGCATTTGGTACTTACACATTCCATAAAATTTCATAATTTTAACTGGACTTGTTTCGTAGATATTTAGAAGAAAACGTCTTCAGGCCTTCTCTTTTAGAAAGCTATAGCTCCTTTGCGAAGCATATTTCGGTATACGCTTACAAGAGCTTTTTGTCTTATTTTTGATCACAGAACACGCTGGTAAAATATTGCACGCTAATTTCGGGCAAATACCCCGCCAGGCATTAATTATACAGGGTGTCCTGCAAAAAACTGAAGTTTCAAATTTTTATGAAAAAATTGAAAACAACATGTAAAAAAAGTTGGGGTAAATCTTACCTCCACCACCCCCAGATTTGGGACGCCCCTGTTAAATTTCAGAAATTATGTTTACAGCAAAAGATTCAGCATTTGGTACTTACACATTTCATGAAATTTCATAATTTTAACTGGACTTGTTTCGAAGATATTTAGAAGGAAACGTCTTCAGGCCTTCTCTTTTAGAAAGCTATAGCTCCTTTGCGAAGCATATTTCGGTATACGCTTATAAGAGCTTTTTGTCTTATTTTTGACCACAGAAAACGCTGGTAAAATATTGCACGCTAATTTCGGGCCACCCTGTATAATGTGTGAAATTTTAATAATTGATCATTTTGTTTGTTTGTTTGGTTTACATCTGTAGGGGTCAATAACCCTAATAGTTAACACCAGAATATGTGAGGTACCAGTCACTTCACTAAAGGATGTGTTTGTGTTCACAATATTATCTTCTGTAAGATTGTGTAGAAATTCAAATTCGTCTTTATCCATTCGAATATTTTGTGGATTGAACATAGGACTTTTGTGCCATGACATGTAAAATTATGACGTGTTCCTAGCTAATAGATATGTGCATTGTTCTTTAATCTGCAAACTTCGCTTACAAAGCAAGAGCACTGTTTCGCTAGAGATTGTTCATGAGCAGAAGAGTATGTCGTCAGAGGAAGGTGCGGTCCACCATTAACAGCTGTTGTGCTTAACAGTGACATGGGTGTATTGTTCATTGTTCTTCTATGGATAACCAAGCCCTGCCCTGTGGCCTAACCAAATTTGTCTTCTGCCTGTTGCTCATGGTATATCTTTCTAATAGATTCCAGATATTATGACTATATTATGATTAACAAATAACAAATACACTGCCTATGACAAAATTGCTCCAACATTTGTGAGTTTAGAAGTTTCAAAACAATAGAATTTGTCGAAGTTGACGTTCATTTTCGATATTGCTCTTAAAATGCCCCATTTAATCGCCTGCCTGTGTATAAATAGAATACTGAGTTGAAAATGATTTGCTATCCAATCAGTAAATTTAAGTTTATTGACAAATGTGTGTTTTTGCAACTAACTTCAGTGTTTATTGTTGAAACTACTCGTATAACTTTTTCTTGCAAAGTGAGATTTGTGAAGGGTATCAGGCCAAACATATCACGTTCAGAGTTGGTCCAGTAGTTCTTATCACATAACATCAAAGTATCTCTTTTTCATTAAGTACCACTATTATTTTTTCTATTTGTATTCATGCCAAAAAAGTAATTAATGACCTCGGTATTTTTAGTCAATAAGTGCCATATTTTTCGACGACTTGGATGAATACGGAAGGGGAAGCCGCGACTCGGCAAACGGAGAGCGTCTCAATAACTGGCCTGCCGTCTCAGCCTGATGGACATTTGGCCGGACTAGAGTGGTTGCTATATTAACATAGTCCTAGTCTAATCACCGCTTACTGTGATAACCGTCTGGTCACTTACTGCACGGTCTGTGTCTGTAGCTGTATCCGTGCCTTAACCGCGACGCGGACCATCTGACAATACGAAAGTGACAACGCCGATTGACGTGTCTTTCTCGCCCAGGCGAATACTGCAGAAAATAGTATTACCTATGAGGATTAAGAGTACGACGATTCTTTTATCCAGTCGCTTAGGAAAATGGTTTGCTTCATTTGTTAGCTTATTTGTTCGCATGTTTCAGTTTGAGAAAGCAAAAATCTACAACACCCTATTGGGCAGCAAAATATAGTTTCACTATATGTCAAAGAAAAAGATGTTTTGATTACTGGTGGGGTGATTCAACCTAGTTGAGGGCCGGGGGCTGTCAGGTATTATCTGTGCCAATCAAATCAAAATACCCTGAATATTTCATAGGTAATTCCTAAAGCGACTGAGGTACCAAAGCATTTAAGGTTCCCGCATATTCGCCTGGACACTGTTGTAGAAAGTAGGCTGGCCTATTGAATGTGTATGCAGTAGATTTTCCCCATGTCGTAACTAGTGTTTTTCTTCCTTTTCTGTTGGTTGATGCGTACTGGACTAAGATTTTGAAATGTTTGTCTGCTAAAGCGCGGACTTGCCTTGTTGTCTTCCTCGGATTTATAAGTAAATTAAATAAAAAAAGTAGTTTGAACATATTATATATTCAGGAATCAAAAGTAATATTTGTAGAGTTACTTGTAATTGTGGACCCCTATAAAAAAACAAAACTTCTTGACATATCTTAGTCTAGCCTGTAAGTTTTCTGTAAGTATAACGACTTCTGACGAAAGAAGTAACTTATTCTAATTGCTCTATTTTCAAAATGACAAATATATGAAACCTAGGCCTACATTCCACCAAACTGTAAATTATTGTGATGTAAGGTTGATTTAATAATAAAATTACTTACCGATCAGTTTAAGAAATAATATTACCGTATCAATTGTAACTGAAGCACTAGTGCTGCTGTAAAAATGTGATCCTTACCTCAAGATTTTTAGCGTAGAATGAAGGTTTGAATGGATTTCGCTGAAAACAAGAAAATTCGTATAAATAAAAAATTATTTAATTACAAAACTTCCAAATAACTAAAAATGTAGAGCAAAAGCATTAAGTAGATACTCTCAAGAGTACAATTCGTGGCTCTGACTTCTCTAATGGTAAAAATATCCCATGCCAATAACAAATATCTTTCATTTCGTTTTATATTCAGCGTTCCGTAAAAATATGGTAAGTAGTTAGGCAGCATAAGATAAAGAGAAGGAAATTTTTACATAACTAGTCTGGCTGCATAACAAATTTCATTTTGCTTTCAAAGTTCAACCCCGAGGCGCAAAGCAAAAGAAATTCATTGAAATAAATAAATGGGTTAATTCTACGGGGTACACCATGTGCCATTCAGGTACTCTATCGAATGGTAGTGTGGAACAGAGTAGTAGGTAATTATCAATTTCAATTTCTGATTGACCATTAAGTAAACTCGCGATTATTGCTACTTTTTAAGACTACATCTCCGAAACAACTTTTTGCTATCCATAGTTAATCTAACACTGAAAATACTTAATTTTATTCCTTGCCTAATATAAAACTACCTACTTTTTTCTAAAATACTAAAGCCGATTCAGTTTGAGCTAGCACTAAAAAGTTTAAGGAATAATAAAGCACCAGGTATAGATGGCTTGCAGGCAGAAATCTTAAAGTGCGCAGGTCAAGAGGTAATAGATCGTTTATTTAAATTAGTTAGTCGCATATACCTGACAGGCGAGATTCCAGAGGATTACAAACTGAACATCATGGTAGCTTTGCCAAAAAGGAAAGGCGCGGATAGATGCGAAAATTTTAGAACTATCAGTTTAACTTCCCATGCGTCAAAAATTTTAACTAGAATTGTGCAAAGAAGGATGGAGAAAAAGGCGGAAGAAATATTAGGAGAAGATCAGTTCGGATTTAGACGAAATAGAGGAACGCGCGAGGCCCTTCTAGCTTTACGAGTAATTATAGAAAAAACGATAGAAAAGAGAAAGAGCGTATATATAGGATTTGTAGATTTAGAAAAAGCCTTCGACAACGTAAAATGGGGGAAGATGTTCGAAGTGCTGAGAAAGGTAGGGATGAAATACAGGGACAGAAGAATAATACATAATCTCTACAAAGAGCAAAAGGCAGTTATAGAATGTGAGCAGGAACGAAGGGAAGTAGATATCCGGAAGGGAGTGAGACAGGGATGTGCATTGTCACCTCTAGTTTTCAACTTATATATCGAAGATGCGATTAATATTGTTAAGGAAAGAACAGCCTCAGGGATCAATGTACAGGGCCAAACTATTAACATGCTCAGATTTGCGGATGATATAGCAGTGTTAGCATCTAGCAAAGAAGAATTAGGAGCGGCTTTGAATGAAATGGAAGCAGTTTTGACACAGGGCTACGGCATGAAAATCAATAAAAAGAAAACTAAAATTTTGGTATGTAGATGGAGTGAAAATAGAACTAAAATTGAAATACAAATAGGAAATGAGAAGATAGAGGAGGTCGCGGATTTCTGCTACTTAGGAAGTAAAATAACCCAAGACGGTAGGAGCACTAAAGATATAAAACAAAGAATGGCGCAGGGACGAGTTGCGTTTAACAAAAAGAAACAACTGTTATGTTCGAGAACGGTTAATATAGAGGCTAGGAAGAGACTCTTAAAGTCGTATGTATGGAGTACGGCATTATACGGGTGCGAAACTTGGACAATAGGAGAAGCGGATAGAAAAAGAGTAGAAGCGTTTGAACTGTGGTGTTACAGACGCATGATGAAGATACCGTGGATAGATAAGGTTAGCAATAGGGAAGTATTAGAAAGAGTTGGGGAAAGGCGAAAGGTATGGAAAACAATAAAGAGTAGGAGAGATAGGATGGTAGGACACCTTCTAAGACACGAAGGAATAGTTCGCGACATACTAGAGTCAGAGATAGGAATAAAAAGAGGTAGGGGTAGGCCTAGATTAGACTACTGCTCTCAAATAGTTAGGGATGTAGGATGTTCTACTTTTAGGGAAATGCGTAGGTTAGCTCAGGATAGAAAAGAATGGAGGTACGCGTCCAACCAGTCTTCGGACTGAGAACCTTATGATGATGAATAATCAATTAATAACAGAATACATTTAACGCTTATTTATTTATAATTGCGTTATTTGCAAAGTAAAAATAAAATTCTGTGGTGCCCGTAAAATTTTTAAATACGGCCGTTGCTGGTCTTGCCAGCTGCAAAGTTAACAGCGCGTCGCGATCTCCCCACCATCGCGTAAGAAAACTGGCCTCGCATACATCAAAGAAGCCGATCGGAAGTTTCGGGACTATACTTAATTAGACTATGCTAATGCACCAGGTTACACATAATTATTTCTCTCTGAAACTATGCTTCGTAGGCAAAGAACAAAAGAGAATTTTTTTCTTGTAAATAAAATAAAGAATCAAATATTTTGCAACATATCTGTGTAAGTCAGTAGCGTAACTTAGTTTCGGTAATAAATGTGGTCTCCCCACCTCGTAGTGACGCCACTGGTGAGAGTACAAAACTCAAAATTTATAAATTAGTAAATAACTTCAATGAATTGTTATACTCCAAATTTCAAATAAATACCTCTGATAGTTTTCCAGATATTAAAAGAAAAAACATTTTTTAAAGAAATTTCAACACCTTGTATCTCGCTTAGCATTTTTGGATCTACGTTGATTAAGGTTTTTCGCATTATTTTTAAGTATTCTGTCTACCCTAGAAGTTTGTTACACTCATTATAGATCACCCTGTATGTAGGTACCTAATGGATAAATTCAGATTTGGTTACAAGCATTGTAAGAATTTCGTGATATGCTGGCGGCTTCTGTCCACGGATGCCCTGCACAGAAAACATTCGAAATGAACCTTATGCGCTAAATTTGTACCAACACCAACCTATTTTTATATGCAGAGCATCCTTTCAGAAAGTGAAAGAATTTGGTTGAAATCTGGAGTACGTCTTTTGAATTTTTCGCGTAGGTAGGGTACCTAATTTACCTACCTACCTGCATATGTGATTTATTATATTCGGATAAAACGGGATTTAAGTTCAAATTTGTTTAAAAAGATATTTATGAAATAAATAAATAATCAAGCATTTTGCTGTTTTATTTAATTTTCTAGTTTCCTACATTTTTATACCACTTTAAAGCGCCGACAGCATATTCGTGACAATGGTACCACGTTCGTTTAGTAAAAAATCTTTAATCAGTGCAACTTACTGATAGTGAACTGTGGCCCAACCAAAGATCACTTTGGACCAAAAGAACTACTTTGATTTTCGAAAATAAATTCGGAACTGGAATAAGCAAACAAATCTGGTAAGTGGCTTTTTAGGGGAAAAAGTACGTCTTTAGAAGTTAAACCATTTTACTGCTCCAATTTAATCAAATATCTTTACAAGTTGTATTATCAGTCTTACCTTGGTGTATTGAAAAAATTTTTTGAATAGTCTTCTTGCTGGTTCCGGCGGCATTTTGAATACTGTAAATTTGGATAATTTTCCGAATTTAAGGTATAATAGAAACTGTCATACTGACTAACAAAACATGCAGCCCACTTCAAAAAATAATTGCAAAAAATGGAAATGAAAATCTATGACTTAATAAAAGCGGCATGTGGACTCATGGCATATTTGGTCGAAGAAATGGATATTTGGATAATAGCATAATTGCCCCAGAGGTAAGAACTAAGAAGAGCAAGCGCACTTGACTTATCAAGGAGCATACCTATGTGATTGTAAAAAATTCGCATAACCTATGTACGTACTATAAACGCCAAAATTCCTGTTCCACTTTACGGTTCAATTCCGCTTAAAATGCCATAACCAATTACATTCTGAGGTAAAAAAAAACTTAGCAACTGTCCGCCAATTAAAGTTTTGAAGGCGGATCTAAACGATTTTATTTGAATGACAACAAACGTGTTAGCCTTGCACTAGTAAACAAAGGGCATCAAAAAATAGATAAATAATCATGTTCTTTTAACGAAAATTCACATCGTCTATGGGGGGTGGGGCTGACGAAAACATAGCAACGTACGGCATAAACGATTCGCGTCGCAAACTGGAACACCACTTTTGGAATTTATAGTACCTACTCTTGCCTTTGTTTCCAATCCAAAATACACTTTGTAAACTAATAACAAGACTTAATAATTTATTAAAGGCGCACAATCATACATTAACTAATAGCGTATTTGTTTACATGACCAAGTTTTAGGTTACCTAGCTTCTTTCGTTAGAAAGATAGCCAAAAGGGAAGAAAAAGTTGGGTTCTTAGACACTGATGGATGACTACTTGAAGGTTTTCTCCTAACAAGGTTAAATGGGCTTTTCCCAAGAGGCTTTCACAAAATATAAGAGAAATCAACAATATAGTGCCTGGCTGCCTGTTCTAGTTGTTTCACAATGTAAATAAATTGAGGAGCTGACATGCAAAACCCGATAAATCCACTTCTGGCCGAAAATGAGTTATACATCACTTTACGTTAATTTACACCTGCTCTATCGATCTGTGCACTCAGATTCAGTCAAAACCCGATATTTCCCTTGTAAAATCGTGTCCAAACCTAATGCATTCAAGCAAAACCCGATAAATCTTTATTTTCTAGCAAATCTGGATAATTCCCTAGAATATCGCCATCTGCTGAATTCTGATACTATTCCTGAGATGTTTGTAAATTGAGAAGATAGTTTCTGTAATATATTGCAAATTAAAATTATGACAGTCACTTGTGCAGTGTGGTTCTTTATGCTCTTTATTCTAATGGTTAAGTCACGGCCAATTCTATTAATTCGGGGCCTAAGTGCCTCCGTCATACGTCAGATTTTCATTCCAAACAAAACAAAAGCACGTGCCATTTGACGTTTAGCGATATTATTTACAACGTCTTAAACTAGTTTTTGCAATATAATTATAGACGTCTTGCAGTGAAAACAGTTTATTTTCAATTTGTGTGTTGGGCTTCCGCGTAAAAACTTGAAAACAACTATATGTAATTATAATTATATTTCAGAGGTTAGGTTAAAACGTCAGAAAGCACGTGGCTTTGTTTTGTTTGGAATGAAAATCTGACGTTTGTAACGCGCCACTTATCTCCCGAATTTACCAGGCGAGAATGCAACCCCCACTTCACACGTTCCGTGTGACGTCAGCCGTCCGAGTTTCTTATGGAGCCTTATGGAAATAACGCACGTTTCACCAATTATTTCAAATTTTGAGTTATTTAAAACATTTATGCGTTACACCAAGCACGATATTAATTGAAGAAATAATTATTTTAGTCTTTCTTTTTATAATGAAACCATGTTTTATTCTAATATCAGAAATATGGAAACATTTATCCTATAATCATAACATAAAATGAAATAAGACATAGCAACAGAATAAAATATAGCTACAAACAAAGCGATATATAACATTTATTAAAGTTATTTGTAATTTTGACGTAAATATTAGGTATGTTGTTAGTTGTTATTAACATGGTTATTAACAATGAAATACGTATAGGTGTAGTGGGAGAAAATCCTACTATACATTATTATAGGCTATAGGTAAATATAACAGATCTAATTTTAAGTTTGTATCTTTTTTTTGCGGTTATCAGAATTCATTATCTGCGCCGACAATTGATCGTTCCTAATTTTTTTATAATTGGGCAAAAAGATATTGCACATTATGTTTATAACTTGTTGCACAATATTAAATGAGTGGAAATATTTTACCAGCAATAATTTGAATTTCTTAATGTCCAAAACTGTATCGCCAACATAAATTTTCGGTACGAGATTTTCAAATAGCTCTCGGTAAATAAGAGTTGCATTGTTTGCTTTTACCTTAGATTCTAATTGTAAGTCATTTTTTGTATTATATTTTTTGTTTAATTTTGATGGTAGATCCCTTTTGAAGCAATCAAAAGTTAAAATAATATTTTCGGTGTTTTAGATTCTTCCAATTGCTTTTTAATACTATTAATCTCGCGCTCCTTCATTTCTGTACTTCGGTAGAAATAATTTCCAGGTTCTTCGAAAAAAAAATCACACGAAAATATGCGACACCAAGTTAGACACCCCACGGAAAATTTATTTATCAAAATAGGCACTTTAAAACAATTTATTGCAAAAATTCTACTCGAATACACGTGCAAATCGTATCAATACCAGAGACGGCTGACGTCACGTCTCCCACTACCACACTCTCGCCTGGTAACTGGTAAATAGAGTTCGCCGTGGTTAAGTTCAAAAGTGTAGTAGGTAGTACTTAGTAGTTAGTAGAGTAATGGAAGTACAGAAAAAGTTAAAAATATCAGAAAACTTGGGTTAAGATTTTCAACTTCCAAGCAAAACCCGATAAATCCAACAGTTTTTTTTTTGTTTTTTTATATAATCTGGTGTGCTATGTAACCCTCACTTTAGGATAATATTCTCCACGACACGAGACATCATTTAAAAAAATCGCAGCTATATACGTCTACGCGATCGTCCGCTACAGGTTTTTCTTGAATATCTCAAAAAGGGTAAAAGTGGAATTATCGGGTTTTGCATGTCAGCTCCTCAATTATTCTTTACAGTCTCATTGGTAAATGCTGAATCTCGTCAGAAATTAAGTTGACTAACTTTAGTCTTTATTGTTGTAATCCCAATTTTTAGGAAATCCAGTAGTCATGTATGAGAAATTCATCTTACTTTAATCGGTTATTTTCGGAATAGACTATCTACTTTAATTTCAGAATGGTGTTGGAATAAAAATGTGTCTACATGTCCAGTTTTTAGTGCTCAAATTCCGCACCCTTCCAATCAGATTTTTATGTCCAATGAGCTCCGTGGTCGCAACTAACCTTACTCAACTATGCTCATCGCAAGCCCATTCCTCCACGGAACGCGTCCGATGGGTACTTCACACCACACGTATTGGTAGTACCAAACAGAATTGGAAGGTTCTGCGGGGTCCACTAGGGAACGCTTCTGCTGTGACCTCCAAATCGTTTGTTTCAAGATACTTACATCAGTGATTGTCTCATTCCTCAATTTCGGCTTTTCGCAGTTAGTAAATACCAGATTAGAGTAATGCAAATAATTTTGTTATGTTTCGAGCGTGACATCTTCAACGGTTAAGCCTCAAGCCACAAATTAAATAAGCTTAGATTAGCTCGCTATAATATGTTATTTTTTTGTTCAATTTAAATTAGATTCACAGTCTGCTCTGCCAAAGAGCCTAATGCTCAAGTCAAATAGATGTTAAATTTATGCAACATTAAAATTTCTAAAAAAACAAATTAACTTCTGCGAGTAGACGCTTCAATAACAAACATTGCTTAATAGAAATTGTATCTTGCGAGAATGCTATATTATATTCTTACAAGTTATAGATACATAATATAAAGTATAGGTAGGTATATTTAGAATTTGCACGAAACAGTCGCGCATAAGCGCTGCGACGCCGAGTTATTGAACAGTCTACGCGAAGAGCGCCTGTAGTTCGGGTTAAATCAATGTAACTTTCGTCAAAATAGTGAAAAAATGTCAGACTTTCGCTCCGGTTCTCCAACTTCAGATATTTATTCCGACGGCTTTGATTCTTTAAGTATGCGTGACAAAACACTGTTAAAACGCTCGGTATCAAAGCACCACAACAACAATTTCAAAGCAGGTTATGTTCCTGTCCACGAACAATATTTGCAGAAGACTGGATTAAGGGGCAGAAAAACTTTTGCATTTTGGACATTAGTTGGATTGCTCTTCATTCTAGCCGTCGGCAATTTAATTCTAACGATAACCATACTTGGAGTTTTGAGAATTGGTTACGGGATGCAAAGTGTAGAATTGCTTTCAGAAGACCATTCTATTAAGTTTTATGGAGATGCCGATTTGGGACATATCTACAAACGTGATGGGAAGCTAGAAAGCTTCTTGGATTATCCATTACAAATAACTAGTTACCTCGGTTCCATTTTATTCAAGGAGAATTTCGGGCACCCGGTAAACAAATTAGAAATGTTAGAGAATGGTACCACGCTCAAAAATATAAATTCATTCGAGGTCAAAACTAAGGACGATCGTGTGGTATTTTCTCCTAATAAGCCCTCCTTCCATTCGATTAAGGGCATTAACCACATGAAGACTGAAGCAGCAAAAACCAACCGAATAGTTAGTCATATACATAAAAAACTAAGAATCGAGGGGGATACAAATATTAACCTAAAAGGAGCAGAAGGCACAAAGATGGAAGCAAAACAAGTCATTTGGAGTGCTGATCAGGATATCTACCTCCAGTCTAGTAATGGGATTATAGTGATAAACAGCGCAGACGGTGTTTTTATTGGAAAAGTACCAGAAGTGATGCGAAAACCGGATAAATACTATAGTGGGCAGTATAAAATATGTGTTTGTATGCCAGAGGGGAAGCTGTTCAAAATACCGGTGCCAAATGAACCCCATAGACAAGTTTCTTGTGATCAGATTCACATATCAGAAAGGAACGATCCATGTAAATAAGCTTTGTTACTGATAGAAAAAGAGTAGGAAATACGTACCTAACTAATATGTTTAATAGGATTCAACATAAATGTTATAATAAAAAATACTACATCAACTACAGCGTGCATTTATTTTTTCTCAAATTTGCTGGAACGAAAGTGTACTACACGTTTTTAAAATGGAAAAACTAAGAACTTTTGTAAACATTTATTTATTTTTTTCTATTTCTTATGCAAGTGTCCGGTAAAGGTGTCCCATAAATTTTGGGAGTGGGGTAACTGAAAATAAAGTCTCGCATTCATGATTCATATGGTAGCTACATGCTACATTCACTTTTCTCTATTTTGGTTTGAAAACTTAACCCAAGAATATGAATCTGAAGTAAGACAAAATGATCTCTTTCCAATTTCCCGTACGTTCGTTTTCATAGGGAATGTATTTTCTCCACGGCATAAGCAAAATGCTTAGGTACATCGATTTTCCCCAAGAATGGCTGGATATGAAAAATTCGAAAATTAATAGTAGGTACCTATATTGTACATAAGCCAGTAAAAAGGACTCTTCCATGGTGCATGAGCTGTAGCGAGCGCCACTCGTAAACTTAGGAATTTGCAATGATCCTTTCCTACAATTCTGTTTTTTCCAACATCACACTTGCTACATAAAGTCTAAAGAGGCAGTAATCACTAATCAGTTAATGCTAATTATTTCTTACAAAAATCGAAACAGTAGTTGTATATTTGCAAATCAAGTTTCCATGACTATGCAACTAGTGAGACAAGTGTTTGAGTGAGGAAATTAGTATATTACGTAACGAGCATGGAAAGTGACAAATTCCGTACGAGTGAAATTTTATACACGAGGCGCAGCCGAATACAAAAATCACACGAGTTTGTATGAAATATACTTTCCATCGAGTCGAGCATATTCGAATAATTCCGACCATCTCATGAATGAAATTTTGATTTTTTTTTTGGCCGTCAGTTCGTATCTAAAATATTTAGGTCTTTCATCGAGAAGCCATTAAAATGTTCAACTGTCGTATCTGTTAACAGATTTTTCTGGCAAAAAAATATTCTATTTTAATAAAAGAGACGTGACGCGATATTTATTTAGTAAATGTCAAAATTTCAAAGCTGCCTACAACATTTGAATATACCCGTGCCATTTTTATTTATAGCGCACAGCTGCGAGTATACAGGGTGGTCCAGTTTATATCATCAGGATTTCACCTGCCGAAAGTTTATCAAAAAATAAAGGTGGTTTGTCTAATAAGATATGGTCTAATTTTGCATCCTTTTTGATGTACAGAGTGTTAAAGAAAATAAATTATTTTATACAATTTGCTATAAATCAATAATAAAAAGGGTAGTTTTGAGATTTTTATCTGTGGGGTTATCTTAAAGACACCATATATGCGACCCCAGTGCCTACGCGGGAGGAACTGCTCCTTAGAATTCAGAATGCTTTTTAATGTTGTTTTTTGTTTTGAGTTGAGTTATCAAAAATTTGTAAGATACAAAAGGGTTTCCAAATTGAATGAGAAATCGTCTCTGCATTTGGTGTTCTAAAAAAACAGTGGTGTACGTTTTATTAAATAAAGTATTTTTGAGGAAACCCATAAGCACGCCTCTGTGTTCTAAATAAAATAATTACAACCACTATTTAATAGAGAATACGGAAGAAATGATCTATGCAAAATTTCAGAAGGCTACCTTTTTTATTATTGAGTTAAAGCAAATTATTACCAAATAATTTATTTTCTTTAACGCCCTGTACATCAACCATGTTTTATTAGAGAAACTACCTTTATTTTTTTATAAACTTTCGGCTGGTGAAATCCTGATGTTATAAACTAAGTAGCCGCGAAAGTTGACAATTGCGTTCACTCGTGTGCTATACAGGGTGGGTATAGCACACGAGTGAACGCAATTGTCAACTTTCGCGGCGTTAAAACCGATGAAATGATGAATTTCAAGAAATTTCATTTATACAGAAGAATGTCAAGTTTGACAGTTCCATGATTTTAATTTTGTATTTTTTTTTCTTCAAATTAGAGTACTTTAATTCTTTCAAGTTAATATACATATTATGAAACTTGAATTGTGTTGATAGTATATTATACACGAGTTTATAATGAATGCTATTATTACCGAGGATGAAGTTTACAACAAGAGCGAGTAATAATAGCATCATAGTAATAATAGCATCATTATAACGAGTTGTATACTATACTTTGTCCACGACTATCAAAACAGGTTCCCAGAAAGAATTTACCTTCATTTCCCTTCTCCAGTGTAAGAAAGATTCATACATACGCTCTCAGGTATAATTTTCTTGGTTTTTTGGGCAATGAATCTAATGAGGCAAGTTCTGCAGCTTCTTTTATTGCTGGTGCTGTTAAAGAAACCTCGTTTTCACTCTCACTACTCATTATATCTTCTTTTTTAGAATATGCATTTCAAATTAAAAGCAAACCATGCTGATTTGACGTTTCAATTTGAACTGACACATCGCGATCGCGGCCTACTAAATAAATGTAAAAAAGGGTCAAAGCGATGTTCCTATAATAGTAGGAGAGCCCGCTGCAAAATTATGCACCCATCGAAATTAAATGTGCGGCAAAGGCATGTAAAAACACCGTACTCAACGGAACGGCACCCGTGCCGGTCACCATTTGGTGCAAAAAGGTAAAAACAATGGCACTTCCGGTACGGAAATTTGCGGAAAATTGCGCGATTTGTTAACGAGATGAAAGTTGCGCTATCTTGTAGCCTGCGATTAATTGAATTGAAGTCGGTACCCGTGCCATCTTTCACCCTAATACAAATCCCCGGCACGGCGACATTTTTGCAGCCCGTAACTCGGACAAATTCCCGTCATGTGTTAAACGACTTGAAATAAAGTTCAATGGAAAGGGCATTATGTCCCCTTTACGAATATCCAAACGTGCCGCGATTCAAAACAGTCAAAGCAGTTATACTTGGGCCGCCCAACAGACGGAGTGATCACCCTGCAAGCATGGGCTGTAGACGGGACCGCTATCAATTTAGGACGACAGAACCGCAGTGATGCACTTTCTTTAGACCCAAAGAAGTCGCATCACTCCAATTCGGTCGTCATAAATTAATATTGGCCCCGCTAGAGCACGTTCTTGCAGGGTGATCACTCCGTCTGTTGGGCGGCCCAAGTATAGCACGGTCCGATTTATAACGCGTTACGCGGCGTCGAAATGTCACTTCTGAATCAATTTCAACGGTCGCGCAACATGTCGAATATTAAATGTTTTTTGTGTGGTGCACAATTGACATCTGTCACTGTGACACCTGTTAATGGTAATGGCACAGGCAAGAGACTTGCCTGTGGTAATGGTAACTAAGGCATGATACAAAGAACTAAGTAACTACAGTCCTTCTTTTTAACTTGATCCTTACGTCATCAACGTAATGTGTAAGTTACTCCGCACGGGCAGCTGTAATAGTGCATGTTGAAAAGAGACACTTTCGAAAAGAATGTCTGGAATGCCGATATGGCGATTTGCATTGCGCAAAAAAGGACGGTAAATAAAAGTAGCGGCTGAATTGCATGCCGGCTTTCGTTCTTTTCAGCGTTGGGACTGCTGGACTGAGTGACATTAGGATCAAGTTAAAAAAAGGACTGTATAGGGAGTAAGTAACTAGGTAAACTTTCGCTATAAAATCATGCTGCAAATGTCACGCGTGACACTGTTGCTGAATTTCGGACCTATACTAGGAAAATAAAAACATTTCCAACGTTAAAAACTCTCGCGCGCCGGCACCGGCTGCCGAATTGCCTGAAAATGACGCCGCGTAGCCCGTTATAAATCGGGCCGTGCCACCTACTTAGACTGCTTTGAATCGCGGCACGCTTGGATATTCGTAAAGGGGACATAATGCACTTTCCATTGAACTTTATTTCAAGTCGTTAACACATGACGGGAGTTTGTCCGAGTTACGGGCTCCAAAAACGTCGCCGTGCCGGGGATTTGTAATAGTGTTTTCTGAAAAACTTTAAACTCTAAACTGTTCATAAAACTTTGCATCTGAGCTCAGAAGGTATTCTTTATTTCTGGAAAGTTTGAAAAAGATACGATAAACTTAAACTCCATATGGATCCGATCTTCAGCCCCTCTTCACCTTTAACACCTCTGATCTCAGAAGCTCTTTGTACTTTACCCTCCCATTTTATTTTAGGTACACCCTTTTCTTCTTCCCTACTTGCACTAAGTAGAAGACAATCAAAGAGAAAACTCCTCTCTTTTGTTTAGAACATATTTTTGTAGAGAAAAATCAAAAGTCGATGCAAGTGAAGCACACGTGCTTAAAGCCAGCTGCTTATACCCCATCATAATAGCAGTATCTTCAGTTATGAAGTGTAGTTTTTCACGGATATGGAGAAAGTACGTGCTGTGAATATTATTAACGTATACATACTGTCAAAATGTGTGTCTACATGTTTAAATGTTGAATCCCTAAGCTACTATTAAACTTATACAGGATGGCCCATTAGTGCGGGGACGGTCTATATCTCTTGAACCATTCAAGGAATCAGAATGAAATTTTGCAAGTGCTTTCTTTATCGAACTAGATTCACAGACTATTCTACTTGCAAATTCTGTTAATACCTTTGCTACAGTACTTTGTATTATACATGGTGGTCAACATACGCATAATTGAATTTTTCTCAAGAATGTCAAATGGAACATCCTGTACATTAATTGCACATTTAATAGCCAGTTTACTAAGCTCTTAATTGATGCAGGTATTGCCAGGTCTCCGGCTGACAGTTTCTACGGAAATTAAAATTGAAACTTAAAAATTTTCAATTTCACGGTTATTTTTTACAATTTTATTCGAATTTCCCCATTTAACTTAAATTCGGACCTGTCCCGTTTTAAATCGATTTAGCTAGGTAACTTCGTTGCGTATTTTGAATTCCTTGTTTTGAAATTTCGAGTTACTTCAGGACAGATAAATGGTTAAAAGTAGATACAAATTATTAATAAGCTAAATATGACTTTGTAGAGAAAATGTAATTTAAACGAAAAGCTGGACGCAGAACAAATTCATAATGTAAATAATGTTTATTAACAGTGCCATTTTTATGGAAAGTAATTCGAAAACATTGCTTTCCTGAAATAATTGTTTTATTCTCAGTTTTTTAGAAGAATCATATTTTGTAGTCAAAATGCAAATCGCGTTGAAATCATGTTACCTGTAATAAACAAAACAGCTCCAACTCACATCTATCATAGTTTGAAGGATTTTCTGCATTTTCTTCATTTTTTTATTTAATTTTAATTTATTTATTTAATTTCAATAAACTTGTTCTCGCTGTAGTTTTTTGTTTAAATTACAACATTTCCCACTAATGATAAAAGCCTAATTTATCTCATTAATAATTTCTACCGACTTTAAAATAGTTATTTGTTCTGACTTCCGCAACAGCTCCAAATTTGAGAAGAAGAAATTGAAAACGCACAACAAAAGTACGTAACTAAATTGATTTAGAGTGAGTGGCTCAAATTTAAGTTTTCTTGGTGCTGGCAGACATTGCGAATTCGAGGTATTTTTATTCTTTTTGTTATATTTGTTCACAATAATACTAATTTTCGATAAGAATCTCTTGAAAACTACCCGTTTTAGGCATACGCGGGTAGACTTAATAAAAATTAAATCGATTTTACCTTCAAAAAGTAATTTTGCAATGGGACTTTTTGTGTCAGTGTAAATTCTATTGGCCTAGTTTTGAGCAGAAACCAAATTATTATTTTTTTTTTGTTTTGGATGAAAAAATAGGTGAAATCCGAATAGAATTGTAAAAAATAACAGTGAAATTAGAAATTTGTAAGTTTCAATTTTAATTTCTGTAGAAACTGTCAGTCGCAGACCTGGCAATGCCTGTATCAATCAGAAGCTTAGTAAACTAGCTGTTAAATGTGCAATTAATATACAGGGTATTCCATTTGAAATTCTTGAGAAAAATTCAATTATGCGTATGTTTACCACCTTGTATAATTTAAAGCACTGTGACAAAGGTATTATCAGAATTTGCAAATAGAATAGTCTGTGAATCTAGTTCGATAAAGAAATCTTTGACAGCTTCTGCAAGTAGGCGTCAGTAGGGCTGTCAATCCCGATCAAAAATTCCATTCCCGGGATTTCGGTATTAGGAAATGGCAATCCCGGGAAATGAAACGCGATTCGTTTGGCGATTTAACTTTATTAAAATAAGAAAAGTTAATAAAAAAGAGAAAAAAATAAAATAAAATCTATCTCGAAAACTATTTTTTTTTGTTATTAAAATAGTAACGTAAAAATATAAGTTCATCTAAAACACTATCTCCTAAACTTGAACGCAATTTCCTACAAAATGTACCGGCAGATGAGAACGCTCTTTCAGATTCTACACTTGTCGGAGGTATAGACAATATTAGAAAGTCATTTGCTAATTGTAAATGAAGTCTCCTGCTATTAGCCCCATTTTAGAACAGTTGCATTTCTTGTTGCAGAGTTGTTTTTAATGAAAGTTTATGTTTGACGCTCGGTTTAACTTTAAGAGGTGCCATCGAGGGGTTTACCACTAAGGAAATGGTTGGGACAGGGTCAAGAAATAGTATTTCCGAAATGGTGAGAAATGGTGGAAATGGTGCAGAAATACTACGAAATAGTCCAGAAATAGTATTTCTTACTCAGAAATAGTAGGAAATACCCAGGAAATGGTAAAGAAATGGTGGAAATATTCAAAGAAATACTGGAAATAGTCTGAGAAATACTGGAAATACTCAGGGAAATACTGGAAATAGTAAGGGAAATACCTAGGAAGTACTGGAAATAGTCGCGCCAAACGTACTAGTATTAGTAAAAACATTGGCCGGTAGGCCGGTCGCGTTCTCCGCGGCGTAGAAGCAAATATGAGGCCACAATAGACGGCCAATAGCGTGACTTCGACTTGACTCAATTGTTGGCACGTGAACAATATGTAATAAGTTTCTTCTGTAGCAACAGTGAGTGGTAGGGTCATGGTGAGCATTCAAGGCAAATAAAAAATCGAGTAAAAAATGGTATGAATTTTATACCTATATACAAGTATTCCTGGATTTATTATTTAATGTAAACTGACAGTTGCCATCCTATTTTAAACTCTGAAAAATATTTGTAAATATCCCCGCAAATAGCATGATCGGTACCAAAATTCATATAAAAACGGATAACAATTTTTGGAAGTGAAGGTTTTAACGATAGATAGACTTTTATATTATTTTAGTTAGGTACTCGTAGGTATACACTGTTCAACAAAATAAAATTTTAGGTATACCGCGAGGTATACTGTCATTTTTACTCGCTTTTTATGCAATTTGTGGACCTATAATAATTTAAGAAATAGCATTGGACAAGATCGATGCGGGGTGAATTAAACTGAGCCCGAAATTGAGGGGTAATATAGAAGATATAATATTAACTACCGTGTCCAAGACCTTGTCACATAATTATGGTTGGAATCTTTCAAATGTTGGAACTCTTGGGAGCGAATATGAACCTCGATATAAACGAATAATGTTAAATTGATAAATTCGGTTTTGATTGATTAAAGTTATGTAATATCTCGGGACTTTGCCCCGATTTGCCGGCTTTTCAGTATCTACTTTGGTCATCTAGAATTGTCGGTATTTAACTGTGGTGACCATTCGCGAATTGCAAGAATATGGAGCATTTTTTGAATATACTCGAACACATGTCATTTTAGTTATTGTAAATATCGGTAATCATGTTATGTAGGTCTCGATTTAGACACGGCGGCGGTGCGAGAGGTGACATACAATAGCATTGTTATTATGTTTATTGTTTTCGCATTTTTATGAAAACCACGACCGTGGGGGCTAAAATTTCAGTTAATTATGCAAGGAAGGGAAATTAAGTTTTATCAATTGAGTAACATAATTAGTAAGCAATACTTAAATATTAACTAGAGAGGTTATGAAACACACATCCAAACTAGGGAAGAGTTCCTAACGCATCATGCATACATATACGGGGTATCCAAAATTAAGTGTCCACAATTGATAACTTCGTTATTATTGGACGTTCAAGGTCGGTTAAATGGGCAAAGAATTAGTGTTTTTCGTGAAGAATAAGATGGTGAAAACAAAAAAACAATCGAACATCGCATTTTCGAGATATTCACATAAAATAAACGATAATTTCTTAAATGGGACAACATGTATATTTTTGCATATTTAAACAGAGTATAAAATTGTGTACATGAACATCTATTTGAAAATTAAAAATAACTTGACTTTTGGAACATAAAAAATGCCCCAGTATCGAGCCCAGTATATCACATCAGGTAGGCCATGAAACTAATTTTGCGTCATAATTATTGTCGGCGGGTGTTAACAGTGCATATTTGATTGTTATTTTACTACTTATTTGCGAATTTTAAACATGGGAGCCAACCAAATTTGTTTTATGGACTACCTAACGTGAGACCTAACGTGATACCAGCGTCAGCGCGGGCTGTTGTGATCCTTCAAAACGAGCTTCAAAAGCCATGTTATTTTTAATTTTGGGATAGTTGTTCCATAAGACTTTTTTATTTAGACTTTTATTCTCTTTCAACACTTACAGAAATATATAGGGCGTTCCATTTAAAACATTGTTGTTTGTGTGAATATCGCGAAAATTCGATGTTCACCATATAGTAATAAGAAATACTCGACTAATTCTTTGCCCATTTAACCAACCTCGTAGGTCCAATAATAACAAAGTTAACAATGGTACGCACTTAATTTTGGATACCCTGACAATTCTTAAAGAAAATGGGCGTTATACTTCAAAATTTAATAAATTGTATAGGGGTTGTTTTTCAAGTGGCGCGCCCTAGCCACAGTGCAGAAATGAGTCACCCATCCATAGCCAAACCGCGGGCACTGTTGCTGAGCATTAACGACTACTCACTCGCGCATGCCAGCAAGATCCCACGGCTCACGGGCGTTACGCATTTATTTTACAACACAAAAATTAAATGTGCAGTAAATTATTTCACAAGAAGAAAATTGATAATGTATGCTATTTTTGTAATAGTAAAAGGCGAGGTAAAAGGTACGAATTGAATGAAACTGTAAAAAATACTCGGGAACACTGGAAATACTTGGAAATGGTGAAGAAATACTCGGAAATGGTAAAGAAATACTCGGAAATGGTAAAGAAATACTAGGAAATGGTAAAGAAATACTAGGAAATGGTAAAGAAATACTAGGAAATACTCTGGAAATACTTAGAAATAGTAAGAAATGGTGAAGAAATACTAAGAAATGGTGAGGAAATACTAAGGAATAGTTAAGAAATACTAAGAAATAGTGAGGAAATAGTAGGAAATAGTAAGAAATAGTAAGGTCATATTTGGAAATGGGAAATACTTGGGACAGATTTTTTCCTAGTGGTAAACCCCTCGGGTGCCATTCTTTTCTTTAAAGCTTCTTGTAATCTCTGCTTGAGGGAATCGTTATTCGCTTTCGAACCTTAGGTGCCCCCATAAGATTTCCCAAGTGGATTAAGTTATCGGGACCATACTCTTCGTCAATCGCATAATTAGTATCTGACTGTGCACTTTTTGTAAGTCTCTGTCTGATATATTTTTTATTAGGCATGGCAAAAAGTTCTTCAGATTCAGTGTCTTTCGCATTATGCAAATAACGCAATATACCCGAAAAAATAGTACGGCGCCTTAGCGTGTGGGGTGGCGACAAAAACGCACACAAATTCGTTGAAAGTCAATCCCGAAAATCCCGGTACCGAAACCACATTAATCCCGGGATTTCCAAATCAATTGGGACCCTGGGATCCCGGGTTCGGAGATCCCGGGATTGACAGCCCTAGGCGTCAGTAGTGCCACAAAGATGGGTCCAGATCGACACTAAAATGGCAATATCTTAACATCCCCTGCTCGAAACCCTTTAATGTGGTATATTGTTTTCCATGAAATTTTGTGGGGAATGTGAATATTTAAAAAAAATTGGGGGTTTCCATTTAAAAAATGTAATTTTGGTTTGTTACGCAAAATGTGAAGACCCTGTATACACCAAAATAATTTTATAAGATGCAGCATGGGATTTCCTAAGCACTTGCGAAATTTCATTTTGATGCCTTGAATGGTTCAAGAGGTATAGACTGTCAACGACCAGATCCGACCTTCCTTGCAAACCCATGAGTTTCACGAAATCGCAAAAATGCATTTTGCACTGTGTTACGGGGTATATTCAGCACTTGAGCAATATACCACACTTCGACCATCGTGACTTAAAACAACAATTTGTGAACAAATTTTGGGGCGTATTGTATGAAAAATGTTAAAAGTTAACATTTACAAATGAAATATCACCAAAAAAACAATAGAAAATACAGAGCAGCTCAATAAGTTAAAAGATTTTGATGTTTCAATAAAGATGCATGAAGAGTCAAAATGTTGATTTGGCTGTTTAGGCTTACAAGAGGTGCAATATTCAGCTAAAAGTTTCGTTTTCACCACTAGTAGGGCAATCGTTAATTATTTGCGTAAGTTAATTTACATACAAATATTGTAGGGCCTCAAAATAAAAATAAAAACAAGTGTCCCGTTTTCTTTGTCCGGCAGTGTAGATCCCGAGTTCACTTGTGGTCGCAAATACAAAATATTTACACAATTGTAATGATAAACAAAAGTTTTAGAAAATACAGAGGTATGTATGTATTTATAGATCGATCAAAAATCATTTATCTTGTAATTGGAAAATAATATTCGTACACATATTATTTCATCTTATGACATTCTATAAATACAAAATAATTAACTTACAGCATTACAGCTCACACAAAGAAGACACTGGCAAAGAAAACAAACATAAAATACCTAATGCATTCGATTTAATTATCAGCAGTTTCCATGCTTTCGTCACCTTCTGCTTCCATATCTTCATCTTCCTCCTCCCCTTCTTTTCTTTCTGGTGGCTCAAATGCTTTATCCAATGGAGACACTACAACACCATCCCACACACTCATTTCTTTAGCAATAGAAGAGTTTCCTTCTAATCCCAAGATATGCTTATATCCTCCATGTGCCAAAACTCGCAACAAAGTCTGTGCAGTTAGGCAGCATATATCTTGTTGTTCCAGAGTCATAGCGGTGTGAATTCTCAGGCTTCCACCTTCACAAGGGTCAGTAATTCCTGCTGAACCCGGCAGAAACAAACCAGCAGAAAGCAACTGGAAAACACGCCTGAATGCTTGATTAATAGGTAATGCTTGACGGCTAGGGTTGTTCATTATAGCAAAGTGTGCCAATAGGTCTAGCATCCATGGTGTTAAAGGATCAAAACCATCAAAACGACTGCGCAAGTCACGCAGCAGGCGAATAAGGACTTTTATAGAAGAATGATGGGCATTTTCTTCAAACCAACGACTGTGTCTTATAGCAGCTAAATGACTTAACATAATTTTTTGATCCAAATGAATTTCAGGATCCAACTTTCTAATATTGTGATGAATTGTTGTAACCATAACACGGACACATGCAAAGCTGTTACTGATTTCAATACCTCGTTCATTTGTGGAATGGCTTAAAGCTTCTCCTTTGTTCACAACTTCACTTTTAACCAGATTTTTCAATTCATCTCTAACCTTGTTGCCAAGTGCCTCGACAGCTTCTCTTGTCGGAAGTGTTTTCAGTATTACAACTATGTCAGCCACATTATGGCCAGTTATCATAGTTCCTTTTTTGAATGATCCAACTTGCCGTACTTCTTCCAGCTGCTGCAAAAAGAGAAATCAAACTTACAAATATGTACTATCCTTGTTTATATACAGGGTGGTCACTTTTACAATGTACACCATTGGAATCTTCTAAACCCGAAGAGATTCAGAGTTGGTCAAATGGTAAGAAAGTTGCACATTTTCATGGTCTTTAAGGATCTGAAAAGAAATTCTGGATAGCTCTCGTTGTTCCTGAAATATCCTGAAAAAATTGAAATATTGCGTTTTCTTATTTCTTCCATATATTATTTATTACTCAAGCGAATGTGATGACCTTTGGCAGGTTTGCATAAGTGGGTATGGGCTTTCCACTGGATGTTTCAAAATTTGTCTAAGCCTACTACATCTCCAAGTTTTCATGGTCAACTTTTGAATTTCTTATGGGCGCCATATTGGATTTTCATAAGGTTGGATAGAGAAAAAAAATACAATTTCAACGATGTATCGCACATGGGTCATCTAACTTTCTGGAACACTAATTTCACTCCTTATCTACAAAATCTAGTTGCCATGATTATGAAAACTCAAAGATGTAGTAGGCTTAGACAAATTTTGAAACATCCATTGGATAGCCCATACCTACTTATGTAAACCTACCGAAGGGCATTACATTTGCTCAAGTAATAAATAATATATGGAAGAAATAAGAAAATGCAATACTTCAATTCTTTTCAGGATATTTCAGGAACAACGAGAGCTATCCAGATTTTCTTTTCAGATCCTTAAAGGGCATGGAAAATGTGCACGTTTTCTGTAATTTGACCAACTCTGAATCTCTTCTGGTTTAGAAGACTCCAATGGTGTACATTGTAAAAGTGACCACCCTGTATATGATAGACAAGGGTACTATGAATAAATTTATTTTCCTTGACATGTACAAAATTTAAAAATCATAATTCATTACAGTACAGACTCGATAATCCGGATCAATAAAAACATGGGCGATCCGGAATATTGAAAAATCCGGATTATTAAATCAATCTATATTTGTTAAAGGGATTTTTAATGATTTCATAGTAAAAACATACAAAACAGGTAAAATGAACATAAAAACACTTTTGCATAATTACTTCTACTACATTAATAAATAAAATCTGTAATTTTAGTTTGGCTGACCTTCTGCTGACTCAAACAAAATGCTTGATACCTGAGTATTAACAATTCATGTAGGGGTGCGTTGTTCTTTTCAGCCCAATCTATACATTGTTGAATGCTTAAATCTGTCTAATGGGCTTTTGTGAATTCAGAGCATGGGGTAAAGAGCATTTATACATTGTTGAAAAATGTAAAGGCACACTTTCGTTTGCGCCGGTAGTTGCGGCACGTACCGGCGCGGCGGCCGACACGCGCGACGGACACAGTCGCATTTGAACGTGAATGCACCGGCCGGCAGGTGAAACTCACAAAAGAGAACAGTTCTATTTAAATACTATTGGAGAAGTACAACGGGTGTGTCGGCTGCCGGTACACGCCGCGTCTACCGGCGCAAACGAAAGCGTACCTTTAGTCGTAAATTTTGAATTTCATCAAGCAAAGTCGTTAATGTCAAAATGTTCTCGAACTCCAATGCGACGGCTCTTTATAGATGTCAGTATTTCTATTGCAAAACAAAGAAGCCGCCTCGGCATCCATAAGCTGCAAGGAAGTGTGCGGATTGCCGCAATTTTTATTTTCACCCTTTGATACCCTCGCCGCCACTCCCAGTTGACCAAAATAAACTTGTACCAGTGGAGTAGCCAGCATTAAATCGGAAAAAGAATTTAAAATGTATTTTTGTACAATCAGGTCAAAAATGTACTAGATTCATACATTTGTACTAGCTGTGGCAACGCTGATTCGGGTTCGCCGCCGAACGCCTGATTTGGCAAGTATTTGGGGATTGGTTAGAAAAACACCTTAGGAGGGGGTGACGCGCCCGCAAAGCGTTTAAAAGGTACGTTAGAGGCGCATTCGGATTACCGAATAATCCGGACTATTAAGGATCCGGATTAATGAGTCTGTACTGTATTGTCCCTGCTTGAATTATCAAATAAAGCTGTGGTGTTACTAAATTCACAGTTTTGTTTTGTTTCATTTTCAATTTAGCATTTTACCTATACTTGGGCCGTCCAACAGACGGAGTGATCACCTAGCAAGCATGAGCTCTAGACGGGACCACTATCAATTTAGGACGACAAAACTGCAGTGAAGCGCTTTCTTTAGACCCAACGAAGTCGCATCACTCCAATTCGGTCATCATACAGTAATATTGGCCCCGCTAGAGCACGTTCTTGCAGGGTGATCACTCCGTCTGTTGGGCGGCCCAAGTATAATAAAAATATTTTCAACACTCCTACATACACATACATATTGCAAGTCACTTCAACTTTTTCGGATTTTCAGCACCAATAAAAACGCAACTACGCAAATAAAGACAAAAAAATATCGGCTTCAAAGAAAAACTCAAATCTAGTTCTTTGTATAAGTAAGCTGTTCAAGGCAAGGTCCAAACATTGGTTTTGAAAAATTGTTATAGTTTATTGGCACAAGCCTTTCAAACAAAATACAAATTTGGTACATCATAATTTCAGCATCAGCTAGTTTGGAAATCACAATTTCTAGCTTCAAGGTAGTCCTACAGTAGTTCAATATATTTAGGTATTTGGAATAGGGAGCGACTACTGAACAGTCCGCCGGTCACTTCTAAATTTTGTTCCAGGACAGTCGACACAATATCAGTAAAATGACGTTTAAGAACTTCG
The DNA here is from genome assembly GCA_963966045.1 of Xestobium rufovillosum. NCBI lineage: Eukaryota > Metazoa > Arthropoda > Insecta > Coleoptera > Ptinidae > Xestobium > Xestobium rufovillosum. The sequence continues at coordinate 19,463,621 of OZ014494.1, forward strand.
TTATTGAAAGACATCGCCAACAATCTCGGTGGGTGTTCGGGTATGGTACAAAGCTACCATTTTGTTCTCCTACGGCTATACGAGTTCTGATCCCGTAGGGGTTTGATATATTTTGCTTGTTTTTACATCATCTTTTTGCCAAAAAATGCGTGTGTCTGGTGCGAAAGGGCAAGTAAGGGTCTATTTTAAAAAAGCGTTCTCTCAGCTTTAATTTTTTTTACACTTCCAAAATGCCAAATATAGGTTACATTTTGTAATGCGCAAGCAGCCGGACTGTGCAGTAGTCACTCCCTTTGGAATATGTGCCAGTTCACTCTTCTTGATATTTACGACTAAAATACAAGACAATGTCGCAACAGAGGTGATTACAGTTTTGTTCGTGTTTTATACACAACATACAGTGAACAGTTCATGAAGTGTAAAACGCTCACCTTCTAGACAGTTATTAATTGGTCATGCGGAGTCACCAGAGTCTGATGTTTCTCAGTAACGATGTTTCAAAATTCTATCAAAAACGAACTTAGGCACACAATACTTACACAAGCATCAAAAGCACCCGGAGCAACAACCAAATTGTCCAAAACAGTCTGAATTTTTGTGACTAAATTCAAAATGGCAGTTTGTTCGGCTGGAGTAGGCGAAAGATCTGCGTTGCGTTTCAACAGTGCTTGCGTAAATGCAGTTTCATCAGGTATTGCCTTTACTCTAGGAAATGAACTTTCACACAGCGTCAAATCAAATGGATGTTTTGGAAGATACACTTTTGGTTTATATGGGCCCCGGCCGATGCCCCTGCCCATACCACCTCGGCCTCTAATTCCACCACCGCGTGCCATTATGCTTTTTCTTGAAAAAAAAAAAAACATGGATAAAAACAAATAACTTTCAAGATAACGTGCGAAATTACTTAGTTGTCGTTTTAATTTATTAATTGTATGAAACAACGTACCTGACCACCAACAGCAACAACCAAACAACGTACAACACGAGTCGCGAGCTCGCGAGTCGCTTTCTCGTATTCGTACAAATCAGTGTTACCACCTACCGCCTACCGATCACGACGGCAGGCATAATAATTTCTTTATGTAACCAGTATGCGTTACGGGACCTTAGCGAGGTTTATTTAGTTCAGCTGGATTTAGATCAATTCATTCACTTTCAATAATGCTTATTGCATCGGATTAGTACGAAGGCTCCGTGGTGTCACCCAATCTTTTCTTTTGACAAGTCATTATATTGAGTTACAACTCATTATATTGAGTTTTGAAATCTCAAAATAATGAGTTGGTAATAAGTTACTGAAAGTCAATATATTGAGTTGTTTTAAAAAATACCTTATCTAACTGTTCCAAAACGGCTTTATGCAGGAATTTGGAAAATGACATTCAAAGGAAGAGCCATACAGTTGTGTGAGCTCATTTCAGGGTTATTTATTCAAATTCAGAGATTATTTCAGATCGGTATATGCGATTACTGAATTTCGTATCCGCAGCTGTTGTGCCACAACAACAAGTTGAGAAGGTTGTGGTTGTGCATAGGAACGGGCATACAGCCAGGGTCTACTACAGTAGTAGGCCAGTACTACTTCCAGAAGGGCATAAGTATAGCTTTATGCAAAGATTATTGAACTGTTATGTAAATAAGGTATTTTTTTTAAAACAACTCAATATATTGACTTGCAGTAACTCATTTTATATTGAGTTACCAACTCATTATTTTGAGATATCAAAACTCATTTTATTGAGATAGAGAAACTCAATATAATGAGTTGTAACTCAATATAATGAGTTGTAACTTAATATAATGACTTGTCAGAAGAAAAGATTGGGTGACACCAGGAAGCCTTCGTAGATTAGTTATCCACGGGCCTGGATTTTCTTTTAAATAAAAATCTGTCAAGTTATTCTCAAGTGAGAGGAAGCCATTACGCCGAAGTGAGTCTCACTCATTTGATAAACTATTTTACTAAAAGTTCCAGCACAATATTAACTCACTGGTGTGTTTAAGTGCCTGTAATTTTTCTTTTTACGGCACGCTAACATGTCTCTAGACTTAGAGTAAATTAAATTCGGGAGATAAGTGGCGCGTCACAAACGTCAGATTTTCATTCCAAACAAAACAAAGCCACGTGCTTTCTGACGTTTTAACCTAACCTCTGAAATGTAATTATAATTGCATATAGTTGTTTTCAAGTTTTTACGCGTAAGCCCAACACACACATTGAAAATAAACTGTTTTCAGTGCAAAACGTCTATAATTACATTGCAAAAACTAGTTTAAGACGTTGTAAATAATATCGATAAACGTCAAATGGCACGTGCTTTTGTTTTGTTTGGAATGACAATCTGACGTATGACGGAGGCACTTAGGTCCCGAATTAGGTTTTAGTACGAATTTGCCATCATCATAAGGTTTTCAGTCCGAAGACTGGTTGGACGCGTACCTCCATCCTTGCCATGAAATTTAAATATACCAAGAGCAAATACATATGCATCCTTGCGCATGTACCCAACTGTATGCACAGAAAGTACTACACTGGGTGTATTTGTCTGCCCATCTCCCAATCTCCAGATAATTAATATGTTACTTTGGGATTGGGATGGGAGTGCTTCCGTAGCCGGCACCGGCCTTGCGTATAGTTGCCGGCGCGCTTCTATTTGGGAACGAAAAAGAAATACAACGCATTTTAAACAGACACCTTAACACGTTCACTGCCACCATTGTATTTGAATTAGGGTTGCCAGATGGGATCCGCGCCTTTCCGGGAGGGATAAAATAAAATCCGGGATTTTTGAACGAAATCCGGGATTTAAAATAAAAAATACATTGTTAGCTTAATAAATCTTTATTAACGTATTAGCAACAGAAATGTGTCTCTAATGCATTCAAAATAAAAATACATTTTTATTCGAACAAACATGTTTACGTTAAAACTCTAAAACAAGAGTGACTAGTGACTACTGCTCCGTCCGACCGTCATCTAAAATTGTGTCGGGCATGCGCATTACGGAATGTCAACACATTTTGCATTTTGGAAGTGTAAAAAGAAACTAAAGTTGAGAGAACGCATTTTTGAAAAAGACAATTTAGCTGCCCTCGCACCAGACACAGGTACGCATTTTTTGGAAAAAATATGATGTAGAAACAAGCAAAATAAATCAACCTGTACGGGAGCAGAACTAGGACAACAAAACGGCAATTCTGTACGATTACTCGCACACCCACCGAAACCGATGGCAGTGCTTGCCAATAAGGAATTACGAAAGTTGAATCGAATTCTGTTCTGTGTTGATCAGAAAATACAAGTGTCAATGCGACCCCGCATCGCAGCAAACTTACTAAACGAGGTTAAGCCCTGGTTTTTAAGAACTTTCCGCCGACGCAATTGCGCTAACGGACTCCGTCGACGAGCTGCGCTGCGGGACTTTGTTGAAATCAAACCTGCATCATTTGGTTGTTGCTAAATTACACCAATAAAAAGCTGAAAATTTTCTGCCGTTGAAACAGCGACAAACTTAAAATACAGCAAACGGAATTCCGTCAAGGGAAAGTTGTTAAAAACCAAGGCTTTAGGCAGTTCGGGTTAGGTGGTTGATTCCGGGATTAAGTTGGAACATTCCGGGATCCGGGATAATTTTTGTATTCCGGGAAATTCCCGGTCATATGGCAACTCTAATTTGAATTTAAATTTTTAGCGTCACGTTGATTGACTAAACCAAGCAGGTTTAATTTATGTTCAAGAAATAAGACGCTCTTTATTTTCAGTGTTTTTACAAATATGTACTTAAGTACAAAATGTAATGAATGTTTAATATAATGTGGTTATGTTTTCTCAGGTTGTATAGTGATAATCATATTTGATATTCTTGTAAATAGAGGCTCGAAATGGTCCTGTTCGATGTCCTTCCAATTTTCACGCAATTTATTTTCAACATACTGTAGCTCCTTTTCTGGATATTCATCCACTTTAATTGTAAAAAAGAAAACAGACTTTTCTACCAAAGGATTGTTCTCATCACATAAACTATGGAAAGCAAGTGCAGCTAGACCTGGTACATCGTCTAAATTTTTCACTATCATCACATTCTTTTCTTCCAACTCATGTTGATATTTATGTAAAATATAACCATAGTCTTCTATAACTTTTGGGTCTTTTAACTGCTCACTTGTTAGCACTACAGCTGTATCATTTGATTCGCAATTTTCTTTTAAAATGCAACCAGCGTAAGACGAAATTTTTGATAAAAACTTGTCCAAAGTCACTGCCTCAGTTTCTTTATACAGAACTAGAAACACGGAAGGTTTATTAAAAACATTTACTTCTGATATACCACTTTCTATAGCTCTCCAAGTTATTTCATTTTGCTCGGGAAAATCTTCCATAATTGACGTTAAATTAATACGATTTATATTTCCACCGGAGTTATCAAAACATCCCATAATCACACATGCAAAAAGAATGGCGATAATGGACAAAATTACGAGGAAAAATTTATTTTCACTTTTTCTTGCAGCTTCATAATCTCGTTCATAGTTTTGAGTTGCATCTTGCTCAGAATTATGACGAGCAGACTCTGGCTGAAAGTTATAAGAATTCTGCTGTTCATTTGATGCAGTTTTGGATGCTATCAACATGGAATTTCTAGTATCAATTTGATCTTCATTTTCGCTTCCACTGTCGGGTTCCGAACTGAATTCCTTGTGTAAACTTTTTGTAGCATTTGGGCTTAATGGTGGATTTTTGGTACCTGCGCTTCTTACGGGTGTGGGACTAAATCTGTCTTGGTTTATATCATCATGTACACCTGGTCTACAAACTATTCTATCGTTATTATAAGGAGTGCTGTTCGGTTTTCTAGACATTCTAAAATAAACTGTTTTATATACAGACTAGCCAAATGTTTTGAGTTATTTACATTGATCTTATTAAATTTGTTGATTAAAGTTATACATTTTTGATTTGATTTGATAAGTAGATAATCTGTGATAACGGGATATCTGACATATAAGCTCGATTTAATAAACATAACCTTATTTACTAATTTGACATATGTAGGGGTGCGTTCAGATTCACATCCGACACCTCGTTGGTCGTTTCATTGGATGAAATTTTAAGAATGTTTTTTCAACTTTACTTTCAAGGAACAACTTGGTTGCTTAACGTCCAACTGTCAAACCGGTTATGGAAAAATCCCAACCTCGAAAATAAATCTCAGCCCCAGCTCAGATTAATTTGTTACGCAAATAACGTGTTTTCGAGTTCTAAGTATGAGGAGGATAAAAATTATCTTTTCAAATTATGAACCCAGTTGTAGTCCACATACCTATAAAGGTATTTGACGTAATAAAATGATCCCAATGATAAGAAACCCTACTGGATAGGCCCATTGCCGTTTACGCCTTGAAAACTTTGGGAATCATATCTGTTGTGTATGCAACCCGTACTACTTACGTATCTCCATCCTTTTCTAACGCGAAGAGGTGATCAGGTATTTTTCTCCAACTAACAGCTTTTTGTTTACAATGGTGATATTATTGCGTTGCTCACGGCTTTAAAAGGGTTCAGCAGTTAGGTAATAACTTACCGTTTCATGGGTAAATAACATATTTGGTTGAGGATTTACATGAAGTGCAACTGATTAAAAAAAAATTGCAACGTCCTTGAAAATTAAACCTAATAGGTAGTTATGCAAAGAAGGTTACTGAGAAAATACAAGGTGAAAACGCCACTTTGTTCCAGAAATGAAGGAAAACTATGTATAATTAATGTTGTTTCTGTTGTATGCTCATAAGTACATAAGTTGTAGATCATCCTGTAAAATATAATATGGCAAATAAATATCTATTTAGGTACTTGAAAATACATTTACGACAGACTAGTTTTATTTATATTTATTGATTCCTAACTGAAGAGTAAGTTAAGTATTAAAATTTAGATGTTTCAACTCGCCTGTTACCTGCTTAATCAAGTCAAAAGGCTGCTTGCTGCTTGTATGAGAGGGCAAAGAATAGACTGACTTAAAAAGAGAAGGAGATACGTAAGTATTGTGGTTTGTCTAACCCTCGAGATGCTTCACTTTCGATTGCATTTGGCCGTTGATTGACTTAATAATCAGTCAACGATTTGGCCCCCGGCATGGCTGAGTATAAATCTATACTCAACCATGGGCCCCCGGTTGTATGGGCCGCATATGAACGCGTCCCTGGGTGAAGAGTCAAAGTTAAATGTCAATTTTAAAACGTATACTCTGTTTTGATCAAAAGAGCAAATACCTTTATAGGTATGTGGACTACAACTGGATTCACAATTTGAAATCATAATTTTTATCCTCCTTCAAACTGAACTTGAAAACAAATCCGACGAACAGTTATTTACGTAACTAATTAATCTGAGGTTAGGATTTTGCCATAACCGGTTTAACAGTTGGACGTTAAGGGGGCTTGCGACCGTCTTCTCCTGTCTCGTTCGGACTCGTTGATTGTCCCTGAGAACCAGGTGTTCGTTTTTCAAAGACTCCACAGCCAACTTTCAGAGTATCTACCTGAAATTTTGCACACTAAAGCTTTTTGTTGTGTAGAAATGCGCTATGATCCCAGTCTTTTTGTAATTTCAAAAAAATGATCATTTTGTTTACTTAAAAGCTAGCATTTTTCTCAAATTTTGTATGTGAAATAAGGCATCCTTTTCTAAAATTATAAAGAAAACTGAGATCATAGCGAATTTCTACACAACAAAAAGCTTTAGTGTGCATAATTACAGGTAGATACTCTGAAAGTTGGCTGTGGAGTCTTTGAAAAACGAACACATGGTTCTCAGGGACAATCAACGAGTCCGAGCGAGACAGGAGAAAATTCGACGAGCCCCCTTAAGCAACCAAGTTGTTCCTTGAAAGTAAAGTTGAAAAAACATTCATAAAATTTCATCCGGCGAAAGAGCTAGCAAGATGTCGGTTGGGAATCTGAACACACCCCTGCATATGTCAAAATTAGTAAATAAGGTTATGTTTAATAAATCGAGCTTGCTTATAGTAAATTTGAAGAAGTTGAAAAAATGGAAACTAATAATACAGTAGCAGAAGATGGAATTAACAAGAATGCTGCTGTTCACGAACAGCAAAATGAACCTCCCTTTAAGAAACCTATCTTAATTGGGAAAATTGGTCGATTTCCTCGAATAGTAACAGCTGAGACAGAAAAACATGTTGCAGTTGAAGCAATAATTGATTCAGTAGATGAAGAAAATGAAGCCGATGAAAGTATGGCTAATGAAAACTCATCTAGCCTTCGTAAGTATTAATATATAAAAGTTTTGATACATTTTTATGAAAGATTTTCTTAGAATGTGCTGATCATGCAGAGGTGAAACCTGCTAAAGAGTCTAATTCAATATTACCATATAAAGAACCCATTTGGTCAGGTATGCCAGAAAGTTCAGGGAGTGTTTATTCTTTCGATGTGTTAAAATCGGGATCAATATTGGAAACTATCAACATAATGAAAAAACCATATTGGGTATTTGGACGATTAGATAAATGTGATATTTACATGCAGCATCCCACAATTTCGAGGTATTGTTTCATTAACTTGTGATTTCACGTACAAGCTTGAACTTTAAGTAGCAGTATGTATAACATAAAAAGTTTGTTTTTGTAGGTATCATGCAGTATTGCAATATCGAAGTCAAATAACAGAAGATAATGAGCCTGGGTTTTATATTTATGATTTGGGAAGTACACATGGAACATTTTTAAATAAAAGGCGCATTAAGCCAAGAATATATATAAAAGTTTCGGTAAATATAATGTTACTGTCCATCTTGTTCAGATTCTTTTTGACTGAGTTGTGAAAATGAATCAACGACACCATTTACTATGGTTTCAAAGTCAAGTTTCTCTTCATGCTCTGTTCGGTCTTCATTTATTTTTTGGACGCGTTTCTTCAAATTCTGTACTTTTTCCAAAATAGAATCATAAGCTTTGTCAAGTTCCTCATCAGTTTGTCCAAGAGCTTCAGCTGTATCAGTTATGCTGCCAAGGTTTTCCATGTCATTGTGATACATTAGCTTTACATTTTCAATAGTTCTCTTTGTGGATTGTAAAAATGATGAACTGCGATTAAGTTCTTTTCGCAAATTTGTTATTTTCTTATCAAACTCTTCACTTCTTTGCAGTGATTCTTGCTTCATTTTTTCTGTCTTTTCCATTATCTCCGTAACTCTATCGTACCCATCTGAATCTCTCGGAGTTGGTGTGGCACGAGATATTTTAATAGTATTGGTAGAAGGCTCCGATCCAGTTACACAAACTTGTGGCAACCGTATTTCCAGATTTTTTGCATTTTTCTCAGATTTCTTAATGCTTTTAGGTGGAACCATTGCATCTGGTAATTTTGTTGACATTTTTTCCAAAGGACTTGTGATTTTGTTTTTATGTGACATTGATTTTTGCCTCATTTAGTTTGATCAATAGACTAGTAACTAAGCACCAACCCCAAAAATATTGATCTAGATAAATGCAATTTACAGCAAATAAAATTATGTATACAAAATAGAAATAAAAGTAAATAATGAAAACCGGGTGAAAAATTTGATAATTTATGAAGACTTTAAGGCTTTTCAATCATCATCATAAGGTTCTCAGTCCGAAGACTGATTGGATGCGTACCTCCATCCTTTTCTATCCTGAGCTAACCTACGCATTTCCCTAAAAGTAGAACATCCTACATCCCTAACTATTTGAGAGCAGTAGTCTAATCTAGACCTACCCCTACCTCTTTTCCTTCCTATCTCTGGCTAGTATATCGCAAACTATTCCTTCGTGTCTTAGAAGGTGTTCTACCATGCTATCTCCTATTCTTTATTGTCATCCATAAATTTCGCTTTTCCCCAACTCTTTTTAATACTTCCCTATTGCTAACCATATCTATCCACGGTATCTTTGTCATGCGTCTGTAGCACCACATTTCAAACGCTTCTACTCTTTTTCGATCCGCTTCTCCTATTGTCCAAGTTTCGCACCCGTATAATGCCGTACTCCGTACATACGACTGTAAGAGTCTCTTCCGAGTTTCTACATTAACTGTTCCCGAACATAACAGTCGTTTATTTTTCTTAAACGCAACTCGACCCTGCGCTATTCTTTGTTTTATATGGCTTTTGAATATGTCACTGATTTTAATTTGGTATTAAACATCAAAATTTAATTTGGAAACAGTGACTTCATGGTTAAAACTTACTTGTTCATCTAAAATTTTGTTTGCTATTAGTTAATTTCTTAATTTATAAATCATAAAGTAGGTAGGTACGTTGTAGGATTACATGCCCAACAAAATTTGGAAATCTGCCATTACTAACTCCATTGTCTAATTTGTCTAATGTCAGAGTTTTTCACACAAAACCAATGGTTTTGTATGTAAGAATAATAGTATATTATTCGGTGAGCGAGTTATGGTGGCTATTATTAACGAGAATGAAAGTTTAAAGGCAATGCACAAGTATTGAAGATGTAATTTGACAGTTGTCCAATGCATTAAAACTAGAGTTATTGGTTAAAATAACAAATCAAACAGGCTTGTATTAACCAATCAATCCGATTTGTATACATTGGTCCGGATGTGAGCCAACTAGAGTTGTGACAACCGCATAACACTGATATTTGCTTTAAAGTTCAGGCCTCGGTCCAGAAAGAAATTGCTAGGCACTACAATTCGAAATACTTTGCAGAATATTTTCAGGTGTTTAATGCCGTTGAAGTTATTCCTAGAAATTGTTATCATCCAACCAAATATTACCCCCCCCTACTTTATTCATTCCTAAACATTTAATTTTTAAGATTCTTCTGCATTTTTGTCAAATTGTCAAAAAATTGCCGATAGCCCAAACATTTTACAATTTAGACGAAAAACCTAGTCAAGTTAATCTAGGAATCCAAAAGTCACTACAAACTGTAACTGATGTTAAATATGTTTATTCTTTTAATTACATACATATCTATAAATACAGTTTGCATATTGTAATTTATTCATGTAATAATAAAGACGTTTTTAGGGTAGATACCTTGAACGAATCTCTGATGTAATGTATTAGACTATATATTCTATTTTTTAGAATGCATGAACCTAATACTGACAACCTAAGAATAAATGAGATAATTTGGGATTTAGGATTAGACAAGTACAACCTTCAACAAAACAATACACTTTTTACCTTCAAACAAAATAATAAAATTGCCATGTCTGTGTTCGCTTTTATGACTTACTTGGATAACAGTCATAGAAAGAATTAATAAAAATATACTTACTAAAAGACAGTCCTTTCTTTTCATAAGTTTATTAAAATTTCTGAACTTTTTTGTAGGTCGGACATATGATAAAACTAGGCTGCAGTACAAGAACTTTTCTTCTAAATGGACCCGAAGATGATGTAGAAGAGGAATCTGAATTGAGTGTTACTGAATTAAAGAACCGGCGTGCTGAGGCTCTTAAAAAACAAGAAGAAGATGCTATAAAAGAACAGAAAGAGAAAGAAGAACGTCTTAAACGAGAAGAGGAAAAAGGCGTTGATTGGGGCATGGGTAACATTCCTGTAATTATTAAATACAGATAAAGTTGTTACACAATTATATTTTAAGGTGATGATGCTGATGAGGAAAATGACTTGACTGAAAATCCTTATGCGCAAACAAATAATGAAGAATTATATTTGGATGATCCGAAAAAGGCATTGAGAGGTTTTATGGAAAGAGAGGGTTTTGATTTAGACTATGATTGTACGGAACAGGGAATGGGACAGTTCTTGTGCAAAGTTATGCTACCATTAGATGATGAAAGAGGTCGTCCCATTTATGCTGAAGTCTTACACAAGGGGAAAAAGCGAGAAGCTGTTGTACAATGTGCCCTTGAAGCTTGTAGGATTTTAGACAGGCATGGTGTTTTGCGACAAGCTACTCACGGTAAAGAACTTTTCTCTTGTTTCAATTAGAGGAAATAATTTAAATTATTGTTGCTTTGTAGAATCACGAAAACGCAAAGCGAAGAATTGGGAAGAGAATGATTATTACGATAGTGATGAAGACACATTTTTGGATCGGACCGGCACTATTGAAAAGAAGCGGGAGAATAGAATGAAAGCGAAAATGCCTCAAAAAGCAGATACGTATCAGAGTCTGGTAAGTATACATTTTTAAGGATTGGAACAAGTTCGGAGAAATAAAAAATGGTTTTCAGTTGGAGAAAGAAAAGTCCATAAATGCATCAATTACTGATATTGAGAAACGGTTAGATGAAACAAATAAACGGAGCAACACGAGGTTAAATTCTGAAGAAGATTCTTTGGACTCTTATATGAATGAACTCAAGCAGTCTAAACTAGATAAACAAGCTATCATAAAATTGAAGTCAGAACTTGCAAAACTAAAACAAGAACATACGAATATAGTAAAATTAATAAACATTGCGAAGCCTGCAGAACTACCACCAATTGTGTCGCAATATTCAAATCAACCCAGTACAAGTAATGCAGCCAAGAGTAAATTTCCTATATATGGTAAACGGATGAAAGTTAAGGTACAACTGCCAACTAAATCGAAACAAGAAGAAACTGTCACTGGTAATAATGAAAATATAGAGGTAGAAGAGGAAGAAGACGAAGAAAATGATGATCAAGGAGCCAGAAATGAAAAGGTTCATGTTGAAATGGTAGAAGAAAATCTTGAATCCAACACGGAACCACTCAACAGTGTTCAAGAAAATAATGAACAAGACTATGGGAGTTCGGAATCAGACACTGAAATTGAAATGGCCAGAAACATAGCTTCAAAGGAGCACAAAAATATAATGACTTTAAAAAAATTTGAAGCTACTCTCAATAAAATACAGCTAGCCCCTTTTATAGAGCATAGTAAGGAAAAAGTAGATAAAGTGCTCAACGTGTTAAAAAAACTAGCAACAGAAGAAGACCGAATGTATATTGACTGGAAGACTTTGGGTGCTAGACGACGTAAAGTTAAAAAACTGATCTCTGATTTACAGAATAATGAAGACGATGAAAAATTAAAACACAGGGTGTCTATGGAATTAAACCGAATACTTACAGAACTCAATGATATGACAAACAAGAAATGTAGAGTAATAAACACGGTCACAAAAGTAGTGGATGAAATCAAATTGATTACTGATAAAATTACTGAGGACCGTAAGAATCGCATTGTAGAAGAAGCTATTGCGGGAACGTCGTATGTTACTGAAAACATGAATGATAACTGTGAAGAAGAAACTCCAGAAGAAGCAGAAAAAAAGAGAAGGAAGAACCAACGCCGCATACAGCAGAGACAGAATCGTGTTGAAAATGATCGGCAAAAAGGTTATGAAGAGGACGCTTCCAAGGAAGACTATAATATGTGGGTACCACCTCAAAACCAAAGTGGAGATGGTAGAACCAACTTGAACGAAAAATATGGGTACTGAGTTGCTAGTAATTTTGAAAAACTTAATTACGTGAACTAATTAATTTTTGATTATGTAGGTATTAAACATTAATAAAAAATTTTTATTAAACTGTATTTTGTCTTTGTCTAATGTTGGATAATAATCCAAATTAAAAAAAAAATGTAGACAACTCCAAACATATTCTAAATATCAAGTTGTTAAATATAATGGTAAAAATATATAACTTGAAATAATAAATAATTTCGTTCTCTTGGAGAAAAGAACATCGATACTTTTGAAAAAAAATCACATATCAACCCCCATATTTTGAGGGGTGAACACTCCATATAATTGCGCTAATGGCAATAACTTTCGAAGGATCAGTAAGACACACAACATAATTTATGTATAATGATTAGAGACCGGATTATATGCAACATAACAAGCTCGAAATATGCATGCAAATATGCATGAAAAATGCTTAAAATGTGCATGAAAAATGTCAATATATGCAATACCAAATAACAATTTTTTTTGTGCACGAAACGTTTTTTTCGCAAACTCGATAATATAAAATATTGTCGACATATGTAATTGTTCCAGGATGGTAAGCTATCCACGAAACGACATTTCTTTTTTCGGGGGGCATGGTGCACTACATGTAAGCTAAATGTAAACTGAAACAATGGAGGTGCGACTAACAACTTGCGGTGTCCGACGCGTGTGGTACGACAGTGGAGGGGATCAAGCGGAGTGCGGGCAGTAGGTGCATTGACTGACTCTGCCTGGCCACAGCATAATACAGCAGAACAGGTCACCCTAAATTTTCTAGCTCGCGCAGCGTATCGCGCGCAACTTCTCAGGCTACGCACGTGTTCTTTTTCGTCTGTCGGCGAGTTAATACCAGTGTCAAACCGAATGATAAAACGCCGCGGTAGTATATCACTTGCAGTTGGAGGTCACCAAATTCAGCTAAAATAGTTCAAAGACACCGCCAAGAACTTTAACTGATGTATTTTGCTGTGGCCTGGCTCTGCTCCTGTTCAATTTGCTAGCCACTCGGTTAGCGATCGTACGCAGTTATAGGTCGCGGTCACTCAAGCGCGGTGAGAAACGACATCGAGCTTGAGCTCGCCTTTGTAGATTTTTAAAATATTGTAAATATAGCGCGAAAATATGCATTATCACTAGTTTTTAGTTAAAATATGCAATAACAGGTGAAAAGGGGCTAAATATGCAAATGCATATGCAACATGCAAATGCATTTAATCCGATCTCTAATAATGATCTACGTACCTATGTTCTACGTAGATATTAAAAGACGCCAAGATAATTTTCTGTCTATTTAGACAACAACCTGTTAAACTTACAATAGATAAATTTCCTTTACAATCGCCATCAGCTTTTTTTGCGTTTTGTTTTGTTATACTTAGGGTTAAGTGGTAGAACAGCTCATTTCTAGGAAGCTGGAACTTCGCTCTTTGTGACATGCTTAATTTTAACTAATAGGTATTTCTTGTACAGGTCGAAGTATAGCACGTCCCAATAAAGTTATTATTATTATTATTATTAACCATCTACAGTTATTGATTTCTGATATCCAGGGGGGTGTAATATTAAATTGAATGGTCCATTTTTATTAAATAACAACTTACTGTCTTCCACAAAATATCACATAAAAATAATAAATATGTTACTATAAAACAATGCTACTCATTCTTTTTACGCACTAATCTAATGCATTTTAGAAAATAACACAAATTAAAGATCTTCAGAACCAGCCTGTTATTGTATTTCGAATTGGTATGATATTTATTTAAGTATACAGGATGATTCTTTTAAAGCGCACATTAGAAAATTTTCGACTTCTACTTATGCTAGAGCTATGAAACTTGGAACCTAGCCATAATCGACGATTCCGAGACGAAATTAAATATTTACAGGATGACGCCACTCTTAAAAATGGCGGAAGTAGACGCTATCTTTGTTTTTTAAATGACAATCGGCCATTTTGATTTCATATTTGAATTCGGCATTTAATTCCGAGTACAACTAACCAAATTGTCACTACTTATCTGTCATACTTTTTGAAACCAATTTACTCAAAAACTGCAAATAGCTCCAAAACGATTGGAGTTAGGTATAGCACATGCTAACATAACTCCCCTTAGAATTATATTTTACATCCAACGGTGACATAAAATTTGACACGTGCCATTTGAAAAAACTGAGTTTTTGACATTTTGCGATACCCGTATTCAAAAAATTGTAGCAACCGCTGGCAAACTCGTTATGACTTCGGTTACCAATCAAAACATTCCTTGGAGCTTAGAGAATCGAAGTAAAAAAAATCAGTGACTTATCTTCAGCGGTTCAAGAGATATTAATTTTTTAATGAACCCTTGCATCTGCAAATTGGCATATGTCAAAAAATATGACAGATAAGTAGTGACAATTTGGTTAGTTATACTCGGAATGAAATGCCGAATTCAAATATGAAATCAAAATGGCCGATTGTCATTTAAAAAAACAAAAATGGCGTCTACTTCCGCCATTTTAAAGAGTGACGTCATCCTGTAAATATTTAATTTCGTCTCAGAATCGTCGATTATGGCTAGGTTCCAAGTTTCATAGCTCTAGCATAAGTAGAAGTCGAAAATTTTCTAATGTGCGCTTTAAAAGAATCACCCTATATATCACCATCAGTGGTGGTTACCTTGGCTTCCGGGCGAAGACCGCGTCATGGATTGGCTGGATGCCAACGTTTCGTCCACTAGCACAAGTGACATCTGGGTTGGCACTGAACTGGTAGGACTAAGATCTGGGGGCTTATTTATACCCGAAGAGTGGTCAATCAGCTCGGAATGATTTGGATGAATCACTATCGTGGAGTGTGACGGTTTCGGGTGAATGATGATGTGCTTCCATCCATTTTGTAGGCAGAAGCCGTTGTCACGATTGACATTGAGGGGATGTTTGAAGATTTCTATCGATTCCCTAATCTTCCTATTGTAGAAATTTGAGGTTCGGGCTAGAACTGTTGGTTGGTTGGTCTCCGAAAAATTGATTTGATGACCAGTGTCTAACCTGTGCTCCGCCAATGCTGAACCAGCCGAATTGAGCAACCTCGTACATCGTTCATGTTCAGCAACACGAGTACCGATGCACCGCCTAGTCTCACCGATGTAAACAAGTCCACAGGCACAAGGAATGCTATACACACCTTCCGTGTGCAAAGGTAAGGGATCCTTAGCCGAAGATAGAAGATCTGAGATTCTGTTATGAGGTGTGAAGACAGTCTTGATATCATGTTTATGAAGAAGTTTGCCTATACGATCAGTAACATTGTGAATGGATGGGAGATATGAGATGCCTGTAGCGGTGGTCGTGTCACTGGCCCTTGGCCTGGGCGGAATTAGGTTCTTGGAGATGGTCCTTCTAATGTCACGAGGGTTGTAATTGTTACTGGTCAAAGTCTCTGTGATATGTTGAAGCTCAGAAGACAACAAGGAGGCTTCGGATATGGCGACCTCACGGTGAACAAGAGAGTTGATGACTGACATCTTTTGAGAGGGATGATGATGAGATAACTCATTGAGGTAACGGTCAGTGTGAGTAGGTTTCTTGTAGACCGAATGACTGAGACTACCATCAAGATTACAACTTACGAGGACATCTAAGAAGGGCAACTTTCCTTCAACTTCAACCTCCATGGTGAACCGAATATTGGGGTAATGACTATTGAGATGGCCTAGGAATTGATTTAAAGTGGCGCGAACATGTGGCCAAATTACGAAAGTATCATCGACATACCTAAACCAACATTTGGGCTTAAGGCTATAAGATTCAAGGGCCTGTTCTTCGAAAGACTCCATGAAGATGTTGGCGACCACAGGGGACAAAGGAGAACCCATGGCGGCATCTGATACTTGTTCATAGAATTGTCCACGAAACAGGAAATATGTGGAAGTGTGGCAACTTCAACGAGGGGGTCCAATTCTGATGAAGAACCATTGGACGTTAGGAGTTGTTTGATGATTGCAATAGAATCCAAAATAGGAACATTGGTAAATAGGGATTCGACATCAAATTTCTACAATAGGAAGATTAGGGAATCAATAGAAATTTTTCACCTCATTAAATTTTGTACTCTTTACATGAAATTGCCATTATTTGAACCTCACGAAAATATTGCTTACAAGACTGGAACAAATCACTTTTACATCTCTCTTCTGCAATAAAGTTGAATTACCCCAAAAAATAATTCCATATCTGGCGATAATGGTTAAGAGTCCGGCAAACCCCTTTAGAATGAACCCGAAAACTGACTTCGTAGTGCTATGCTCATTTCTAAACGGTGAAAATTGAAGTGTTGAATTTTTGACAGTTTATAAACGAAACTTTATTTTATGTTTCCATTGAAAGAAAATTTAAAAATTTTATCTTAGAAAGTGTCAGTTCACTCATGAAACTGACCAACTTCACGCGTGCATAGCGCCAAGAGATTTACAGTTTTCGAAAAATTGTTTCAATGGCGACATAAAGTATACCTTCTTCTACCATAATCAGGCTTTCGTGTTGCTAAATTTACTAGGATGAAGGTGTAATCATGGTAGAGCGAGAGCGCTGCAAACGCAAAATATGGCTTGGTATGTGCTGCCGCCTCGTAGCGACTGAGCGTAAAGTCAGAGCGCCGTTGCGTCATTTACTAGGTACCGAACGCGCGGGCTTTGAATGTGCGTTGTTCTTATGTCCATAAATGTGTTTAGCGCGACGGTGTTGCAACACAGCTGATAGTTTGCTCCGATTTCTAACGGATTCCTCACCGACCCGATGCCCCGCAGGTGTAACTTTTGATCTGCTTTGCCGGACTCTTAATTTCTAGTATAATGTCAACTGTTTTGTGATATAGAGTTCTGTTCTAAACTAAATCATATTATCTATGTATTTTATAAAATGATAACTGTCATATTTGTTTAAAATTACAAGCTTTTTTAGCTTTCAAAAATGAACTGTTATTTACTTTTCAACAACAGGTTGCTTCAATGTACAAAAATTTTCAAGCGCTATTATTGTTTACCAGTTGCGAAAGCTGCAAAAGACAATTTAACAGTGGTCTTGCAAAAAAGGAACGATTTAAGACTGGTAAGCCTCCTTCTGCTTGAACAACTGCAAATATATTTACTCTGTTCTTACAGGTACAATATGCTATACCAAAACCATCTGAAAATCGTAAGTACGTACTAGTTACAATTTATACAGAAAGGCACTCATTTTAATATTATAGAAGTACTTCTACAAATGGCCGTTGTAGGAATATGTGGATCGGACGTTCATTATTGGCAGCAAGGCTACATAGGCCCATTTATCATTAAAAAGCCCATGGTTATAGGTATTTTCGTTCAAAAATAAAGTATGTACACTATTGTTATGTCTAATTTTTAGGCCACGAAGGTTCTGGAATTGTAATAAAATTAGGAAACGATGTAAAACATCTGAAAATAGGTACCTATCTTTTAGAAGCGAAATAATTAAAATTTAAAAGTAACGATTGGAATGAAATTATTTAAAATACAAATTGTCGCTTCAAAAATTCAAAAAAATTATCAGTAAAAGGATAGGAGGAACAAGTTAATACACTATGGCCCGGTTTTTCAAAGAATCCAACACCGGGTTAAGTCTGACACCGGCTTCGTTCCTATGATACAACCTATCAGAAAGCCGGTATCAGAGCAACGAAGCCGGTGTCAGACTTAATCCGGTGTTGGATTCTTTGAAAAACCGGGACTATGGATCTTGAAATCACAAAATAGTTGGAAGTACCTTCCACCACTGACTTATGCTTTCCTATTCATAAAGACCCAGAAGTAAATATCATGCCACTTTACTGGTGCCACAGGACCACACCCTATCTACCATCTAGGAAACTGCTGATTCAAACTTCGCCTTCGTGCTCTTACTGGCCGTCAATTTTATTTGTCAAATTGCCTGGCAACAAAATTTCATTCAAAACAGAAATTTATTCGACAAAATAAAAAGTACTCGTCAAATAACTGTTGAAAATTAGTCAGGATTTTTCTCAAAACGGAAAACATTTTAGGACACCTTGTATTTAAATCCGAATTTAATTGTCTATGGTTACAATACAAATAACAAACAGACGAATTTACAGGTGATCGAGTAGCAATAGAACCAGGTGTCGGATGTCGTAGATGTGAATTTTGTAAAACAGGCCGATACAATCTATGTGAAAGGATGGTTTTCTGTGCCACACCACCAGTTGATGGATTGCTAACACGATATTATATTCATGATGCCGACTTCTGCTACAAGTAATACTAACACCTCAAAATGTTTCTATTTTTATCTATTTATTGTCTAGACTTCCTGATTCTGTATCACTGGTCGAAGGTGCTTTGATGGAACCAATTTCCGTTGCGATACATGCGTGTCGAAGAGCAAGAATGTTTCCTGGATCTAAAGTAGCAATCTTTGGTGCTGGTCCTATTGGATTATCGAGTTTAGCCTGTGCTAGAGCTTTTGGTGCAAGTGATATAGTAATTACAGGTTATTTTTATTGAATTAGTTAGTCTGTTATAATTATGTACACACATACCAAATATTTCACAGATAAAATACAGCATCGACTTGATGTGGCAAAAAAAATGGGTGCAGATCAAATGATCCTCGTTAATCAAAGAGATACAGAACAATTATTATCGGAAAAGATAACAGAAACTCTTAATGGGAAACCAGACATATGTTTAGAATGCAGTAGTGCTGAATTATCTATAAGAACGGCACTTAGGGTACCTATGCAATTATACTAGTATTCTGTTTAATACCATTGGTACTGTACTACTGAAAATTCGTACAGTAGCAGTGCTCATTTAATCAATTTCTTACTGTTAGAATAAGTCCTTTTAATGACCTCCCCACAGTGTAATTGCATAAATCATCTGCCATTTCACAATTTCTTGGCACTACTAGGCACATGCCTTTAGTACCTAACTGGTAAACTTACTCTGCGGTGGTGTTTCTTAATAGAATCTTGTACCTCATTCATACCGAGATTGTGATTAAACAGGTTGCAAAGTCTGGTGGCAACGTGGTCCTAATCGGTATGGGCAAAACTGAAATGATGATGCCGTTATCTGATCCATTATTTAGGGAAGTCAATATTATGGGTATTTTCCGATATGTTAATACGCAAGTATCACTTATAATAATAAATTAAGTAATCAAATTGTTAATTTTGAACATCTACAGGTATAAGTTGGCTATTGAACTAGTTGCTGCAGGCAGAATAGGGGTTACTCCAATAGTAACTCATAATTTTGCCATGGAAGATAGTCTGAGAGCATTTGAAATAACCATGAAAGACAAAACTGCAATCAAAATACACATTCATGCAAATCCAAAATGGAAACCATCCGATTTGTGAAAAAATGGAGTTTAGCAAATAGCATATATTTATAATGCATAAATGTATTCTTTTATATAAAATTTTACTGCAAAAATCAAGCTTGATAATTTTTTTACCTTATTAATGCTTTTACATTACTGCAGGGTCGATTGGCTCTGCAGCCTTTCAATTCTGTGATCAATTTTGTTCACACTCTGCTTATTATTTATTTATTTCCTCAGAACCTCTAGCTTTCTTGCAAATTAAGAATGCCTGGGAGACTTTCCTCTCACTTCACCAGGCTTCAGTTTTGCATTTTACAAGTGATTACACTCGTAGAGGGTGTGCTCCAAAGTTATTATATGGGAAGTTACCTAATGCCCGTAAAGCGCTGTAGCACCGCGTGAAGTACGAGTGGGGGAAGCAAGTGACGTCAGCGATGGACCTCGGCCGCGCTCCACACACATACGTGTAGAGACGCCTGCATGTGTTTCCCGATACCCGCGTTTTATGCTTGCCTTTGATAGCATAAATTTATGTATAACCTGTAATGTTATGAAGTTTGATCGTTCTGCAGTTAATGACAAAGTCAAGGTAGATTTCTTTTGTTCTTATGTTTAAAGCAAAAGAAGATCCTAAAGATAGGCACTTACCTACCTCAAATTCCTGCACTAAATTTCCCACACTTATCACTTACGTAGGTAGGTAATTGTAAAAACGGCGGATCATTTCATCGAGATATCGTCCGGTTCAAATTGGAATTTCAGTCCACGGATTCTACAGTTTCTTCTGGGCGTGGGCCTGACTATTTCTGGTATACCTAAGTTTATTACTGAAAGTGAACTACCTATATGGATACCTAGGTAATTTGTAAAAATTTAAAGCAAAAATGATCGTATTCTAATATTGGAGAATGGAGAGTAATTTAGATTTTTGAATTAGCTATATATGTTAACCTAATGAAGTTAAACCTAGATTGAAAACGAAATCGCCCTCGATGCCGTTCATTTTTAACAGTACCTATTATACTGAAAACATTATGTACCTAGTTATTTGAATAAAAAAAATACCTCCAAAAATACCTACTTATAAACATTTTTTACTCGGCGATGTGTTTTGAAAGCAAAACGTAAGTTGTATACCTACCTAATACCTACTTACCTTCATACCTACTACCTACCCCAATAAATACGTACCTACTTGCCTAGTATCATTCCCGAAAGTAATCTGGAAGTGTCTGTAATAATATGGGTGGTACATAAGCATGGTTGAGTATACTCAGCCATGGTACATAAGTACTGATTTTTGTGCATTTATTGATTCATCGCTCATCATGACGAAGAAAGTGTACATTCCTACAGAAACAGATGTTCACGGAAATTTAGTTTTAATTATTTTAATTCTTATTTTATACCTAACGGTGATTATTTTATTCCCCCGTTCTATGCGCTCCGCTTATCCTCTAATGTACGGCAGGAAATTACGGTCTTTGGGTGAAGTCAATTTCCGATCGCAGCCGACTAAGAACGAACCTCGCATTAGGCAACTTCCCATATAATAACTTTGGGTGTGCTCAACGGTTTTGATTTCTGCACACCTCACCTTCTGTCAAGCCAGATTCTTGAGGTGATAACCCAGTAGACAGCATTTAATGAACAGAACAGGCTTCTTTTTAGGTAAAAGAAGAAGCTTCTTGGTATTCTCTGGCGAGTTCCTAATAAATTTTTTTACGGCCTGGATAAGAGCCGAGAAACTAATGTTTAAAAAACTAACCCTAAACTTCTATTTTTACTTTAGATAAATCAAAGCAAAAATCAAAAATTAATGTCTAAAAGTAAAGTCTAAACTTCTATTTTTATTTCAGATGAACAATGCAAGAATCTAAAATTAATGTCTGAAAGTAAAGTCTAATCTTCTACAGTTTAATGAATGTTACGCGTAAAGTTACATTTACATCCAATTCGATATCTGCACAATTAGAAATCCGATCGCGAAGTAGATATTTGACATAATCATTTATGTACTTGCATGTACAACTTATTACGGACAGTTCAGTTCTTTCTCACGGTAATAATTTTTGTGCTGGTAAAACATATGGGCGGCGTTTTCGTTACCCAGAAGCGTGCTGTGTGTATCGTAGGATTGTAGTCAATGTGAGAGTTGGGGAATTGTGCATATTGCATTTTACATGAAATAACTTGTTCCATACCCTACAATTTTCGCTCATCAGAGTATCTATTTTGTGTATAGAAATTAATATTTTTTTAGATAATTACATTATGGAGCATCTGTTTCTGTTTGATACCAGTAATTTGGACAGTTTGTGTTATTCACTTCATAAAACTACCCTATTTGAAAGTGAATGTTTTTATCAGTACGTGAAGTTTTTTTTTAATTTGTTACCGTAATCAACATGGAAAATATTGTGTCTCTCAAAAGATTCAAAATTTTACCACTGCAAGCATAGAACTCAGGCTAACTGAAACACTAAGCCGATACTCTATTCATCTCGCCACGGGAGGTGCTGCTGATTATCTTTTAATAATATGTACTTCGCTTATACGCTTATACATTCTCCATATATTTCAGACGGAGGAACATGTCCGAATTGGTACCATCCAATGGCATTTTTCTGAAGCGTAGGCGTTATGCAGGAACATAAGGACATTTTTCTTGAGCTTATTTCGTCACCTCAGAAAAATTGGGAGATTTAAACAGCGAGTGGATCAACAACACCTAGTCAAATGAGTTGCAATATCTCGTAAACCAAGCCAAGCCCTAAATCAAAATTTTACAAGAGTGAAAAAAATAAAAGAAATGAACGCTTGGTATAAAAAACAATACCTTTGAACCATAGACGTGCGCAGGGAAAAGTTGGGGGGTCAATGGGTATGACTATCCCCCGTTTCCTCCGTTCGCGCATCGATTTTTTGATCAAAATTACACAAACATTGTGCCGGTACATGAAAAAACGTACAAAATTTCAACGGAATATCGTAAAAACAAAGGAATTATTAATAAAAATCGTTTTTTAAAATTTAACTTTAACACCATGTATATTGAAAGAAAGAAGTCTAAATGAAAAATGGCTTAAGGAAAGTCCCATTATTTTCGGCCAGGTAATCTGTAGTTAACGGCTTGACCTACTTTTTTGTAACACCCTGTATAACATATTTTACATTCATTTTGCAAATAAAGGTTTAAAGAAATTAATAAACATTTAATGATGTGTGTAGGTACATGAAAAATGCTGCTACCTTGAAAATAACAATTTGAGTTCGGTTTTTCATTATTTACTTCATTTTTGTTAATATTTCTTACATTTTGTATTTCAAATTGTTATTTGCAAATGTAGCAACAATTTTCGTGTAACCACAAAATTTTCATTATTAAGTATTTATTACTTGTTTAAACTTTTTCTTGCAAAATAATAATGTAAAGTATCTTATATTTCCAGAATCACAAAAAAGCTCATCTACAAAATTCTACCAGCAAAATACATTGTTACTGTTTGAAAAAATCATCGATGACATCATATCCGAAATTTGAATAACGCCATCTACGTAATTTGTACATCAAAATGTGCGCAGCAAAAAAATAAAATCGACGTGTCTGAGAATATTGCTCAACAATGCACACTTTCAAAACTATTGAATTTATGCCAACCTTTTTGAGCTCACTGTATAGTCAAAAAAGCGGTTGAAAGTAATTAATAGACGAGGTTTGTATGCTATTATATTCATTTTTTGCTGAAAGCAATGGTTCTGTTAGATAATACCAAATCAAATTTAGAATTTCCAATGTAAATGACACCCAACTAGACTTGAGAGTTTCTAGCACAATTGGCAATTATTGGAATTCGAAGTGTGCCGGTATCGAATTGGATGTAAATGTAGCTTAATAGACCATATGCGTAAGATACATAAAAATAACCACAAATATTATATTTTATTATACTTAATTAGATAAAAATTAGAAGGATGAAAATTCGGTCGGTGATTTTGTTTAATTTTCTTTTAAAAATTTTTGGGAGGACAGCGCCCAATAGAGCCTTTCATTACGAGCCGCCACTGATCAGATCTTCATTTTCTCCAAGACATGACCTCTATATCTGCTTAAATAAAACTAAACAAGTGAAAGACTGAATAGAATAATTACTATTCATTTTTATTTACTTAATTTAAAACATTTATAACCTACAATACTATCACATTTAAATATGCATTTGAATTTTTATTTCATAAACATTAACAACCAATATAAACAATCATAAAATTCAACATTATTAAGCAATACTGCGAATATGATAAGAATGAAATTAAGCATTAAGCTTATTTGATTACATTTAATGGTGCACCAACAAAGTTTCTCTGTCAGGCAGTTGGCGAACTTTCATGCTGCCATCAGCGCCACAAGAAAACAGCCTACCATGAGAATCAATATGTAGCTGAGTCACTCCTTGTCCTATATTTTTAAAGAAACTGCTTCTTGCATGCTCTGCTGGTAAAGTTAAAAGGACAGTAGGTACTGTCACACCCCAAATCTAAATTTATGAACAGCATTTTTAATGATATAAAAAGTTTGCGTGTGTACATACCTTTATATCACCATCGGCCGATCCTGTCGCGAAATATTCTTCATGTGGATCAATACCGACACATTTAACTGCATTTTCGTGAGCTTGGAATCGATGCCGTACAGTTCGTGCTCTAACATCAATTAAACATACATCTCCCTTTTTACCAGCAGAAATTAAAACTTGATGTTGTGGCGCAAAAACAAGACTGCTCGCTCCTTGATCATGGCAAGTAAAAGCTACCACTAATGCTTTGCCATGTGGTAAAATGGAGTCCCATATACAGACATTTTTGCTTTCTGAACTATGACCAGCTGAAAATTAAAATTATTTAATACGTTTAAGAATGTACAGTCCATTCGCCCAATTTGGTTAGGTATGCCATAAAACAGAATTGTAAGAGATTTGATGGGTTCTTGCTAGAGTTCCGAAGTTATAGGACAAAAAATATTTTCGGAACCAATTTTTAGTTTTGGAATTAATTCAGAAGGTCCCGAAATCGAATTTGTGTTCCGCGGTAATTTCTGAATGCCATTTCCAACAAGAAAATTTCAAGTTAAATACAAGCTGTTTATTAAGTAAATATCCAATTTCAAAAGGCGATTTCATATTTTTATATATTTTTTTTTGTATTTATTTATCATACAAAAAATTCAGATTCTACAAAACACAAGGTTCTATACAGAATCCCATAAACTTGAACGTAAGCATATTAACACATCAAAATCTTATAAAGTTTGGTTATAACTTTACACACATATTGCGTAACTGCGTGCTATAAAATTAATTATTTAGTGCCTACTTTAATCAAAATCTATTTTGGCAACCTACAAATGACTTATGTAACTCCTGATGTTCACAACAAAAGCATTGGAGATACTGGCAAATTTATATCTGGCTGGCGGGAGAGAGAAAAGGTGATCAAACTTTATGAAGGGACGTTCTATTTTGTTTTAAAAGTTTTTATCTATAATCTATAAAGATCAGTTTCTAAAGCCCGCTATTCATAATGCACTGGTGTGCTGATTTTATTAACCTCTTAATTGACGAGTTAGTTTGATACAATCTGACAATCTCGGATGATTACAAAACTCGCTCGCTTCGCTCGCTCGTGTTGTAAACTTCATCCTCGGTAATAATAGCATTCATTATAAACTCGTGTATAATATACTATTTTCTACACCTATTTAATTATTATATGACTATTATTAGCATTTTCTTTGTGAAATATCGTACCTATAATTCACTGTAGTGAATTATTATTCACTGTAGTGAATTATGGATTCATAATTCACTGTATTCGGCCAATCTATACATATAAATAAAATTGAAGTGTCTGTCTGTGATTTCGATATAAACGCTTTTTTCTAAGCTCATATGATTCTTCGCACATTACCAAAACATAAAATCGCAATTTTCAACTTTTTGTCTGTCTGTCTGTCTGTCTGTTTGTTTGTCCGGGCTAATCTCGGAAATGGCTGAACCGAATTTGATGAGACTTTCATTATCAGGTAAAGGACTTTTCAGAGATTGATATAGAATACTTTTTATTTCGGAAATATTCAGGTTTCCTGTGTAGAAATTGAAAAAATGTAGAAATTAGGAGTCGGATTGTGTCACGCGCGTACTATGAACCCATGTTACGTGCCATATACATAAAATAAATAAATAGATAAATAAATAAATAAATAACCAAATAAATACATAAATAAATAAATTAATTAATTAAATAAACAAAAAATAAATAAATATAAATATTTGCCATTGTGCTTCTTTCTTTGGTAAATAGATAGGTGGACACGAGGATACAGCCAGGAATGTGAAATCAAATCTCCTTTATCACTTAATTCGAGCTTTCGGATTTACTAATTTAAGCCATCTTCAGGAAAATCTGACAAATACAGTATGCAACAGTACAATCAAAAACAAAAAGGTAAAATTAAAACTTACAGTGATGCGCAGCAACACGTGCCGGGAATATAAAAATCAATATTTGTTTGTTCGTACTGTATGCGCTGCCATACCGTTCATCCCATTGCGATTAAACTTAGTCAACTTAGTGCTCGCACTTGCGCGAAGGTTATAGGCATAGTAAAATTAACTTACTGTAGGTGGCACGCGTGTCGTACCGGGAAATGTATTTGAAAGAACATTTCTGCAATTCTACAATATTTTCTTTCCTTTCAACATAATTTAAAAATTGACAATTGACAATCGGCAATAGGTGGCGCGCGTCGTACCGGGAAATGTATTTGACAGAATATTTCTGCAATTCTATAATATCTTCTTTCCTTTCAACATAATTTAAAAATTGCAGCAAACGTCAAACGGCAGCAACGCGACGGGTACCAGCTAGTCACAAATATAAATTCAATAATCACTGTTTCGCTGATCCAATGATATTTTATATCGACCGAGATCAACTCTTGCTGCAGCTGACAATCGACTCGGGTGACAGCCAAGTGTATCGCCATATTACTTGTTTACGTTTTCCAACGTATGCACTTCGTTCGAGTAGGCACCGATTAATCCGTGCAAACTAACAATTCAACCACTAAAACTGCGAGAATTTAACAATGGAAGGGACAACTCCAAATTTATATATTATTAACTGCACAAATTTCAATATATATTATCCTAGTAAGTAGTTCATTTATTGAAAAATAAAAATTAATGTATTATGATAGTGTTCCATTAAAGTTATCAAATTTGAGTCTAATTTATTTGTTTAATAGGTGTAGAAAAAGTATAGTATTATATTCGCGATTATGACCATTATTTACTCAGCTCGTGGGCATCATCATCTTCGTGAATAATGGCTGTCATAATCGCTCATATAATAATATACTATTAATTACTTTTTTATTGTTAATTTGTTACAGAATAGGACTCCTTGATCTGATGTGGTGGGTTGCCATGTATTTCTATTTACAATTCTTACGAAAAACACATCGATTTGCTTGCCTAGCATAGGAATTGGTTTCGTGCACTATTATATCCAATGTGTTATCGAAAAATAAATTTCAAAAATCAAGCTCATCGTCTATGTTGTCAATATGAAAGTGGTAAGTGGATTGTGCAGTAAACATAAATCTCGGAGGGGCCATATCTGAATTATCTAAGTTTATTCATGTCCAATGTCAGGCAGCATGCAATAATCCATCGCTATCTGAAGAACTTCTAGGTTCTTCAAGACGCAAGCTTTCATCATCACTGCTATCTGTATCCATTGTCTCGGCACAAACAATAAACACTATTTTATTATTATTATCATTTATTCTTCATCAAAAATACATGACAAGTCACAGCAACATCTAAGAGGTATTTTACAAAATGAATAAAACTATGGTGTGATAATTTTAATTTACTCAATGCTGATGCTGATGATCATGTCTGGCATCTGGGCATGAAAACAAACTGTCAAAATACTAATCTCGCCCCACCTAACACCCACAATCGAGTTTTTTGGCCAATTATGTTTCTGTAGACTCAAAACGAATTTATTCTGTTAAATTAGTGAACAATGAAATGCGAGAACGAAGTACGTCGTGCAGGGAAGATCAAAAAATAATGAAAAGAGAAAGCTCTTTAAAATCTTTTCTTGATGATGGAGCTTCCCCGATTTATTTCGGTTTTGTCAGCTAAAGGGTTAATAAATTTACGAATCTGGAAATAGTGAAGATGATGCATTTTGTCAGTTGGGTTTGTTGTGTGACCATTCGAAAAAAGTCAGTTTGTAGGCGAACCATCAAAGGAACACCAATTGGTTCATCATCATGGGCGTGGTGCTCCGTTTTGTCAATGCACATGAATTTACTGAATGCATCAGTAAAATGTATCAATGTGTACATATGGTGGGCTTAAGAACTGCCTGTTATTGCTTAGAAGAAGGTAGATACTATATTATACAAATCTGTCCTGATTGCTCCGAAGATATTTACACCTAATCAGTCTAAACTGGTTGAACTTGAATGGACTGTATGGTACCTACCCTACTCATTAAAAATATAAAAAAAATCTTACCAGTAGCCAGTAAACTACAAGATCCCAGAAAAACAAAGTCTGTTATACCCTTATTGTGACACTGATGTGTCTAAAAGTATAATTTCAAATTAAAACAGAACAATTTTTTCTTATAGACTTACAAAGAATGGACGGGTAGCATTTGCACTTAATCCAACTTGCCATAAGCTTAAATTCCCATCAGAATCAGCTACTCCAAATTTATTTCCATGCTGTGAAAATCTCACGCGTGTTACTTTTGCGTAAGTGCCTGGAGGACGAGGTATTGCCACAGGTTGTTGGTGACCCCATTCCCATAACTGAACTGAGCCATCCTGCCCACCGGTCAGATCTGCAGCAATTGTAATACAGCGGTAATGAAACACGTACAAACACCGCATCATAACTTACAAAGAGGCAATAAAGGATGTGCACTGATTCTTCTAATACCATCGATTTTATGTTTAAGAACCTGCAGAAGACGAATATTTAAAAAATGTATGGTGGTTGATACACGTCACATGCTACTATAACTTCCGAAAAGTTCAGACCTAAAAAATTGTGCGTTTTGGATGAACGATTGTTAAATTATAAAAAATTATGGTTCAAACTGTAGGAAAACCATAAAATAAACTAAAATTCTTCATTGTACCAATTCGTTTCACATTCATTTGAAATTGTTACAATTTCATTACTTGTAGAAAGCTGATCCTGAATTGCAAATAATGGGGTGAAATGAAGCAGCAGTAAATATCTACAACATGCTTATCGTTATTAAAGTTAATATCTTAGGCCTGATTTTCTGGAAGAACACAATGCTACCTTTTATATTTAAAATATAAAAATTTGACAATATAGATAGCCAAACTAGTTTCACTACTGCAAGGCATCGATGTAAAAGGTATGATCAAAAAAGAAAAATAACTGAAAATTAAAAAAAAATCATTATACCAACATGCCAAAATGGCAAAAACCCACAAATTTAGAAAGTGGTCGTAATCAACAGTTTACTACCAAAATCAAATTCTGCAACTTTTACTTTTTATATTTGAAACTTAATTTCGTCAAAATTAAATACGAAACTTGCAGCGCTTGAATCGTCATATTTGAAAGAGGTTCTGGCATACCATCCCGAAGATTAAGTGGCTAATTTTGCGTCACTTTATTTAGGGAGATGGGGTACAGGAAGTAACGAAATATGGGAAGGCAAAGGATTTCCAGAAAGGTGGAAGGAGGGGATAATCGTTGCAATAAGAAAAAAAGGAGATGGAAAAGGGACAAAGGACTATAGAGGAGTAACACTGATGTCGATGGCATACAAGATCTGTACTAGGAAACAAGTTGGAAGACAAGAAGAGAATCCCAGAAGGACAAACAGGATTCAGAAAATGAAGACGTACGTTACCAAATATATATGCAATGAACCACGTAATTGGAAGTGAAAGAAAGGCGGAAAAATAGTAGCACGCTTCGTGAATCTGAAGGCAGCTTTCGACACAGTAAATAGACAGAAATTATTTGAGATGTTGGAACGAAGTAAAATAAACAAGAAATTAAGGGAAATAATACAAGACATCTATAAGGAAATAAGAAATTGAGTGAGTGTTGAAGTAAGTGAAATATTCTGGACAGAGACAGGAGTTACGAGTTAGACAGGGATGCACTCTAAGTTCATATTTGCTCAACAATATTCTATCCAACTTGGAGGTCATGAGAAAGGGACGTTGGCTTATGCGGATGAAGTATTCCTATCGGCGAAGGAAGGAAACAAATTAAAGGATATGCTAAGAAGGATGGATAGATATTTGGATAGGAAGCAGTTAGTGTTGAATTTAAAGAAAACAAAAATAACGAGGTTTCGCAGAGGGGGAGGAAGAAAACGAGTAGAGACGAGAATGTAAGGGGGGGGAGGGTAGAAGAGTACAAGTATCTGGGATTTACATTTCAAAAGAATGGAGGACAATAAAAACAAGTCAGAATCATGACAATACTGATGAAATAAGTGTGGGTATGGGTAATAGAAAAAAGGAGTTTTGGGAGGGTCTGGAAAACGAGAATAAAACTATTCGATGCACTCTACGAAAAATATATAAGGTGGATACTGAGTCTGGACAACCCTAGGATGTACGATGGGAGATGAAACGAAGAGGAATAAATTGAGAACTAGGTCAGGGAAAAGAGTGATGAAGTATGAAGAAAAGTTAAGAGATGGAGAGGGAAGCGAACTAGCAAGGCAGTGTTGGGAACAGATGAGGGGAGGAAGCGAAAAATCAAAATAGGAAAAGAGCAGAGAAACATTCTATCAGGAGAGAGGATATACAGCAGAAGAAGTGGAACACAGAAGGTTGATGGATGGAACATGGCATATGAAATGCAGGAAAGAGATAGGCAGATGGAGGAGCAAAGTAAAGAGCAAAAAATAAGAACGGGGCTACCTAGATACTTACAGAAGAGGGGAAAAGAGTAGAAGATGATAAGGGTGGTACTGGAAAAACGAAGATAGAATGAAATGTAGGAGGAGCCGTGGGAACACGTGTTGGAGATGTGCAGTTGGAATGAGAGTACAGAACGGGCAAGGATAGAGAGGATATTGGAGATGCAGAAAAGGGAAGAAGCGGATGAAGCATTTCCAGAAGAGAAGGGAGTAATGAAATGGCGGGTAATGGGGTCGTGGTGAAATATGTGTATTGTAAAATTTAGTTGATTTTGTGTTGAGATGTAGAATTATTATGATTATTTTTTATTTCAATTATTGCAATCTCAGATGGAAGCAATAAAATTTTTGATGATTGGGTTACTGGAAGGTGCAATGGCTGGAGGGTAAGACAAAGAGCAACCACATGGGTGGACAAATCAACGTATTTCACCATCACAGATGTCCTTAGAAACTCATGTATTAGCATACAATGCATAATTAAAATTTTTAGTAGTATGCGACATATTTTATTGGTGCTTGATATCACAGTGCTAAAAGTTACAAATTGGATTCGGTGGGTTTTCCCATTTAAAATATCAAATTATACAAGAACAGTGAAACACATAAAAAATATAAAAAAATATATAGGGCAACAAAAGGACAGCTAAATTATACAGGTATCCCTTTTATGCACCAGCAACTCCTACAACCGGAAATTCAATTAATTAATGTTCTTGTGGTGGTTGCTGGATGTATCCATGCCCGCGTGTGAGGGGAGCGCATTTTGGCTTATAGTACAAAGTTACCATTGAATCGGTTGTGTCGATCGTCATGTAGTGGCTACTTCAAGAAAAGGAATTTCAGCTTGGTTACTTCTACAAAACGTCTTTCGGAATGATGCCAAATGACAAAGATTACCACTTGGTTGTTGATACTTGCTGTGTTTGAAAGCTGGACGATGAGTGATGATGGATATAAGCACGATCAGTCTCCTGGAGTGTATGTGAGGGCTTCCGGTGCAAGTTTGGTAGTGAATCGGCGATACTACCTCAGGTGTAATTTTGCCGGATGTCAGGGTATGTCACTGTGTCCATTAAATTTATATGCAGTTGCACATCTTCAGACTCTGAGTGAAATACAACACATCAAAAAGCCTTTATGCCTTTTTTTTATGGGAGATACACCTTTCTCTTCCTCGTTGAAAGTATGTCATTATAGCCAAGTCACTCGTTGAAAAGTTAGAAAACACTTTACATTGTCCCGTCTCTTAATAATGAGAGATTGATGGGATTACCTACATGTCTTTTGATAATTCCTTTGTCTTTTAGTTTTTCGGGGACTTCTACTGTTCCGTTTTTTGAAAATCCTAAATTTAATATTGGTTTTTATAATCACTATGTTATGATTACTACATCTGGTCCTGGAGAACTTCTTCAATCCCTAACTTGATTTCTAAATCTTTGCTTAACCAGAATGTAACCTATCTGGTATTTTCTTACATCTTCTAAATAGAAAATCAATATAATTTTGATAGAAATAAGTAACTAGGTGTTTGATGGCCCTCTGGCTTACATTTATTTACTCACCAAAAGCCCAAAATTTAAACAATGGCAATTTTAGCACGAAGCGCACTTTGGGAGAATTAAACAGAAACACATGCTGCCCCAGTTACGTCATTAGCTTAGAAGCGCTTGTGATTGGTCATCTGAATTGATGTTTTGATACCCAGAAAGCTAGTTACGTGGAGTTTGAGTCGGTAAAGTAGGGTGCAATAATGTTAGGAATAATCAAAATTTGACATTTGGAGGTTATTTTTATTTGTGTTGGGTGTATAAATAGTCGTTTATTTATGTGTTTTTATTTCTAATTATTGTGTCAATTAGTATATTTGTGTACGGAAAATAGAGCAAGGTTTCGTTAAAGCCGATTCAGACAATTTACCGATAGTTAATAGTGAAATGATTGACAATTATTATTTATTGACACTTCTCGGCATTGCCCCGGATACGTCACCATTTAAAAGGCTTAAAGGGCTAACGTCTTAACTTTGATGTTGGTTTAGATGCCTAAAACGTTCGCCGTGAGAAAAATAAAAAAAATACGGGTCAAATATTTTACGAGAATCTTCGGGAACATATGATTTTTTAAAATTGTGTAACGACCCCATTCTATCAATATAAGTTCTTTATCATCCCTATTGTCTTCAGTTTCTGGTCACCGTACCTTACTTCTATATCTAATCCTAACCTACCCATTTAAATTTTTTAATTCTCTAAGTTGCATATTTTCTCCGTGCCCTGAATTGTGAAATGTTTCACTTTTTTGAAGCATAAAAGGGACACACCGTATATTGCATGGCATATAAATGGTAAAAATGAAAATTAAATAATAGAGCGAAAATGTAAAAAATAAATTTAGAAATGAGATAAATACCCATGTGAAGTACATGTCCATTAGGTATATTATTAATCAAATGTATTTATTAATGTTTTAAATTACGTATAAACTTGCTGTTCAAATCAAAAAATGTTTTTGTGTTTTAATCGATACAGTGTAACATTGGTTCTTTTGAACTTTATCACTCTGTATATCATGTGAAAAAGAAAAAAAAGCATTATTAAATACATACATAACCAAATGGACACATGCAATATAACTTCAAAACCAACAAAATAAGAAAAAAACATGGAAAAGTCTACAGAAACTTTTTACAAGATCACAACAACGAGCAAGCATTAAAAAGACAGCAGTGTTAAGAACACACCGGCCGAAGCATGTGAGCCGACCGTAGCAGCACGAGATGAACAAAACTCGGATCATGACAGCCAGGAAAGCTCACCCCCTTCATCTACAGACACACTCTTTTTACACTATATTCACAATGTCATACAAAAAGTTAAGTTATAAATGTGTTATTACTTTCAAGCACCAAACATATTTCGTGTTGTAAAATTATGTGTTCAGACTGATATAATAACATATCTTATAAAGAAAATGAGCAAATTTTTATGTTTCGTAATTATTTTTTTCAGAAAGTTACTATGTACCAAAATTTGAATTACTCACAACGCTTGCTCCACGGCCACTTTGTCCTGCAATGCCAGGTTGCGGACTACCAGGTTGTGTATCCTTATTTTTATCCCCAGTACTTTGAATCACTAAGAATGGAGGAACATTGTTGTCAACAATGTCTCTATTCATATTCAAGATATCCAATTCACATTCATCCTCTAACCATGCAGGCAACTCCAGTAACAAAGAAATGTCCATTTCTTGTAGTTCCCTTGGTGTAGCCACCACAATTAAACCACCATTTGTCTGATTCAAACTAAAAGCGGCTATGGAATCCTGCTCTTTGTGGATTATCCTGACAGGTTCATTCTGGGGTGGTTCTGGATGGGGTAAAGCGTCTTCTCCGATGAAAGAACGTCTTTTACCAAACACTGCTCTTATGAAAATATCCTGCACCAATTCTTGATGAACAAGGTACATCCAAAGACGTCTGGCAGCAGAAGCCGAATTCTTGTTACTAAAAGGTGTATTATGCGGCTCCAATAATTGTCTAAAATGAGAATGAAAATAAAGAAGACGGCCAGATTTTTGTTGCAAAAAATATGTACCGATATTTTTGAATTGCGGGGCCTTGTGTGTTATCTATGAAGCAACCAGATATATAATCTGGTGGAGCTTGTCTACATTCTAGTTCTGATTTCAATATTTCTTGCCAGTTGATCAAGCGTCTTAAAGCGGAATGTATGAGAGGACTAGCAACAGGTAGTTCAGACATTTCTAATCCAGCAACCTAGAAATGGTAAATGTTAATGCGCTATAAAATCAATGAAAATTAATTTACTGCAAGGAAGTCCTGAAGCCTTGTGTGAACGATTCTTAGAGTAGCTAGTCGAAGGATGAGCCATGAATAAGAGTTTGGATCAGAATGTTCAGTGTTCTTCACTTGATTATCAGCAGGTGTTGCTGTTGGGCTTTCAAAAACATCTTCATTTTCACTTTCTGTATCGCTGTCAGGCTCTCCAAAATCTATACCAATGGCAGGCTATACAAAAAGAACATGTTATCATTTCAATTTTTCATTAATTTTTGTTGAAGAACCTTCGTGAGTAAGTAAGCCAGCATACTCATTTCTGGAGGAACAAACTGCTCTCTATAGGTTGGCTTATCTTCTTTCATGGCGGAGGGTTGTTGCCCGAGCAGTTTAAAGTTAAGTTTGCCCCTTTGTTTTATCAACCAGTTGGCAGGACCACTGGGTTCTTCATTTGGTATAGGGGCATCAGGTTGAGCTGGTGCAGCAACATTAGGTGCAGTTATGCTTGCTGTGCGTAAAAGTTTCTTTGTTCCACCACCAAATAATCTGTGGAAAACATGAGCAAATATGATTACACAGAAACATTTTCTTATTATAATTTGTTGTGTAATAAAGTTGATTAAAGTAAATCTATTTAAATTTTTTTACCATGCACACCCTGAGACTGTGTTTAAACAGCATGTCAGAATATTTCTAATGATTTGCATTACGGTTGCATATTATTCGGCATTGAATTTCTAAAAAAATTTACAGACCTAGGACTTCCAGCCCAAGAGACTGGGGCATTGAAAATGTATCAGGATAGGATAGCATGTTTTGTGGCTATTTACGATTTGTACCTAAGTTGTCTTGAAACTCGAAACACACTTAATTTGTTTTTACGTTGTCGTGTATGAGATAATATCTGGCATTTGTCAGATAAAAACACAAAATTCAAGCTTATAATGCAAACTGTTTATTCCGTGTCGCCTTGCACAAAATCAAGTTCAGGAATTAATAGAATGCTTTCGTTTCCCACCTCCCACAGTGGTTCAGATTTCAAAATACCCGATCGAAATTCATATCTGGTAAATGAATTACAATTTTCAATTAAAAGTTTGTGATGTAACACTAAAAGGACATACTAATGCATTTATAATAATAATAATAACTAATAATAATAGTAACAATAATAATAATAATAGTAGCTGTTACGACTTTGCAACAGAAATTATTTAAGGGCTTTAGATGTAATGTATGTTGCAATATTATGTAGAAATTTAAAAAATGCACAAATACATTGACAATAATAATAATAATAATAAAATACTAATAATATTACAGGCGATTTTGCATTTACGAAATATTTGGAAGGGCTTACTTTTACTAATCATCTTCTTCTTCTTCTTCAAAATCGTCATCAGAATCTTTCTTGTCTTCGTCAGAATTATTGATTAATTGGAGGACATCAACATCAGTGATCTTCTGTTTATGTTTTCCGTGTACAAATGAACTTAATTGTGGATCTGAGCTTAAAATTAATCGATGGAAAAGATCTTCATTTATTTTAATGGCACTAATTTTCCTGGTGACGTGTTCCCTGTATCGTCGCAAATCTTTATTTTTCGCTTCTTGTGCCTCTTCGGATAATTCTCCAATAGGCAAAACAGCATTTTCTATAACTGCTGCTCCGTGTAGTAAGATTTTATGGACGGAAGTGGGCATGTAGTACCACTCATACAAGCTCACAACTTTTTGGGCTGTTTCCACACAATAATTTTCAAATTTCTCTGTGTTTATTTCGTGGTTGCTATTGATTACCTTCAAAATTACTGAAAATCTTTTAATTAGATCTTCATCGATGTCAGTAATTTCAGACGATAATTTAGGATCAGCAAAAAATCGTCTTGCAGTATTTCCATCATTTGTGGTGCCTACACCTGCTTTAGGTACATCAACGACTAGTCCCATTCTCTGCCGAAACTTATTTTGAAGTTCGCGTTTCTTGTTTTGTAGTACTTCCCTGTTTTCTTTAGATACTTTCCACACTTTTAGATCTAGTCTATAGGCCACATGAAGAAGACATTCGAAAAAACGAATATAAGCATGTAAGACTGACAATCCAAATCTTAACATTTGCGGTTGGATGGGGCAAGAACGAATTTGTTCAATATCATTTAATTGCGAAATCGTAGCATTGCATATGTAGCACCTCATACTCGAAGTGTTAGCCAATGCACTGCACACCTTTCCGTCAACCATTGTCAGTGACAGTGTAAATTTAATTCGACCGAATTCAGAATCAAATGGCAATAAGTTGTTTGTTGGTTTATGAACTCTTCTTCAGCTTTAGAAATTTCTTGAGTTTCGTGAATCCACTGAAGTCTTATCGGCCGGCAAAATCTCTTCGAGGCAGGGCTTGGATTTTTCCAAAAAACATTTGAACTATTTTCATCCACTAATCTTAATGGTACTAAAGATGTAACAAATACACTCTCTTCAGCACGTATTTCTTCTGACGTGTTGGATTTTTGTTTAAATGTCGTATATCCAGAGCTTCCATCAAAGCCCCATTTGCAAATCAAATTCAATAACCTATCGGGATTGCTTTCTGCCGGTATTATTTTCAAAATACTTTCACATGTTTTGTTGAGAAGGGTTTGAAGAGGAACTTCGCATTTTTCTTCCGTGAAAATAATACCTTCTGGATACAATTGTTTTTTTATGTCCAGCACAGTATGATATGATGGATATAAATTAGTGTGCCCATGAAGCGAAGCTGATCGTCTTAGAGTAAGGTACTGTTGTTTGGTTAAACTTAACGAAATTACAAGTGACAAAGCCTCTTCCGGAGTATATGCAGACTGATTTGTTTCTATAGTTTTCCATTTTTTTAAAATGCGTTTAGCACGGGATGGAGTTGTTGTAACAGTTTCTTTAAGCAATTTAGCAGCCGCTTCATCGCCTTTTTCTCTTAATTTCATTGTTGTGGCATAAGCCAATTCTTCAGAAGATTTTGTAGTTCGCAGTTCTTCAGTTTTTCTAAGCTTTACCACATCAGAACAATCCTCAAATTGTTTAGATGGGCGACCGCGACCTAAATTTTGTTATCCGTAATACAAATTGATAAAAAGTTTTATAGTTCGGCTTACCTCCTGTGGATGTTGAAGGTTCACTACTTATAGGAGTAGGCACACAACGGAGAACAATATCTGGGGATTTTATTTCTTCGTGAAGCCACATATCAAATTTCTGTAGAAACCGTTCATTATTTCTATTTACACTCTTCCAATTTCTGATATATGGAGCAAAAAAATTAGTTCTAGTAAAAACTATAAGTGCGTTTGTAGCAGCATCATTTCCGTTTGTATGAAAAACTTCCTTCAAATAGTCTATAACACAATTTTTTCGAACTTCAATGGATAATTCCATATTTTCTAGAAACTTTTCGTGTAAAGAAAAACGCGTAATTGGACGAACCGCCATCGTTAAAATATACACAAATACACAAAATATCCACAAAATAAAGCTACACCACAACACGCAATATCAAACAACAGAGTAATAGCCACCGAAAGTGCGAACAGCAAGAGGCGCAAATACAATGCCGGGTGAACGTGACAACGCAACCCCCTGTCGTAAGAGGGGCAAACCGATGCAAATCATTTAGGTGTTTTTGTTTACCTAAGACCCTAACTAATACTGTGTACCGAAAATTATTTTGTCCTCTTGTGTCCTCTGTTTTGTAGAATACATTTAGTGCGAAAATTAGTGGAATATGGAGGGTACATAAAGTACTGATGAATTTAAAAGCAGGTAAAATTTCTTAGAAAAATAATACGTTCAGGTGATAGCTAAAGGTCCAAACTTTCTCGGCATATTCATTTTTTTCAAATATTTTGCAAGATAAATTCTGCACAGCCCCTAGAAAAGGTCGCATTTCAGAGAACTCAATTTTTGTTCGAAATGCATGTGTTTTATCGCACGCTTCGGGACTAATATTGTCTTTCTATGTAATTTCATTTTGCAATTATTTATTTCAGAAGTTGACCAGATACTAGAAGAACGATTGTGTGTTATGTTTAGCGTCATATAAAAAAATAAAAATTTTGATTTTCGATCGACTATTTGGGATTTTGAACCACTGTGCGTCCCAAACACAGGAACTACTATGTATTCTTAACTAGGCACTTATGAAATATAGTAAACTAAAGCTGGGGTACTTTATTGGGGTTCAGAGTCGGGGCGTGACATTTAATATCTAAAAACAACCAGTAAAAAGCACCCCCAAAATAACCTCTAAAAACCACCCCCAAACCCACCCCTAAATCCGCCCCTGAAAACCACCCCTAAACACCATTACACTGTCATTAGAAGCTTACTTTTACATGATATTGTTCACTTTCAAAATGACATTTTTTGAACTATGGGATACAGTTTTCGAAAAAATGTTCTTTGATACTCGATTGCGAAATTCTTTTGCATCCTCGAATGATTTTTTTTGTCACTTTCTGTTTAACACGATTGTATTCTTCTTCTGAATGTTGTCGTTGCGAATTCATGATATTATTTATTACTGAAATAGTGCGCATCCCCGTACCAGCACTTCGCAAGATTCAAATATCGGCGCTACTGGTAGGTACCGCTCAACTATCTCCGTCCCACTCCATACGTCCGCTCCAGCCTCGCTTAGATCCCCACCTGTGAACGCCTTCGGTACATATGTACTCACCTCGGTGCAAAACAGTCTTAAACTGCGAGCGTTTATCCTGAAAACGGAACCTATACCGCGCTATGGCATACGATAACAGAAGCAGTTTCAATGCTAAAATAATTTTACTTACTTTCCCCAAGTTTCTTTCGAAAAAATATGGCCCGTGATGTGATAAAGGATAACACAATCATAACTGCAAAGCCCATAAATTAAAAGAGCCATATATACAGCAGTGAAGGATTCGCATAACAGGACAGTCAGTCTCGGAGTGTCCTCATCCTTTTCCCGGGCTAAAAGAGCTCTTAAACTGGTCACCCCTGGCCATTTGGCAGGCAGAGTAATTATTTCTTGACTCTCATTGATGGACATGCGACGTTTACGTCCGACCAAATGTGTTGAAGAAGCATCCTGCACAAAACAGAATTTTAAAAGTCACCGATTATGTTCAGAATAAAAGAAAATCTTACTTGTGAATCCTGCAAACTCATTTTGAAAGTATCTGAATCACACAGCGATTGATAGATACAAGCAGACAAAGCAATTGCCAAGTCTCTAAGCACCAACAACTGACTTTGGCTTGTGTTTGGTTGTGGAAGTTCAACCATCTGTAAATTATTTAAATATTGCGGTAAACAATAATAATAAATTGTCATCGAAATAAATAATAATAGTAATGCTGAAACAATTTTATAACTGAAAATAAATTCATGAATAACTAAAGTTATATGGGAAAATCATTCAGATGGATCAGTTAAATCTGATTTACAAAGCAAAAGGAGGTGACTACAAGAGGAAGCTGTAACACTATTAGGATCATCCTGAAACGCAGTAATAAAGGCTCTATTTTTAAAATAAACTTACCGTTTGAAGCATATCATGTGTTAAACTTTGTAAGTATCGTATGGGATCAGCTATTACAGTTTTGCTGCTGGCAACACTTGCAGCTAGCAAAGGAAGGCTTGTTGGGAATGGAAGTGGACTTAAGAGCTGTTGGTGAGTCTTCTCTTGCTGCAATTCTTGAAGCAATAACATAAGCTCCATTCGAACAGATGCGAGACCACCTGTGGCTCCATGTAATGAGCAGTAACTCAAAAATGTTCGTAAAAGAGTTTCGTTAGCTGCGAGAAAATTTACATTTTAATACAATCAAGAAAGATATTCGTGGAGTTATTTTATAGATAAAAATGCAATATGAATCACTTTCAATAAAATGTACCTCTAAGCCAACGTTTTCTTTTCGCAGCTCGTTGAACTTTAGCTTCAAAATCCAATTTTTCTTGCAATAAAATCTCGTACAATGTAGGCCTAAGGCTTACTTCATTTCCTTCTGTTTCAGATGCATTTTCCAAATCATTTGAGTTACTTGCATCAGATGATGTATAGTTACACAACTCTCTCAGAGCTTCCACTTCTTTTTCTAACCAAATGTACAACTGATATCGAAGCTGACCACCTAAAAGTATTAGAATTAGCTAAATAAAATTTCATAAACAGAAATTGTACCATCAACTTCAAATCCAGTAGCGAGTGTAGATAACTCCTCCATTAAAATCTTTAAGCAAGCAACAAACTTCAACTGTTGTGCCATTATGTCAATTTGTTGTTTCGTAACTTCTGCAATTTCACTCTCTGTATCTGTTTCGTCCTCTTTTGCACCTCCTATAGTAATTTTTATGCCTTGGTCTGAATCATCTTCTTCGTCTTCTTCATCGCTCCACTTGAGGTCTAAATCGTCAGTCTTCGTCTTAAAATCTGTTGAAGGGGTACCCCACTCAAAAATATCGGCCTTTTCATCAAGTTTAGGTTTACTATCCCATGAGATGATGCCAGTCATAATTTGGTCTTCTGAAGCGGGTTCTTTCTTTTTAGGTGAAACTGGGACAAAAATAATAATAAATACACGATTCAAAACCATAAACCTGTAAGTATTACCAGGTATAGCCTGCTTATGAGGATCAGCGACAACCAGTGGTAATTTGGAAAGAACTTCTAAAGCTAAAGCTGGACAACCTGCTCTAAAGTGCCCATGAGCTGTTGTAAAGTAAAGCTGCCTCTCCAGTGGTGTAATCGATTCTTCCACGACAACCTGTTTGTTTTTATTGTTTGTTATATAACAGTGGAATCGAGCATTTGGTAGGTTTTGTGAAGGAGCATGGGAATTTAACAATTATAAATTTTATCGCAGTTGCAGATACAGGTAGAGAAAGCAGAATTTAGCCCCTTTGCTTAGGCAATAGGAATGAGAGAGGAGTTAGGCTGATAGAGTTTTGCGATAAACATAATTTCACCATTGCGTTAGGAGGCTCCATTACTTGGAAGATGCCAGGAAACATAGAAAGAAATCAATAACAAATGAGAAATAATAATAAAATAACTTCAAATTTAACCACAATATAAAAGTTACTCTTTGAGACACGCCTATTTTAGACCAAATTTAGTTTTTTATAAACCCAACATATACGTTGGGGGCTAGAAAAATTTTGTAAAACACAACTGTTTATTGAGATTTTTCAAAATACTTTCCATTACACTTCATCATAAATCGAAACCAATTCCCAAAGATTTGCTCCCATTTTTGTAAGAGTATCTCAGTACAAGCTTCGTCCCAGGCTGCAATTAACTTGACATCATTTGAAAATTGTCGTCCTTTCAATCGATCTTTCATATACAGAAATAATTCACAGGTGTTCCAGCAGTTGTAATCCGAAATTTTCCAAAAATTCTGTTGTGAGACATGCTCGATGCAATGGGAGAATTATCATAAGGAAATAGCTAAATGTTCATGTGGGAATTTAGGTAAGCAAGTTTCGTTATATCACTTCGCAGTAACTGTTTTCTGGGTATCTAACAAAACACGCTCAATTATGTCTCTTTTTGCAAAGAAATCAGCGACCATTCGTTTGCGCACCTACCTCGATTGCTTCATTGTTGTGTTTGATACATCTTCAAGCACTCACATTTTGTATTGTGATTTACTTGACATGTCGTAATACTGTACTCAGTAACTGTAGAATTAACCAATGCCGATTCTCCGGATTGAAATTTCTTCAGCATATTTTGGCACCAATTCTTTCGTTGTTGCATTTGAGCCTCAACGTCAATTGATGAAGTACCAACAGTGTACAAACATTTTTTAAACAGAGCCTGAAGAATTCCAGGAAGAGCAGATACTTCAATCTTCAAGATGTTTTTCATTTGTCGGTATGTTATATCGGTGGCACCACATTCCCTAAGGAATATCGCTGCTGCGAACAGAAACTTATCAAATTCATTTAATGGGGTGCATTACTCCCCATTCGAAACGTTTTCTAAAATCTTCAAAGTTTGCTGTGTGACCTTGCCTCTCTCACAATCCTTCTCCATTGTTCCCTGTTCGTTGCGGTTTCTCTCCAAATATTTACGTTCATTGTTCTCAGGTCCTCCCACACCTCATCTTCCCATTTTGCCCTTGGCCTTCCTCTAGGTCTTCCCTCGCTCACCTTCCACTCTGATATCCTTCGTATTATTGCTTCCTTTCCAAATCTTAATATGTGCCCAAACCACCTGATTCTTTGGGCTTTTATAAATTTTACTATGTCCTGCCCTTCGATTTTTTCCAACAGCTCAAAATTCATTCTAGTTCTATGCTCGGTTCTGGCTCATCTTCTTTGGACATAGTATCGCTTTCAGTATCTTACGCTCAAACAGCCTTAGTTAATTTTCTTCTTCATTCGTGAGGCAAAGGACTTTCCCGGCATAAGTGAGTATTAAACTCTTGTATATATTTACTTTCATTCTTTTACTAATTCTTTCATTTTTTATTACATTCTTATTAGCGAAGTAGGCATTATATCCTACTTGTATTTTTTCCTTTACCTCCTCCCTTCTAAAGTTATTATTATAAATTGGTACACCCAGATATTTAAAGCAGTCCACCACTTCTGCAAAAGTATAGTTGTCAATTTTGATGTTTTCTTTCTTATTGTGCTTCCTCTTTTCCAACCTCAAGTAGGGTAGAGGACAGAGCATCACCCTGTCTCACACCAGCATCTTTGACAAATTATTCCGACTGCCTTTCCACGGTCCACACACTGGCAAGTGAATTCTTCATCATTATTTTTACCAATCTGATCACTTTACTTGGTATGCCCATCTCTTTCATTACTGAAAACTTTTCCCTATTAATCCTGTCAAAAGCCTGTATAAAATTCAAAAACAACATGTAGATGTTCAAGTCATGTTCATTACATTTTTCCATAGTTTGTTTGATTATAATTAGGCAAAGCATCTGTTGTTGACCTCCCCATTCTAAAGCCGTATTGGTAGTCTGCTATAATATTATTTGTGCATTCCAGCAACCGTTTGTGCAATAGAGTTGTCAATACTTTGTATGCTGCGCTCAAGATGGTAATTCCTATGTAATTACTACACTCCTCCTTGTTCCCCTTTTTGATCAAAGGAATTATTACTTCCGTTTTCCACTCTTTGGGCATCTTTTCCATTTTCTATATCTTCTGTGTGAGCTTATAATAACTCTCTGAGAAATCCCACTCCTCCATTCTTGAGCATTTCCCCACATGTCCTGTCCTTTCCTGGTGCCTTCCCATTTTTCAATTTCGCCACCACCTCCATGAATTCTTCGTATGTTGGGTTCTAGGATACTGATTCCATCCT
Source organism: Xestobium rufovillosum (assembly GCA_963966045.1). Classification (NCBI taxonomy): domain Eukaryota; kingdom Metazoa; phylum Arthropoda; class Insecta; order Coleoptera; family Ptinidae; genus Xestobium; species Xestobium rufovillosum. The sequence goes on from OZ014494.1 coordinate 19,507,612, forward strand.
CTTAGTCTTCCCCTTCATCCCGTTTGCTATCATCAGTTTCAGTATGTACTGTCTTAAAATATTCTCTCCAAACTTTCAACACTCCCTCTTGCTCGGTTCCAGATTACCAATGCTGTTCCTAATGTCCCTTTTCCTTACTGTATTTTGCACCTTTTGATTTTTCAATTTCGCATAGAAGCTCTTTGTGTTTTTTCTCTTGCTTTCAGTCTCGATTTCTTCCATTAAGTTATTTAACCACTCGTTTTTTTTTCTTTTTGTATAGTTTGTTTGTCTTTTTTCTAATTGCTGTATATGTTTGCCCAAGTTCTTCTTAATTTGTTCTTAACCATTTCAATCTAATTTCTTTTCTCTGTTTGTTCATTTCTTCACACTCATCATTGAACCATTATTTTGTAGTATCTTTTGCTACGAGCCCCAAAATTTTTTCTGCGCGACAGTGAAACTGATTTTTAAGTTTTCCCATTCTGTGTCTGTGGTGCCATCCGCTCCTCTCTTCTGTAGTTCTTGCTCTACTATCTTATTAAATTTGTTTTTAATGGGTTCCATTTTCAGTTTACTAGATTCCCAGTTTTAGCTCTCTTCCTATTTCTATTATTTCTGGAGATTTTTGTTTCATTGTTGCCAAAACCAAGTAATGATCAGAATCAGCAGTTGTTCCTCTGAATTTCCTCACATCTTTGACTACTGTTGCATTTCTTCTGCTTACTAGTATATGGTCTATCTGGTTACCCTCATACCCTTTTCCTCCAGGCCATGTCCAGATTATTTTGTGTATTTTATTATGTTTAAACTTTGTGCTGCTCACTGAGGTGTCATGTTCAGTACTTTTACTAGTCTACATAGTCTGAGACCTTTATAGGTTTGTAGCTTCATGAATGGTGTATCTATCAGCTACGGACCTAACATAGTGTTCTTTCCCAATTTGCTCATTGAAGTCTCCAAGTATTACTGGTGTATCATGAAGTGGAACCATTTCTGCTATTTCCAGTAGTTCATCTTGAAACTGTTCTTTATCATCATCATTCGAATCTTCGGTGGGTGCGAATACATTAATGAATGACAAATTTATTGGTTTAGCTTCTAACCTCATATATGCTAGTCTCCCGTTAATTGCCCTAAACTGTAAAATGTTTTCTCTCATCTTGCTATTTGCATAGAAAGCCATCCCATTCCTACCTTGTCTGCTATCTCCGAAATGTCAGAATGTTATACGGGGATTTTCTTCCACTAGCTTTTTCATAGCATCAATGTTCTTTTGCGTAACAACTTCTGCAGGCCTTTCCAAATCCAGTTCAAAATTGTCACCTTAAGAATTTTTGTTCCCACGTTTCACAATTCTCAAAGAAGGACAATCGTCGTGGAATACCCCAAACATTTCTTCTTGGCATTGGACAGTTGTCAGTTCACGCTCATATGTGTACGAAATAAGCACAGATATTCACGCCTGAACACAATCAACATTTTGCATTTTTTATTAATTCAGTTATGGCATACAAACTAAAGATAAACAAATGAAATTGGGAGTACATCTACAAAAAAAGTTTTTGTTTATTCATATTATCGTACAACAAATATTTCCTAGCACCCCAAGCATTTGAATTCATTTCATTTATACAAATAGTAAATCCTACCTGTTTTCCTCCAGGTAACCAAACTTTTCGTTGTCCACTAGCAGCCTTGTGATGCCTGACCAGCAGAGGGTGTGTTCGCAAGTAGACATAGAAATTAAAAACATTGGGATCAGCTTCCTTACTATCTCTTGCATCATCTTCATGATCGGGATGCTGCGAACCAGCATTACCAATCAGTAAAGTACTTAGAGCTGCTTGGTGTTCCTTAAGCGTCCATAGTGCCATAGATCGTAAAAATGGATCAGGGTGAGCATTCACCATGTCCTGATTATTTCCTGATTATTGTAAAAAGTGAGACACAGAAATTTGAAAAGGAAAACAATAATTACCGTCAGTGTCACATCCCAAAATTTCAGTATACAACAATTTCTTTAACATATTATCGTCACCTTCATACAATCTAACAATGACAATTGCTAGTTGTAAGTCATGCAGCTTATGCATACATATCTGCAATAATAATTACAAGAATTACAAAAATACCTGCGTAGAAAATTCATCTTGATATTTTACCTCAACAGCATCTTTCAAATTCCCGGCTAGTAAAAAGAATGCAGCTGCATGTTCAAACCTTTGTTTCCCTAATAATGCATAAGCATTCTTTAGAGCTGCCTTGCGCCATCTCTCTTCTTTGAAATCATTTGAAAAGAAGTGTGTCATCTTATCATCACGTTTTGATCTATATAGTCCCCATAAAACACTCTTCTTGTGCATGGCTAAATAATAAAGTGCAGCATCTAGGGGTTCCTGTTTAGCTTGATAAGCAGCTTTGGCAAGGACCTGAACGCACTGTTTCAACAAAGCAAGGCCTCTAATCCACCAAGCAACACCTAGTTCTCGTAAGACAAGCCAAGTGGGTTCACCTTTTGCATAACTAGGAATTAAACTGAGCAGTTCTTCTTGACTTTCAGAATGGTACGCCCATGCCAAATTGTTCGTACCTACTCCATTTTTCTGGAATTGTGCCCTTTGTGCCAGTGGTAAACATCTATAAGGAAGAATAATACATCAGAAGAATAACGAAGAAAGTAAGTTAGTACCACAGCAAATTCTGGGGTGTAGCTTTAGGATGCTTGGAAGCAAGAAGTCAGAAAACCATCACTATATTAGTAGAATATTTCTGTGTGAAAAATGAAATAGAAACATACAGGAGAACATAAAAAGCCCACAAAACTGTTTTGATCTATAAAACTTACATTCCCGTACTGGAAAATTTCCATAAGGTGTGTGTAGTGGCAGCAAACAAATGAAATATCAAAAAGCAAGTAACTTTTAAACATAAGGTTTTAAGGCACAATTATTTTAAGAACAGAAAAATAACAACTACAAAAATGTAAACAGAAACATGTATTTTGTGAGCTCATTTTAATTAAATATTACGCACCTTAGTAAGTAGCCATAATGCTTCATGGCCAGGAGAAATCGCAAACCGCAGTCATCAAGAGAATCCGTAATCACTTCGTCAGATTGCCCAGGCAAATTTTCTTTAGCCATTGCAGAAGCAGCTGCATCGATGGCAAATCTCTCAGCCAAGTCCATGTTACAGGTGGCTACAGTGTCCGCCAGAGCCAGCAAATGCATCTGGTCCAAACTAGACAAACCGGGTAGGTGTGTATGTGTCAGAAGACGAGACAAAATTCGACCTATAAAAGATATTACAGTTGCAGTCTGTCGCTTGTAACAAAATGTCGGATTTAGTAGCAGAAACCTTAGGTCCTGGTTTTTTCAGGATTAGTAGAGTGCTTTTTATTTTGTCGGATAAATTTCTATTTTGAATGTAATTTTGTTGCCAAGCAATTTGAAGAATAAAACTATATCTATTTTCTGTAGTAATACAATAAGTGGTCTGGAATTGTCGGAAATTTTAAGAAAGCTGTTGCGTTGCTTGGTAGCCACGAGTGTAAATTTGGTAGTTAAAAGATCACGAGTGCGTAGCACGAAAAAATTACCAGGGTTAAATACATAAGAGATCATTTTTTTATCGATAAATACATGTTTAATTGTATGAAAGTTTTATTGTCATGGCAAATAATCGAGAATCAAGGTAGTGAAAAAATCGCGAGAGCTTGCTCGAGCGATTTTTTCTACTTCCCTTGATTCGAGATTTTTTGCCGAATGGCAATAAAATTTGAATACAATTTGAAATGTATTTATCTTATAAAAAAATGATCTCAAATGTATTTTAGGGAGGTTAATACACAACTACATTATACGGACAATTTAATTGGAAATAGAAGATTTAATGAAACAATAAACATTTTAAATTAACAGAACATATTAAAATATTTAAACATATTGTGTAGAGTTTGACTGATCTTTAGTTACATACATATTTTGAACATTGAAAGTGCAATGGTTATATGTTATATTATGACCAGATTTTTTTGCATATTATTATTATTAATGTTTTCAGTGGTAAAATTTTCTTGCCTTATGTTTATATCTCTTGTAGTTTGGATGCCAGAAGGTCCAGGTCTCAGGTTGTTTATTAAATTAGCATGATGTTCCTCGACTAACTGTAAATAAGGGCCTAATGACTTAGCATTTGCATGTCCAGTCATTTTGATGAGCTGTTCTTCCGGGACACCTGATTTAGCAAGATTTGATACAGCACTTGATCGATTTGAATGATTCGTGATTTTGTTTGTCAGAGTATCAAGCCCTATTCTTTCAGCAGATTGTTTGGTCCATTTTCCAATCTCATTTACTCCATAAGGCATATTTTTGTACCATTCAGAATTGCTTTTATTCCAGTAAGGATTTACAGTCAGAAATAGTCGATCTGACGTAATTCTATTAGTGCGTTTAGAAATAAGCTTTTTAAATAACCTTACCGAGCACATATCGAGATTATTGTAATTAGGCACTAACCACTTACTGTCTGATAATTTTTGAGCTCCACCCTGTCATGTTTTGGAAAAAATCGTGTTGTATTCAATTCTTCCGGTTACATTACCATTTAATTTTTTTTCCTCTTTAAAAAAATGCACTTTGCATTTTGCTGCCTCTCCCCCTCTCCAGGCTAGTTCAAATGCTATTATATGATACAGTTTTTTTGAAGTCCTTCTGGACAATCTTCGTTCCACAGATTCATTATTGTATATATTTCTTTCTCACTCAGAGCAGTCGAATTTTGCTTCCTCTTTCCGAGAATAGATTGAAGCTGCTTTCGTTTCGCATTTTTTGCATTCCTTGCTTGTTTGAATTCAATGTCTTTAAATGGATTAAATTTTCGGGCGTACTCTTTGTAGTATTTTTCTTGAAGGAGTTTTGCAGTAACATTCCATATGGTCTTTATAACGCATTCTTTATAATCTTCACCATCAGCTCTCTTCATATTAAAAGCCCAATCATTCATTATCAGTCCAAGCTCTTGATCTGAAGTAATTTCTAGAAGTTCATAATGCTACTCTTTTAAAAATATTTCGAACTGTTTCCATATTGACTTTTGATTTTTAACTGTACTCCTCGGAGTAACACTCTGTACAGTTTTTTTGAATATCTTCCAAAGATTCTTGGCCAAATCTTGCCATTTCAAAACGACGATGTTGCAACAAAACTCGAAAATAATATGACAGTGACAGTTGCCAAGGTAGAAATTTCAAAACTATCATTCACAGCATAGTTGATTAAAAGCAAGGCGCATATTTATCAGTTATTGGGAAAGCTAGGTAGGTTTTTATCGTTTACAATGACAGTTGATTGGTCGATTTTAAGAAATTGAAGAAATATCATTGGCTCTTAGAATAGGCATGTATTAACCGAAATAATACACGCTTCTAGACCCAAAGGAAATGTTCCTATTGGTCAATTTGACGATGAAAAAAATTATCTAAAAAATAAATCCTTTATACTTCCTTTAATAGTGACTTTTGGACATATGTGTAGGTATAAGGTACTTTCGACTTGAAGTTGCTTAAGGAATACACCTTTCGGCTATGCATGTTGAGTCACGGTACACCTGTAGTATTGGCAAATCAAGTTTGTTTGTCTAACAATAATTCAAACTAGAGAGGCAAGTGTTTACTTTCCTCACTTACTCTGCAATATGGAAATACTATCTACATACCTTGCTTTGGTGTAAAATGAGTTAATCCAACTTGTCTTTCTGATGGCCTACGTTCCAATCTAGTGGATTCTTGATCTTCCAGAAGAGTGTCCAATGATTCTTCCATTATAACATTGCTGTCAAACAACTCATTGTAGTCTTTGTTTTCTTCCTGTGTAACTAAAACACAGAATTAAATATAAAAGATGGTATAGCTGTGATAATGAACTAAAATTCAGCAACTTACGTGGTTGTTCTTTATCTGCTGCCAGTAATGTCCATAAAGGAAGAGGTGGTATGTTGTTTATTTCAGCATAATCTAATGCTATTTCACCTATACTTGCTCTGTGTTCGGGACTACCTGCTGGATAACTTATAGACAATGTTCGAGCCCTCGCCCATCCCTGCTTTTCGTCAGCATAATAATCCTGCCCTCCAATACACTTTACTAAATGAGATAAAATTGCTTTCACCCAACGTATTTTTCCCGAATTCAATAGGTCCATTAACTGTTTAGGATGGTACTGTGGCAAAACGGGACAAGCTATTCTTGAAGCCTCAAATAAACCATAGTCTGGCATGTAGTCCAAATTCTGTTCTTTATTTTTCTTGCGATCTAATATCTGAAGGTTAACAGAACTTATGCGACCTAAAGTAGGTACCGCAGCAAGTTTACGTTGATTTTCTACCGTTAATGTGCGGAAGTCTACATCTTTGACTTTGCTACTCTCTCCCTGTAAAAAAATAAGTAATTTTCAGTAAAAACATATTACAATGAATTATTTCACTCACGTCAGTACTGTCTCTTTGCTGTAAAGTTGGATTTTGCGGCTTCCATTGCGTGTATACGTGCATTTCCGAGTCCATTCCGACCACTAAGATACCATCACGTACCCAACTTATGTGCATAGGTAATGCAGGTAGACCATCTGCCGTGTGTAATTCTATTTTTCTTAAACTCATCCATTTAAAGTCATCCACAAACAAAGGCTGTGCTAGAGAACTAGCTTTTCTTAATATAGGCCTGTAATTACTGATAGATTCTTTCATTGCCTTCACATTTGCTTGAGCTAAATCGGTTGATAAAGGCGTATAAAGCATAATTTTGCTGCCACAAGCTACGGTAAGGATATGAGAACCATCTTCATTTGAAACCCAATCAAGCTGCACTATATGCTTCTGCGTTAGGGGACATATATTGCCCATCTCTGTTATTGACTTACGTAAAGATTGCAAAGTACTAAAGCTAGGTACAGCTAGTAAAGTAGGTTTTATATTAGGCTCAGTACAAAGATTTTGTCTCTCGTCGTTCGAAAATGTATGCAAAACTTCATTGATTCTCTGTTTCTTCTTTAAAGTTTTAGAGTCATATAAATAACTCAAATCTAAATGTCGGTCAAGTGAGATTTTTGGTAAGTGAATGTTTTTCAGGTGGATAACATCTTCAAGTATCCATTCAGTACCACCTGTAGATTCACATTCGTAAATTGCAACACAGAGATTTATATAACGGGAATCGTGATCATTCTTGTTCGGGCGAGTGAAGCTTTTACCATACTTATAAGCACATGCTAGCCTGCCAGAGTATGCTACACTCATATGGAGAACCTGACCTTCTATTTCAATAGCTGAATCTTTTACCATTTTCCATTCTGCCCATACCTAGGTAAATTGTAAAGCATTGTATAACAAAAACTTTAAGCTTACAGCAAGAAAATAGTTGAATAGATAGAAGTCCAGGCAAAGAGAACGACGATTTTCAAAACACCATGTTAGAGTGCATCACATGGTTCAATTTTATCGATAGAGAGCATCACATGGTTCAATTTTATCGATAGAGAGCTTTATTCCCGAAGTGATGACAGTTCTTTGTGTTGGCAGTAAGTGTGTGACCTTGATTAGCAAAAGTGAAATAGGATTTTAATAAGGTGAGCGCCTCAATTTATTAAACGGTTTTATTTAGCTCCTTGTTTGTTTGTGTGGGTCAAATCTAGTAATTGAAATTTTACTCCCTTCCTGTTGACTGATTGATCTGAAATTTGGTACACACCTTTAGTTGTGATGGCAATGCAATTTTGTATATTCAATATTATTGGAAATCCAAGATGGCCGGCGCCACATGCCGGATTAGATATTTTTTCCCAACTCCCTCAATATGGGTATCAAATGAAAGGGCTTAACTATTAGAATACAGTACACCATGAAAAATTCAAAATCCAAGATGACCACCACCACAAAATGGCGGATTACTTTTTTTCCAATCCCCTCAATATGGGTATCAATACAAATGAAAGGGCTTAACAAGTAGAACACAGTACACCTTAGAAAAACAATAACAATACAAAAACAAACAAAAAAAAAACTAAAAACTTGAAAATAAAATAAGTAAAAAAAAATTTTAAGTTAAACGGTTTTATTGTGAAGAAACATAATAATGATGCAGATAATGTACTAAAAGCTAAAAAATAATTAGGTAGGTACCAGATACCAGTCATCATACCACTCTCCTCATCAATCTAGAGCACTGATCAGACTAAAATAAAATCGTGGGGCGTAGCGTAACCTGACTAAATATGTAAATGATCGTTCTGTGATGTTGTCTATTGAGAAGATGCATCCAAAGCATACCTATAATGGAATTCGACTCGCCCCACGATTTTATTTTAGTCTGATCAGTGCTCTAGATTGATGAGGAGAGTGGTATGATGACTGGTACCTACCTAATTATTTTTTAGCTTTTAGTACATTATCTGCATCATTATTATGTTTCTTTACAATAAAACCGTTTAACTTAATTTTTTTTTACTTATTTTATTTTTACTTTTTATTCACTAACTCTAAGTTACATTATTTCATACCATTATTTAACTTTCTCAATTGTAGGCAGGTGATAAGTTTTTGATATTTTGTAACAGGCTGATTGTGAAGATTTATCTAATTTAAAAAATCTATCGGACAAAGCGGATGGGGCAAAGCCAGGGTAACCGCTTTGACTGGGTCGATCACTATGATGCTAAGTTTATTTTTTCTTGCAGATGGGTGCCAATATGTTCGGAAAAGTGATTCTTAACGATAAGTTCACCAAAATTGAAAATTCATAAATTGGAAAATCAACAAACCACCAAATACCTACATTTTAGAGCTGGAGTAGGAGCATGATTTGGAACACTCTCGAAATTACTTATTTGATGATAGGCGAAACTCAAAAGTGTTACACGCAACACCTTTTCAATCACCTTTTCAATTTAGGCACCCTCTTATCATAATATTGAGTCTGACTTGCTAATATTCAAATTATTGCCTTTCTCTTACGTTTGACATGTCAGGGTGCAGATAGCTCAATTGGTTAGAGCAGTCACCCGGAAAGCAAAACATCTGGGTTCGAATCCCAGTCGGCGCCTATTTAACATTTTTCATGGGGGAGGCCTCCAGTGCAGTAGTTGTGGTTGACTGCTATGCCCGATTATTACTCATTACTTTATATTCATCTCTGCAGTCAATTAAAAATTTAATATTTGTAAAAAGGGTAAGGACTATTCTTGATCAGTATTTTCAGAAGATTATACCTACAGAGCCTTCTATCTGAAAAATGGATATAATACAGTCAATGTTTAAGATGGGTCATGAGCAGTGATGTGAGCTGGTAAATTACCAGTAAATAACTGCGGTTCTTTACCGTAATTTACCGTAAAATACCAAAAATGAGTTACCGTAATTTTCGTGAAAAATTACCATAAATTACGCAGTAAATTACGAAGTACCTAAATTACCATCTTTTATAGTAATTTTGTTTATAATAATTTTTACAAATAAAATTTATATTTTGATGACATCATCTTTCATCTAACATCTAATGCTAAATTACTATGTTATTGGTAAATTACGGTAATTACTGGTAAATTACGGAAATTTACTGGTAAATTACGGTAATTTACTGGTAAACTATGGTAATTTACGCAATATTTATTACGGTAAATTACCACGGTAATTCACAAAACAAATTTTATACCATGGTAATTAATATCGGTAATTAAAAATCGTAAATTACCACCGTAAATAACCAAAAATATAAATTACGGTAATTTAACATCACTGGTCATGAGAGTTGCACATCCATTCAGGTTTTGGAATCTACTTTTGTAATGGTTGTAAAAATTAAGTACTGATTTTTAGAATTACATATTCACTTTGTCAGAAGAGGTAGGGTAGAGTGATTATAAGGCATTGTCTGAATTCTTGTCTAACAGTAAATCTTAAAGTTTTTGTTTACACATTTTGTATTTTGGTAAAGATATACGATTGGAATAATATAAAAAGCCAAAATACTAAGTGGTTCGACTCTAATCTGCAATTTTCTGTTAATCTATTCTCTTTACACTGGCTTTCCCTCCTACAAAAACTTAATAATGGAGTGAAAAAATGATCTCTTCACATACCCGTCCATTATTAACGATCTCCCCATCTTCTTCTAAAAATAAGTCGCTTGATTCCTTAACAAGTGTGGGGTTATCTGAGACAGTCCAGAATCGAATTGTTCCATCACTACATGCTGTTGCGAAACAGTAAGGAGCAAGACAAGCAGGATAAATTGACGCGGAACTTAAGTGCCCTGCTGCTGGGGCAGCATGAACAATCTCCACAGCATCAGGAAGAGGGAGAACTTGCTTGATCTCCCTCGTAGTTGTTATTGATATAGGAGGTGCAACTTTTGTTGGTTTCAGTGGTAAAGATTCCATACTATTTTTGCGAGACATATCATTTTCATCTTGCACAAGATTACAATCAGGCACATACATCTGACTACTGGTAAGAGCTACATCAGCATCACTAGATGCTATTGTCAATTTCCACATGTGGATGATGGTATTTTGATCAGTACAATCCAGAAGTACAATAAAGAAGGGTTCTTCGAAAACTGTATGTTGCTGTAAGTCCACCATCGCATCATTAGCCGCCAATGTCTCTGGAGAATTTCTTTGCCCAGTGATCAGTTGCTCTTGATACACATGCAAGAAAGTTGTATTCTGCCACTGTATAGCTTCTGATATCGTTTCTAGTTGTATTATACAACCTGGTCGCGAAGTACTCTGCTGAGACACAATGTTAATCTTTTCTAACAAACTCTCTTCATTCAATGATGATAAATCTGAACAACTAGCTGTTGAATCTTGCATACGACTTTCCTTAAAGGAAATATCAGCTAGCAGAGTTCTTGCATCTATAACAGCTTGATAAACCCTTAGGCATTGACCATCTGACGCAACAAAACAAGCACTGGGAGAATTTGATAGATTTCCCAATGTACTAGAAGGCAGAAGTGTAGGAATCCAAGCTACATTACTGAAAGCTGATGGTTCGGGTGAACTTATGCGTGCCAATTCACAAATACCACCAGATTTAGATAAAGGACCTACAGCATCCACCTTCCAGAGAATCAGTTCACTACAAAAACCCTGCAAAGAGATTTTAAAAATAATTTTTGATCCTGTTTTAAATAAATTGTACACTTACTGAGCCACTCAATTCCCGATTTTGATCAACAACATTATGATGGCTTGTAGTTAATAGTAATGGTAATACAGGATGACATGTTATATCATTAACTCTAAATCTATGTCCGGAAGCTCGGCTCTTGTGACCGATACTCAGGACTTGACTAAATTTACTTTTATCAGCAAACGTAAGCTGCCAGAGATTTAAAGTTCCATTATCGTGCTTGGTTACTAATGAAACAAGAGGAGCAGTTTCTTGTTGCTCCTCTTGCTTTGGTTTAATCTGAAATAGAATGCAATAAGCATGCACCATTAAGATTATTTCTCCTTTTTACTTACATCAGCATTCGGATTGCTTTCATCCTCTTCTTTAACACTAGCCAAATTGGACAAATCTCTGACAACATCCTTGACAATATGATTCAAATTATTAATTGTACTATATAGGCTAACAGTAGTAGACATGCTTAACGAATCACCTAATGGAAAGGCAGAAGGTATTCGTGTTGAAAAGGAGACTTGCGCTTGCCTGAAAGACCCCGGATGGTACTCATCCAACCATTCCACAACCCTGCATTCAAACAGATCAACAGTAATTAAACTATAACATTATTTTTAAAATGTACCAGATCAAAAAACTGCCGTCTACAGGATGAATGCTGAATAAAAGGTCAGGACTGTGGTGCCAATCTCGCAAAAGTGTTTCAATACGAGCATCAAGCCCATCATTACTGCTGGTTTCCATAAGTGGTTCATCCGTTGAATTTTCTTCCGTTTCCGGATTTTCTACTATGCGTCTAAAGAAATAGCAATAACATTACTGTATGTTATTTTCAAAATTTGTGGCTTTACATAGTCATGCAAAACAAAATAAATGTTGCCAGTTCTTTATTTAAAGCGGTACATATTTTAGGTCCATATTTCCAAATACATACTGGAGTTGGACATATTAACAATGAAGTTAAAAAATCCCATCTGGGTACTTGTTCTCAGACTTAATTTTTGCAACATAAAGTGGTCTGAAACAATATTGTTTCCATTTCTTGATGTGTGGTAAATCACTACATTGTTTAATACGAAAAACTTAGTTTATACACTGACAGGCCAAAGTTCGCAACATATGGAAACATTGTTTACGGCTGGGATAGAGAATATTTTTTCAGGCATTTGTTTGTGCATGAACAATGATAACCTAAAAATCGAATCTGAGAATTGTTTGTCAGGTGACTACTGATTTGGCCGAAATTTAAAAAATAATATGAAATAATAGAAAATGCTATTGTTGGGAACAGCATTTTATTATTTTTGTTAATCTCTAAGCCATGGCACTGATAAAATTATTGCCTCAGAAAGCATGATTATAAGCAAAAGCTTATTCAGTCTCATTTGTTTATTATGTAAACAATTTACCTATTTTCAAGTAATTCAACACCATTTCTTAAATTAAGCTATTTGTTTGAAAATGTATAAAAAAGCCACACTTTCAAGATGTCTGCAGGCTACATATTACTATTAGCCCAATTAAATTAATTGTATACAGAGTGTCCAAATGTAAAAAACACTTTACGACTTCAATATACATTTTAAAGGAAAGAGTTATAATATGAGAAAAACTTCATTTTTAATTCTTCATTATTTAAAATTACTTTGACTAATACAGACTCATTTTTTTCTGCACAATATCTACCTTATATTTTAGATAAAACACTAAACCGCATTTTTTTGACTTATCAACATTTTTTTGAAAAATGACGGGAATTTTGAAAATTAAATATCATCCATCCATCCATCCATCCATCCATCCATCCAGAAAAAAATTACCTTTGCTTTCTAAAACGCTCAGTAAAGTCGTAAAATTGTTTTTTTGGATAAATGGGACACTTGTAGAGTAACAGTTTATTTTGTAATGTTTAGAACTGACTTGCTGTATGGCGAATGATTAATGAAAAAAGAAAGCCAACAAAACCACAAAAAAGGACCTAAACAATCTTTCAACTCCACACTATTCTCACCCACAAACTGGGATGCACTTATTTTCAGTAGTCAGCAACGATTTTATGATCTCTTTTTTCTGTTTGTTCTCTTTTCTATGCAAGTACAGAATAAACAATATATTTAAGAGACAGATTACTCTACTTGTACCCCTAAGATTCAAGATTTCAGAAAGACTTACCTAGTGAGCTCTTCAAGTAACAATTCAGCTTGAAGGCTGAAGTGCATTTCTTTATTGTCAAGCCAGTGGAGAACAAACGCTGGTCTTGGGTTGCAGTAAGAGATTCGAGGAACTAACGGAATGTCAGTTTCTGCATTCACTGACGCAGCAAGATGAAAATGCAGACCAGGTGTAACGCCTAAAAGGAAAATGTCAAACTCAAAAAAAAAGTTAATTATCTGTAATACAAACAGTTAAGAATTCAGATACAGAATATATGCAGACTAACAAGAAAATTCAAGTGTCAAAAGAAAGCAAAGAACATAAAAGGACTACAAAAGAAACAGAATTTATTGTAATATTGTAAATTTTGAAACATGCAAGTCAAAGATATGCAACAGTCGACTCTCTCTAAATCGACATCCTTTGTAGAAAATATAAGTTGTAGATTATGCATTAACTTCCGAATAGAAATTTCTCCAAAAAACTGTCAACGATTTTTCTTATTGCTTTATATGAGGTCGATCAGAAACTAAGAGCAAGTTGAAGAGAAAAAACTGTAAAGGACTTTTTTGTATTCGTTGTAGAATGAGGTACATTCACCATAGACATTTTTCATTCTGAGACTAGCTTGGGTCAGGCTTTCACACTCTTTTGTATCCTATATCCTGACTAGTCAAAAATCTCTTAAGGTAGAGAAACAAATAAAAATCACTATGTCAAGACTGCATGGAGGATGCTCATATATGTTCTACCTGGACTATTCGAGTAAAGCATGCGAACTGGTCATGGTGCACAAGGTGTTCACTATAAATGGAAACGGTCGATTATTTCACATACAGCAACATATGTATTTGATTTACTAGTTTGATTCTGATTAGAAATGTGCATAATATTAGTTTATATATTTGCTTAGATGAACTACTCCTCGAGCGAATGCCACACCAGGCATTGAACTATAGAACAAATCCAGATTTCTTGCACTGCGGAATATCACAGAATTTATTTGGTATAACCTATAAAACGAATCTTGTTCTTTGAAGTAATATAAGAAGAGACAGCCCTGAGACATGCTATGAATGTTTCAATACCAGCTAGTGCTGGTGGGCTATTTGCTAGAGGAGTAGTTGTTCGAACAATCCAGTACCACTCATTGCTTCTAACAATTAATAAAGTAATTGGTGCTTCCTCATATCTGATCGACGCAGGTCAGTATAAGCAAGTTAGTTGCGTATAGGATGAGTCCCGCAAGAATGAAACCAATAGCCTGCAGTTTTCTGTAATAATTTTGAGCACAACATATATTTTTTTATAATTTGCTCTCAAGATCATACAGATAGACAAATTGCAAACCCTTTGAATACGAATTATCCTCTCTACGGCAATGACAAATCACTGCTTATTTAATAATTAGACTAAGTTCAAAAAATTCACAATATCTACAATAATACATCTATCCTATGCTTAGTTGCATATTACACAGTGTAAATAATGTCTAGAATACCGACGGTAAATAGAAAACTAACAATTGTTGGGCAAAGTTCAAAAACTTTGACTTTTTTTGACCAGGCTTTCTCGTGCATTATTTCAAAAATTTGTCGAAATGTTCTTGCGTAATATCATCGACATCTTTTTTAAACAGAAACAACACATTTTTCTGGGCGAATTTTGATCAATTATGCCTTTCTGAATCTGATTACAGCAGCATTATGGGTTCAAACTTTAGTTGCTCTGAAAAATTGCTCCAGCAAAAATTTTAATTAATGCAAGTTTCGTGGAAAAAATAGTCACACATGCCCGTCCATTTTCTTTCGACATTTTTGATGCCCCAGACATTATTTTACACTTACACAAAAGTTAAAAGCAGAAGAAATTAAAATGTTATATTCAGGAAAATCGCAAAAATTGAGGATATGTTTTGACAATACATGCATCGTACAGGTCGAGTAAAAAGTGTTTACGGAATTAAGAATGTATACTAAGGGCAGCATAATGGTGTTGTTCACTCTTTCCAGTTTATTGGGTTTTACTAAAGAACATGGTAAAGCAATATTTTTTGAATCAACATAATAAAAAAATTAATTTTTGAAATTTGAAAAATAAAACCCCTTCATTGCAGATCCAATCTTGAATGTAGCACAATGCCACAATTTGGTAGAATTTTATCACTGACTGATACCATCTCATTGTTTTCGTAAACATGTTTTACATTTTTAATCAGCGAATAAATGAACTTTACTCATTTGTCGATTCACTTGTACAGATTTATATCAAATTCACAACTTCTTTTGTATTCCCTTTCATCTAAAATAGCACAAGGAAACATTTCTTTTCATACCTGTTAGACCTTTTTTCCCTACCTGTTATTTCAAAGTCTAAAAATTACAGTAGGTACCTTCTATATCAGTTCTTAAAATAAATTTGCAAGAATAATGGTAGGTACTTCTTGCATAGGTATCTGTTATTTTTAATTGTGCCTTTATTGGGTTGTCATCATCATGAAGTTCTCAGTCCGAAGACTGGTTGGACGTGTACCTCCATCCTTTCCTATCCTGAGCTAACCTACGCATTTTCCCATTAGTAGAATATCCTACATCCCCAACTATTTGAGAGCAGTAATCTAATCTGGGCCAACCCCTACTAGTTAGCGAACCGCAATGGTAAATTATTGTTTATTTTCTACTATGCCAGACATTATGAACTTAATGTATGCAACACAAAATATGGCTATAATAAAGTTGCATCTGAGTCGCAGTGCAGATGGCGTTCTTTCAAAGTTAACGGTTAAATTAAAAGTTGCTACTGACATATTTTCTGCTAACAGATTCTTATTTTACTGACTCTTGGCGTCATGAGGAATACCAAAATAACACTGCCATATGCATTACAAGTCGCGAGTGGGTGCCAGAGAACCTCAAACTTATCTTAAAGGGCAGCGTCACGTGTAAGCCTGGGCAAAAAATCGATTAATCGATTCACCGATTTATAAAAAAGATTTAATCAAAGTATCGAATCGAATCGATATATCAAATCGAAACGACAAATTAAATCGAATGGCACAACAATTTTTAAATATTTCTGCTTATCGAATCGAATCGACATATTAAATCGAATGGCACAACAATTTTTAAATATTTCTGCTTATCAACATCTGTTACTGTCCTAGAACTTTAAAAATCAGGTAAAATGTGTGTATGTATATTTCGAGTCTAATCAAAAATTTTACATTACAAAATGCAGAAATCTGCTGCACCGAAATGAGAATCCCCGATGTTAAGTACTAGAGGGCTTACGTCAGAATATAGAAGGCACTGTCGTATAAATTGTCAAGACATATCAAATCAAATCAAATCATTTATTTAGCCCGTCATAGACAGAAAACACAATACAGAATACATAGATAGAACACATAACATATCAAACAAAATAAATCACAAAACAAAAGAAAAGAAAAAAATATATAAAATATATCAAAACCTCGCATGAGGAAACCGGGGAACAACACTCTCAACCCCCGAGAAAATCATCTACACTATAGTACAACTTATCAAGCAATAATCTTTTTAAAGGAGCCTTGAACATTAAAAAAGTTGAAATGGATGAAATTGATGCAGGTAGCTTCAAAAAAGGGTAAATCCCCCATTCCCATTTGCAATTAGGCCTGGGCAAAAAATCGATATTTCGATTCGAATCGATGTTCTTTTCGAATCGATTCAAGAAAAAAATTGAATCGAAATATCGAATCAAATTGATACATCGATTCGATTTGACTCCATGTGACCGATTCAATTCGAATGAAATCACACGATTCGATTAATCGATTCGAATCAATAATTTTTGTGAATCGAATATCGATTCAGTATTTCCCGAATCGCAGAAGAATGCCAAAATATCACTGACAGACACATTTGATGGTCGCGAGTGGATGCCAGATGATACCAAACTTTTCGAAGAGAGCCATCTGCAGTGTGACTCAAACGCAACTTTCTTGTAGTCATATTCTTATTCTTCGTGTTTCATACATTAAGATTAATATCGTCTGGCATGGTAGAAAATACAGCAATAATTTACCATTGCGGCTCCCTAACCATACTTCTTTTTATTCCCATCTCCGACTCTAGTATGTCGCGAACTATTCCTTCGTGTCTCAGAAGGTGTCCTACCATCCTATCTCTCCTATTCTTTATTGTCTTCTATACCTTTCGCTTTTGTCCAACTCTTTCTAATAACTGCTTATTGCTAACCTTATCTATCTATGTTTCACACCCTTACAGTGCCGTACTCGATACATACTTCTTTAAGTCTCTTCTGAGTCTACATTAACCGTTCCCGAGCATAACAATTGTTTCTTTTTGTTAAATGCAACTTGGCCCTGCGCTATTCTTTGTTTTATATCTCTAGTACTCCTAACATCTCGAGTTATTTGACTTCCTAAATAGAAGAAATCTGCGACTTCCTCTATCTTCTCATTTCCCATTTATATTTTCTATTTTCACGCCCTCTACATACCAAAATTTTGGTTTTCTATTTATTGGATGCTAACACTGCTATATCATTTGCGAATCTGAGCATGTTAATAGTTTGGCCCTGTTCATTAATCCCTGAGGCTGTTCTATCCTTAACAATATGTTGACAACTAGAGGCGACAATGCACATTATTGGGTTGTACAAGTTCTTTATTTCAAATGAGACAACCTGTACCTAATATCTTCTGTGAAAACTGAACTTACGATTTCAGATTTTCAAAATAGTCTCTGCCTCTACCAAATCAAACATGCAGTCAAGGGGTCATATGAAATCACTTTATTGGATAAAGTTTGTTCGATTTTGTTACTTTGTAACCTATGTGGCTGTTTATGTATATAGATATGTAAATATGTATTTTGTGTCCAAATTTTAAGGTTCTGTATTTAAAGAAACATAAGAGAAAAAAATCATTACCAATTCTATATAATCTAGCACATATACATGCGTAAGTTAGATAGAATAACCCTTGTAATTCGTCGAATTTATTAGCATTAGAGAAGTTATGTCTCTGATCCAGAATACTGGAGTTGTTTTTAAAAAGTAACAAATAGGTGAGCCACAATAGAACTATGTACATGTTACAAAATACAAATGCGTGCCAAAAGAATTAAAGTGCGTGCGTGCAAACAAACTACTCTGAAATATGTAAAACTCAGCTGACCTCGTTTTCAATTACAAAAATGCGGGAACAATATAAAGTACTCTGAAATAACAAATTGATTAATTCCCTAAAAACTATGTTACCTGTACCATGATATCCATATGAGTGGAAGTCATGTACGCTGTATGTTGATGGTAGAGTAGGAATTGGCGGTGATGGTCCACCTAAGCCTTGAGCATGATGCTTAGCATGCCGACGAATATGGAAACAAGTTCTAGGAAAAAACACATTTAAAAAAAGGTGTTTATATAGTTATCAAATATTACTTCATATGTTTAAGACGTTGCATAAACCGATGCTTGTGACGGTGCGTCCTAAATTTAGGATGATGTGCATTGGGATCCAGCTGCGATAAATTTATGAGGCCATCCTCAGGAAGAACAGTCTCTACCCATAATCGGCAAATGTTATCTTTACACGACGTCACCAACATATTAGACACAGAGCCCCTAGATTTAACATTACTCAGGTGACACGCACAATACAAAAGTTATAATACATACTTGGGCATATATTTACTGGTGGTTCTCCACGACAAATGAGTCACAGCCCGTGGATGAGCAATGTAGACAAAGCCATATTCTAAATCTACTGGTGCATCAGAGCTTCTAGATGTAAACAAAACTGGAATAACAACACGATATTATCAAACAAAAAATAATTAATAAACGGAAACATACAGTGTTTATTTTCATACCAAATTTTGACTAAACGATCGTTTTCTCCTGATGTTGCAAACAATGTTCCATCAGGGCTGAACGCTAGGTGTTGAACAGGTGTTGCAGTATTTGCTTTCCAAACACACTGCCATGATGCCTGCTCTTGTTCTAAAGTGAAGCAATTTACAATTAACTAAGGTGTTAGAAACTGCGGTCACTTGTCTACACTTTAACAATTGTCTCGAAAGTGTTTATTTGTCTGTTCAGAACAGTCCAGAATTCTGTTAATTTGTAGTTTAGAAAATTTAGACTAGTTACTAACTTCAATTGCTAAGAAGGCAATGTAAAAAAATAATATGTGCAATGGGAGTTTAAAAACAAGTGGGGTTATTTATGAAGTGATTTTTTCTGAGAAATTAGAAATAAAAAATCCTCTTTGTAACTCCATCTGGGGACATACTGTATAGCAGGCAGATTATATATTGAGAATAAAGGCTCATTATACTTGGGCCGCCCAACAGACGGAGTGATCACCCTGCAAGAACGTGCTCTAGGCGGGACCACTATCAATTTAGGACAACCGAACCGCAGTGATGTGCTTTCTTCAGACCCAATGAAGTCGCATCACTCCAATTTGGTCGTCATAAATTACTAATGGCCCCGCTAGAGCACTTTCTTGCAGGGTGATCACTCCGTCTGTTCGGCGGCCCAAGTATAGTTGTTTCATATGAGAACGGACAATGATGTAGCGTGCACACAAACAAGTTTTCCTGGATGTACCACAGTTGCTAGGCAACAAGGACGCAACTGTCCATTTTTCTCTCGCTTCAGTCAGACGGTCACGGCGTTGTATTTTACATAGACTCTGACTTAGATAGCATGCCACTGGTGCTGCAGCTGATACCATTACTTTTAAGCAGTTTTGATCACAAAATTGTCCATTCTCCTATTCCACATTCTTTAAATAAGCATTTGCAAAAGTCCTTCGCAATTGCTTGAGAAAACTTCTTGGGCCTGTGGGTTGTCGCCCCATAGAAACAGCCCATAAGATATTTTACTGTGAAACATTACTCTCTCATGTAGGTACTTAAGTGCAAAAACATGGCCATTCTTTGGAGCAGATAAATTACAGAAGATAACTTATTAGCTACTTCTTGAATGTGTGCTGAAATTTTACTTGTACATCCGAATTAATATGCTTCATTTGAACGGTCAACACTTTAGTTTTTGCTGCATTCATGGTCAAATCAATATTTGCTTTCTTCCAATGCTTAACGTGTTTTTTTACCAAATGGTCAATGGCTGTTCAGAAATGATGAATCATAAGCACACTGATATGTGTTTGTGCTATTTATGTTTACACTCAGATTGTTCACATAAATAATAAACAGAATTAATTGGCCCTATAATTGAACCTTGTGGTACTCCCTTCGATACATCATTCAAAGCTGACCTTTGACCCTCAAATTCCACCAATTATTGCTGCCCGTCAGTCAGGTAAGATTGAAATATTTTTACTTGTCGACATCTTATTCCATAAAATTTAAGCTTTTCTACCAGAAGAACGTGATTTACATTATAAAAAACTTTTAATAAATCGCAGCAAGCAAGCTGCGATTTTTCTCTTCTATCAAATGCAGGAGCGATGTTTTCTAATATTTCTACAATTACAGCCATAGCAGATTTTATACCGCTGTACCCTCGTTGTACATCAAGAAATAGATAATTATTTTTCGAATATTTAACTAGCCTTGACTTTAAAAACTGTTTCTAGTACTTTGGGTAATATAGTTCTAAAATTGATAAATTTGATTAGCTGGTTCTTCCCCATTCAAGTAATACTGCATGTTTTAAGGTAATTCAGTAAGGTTGCTTTACTTGTAATATACAAAATTTGTTCATTTATATGCTGGCCCTAAAAATTATGTAATGATATTTCAGAACTAAAACTGAACTATCCCAAGCAGACAAGTGAACATAGCTCATAATTTTTGAACATCAAATACTGAAAAAATGAAAAATTGCAAAATGGTAAAACTTATGAAAACCTATTCTGCTATGTTATTAGGAACTTTAAAAGGTTTAACTGATGTAAGTAACCGTGGAAATATAAGTTACCTTGTGGTTTATCACCCTCTTCTTGACTTTCATTTCCTTCTTCATTGCGTTCACCACCTAAAGTAAAGATAACAGGTGATGACTTCTCTTGAGTAGGTTGAGATTGGAGGTGCCATAATTGCACCAAAGAGCCTGCAGTAAGCAAACGGGTCCCTTCTAAATTCCAGCTTAATGCTCTTATAGGTGAATCAGTTTTAAGAGATCCTGTTTGTACCCATCGGTAGTCAAGTCCCTGCAAAAGTGCATATATATTACGCAAAAGTTACAAACGTGTCTATGTATTTTATGGTGAATTACAAAAATTTAGAATTGATGAAAATAAAAATTCTAATGTTGGGGGCTGCCTTATGTGAATATACATTTGTGCTTGTATTGAAATATATAAAAATATCGAACTATAAGTACCTACATAATTAAAAATAAGATGAATATGGAATGGAAAAGACTATATCTGGTAATGGGAGGTATACAGAATGGTGGAATTGAAGAGATTTACATATTTGGGAACAGCAATTACAAGGTAGAGACTACAAGAAGGGGGATATTTAAGCAAGACTGTTAGCTGCAACTTATAAGCAAGAAAGAGAATGATACATGGGGAAAAAGAACAAACCAAGAACTCTGTAATATGCATAATGTCCTAAGACTTGTGAGAATAGTAAAAGCATAATTATGCATAACACATAAGATGGGGGCAGATTATGAGGACACCACCAAATAAACTAAAAACGAAATTTTTAAAACTTAAAAGTAATATAAGAGAAAGAAGAATGTCGAGAAGACCTAAGGGGAGGGAATGACTGAAGAAGAACATACAGTAAATGCACATTACACAGCTGAGAAGAGAGAGAAAAAAAAAAGATAAGAGTGGAAAAAAATAGTGAATTATTAAAATGCAAAATTATTGATACATAGGGTGAAGCAGTGTAAACACGGGACAAATTTTATATCATTCAATTTTTTAAGATAGTAAAAATGATTGTATTAACTTGATAATTTTTTCGTCAATTTCCCTTGGGGTGGTAAGTAAGATTAGACACTCGACTTTTTTCTTGCTGGCTTCCAACATTGGTCAGTCAACGCTTCCAAGATGTAATAAAAAATAAAATCTCTTTAATTTTTAACTTACAATTTGGGATAAATGAAACAGTAGTCGGCAAAAAAGAAAATATTTAAAAAATTTCATAAGATTGTATGGTTAAGCTGGCAAGGAGAAATATGAAACAAAGTGGGCAAAAAAGAGTATCAAATAAGCCTAATTTCAACATCTATTACTCAAAATTCATTAAGTTGTGCACCAAAACTGACACTTAAACAAACACAAATGTGTGTCCGTAGATTAACCGAACAAAATAGATTTTTCTCTAAGATATTCTCCAAGCTTGTAAGACAAAATTTCAGGTGAATCTAGATTACATACATTACATTAGTCATACAAATTTGGCAAAATTTATCGAAAATATAATTTATTAGCCACGCGTGAAGCAATAACTTGCAGTTGTGGAGTTGGCACAGCATATTTTTACATAATTCTGGAATATGCAATTACTTGTCTTTGTACTAAGGATTATAAGTGGCGTTTTTACTGCAAGTGTGGGAAATCGAGATGATTTTTAAAAGTACATACTGGCCCTTTGCGCCAGAATTAATGTAAAATTATAGTTTCATGCGGCAAATAACTTTATTTTTCCAATTTTTGTGAGTTAGGGCTTCCGCTTTTAAAACTGTAGTTGAGTTGTCTCATTTTTCGTATTAGAGCGAAAACTGCAATTTAGTAATATTCTCATAAAGTAGTTTTAAATTAAATGCTTTCACCCAAATTTTTTGCAAATTTATTTTGCCCCAAGTGAGATCGATGAATGGTAATGAACAACATAAATGTTGCTTACGTGTGAAGAATTGTTGTGGATCAAAGGTGTAGGTTCATAAATACAAACGGTTTTATCATATGCTGCTGCAATTTTACCAGTATCACTGGAACAATCAATGGAACTAATACGAATGTAATCATGTACAGCTCCTGGTATTATCTGAACACGCTCGAACGTTGAAGCTAATATTACTATGTTACATCCTGCAGCATATGCCTAAAATTTCATAATTATCTGGGGTAATACAGTTTTACAAGGAACAGCATACTGTAAAAGGGACTCCTTCCACACTGCCCACAGCGAAACATTTGTCACCCGCATTACAAGCACCACTTACAATTTGATGCAGATTCATTATGTTATATGTTTATTTAGCAATTCTTTCGTAATATACACATTTTTCAAACAATACAATACAACGAGGACAAATCAATTATTACTAGAGCAACTGCAAATTATCAGTACTTATTTGACACATGCCCCAACCCCAAACCATCAAGTACATTGACAAGTGACAACGACAACTGACGTTGGGAAACAGCTGATCGATAACTTAATGCCAACCAACATCTATTAATAGATCTTGAATGCCAACTACCAGAAATGAAACTACTAAGGCCCTTGCCTAAAGGAAGTGACTACTGCTCCGTCCGCCCGTCGCGTCAGTTAAACTCCAGATCAGGGGCTGCATTGGTATAGGGGACATAAGTGCCTTCGTCATACGTCAGATTTTCATTCCAAACAAAACAAAAGCACGTGCCATTTGACGTTTATCGATATTATTTACAACGTCTTAAACTAGTTTTTGCAATATAATTATAGACGTTTTGCAGTGAAAACAGTTTATTTTCAATTTGTGTGTTGGGCTTACGTGTAAAAACTTGAAAACAACTATAATTATATTTCTGAGTTAGGTTAAAATGTCAGAAAGCACGTGGCTTTGTTTTGTTTGGAATGAAAATCTGACGTTTGTGACGCGCCACTTATCTCCCCCATTGATTTTTTACTTTGGGAACACTGACGCTGAACGCAACTCGCATGCGTAATTTGTTTACGTAACCAGTATTCGTGTCCGGCTGAATTCAAATAACCCCAGGGTGATTTTTCTTAAAATGTGATTCTGGGAACGTGATCCGCGGATATCTCGATCACACAACACCCAACGCATTAGCATTTGGAGGAAGTTGCCTGACATCTTGGAATTAACGTTAAAATAGTGAACAAAATTTATGTTGCCATAGAATGGGGGAGATAAGTGGCGCGTCACAAACGTCAGATTTTCATTCCAAACAAAACAAAGCCACGTGCTTTCTGACGTTTTAACCTAACCTCTGAAATAAAATTATAGTTGTTTTCAAGTTTTTACACGTAAGCTCAACACACAAATTGAAAATAAACTGTTTTCACTGCAAAACGTCTATAATTATATTGCAAAAACTAGTTTAAGACGTTGTAAATAATATCGATAAACGTCAAATGGCACGTGCTTTTGTTTTGTTTGGAATGAAAATCTGACGCATGACGAAGGTACTTATGTCTCCTATTTCCCAGGATCTAGCTGAGCCACATATTTAAGTATGTGAGTTGAGCGAGTCAACCATACGTAAACTGGTTACATACAGAAATAATGCGGATTGAAGTTCTGAAAAACACAATTTCTCATGTAACCAGCATGCGTTATGGGGCCTCCCTTGGCTAGTTCGGGCCAATTTTCCACCCCAGCACGCGTTGTTAACTAAGTATTTCTACCTTAACTCGAAGGTGATAGATACGTAACTCCCTCCGTGTTCGGATGGCTAGTGCGTTAGCTTTGTAATAAACGGTATATCTGTCAAATTTAGTTTGCTGCCGTGTTTTTTTGGTTTGTAGCTTCTTTCTTGCGTTAACTCCCAATTTACGTTTGAAGTTTTACAGCTCAGAATCTG
The DNA here is from genome assembly GCA_963966045.1 of Xestobium rufovillosum. NCBI lineage: Eukaryota > Metazoa > Arthropoda > Insecta > Coleoptera > Ptinidae > Xestobium > Xestobium rufovillosum. The sequence goes on from OZ014494.1 coordinate 19,532,696, forward strand.
TGTGTCTGGTCCCCTATCAGATAAGGGAATTATATTTCAAGAAAACAGTTTATTTGTTGATTCGGGAGATAAGTGGCGCGTCACAAACGTCAGATTTTCATTCCAAACAAAACAAAGCCACGTGCTTTCTGACGTTTTAACCTAACCTCTGAAATATAATTATAATTACATATAGTTGTTTTCAAGTTTTTACGCGTAAGCCCAACACACAAACTGAAAATAAATTGTTTTCACTGCAAAACGTCTAGAATTATATTGCAAAAACTAGTTTAAGACGTTCTAAATAATATCGATAAACGTCAAATGGCACGTGCTTTTGTTTTGTTTGGAATGAAAATCTGACGTATGACGGAGGCACTTATGTACCGAATTTAGAACACCATAAAAAGGGTAATTTGAGAGTGACGGGTGATGTGAGCGTTATGTGACGTCACAAAAACGTTACTCCAGATGGACGCTTTTCTGAACATTTTTGGGTGATGTAAAGTACGAACTTTCAAAAATGTCATTTAAACCCTAACCCTATTTCTAAATGGAAGCAAATAATAATATACAAATTTGTAATTTGTCACAGAAATTGTTATCAACATGTAATTTATCTAACCCCGCTATGAAATGTCACATTTTAAATGCATTTTTGACATTACGAAACGTCATATTTTTCATAACTGTCAGTTCATTACGTAACTAGTTATGTAATGAACTTTCCTTACATAACTAGTTATGTAATGAACTTTTACGTAACTGAATATTTAAAAGCAAAAACAAAAGAAAGAATTTATTACAGGGTATTATTGAATCTATTGCCAAATTCGCTGATTCTTCTACATCAGAAGGCATATCTACATCAGAATCATCCATTTTTGGCGTAATTTGAAATAAAAAACTCATCACTGACAATAGTTATTTATAGTATCCATAGCAACGCCAAGGTAAAGCGATGAAGTTGAATAGAGTCCATTAGTTAGGTTATGTTACTAGTTTCGCGGGCTATCCTACTTCATAATTCTTAACATGGAGCTCTTATGGGACATAGATTTTAAACACTGATTATTTAAATTCAGTGCATTTCTTAACGGGGATTCTGCAAGTGACATATAGACTGCTCTTTCCAGCTGTTACATTTTCAAAAACAACTTAAAATACAACTTAATTTCAGAAATATTTTAAAACAGAGCACAGTACATATTAGAAAAGAACGTATGTCGGGTTCAGACCAGACCAGTAACCTTGGAGATTATTTTGACATTTGCTGCACAGGGTTTGAGGCTAAATTGTTTATTTCTCCGGGTTATTTATTGTTTAATTTTTATTTAATAGGTGCGTTAAGTCCTTATTTATATTTAAAAAGTGTAAAATGGAAGAAAAAGTGTTAAAAATTAGTGTTGTTAACGACTTCATTTAAACAATCTACTGCGCCGGTTCTATCACCGACATTCTCGCGCCGTAAATTGCAGTAGTTTGTTGAATTTTAGTTTTAAACAAAATGACTGCATAAATAAATGCTTTTACAAGACAAACGGCGAAAAAAGGCTTCATAGTAATCGCCATATATTGATTTAATGCTAAGAAATCAGGATGAAAGGTAAAAATAGAATGTGAAGTGCAAGGTCATTTAACCTCCATTTAAATTGCATTGAAAAATTTTATCCAACTATTCTCTTAGGATAGCGTTTTAAATTTCGCGCTCTGATTTCGCCGTTACACTAATGGACTCTATTTATTTGTACGGCTAGAAGGGATGTTACATTATTTGGAGTAGCACAATTCTTTTTTATTTTAAAGCGGGGTTAGATAAAATTTTGTACTTAACACGTTATGAAAAGGCTAATTTTATATGACTCATATAATTTGCAAAACTCGGTCACTTCGTTCGCTCGTTTTGGCAAATATTATATTCGTCAAATAAAATTAGTCTTTTCATAACTGGTTACGTAAATAACTATTACCGCCTCTCTAATTGTAAGATGAAGAGGACACTGACATGAAAAAGAAGATCGCTTCATTGCGGATAAAAAACTACTTGGAGCACATTATACCAAATTTTACTGCACATCAGTTCCTAGGTCATTCCGTATTCCAAGAACTGCCTATGATGCATTATTACCTATAATATAATATATATAATGCTATTCTCTCGGCTATTCTGAAAGATTCAAGAAAAGAAAGAACTTTGATTTCTGCGGATAACCAAAACTGACAACCAAAACAACGCGTCTTTATGTACTGCGCATGACAAGTGAATATTCCCCAAGTAAAAAGATAGTTGACGAGGGCGTTACGCCGATGTAACTCTAATAGTATATGAACGAGGGTTAAGTTTACGTTGGCGTGACCTCACTCTTTTCTGAACTGCAGTTTTGGCGAGAGCAAGGATTTTATAAAATCCTTGGGCGAAAGTCACGCTAGAGTTACCCATCTACAATTTTTGAACGCAGCCCAATGTTTTGTAACTGAAACTGACAGACGTCAAGAGCACTGGCACGTTGTTAATAGTTTGTAATGAAACTAACCTACCCAGACCAGGAGGTTAATAATAATGAATATGAAAGCCAGAGTATCACAAGATGACTGGAACAATAAAAGGCTGCGGAATTCGGGACCTAAGTGCCTCCGTCATACGTCACATTTTCATTCCAAACAAAACAAAAGCACGTGCCATTTGACGTTTATCGATATTATTTACAACGTCTTAAACTAGTTTTTGCAATATAATTATAGACGTTTTGCAGTGAAAACAGTTTATTTTCAATTTGTGTGTTGGGCTTACGCGTAAAAACTTGAAAACAACTATATGTAATTATAATTATATTTCAGAGGTTAGGCTAAAACGTCAGAAAGCACGTGGCTTTGTTTTGTTTGGAATGAAAATCTGACGTTTGTGACGTGCCACTTATCTCCCGAATATGACGCGACAGAATCTGCAGCTTGCATAGAAATGCTTATTTGTAACCGACACTGACAGGTGTCAAAAGCACGTGACACTTTTATTGACAGGAATGTTGAATAAAAAACTAACCTATCCCAACCCAAAGTAACTTCACTACTTTTTCATTTTATTGCGTGCAGCTATTTTACCCTACTTTAATAAAATTTTACCAATGTTTTCCTCTGTAAGGAAGTCTCAAAATAAACAATGACAGATTTGATTAAGGAAAATTGTTTCAGTGCTCATACCTACTCATTGATTTATAAACACTAAGGCCCGGTTTTTTAAAGAATCCAACACCGGATTAAGTCTGACACCGGCTTCATTGCTATGCTACAACCAATCAGAAAGCCGGTAACATAGCAATGAAGCCGGTGTCAGACTTAATCCGGTGTTGGATTCTTTGAAGAACCGGGCCTAAATCTTATTTTTTTAGTATACATTTATAATCAAATAATTTGTAGTGGCAAGATGAAATAAGCTGTAGGTATACTAAAACAAAGAATATGATCAAGATTAAGGTATAAATTATAAGTTTGTAAACAAAATAAAATGTTATATTTTTAATAGAAAAATTGTACAAATCAAGTTTAAACTTATGCAACATTCAACATAACATAAATTCATGATTGTTGTTTAAAGGCCACTCATGACTCTAAGCGTTCATCAGCATGCTCATAATTATTTTCTTTTCGTTTATCTGACTGGTCACTATATTTCTTATATGGACTTCTATGATAAGATTCACGATGACGATCATACTTATGGTGATCACTTTCATATTTTCGATTCTTGTAGTGATCTTTAGTCTGTTCACGGTCTCGATAGTATAAATCATGCCGTTGCTCTCGTCGGTGTTTATTATCGAAGTGATATTTAGACCGATGTTCACGGTCTCGATAGTATGAATCATGTCGGTACTCTTGTCTGTGTTTATTATCAGAGCGTTCAAAATCTCGTTTTCGACTAGTACTTCTTGAGCGTCCTGATGGAGTGCTTTTTCGATCAGTACTCATTCCGTCACAATCAGATGGAGTTTTTGTGATTTCTCGATAACTTTCGTGTAACTCTTGACTTTGACACGACTGTTCTTCAGTCTGAGAGGTATCATTAGGTAGTTTACTGCTGCCTCCCAACCACTCCTCATACAAACTCATTTGTCCTTCAATAACTTCACGCATAACTTCAGTATAATTTTTCTTCTGTGTGTGGACAGATTTGTATTTCATTCTTCTACGTTTTGCATCTCTTTCTAGGGCAAGCAATTCTTCATAAGACAGTTCTTTATTGCCTTGCTGTTTAGAGCAAGTCCTGAAAACATTGGGGTTACTATTTTATTAGATTCTCTAAAAATTAATTCGAAATATCCATTAAATTGTCCGAATGAAACTATCTACACTACTGTAAATGCAATATATTTGTAACTCTCTTTTCTAAAAACCCTTATCTTAAAGACTTACACATCAAACTCTGGTGGTGGAGGGCGGGATTGAGTATGAGAAACACTGTAATTGTACAGAGCCAGTCTTTCATCACAACTGAAAGTCGTTAACAATCTATCTGCAGTTTTTGGATCTGGATCCTGACCATTCCAACCTAAATATAATAAAAGGATTTGATGAATATGTTCAAACACCATAATAAGTTTAGTTTTTAGTCTTCTAAATTATCATTTTATAAGAACTTTGTATTTTAAAATGCTTGCATATTTTTAATATTTTTGGTAGCGTTTAATTGTAGACCATATTCTTACAAATAGGTACACACCTTTTCAGTAAACTCCGAAAAAGGATATTCAAAAAGGATATACATATATGTCAATGAATTGTTTTTATATTTTTTGTTTGCCTTTTTCAAAACTTATTTATTTAAATTACGAAAATAGCATATATTTCTGAAAAACAAGATCAAAAATGTTACTATCGCTACTCTCTCCCTATCCTATAAAATCTGAGCTTTATAAACATGGTACATACCTTGTTTAAAATAAGTGACACCCCTATGTGCTTCAGATAATATTTCAACCTTTTTATGGTCATCTATGGAGTTGAAAAATTATAGTCATAGTTTCATAAAATTGTTTTATACTCACCTATATAAACTGAAGATGTTGGATCACCGACAGGTTCAGACAAAAATTTTTCGTTTAAATCATAACCTTCATTTTTAAGACTACATTTCTTCACATGTTCATCGGCATGTGAAATTGGCACTCTATGATTGGGCTCCACTGAACATTTAATGAGATCATTGCCCTAAAATATGTTCAAATTAAATTTTCTTTAACTGAATCAGAAAATTTTAAATGGCCCACCTTCAAAACTTCCTTAGCTTTCCACTTAAAAGAATTTAAAACTGACTGGATTTCGTCTTCTGAAGATGATATAAATTGGCCTAAATTTTCTAATTGTCTTTTCCTCATTTCTATGTTAAAATTCATGATTAACACTACTACAAAACTTTCACAATTATTATTTAAGAAAAAAGAGGAATATCTGACACCTGACTATTTAACTATTTAATTTGTGATGTGAACAGTGAACATTTGTGGCTCTCACGACAGAACCTTCCTCAAGTAGCGACCTGACGGTTCATTTGACGTTTCCATGTGGAATGTACTCTAGTGCCGGAAACGGAAGAATAGAAAGGATTTTAATATTTAACTGTATATTGTGCATTACAAGTGTTTGATTGAAGTAAATAAGTAATACCACTTATCATTCAGCCAGCTGATATGTATCTTAATATCTTATACTGTTATAGATTATAATACAAAGTATTTGGGTTTGCCTTTACAACACCGTGGGTCTGTTCTGTAGCTGTAACCACCATGTAACCTCAATCCTCAACTTTACCCTCTCGCTGTCAGTCTGTCACTAACCATTAACCAAAGAAAATAGGCCTTCATATTTAAATAATAATGGCAAATTTAGCAACAGCACTGAGACTACTATGGCTTAGTGACATAAACATAGCTCCTAAAATCATAGGAAGCGTTCGGTTCTACATCAGAGATAAGCCACTGCCAGGTGTCAAAGGTAAAAGCTACAGAAGAATCGTACATTATCCGGAAGAATATACTGTAAAACCATTAAACATAACAAATCTCGGTGGAAGAGATCCAGTTTCTGGTAGACTGGTAGTAAAAGGTATAGGAGGTGGCATAAAACACAAATACCATTGGATCGATTGGAAGCGTGTTGGTCCGACAGAAGGTCCACCACAACTGGAAAAGGTCCTCAGGATAATTGAAGATGGTTGTAGGACTGCACATGTAGCGCTGGTTGCAGTAGGAGATAAATTGAAATATATTTTAGCTACTGAGAATATGAAACCAGGTGACGTCTTAAAAACTTCATGTCACATTCCTCGTATCCCAGGTATGAAGCACTATCTTATTACTATGAATTTCATTTTCTTGACACTTTAAGATAACACTAGGGTTGCCAGACGTCCCAATTTTGGCGGGACTGTCCCGCCAAAATTGGGACGGTCCCGCTTTTACATTATATGTCCAAAGTCCTGATTACATTTCAATTAGTTCTGATTTTTCGTCGTATGCCGCTGATTTTATGATTATATTTTATTAGAAAAAGAACATTATTTTGTTTTAATGCCTTATTTTCACTCTAAATGAGCGCAGGCTCTTTTTTAGAAGTGGAAAAATAATCTATTACTTTTTTATTTTAAGTCCAAAGTGTCGCTTTATAGCATGTAATGACAGTATACAAATAAGCAAGTTCCAGCTGTTTAATGTAGTCTTGACATATTGGGATACATAATGTGTACTCAAGAAGGCAATGTAGGTGTTTATATCATTGGGCAAAGTTGTCCTAGAGGCAAAAAAACCTTCTGATTGTGATTATAGTGACTCCAGTCCCTGAGGATTGAACCATTGCTGTATTTGTAGTCTGACACTCTAACCACTAGACCCCGCACTAGACGTATATATTATATATCCTTTTCCCAATAACAGAATGTTATTTTATATGTTTAATAATTTTCAGTCCGGCCAAATGAAGGTGACGCTTATCCACTTGGTGCTCTACCACTTGGAACAAAAATATGTTGCGTAGAGAAATATCCTGGGTTAGGAGGTTTCTTGGTACATGCTGCTGGAACATATGCAACAATTCTTCGTAGAGCTCCTGATAACCATGTTGTTATTGTAACACCAAGTAAAAGAGAATTTAGTTTGCCTCATACTTGTATGTGTACTGTGGGCCGACTAAGTAATGTTGAACATGGTAATACACCTATTGGCTCCGCTCAAAGGAATAGGTGGTTAGGTAACCGGCCTAGATCTGGTTGGTGGCAAAGGAAAGATGGTAGATTTGGCAGAAAAATTAAGGCGCCACGTCCAGTTGAAACTATTGCACCAAAAGCTCCTGCAGGATATAAAATTATGCAACTTACAATGGATCAATGTTTTACAAAAACTGATGACTTTCTTTAAGTCCCAATTCCCAATTAGTTATATGTAATTTTGAAGTTGATAAAAATAATGAAATAAATACATTTACAACTAAGAGTGATTTTCATTTGTTATTCCTTTAGGTAGGTACTACCCTTCCCATGAAGGATGCCTATCATATGATCAGTGATCACTGTAAATTTAAAGTTAATGTGCACATTTGGTTAACTTGCAACGTGTGTAGGTTATGTGCCATAGTGGACTGAAATGGAAACACACCTGCGACTTCTTTCATGCCATGCCAAAAATCATGACTGTGGTCTCTTTTGGGAAAGATAGTTTATGGTTAATTTTTAGATTTATCAAAGTTTTATAGCCTAGTTTTATATTTTAGAAAAAGGGCAAGAAATACTCTATGTATAGCTCTAAAAGTTTAAAAAATTTATTGTGAAATACGTCGTGTGCAAAAATCGCAGCTCCACAAAACCAGTTTAAGGTACCTAAGTAAAGTTTACCGGGGGCTACCTAAGCCACAGTTGGTTTCTGAACGGTCCGAGTGTGCTGTCGGAGGTAACCCCATAGCAAGAATGGTGTCCCAATGGAAATTTTCTACAAACGATTCGTCTTATGGAATATAAACAAAAAAAAATAGATGGAGACCGAGCTTTAGCATAAACCAGAATTATGTACCGCGAATGGCAGTTTTGGTTGTATAGTTGACCAGTGCAGTTCTCAGGCCCAGTCATTCGCTGTGATTTCTTGCATAACGGGTACTGTAGTGCAAGGCTCTGTCTGTTTTTAAAGGTACAACGGGTACTGTAACTTTCAGAATGCTCAGAACTAGTTTGCACAATACCAGTTGCAAACAGATACATCAGGTATTGAACATTTTATTTGCACAGTAGGTCTGACCATTTATTTCGGTTATTGTCCGAATTCGCATATTGGGTTTACCTTATATACGCTGTAATAAGTAAGTCTAAGGGTAGTACCTATGCAGCATTTCATTTAAAACACATTCTTATCTGAAAGAAAAATTTAGGCGGATGTCATTCACAAATATTCCTGAAGCCCAGCTACAACTTAGTTCTCCTGTTTTCTATATTTCTCGAATAACCCTACTCTTCTTTTAATTAATAAAAGTTCAATTTCTAATATTATATTTATATTTGCTAGTACGTACGAATGTTCAATATTTGTCCGGACAATTAAGTTCAGCGGAATTCCAACAGAGGCAGCATTTTACTATGCTACGCATAAACTGTCATATATATTTTACTCATGTAGATGGGTACTAAAAGACAAATTTCAAACTTGTTTTTTATTTTTTTTAGTTCAAAACCGGTTCCATTTGATGGCTAAAAGTCTGGGCTGTATTACGTTTATTTTATTTTTTCCAATTTTTTCTTTGAACTTCCTGCATAATAAGAGATGGATATTGTATACACACAACCTAAGCTGTCCTAAGCGCAGAAAGTTTGACCTAAATATGTAGCAGGTAGTTAATTCTAAATATGTAGGCAAATTGTTAAAAATTGCCACAGCGGGGAACTTTCTTACCAATCAACATGAAACATATATTGCGTTTCTCGAAAGATTTTTCAAAATTTCATTTAAAAGCAACTCATTGCTGCCAAAATAAATTTGAACATCACAATGAAAAGCACCAGCTGAATCACTAAGCAGATAATCTATCCATCTCACCACAGGAGGTGCCGCTGGTTTTGTTTTAATAACATATTTCTTCTCCTATACTGTATTTCACTTATGCTACCATTCTCCGAATATTTCAGACTAATATCGAGCTACTTCAATAATATATTATAGAACGACAATAGAACTTTGAATGAAGTAAGTACAGCAGAGCTAAAGATTTACTAGTGGCTATTTCTTACAGGCAAAATGGGCTCACGCTCTTTTCTTTTCTATCATACAGTGTGTGATTCAGAACGGGTGTGCTATATTTTTGGAGAAAATAGAAAAACTCAAAATAGAAAGAAAAGTTCCTTTGAACAAATGCCGAAAAGTGATTATTAAAAAGCTACAGGGTGGCAAAGTTTCCTTAAAAATCATTCTTATTTCAGTGTCTCGAAAACTGCGAAAGCTACTCAATTCAAATTTTATGTGTGGTTTCCATTAAATTTATAAATGTCTACTGTTCTAAAACGTTTTGTTTTTGTACTGCCTTCAGTGGCGTTGCCATAATGCGGTAGGTAACCTACTTATTTTTAGCTAAACGAAACCATATTACGCCACTGATCTATGCAATTAATAATAAGGTACATAATATCTGCGTTCAATTTGAAAGAAAATCGACACCTTTGAGTTTTTTCGTATGTTGCTTAGCTCCCAAGTGAAACGGCCTTTTGTGAAATCTGCATTTCTGGTTTAAAAGTTCATGAACAATCGATTGTTATGAAACTATCTGTGAAGACATTTACCAGTGCAAAAGCAAAAATGTTTATAGCAACAGATGTATACAGAGGAAAATCGCCAGCAAAGTATTCAATGGCTTTCAACATTTCGGAGATAAACATTCTTCATCAAGAAACTTCAACACTCTGTATCTAGTTCGTAGTAACTTTTATACACATGTTCATAGAAACACATGTCATGAATCACCTATATAATTGTCCGTGCGCAACACTAGATTGGGTTGATCTTTTGTCTTTGGACTGATATGCCGGCTGAACAGTCGTCTAGCACTTATATCCTGTTCTGTGGCACTTACGTGTAAGAGATTTTAGGTGTAAGATAGATAACAGTAACCACAAATAATATATTTTATTATACTTAATCAGATAAAAATTAAAAGCGTTGATTGAGGGAATATTCCCTCAATCAACGTTAAAAGGTTGTAAAATTCTGTGGGAGACTTTATTTAATTTTCTTTTAGAAATTATTGGGAGAGCGGTGCCCTAGAGCCCTTCATTACGAGCCACCACTGATTACTAAAGACTAAACAACTTCCTCACATTCGCGAGTTGCAAATGCAAACACACCGACGGACGTCAATAACATTAACAATGTATAGGAGTTTTGAAGGAAAATAAAATTAAGGTACAGGTTATTATAGCTTATAGCCTTACAACAATTTGAAACTTAATATAAAGGTTTTCAAGATTCAAGGGATGACTGGGTTCATAGATTAGACTGGGTTGGACTGGGTCACGGAATATACATACAGGTGCTACAGGTAAGGAGACCTGCGTTTGCGCGTGTTGTGTGGCCATGCAGAAAACGTGAACTCGTGAACGTAAAATTCGTGATGCATGTGTAGCAGACGATTCCATTTATTTTCGCCAGTGATTTTATTAAGTGGTATAGTTTTTATCTGTGTGAATGTTCTGATTAAAAATAAGCACATATCAAATAAAAGTCGGTTCCAAATTAACTTTACAAAAACGCAAATCGGGCGACAATAATACCTGCTTATATTTACTAACCCTGCTAAATAATATTTACAAAATGGGGGATTTACATCTAGATTTAAATCAACCCTTGCAGTTAAGGATGGCGGAATTTAAAAGTGATCCCGATAAAATGAAGGACGTAAACGGTTTTTTGAATGATATTTTGGAGAAAGCTAAAAAAGAAGCAGAAATACGACGCAATTCCAAACAAAAGAATAAAGTGGTAAGGAATAGTATTTAAATAAGTCGAAGAGTCTGTAGGTATTTAGTAAATTTCTTATTTGTAGGAGTCATTGAATGTACAGAGTAAGTAAAGCATTTTTGAAGGGAATTGAGTTACTGTGCGGCTTTTTAATAAAATCAATATTGATATGTATAGGCGATTTTTCGCTACGTAGAATTCAAATCAGAATGGTAACCCTGAGGGAGTTTTTCAATTATGTAACTTTAAAAGTTTAAGTCTTATTAATATGCATTTTCTTTCTGCTAGATGGATCTCGGAGAATTGGGGCTTGGTCCAATAGGGCTCGAACGTCTGCACGTAATTTTGCAACTAGAATGTTCACTGCCATTTGCAACTGTACAAATTCTGTACGTAGTGTTGTTGTCAATCGCAACTCCTAACATGTTAACTGTAACACGTGTAGGTATGTGCAGAAATATTAGATGTACCAAAGGTCGCTGGAGCAGTTTGAGAATATTTAATGTGATGGAGTAGTTTGTCAATGTTGATCTGAAAACCTGTGATTCTCTTTTTGATGTTACCTTTTACTTTGGAAAGATTTAATAATTTTTTATATTATCTACCTACCTAAGTGTAAAGAAGGTGACACTTGGTAGGTATTATATTTTGGAAATTGTTTTGTTAAGCACATATTTTTAAATTTTACACTTGTGATATTTTAGCCTGTTTAGAAATAACTTAAGTCTGATATATATTCTTACATTCCATTTTATAAAAAAAGTAAACAGCTTTGTTACCGAAATATTTATTCTGCTGCTGCAATATATTTACTAAAATGTACCTAAAAGCGCTACAATAACTGTGAAAATATGCTTCCATTCTATATGATATTGTACCTACTTAATACCTGCTGAAAAAGACATTCATTGTAATTTGCAAGACCACTTAATTATTGGCGGTTAATCAAAGTTAGATTATATGCGCATGTAATGATATAATGATTCAAAAATTTATATTTAACTATTTTTGTTCTTTTATTTAGTATATCCGAAAAACATATCTAAACTATGAATTAGGTACATTCCGGCCCGAAGTAATAAATTAACAAGACAATCAGCAATTTTGGAAAAACAGTATTTTTGGTGTATGTCTCATTTCCGTTGCTATTTTTGATTTTTAATGAGTTAAACCAATTTTCCAAAGCAATATTAATGTTGGTACCTCAGACCAAAAATGATATATGTACCTATGTATTACATGTTAGTGTGTACTATTTAAAAGTTAAATGACGCAACTCTACATTTGTTTTTGTCTTGTTTGTATTTAATGTTTTACCAATAAATGAAAGTTGCATTATAAATAACTTCCTATATTTATGTATTACTAGTTTGCGTTGCATTGGCGACGATAGTCTATGCTTGCAGTGTGTTTGTGTAACGGGTATAATTGTAATAGGTACATAAAGTTTAAATCATATAACTTGGCGTATGGGTTGACACATGCATGTGAACTAATTTGTTTGGACATTGACAGTACTGTGACACTAATACTAGTTTCCATGATAACATACGAGACAAGCAAAGAAGTACAAATACATTGTTATCCAACATTATAAATGAAAATGAGTGAAATAAAGAGTTACAATGGAAAATTTGATTATTTCATCTTACGTTAATAATTAGCTGCCATATCAACTAGTTGCGTGCGAGAGAGACATCAAACTAACATGATGCGTAGATTATTTCAATCATACGCCAACTTATATTATTCAGACATTATATGGAATTGGCGTTTTTAATAACTGCCATTACTAACTTATCGTCTTTTCCAAGTTGTGTTTCTGCCTAAAGGGTAGATATAGCAGAACTTCAAGAGAGCAGTGTGATTGGTTCAGACTTAGGCGCCACACTTGTTTAGCTTGGAAATAATTAAAATAATTTATTATGGCATAGCCTACTACCTACTCGACTTCAACCGGACCAAACAGACCTGTACAGATTTTTATGTGTTTCAAAATAAATTTAAGAGGAATTAACGAAAAAATATCATCGGAAGCGAGGCACAATCCTGCTCAAGTACACCTAGACATTGAACTAGATTTCATATATTACTAGACGTTACTGAATGCTACCGTGAATAAGCTGGCATTGAACATTCATAACGTGTCTCTACGGGAGTCGACTCCACCCATCCCGAGAATACCAAACCGCAGGCTCTATGCGATACCTACCTAACCACGGACGCTGCTGGTTGCGTTTACAACTAACAAAGTACTTCAACTTCCCTATTGTTAATCTGCCAGCGGTCGGGTATAAAAAAATATGCAAATGACAAATGTAACCTTGATCTGGATCGAAGCTCAGGATTTATAGGTGCAATTCACTGTGCCACATTGTTCTATGTGTCATCATTATTATTATTTCCTGTGTCCTTTTTTCCTTGAAAAATTATGGTCAATATAGGTATAGGTACAAAGCAAAATCAAGACATGGCCTACTATTTTTGATACCTACAAATGCGAGCCCTCGACTATGTCTCGTGCTATAATTTTATACTGTACACCAGTTTGCAGGGCCGGCCCAATTAAATTTCGCGCCCCAGGCCCTACGTAATATTTCCGCCTCCTTTCCCCCACTCACACTTTCAGTACATATTGCAGAATTTGGTAATATGTATTTTGCATTAAATAAACAAGAATAATTAATAAAAAATGTACCCATTATAGAAATTTCTAATTAACAAAAAATGTATCCATTGTAGAAATTTCTAATTAACAAAAATGTATCCATTATAGAAATTTCTCTCGTAGGGTCTCGTACCTAGGTCCTGTTAGAATTTCTTTTAAAAATACGCAACAAAGTTACCTAACTAGATCGATTTAAAACGGGAAATGTCCGAAATTAAGTTAAATGTGGAAATAAGAATAAAATTCTAAAAAATAGTATGTAGTGAAATCGGGAATTTTCAAGTTTGAATCTTAATTTCTGTAGAAACTGTCAGTTGCAGACCTGGCAATGCCGGCATCAATTAAAAGCTTAGTAAACTGCTTATTATATGTGCAATTAATATACAGGGTGTTCCATTTGAAATTTTTGAGAAAAATTGAATTATTCTTATGTTGACCACCCTGTGTATAAGTATATAAGTACTGTGGCAAAGGTATTAACAGAATTTGCAAATAGAATAGTCTGCGAATCTAGTTCGGTAAAGATATCTTAGATAGCTTCAGGAAGTGGGTGTCAATAGTGCCACAAAAATGGATCACGTTGACACTAAAATGGCAATATCTTAACATTCCCTGCTGGAAATCCCATAATGTGGTAGGTATATCGTTTTCCATGAAATTTTGTGGAGAACGTTAATATGTAAAAAAATTGGGGGTTTCCGTTTAAAAAAATATAACTTCGATTCGTTACGCAAAATGTGAAGACCCTGTGTACCTACACCAAAATAATTTTACAAGATGCGACATGGGATTTCTTAAGCACTCCCAAAATTTTATTTTGATGCCTTGAATGGTTCAAGAGATATAGGTCGTCGCCGCACTAATGGACCACCTGGATAAACTATTGATTTATTTCAATTTAAACCTTAATGGGGTTCGGACTGGGGCGGGCCGGGCTTAAATAAATGGTTTAGTCCAATTTCGTGCGTTCCCGTTTCGGGCGTCGATGAAATTTGTGCCGTTTCGTGCGTCGCGTCGCCCCAAACCTCTACCTGGTTTGAGTGCCGTTTCGGGCGCTGACCTGCTGATAATGCAGTAAGACCCTAATTCTAGTTTATCTTTACATTTTACAACACAACGCTGTTAATAACTAGACTTCAATGCGAAATTGTATGTTGATTTCGCTACTATTGTTTTGAAATAATGTTTTTGTTTTGGGGGGGGGGGGACACCAGAAATAGTGGGCCGTGGAACCACTTTTTTGGCCGTATTCAGTGACGGGCAACTATAAAACAAAGCAGTAGGTACGTTTTGTATGCTTTTATTGCAACAAGTACCTATAACTATTTAATTACCCAGTAAATTCTCGACGCTCGAATCGGCACGAAAACAGGTAGAAACCCAAAAACGCCCGAAACGGGAACGTACGAAATGGGAAGATACCAAATAAATAGGCCGGAACAATACTCGGAGGGGCACGTTATTCTTAAAAAAATGAGTTGTGTTTTATAAGTGTAGGTACTTACTTACGTAATTTGCTCTTTATGAATTAATTAAACAAAGATATGAGTTACGAGATAAGTACTTGATGATTATAATTATCAAATATCTAAAATATTACGTAATAATTTCCCCAAGATAAATGTATTTATTATTTACAAGCATTAATGGTTGCAAATAATTTACAAAATTACTTAATTGTTCCTGTCTGTATAATTATTATTGACCGATATGTGTGTCGTGAAATTGTTTTTCTCCACCTTTTGTATCACGAGGCGCGCAAGCGCAAGCGCCTCGTGATACAATATTGGTGCTCCGCCAATAATAGTAGATTTCTCCACCTTGATGTATAATATACTATTTTTTATTTTGTTCTTAAATTTAAAGCAAATGCTGTTTCTTTTCTTTATCTTTTGTAGCTACGAGTATAAGCAAACAATTTGTTTGAAACTAACTGATGCATACCTAGGTAAGTATATTGTTTGTAATAGTCTTCTAAAGGTTATCCAGTGCTGAAGGAGAGGGGATAGATATACCCATATTTAATAAAAAAATAAGACTACTTTGGAAGACAAAATTATTACCTGCTTAAAAATTATGGTAGTTTGGGGCAACTTATATTAATATAATTAATAGATTTTAACCTGTTCGTTCAATAAACGAATACATTTTGTTGGGAAAATTTCCAATTTGAGGTCACGGGGTCTTATGCTAATTCTCAAATTCTTTGCCAGTTTGAAAGCCTATTCGAAAGATGTTTCTATCATATGGGAATATTAAAAAATTCGAGTCTATCAAAATATTTGGTTCAAGTTTGTAAATACATAGTTTATAACGGTATCGTAAATATGTATATCTTTTAATTGGAAGTGCGCTCTTTTTTGTTTATAAAATATATTATTGCGCACGAAATAATCTTTATCAAAATATTGAATGTGTCTAAGTAGACTGTTAATAATTATCAGTTCTAATCCAGTCCTGCTCAGGATCATAAAATTGCATCTTCTCAGAGAGCAAAAATGGTGCAAGATAATTTAAACGCTATTCAGTATGGGATTAACGATATACGATTGGTAAGTTAAGTCAAATGTAAAAAACTTCAAACAGATGTAGGTTGCCGTGGATGTAGTTTTAGGGTGTTGTATTATAATAGTGGTTATTCTTTGTGGGAACTAAATAGCAAGATTCTTTACCTAGGCATTCTTATAGGATTGACTGATGTAGCATGGCCATAAAAATACACAAATTAAAAAAAATTGATTTATGTGTTTCAGTATAGGAAATACACGTACCTACACCTATGCATGTTTAATATTGTTTTAAAGTTCTAGTTCCCAACATTAAAACATTAATTTGATAATTTGAATATTATATTTCTATATAATTATGTAGGTATTTCACTAATTGGTTTAGAGTGAATATTAAACCCATGAACTTAGAAAGAAGAGGCCCAGCTATTTACGTTTATAACTGAAGCTGGTATAACATAACCGTCTAAACGAATGAAGTAAACAGTGCCTAAATACATGCCCTGCGGAGCTATGGAAACGGAATATTTGTCTGGTCGTTCTGTTTTTGTCTCTAATGATGTTAAAGGGAAACAATAAACAGTACTTCTGTTACGCCGCGCAAAACTTGCCGCCGCCGACCGGGAGTCGAACCCGGGTCCCCGCGCTCCGAAGCCCTTTGCTCTCCAACTGAGCTAATCGGCGACCTTTCACGCCTTCTCTCTAATCGTCCATTTATACCCAAGACTGTAACAGTTCGGCCCGTCCTGACAAGCTAGCCGTCCTCGGCTACCCCAGCCACTGGCCACTTTCAGCGCCCGCGACGCGAACCTGCTACACACAACGCACCTCTTGTGCACACCACCCGCCGTACTCTACTCTAGCACGCGGGTTGCCTATCCCACTTCTGAAATGTTACGCGGCGCAAAACTTGCCGCCGCCGACCGGGAGTCGAACCCGGGTCCCCGCGCTCCGAAGCCCTCTGCTCTCCAACTGAGCTAATCGGCGACCTTTCACGCCTTCTCTCTAACCGTCCATTTATACCCAAGACTGTAACAGTTCGGCCCGTCCTGACAAGCTAGCCGTCCTCGGCTACCCCAGCCACTGGCCACTTTCAGCGCCTGCGACACGAACCTGCTACACACAACGCACCTCTTGTGCACACCACCCGCCGTACTCTACTCTAGCACGCGGGTTGCCTATCCCACTTCTGAAATTTTACGCGGCGCAAAACTTGCCGCCGCCGACCGGGAGTCGAACCCGGGTCCCCGCGCTCCGAAGCCCTTTGCTCTCCAACTGAGCTAATCGGCGACCTTTCACGCCTTCTCTCTAACCGTCCATTTATACCCAAGACTGTAACACTTCCTGCAATCCCATCCCCCCACGATCATGATGTTGGCTTCCACACGAACATAATACGTTTCTGGGAACGCGATGCCCATCTTTTTAAACGTTCTTGGTTAAAACTGTAAAATATATGAAAGATCTTTATTTTTTAAAATAGATGCCATGGAAAACCGGCATATCTCGCTTTATAAATAATGTGTTCTATTTATCACTGATTATCTACCGGTATACTTGAATTTATGGAGGATTGAGTATAAAATA
Organism: Xestobium rufovillosum; assembly: GCA_963966045.1. Classification (NCBI taxonomy): domain Eukaryota; kingdom Metazoa; phylum Arthropoda; class Insecta; order Coleoptera; family Ptinidae; genus Xestobium; species Xestobium rufovillosum. Next base: position 19,550,416 of record OZ014494.1, read on the forward strand.
ATATCATAACAGCAGATAACAAAATATCAAAACACAACAATTATTTCTGTATTTGTATCTTTTAGGAACAACTTCCTATTCCAAAATACGGGGATGATCGTGAGTATTTTCATTTTAGTTTGTAGACTGCTGCTATTAGTTGTTGAAACTGTAAATCCCAATTAAGAAAGCAGCATATATACAAGTAATCCATATAAAATACAATTTTATGTAAAAATACTTACAAAAGCTTAGAATATAAAAAATTGTCAAAAAATATACCTATATGTACCTACAAAAATGCCGGGAAATCAATTTTAGTAAGAATCTGATTATCATCTTGGCAAACTTTAAGCCCAATACACAAAACAGTGTGTATTTTTTAATCAATCTTTTCTTGATAATTAAGTTGTAACTACAAATTACAGAAGTTTTATTGCAAATGGAAGCCGTTGGAATTTGTGGTTCTGACGTCCATATTTTAATGACTGGAGGAATTGGTTCATTCCGTACTGATGGACCCATGATTGTAGGTAAGGAATATAGAATGTAGGTTATTTAATTTAATGTTTCTAACAAACAACAACAATGATGTTGATAACATTCTGGGGTGTGACTTATTCAAGTGATCTTTAATCTTATAATTTTATTAGAACTACCAAGATTAACGTTTCAATAAAATCGGATTAACCCATTAACTAAAAATTTACACACAATAATGAAGTAGGCTTAAGTTTACCAAAACATAAATGCAGCCTAAACTTTTTACTTAGCTTTGTAACTTGCGAGGTAAATTTTTGTTACTTTCTTGATTCTTATGCGCGCGGTAGTTATCGTACGTAATACCATAGATCAGAGAGTACATATTCTACAAACAAGTAACAAAATTGAAAAGTTTAAATAACCCCTGACAACGCCTGAACAGATCTTCATAAATTATAGCTAAGAACTATCTCGATCACGTCAGCTTTCAAACAAAAAAAAACGCTTCAAAATCGGTCCATTCGTTTAGGAGCTACGATGCCACACCCCTCTTTTTGCGTCGGGGGTTAACAACGCCTGAACAGATCTTCATAAATTATAGCTAAGAACCATCTCGATCACGTCAACTTTCAAACAAAAAAAACGCATCAAAATCGGTCCATTCGTTTAGGAGCTACGATGCCACAGACAGACACACAAACCGACACGTCAAACTTATAACACCCCTCTTTTTGCGTCGGGGGTTAAAAATCAACTAGTACTTGTATTTTGGGTGGACCAGGAGAACAAGTAATATAAGTATGTACATAGTTTATTACTCTCACCTTTTGTGTTAACATTTCTTAGGTACTTAAAACCCCTTCAAGTACAAGTACCTAAAACATATTTTCAATTCCCGTTTAAGGAACTTTGTTTCGGTATTCAACATTATGAACAACCTGTATATACCAAAATAACTTTTTGAGATGCTTTATAATTGTAAAAGGGTTCCCCAACGTACAGGTAAAATGTCATTTTAGTGTCTTATATGGTGTAGGTACCTACCTACCAGAGATAAATGGGTTGTGTACTATTGCTCCATTCACCATTCTGTATAATAATACCTTGGGCTAGTTATACGAATGAAAAGCATCGACGTTATTTTTATCATTATAACAATTTGTCCGTTCGTAAATCAAATGTTTAAAGTTCACAAAAATGTAATACATTTACACGATGTGTGGATAAAATTTTTCATTTAGACCGTGGAGAGAGAAAATTTGGTGTGCCTATGTGCATGACGCGGTCAACATTTTGACATCTTCGCGGCCTACTTTTGACATTTTGTGACGTCGCGGCCTAATTTTCCTGGAAACTTTATAATAATAATGTTACTTCCTAATATATATTATAAGTATATCATTATATAAGTATATGGTTGAAGCATTCTATACAATTGAAATTTACGAGTATACCTACCTAATAATAACTCATAAAAAAACAAATTTTGTGACGTTACTAATTTAATTTTACTTTCGTTAGTGCAGTAATAAATATATAATAATATAATAATTATTATCGACCAAGGCATAATGACAGTTAGGTAGTTGCTATCTAAACGTTGATGTTCTGTAAAAAACAATCGAACAATCGATATTTTGACATCTACGCGTGAATTGTGACGTGGTGGAACAAATCCGAATATTTTGACGTTTAAACCGTAAAACGTCATGCGCAGAAGCAGAAGAAAATGAAATCTCAATCCAGAACATCATTTTTAATTCACCATGATTTAGACCAAGAAATCGAAAGCTCGAAATAAAAGTAACAGAAGGGACAAGAGATTTTGACGCTCGTGCCACGGCGGGTATCCCATTTTACGTATCGATCGCCCATACGTACCGATCACCGATACGTACCCGCTCGCCGATACGGTACCGATACCCGATATATCGGTATTTTTTTCTTAATTTATCGTTTCCTCGATACGGTTAAGTGTCGATATATTGATATGGCAACTCAGCCCTAGTTGTAACACGCTCAGAACGCCCGGCTCGGCTAGGTTCGGTTCGGTTCAGCACGGAACGGTTAGAATCGGAGCCGGCCAAAAGATGAAAGGAGCAGTGAAATCTAGAGCATGCATGTAGTCATTTTTGTTCTTGTGCTAGTTCTGCAATAATCACTGTAAATTCGTCTTCTGATGGGCTATTCGTTGTGACCGACGCACTTGCAAGCTGCAGAACGTTTCAAAAGATTTTCTTCTCCGCCTTTTCTGTAGAAATTTTGCTGGTTCGGTACCTACCAAGCCGGGCGGTGCAAGTGAGTCGGACCGAGCGGAAGTGTACCGGCTACCGGCATGCTGAGCCGGTCGTTCACAATAAGAAGTTTCCTGTGGTGTTAATTATTAGACAATAAGTAAATAACTGTGTTTTGGCTTCTCTTTTGAAAGGTCATGAAGGCTCTGCAACAGTGGCAGAAACTGGGAAAAACGTTAAGAATCTCAAAGTAGGTGACAGAGTTGCTATCGAACCTGGGGTATCCTGTCGAAGATGTTCATATTGCAAATCCGGGCGCTATAACTTATGTCCGGATGTCGTCTTCCGTTCCGCACCCCCAGTGGATGGAATATTAGGACGATACCAGGTTCACGATGCAGATTTTTGTTTTAAGTAATTACGTAATATATTCTTTCGTTTATTTTTCTAAACTCAATTTCAGTGACTATTTACAATGACTTGGGCAATAATTAAATACTAGACGATCAAAGAATTAAGTCGTAAATCCAATAAGTCGTCGTTCACTCATGACAGTAAAATGACAAGAAGAGAATATCCCTGGTAGCCCAAATATTTGATGGAAACAAGTGTATTCTAGTGTTACAAGAACCTTGTTTGATTTAATCAAACGACACCACTTTTACCTTTAGAACACAAAGAAATTTTCTTCTGGAAACCTCCACAACATATCGTAATCAAATCACTCTTCCGGATTAATAGCCATGGTCATGATTGACAGATTGTTCATCTCGGGTAAATAGTCCCCACAATCAAGAATCTGAGCGTTCGACTTCTGTTAACTGTTAGCCCTGATAATAATATATATTTTTATATTAAGGTACAATATCTGATTATTCATTTTGTGGAATTAGCATATTTACATCAAGGGGATTTCCACAGACTCGATGACTCAGTGCTGAACGAACGCTACTTTTATTTATATGTAAAAGACGTGAGGAGCAAGTTCACACAATTTGCATTCTACTGCTTTTACTTCCTGTTCCCAATTTCTAAATACGCCACATAGAGCCCCATGGACACAAGCTAGACCCTGTGCTTAATAAAGCTTGTCGGCTGGTGACTGAATGTCTTAAGCCGTCTCCAATAGGTCTTCTAAATCTACTGATTGATATTGCCCCATACCATTATCAATCAGACGCATCATTGCAAGTTGTGAAGGGAAACATTCCCATTACCTCCTTTATGGACACGAAGCATCCGCTTCAAGAGTCAAATCTAGCAAAGCAATAGTTTTCTTTTGCATTGACCAGTAAAAGAATAAACGTATGGACTCCTCAAGATGAGAGATACGAATTTTGTATTCGATGACCTCCTAGTTATTTTAAAGTCTTCATTAAAACAGATTTATCAAATTTTCATTGTTTCCCTCCCAACAGAAGTAATTTTTATTTGTATCTTAGACTTCCTGATAATGTTTCACTTGACGAAGGAGCCCTAATGGAACCGCTATCAGTAGCAGTATATTCTTGTAAACGAGGTAATGTTGGAGTAGGTTCCATAGTTTTGGTTCTTGGAGCAGGTCCAATAGGTTTATTTACTTTACTTGCTGCTAAAGCTTTTGGAGCATCCAAAGTTATAATAACTGGTTAGTAAGAATTAATTCAAGAATTTATGAAAATTCTGCCTTCGTCATTTAACAGACATTGTTGAACACAGATTAAAAATAGCAAAATTGTCGGGGGCCGATTATACAGTTTTAGCTGAAGAAAATGACACATATGATACACTGAGCAAGAAGATTATTGACATTTTGGGTATGGAACCTACAGTAAGCTTGGACTGCTCTGGTGCTGAACTTTGTGTTAGCACTGCTCTAACTGTAGGTTATAAGACAATGGTGTCAATCATAAAATTAATTTGATACTTTTAGGTAACTAGAGCAGCTGGTGTAGTAGTTCTTGTTGGTATGGGAGAAATGGAAAAAACGCTTCCTTTGTCCAATGCTTTAATTCGTGAAGTAGACGTTCGTGGAATTAATAGATATGCACATGCGTAATCCAACTAATCTGGCAAAATTATTTTCTGAAATTAATTAGACACATTTCAGCTATCCAATATCACTGGAGTTGGTATCTACAGGTAAAATTAACTTAAAGCCTTATATTACCAATCACTTTAAAATAGAAGAAACGGAAGAAGCCTTTGATGTTGCCAAATCAAGAAAGGGAAATCCTATAAAGATTTTAATTCATCCGAATCCCAGTTGGAAACCTTCTTGAGCTGGGTACCTACCTACAATGTTGAAAGAAAAGCAGTATAATCTTGTTGAATAAAATATGCTTTACTTTTATATTATTGTATAGGTACTAATGTCGCAATACATACTTTACAATACGTTTGTTACTTATTTGATATCCGGAAAGCTAAATGGTAGATTTTCGAAACGGCAACTAATCAAGAAACGGCTGCAAGGTAATTTTTAGGCGAATTAGTCTCACGAACACCCGTTAGAGTTATCAATACCTAACTGAAGAATGGTTCCTCCAATATTACGGAACGAATTCGCAAATAAAATGCAATACAAATGCAAATAAAAACACCTCTGTGTTATTGTTAACAATAGACTCAAGTTTTCAGAGAGGTGCTGTATTTCAGTGCGTAAAAATAATTACAAGAGATAAGCAAATCAACTTACTTAGTGACGAAAAATCTATAAGGGTATACTGTAACTACGAGTTCCTTCGTCTGCAAGTAATTTTGAGAAACGATATACCTCACCCTTGTAAGTTTCTGCTCACCTGTCTTATTTTCCTGCTCAGCGTTGGCCAATTAATCTAATTAAAAAAGTGGCCACGTAATCGCCTATTACCTACTTTGTGTATTACCTATGCCATTATAGACCCCATTACTTTGATAAGAAGGAATCACAAGTGAGGATGTTTATAATAAACAAAAATAAACATCAAAATTAATTCATACCTTTCAAAGTATTATTACATCATTTGGTATAAAATCAGATTGGTTACCCTCTGCATTAATAATAAACACAATGTGTTTAGCACTCTCTATTATTGATACGTAAAATGCGTTTGTTATATTTTATTACTCACAACAATCAAACAGCCGTCGTTAAAGATTTCTTCTTTATAATTTATTTATAAACGTTTTCCTTTAGGTTACCGTCATTTCGGGGATATCACCATCATAAAATACAAGAAATGTATTTTAATCAGTATTCACGTTTACTGGGTCAACCTATCCCCACATGCTAAAGACTTATATTGCGATGATGCCCCCTTGCCCAATTTTCTTTCAGTGTTATCTGTGACTCAGAGGCCTCTTCTCGGATGCTACAAATACACACGATACGTGATTATCATTAAAATATAATAGAATAATACATAATTTATAATTATGTATGCATTTGTTGAGCTACGAGATTTGAAGTCAGTAATAAGTACGACCATTTGCATCATCATAAGGTTCTCAGTCCGAAGACTGGTTGGACGCGTACCTCCATTCTTTTCTATCCTGAGCTAACCTACGCATTTCCCTAAAAGTAGAACATCCTACATCCCTAACTATTTGAGAGCAGTAGTCTAATCTAGGCCTACCCCTACCTCTTTTTATTCCTATCTCTGACTCTAGTATGTCGCGAACTATTCCTTCGTGTCTTAGAAGGTGTCCTACCATCCTATCTCTCCTACTCTTTATTGTTTTCCATACCTTTCGCCTTTCCCCAACTCTTTCTAATACTTCCCTATTGCTAACCTTATCTATCCACGGTATCTTCATCATGCGTCTGTAACACCACAGTTCAAACGCTTCTACTCTTTTTCTATCCGCTTCTCCTATTGTCCAAGTTTCGCACCCGTATAATGCCGTACTCCATACATACGACTTTAAGAGTCTCTTCCTAGTCTCTATATTAACCGTTCTCGAACATAACAGTTGTTTCTTTTTGTTAAACGCAACTCGTCCCTGCGCCATTCTTTGTTTTATATCTTTAGTGCTCCTACCGTCTTGGGTTATTTTACTTCCTAAGTAGCAGAAATCCGCGACCTCCTCTATCTTCTCATTTCCTATTCGTATTTCAATTTTAGTTCTATTTTCACTCCATCTACATACCAAAATTTTAGTTTTCTTTTTATTGATTTTCATGCCGTAGCCCTGTGTCAAAACTGCTTCCATTTCATTCAAAGCCGCTCCTAATTCTTCTTTGCTAGATGCTAACACTGCTATATCATCTGCAAATCTGAGCATGTTAATAGTTTGGCCCTGTACATTGATCCCTGAGGCTGTTCTTTCCTTAACAATATTAATCGCATCTTCGATATATAAGTTGAAAACTAGAGGTGACAATGCACATCCCTGTCTCACTCCCTTCCGGATATCTACTTCCCTTCGTTCCTGCTCACATTCTATAACTGCCTTTTGCTCTTTGTAGAGATTATGTATTATTCTTCTGTCCCTGTATTTCATCCCTACCTTTCTCAGCACTTCGAACATCTTCCCCCATTTTACGTTGTCGAAGGCTTTTTCTAAATCTACAAATCCTATATATACGCTCTTTCTCTTTTCTATCGTTTTTTCTATAATTACTCGTAAAGCTAGAATAGCCTCGCGCGTTCCTCTATTTCGTCTAAATCCGAACTGATCTTCTCCTAATATTTCTTCCGCCTTTTTCTCCATCCTTCTTTGCACAATTCTAGTTAAAATTTTTGACGCATGGGAAGTTAAACTGATAGTTCTAAAATTTTCGCATCTATCCGCGCCTTTCCTTTTTGGCAAAGCTACCATGATGTTCAGTTTGTAATCCTCTGGAATCTCGCCTGTCAGGTATATGCGACTAACTAATTTAAATAAACGATCTATTACCTCTTGACCTGCGCACTTTAAGATTTCTGCCTGCAAGCCATCTATACCTGGTGCTTTATTATTCCTTAAACTTTTTAGTGCTAGCTCAAACTCTTCTCTCATTATAGGACTCCCTAGGTTATCCCCTTCTACACTGCTTTCACTTTCTAATATATCTTGCACTTCCTGTCCCGCATATAAGTTTCCTAAATATTCTTTCCACCTATCTGCCTTCTCCCCGCTTTCGATTAGGATATCTCCTGCCTCATTCCTAATGCTTTTGGTACTAGATCCAATTTCTCTAAAATTTCTCCTAATTATTTTATATGCTTCATCAGTCTTTCCTATTTCGAACTTATTTTCCACTTCTTTGCACTTATCATCGATCCATTGCTCTTTCGCTTTCCTACATTTCCGAATAATTTCCCACTTGATCGCCTTATATCTTTGTTTCCCTATTTCATCTAACCTATTTTTATATTTGCGCCTTTCCTCTATTTGACTCACAATATGTTTTGTTATCCAGGGTTTCCTACTTTCATTCTGTTTATGACCCAAAATATCCTTAGCTGAGGAAACTAAACTATTTTTAATGCAATTCCATTCTTCCTCTATGTCCCTAACAATATTTTCGCCCGCGCCCTTTAGTACTTCGTTTGTCTTTTTCTCGAACTTATCGCGCGTATCATCATCTTTTAGTTTCTCTGGGTCAAGATACCTTCTTCCGCTTCGTTTTTTCAAAATCTTAAATTTAAGATTGGCCTTCATAACGACTATATTGTGATCACTATCTATATCTGCTCCTGGATAACTTCTACAATCCCTAACTTGATTTCTAAATCTTTGCCTAACAAGAATGTAATCTATTTGATATCTCCCTAGGTCTCCTGGCATCTTCCACGTGTAGCGTCTCCTAACATGATGGTGAAATAGAGTGTTCGCGACCGTTAAGTTATGTTTATCGCAGAACTCTATCAGTCTCACTCCCCTATCGTTCCTATTGCCTAATCCAAAGGGACCAACTATTCCGCCCTCTCGCCCTGTGCCTACGACTGCATTGAAATCTCCTATAATTATTAAATTTTCGTGTCCTCTCACAAAATCTAGCACATGTTCAATATCACTATAAACTGCCTCTACGACCTCATCACTGTAGTTAGAAGTGGGCATATATACCTGTATTATTACTGTTTTTACAGGTTTCGAATCTAACCTAACCATAACTACCCTGTCACTTTGCTGTAAGAAATTTTCTACACTCTGCCCTACTTTTTTCCGCATAACAATTCCTACTCCAGAATTTCCTCCTACAGATCCTGTGTGTATTACTCTAAAATCTCCGCTCCAGAAGTCTCCGGCTTCTGGCCATCGCACTTCACTAATACCTACTACGTCTAATGCTAACCTATCCATCTCAATTTTCAAATTCTCTAACTTTCCTACTTGTTTCATGCTTCTAACATTCCACGCTCCGACTCGTGAGATGTTACACTTATCATTTCTGATGACTCCCCCCGAAGCAGTCCCCGCCCGGAGATCCGAATGTGGGACTATTTTACCTCCGGAATATTTTACTCCAGAAAGTGCCATCATCATAAATTCGAAGTACGCTGTACCAGGGATATAATAATGTGGTGGTTTCCCGTTGCCTTCCACATCGCAGTAGTGTGTATCACAGTGCCATACCGACCCTCACGATCTCTGCCACTATGATACTGACCATTTGGTCAGTTTAAAATTCATAGCGTTTTAAGCACACATTGTATTATAACATACAGTTATGTAAGTACATACATCAAATATACAAAAGAATAAAGCTGTTTTCAGATATACCTGGTATAATCACTTTACACTGGTATTTATATTAGGATAAGTTGAATTTATAATTATTTTATTGGCGTAGCACGCAACTACCTCTCATCTTGTCCTTTCCCTAACTGACCTTTCCCGGGCATTAACCTAAACTGTCGACTGGAGTGGAACCTTTGACTTAAGTTTGTTTACATCTACATTACAGTGAGGGTGAACAGCTTCGTATACAGTCTGTCCCGAAAGTAACTCGGTAAAATAAAATATAGATTCTAAAGTATGATTATCGGATTTCCTAACGATGGCGATTACAATAACGAAGACTAAAATTAGCCTCCTTAATTCCTGATGAGATTCAGTATTCACCAATGATAAAACAACCATTAGAACAGGCACCCTCTGAGAGCTCACCGCTCGTAGGGAAAACCTTTTGAATTTCTCTTATATTTTGGGAAAGCCTCTTGGGAGAAACCATTTGGTAGGAGAAAACCTTCAAGTGAAGTCATCACACATCAATGTCTAGGAACCTATAGGTACATTTCTCGGCTGTTTAACGAAACGAGCTAGGCAACCCAACGTGCATTGCTAAAGCTTAGTTATGCAACCAAACATACACCAGTTGAGTAGACTGTTTTTCACTTCAATATGTTGTACCCAAACGGCAGCCAAAACATGTCCAACATACACCCCCGATGTTGTTCATAGCGTCTAGTGACGGCTTTAGTATTAAAATGAATCATTCATCTACTGAACACTTGCACATGAAAATAACCGATTTTTTAATATAAATTTAGATTGAATTTGGAATACCTTGATAAAGATAAATCCACTATCGGTACTTGAGAAACTTGAAAATGATACGTGACCGTATTACCTACACCTGATGAACAAAATCGCTGAATGAATAAAGGTATTGGTTGGATCTTAGAGGTAGGTAGAGCTGCAAATTCGAACAACCGAAACTAGAGATCTAAATGTAATCTAAAGTGTACTTAATCATTTGGGAAACTTTAAAAGTTTAAATATGAAGTGGAAAATAAAATATTTGATTTTTTGCTTAAATGGTTAAAATTGAAACTGTGCTCATTGGTCGAAATTTTTGTGGTGCAGCTTTCATAGGTAACTGCGCACTCCGTGCAGCTGACCATGTTACTGCAAGAGCGTAAAATCGGCCTTTTCACTTGTAATTTGCATTGGGAGCTTGGAACGTCGAACACCTTTCTTTGACAATCGTTAATAAAATTTTCAAATTAGAAAAACACCATCATTTTTCCAATACAACAACTTATTCCTGTGTAAAACAGACTCTAGGAAGAAGAAGCAGAAAGAGGTCAGGTCAGGTCAGGTACTTTATCATCTTACATTTGATTAAAATTCTTAGACAACTTGGTGACTTTCGTGCGCTCTACAGTCATAATTAGACGATCGAGAGCAGCCGTTGCTGCTCTGCTTTGTTTGGATACCGAATAATGACGATTCTGTGGTTGGGAGCCGCTCGGTTGTGGCTGAGAGCAGCCTTTGATCATGGTTCTTGTTCTGAATTTGTGATGAATTCACGTTTTTTCTTAAATTTATCTCCTAATAGAAGATAACAGTCATCTATGTTTTATCAATGTAATAATACTATAATTTTATTATTGTTAGTACTTATTTAATAGATATAAAAGGTAAATACTTTTGCAGGAATTTATGGAGATAAAATGCCACCATAGAAACAAATACTGTTACATAAAATCGCGCGAAGGTTAGTGGGGGAGAGGAGATACGAACTTCAACATATAAGTACGAATGTTTTTGCGAATTTTAGTATTTTTGCAGATACGTGGGTAATTATTGATATCATAAAATATAAACAAATTGTAGGTACTTTCAAATATGTACTTAATCTTTATGTAACAGATTATAACAATTTGCATAACTATTCTGTATAATCAATATTTAAAATAAGTGACCTCCAACCTTTTTGTACGTTATCTATTTTTTATTACATTTGCAAAAACTTAACATGTAATGCCTGAAATACATTAGGAATTAGAAACTTTTTACAAAGCAATACAAAAATTATTGCGACTTGCCATATTTTAAAATTTTGTTCAAATAGTGTTGACATTGAAAATGTTTAAGGAATTGGAAGTTATTGCGAATTTTTGCAAGCTGTGCACGTATACCAGAACAACATCTATTGCAGCATACATATTACCTTAACAGACAGACAAACATGTCAAACTTAATAAAAGCTTATAAACAATGAATAATAATTTTTGAGAATGAAGTCATCGCCTCTCGGCACTTGTTGACAGACGGGCATTGGCGACGTGTAGCCAGCTACGTTTCACGAAGTCCTCGCTGCTTCATTCCAGTTTTGTTTCTTGTAGTGTGTGGACGTTTGTCAGTGTTTCGATTTCATGAAAGTTTTAGCAATATTTCATTGTTTACAAATTGTTGCTTTGATTTACACTGAGCATACTTGAAGTTCATTTGTAATGCCATAACGAAGGTTGCTAAATTACAACTTCTGTCAATTTTTCCCTATGGCTTCCTAAGAAAGCGGCATATTACACACGATTAAGTAGGAGGGAAAGTTGATGATTTCGTCAACCCGTGTGTACTTCCAGGCAGCACGGCAGCAGTCAATTTTTATAGTAAATCAAGGATATACCCACACAGATTATTGACTGCTTTGTAACAGATTATAAAATTGGAAATTAGAAATTCAAGAAATCTGGATATTAGCCGTGTTGCGCAGTTGACACCTAAATGGGCATATGGAAAAATTATAATTTTAAACCCAATATGTTTGAACTCACTGGTTATATTGCAATGTAAAATTGGAAGACACAAAATAAATTATCAATTTGGAAAGTGCTTCTTGCCTTTGTCGAAGTGGGTAAGACTAACCACGGCACTGTAGATTTATAAAATGGTATGGGATATAGGGCCTATTCTATTTTTGTAAAAATATGTGGGCTAGCAGTACACAATCAACCAGTTTTTGGACTGAAAACTAATATGCATCTGCGAGACTTACCAAACTTAGCAGACTTACTAATTCCAACAAAGAAAAGCAGAACACGCTAATATGATATGTATACCTAAGTATTATCTCTCAACTTTACATTATAACAAAGCAGCAATTAATTAAAATCTCTTATTAGATTTATAATCATAATTTTTAATGCCCAAATTTTGGAAGAGCTGATTTCAATTATGTTGTTGTTCGCTTTTTAAGGAAAACTCATATTATCGGGCTCAGTTAGATCTGACCGATATCTTTGTACAGTACGTATGTACAATGTCAGCAGTTTGTACAATTTCGAACATAAAAGGTAAAATATATCCATTTGGCAATAGAATATTAATCCTAGTAGTACCCCGGATAGTGACATCAATTTTTAAATGATTTTAGAGTGTGGCAGAGGTTGTAAATTTGGTAGTTTGTGTGATGGCAAACAGGAAAATTGACCTCTGCCTACTCCGCGTCGGATATTTTACAATTGACATGTCTTCGAAAATTTTAAAGAAAGAATAAGTTAACGTAAACCTTTTCAGGGCCTCTGCCTTATGATTCAGCTTATTAATTAAATCATAAAAAAACAAGAAAATACCCGAGGCAGAGGTTCTGAGCAGTCCCTGGGCAGAGGAAGAGGTTCTGAAAGTGTTTGGAAAGTAGGCCTACTTAGATTCAAACGAGCTGAAATGACTAAGTAGAGCTACTTTTCTAAACACATTTAAAACGTCTTCCTCTGATCTGAAGCTGTTCAGGATCTCTGCCTCGGGTAATTTATTGTTCTTTTTGATTTAATTATTAAATGTTATCAAAAGGCAGGGGCCCTGAAAAGATTTAGGTTAACTTTTTTCTTTGGCCTTTTTGAAGACCTGCCAATTGTAAAATGTCCCACGCTGGGGTCTCGCACATGGATATTCCTGATTTCCAACAGACAATTTACAATTTTATATGAATATGAAATGAGTTATAAAAATTGTCGCTATCCGGCGTACTATAGGACTCCTGCCATTTATATCTAAACGTACTTGCAGGGTAATAATTTTTAAAATTTGGTAAGTACTCGTCATTTTGTTGTTTTGGACGAAACTTTTTTCATCTTCACTGAATTTCCCTACGCTACCTAGCTATAGATATCTACATCAGCCTTATATTTTGATAGACGCATAAAATAGTTCTACCGATAATTTACCACCGGAAGTCGGTAAATATCAAAAGAACCTGAACAATATATAAATGGAAAATGAAAATGGATCAATATTCAATACATGTTTATGTAAAACTTAACATACGACGATTTTCCTTATTGGGCAGCAGGTAGTTGTTGTTTTTGTGTTTTTTTGTGGGTGGATCCACGTGGCATTTGAAGGTTAAGCTGCGATCTTTACAGAAAAAGCAGGAAATGTAACAAAAAACAATTTAGTGCGAAACGCGTAGGTAACTTATCTAGGTACTTTAACAGCTGACTTTGTAACAATGCTGCAGCTGTACAGGGTAAAATGAAGCTATTATGCACCCTTCTGTGGGCATATTCTATGGCTCAAAATGAGAAAAACGTTAATTAAAGTCTACATATGTATTCCTTCCATCTACAAAAAGCAAGGGCCCCAAAAGCAGCTGATGATTATACCAATTTTACGGTCAAGATTTTATTTATGTACTGATGAGGAGCGTTTTACCACAATCTGCACATTTGGTCGGAAGAAAACTCCCAAGAATGGAATGATTTCTCGCCATTAACATCTGGTGCAATGTTAGTTGGCGACTTTTAAATGAACATCATGTTCAACCTTCCACCGCGATTGAATGGGCAAACTAATTCCTATAATTCATTACTGGATTATCGTTTGAAAAGTTCGTTTAGACACAAAACTGCAAATAATATGTGTCCTAAGTGACACCCTGTATGAACTTTGCACTTGAGTGTGGGCTCTCATGTGAGAGTAATCAGTAATGGCAGTGCATTGCTGTGAAAACATCGGGACGTATTCGTCACACTCAGACATGAGAAAAAGTCAGTACCAGTACCAAAATACGTCCTAAACAGCTTAGTTTGCAAGATACAGTGTTCAAAATTAAAAAAAAAACTATTTTTCATAAATATTGCTGAAACCCTTCCGCAGATTCCATTCAAGCTCGGTTTAATTAGAAAATCAAAGGGAAGTTTTAGGCATAAGTAGGTTTTGTTTATTTTCTCCAGAGGGCGTCTCTGTGAACAACTCTGATGATATTTCTAGAAGAAAATATGGCACGCCATTGCTTTTTTGAAAATTGGAGAATTTTTTATAATTCAGTCATTGAAACTACACAACAATTGTGTCCTGAATTTTTTTCGTACGACTCTACCCTTTTCCTCTCCTCTTTCATTACATTGTAGCACCGTTGATTGAGGGAATTCCCTCAATCAACGGTAGCACTTTAAGTTGCTTATCAAGTAGGTTGCGTTCATTGCTAAGTCACTTTGAAATTGAAAGTTTACCGCGTTTGGGACAATTTATATCTTTGTGCTTGTCTGTTTGTCTCTTTGTTTGTTTGTCTCTTTGTTTATTTGTTTGTTTGTTTGTTTGTTTGTTTGTTTGTTTGTTTGTTTGTTTGTTAGTTTGTGTGTTTGTTTGTTTGTTTGTTTGTTTGTTTGTTTGTTTGTTTGTTTGTTTGTTTGTTTGTTTGTTTGTTTGTTTGTTTGTTTGTTTGTTTGTTTGTTTGTTTGTTTGTTTGTTTGTTTGTTTGTTTGTTTGTTTGTTTGTTTGTTTGTTCATTCGTCGTGTTTGCGTTATAAGTTTTCGTTTATTCGTTTATTGTTGTTCTGGCAATGACAAACTATAAGTTTCGCGAAAAGGCAGATAATAATGATCTTCATAAACGGGCGTGCTGGTGGTAATAGAAAGCTGCAAGACTGTATCTAGAGTCTTTCCCAGAAAGACAGCAACCAAAAACAAAACCATAAAATTTTTTGTTGCATTATTTCAACGATTTAGGGAAACCGGAAGAGAGGACAGAGGAAGATAAAACGAGAAGTTCGTACACCTTATTTCGAAGAGGCTATTTTAAAAATGCTGTAGGTAATAAATGATAATTCAGATCAGTACCAAACAGTTAACGGTCATGTTCAATGCAGACCATATGACTGCGCTTGAAGAGTACTTCGTGAACAACTTTTTACCCTTACTATTCTCAACGTGAGCAAGGTCTTTTGCTTGCTGATTACCCTCCATGGGAACAATTTTACAGATGGTTCCTTCAGCAAACAACTAATCCTGGGTTTGTCGACTCAGTGTTTTTTACTGATGAATCAACGTTCGGTAGAGAAGGCGCAACTAACTTGCAGAATCGTCCTCAGTGGGCAGAGGAGAATTCCCATGGTGCAATTTCTGTTCGACATCAGCAGCGATTCAAATTTAATGTGTGTGCTGGGTACTGTAGGTGACTGCCTGATCGGTTCTTATGTGTTACCACCACGTCTAATAGGCGTCTTGATGTTCATTTGGAAATACGAAATGGCGTGTGGTTTATGCACGACGGAGCCCCCTCACATTTCGCTTGTTTGGATAATGTTTATCCCGGCAGAGGGATATGCAGAGCAGGCCCAGTAACATGGCCCCAAGATCTCCTGATGTGAATCCCTAGATTTTCATCGTTGGGGACATTTGAAATCCAGTTTATGAAGCTGAAATTGCAGACGCATCTTTGACGCGTGTGAGACAATTCGACATCGCCCCGGAATGTGGGATCTTAGAAAGGGTGCGTCCGTCAGTCCATGATTAGACTTGTTCAGGCGTGTATCTGAGTCACACGGAAGGCATTTCGAACATTTATTTTGAAGTCAAATAATGTCGTTAGGTATAGTAGTTATAGTTGGGCCGGCCAACAGACGGAGTGATCACCCTGCAAGAACGTGCTCTAGCGGGGCCAATATTAATTTATGACGACCTAATTGGAGTGATGCGACTTCGTTGGGTCTAAAGAAAGCGTATCACTGCGGTTCTGTCGTCCTAAAATGATAGTGGTCCCGTCTAGAGCTCATGCTTGGAGGGTGATCACTCCGTCTGTTGGGCGGCCCAAGTATAGTAGTATTATGTTAATCCGTCAATTTCTTTGAACTCAGAAACTATGAGTTTGCGGACATTTATGTTGATATTATCTTTTTTTATGTCTAAGTGTGGAGAGTTTGCTCCCTTATTTTAGTTAAAAATGCCTTGCATTTGTCAAGAATTTTATAAAATGTTTACCGCCAAAAATTGAAAAGAAAAGCTTGTCACACAGCACAGGGGTCGTACGAAAAAATACAGGGCACAAGACATTTGTCAATGGCGGAATTATTTTCAAAAGAGCAGTGACGTGCCATATATTTTTTCTAGAAATATCATCAGAGTTGTACCCAGGGACGCCTCTGGCGGAAATAAACAAAACTTACGTGCATTTCAATTTCCCTTTGATTTGCTACGGAAACATGCTGAGTTTAAATGGAATCAGCGGAAGGGTTTTAGCAATATTTATGATTTTTTTTAAATTTTGGACACCATCTTGCAAACTATGCAGGTTGGGACTTGGGACATATAATATGTTGATATTGACTTTTTCTCATGTCTTAGAGTGGCGAATACGCTTCTGAAGTTTGTTCCCTTATTTTAGTTACTGCCTGCATTAATTACTTGTTTCCGCAAGCATAACGGAAGAAATTAAGTATTAAAGTACATAACATAGTTAGTTGTGACTGACCCGCAGTTTGTTCTCCCACAGACGACTTTCAACTTTCAAGTGTGGTTTGGCAGTAACCTGAAAGTACATGCGGCTATACTCCTGCTGAAAGAGAGTAATGAAAATCAATAATAAGGTTTACAGCTAGTCGGGTCCGGTTCTACGATGTTATTATAATGTTTAATCCTTAATCCTTAAATTGCACTGACGACAAAGTTTAACTTATTTTTAAAGTAATCTTGGTCTTCACATGTTTAAATATAGATAAATTGGTTAAGATTAAGCGCCAGTTCGTCGTGTAAGAGGCCCTTGCTAAAAATACGGTGCGTACGAAATTTAAATTCAAGGCCAACTTTGTACAAAGTTGCAGGTCAGTTAAACAATACTGTAAACAATGAAAATAAGTCATTTAATGGGAGTGTTAATCAGTCATCAAACTGAAGCAGTTGATTGTATTTTGTGGGTGTGGAGCTGTAAATAATTGCGATTTGTAGTTCTTTGATATTAATTAGGTACCAAAATTTTGCGCTCGGTACCGTGGCCGTAGTGGGAACGTACGTAATCTGTTATCAAATTCTGAATGCGAAGCTTGATGGTTTATAGTCTCGGGTTATCTGAATTGTTGTTCAGTTTTGTTTAGCAAAGCCTCTGTTCATCTGCTCCTCAGCCCAAAATGACTAGAGATAATTTAACAGCTGTTCAATACGGCATTGAGGATATACGACTGGTAAGTTTATTTGCAATTTTCAGTGTTTTCACATAACACATTAACCTAAAGAGTAAGTATAAAAATAAACTTTCCAAAATTGTAAATTTAATTTTCGTTTTCAAAAAATTGAGTCGTTTTTAATACACTCTTAAATTTAAAAATATTAAAAGCCAAAACGCTAACACTTTATCTACGCGTAGACTTAACCTGAAATGGGTACCAAGGTAGCAAATTAGAAAACTTTAAAAGAAAATCAAATATGTAATAAATTATATTCGTCAGACGTTAACATAAATGGTAAAATCAACAAAATAGCTTGAGCACATGGAAATTCTAGTTCACTATTTATATTTGTCATCTAGCTAAACTAATTCAATTATTACTGCCCTGCCTCTTTTTTTATAGTTAATACAGAAATTTATCTTTTATTGATACAGTTTTGTTGTTGTTGTCGTAATCTGCTCATTTGCATATTTGTTTACAGCATTCATAAAAGTTATTTAATATATTAGGGAGACCTTCAGAGGTCAAACCGAAGATAATTATTTAGTACCTAATGTCTTTTGTATCACCATTCATACAATTCAATTTTTAATGAAAAATATGATACTTACGTCAGTTTAAGGCAGTTGTCAAAAAGAAGTGCGTTCTCTAGGTCATTACGAGTACCTACTTACAATGTAAGATTTCAATAATAACTTCTATTAAAATCAATAATCAGATATTTTGAACTAAATACAGATTATTCAGTATATTGAGGATACTTAGGTAGGTATACTAAAACCTGTCATAGAACTTCATCAAACAAGTACGAAGTATTCCAATAAATTTAAACAGGTGTTTTTACGTATTTCACTAACTGCAGGCTAATGATCTATCACGGCCGTCTAGGTAATTTGTGCCTACCTGTGTTACCGCCACAGCCCATGTGACTTGAAATAGGAAGAGTTACCGAAAAGAGCATCATAATATGACACGGTGAATGATGTTACAGTTAAAGTATGAAATCAGTTATTCTATGTAATAACTAGTTATTCTATGAAATAACTAAGACGATCCGTTAAAGTGTGGAATAAAGTTATATTTAATACTTTTTGCCGTTATTGCATAAAATAACTGCGTGGTATAAACGTTACCTGACCTTGCCTGATCTGACCATTGAAAAAGAAAAGCGTATTTTTCTTTTTCAATGGTCAGATCAGGCAAGGTCAGGACAACGTTTTACAGAATACCTAGTTATTTCATAAACTAACTAGTTATTAAGGTATTAATAGTATATTACGTAAAGAGCATGGAAAGTGACAAATTTCATACGAGCGTGAAATTTTATGCACGAGGCATAGCGTAGCCGAGTGCAGAAATTACGTGAATTTATAGGAAATACACTTTCCATCGAGTTATGCGCACTATTTTTCCCACGACCCATTAAGAAGACAAATTATTCATAAAACAGTAACTTCATTTTTAAGGATTTGTTGCCTATATATGTCGAAATTTCGAAGTAGCCTACTAACACCATGAGCATAATATTCGAATAATTCCGACCGGCTCATGAATGACACGTTGATTTGTTCTCTTGCCCGCCAATTCATAAATGACCAGTAGTTCGTACCTAAAATATTTAGGCCTTCCACGGAGCAGCAGAAGAAAAATACACTTAGGTGGCGCACCCTGTATATGATCTACAAACTGTTTATAAATTTACCTTATATAAATTGTTCCTGTCTCACGATGTTACTGTATTAATTAGCTAGTCCCTATTTGCATTTCGTTTATGGCCTATTTCACTGCTTTGCTTTGAACCAATTAATTGTCACCGACGCCGACGCCGACGGCATACAATAAATTTAGGGCCAGTAGCAACTAATTCTTCATTCTAAATTTAAAATGGCTAAAACTGATAACCTTTTTCAGTTCTTTTCCGAACATAAAATTGTGATAGATGTATGTACGACTACTGAAACCACTATGTTATACATTACCATTCAAATTCTTCTGCACCGAAACTTAAGCAACCCCTTATGCGTATTTCGATAATTTAATTAGGCAACCAAATCTACACCATCAAGTCTATTCCAATTCTGTTCACGCTAAGCCGAAAAATTGGCGAGTATAACTTTTCCGCATTGAAAGTTATTTAATAACCAAGCATCCTATAATTTTCATGTGTGTTATTAATGTTCCGGTTATACCAAATTCCACCTGGGGGTGTCTTAAAATCTATAGGTTCCGACAGCGAATCAGTTTCATCTTAAGTGTTTTCATAATATCTCTGACTAGAAATTAATTTTCGATAAATATCAGTTGTAAATGACGTAGCAAACTTCAATGATGTTTGCAGAGATTAAGTTTGAGTGCTATTAGAGTACTATATTTAACTCCAGCTGATGCTCAGTATTCCTAACTTGAAATAAAATACTTATTTGAAGACTTTCGACCACATTATCAAAATGTAGGTATTTCAATTTGCTGGTACGGTTTCTTTCAATTTTCTGCACACTTATACAATATTATTATCGTAGTTCATTGGGAACTAAACCAGTTTCAGTTCGTACATACATATATGTAAATGCTTGGTCCTGCTATTATTGAACTGAAGCTTTATTTATGTATTATTTTTGTCAACACACAATTCTTAATCATAAAGTTCTCAGTCCAAAGACTGGTTGGACGCGTACCTCCACCCTTTCTTATCCTGAGCTAACCTACACATTTCCCTTAAAGTAGAACATCCTACAGCCCCAACTATTTTCGAGCAGTGGTCTAATCTGGGCGTACTCCTGTATCATACCTCTATTCCTATCTCCGACTCTAGCATGCCGCGAACTATTCCTTCGTGTCTCGGAAGGTGTCCTAATATCCTATACAACCCTATTTCTCCTATTCTTTATTGTATACCTTTCGCTTTTCCACAACTCTTTCTCTGGATTTAATATAGATTTGTGTAGAATATAACACTGTTCGAAATCTTACATTATGTGCAATTATCCAGTTACGTATAGTTACCATTAGAATTAAAATAATTTAAGTTAAATAAGTGTTTTACCTACTTATACATAGGTACTAGGTTAAGCAGGAACTGTGTAAAAAATGAGAGATGCTCTCGTGCACTGTTATGTTCCATTAAATAAATAAATAAATAAATAAATAAATAAATAAATAAATAAATAAATAAATAAATAAATAAATAATACCTCCCTATTGCTAACTTATCTATCACCGTATCTTCATCATACGTCTGTAGCACTACATTTCAAATGCTTCTATTCTTCTTCGATGCGCTTCTCCTATAGTCCAAGTTTCACATCCGTGTAAGCCGTACTCCATACATAAATATTCAAGAGTCTCTTCCGAGTTTCTACATAAACCGTTCCTGAGTATAACAGTTGTTTCTTTTTGCTAAACGCAACTTGGCCCTTCCTAAATAGCAGAAATCCGCGAATTCATGAGCCGGTCGGAATTATTAGAGTATACTCATAGTAAGTTAGTAGGCTACTTAGAAATTTTGACATCTATTAACATAGACAACAAATCATTAAAAATAAAGTTATTGTTTTATGAATAAGTTTGTTCAATCCTACCATAGAAACATGTTGTTTCACCGTTAGATACTATGCGAGAAAGCATTACTTTTGTTCACTCACTTCGTTTCTTTGCCAACGGGTGGGCGAAAGCAGTGAGCGAAAGTTCACTCTTATTACTTTCACCCACTCCATTTCTCAATAAAATTACAAAAAATATTCAAAATGAATCATTCAAATTGACATGGCAATTTATGATGATTTCTGTTAATAATAAACTAGCTCAATTATTGTTGTTAAAAAATTTTATTTGTGCGCATTTTAATAAATTTGGGCATACATTCAAAATTAATTAGATATTTATTTAATATTAAGTAGGTACTGTCCGGTACTGTCAACATTTCTATTAGGTAATATGAAAATTTTTACAGCGTTAAAGCCAATACTTTTAAAAAATATAGCACTATGAAACTTACTTGCTATGTAAGTAATATCTACTTTTCAAAAACAAATAAAATTGTCTTCAACATAGAATATGTGGACCACAAAGAAGATGGCTCGTAATTTTCTAATAATCCATTAAAATAGGCTAAGATCACTTCCTCCGTTGTAAGATGAACTTTCTTTGTATGCATCAAATCACGGAATTTTGTCAGCTCGTTCATATACCTTCCTTTAGACGTCTGAGGCAATTGTATGCAGCGGCATTAGCTTCTTTTAATATCCTCCGGTAAAATTAAATCGTAATTTTGCCCATATTTTCTCAGTAAAATCTTATTTTAGGTACAAATTTAGCTGAAGCGTACAAAAATTTACTTCTTCTAGCTTGTTTATTATTTATAGTAACGGTAACCATAACAATGATGAAACACGCTCTCTATAGCTGACCTCACACAATCACTATTATTGACAATAATATTGACAATATCGTTATTTGACCAATCAAAACATGTTAATATTGGTCAAATCACGATATTGTCAATATTATTGTCAATAATATTGATTGTGTGCGGTCAGCTTAAGTTGTTATGTTGTATACCTGCCCAATTGTCAGACCAATTTGAATTATTAATTTTGAATATTTTTGAAATAATATTTAGTTCAGTGGCAGGATTGAATAAAACGTTATACAGCACTCGTGGAGAAACCGTTTCGCTCACTTATCTGCCTTTGCGGCAAATTACGTAAGCGAAATGTTCAGTTTCTCTACTTGTACTGTAATAATACTAATGTTTTTTTTAAGGGGTCATGGGAAAAATAGTGTACATAAGTCGATGGAAAGTGTAGTTCATATAAACTCGTGTGATCTCTGCGCTCGTATGAAATTTGTCACTTTCCATGCTCGTTACGTAATATAGGTACTATTTCTAAAATTTATAAACCTAATAGATTCTATTTTATGGGCTTGACAAGGCAGCCAAACATACACACCAAAATCTGTTCTATTCTCTTCCTTGTTATTTAGTGCATGTGGCTGTTTCATTGATTCGGAACTGAAAATGCTGAACATATAAACGAAAAACAAGGTAGTACCTACACAGTTATATGCTGTACAAAAATGTAATAAAATTCATAAAACATCAGATAAAACAAATAAAACTGCATTACAATATTTCAGAAATTAGACAACTAGGAACTACTGTTAGAATAATAAGAATTTACTTCCACTATAAAACAACTTTTACTATAAAAAATGTAATAAACAAAACGTGTAACACGCCAAACTCAAAATAACGTCCTCACTGTACGATCGTCAAAACTCCAGTCCCATCCCAGGATGTTGTTACCATCCTTATCGCCGCTTAACCCATTACGCCAACTCAGCATAACACCACTTCGTTATCCTTGCATCGCGCCGGACTCTCTCTCGCTCTTAGCAAAACACGTGTTGCTAACATTCGGCCATTCCTGACGAACCAGAGCGTCCCCGCTCCCGCTTACCAGGTATTCCAGCTGAAACTCGTATTAGGGCATTAGAATAAGTTAAACTCAATGTGAAAGGTATAAAGCGGCGACTACAATGTCATCCTCCCGTCAACGACCCCGGTGACGTCAGTCCTAACTGAAAATGTACATAAACTTGGCCAAGTTTGCAAAACACATAATACAATAAAATAAAGATAACATAATAAAACAAAAAAAACATATACCCACGCTAACTACCTATGGCAAGGCAGTTTTAACCGTAATCTTGTCACTCGTTATTCCACCAGCCATTCTCGGCGACAACCGAGCCCGGTCTGATGTTAGTCCATCCCTTCTTGCCCATCTCCTTGCTTAAACTGAGCCCGGCCTGGTGCCGTTCTACCAGCCATTCTCGGCGACAACCGAGCCCGGTCTGGCCACCAGCCATTCTCCCCATCTCCTTGCTAGAACTGAGCCCGGTCTGATGTCGTTCTACCAGCCATTCTCGGCGACAACCGAGCCCGGTCTGGCCACCAGCCATTCTCGTCTACTGCAAGTGATATGGATACCCTTTTCTTTTTAAAAGCAGATCCACGGTCTGACGTTCTCCGCGCCAGTCACTCCATCGTACCGAACGCGAGAGCGACTACACCCGGGAATGTCGGATACTGCGTAACGGTCATTTCCGAGCACCTTAGTAATACGGAACGGACCGCGCCACCTTGGTAATAGTTTGCGACTACTACCCGTCGCCGGAGTACTAGTGACTCGGATGAGTACTAAGTCGCCTTCCGCATATTGATGTGCTGTACTCCTTTTCTTATCGAAACGCTGTTTTTGAGCATCTTGATAACGCTCGTTGAAGCTCGTAATGCGTGCCCGAAGTTTCGTAACATCGACCGGTTCACGTTCTATAGCTTCCATTTTCCTCTGCACCGCGACCCTGTACCCCATTAATGCCTCGCTGGGTGTACATCCAATTCCCTTGTTGAATGTGCCATTCAACCCCAACTGAATGTTAGAAACATTATCGTCCCAACGCGTATCATCAGTATTAGCCCCCATTGTTGCGAGAGAATTTAGTATAGTCCGGTTGTACCGTTCCACCTGACCGTTTCCCCGAGGAAGGGCTACTGCATTAAAATGAACTCTAGTACCTATTTCTTGGCAAAAGTGATGAAACTTAGTACTAGTGAAGCACGAACCTCTATCACAGATAATGCGACGAGGGGCGCCAAAGACTTTCATCATATCTTTTAGGCATTTAATAGTCAATTTTGTAGATGTATCTTTCACGGGATAGATTACAACAAATTTAGTAAAGGCTTCTATTATTACGAGAACGTGCGTATTCCGTGCTTTAGTTCGTATGAACGGACCAAGGTGGTCTAGGTGTACCGTATGGAATGGAATGGGTGTTTTCTTAATCGGATGTAAAAGACCCTGTGGTTTGCCGGAGGGAGATTTGAAAAAAATGCAATTGAGACAATTATTTATATATTTTTGGATGAACCGTCTCATATGTTTAAACCAATACCGACTTGAGACTAGTTCGTATGTTTTCTCAAACGCGAAGTGGCCTACGTCGTCATGTGCCATGCGTAATATGTTAAATCGCGCAAATTTAGGAACCACCCACCGTAACCCGTGGTTTGTCACTTTATACACCTTTTCTCCCTTTAACGCATAATGATTAAAAATTTGTTTATTATTAGCAAAGTCGCCCGTTTGTAATACACTCTTAAGACCTTGAATTTCAGAATCCTGCATTTGTGCCGTTAACAACCAGTCCTCATCTGACACTACCACTGCGCATACATTTTTTTCATTGACAGGTGGATTTCTACTGAGAGAATCCACGTGCGCAATTTGATTTCCCTGACGGTGAATGATTGTAAATTTATATTCACTTAATGCGAGCACCCAACGACCTATTCGTGGATTAAGTTCATGTTTTGCAAACGTACTTTTAACCGCAGCACAGTCAGTAACTAGTGTAAACGGTCGGTCCAAGAGATATTGACGGAAACGCTTAACCGAGGATATTATTGCCAACGCCTCCAATTCAAAGGAGTGCCACTTTTGTTCCTCCGGAGTAGTCTGTCTACTAAAATACGCTACCACTTTCTCTCCTTGTTCATGCACCTGCACCAGTATTCCCGCTAGACCCCACCGACTAGCATCGGTGTATAATTTTATATCCAATCCAGGGTCGAACAACGCCAACACCGGTGCAGTCATTAAACATTGCTTTAAGCTTTGAAACGCCTGTTCCTGGGAATCTCCCCACATCCACGTAGCATTTTTCGTCAACAGACCACTTAAGGGCTTGGCTTTACTGGCATAATCCAGAATAAATTTCCGAAAATAGGACGTTAAACCTAAATATTGCCGGACTTGATGGACATTGTTTGGTTTTGGGAACTGTGCTACGGCTTGCAATTTCTCTTTACCTGGTTGAATGCCAGACTTGCTAATTTCGTAACCTAAGTAGTGAATTTGTGATTGAAGAAAAGCGCATTTTTTTAAATTTAGGGTTAGGCCATGAGTTTTAAAAATAGTAAGCACTTCCCGCAATATTTCTAACGATTCAGTAACGCTTTTAGCTGGAATTAGAACGTCATCAAGGTACACCACTACTTTACTAAATCGTAATTGGCCCAACGCAGCATTGAGCATTCGTTGAAATACCGCGGGAGCGTTCGTCAAACCAAAGGGAACTCGCAAAAATTCATAATGCCCGTCTTGTGTTATAAATGCGGTCAATGGCACAGATTCTTTGGCTACTGGAATATGGTAGTATCCGGAGAAAAGGTCGAGGCTGCTAAAATACTGAAATCCCGACAACCGTCTCAGCTGGTCTTCTATAACTGGTAGAGGATATTTATCAGGAATAGTTATTTTATTTAATTCTCGATAGTCTACACAGAGCCGTTTATCACCCGTTTTCTTGGTTACTAATAACACTGGACTCGCATACGGGCTATTTGATTCTTGAATAATTCCATTTTTTAGAAGTTCAGCCACAATTTCGCGGATTTTTACTCGTTCCGAATCTGCTAACTGTCGCGGCCGTCGAGCTATAGGTCTATCTGTAGTGAGTGAAATTTTCATCTCTGCTAAATAAGTGACTCCTATTTCATTCATATTCCGAGCGATACACTCCGAATACTCAGTCAACAAATCAGTGAGTGATTGCACAGCTTCGCAATTGTCAATACCTACATTAACTGTAGTAGATTCTATTAAATTAACGCTGCAATTAGTAACATTCTCAGAAAATGATAAAGTGACACCGGTTTTATTATAATTGATATCGTATAATTCCGTGAAATTTTGGCCGATTAAAACATTTACACCCATAACACTTTGTTCGATCACATACAATAATATTATTCTTTTGATACCGTCAATACACACTTCCTCGTGAACCTCTAACGTCGGTTTCAGTTGAGACCCAGTTATCGTAGTCAAAACAATTGCATCATCGCAAGGTAACATAGTAAGCAATAAATTCGTGGCTGCTGTTTTTGTTATAAGTGAACATTCACTGCCGAAATCTATAAAACATTTTATTTCATGGCCATTGATAAAAATTGTTTTAAAGAATTTTTCTGTATCACTTTTGCCAAGATAATTAATATTGTATTCTATGGGTAATTGCTATGCACGTACTGGACGGAATAGCGGACAGTTACGCTTGTAGTGACCAGTTTCTCTACAATGATAACAACGAATGCCTAACTTTGCTACAGGGTTGCCGCCACTAGAAACTTTTACCGTTCCTGCCCCCTTTTCCTTCACAGCGGGTACAATCCTTATTCTTCTCTCATCTAAGGTTTTAAAATGAGCAGCAAGAATACTAGGGTCTTTTATACCTGCTGTTTCTACTGAAAATTTTATTTGTTCATCGGGAATTCCTCCCATTATCAAATTTACTTGATCCTCGGAAGAAAGAGGTAATTTTAATTTATGAATTAATGCTAATTTTTCAAATGAATACTGGTAAAGAGACTGGTTACTTGTAGGGACGCAATTCAACATTGTTTTTAATAGGGTGTGTAAATCGCGTTTTGGTCGAAACTGACTGAATAAAAGGTCCTTCCACTCGGACCAGGTGAAAATTCGAGTCGGAAGTCCTCGGTACCAAACTTCTGCGGGACCTTTTAATTTATTAAGGGCTAAATGGCAAATCGTTCTATCGTTCCACCCATAGATATAGGCAAATTCATCTACCGCTCCCAACCACTCGACTACATTTTGGGAAACCGGATTGAATTCGTCGATTATATCGGTGTATGCAACACTTACCACTTGCGTATCCCTACTTTGGTTCCCCAGGGTCTTCACCACCCTTTCCATACCTTCGCAAATGGCGTTACCGAGCTGAGACACCGTCTCGCTCACTTCGCTAGGCAGTAAACGTCTCGAGTGTCCTCCCTCACTCCGGCCCTGGCGCTGCGAATGTCTTGAATGCCGTCCCTCGCTCCGGCCCGACCGCTGTCGTCCAGAGGACCGCTCCTCACTACTGCTCTGGCCCTGGGCACCCCGGTCAGCTCGTCGACGACGGTGCCGTTCCCAACTGCCTTCTCGAGATTTCCGTCTCAATGACAGGACCTCTCTTCGGCCGTGTTCTACCCCGAACTCATGGCCACATCTTCCCGTCTTAGACCGCGACCTCTCCCTCGGCATTCTGTTGTTGTTGCAAATAGGGCCAACACAATTATTATCCCTATTCCGTTGCACTACACCAACACCAACACCAATGGGTATTTTTCCACTGTCCACTCTGTGACACGTGTCTCTTTATCCCACTTCTGATGTTAGAATAATAAGAATTTACTTCCACTATAAAACAACTTTTACTATAAAAAATGTAATAAACAAAACGTGTAACACGCCAAACTCAAAATAACGTCCTCACTGTACGATCGTCAAAACTCCAGTCCCATCCCAGGATGTTGTTACCATCCTTATCGCCGCTTAACCCATTACGCCAACTCAGCATAACACCACTTCGTTATCCTTGCATCGCGCCGGACTCTCTCTCGCTCTTAGCAAAACACGTGTTGCTAACACTACATTCAACCAACTTTACGTGAAATCACAATGTGGTAAAGAATTTACCTAAATGAGTAATGTGTTCATTCATCCTTTCGACGCATTCAAAATTCCAAACTTAAAACCAGCTTGTTTTCTAATTTTTTCTCTTCTCTAGGAACAACGGCCCATTCCTAAATACAACGATGACCGTAAGTTTAAATTTTAATTCTTACTATTAAATGAATATACAAACCCATATTCTTTATCAAAAATATTAGCTTATGACGCAGATATTGAGATCTAAAAATAATTCCGGCAGATAAAAATCATAAATTTTTCTTGAAGCGGAAAACTTTTTTCCGAAGCATACATTTTGAACACGATAATGATTTTCGAAACGACTTACAAAAAATTGACATGATACGTCGTCATGTAACTGCGCATATTTAAATTACGAAATAAATTTCAGTGAAATATAGCAGGCGACTCAAAATTTGCGAATCGGTACGATTGAAGAAACACAATGAAGTTGAAATAATAAATAAAATATTGCTTCTTCAGAAGAGATTTCTGAACCCAATGGATTTTCTGATAGTTTGCCTTTTAATATTTCAGAATATTTAAATTCAAATCACTTCAAATTAATCTCGTAGTTCTTCAAATAAATTGGCCAAGGCAGGAAACGAACACTAAATCTTTCTACGTGTTTCTCCAAAATTTCTTATCTTCAAGACTTATCTTTATTATTTCAGAGGTTTTGCTCCAAATGGAAGTCGTTGGGATCTGCGGTTCCGACGTCCATTATCTAATAACAGGGCGCATTGGTCCGTTTGTTCTTAAGAAACCCATGGTAATAGGTAAGGATATTTAGTAAAAATCGCATCTGAATTAGGGTGTTTACTAATACGAAATAAATGTTTGTCATTATCTCCCATGAAGTATTATTTTTATCAGATGCTGATTAGCTACAATGAGTAGGTACGTAGCTTTGTTTTCCTGTTCATTTTCATTTATAGAATGGCAGGTAGGTCAATATTACGTAGTAAATATTGTATAACATGACGTATGGCATTAACATATCTCATTACCATGCTTTATTAATTCAGAGGGCTCGACTTCAAAACAACGGAAAAGTTGGTAATTAAAATGCCAATTTTGACTGATTTGATTGAGCATTTCATACTCTTCGATGTGTTTATTCATTATGGTTTTGAGTTATTGAGTTAGATTGATAGCAGATAGCGAAGGGTGATTTAGGCTAGTGGATCTTGTTGGACAAGTTTAATTAGAAGAAGATTGTTTCTCCTTCAAAGAAATCTAAACAGTACCGGTAACATAATTTGAAACACAGGGCGCTAGGAGCATGATGGGGCTAAATATTAATATGACTGGTCTACTTCCATTTTCACGCGCTTTAATAGGCTGTCAAACTTCATGCGACGTGAGCAATAGGCTTGGCGCAATGCTAAAATGGGAAGGAGTATTTGCTCGAATTCGAGCGGATCCATTTTCTTTTTTTCTTCTAGTTTATTGTAATTTACAGAATTTTGCATTCGATGCGTTGTGTCCGGTGTCCCGTCATCAAACGTATTTTTTAAAGAAAATCCGCGATTCCTAATGAAAACAAGGGAATAATAGCATGCTAAAACGTTGGATATCTTTACATTGGGACATAAATAAACACCATGCTCCTAGAGTCCTGTGTTTCAAAATATGCTACCGGTACAAACAATCCTCCTGCATTCATACATAGCGTATG
Source organism: Xestobium rufovillosum (assembly GCA_963966045.1). NCBI lineage: Eukaryota > Metazoa > Arthropoda > Insecta > Coleoptera > Ptinidae > Xestobium > Xestobium rufovillosum. Next base: position 19,580,396 of record OZ014494.1, read on the forward strand.
GTAATGAGAGTTTTTCTGTTGTGGTTAATCACCAGTTTGTTTCTTTTTCTCCGTTCCTAACACTTTGGGCATCTTCTAATTTTATGAACATTAAATATTAAGGGAAATTAATTTATACTCAGATACTTATTTCTCCCTCTAAACTACTCTACGTTTTCCTTCTTCCTCTTCCTCTTCCTCTTCCTCTTCCTCTTCCTCTTCCTCTTCCTCTTCCTCTTCCTCTTCCTCTTCCTCTTCCTCTCCCTCTTCCTCTTCCTCTTCCTCTTCCTCTTCCTCTTCCTCTTCCTCTTCCTCTTCCTCTTCCTCTTCCTCTTCCTCTTCCTCTTCCTCTTCCTCTTCCTCTTCCTCTTCCTCTTCCTTTTCCTCTTCGTCTTCTTCTTAATGAAGGTCTAGGGCCTTTTTTATTCAGCGATATGCAGTTGCATTAACAAATAGCTGATGCTTTAAACCGTATTTTTCATCTAGCCTAAGGTTCAATCCAGAAAGATTTAACGCCTTTGTTGTCAAGCGAGAAATGTTTCCACCAAACTTTGCATCAGATGTCGCTAAATTCATAAAATACCTTTTCTGCTACTAAAAGACGAAATGTTCTTCTAGCTTCCTTTATCGCACCATTGTTACATGTTTACCACACGTCCACAGATTCATAATTGACTTACGACGAGTAACCATAACGCGTAAAAATAGTTTTAGATATGTACCACTGGCCGCTCTGCCATTCTCTAAATCAACTTTTAACACGATCACAAATTCTTAGGAAATAAACATCATAAAATAAGAATTTTTGTGGTATGTATTATGAGGAATTACATAAAACAAATGCAAAATTCATCGAAAATTAATTGAGCTACGTGGGAAATGCTCAGTGAAGAATTACAAATATTTAAATAGAAAATTGGAAATAGATATGGTAACGAAACAATTCAAAATAATTAAAATTTAATATTAGTTAGCTTAACCAAACTTTTGTCCTTTAGGACATGAGGCATCAGGTACAGTTGTGGAGGTAGGAAAAAACGTCAAGAATCTGAAAAAAGGCGACAGAGTTGCCATAGAACCGGGTGTACCTTGTCGCAAATGCGAGTTCTGTAAAGGAGGGCGCTACAATTTATGTCCTGATGTTATTTTCTGTGCAACACCACCTGTTGATGGTAACTTGGGAAGATATTACGTTCACGACGCCGATTTTTGCTTCAAGTATGAAAAATGTAAACCTGCAAATACTTTTTTTACAGATACATAATCTTCTTCTAGGTTGCCTGATAATGTTTCACTCGAGGAGGGATCGCTTATGGAACCTCTTTCCGTAGGAGTACATGCATGTAAAAGGGCTGGAGTTGGAGTAGGATCAATCGTTCTTGTTTTGGGGGCAGGTCCAATTGGCCTTGTCACGCTTCTTTCAGCAAAGGCTTTTGGAGCATCTGCAGTTTTAATAACAGGTTTGTAGAAAATTTAAACATAAACAATTAAATAATTCAATTTTTTGTTTTACAGATATTGTTCAGAATAGATTAGACGTAGCGAAAGAATTAGGGGCAGATTATACCCTCTTGGTCGAAAAGGACGACACAAACGATACATTAACAAAAAAAGTAATAGACATTTTGGGAAGCGAACCTACAGTCAGTTTAGATTGTAGTGGAGCTGAAATATGTGTCAGAACTGCAATTACCGTAAGTTGAGTATCGTCATGCCATTGTCTTTCTATACCTGTTTACTCCTGAAATACGAAAAGTGAAAGATCAGGATGCGTTTGTAAATTTACGCTTTCTAGTTTGAACGAGATAAGACAATGCCTCGCGAAGGTATTGGCTAAGAACGACACAAGCTGATCAAATTATTTAAGATTTTCGATGGTCCTGCTTATAATCATACATGGGGGGCGGGGGCGTTGGGGGAGTGAAATTTCGAAGTATCTGTATCGGCAAAATGCAAGGTTTGCCTCTTAGTTGTTAACTCCAGCTTGATGGCACCCACTATACAATGGAAGGTTTTTCTGAAATATTCAGGATTGCTTTACAGTGCTTCACTATTCTCTCCTATTCTTCTTTAGCTTATACTCACGGGACTATGATAGCTTCGAGTTAATGTAATTTTCCAGGGAATTAGATGAACGCGAAGTTCATACTGTCTCTGAACTACAAATTTCCCATACTAGATACGAAATGACGGATTCTGGAACGGAAGTTATATTTTGCCACAAAATTTCCAGAAAGAACTAGAAGTAAATTTAGCTCAATAGGATAAAGCATTTGTAGTACAGGAATTTTTGGTTTAAAGCAGCCACAGCCTTGAACAAATTTACCTCGCCATGTCTGGAAATGTCTATTTTTTGACTGTCGCAAGTAAGAAATGCAGCCCCTTCCTCTCTCACTAAAAACTTTCATAAATGAGGATCTATTTCATTTTTTCTATTGATATTGAAAGGTCGGGTTTCGAAGAAACTTATTCTTATCACGAAACATGTAGAGCTTCCAATTCTAAAAGCAGACGGTCTTAAGAAAATGGACGATCCCGTAAAATACGTATAGGTATTTTAAGAAAATCCTGCAACCCCAGGGATATAATTTTTGGAAAATGCAAAGGCAATGCAAGTCAAATGAACGTAACGAACCCATCTGCCCCTTGCAAGAATTTCCAATCTACCAAAACCTTGGAATCGCCACTGACATTTCATCTCAAAGTCGAATGGACGCCCAGAGTGGCGGTGAGCTGCACATGGAGATAATATAATCGGGAAGTGATCTATAAACTTTATTAAGAAAGAACGCCCGTCGGATCAGTCTCTGGCAAACGTAAGAAAATGTGTAATTTCATCCTGAAGTTTTGGTTGTCGGTTTTTAATGGAACGCTCTCCGATATGGAGGTAAGGAAGGAAATAAATCGATTCCTTCGGGATCGACAGAAAATAACAGGTCTCTGTCCATAATGCATGGGTTGCTATAAATCGTCTTTGGCCCAGTGTTGGCGGCTTCAGCAGAATCTTTATCAATCATCTTTGGACCTCACGAGAAGTTGGTGTCCAAATCATTATATGAAATATATCCATAAAATGCGGTTCTTACTTCAGTCCCCAGAACCTCTGACAATACCAACTATGGAAGAAAGGGTGTGTTGAATCATTGGATATCGACAGGCTGCCGTATGCTAATAGATGGAATATTATATTATCATGAAGTGATCGATTTATGTACCTATAAGTAGATGACGAACATTGGTGTAGCATTCTGTTAACAAAATAATTGTAGCTAAAATAGAAATATTGAAAGCTGCAACAAGTGGAATTGTTCGGTGCATTATATCTTTGTTTATTTATACGAGGATTATATTGCGACTGTCAAAAAGTAGTACATTAAAATTTTGATATTCGCAACGATTTCATGCCATCCAGAAGGAGAGATTGAGGAAATATATGGTGATGAACTAAAATCAGAATTAGACGCAGATCTAAAAATATACAAAATACCTAACAAGTGGTTATTAACTTTGAGAATAGTAGAATAGTGGGAGGATATGAAATGTGTAGCAAATGGGAACTATAGTAGAAAAGAAAGAAATACCCGAGGCGCAGTACAATATGCCAAACCACCTAGAGATTATTATTACAACCTCTGATGAATTAGTTCTTCAGATAGAACCCAAGAAGAAAGAAAGTGCCTGTAGGTTAGCTAAATCAACAAATCATTTTTGCCTTACAAAATACTTTTTCCCGCACCCAGTTATTTTCATCTCATTCTTCGTTTGCACTTTTGTCATTTTACAACATCGACAACGTATTACAGATACAGTAGTATCTCAAATACCAGTATATAAATGCTTTTCTGATTACACGAAAGTATTGTGTCTCCAAATACTTTTTAAAAGTAGGTATCTTGCATCTTGCACCCGGTTTTTACCTTAAAAATATCTTCAACTATTTTCTAGGATCTTAAATACTCAAAAGGTCAAACATATTTTTAAGATACCTACTCAAAAGTGAGATGTTACAAACCCACTTTTAAGGGAACCACTGCGAACTTTTGGGCGACCTTTCTCTATTCCTTATGAATGGCAGGCACTAGGCAGGCGGTTATCAGTATGAGCTGATGTTTGCTGCTATTTAGGCTAGATGGGTAGACGTGTCTTAGTGCAGCCTTCATTGCATAGAACTAGAATATTATACTGTCGATTTAGCTCACTGGCACAGCTATCTCATGCTTACCCCACTCGTTTCATAGGAAATTCGATTTTTAGATAGATACCTACGCAGGAAATTAGAAAATGACCAAAATTTCACAAAAACCTCTTTTACCGACCAGTTGGGTCAAAATGGCAGTAGATATGTGATTGGGTTTTATAACTGTGATAATTTGAAAATAACACAATTTTTCAGGCAACGAAATCTGGTGGTGTAGCTGTTTTGGTTGGTATGGGTAAACCAGAACTGACTCTTCCACTTGCAAGTGCCTTAATCCGTGAAGTGGATATCCGTGGAATATTCAGATATGCTAACGAGTAATACAATCTGAATTTGAATATTTCAAACTGACCTCTTTCTGTTTCAGTTATCCAACTTCCTTAGAATTAATAGCTACGGGTAAAGTGAATGTGAAACCTTTGATTACCCATCATTTCGCACTAGAAGAAACGCAGAAAGCCTTTGATACTGCCAAATCAGGAGAAGGAAATCCCATCAAAATTTTGATTCATGCGAATCCTAACTGGAAACCATCCTAAAATGTGCATAAGTATGCATTATATTTGTTCACCATTATTTTTTTTGTAGATAGGTTGCACCTACTTGTTTGATACGTAAAAATATACATTTTACAAAAACTGTCAGAAGTTTATATTTTTATTTCCAAACATTTAGGACCAAGGGAATCGAAATTAAGCGTAAAGTGTTGCTCCAATTGCACCAAAATTAAATTTAAATGAAGAAACGTGATTTCTGACGTAATTTGGTTCAAATGGGAAATTGAAGTTGCAGAAATTTGGGGAAATAAGGAACATAATATTCCTATAAAGGACCTTCCCAAAGCTCTATATTTGACGAGGCATATCGAATACAAACTGTATTCGAAAAATACGACAGCAACAGCAGTTTTAAACAAGAAGTGGACCTAATTAAAAACAGTGGCTGCTCGTAACTTATTCAGGGAGGGGTCTGCCAAAAACCCGTACAACGCAGTGTAACCGATTACCCTAAAAGGTGGCCAAAATTCTAAAACTTACAAGATGCCTCGCAAGGAGGCAGACATTTATGGAAAAAATGTTCAAAAAATTAATTTATAAAAGGGGTTGCTTTTTAGAGACTGAAAAAATTATATCGACCGACAAATTTGGAACTCGGGATTCTTGTTGAATTTAAAAAGATAATAATAATTGAAAACATTATAGTTTACAGTGTGTTTTATAGGAGGTGAATAAAATTATAATATTTAAAAAAATTACCTGAAATCCTGGAATGTGAATAAAATTATACTTAATATTAAAAAATATAACCTGGAATTTTTGTTCATTTTGCGCAATAGGAAGAGCGTGAAGAATTAAATTCATGAAGGAATTGTGTTATAATATTAATAATAACCCAATCTTTATTAAGCAAATAATGTGATAAAACAACACGTAAAGTGAACGGTATTTACAGAATATCCAAAATTTTATAATTTTACAAAGCCGAAAGAAATATGTAACGAGAAATCATGAATTGAAACTGATCTTGCTGCATTTGAGAATGCAAAATAAAACTACGTATTATCGTTGACTGACTGGTATTAAGTAGATACATCTCATAAATACATAGGGTGCCATCGAATGCATATTACAAGCTTGGGGTCGCGAATCCTAAAGAAAATTTTGAGGCAAAAATTTATATGGACACTAAGGGTTGCAACCCCCCATCTTACCCTCCCTAATATGCGCCCATAATTATGTTGTTTCGAATATGGGCGCATCATATTTTGACTCTCACTCAGAAATACAAATACCATTTTTTATGATAAAACGCCTTGGACATATTAATCATAGAGTAAATTTTAGTGACTCCATTCAATGTATCGCAATTTCAGTACGTATATTCATATAAACTTTTTGACTGAAAATTTCATCAGGAATAAGTACCCTGATGATTGCATTATGGAGCATCTGTTTGATATCCTAGTTGAGAGTGAATGTTTCTATCAGTATATTGTGTTTCAAGAGATTTCATAATTTTATTTAAAAGAACCTAATTGCTGCAGAAATAAATTGAAAATGAAAAGTGAAAACCAACCGCTGCAAGCGTAGAATACGGGCCGACTGAATCACTAAGTCGATATTCTATTCATCTCGCCAATGTAGGTGGTGTAGGTTATGTCATAATAATATGAGTTTCTTCTCCCTATGATGTAAGTAAAGTCTGATAATATTACTTGGCGTATGGGTTGACACATGCATAAAGAGTTACAATGGAAAATCTTGATTATTTCATCTTACGTTTAATTAGCAGCCATATCAACTGGTTGCGTGCGAGAGAGATATCAAACTAACATCATGCGTAGATTATTTCAATCATACATCAAGTAATATAATTCAGACTTTACTTCGCTTATACTACCATTCTCCATATACATATTTCAGACGGAGATCGTTATAGAACGACAATGGAACTTCGAACGAAGTAGATGCGGCATGGCTAAAGATTTACTAGTTGTTATCTTTTACAGGCGAAATGGATCCACGCGCTAATCACTAACCATTTCCATAATATAACAGTCCGAGCGCCGAATACAGAAGAAATTTAAGCTAAATAGAATTTCTATGCCAATCAGTATGGTATCTACTTCAAAGACTTACTCGTTGAATTAATAGATAGCGTCGACTATTTCATTTCTTGATTAATAAAGCTGCGTAACCTTAGCAACAGTACGTAAGCAAGTTTTTGTTATCGTCTTGTACTTTTCAATAAATTGTCAGTTATTATTTAAAATTTCTACTGAAATTGCTTTAGAGGGAGCAATAATAATTAATCTAAATAATGTGTGTTTCAACATTTAGTTTTTCATAATTCATAAGCATACATATGTATGATATTTTAGTGGTAGCTTTGCTGGTGTAGAATCCAGTGTTGTCTTATGGTAGGTACTTAATAAAAATTAAAAATGTAGACTTAGTTCTATGTTCTATAAAATTCGGTCCACATTTAATAACATTTTCCGTACTTACCTAACGTTTCTATGTATGTAGTGTAGGCACTGCCTTACACCAGTGGCGTGCGTAAAATTTTACTTGATAAGGATAGCAGATTTTAGACTAGATCTTCATTACAACTGAGATTGGACTATAGCGGAATACATATTGGAGAATTACAAGTTCTTTCTAATTATAAAATAAAAGAAAGTTCCATTTAGAAGAAATAAGGGAATGCGTCATTCTAGTTCTAGCCTTACAAGTAATTTGTGCCAGTTTAAATTTTTAATATTTTTATATAAATTTTGTGAATTTCTGGCAATAAATAACTGTATAAGTATATAATTTTTTGATTGTTTGAAAGAAAAAATTGTCAAATATTTTATCTTTTTAAAAGTTTCTTTCTAATAAATCTTGACAAAGCCCCCGAATGGGGGCGAAACGTCGATATATTATATACTTATATAGTTATTTATTGCCAGAAATTAACAAAATTTATATAAAAATCTTACAAGTAATAATAGAGAGCATTTAAAATGTGGTGCTATAGACGCATGATGAAGATACCCTGGATAGATAAGGTTAGCAACAGAAAGGTATTAGAAATAGTTGGAGAATAGCGAAATTTATGGAAGACAGTAAGGAATAGGAGAGGTAGGATGGCAGGACACCTTCTGAGGCACGAAGGCCTAGTTACCGACATACTAGAGTCAGAGATAGGAATAAAAAGAGGTAGGGGTAGGCCTTAGGCCCAGATTAGACTACTGCTCTCAAATAGTTAGGGATTTAGGATGTTCAACTTTTGGGGAAATGCGTAGGTTGGCTCAGGATAGGAAAGGATGGAGGTACGCGTCCAACCAGTCTTCGGACTGAAAACTTTATGATGAGTAGTTATTATTCTGTGACTAAAGACTCCTTGTTTTACCATGTTTTTATGGGAAACTGTGACATTTTCAACCGGCTGATGCTAACAGCGCGGGCTCGTGACTTGTTCAGCAGGTAAGGGCTCTCAAAAAACTCCACTTTAAAAGCATGCCTTGATTTTTCATGACCTTATCGTTATACTTTCGAATATCTTCAGCATAAGCAGTACCTACTTATAAACACGTTGCCACATTTGTTTTACCTATTAGCCGAAAACTCGCAAAACTTGTCTGCGGCTCTTAGAATTTCAGTGTTTTTTAATTTTCAAATGAATGCGCTTTTCAGTTTTACGGGTAATTTGTCTTGTTTATTATTTATTTACAATGTAAAATCTTCGGTATAAACGTATTTCTTAATAAAATTTTTCCAATCTCGTAGGTATGTGCAAGAATATTACATGGTAATTTCTATTTTTCTGCCTTTTTGAAATTGGTTCTGTAACAATACGTATAAACAAATAGCACTTACTATACGCGTAAAATTGTCAACAATGCCGATAATAAGTCTCGTTTTTATTGGATAAGATTATGTCAGCTCACTCGTCATTCGGTCATTTCCACATATCCGCTAAAATATATTCGTCTATACCAGAAACCAGAGAAGCTCTTCTCTTTGTTACTTCGCTACTTGGGAATAATGAACCTGGCCCGTCAGCTATTAAAATCTCCAAGTACAAAAATAATTTCTAATTCTGGATACACGAAATTCTTTTTCAGAAATGTGAACTTGCAAGCACATGTTTCCGGAGATAAAAGCGATATTTTGGAAGTAAAATTTGATGAAGAGGTAGAACGATTTCCGTTGATCTGGTTGAGAGATAATTGTTTGTGTGATGCCTGTTATCATTCAGCGTCAAGTTCAAGGATAATTAATTGGAACGAATTCAATATAAATGTGGCCATAAAAGGAATTCAGGTAAATATAAATTTAAAAGCGTTATCGGCGTTTTAATTCGGTACCAACTTTTCAGGCAAAATCTGATAACAAACTGTTAATTCACTGGAAAGATGATCATAAATCAGAATACGATTGGAAATGGCTGCAAAAGCGAAGTTTTTCTAAAAAAGGGCAGGAAAGATATCTGGAAGAAGTTTTCAAACCAAAGAGAAAGTTATGGGGAAAAGAAGATTTTTTCTATGTTTTAAGAAAATATAACTACGAGGATGTTATGAACGAGTGAGTTTGTTACACTTGACTTGGGATGATTGAATTATGAATTTCAAGAATTTCTCGACAATAAATGAAAGTTCATGTAAACATAATGCAATATTAAGAACTGCATATGTCATTAATAATATGCACTTCACATCACCTCTTCAGCTGTCTACAGTGGTTCTATGAAGTTTTCTCCTCTATCATAAAAATCAAAAGAATGATCTAATAGAGCAACACCGTCGGTCAATTACGGAAGCGCTCTGGTGTCACGTATTATTTATTTTCATTTTCCGTTATAACGGATCTCTTTTTCCGTTATAACGGATCTCTTTTTCTGTTATAACGGATCTCTTTTTCCGTTATAACGGATCTCTTATTTCCCCAAAAGATGTAACTTTGTAACAGCTATAACCTAAGTATAACAGGTGGCTGTTTGTTTGGGGTTTTACTTTTTAGGTTAGTGTCTTCATTTAAATCAGTGCAACAGTTGGTAAAGTAGGTATGTACTTATTTGTTAGTTATGACCGCTGTCCACTACCAACATGAACGATAAGTGGATATCGATATCGCATCGTAAGTCACTTGGCGAGTAACACCACACTGGACACCGGTTATGTAAAATGACTCCCATTAATACCTAATATTACACAGTTCTGGGAAAGTCTGTTATAACGGAATAAAAGAAGAGTTATATCGGAAAAAGATTCGTTATATCGGAAATAAGAGAACCGTTATAACGGAAAAAGAGATCCTTTATAACAGAAAAAGAGATTCGTTATAACGGAAAAAATCCGTTGTAACGGAAAATGAAAATAAATAATTCATAATACCAGACCGCTTCGCAGTAAATAGCTTCGTGACGTAACTGCTTCTGAATATGTTCGTACATATTATGTACATAACTTTTCCTAATTGAAAGGTATCGGAGTCGAGTTACAATATTCAAGTAGTTACATTGTTTTAAAAATAATGTATTCTTTAATTAGCAATAAATTAACAGCAACAAAAACAATATCCAGTCTGTTTACTGTTTATCACTAGTCTAAAATTGTGTTTAAATTGATAAAATAAGTTTTGCTGGTTTGCTGACAACGAAAGTGTTTAATTAAAATAATTATATTTTTACAAGGAAAAAATAAATACAATTGCTAAATATGCATACATTGCATAATAGGTGGATGCCTTTATGTATTCAGTGTCTACATTATAATTCCTGTATATAAACAGAATTTCAATTTTTCCTCGTCAAAACATTATGCATCAGATCTACTGAGACAAATTTTACTGACGTTTTTGTTTTAATAAATCTTTTTAGCAAAGTTCAGTTTTGCCATTGGTTGGAAGATTTGTCAGTTTATGGGAACGTTTTAATAAGCAATGCTCCACTTTATGTAAATTTAGGAGAAAAACTAGCAGAAAAAATAGCTTTCATCAAAAAGACTCATTACGGGTATGAATGTCATTAATAGTTTTTTCTTTCTTGTCACTAATAGCAAATTTTCTTTCCAGAGCAGCATTTCGAATTACCAACAAACCGGGCACTCAAAATGTTGCATATTTATCAAGTTTGCTGCAGCTGCATACTGATCTTCCATATTATCTTTATGCTCCAGGAGTAAGTACCTACCAAATATATAAATATCCCCTTTTTAGCCTGTGAAGTATTTCTTAAAAAAACCATGCGACATTTCCTGAATTTAGAAGACAAAATATTTCTCCAAAATATTAAAATTCCTTAAACTCTGTTATCTTTCAACTCTCACACAGGTTACCATATTACATTACATCGTGCAAACTGCACAAACTGGAGGAGAAAACTTGCTAACAGACGTATTTTACGTTGCTGAGAAACTTCGGCGAGAAAGTCCAGAAATTTTTAAAATTTTGACTTCCACCTTAGTAAACTGGTTGGACGTGGGGGAAGAAGATGGTGTTAAATTTAACAAAATAATAAGACAGCCTATGATTGGGTGAGATTTATACAGTTTTGACATTGGCATAAAAATATCGACATTTTGCATATCGAATTTTAGGCTGGATATGGAGGGTAATCTTGATTTTGTTCGTCATTCTATACCACAAAGAGATTCCTATTTTACAACTAATATTGAAAATGTAGCCTCATGGTATAAAGCACTTCGAGTTTTCGTAGACACCGTCAATCAGGAGGCAGCGAAATTTAAATTAGAACCAGGTTAAATATTTTCTTGTTCGTAACATCAAGAGATATTCTATACCCATCAAATGTTTACATTTTTATTTTTTGCTTTACTAGGTAGCATCTTGGCTTTTGATAACACTAGACTTGTACATGGTCGCCTGGGTTATGAAGATTCAGATGAAAATCATCGTCTTCTCATTGGACTGTACGTTGATTGGGATGAGGTTTACTCAGCACTTAGAGTCTTGAAAAAAGAATTAGGTCTGTTATCTTAGCAAACAATCCATTTCTGTAATGACTTTTTTAATAAAATTTCAAAGTATCCATTTTGCATTCGTCTTTCCTCACGATTTCTAAAATATACCTACTCGCAAAGTTTCTACATATATGTTGCAGTTTCTGCTATTTACCTCTTGTAAAAAACAGATTGAAGAAATGTTTGTTACTTATGTATCTTTTCAAGGTTAGGTATGACATTTCACTTTTAGTACCTATAGTCATTTACTTTATTTACGAAACCTCCAAGTGACTAAGCGACATCAGCGTCTAAAATCTAAGCCTTTATACCCATTTCAACTAGGTATCTTGCTTACACAACCGAATAGACGCCAATGTAACGTTTTGTTATGCAGCCAAACTTACACATTTTCATACTTTCGTTTTCATTAGTGTAAGTAGTAGTCTAGAGTTTTTATTTCGAATACTGATGAAGCCCATTAAGTACGTTTAATTTTATTTTTTTGGAGAAAAGTTGATTTCCACAAGTTTAGAAAAATATTACCTATCGGGTAACGTAACCAAAACTGCGGTTTATACTTACAAAACAATCGATGACGTCATAACTCTGTTATACCACCGGTCCAATATACGACACTAAATGTGCACGTTCCGAAATATGAATTGAGTAATTGACGTGGCCCAGAATTTTTCCAAAAACAAAATAACTTCGAATTATGATTATGAAGTTTTTCTTTATTTTTCACACACTGTATACTTATCGTAGACATTTCGAACATTACTTGTTAGTTAATAATCTCAAGATAGTCTTATCAGTGTACGAAAAATTACGTCTCTGATTCGTTATGGCCAAGTCTTGCGATTATGTAACTTGTAGAATATGGTCAAATACTTAATTTTAGCACTATGAGGGTATCAAAGAATTTACTTCGTCTTGTAAACAAGCGAGTTTTTAGTACTGTGCCACTGACCAGCACTACATCATCGCCGAAACCGCCAATCTCGCAGGCGTATGTCACCAAAAATGATGAGAATCTAGAAGTGAAAACGAGCAATTCAGTTGAGAATTTCCCTTTGGTATGGTTGAGAGATAACTGTTCCTGTGAAAACTGCTACCACAAAGAATCAAAATCGCGCATTATTAATTGGAATAACTTCAATGTTGATATTAGGGCAAAATCTGTAGAGGTAAGTTATAGAAAAAAATACAATTGATGTATCTATAAAATGTTAAAATCGCCTTTGCATAGTAAAATGCTTTGAAGTCATATACAAAAGGTATTTTGTAAAGAAATATGACGAAAAGTTTCGAAAAATATTCGCCCCAACCAAAGAGTTACGAGCGTTTGGCGCATCAAAATAGTGGAGGTTTAATATACAGTGAGGTCCTAAAGTTTGGAATAAAATTCATAATTTATTTTTTATTAATATTTCAATGAAATGCTCGGACACGTCAATTTTTATTTTCGATTTAGAATTTTGTGAGGAACATATAAAATATATAGGGTGTTCCATTTTCATGTACCGCTGTCAATGTCAATTTTCTTAAATGGAACACCCTATATACATTCATGTTTCTAAGTAGGCCATTGAAAGACAATTTCATAAATGTGGCATTTGTTACCTTTTACCTCTATGGCTATCGAGATATTAACATTTGAATTTAGATATTCCTCAAAATTAGAATTAGGATATCTGAACTTCTACAAAAGCTAGAGATTGCCGAGATTGGAAATTAGGTTTACAAAACTACCACGAAACAACAAACAATGTTGAGTAAAAACACAAGCAAGTAATTAACATCAAAAATAATCTAAATTGAATGTTCAGTGTGAGCTCCAAGAACTTGCTAAGCTATAGCCAAACTGTACTCGAATTCGTAAAGAACATTTCTAATAACTTCAGGTGTGATTCTCCGAATTTCATTTCGTATTTTCGTTCATAAATCTTTGATGTCATACGGTTGTGCGAGGTATACTTTGCTTTTTTTTTGCTTCTAATTTTGACGAATTTCTAAATTCAAGTGTTAATATCTCGATAGCCATGGAAGTGAAAGGTAACGAATGCCACATTTATGAAATTGCCTTTCAATGGACTACTCAGAAATATGAAAATGTATAGGGCATTCCATTTAAGAAAATTGACATTGACAGCTGTACATGAAAATGGGACAACTTGTATATTTTACATATCCCTTACAAAATTCTAAATTGAAAATAAAAATTGACGTGTTCGAGCATTTCATTGAAATATTGATAAAAAAGAAATTATGAATTTTATTCCAAACTTTAGGACCTCACTGTATAAACGATTACGTCAAAACGTAGTTTAATTTTTTTAAGATTTTCCGTAATAATCTGATAAGCAGGGTAACTTTCAAATTCGGCCGTCATACTTTATACGTTATAACTATTATTTAGCAACAACTGCACTTCATTTCAAACACTGGATGATATTTTTTGAGGGTTGGGTACCCCAAAACCTGCCCCAACTTTTCTGCCTTTATTATTATTTTATTTCTTACGGGGGTAGGTTTCTGGCCCCTAGTAGTTAAGCTCAAGCTTATTGTGCCCCCATGCATGATTATCTCATAAGTTCTGTCTTACGCCACTGGTCAATTTTAATGTCAAATTTGAACTCTTGTCTCTCTAAATGCCTAGATATTTCGATTAGTTTTCGCGATATTATCAATTTTTCAGTGCAATGTACCGAACTTATTGTTTGCTTACGTCTTTGATAATTCAAGTAGATACCTACAAGAAAGACATGAAAAGTACGGAAGCACTCTGGTGTTACGTATTATTTATTTTCATTTTCCGTTATAACGAATTTTTCCGTTATAACGGATTTTTCCCCGTTATAACGGATCTCTTATTTCCGATATAACGGATCTTTTTTCTGTTATAACGGATCTCTTTTTCCGATATATAATTTTTGTTCAATTAGTGTATCTTTAGAAGAGAAGTGCGTCCTTCCGTAATAAGTTTGTGGTATAACTAAATCAGCTATTAAACCAGGCAGGTTACGTAATCAAGCAAACGATAAGTGGATATCGATATCGTATCGTAAGTCACTTGGCGAGTAACACCACACTGCACACCGGTTATGTAAAATGAAATACTTAATACTACACATTTCTTGGAAAGTCTGTTATAACGGAATTAAAGATGCGTTATATCGGAAAAAGATCCGTTATATCATATCGGAAATAAGAGATCCGTTATAACGGAAAAGAGATCCGTTATAGCGGAAAAATCCGTTATTACAGAAAATGAAAATAAATAATACGTGACACCAGGGCGCTTCCATAGAAAAGTGATTTTGACATCAAATCATTCTTATTTTATTGCAGACTCCTTAATATTTCCTTGTTTGAAATATTGTGAACTACAAAGTACACTTGCCAAATTTGAAAACTGCCCACCTTTCCGTTTAGCAGATTATTGCGAGAATCTTAAAATATTTCAACTTTGGTGCCATTTAGCTCTGAAAGAAAGCGTTTTTGAATAATAGTTTATATGACAAACGTCCTATTATTTTGAAGGATTCTATCTATTTCCAATGTTTGTCTGTTAAAAACTGGTCCGCCCGGTATATTAACACCTATCTACATGCAGGTGTTACCGGATGATAGGATTTCGATACAATGGGAAGATAATCACAAATCGGTATACGACTATGATTGGCTAAGAAGCAGAAGTTTTTTGAAAAGTTCTCAACAAAACTATATGGCGAATGTGTATAGACCACAACGAAAATTATGGAATAAACACGAATTTCTTGATGTTATGCGTGTTTATGATTACAGTCATGTAGTAACCGAGTAAGTTCACGTTACATATATTTAAAATGAAAATCTTATAACTTTCTTTTATTTTAGTAAAAAGCAACTTTACAACTGGTTAAGAGACTTGGCAGTTTATGGAGTGGTGTTGATGGAAAATGCCCCTATTAATGATCATAAATTAACCCCGAAATTCGCCAACGAAATAGCATTCATCAGAAAAACTCACTATGGGTAATCTGTTTAAATCTTATTTACTTATTTATTTTTTATGTAAGGAAACTGGTAATTCCGTGTGTCGCTTTGGTAAACTCTCATAAAATAACGACAATCAGTAGCACTGAGATAAACAGATCTGGATTAAACCGGAAATAGCAATATACAGAATGTATCACCTAAGTATATAACCGTTTCGGAGGTCGTTCTCCAGGGCCTTCCTCTGTCGACTATCTGCATCACCAAAGATTTCAGAATATACCACTGTTTCAGGTTTATTCAGTCAGACAATATCCAATTTTCGAAATTCTCAACATATCAAAATTTTCAAAATATGTACCCGCAGTCGGTATCCAAAAATGTGTACTTAGTCTAAAAACGAATTTAGATACTGACTGGAACGAACTGAAAAGTGAAAATAATTTTATAGCATAGAAAATAGAAAACAAAAAAAAAGTTGAGAGGGTGCTTTAATGAGGCTTGTACCGAAACTGCTGAGCAACATTTGTTTTCATCGAATGTTTTAATTTCCTCCAAAATCAAATACATGTACATTATTTTGCTGTCTATGATCATGCTACCAAAATTTGAGTTGAATATTTGTAGCGGGTTTTGCAAAGTTATTAAACAAAAAATGGGTATGGTGATGTTTCCTTTGGTGCAAGTACTGTCCGCAGATGGGTTAAACATTTTATAGATGGAAATACTGACATAATCGACCGTCCGAGATGTGGTCGCCCAAAAACTGCAGTTCTTCTGCAACATGGCAATGCAAGGCCACATGTCGCTATGTCAGTCGTTGGGAAAATTGCGAATTATTGATTGGAAATTCTTCGGCACCCTGCGTATATTCCTGATTTAGCTCCTTCTGATTACCATCTGTTTCATAAAATGAAAGAGCCGATGAGAGGGAAGTATTTTAGCGGCGACGAAGTGAAAAATGCTGTTCGACGTTGGCTGAGAAATGCTGGAATGGAGTGATACCGTACTGGAATTTTTAAACTTGTGGAATATTGGAAGCGCTGTGTAGATCAAAATGGTGACTATGTGGAGAAGTAGAAAAATTATCATATTTTAATGTACTGTTGTTATTTCCGCAATAAAATAAACTGTTAATAAACAATTAAATGTTGCCCATTAGTTTTGGTACGACCCTCGTATATAACTTTCTTTCTTAAATGAGCCATAAAGGCACATAGTCTTTCTAATTTTTTGACTCAAAACAGCATTTTTATTCCCATTTAATTTACTCTTAATTTACAGGGAGGATTATGAAATAAAAACAAAGGAGGGTGGTAGAAATGCTGCATATTTGTCCCATTTGCTGCAATTGCATACCGATTTGCCCTATTACGATTATAAGCCTGGGGTTAGTAAAGCATTTGTATTTTATAAAATTAGTCATTAAAAAATAATGGAGTATGATGTTAGTAAGTACCTACCTGCTTGGATTTTCACACTATTATGGATAGTTATGTTTTTTGCTTTACACCCAGATACTGAAATGTTTTCTATTAATTAAAGGTCATAATGCTACATTGCATAGAGCAAACTAAAACCCAGGGAGGAGAAAACTTATTAGGGGATGGATTCTTCGTAGCCGAAAAACTTAGAAGTGAAAATAAAGAAGTATTCGATATACTAAGTAATACAGATGTAAACTGGTTTGACATAGGTATCGAGGGCAATTATAAATTCCATAAAATTCTTAGATCGCCCGTCATTAGGTAGGTACCCTATAAAACAGTTATCTAAAATAAATTTTTTGTGCATTTGCAGTTTAGACCATAACGGAAATGTTCAATTTATAACACAATCAGTTCATTTAAGAGATTCCAATTTTACCGTAAACCTCCAAAATGTGAAGCCATGGTATAAAGCAATGAAAATATTTGTAAAAGCAATCAATGACCATTCTGCAGAATTTAAGACAAAACCAGGTACATAGTGGACCTATACTATTTACAGTAAAAACAAGCACCTACATAAACATTTTTTAATCTGCAGGAAACATTTTGGCATTTGACAATACACGATTAGTTCACGGTCGCTTGAGTTACGAAGATACTCCGGATAATAGGAGACTGTTAATAGGATTCTATTTGGATTGGGATGAACTTTATTCCAGGTTAAGAGTTCTTCAAGGAGAATTAAATCTGTGAAATGAATTGCACAGCAAAGATACATTAAAAAGTATTAACATTCACTGATTTTATTACACTCCTGCAATAACCACTTCATGATTATGTCCTTTTGCTTTTAGCATGCTGCTAGTTCATAAATTTTATGCAATGTTCTTAAATGTACCTATTATTAGCGATTATTGTGATCGCTAGCCGAATTGGCGGTGCAGCGGTCCACCAGAAGATGTTTTGCTCGGTCATGTGGTTTTTGCACCAGGCTTCTCTTTTCCCACAGTAGATGAACGTTGTTGAATAGTATAGGACGTTTCATGAATTTGTCATGAATGCATAAAAATGAAAATGATTAGATGCACTTTCACCCCGACGATTTTTTTATTCCACACTTAAAATATATTTTAAAATCACATTAGCTCAAAAATCATAAACAGTTTTAATAAATTAATACACCTAATTAATTGACGCAGGGGTTTCATTAAACAAAGCAGTATGTGAACACTATGTTCAAAAATAATTTTTTCTACACATATACCTACATATATGAAAACAGCAATTTTTCAACTGCCTACTCTGTATGAAAGTGACATTTTTTTACTCTAGAGATGAAAATATGTATTTTTTTATTTTATGTATTCTTTTACCCATTATTAAAACTATAAATTTGACATTTTCATTTTCACTTCTAGAGATGAAAATACATACATATTTTCATCTCTAGAAGTGAAAATGAAAATGTCAAATTTATAGTTTTAATAATGGGTAAAAGAAACACTTTCATTTAGTAGCCTGTGTGTCTATGTTACCTGGCAACGACTATATAAACAATTAATAATTTACATTGTGAGGGTTCGCTTATAATTTAATAGCATTTTAAATGGACTCAGAAAATGAATACATACTGTGAATCATGCAGACCCCCAAATATACCGGGTGACCATGAGATCAGGCTCACCCCTATAACATTTTTGTTTTTCAAGATATTAATTTGAAATTTGGGACAGTTAAATGGTATGTCAATCTGTATTATTTGGAACAGTTAAAATTTTTCTGGCACTTCCGGTCTCACCGGAAATGAACCCACGTTCGAATTTTTAAATGGAACAGCCTGTATATTTTCACATTTTTTGAACCACAGGGTGTGCCACTTTTGGGTAAAAACATTAAGTACCATAAAAATTTTTTGGACGCAAATTAAATCTTGCATCTAGACATCCATGACTGAAAGAAAAACATTAAGTCGGGGTCCTAAACTAGTGTAAAATCAAAATCATCAAATTAGGTCAAGTAGTTTTTCTGTTACATCCAACTAAAAATCTAAGACACAGTTTTTCGGGTAAAAGTCAATTTTTTTAAATGGAACCATGATGGCTCGTCGCAATATTTAGATAGAGCTATTTTTTACAAACCATTTGATACCAAACACAATATCTTTCATTCGAAAATACTATGATATATTTTTCTTTGCATTTACTAAATAGTAAAACAAGTGAAAACTAACACATTTATTCGAACATTTCTTATCAACAGTAAACGTAGCATTCTTTCCCTACTTCATCTAAAATTTATTATGAAGAGAACAGATTATAATAATAATAATAATTACATATGCATTAGTATAAAATAAAGTCGGTACCTGGGTACCCTAAGTTGGCTTTTAGAAATAAAGTACAGGAACAACAACAGGACAGTAATTACAATTCATTTGTTCATTTGCTTATTGTACCCAGGTACCTACTTTATTTTAGGGAGCGCCTCCGTAGCCGGCGCCGGCCTTGCGTATAGTTGCCGGCGCGCTTCTATTTGGGAACGAAAAAGACTGATACAACGCATAAGCATTTTAAACAGACCCCTTAGCTGCCCTCTCGCACCAGACACACGCAGGCTCCGGCAACAATACACCTATAAAACTGTAGCCGGCGCCGGTTACAGAAGCACTTCCTTTATTTTATACTAATGCATAATAATAATTATTATAATCTGTTGTATTCATAATAAATTTTAGATGAAGCAGAGAAAAATGCTACGTTTACTGTTAATAACAAATGTTCGAGTAAATGTGTTAGTTTTCACTTGTTTTACTATTTAGCAAATACAAAGAAAAATATATCTCCGAGTATTTTTGAATTAAAGATATTGAGTTTGATATCAAATGGTTCGTAAAAAATAGCTCTATCGAAATATCTCGATGAGTCATCATGGTTCCATTGAAAAAATTGACTTATACCCGAAAAACTGTCTTAGATTTTTAGTTTGATGTAACAGAAAAACTACTTTACCTAATTTGATGATTTTGATTTTACACTAGTTTAGGACCTCGGCTTAATGGTTTTCTTTCAGTTATGAATGTCTAGATGCAAGATTTAATTTGCGTCCAAAAATTTTTTATGGTAATGTTTCTACCCAAAAGTGGCACTGCCGTATCTAGAATGACACTGTGGTTCCAAAAATAGGAAAATATACAGGCTGTTCCATTTAAAAATTCGAATGTTGGTTCATTTTCAGTGAAACCGGGTGCCAGAAAAATTTTAACTGCTCCAAATAATACAGTTTTACATGCCATTTAATTGTCCCAAATTTAAAATTAATATCTTGAAAAACAAAAATGTTGTAGGGGTGAGCCTGATCTCGTGGTCACTCGGTATATGTGTAGAAAAAATAGCATTTCCTACTCGAGATGAAATACGTTTTTTTCGTTCGTGAGATTGCTCCACTCGCTTCGCTTGTGGGCAAATTCTCACCTCACGAAAAAAACAGTATTTTCATCTCTTGTTGTAAAATATACTATTAAAATAAATATCTCATGATGGTCTTTACATAAATAAATATGTGGACGAAAATTTCACTTTGATATCTTTAATAGTATGAGATATTGACCAACTTTGCCCTATTGGTCCATCTGTCTTTTGTAGCAGCATCAACAAGAACCAATTAAGTTGTGCAAAACTTTCTTAGATGAGGAGAAATAATACATTTGGATATGTGGTTTCAAGTGTAGCTTACTCAATCAATTTTTGTACACTTTACTTACTTCTAAAAGTTTAGGCGTTGCAAGCAGTATTCCAGGAATAATACATTTATTATTAATTGTATACTTTATTTATAAAAATGCTCTGTCGAACTATGTTAATAAAGGTGTAGGTAGGTATGATTACAATTATTATTATTCCACCATTATTTATCATCCACACAGTAACTTTGATATATTGTAATAACAATCAAGTGTTTTACCTTCATAATTAAAAAGTTTCGAACAATATGGTGGATACAACTTAAATTTACAATCTTCCGTTAATGAACAATTAACAATACAGTCGGCTCCTTTTATTACTACACAAAACGTCACACTGTTGTCAATAATCTGTTCTTCGGTTTCACTTAAAACTTTACAATGAAGCAAAGTACTTCCATATTCACTCCACAATTTCCTTACTTCTAAATACACTATTGCATCAGCATTATCACAAACAAGTTTATTACAATCGCTCTTATTGATATATAATTCGTGTTGCCATATTGCAACAATGGTTTTTTGCTTTAAAAGAGACTTTTGTAACTGATACGCTAAACCATCTTTCTTTAATCTTTTTCTTTTTCGTGAAGCTTGATAATATAAATCACTATTTGTATTAGAACTATTGGAAGTCACCGTATCTATTTCAACACAGTCCTGAGTAGATAACTGATCGATGACAATGGGCGATTCTTTTATCGCTGAAGGCTGAGAATCACATTGCGAAATGAACAATTGCGTTACAGGTTTTACAGTCTCATTAGGAACATCAATAGTATATTGACTACAGAACAATTCTGGAGAATTCTGTTCTTCAATAGTTGGTTTGGAGCATATTTCTGCAAGCTTAAATTCTTTCCTGCGTAACTTAATCTTCCTTAATATGTTGGACTTACCGATAATGGGTGAATTACTAATAGGTACATCAAAATTTTGTGTTAAAGTAGGAGAAATTTCTTCAGGTATTACTGCGCCAATGATAGGAGATTGTCCGCTAGTGGCAAAAACACTTTGGGACTGTGAACCGAACAGCTCTGAACCACCAATGCCTATTTCTTCATCTGAACTACTCCAAGAAATATGCAGCTCTATGCTCTTTTGTGAAACATCTTTCAGCTTATCCATAAGGTGCTTCTGTTTGTTTGTCATTATTTGCATTTAAGCATGACGGAAAACTTAAAAATCAAACATAACCTATAAAAAAACACAGCTGATTTTTGAAATTGGCGTTGTAAACATGCCAACATCGAGGTACGTTCAGTTACTACGCACGCACGCCTGGGCGATTGATAATCGTTCCTAAATTCGGTTGTTTGAAGAGTTTTACCGTTCCGAATTTTAGGCGGTGCGACAACTTTACGCCGTAGTTCGGAGGCCGGCGTTTGGAGTGTGATATGCGCATTTGTGTAGTTGTGTGTAGTTCAATGCATTTTATTAGCTATTTCGGTTTGACAAATGATGTTAACTTTATTTTGGCATACACAAGAATAATACGTCACAGTCTGTCCGAGCGTTTTAGCCTGATTCTTAACGTAGTCCTGCTGCCAGAGCGTTTATTCATATCCCAACTAGATTTTGCCAAGTAGACCACTTCCATGTTCACGCTATTCAATAAACTTCATACTACGTGAGTAACGGCCGTGGCTCAGTACGAAAATGCGGAGGGAGTCTTTGTTCGAATCCAAGCGATCCTTTTACCTTTTCTTCTAAAGTTTATTGTAATTCGGGAGATAAGTGGCGCGTCACAAACGTCAGATTTTCATTCCAAACAAAACAAAGCCACGTGCTTTCTGACGTTTTAACCTAACCTCTGAAATATAATTATAATTACATATAGTTGTTTTCAAGTTTTTACGTTTAAGCCCAACACACAAATTGAAAATAAACTGTTTTCACTGCAAAACGTCTATAATTATATTGCAAAAACTAGTTTAAGACGTTGTAAATAATATCGATAAACGTCAAATGGCACGTGCTTTTGTTTTGTTTGGAATGAAAATCTGACGTATGACGGAGGCACTTAGGTCACGTGCCATTTGACGTTTATCGATATTATTTACAACGTCTTAAGCTAGTTTTTGCAATATAATTATAGACGTTTTGCAGTGAAAACAATTTATTTTCAATTTGTGTGTTGGGCTTACGCGTAAAAACTTGAAAACAACTATATGTAATTATAATTATATTTCAGAGGTTAGGTTAAAACGTCAGAAAGCACGTGGCTTTGTTTTGTTTGGAATGAAGATCTGACGTTTGTGATGCGCCACTTATCTCCCGAATTACATAATTTTGTATTCGTTGTGTTGTGTCCGGTGTCCCGTCAGAAAAGGCGTTTTTTAAAAGAAAATTCGCGATTACTAATTAAAATAAGGGAATAATATGACGCTGGAACGTTAAATATCTGGTGCATTGGCAAAATCTGGTTGGGATATAAATAAACGGCAAAACTGAAAGGGTTTATTGATTAAATTAGTTCGGCGATTGAGCAAATTCGGCATCTGAGTCTTCTAACACATATTATATTAATTCAACGATTTGGTTACAAAATCTGACATTTGTGACTACAAGCATTTTATCAGTAGTAAAGCTTTAATCAGTAGTACAGTGTGTTTATTTATTTATTTATTTCCTAAATAAAGACACTGTAATCAGTAGGTAAGGCGGTCGCCGACCAGCGAATTGATCCGTGTCAGTAAAGTGAATTGCTGCTGAGAATTCTCCTTTATGATATGGTTATTCTAAAGCGCGAAAGCGCCCCTTACATAACCAATCGGATGGAGAGGAGAATACGGCCAAGTCTCTAATATATGGGCCGAGGATTGACAATTTGATTGGCTGTGTGAGCTGTAAGGTAATAGGTTGATGAATTTCATGAAATTTTGAAATCCGTCAGTGCGCCAGTCTGATTGACTCTTGGGCAATGGGTGACATAAGTGGCGCGTCACAACCGTCAGATTTCCATTCCAAACAAAACAAAGCCACGTGCTTTCTGACGTTTTAACCTAACCTCTGAAATATAATTATAGTTGTTTTCAAGTTTTTACACGTAAGCCCAACATACAAATTGAAAATAATTGTTTTCACTGCAAAACGTCTATAATATATATTGGAAAAAAACTAGTTTAAGACGTTGTAAATAATATCGGTAAACGTCAAATGGCACGTGCTTTTGTTTTGTTTGGAATGAAACTCTGATGTATGACGGAGGCACTTATGTCCCCTATTGATCAAGTAAAGCGACGCATAAAATATTGCTTCCGAAAATCAATTGAGACCGATCTTATACTTAGTTGTAGGAACTAACCAATAGATGGCATCCTTAGCCTTAGATTTTACAACGTAGTGAGCCTATAATAAATTAATATAGGCACACCATGGTTGCTTATTTAGGTATAAAAACGTCCATTTATGTACAACATTCATATATTTTAAAATTATAAAGTACATATAGGTAGTTAACAATAGGTACGGACGATAAAATAGTGGCTGCTTGAATAAAACTATTGTGAAAATAAAAATCCAGAAAAATTTATTTTTTTATATATCTGCTTAAGAATACGTACGATGCAGGTGTAAGGTACGATGCCGTTTTTGTAAATGAAAAAACGTTTTGCGATTTTGATATAAATTATAAAATTTCAGCCTGAAAATAATGGTACATAAAAAGCAAAATGGAATATGTAGGTACCTACCAAGTTTCAATTTAAGATCTATGATTGAGATAAATGAAAAAATAACTTTAAAATATTTACAAAATTTTTGTGGACATTCAAGGGTATCTGCTATGTTTAGAATCCTGCAGATATGGATGGAGGTGCTGATAGGGATGTGGAATTGCACAATTATAGAAATTGAGCATTTCCGTGTACGCTAAATGATGCGATTCGTTTTTTGTACTTAAATTTTCTGGTCTGGATGGCGTTCTTATAGGAGTTTCAGAATGATTTCCATAAGCCATGTTGAAGAGGGCGTCTGGATCACAGACAAACTTATATACATACCTTTCACCTGTAATTTTATGTTGGTTAATACGAGTGTGTTACTTATAGTTGAATATGTTTTATGGTACCTGCGACTTTTTGCATTATTCCCTTTTCGTAATAATACCTTAAAGATCGACTTAATTTATCATAATTCATTGCTGGCCTATTTTTCTGTGCTCCCCATCGTCTGGCTACCTGCAAAATATATAAGGATTAAAAGTGAATTTAGTAATAATTAGAAAACCAAAACTGTAACGCGGGAAAACGAAAAATGTCTTACTTCTTCCGGTTCTATTAGCTTGAATTCCATGCCTCTTCCAGTCCAAGCTATACAACCAGCACTAGCATCTGGTGCATCTAACAATGCTACTAAAAATTGCCATAGCTGTAGAGATCCTCTTCTTCCTGGAGCTGCATGTGTTGAAGACGATCTGTTACAATTTTCTGTGATATCTTTTGATTTTTCATCAAAATTTTTATCTGTATAAATAGCAACAAAGAAATAACGTAGATTAAATGATGTTTATTAATATTTTCTACGAATAGTGTGTGAGGCCGATAGAGAACATAAACTCGCAAAAGCACATCGCATAACAAGTTCAAAAATTCTCGAGCTTGGAAGAATAATTTTATGGCTCGTTACCACGACGTTTAAACATTTAAGTTCCGATGCTTTTATAAGGATGTCTTTTTCTGAAGTTAATTTTAAACTGAATTTTGTTTATAATGTTTCTTGTTTTTATATTCCGGTTGCTTTCTTGACTTACACTGTTCTTTAAAGAATTTTCATGGAACAGCTACCGACAGACAAATTTAATATTTTAATATTCCTTTTGGAAGTATGTAAATTTTTACGTCCAGTACAAGTGTGGAATAAAAAAATATAATCTCTCAAAGTACAGTAGTTAATTACCATAAGCATTTGATGTCTGTCTCCAAGGACTTCGGCAATGATTAGTCTGTACCTTACTTTTTTCGTGCACATATTTGTAGTTACCTGTAAAAAATAATTGCAATTACGAACTTTTAGTAAGTAGAGAGATTTTTTAGAATTTTTTAAACCCTGCCATTGATGTGATGCCCGAACTCGACTCCAGTTGAAAAATAAATTAACAACGATTAAGACTCTTGCACTTTTCCAGCCTCGAATTCAAAATTCAAATATCTACTAGCGGCGCCGAGTGTAACGTAATTTCCTGCAACAAAATTCCTTTCCTTTGCACCGCAGACGTGTTCGAATTTTTAATGTAACAGCTCATAGAAAATCAAAATTGATTCTTTCCCGATTAAAATTTGCACAGACGGCTCCCGCGGATAAACATATTATATGAGGTCGTATGCAAATAACCCCCTCTTTTGAAAATGTCTAGCGGGAATAGAAATCATACTGGGGGATGTTAAAATTCAATTATTGGTAAATCGATTCATAAAAAGTGCGCATAGTTTTAGAGAAAAATTCTAAGGAAACGTTTATAAGGCAGGTACCATAGACGCCTATAGTATAACAATAATGGAAGGCAAAATACGCAGAACAAAGAAAATGTTTAGCTGCCTAATATAAATTACAATTTTACATCACTTTTCGTTAATCTGGCAGTCCCAATGAATACTATAACAGGAATGAGGGTTAGGGGTAGGACAGTTCATTAACACTAATTGCCACTAAATACTTCATCCCCTAGGAATAGTGGATGGTTTAGGGAAATAATACAACGCACAATATACCTACAGAGTGTATACAGGATGAAAAAATAATAATATGGTGTTGACTTGAATTTGGGGAAATACGGCGGATGGGTGATAGTTGTAAACACTACATTCTGCATGTTGTAGGTAATGTTTTCTTGTTACAATTCCAGGTGTGTAGGAACAACAAGCAAATTACGTCAACCAAACAAAAATAATCCTCATCAGTTTGGTGTATTAAAATCATGCACGAAACCCAAGTTATATGGTCAAATAAGCAGGCGATATCAACTAAAAGAAATGTCCATATATTTTGTACAAATTCATTTTATGCTTTCAACGTAGAACGTAGAACAGTAGATAGTATTATTGTATGGATTCAGAGTTTTCTTTTTCTTACGTTTTGTTTCTACTTCGTTTTGCTAAATTTTTAATTTCGTGACTTGTGTGTTACAAATGAATCTGCTTTAAAATATTCGTTTAATACCACCCTTTCCATAATCCTGTCCGATTCTTCCACTTTCGTCTTTATACCATAGCATACAGTCTCACTTTATAACACGTGCTTAGAGCAAACATAAAACTCATACAATAGACAACAAACTTTGAGCGGGAGTTTAGGGTTAATTTTAATAACTACTTGTTTTAATGATGTATGTACCTTTTAGCGGCGTTGGTGGTGGGCCGAGCCCTAGGGCTTTGAACCACCCTGGTAAAGGCTAAAGATATTAATTGAAACTAATCAATATTAATAAAGTTGTTACATGGCCCCCTGTTTATGCGTTGATGCAAACAGAAATTCATTTTCAACGAGCTATAGCTATACCCCATATTTGTTCTCACTTGGGGATTACTATGTGTGTGTGAGCGCCTACTCATGTAAATATTAAATTTTAAATCCCAGTCCGCATTTCAGGGATGCATAATAATATACAGAAATTCAATTTTCAACTAATTTATACTGGTTTCGTTTTATTTGATCGGCACATTTTATAATAATTCTAGGGACTAATTCGTAGCGTGTGTCTACCTGTGTTCTGTACACGCAACATTTAAACCATCTCTATAAACAAAAAGTCAGGGTGCTCATATCTGGTGTTCGTGGGGGCCAACCAATAGGCCCACCACGTCTGATCAGCGATCTGGAAAGTATCATTCAAGTACTCCGTGACGATCCCGCTAAAATGAATTGAAATCACTTCGAATGTCCTCGAATATCCAAAGGAACATCCTCCAACAACCCCAGCAACTGATTTCTCAAGAAGTTTAAATACTGCTCCCCTGTGAGTCGGCCTTGGAAAACGAAAGGTGCGATCATCTGATTTTTGACTTTCGACAAGTATGTTTTAAAGCTGAAGTATGTCTTCTGTGATCCATTGGTAAAACTCCACACGTCTTCCATGGTCCTGAGGCTGGAGGTGTTGAACAGGCTGCTGGTGAAACGGATGTTTTCCACACTCTGGCGTGTGTAATCCAGTGCGTTCAGAAATCCTCCTACAACTTGTGGCAGGACGTCGTTCTACTTCATGCAAAATGTTTTCGATTTCTGCCACTCTTGATTATCATCAGGTTCAGGTAACAAGTAACTTGGAAAGCGCCCACGTCCATGCAGTATAATGAGTACTTACTTGAGCTAATGCACTGCGGTGTGGAGATTTACGGTTCGGAAAACGTCTGCGGTATTTTTCAGCCGCAGCCAAAGCATTTCCATTGTAGAATCCATAAATAAACAAAATGCCCATCTGTGTATTCACCATTTGTGAACAAGTTTGGCATGATTAAAAGTCACCAACACTGAAGAGACTAAATAAATAAATAAATCAATTGTACTTAATTATAACCATAATGGCGTTTCTTTTTTCATTTTCCACAGCGTGGTTCATGTGAATTCTTACATAAAAGCCACGTTCCTGCATCTACATACTTTACAAAAACGTTATGCCACAAAAGTACCTCTTTTGTTTACAAATGACGATAGATTTCAAAATTTTGGTTAAAACAACTGTAAAACCCTTAAGGAGGGAGAAATTATTGAAGAAATAAGGGTAACTACCATTCTGTTTTCAATTCCTCTCTGCTTTTGGGGGGATGAAAAAGTGTTTTAGATCTGTCATAGCTGAAGTGATTTCTAGGATATCTAGTTTAATGTTTGCAGATTATTTAGGTATTTGAGGAAAAGTTATTTTAGTTATAATTTTAAAAGATCGATCTCCGAAACGAAACATTTCCGGATCTATACTCATATGAACTTTTTTGTTCAGTATTATGAATACCATAATTTCCCAAAATATTATGATTTCCTCCTGAAACATCCTGTATTCACTCCCTTGTTATTGAATACTGCTGTCGGAGGAATTCCTGACCATACAAGTACTTGTACGTATTACGTAGAAGTGACAGATGATGCCTTCAATAAAGTTAGGCGATCACTCTCTCATCATCGCTTTGTACCTAACACGGGTGCACTCCTCGTATGTCTGAGTCGGTGTACAAAAATGTCTGAAAAGCTCTTGGTCATTCTTCGGATACGATTTTAGTTTTGCTGGTCCACGGGGGCCCCGGGGAAACTGTACTGGTTCTTGGGTTTGTTGCATCTATTTTGAAAGTGCCCTAATCCACCGCAATTACAACACAGAACGCTTCTTTTGACTACCCTCAGCAATTCGTTGCTGTTGTTGCTTGAGCTGCAAAACTACTTTTAAGAGTTCAGCAAATACAGAACCACTTGAACCAATGAAGCTGTTGAACCCCATTGAATTACTTAAAGATCGTCTACTTTGATAATCACCGTTCTCTAAATCTAATAGAACAATAGAAGGCGAAAGAAGGAAAAGAGAACAATCGTATGAAACAAAAAATAACTTTTGGATCTACCCCGCCTAACATTTTTAACAAGAAACTTCTCGCTCGTGCAAATGTGACAGTGTAAAATTAACAATACCTACTTACATTCAGGTTCTCTTTCTGAAGGTTCTTGCTTGATGGCAAAATGTGGTTCCATATTGGTAACGGAATTGGAAGAACCATGAATTCCACTTATTCCATGACTACTGTCAGTTAAAGGTCTTTCGGATGGTGAAATACACCTATAAAATAGTTCGCAAATGTTATGGTTTAAAGTGGTTTAAAAACGTATTGGAAGCAGCAACTGCTTGTCTCGGAAAATTTTAAATGCAACTGCTTACCTATTGTATGTTGAATTTGAATAATAACAGCCTGAAGTTTGATAAGTAGGAGGATAAAACCCATCGAAATTTTCACTTGCTGAATAATGTCCTATATGTGGATAATTAGGTCCCTTTCCTATATTGTGAATTAAGTCAGCCATGTGGTTTTGCGGCTTAATTTCTACAAAAATACACAGATATATTAGAATTTATTAAATAATATAGAATAACCCAAATAAACGTCCAAATTCAGGCAACTACAGTGTTTTACAATTAATTGCTATATTGAAAATAAAATAACCTCCCTCTTAATTCTCCGGCTAAGGGATGCTTAGAATGAACTGACAACCAAAAACTCATACTCATTCGTCTCAGGGAAAGTCGCCAGTTGACTATTACTCCACAATCACTGGTTGACTTGTGGTAATTGCAGTGCATGCTGCGTTCAAAGATCAAATCTGTCAAGCTTCTTTCAGAACCTAACATCCATTTAGTTTTGTATATTCTCTGCTTAGAGCTCAGCGTGAGTCCGCCCTCTTTATATATGCCGCGCATTCTGATTGATTCTGAAAATTCGGATAGCTTTCATATGTGTATCAGGCATGTTGGAAATTTATTTTAAAATTCGTTTAAATCCAGAATACCGTAGTTAAATTGAAGAAAACCTCATACTTAAACTGCATATGGGGCTGTTCCATAAGCATACTTCAGAAATAATTTTCCTGAATGATTAGTAGAAACAGTTTGTTAGATACATAAATTGTCTAATTATAAGTTCAAAACTAGCCGTCCTCATAGCACTTAATTTTAATTAAAATAAACACGTTTATCACCTACACATTCAAAACTACCACAGTTTGAAATTTCAAATAACATCCCCTACCTTGGATATGATATCATTTTAAAGTGATCAAAAAAACTTGTGTGTGTCAGCTCCGACGCACGACTGGAGTTTACTCCTTACGAACGATTATTTTAACTTCAATCACTTGATAATAGGGTACACGCGAATGTCAGTTTTATACCCAAATGTGTATTTATCAGATGGTTTATGGTCGAAAATGTCCAACTACATCAAAATATAAATTGTTTATAAATTCAGTATTTAAGTGACAATCTGCTAAACGTCGATCCCACTGGCAATGAAATAAATACTTTTCCTGGTGTTCGAATAGGCGTTGATTCACATTTCGGCACTAAGCAATATTTGGAGTATTTAATATTAGGTTTTTCCATATTAAATCAAAAGATTCAACACATTTAGAAACGAACAAACACTGCAAATGCTGACTTTACAACGCCAACTGTCATATCTACTCTATGCCACTCTATTTCCACTATTTCCATGCTCTATGCAGTCAGACATAAACAGCCGTATCCATAGATACGTACATAATTTCAATGTTACAGGTAACGTAACGCGTTACTTTTAGTTAACGCGAAATGTAACGATTGATTTTACTACTCATAAAATTTCCGTACCGCGGGCTATAACTGAAAATCGATTCTTAAGTAGTAAACTCCAAAAATGCTGTGACATAACTACATTAAAATTATATTCAGTTAATCTATGTACCAGTTAAGGATAAAGCAATAAATAATTGATTTATAGTAATGTTACGAGAATAATTTTAACCAAAAAGTCACTTTATTAACTGCTCAAAATATGCTTCGTTGTTAGCTTTGCAGTAAGAGAATATTTTCGAACTCTTTGCTGACTTTCTGGAATACTTCTCTTATTTCTATATTATTAAATATTTTCGGTGCAGAGTTCTATAAACTAGCTTTCAAAAAACTCCAGAGGAAGAAATCTAGCGGCGTCTGGAAATTTTCCTCAAAACCTTTCATTTAGCTATTTTCTTACAGGTATCTAGGGCATGATTTGGAGAGGAGGATCTAGATCATGTTGGAAATGTAAATCTTGTTCATCTAGCCACCATTCCATCATCATTGACTTGATTTTTTAATGACTATATGCTACGTAGTAAAATAACTTATTTCACTATCTAGTCTAGTCGATAGTGTTGCTCATGAAATGCAATATTTTCGAAAAAATATGCTCCGTCTTCTGAATAAATGAAACTATTTTAATTCTTCTTGCACCAACAAATATTTTCGCCCCCTTAAAGGATATATGTATAAGAAGGCTAGATTTCTTTTAGCAGATTTCACCGGGTTTTTAAATCTTTTCATAATAAATATATAGTCGATCTGATTGCTGACTGCACCATCTGCACCATCCACCGGATATTTCCATGCATGTAGCCTGCGTTTTAGAAGTTACATCTTCACATTCCATAACGTCATTTCTCTACTAAAAGAGTCGACCCCAATAATTAAATAAAATAATTTGCTGTGATGTTGCTATATAATTTCTGCACTTCTGGGGCTAAACAAATTATGGTATTGATTATCAGTTTGTTATCTATACATTGTTTTTGTCTGCCATTAAACAAAAAATCCAACAAGTTTGAATTGTGTACACAAAATTTCGTTATTAAGTCAACTAACGTAGGTACCTTTTGAAGTTAAAGGCCAGGAAAGTGCAAAGAACGCATTATTGGAATTATCGCGGAGTGCGTTAACCAAACAAGATTATCGAAAGTAATATCGAGGGGATCTCTGCAATTTTTAAATCTAGAGTAAACAAAATCATGTATTGACTTTAAGAAGGTTAGGGTCGGCAACTTTTGATTAAAAATTATAGCTTAGGGCATTTTTGCTGAAACTAAGCACGTAAGTGTTTAAAGGAAGATGCCTTGATGATGTCATGAAATGGTTTATAAAGTTAAGAAAGTAAGACATTCTATTTGTTTAGGTGTGGTACCTAACGAATGCCGAGAGACTGCATCTACCTCGGTATCTATACAACACCGGAATGATGAATTGAATAATCTTCTTTAGATAAAAGGGTGAATAATAATGAATAATATGACCTGAAACACCATATACCCATAACACTTTTTTGTAATAGGTACTTACCTATCAAGATTTTAACAGAATATCTAAACTATTGAAAATAACCAACAAACTTACCCACCTCTTTGAGATGGCCAGTGGCTGAATATTGTTTACCCATGAAGTATATTGCAAGACAAATGACGACAGTGAATCCCTCAAACATGAAACATTTTAACTAATAAATCGAAGAATCTGTTGAGGCATATGAGGATCATATAAATATCATTAGTGGATCGATGGTATCGGCGGAAGGAATTTACTCTGGCATAAAGAGAAAAGTAAGGGAATAAGTGGGCTTGAGCATAAACACCACGAAAAAATATAGATCATGGGTTAAATAAGAGCGAATAAAGGATACTTTGCCGTATTTGGCTTTTCCACTGGAACACCACTACGATCAGACCAATAGTCACCTACGGCTTTAAAACGTGGGTGTTTTGGTAAAGGACAGCAAATATCATCAATGGCTCTGGAAATAGCGAGAAGAGGTTTAGTCCCAGCTAGTCAAAGTGGAGTATGTAATAAAGAATCAAGTACAATTTCGAAATTCAGAGAATCTCCACTACATGGGTATGGAGGATCCAAAGAGTTAGGAGAATGGATGATGGAACAATCTCAAACAGGAGTAGTTCTGCATGGAAGGAAGCATGGAAAGAGAGAGAAAAGTTGAGAAAAATTGGTGCGACGGATTTGTGGAAGACACCAAAGACCTATTAAGGGTTACAGTCTGAAAATGGGGAAAGGACAGAAAGGGTTGAAGGGCGAAACTGAAGGAGGCTAAGCCCTCCGGTATTTTGGCTAACTTTCTATAACGAAAGTTAGGCAGTGCTCGGCGCCATTTGCGTTTGGATGGGTGGCCGGTTTCAAGAATTGTAGGCCTATTTAATGAGTTTCACTCCCATCGCCAACACGCCTTGCCAGCGGTTCCTTGTAAGGCCACATCACTCATCCAGCAGTAGATGAGTGATGGCTGGTGAAAAGAAAATTGTATTTTGTCATTTGATCTATGCAACTCATCTATTATACCTTGTACACTGTAGCTGCCTAAATATGCGCCAATTATTTGATAGCAATACCTAACATAAATAAACTGTACTACAAAAGTTAAGGAACTTGCCTGGATTGACTTTTATCCAACAGTTTCTTCTTTTGGGAATGTGGAATGACGAAAATAATAATAAAAATAACAATAGAAATATTGATGAATTAATAAAATCAGGTTAAACCTGTATATTTAATAATAGAACATTCTTGGTTCAATTACTTCTGGTAACGCTTTAGCATGCTGAGATTATCCAGGATTGCTTGAAGAATTTGTACACAAAGAAGTGGCAATAACACACTGACCTACCGCAACGTTTGAAATCTTGCTTCATGATTATCAAGACTTCGCCTTAGCATTTTGTTTAGGTCTTAGCACAGTACATACTGTCAAAAAAATCAATAAGCGGTTTCGAAACTCGTGAATTTCCAATAACGAAATTCGGAAATATCGGAAAGATATGCATGCATTATGAGAGCACTTTTTCATGCTCTATCAGCACATGCTCACAGAATTACATAAAATCGTTTAGGTCAGGCCATCATCAACTGTATTTTTTCTTATGGGCGCTATTTTTGTCTTACACTTATTGAAAGAAGCATATTTTACTGATGTCATCGATATACAACTTGTCCATATTATATTGAATATCGAATATTGTATTATTGTATATTATTATATCAAGTGTCTTGCAAGGAAACAAAAATGAAACAGTTAAGAGTTTATGTAATTCAAGCAAATATGTTAAATGTTCTTGGTACTATAGCTGAGACGCATTTTTCCAAAAATAATAGGTTCCTATGTCACATAATGTTTCAAATGAAAATACTCTTTTGCATTACGTAATATTAAATTATGACGGTTAGTTTATTGTTTTCAGTTAACTCATTTACAAGTAAGTCTGATTGAACCATTTTTCCAGATTTCAATTTTTTTTCTTATTGCAAGTACTGTGTAATGTTCAACAAAATTCGATTTAATAGGGACAAATCGGAAAAATATGCTTCTTTCAATAAAGTCTCGAATAAAGTATAAGACAAAAATGACGCTCATAAGAAAAAATAAAGTTGATGATGTCTGACCAAAACGAAACGTTTTTACAGTAAATCCATGAAATGTGCCGATAGAGCACGAAAAAGTGCTCCGATACGAGGTCATAACTCGGCCATAACTCGTATGCCGTTTGAGATATATCAGATTTGTCAATGGCATATTAATGAGCACCAAATTCTGCAAAAGTACCAAATTTAAACCAACCCTCTATAATTTCAAATAAGCGAGATCTCAATGGTGGCTTTCGAATCTGAATAACCCTGTATAATAGCTCTGCTATTATTCCACCTCTGGAAGAATGAACCACTTGAACGTTCCTAAATTTCTGGATATTCCTGTATTGTGCCAAAGATAATATTTCCCTCAGCGGCGTTTAAATTACGTCTAATAATGATTACAGCACAAAATTCAAAGGAGCATACCCCAAAACCGTTTAATATACTGGCAAGCGTAATTTTAACAAGTTGAATACCTATGTCTTGCAAGTATGAGTAGAAATAATACTTTGTTTCCTATCAGCCATCTTGAAAAACAGTACAAAGTATTATATCGTGAGTTCCTTAACTTTTGAAGAGCAGTTTATATGTTTATCTACTAACCACTTATACTTTGATGATATTCAGCGTCTGGTACATACTGCTCGCTATCATCCGTTTCACAACTGTTTCCTGAAAAAATAATAACAAGCGTAACATAATTAAAATTTTATAAACTCTTTCAAATATTGAATTAAAATAACAGTTAAGTACCCAGTTTTCTGAATATTCAAAGTGAAAATTGCCTGATGCGTGCATTAGTCTCCCCTCTGACCTTTTTAAAAAACTCCATGAAAACTTTTGTCGAAACAAACCGAGAGAGGAGCAGAACGTGAAATCTCCTAGGAATATTACCATCATTTAACGCAATGTATAATTGATAAGAACACAACAGGTGAAAGCTTTGTTTATCAAATCCTTCGATGTTTTCACCATCTCTTTCTCTTCCTATATCGCTTACGGGTGCGAGAGGGAAAATATATATCTTCTGTCCGTCGACCGATAGGGGTGCTTCATAGCAGTACAGGGGGTTAAATGCTCGCATTTAGGGCATTAATTATGGACAAGTCTGTATTACTTACCGTCTTGATGCCAGGACTCTCTCCAATCCGCTGGGAATGGCCCTGAAACATACCAGATTTGTTTTTTGTTTTGGATAAATGAGCTTGCAGAATGAGTGCGAACTGCGTTGATTATTTTGGAGAATGATACGTACCGGTTGCTGAAGTTTTGTAATTTTCGTTGGGTTGCTGATAGGTTGAGGAAATGAATGATGTTCCGAATAGAGCTCCCTGAAAAATTACATATTTTTACAACCTTGTTACCTGTTGTTGGAAACGAAGAGAGCATGAGTAAGACAGCCTAAAAATCAAAAGTAATCTGAGCTATGGATGAAATACTTTGGTCGGAATACACAACAAGACGAATAAAGAAAAACCTTTACAATTCCCAAAAAAGGGATTTAAATTTGAAACAAAGACATTCACAATGATATATATATATAATATATATATATATAATCAATTCCCTTCTACCTTTCGGTGTAGGGATAAATATAAAACATTCACAATGATGACGAAAGATGAATGAAATTGATGCCTACAAAGAAAGGAAATCGCACGAATAGGATAACACTGCAGTTATAGGAGGCATCAAACAAAGACTGCTGACCTGGCATGGCACGTACTAGAAGGAATACTTAACAACAACTAAAAAGAGTGCTTAATGGAAATTCAAAGAAAACATGAAAAATGGACGACTGAGGAATAACTAGAATCAAAGTATCAGAGAAGATAGTGAACGTCGGGGACAGCGGAGAATAGGTAGGTATCGTAGCGTTATGAACCGGTTAATGTTTAAAACGTAGGGAGTATTCCGGAGAAAGAAATATCTCAAGTATTCAGAAAAAAATTAAAACCGCTTATAGGGTTGCACATTATTTCCAAATAGTTTAAATTTATTTTAGAAGTTCCCTGGTATACAATGTTTTCAGTGCAATTAGTATCGTTGTTTGTCGGTAAAATTAGAAAACATTTTTTCTGATACAGGTAATTTTTTTAAAATCCCAGCTGTCATCCCCGGCGGCGGCGTGCTCAGAATTATTTTTGAAACACAAGAAGGAAAGCAGGATCATGGGTGTTTGGTATTCGCACCTACAATCCCGCTTACCCCTCGACGGTCATAATAATACTTCGCCCAATAAAAACAATTGCCGGGGACGCCAACTTTTGCGAAGAAGAAAATTCGCCATTATTGTTAGAGTTGTCGTTCGAATTGTAGTTCGAATTGTTGTTCGAATTATTGTTCGAATTGTCGTTCGAATTGTTGCAACAGAAGAACTCGTCTTGAACATTGTATGCCAAGTTTTTTCTCCTTCGAAATAGTGAGTCGTTAAAAGCAATCAACTTTTATAGGACTGTACAGGATGACTCAAATTGGGTGTAAATATGGTGTATCTTGGTAAATATTAGTGATAGAGAAAAACTGACGAAGCACTTGCGATCTCTTTTTTACGTTTTTTTCTGATTTCAGAAATATATAGTTTGATATATCTAACTTAAATATTAACGCAGCTATAGTTAAAATCACCTTACTTTTTATGCACGTCACCGGCTTCATATCAGCACTGTTGCCACAAGAGTTTATGGTACTCAATTCCAAAATATTAAAATTCAATTTACCTCTCTAACTGAATTCAATGGTAATAAGGGTCCATTATTTTCCAATTCTCTTTCAAAATAGTTGATAAGGGACGCTACAAGCTCCTTACACCGACTGTTTAAGAACTTGGGCATTATACCAACAATAACAATAACAACACCGATAATAAATAACCAGGAGCACTATTTTAGTTCTCAAAATAACAGATTTTTACCGCAAAAGTTGATGAACAAAGAAAACAAGGGTTTAAAACACCAAAAACAACAAAAGTTAACGAAACTTGACGCTTTCAGAATATCAGCTGTCAAGTCAACTGGGAAACGTCAACAAATTAAGCGGCAATCATGCAACAAAATAGTGTTGTGTTTAGACATTCAAATATTTCTTTATTATTTTTTAGCACATTCAATTTATATGACTTGTCATTTTACGTAAGGCGACTCTCAATCGTTACGTGTGACGTGCGTAAAAATTAAGGTGATTTTACCTGTACCTATATCGAATTTTCTGCTTCATTTCATTAATTAATGCGGATAATTATTATTGTGAATGTCTGTCGAAAACATAAGGTGGCTATGATGAAACAAACTGAGACAACATTTGACTTTTTTGTATGATTTGGCATTTCAGCAATTATTGTTAGTGCTATATTGTTGTGGATCATTTTAACACAAAATGGAATTTTCTAATTTGGAGAAATATAATATTATTGCGAGTGTTATATTCTATGCAATAAACATGCCAACGCAGCTGCCGATTTATATTTTGAACGCTATCCCGAGCGTCATCAACCTCCATTCATCCATATACAGAAGACTTGAGAACAATTTTTAATGAATTTTGGGTCTTTCAAACAACAGAGATCCAAAAACTACAATAAAGTTGGGCAGGAAGTGGATACAATTCAGGTAGTAGGACTTGTGACAGCTGAAAACACCTTATCGATCAGAAATATTGAGAATCATTCGGGAGTATAACGCAGCAGGGTGCCAAGAATTTTTTAAGAAGAATACCTTTAAATCGTACCTGAGCAGAAAAACTTAATTTTTACGCGATGAAGATCATGGGCGAAAACAGAAATTTCTTTTCTAAAATCATTTGGACGGACGAGGCTTACATTTGCAGCAATGGAATTTACAACTAACAAAATAACCGTGTTTGAGCCCAACAAAACCCTGAAAGAATGGTAAATAGAGTGCAGCAAGGTCGCTTTGGTTTTAGCGTGTGGTGTGCTATATTAAACGAGCGCATTCTTCGTTATCGTATTTTTGACGACAATATTTTAGAAGGCAAACAAGGAGCAACACTGTAGAATAATTAAGGAGAAATTTGAGGCGACCATGAGGCATTCCTTATGGCCGCCTTATCCACAAATATTAAGAAGATTTGAGAACATTTTCGTTAATTTTGGATTTTCAAGCAGCAGAGATCCAAAAATTACAATAAAATGGAACAAGATCATGGAAGACACAAACACACGTTTCACATTCAGTGTTCAAATTGACGTCTATTATTCGCTATGCACTGCCGACATCTTCTACTCATACCCCTGACCGCATTTATTATATGAACATTTCTGAGTATCCCTCGGTGCTTACACACCTCGTGATACAATATTGGTACTCGGGCAATAATAGTAGACTCCTCAAGCTTGATGTAAGTATAATATACTGTTATGACTGACATCCAAACTTTAACTTTTACTATAAATCTCAAATATTTAATATTTACTTGGATACAAAGCGAATGCAGTAATTAAAGGGTAAACAGAATTACCATGTGGATACAAACCACACACAGCTAGGGCTTCAAAATGATCTCATTACGCGATCAGTAGTTTCAGGTGTTCTTGAATAATATGTACTTATATCGGTTTGTCGAGATCGTGATTCTGGTATTCAAGGCAGGTGCTTTCAGAGAACAATTACAAGAGTATTTTTAGGTATATGCGCAACATCTGAGAAATGAAATGAAATTAGATAAGATGATGAAACAATGTAGGTAATTATTGAATTATTAATTAATTATTGAATTAAGTTAAGCAACGTAGGGGAATGACACCCTAGATGTCGTAACCGAATCCTAGCTTCAGAGGCGATCCCCTGTTGACACAGATAATTAAATGATGGCCACTCCATATACCAGTGGATTGCATTAAGGGTTAAGTTGATTTGAGTACATTCACATTATCGCGATGTTATTGACGATACTTAATTGATTATAAGAAATACTAAAAGTTAAATTCCAAAACAAATTATATCCAATGAATCGTTACTCATCGTGAATGTAATTTAGATCATCAGTTTTTTCATCATTGTAATCCATAAGTTCTCCACTACTAGTTGGTTTCAACTAAATATTTGCTATGATATTAGGATGCTTACAAAAATACGCATTAACTTTGGATGCTTGTTTGGTACTAAGAGTAACAAGGAAAAAATCAGACTAATGTGCATAAGCTGAATGAAAAACCAATATCTCCAATATGTGATTGAGTTGGATGAGACCGCCAATTACAGTAATGACAGAATGACTTGTGTAAACAGTGACACGTCTCCTTCGTCTATTGTTGGCCAGCCCTAAACTTTGTTCTGACACGGCTGTTACAACAGAGCAGTAATTAGGAAAATTGTAACGTATGAGGGGAGGTCAGAATTTTCTGTTGCAGACATAACGCAGAGAGGAATTTTTTTGTGAAAATAAGTAGGAACATCCTATACTTATTTCAAGACGTGCTTCGCAGCGTGAGATGTCACAGCTTAGTTTTAAAAAAGGTTAGGTACATCAAGGGTTCTGTTACGAAGCTATCAATTTCACAAAATCTTGAGGCGCTTATCTTAGAAACATATGGCCAATTTCGACGAAATAATATGCTGTTTTCAGCGTAAAACAACGGTGGAATCCTTAACAGAAAACAAAATTGATTGATGGTCTGACTTAAACGAAACGCTTTTTGTGAATCTTTGAAATATTCCTAGAAGATCATGAAAAGTTGCTCAGTATATATCTCAATGTATGATTATATTGCCAGCCTACTCGTCAAGAACGATTCGGACATTTTTATGTTTTAAGTCATAACTCGTTAACCGTTCGAGATAAATCAGATTATTCAACCACAATATATTAATGAACATTACATTCTGAGGAAGTACCGATTGTAAACATACACGCTATTCTATCTCTCCTATTCTTTATTGCCTTCCATACCTTTCCCCAACTCTTTTTCATATTGACCTATATTGCTAACCTTACCTATCTATGCGTCCAACCAGTCTCCGAACTGAAAATTTTATGATGATGAGAACCATACGAAAAACTAATTAGATAAAGTTTTACATGAAACATGCCCCCCACTGTGAAAGTATGAAATTTCACCTTTACGTGATATAAAATACATCGAGAAAAACATAAGTCGTCAAACTAACAAATGCTGAATACAATAAAATTGTAAGTTTCGAAATGTTCTAAATTTTGCATAACTCTGAAGTACCTATCAGAAGTTGCTATGGACTGAAGCAATATAATAAGTAAACTCTTATACTAGCTTTTCTAGCGAACTGTAACGCTTACCAGGAATCTTCTTTCACAGAACGCATGAACTTATTTCATAATTTTCAAAATTGTGATTCGTTTGCGAGTATGACTGTCTGAAATATTCGATATTAAACCAATATGGGGAAAATTTATGTTACGGTCCTGCCTCTACCATGCATTGTTAGTTTAGTTTGATAGCAAAGGTGTCCCACCACTATTGTTGGATTCACCTCTAACTCAAAACACCCCAAACCTTTTGTATTTGTCGTTTGAAACCAATTTCATTACTTGATTGGACTGTACAAAAGAAAGTTTTTGACAAGTAGTAGGTCATTAGCATTTTTCATGAAACTTCTAGTTGTATAGTAATTTACAGCAAATACTTTTACGCGACGCTAAAATGAATCTGCCAGAGTTTACAAAAAGATCGTTTAGAAGTGATTGCGACCAAGATTGATGGACTTCACTTTTATGATGTATGTACCTACCTAAGTAAATAAAGCTTCAATATTGTGTTAAAAAATTGGGATTCTTGCAAAAATAGTCTGCATTTTTAGGGATGTCCAAAATATTTCAAATCAGAGTAATTCCTGTTGGACTACCTTCATTAGTTAATGATATTACGTTACAGAAAAAAGTATTGCTTAGGTATCTGTACATTTAATGATGAAGTACCTACCTGAAATTATTTAAAACTGGGACTGTTATTAAATTTTCTTCCAATCGTTTTCTAATTCGCTATTCTAAAAGACTACGAAAATAATTAAAATGCTTGTTACAATAACTGTGAAGTAATCGAAGATATAATTAAGTAGAAAATTGCACAATTTCCTTATTAGAACATTCGATTCGTATTTAAATATTCTTGGAAGTAAATTGAAATACACTTTAGAAAGCGTTTATGAAATTCCAAGGGGTACTTAATCAAATAGTGCCCTTTCAGTTCGAAACATTTCTGTTTTATGGTACCTACTTTTTTCTTCAATTTTGGTATTTTGCACAGTATTGTAAAAATAATTTGTTCAGACTGCTAAATTTTATGATTAATCGTTAAACTATCACATCATTATTCCGGCTTATGAACCGGGTGTCCAAATGAGAAAGGATGCCAGCCATATCTAAGGAGTTTGCTGCTAGAAGGCGTAATAGTCATAGTCTAAAAAATATATGGTTTTCTCTAAGATATAACCAGATAAAGTAGATCAAAAATACGAATATTGCAATCTTCAATATATTTGTATAATTTTGGTTTACCACTTATTGCTCTAGCGTCTAGCTCATCAAATAGCAGCTGAAGGGGGAGGGGAGCATCTGGCTGTGGAGATACTTGTAACTTAGGTTTGATTTAACCGAATTTAGCAAACAGTCTAGTTGAAAAGAGCTATCTTCCTTTAATCAAATACTTTTATAATTTAAGTCTGTTTCGTTCTGTATTGATCGCTAGAGGGCGTTGTTTGAAAGATTAGAAAAATTTTCAGATTTTCTTGAAAATCTTAAACGGAACGGTATAATAATACAAGTTAATTAAAAAGAGGACAAATAGTGAGACGCTCGTATCATCATTTTTTAGTTTCTCTAGATCAAGATACCTTCTTCCGCTTCGTTTTTTCAAAATCTTAAATTTAATATTGGCCTTCATAACCACTATGTTGTGATCACTATCTATATCTGCTCCTGGATAACTTCTACAGTCCCTAACTTGTTTTCTAAATATTTGCCTAGGTCTCCTGGCATCTTCCACGTATAGCGTCTCCTAACGTGATGGTGAAATAGAGCGTTCGCGACCGTTAGGTTATGTTTATCGCAGAACTCGATCAGTCTAACTCCCCTATCGTTCCTATTGCCTAATCCAAAGGGGCCAACTATTCCGCCTTTTCTCCCTGTGCCTACGACTGCATTGAAATCTCCTACAATTATTAAATTTTCGTGCCCTCTTACAAAATCTAGCACATATTCAATATCACTAAAAACTGTCTCTACGGCCTCATCACTAGTTAAAAGTGGACATATATACCTGTATTATTACTATTTTTAGAGATGTCGAATCTAACCTAACCATAACTACCCTGTTACTTTGCTGTAAGAAATTTTCTAAACTCTGCCCTACTTTTTTCCGCATTTTTTCCTACTCCAGAATTTTCTCCTACAGATCCTGTGTGTATTACTCTAAAATCTCCTCTCCAGAAGTCTCCAGTTTCTGGCCATCGTACTTCACTAATGCCTACCACGTCTAATGCCAACCTACCCATCTCAATTTTCTAATTTTCTAACTTTCCTACTTGTTTCATGATTTTTTGTTTTAATATTAATTCAGTTTACAGAAAGTAGACCTGAACAATATTTTGTGTTCTAGATAGGTCGAAAAAAAACAATGCAATTATATGTTGAAAATGAAAAATTGTTATGTCAAAATACGGCTTTTGTGCTTATAAAAATTATGCGGAGTTTTTTTGGTTCCTTCAAAAATGGGTAGGGGGAGGGGCGAAAGCAGGGTAGCGAGTATATTTCAGCGGTATATTTCAGCGGACTTCGAGTACCACACTTGTGCAGTTAAAACAGTATCTAATTTATTGCTCTCATAAAAATGTCATCAGTAAGTTTTTGAACTTTTGTTTATACAAATTATAATTGACCACTGCAGAAAAGTAATTTTGAACTTTAGGCGAATCTGGGTGCTTAATATAAGCCTGTACAGATTGGTTCAAATTGCGAACTAGATAACTGTTTGAGGGCAATAGCACTTCAAGAAATATTAAATGTATGGAATAAAAAGGCTTCCAATTCCAGTAAATGAAGAGTGAAATTATTTTTTATATTGCTGGTTTCTATTATCTATCCGAAAATATGATACTCGTAATATTTCACATAAATTTGAGATTTGAGTTATAAACATAATTTGGTGGATGCGCCGGTAACTACTTACAATTCTAGTAAATTCTCCGACACCAGCGGGCACTTCTTGATCCTGGTTCATGCCTTACAGCAGCAATTCATAAATCATCTCTTCAACTGGGTTATCACAGACCGAGCTACCACCACCGGTTCTCTTTTGCAGTTCCCAGCGACCTTACTAAACCGTTGAGATTTTCTTTGCGATTTTCACTGCGTGGAGTGATGACAGGAAATACGCTGTTAGTCCTGAAGGATGCCAGTTAGTAGCACCTGTTTGAGTAGTGGGGAACTACCACGCCCCTTTTACAAAACACGCCCTACCAAGACCTGAATTATTTAGTGACTTCAGTGGTTTTCAGCTTTCAGGCAAACTTTTCTAAATGCGTGGGTATGTAATTTTTTTCGATAATTAAACCGGATGTATTTTTGCTGATAAT
Organism: Xestobium rufovillosum; assembly: GCA_963966045.1. NCBI lineage: Eukaryota > Metazoa > Arthropoda > Insecta > Coleoptera > Ptinidae > Xestobium > Xestobium rufovillosum. The sequence continues at coordinate 19,624,624 of OZ014494.1, forward strand.
ACAGTGAGATACGGGGTTACTTTTTTAAATACCAAAGCGGGTGAAACAAATTCGTATTGGAATTTATAAGTCATTCAGGCTTTTCTCATTCTAAATTATTTTAATTTTTTTTCTTAGAACATAATATTGTATTTGTTTCTTCTCTCTGCTTTCTTTATTGTACCTAGAAGGTGCATAGGTATTCATAAATTTATTTGTTTGCCATTTTGAACAATGTCTGAATCTTTTAGTAATTGCTTAAATCAGTGTTCATCGTCAATTTTGTTGATAGTATCAATCAGTCGTTTCTGATTATCGGCCTCATTGTCTTGGTGTCTTGTAACAGTATCAGTGGTGTAGTAGTTATATCCAGCGGCTGCTAATAGTGGAGTTTCATCGTGGGGCGGAAGCATATAAAAATGTACAACAAGCGGAAATTTTGTATTTAAAATAATTAGAAATTAGTGTGTACTGCAAAAACATTATTGTTCGGATAAATATGTTTCGTTGAACAAATTCTTCTTTTCTTGATGCGCTTATACAATATTTTATAAATACTTTAGGAAAATGGTGAGTGGAACTTTGGAATTCGTCATCGACGTTTTACGTCATTGTGGGGGTAGAAAACAGTCACCTTCAAAAAAGAACGTGAGTCCAGACGACCTTTGAAAGCGGCCCTGAACATGAAAAATAGCAAATTTCACAGAAATTTTGACGTACGTTATTAGCTCCATCCCAAATTTGGTAAAATACGAGTATACACATCGAGACAACTTTCACATTCTAGCTTTCGGTTGTAGGTACATATTTATGATTGCAGCAGAGGTCCGATTGTGTTGCAGAGCGGTGAACCGTAGATCTTTTGATAATTTGTGGGCATCAACCGGGATAAAAAATGTAGCTCGAATTCATGATGCATAAATTTAATTTAATTAGATCATATTATGAAATAAATAAAAACACTAAGTATATTTTCTGCTTCTACCACATTTCTCTGTTTTAAAAATAATTCCACACTAGAAGAATTTTCTTTGGCTTGCTCAGTCTTACGTGGAAGGCAATGGGAAACCACCACATTATTTTATTCCTAGAAAGTAGAAAAGCATACTGAAGTGTATGATGATGGCAGCCTCTGGAGTAAAATATTTGGGGAGTAAAATAGTCCCACATTCGAATCTTCGGCTGTGTACTGTCGGAGGGTGGAACTTGGTAGGTTAACTCAAAATGGGAAAGATTTGAGATTTGAAGATATTTGTTCTTGTTCTTGGGATTTCCGAAGTTGCAAGATTTTTCCAATGCTCGAAAGTCTCTTCCTTAAGCCAGATGTTATTTAAAGTGAAATACATAAATGGACTGCCTTATTTACAACTCGAGAAATTACGAATATTTTCACAAAATGCTCATAGCCCAATTCATAGAATTAAATTTATGTAAATAAATGTAGCTTACCATTGGTTCAGTTGTTTCATTTTTAAAGCTCTGTTTGTACCGGTGTCTTTCTAATACACCCTGCATAGACTTAGCGCCGGTCAAAGTTGATTCAGACGTCTAGGAAAATTTGCGAAAAGCTTTTGAGCTCATCATGTTGAAGAGAATGGCCATGCTCGTAGTTTTACCTAATCTCCCAAAAACATATTTTGTGTATCCATATCCAGTTGCCTCGTGTGATCTTTCCTAATAAGGCCTAACTGAATCAACCAGAAAATTATAATTTTTTTCAAAACGAGCATTAAGCACATTTTTGATGACAACAACCACCATGTTGTTGTTGTTATCAACAATCGTTGGTGCTTACTTTCGACTATAGTCAATATAGTAAATGTGGTATCTCGTCAATTACTTGTTCCAAAACATTGATGTGTTCATCGACATTAAGACTATTGGGTAAATAAATTGGTCCAACAACCCTATCGTTTATTATATGCTCAGCCAAACATTGCAGAAATTCAATCGGGCAATGTTATCATTTTCATAGAGGGGAGGCTGTACTTTATAGACATGGTATGGATGAAAAAGGTTTTCTTAAGGAACCAAATGAAGGGTCCTATTATACTGGGAATATTAAATGTTGCAGATAACTGCCAGGTGCTGACGGACGGATCTTCTTGCACTGCATCTAAAATTTGCTTTTCTAATTGTACTGTGGGCCGTTGCCTTGGTCAACCAGCCTTTGAATTCCTTGGCACAAATTAACCAGTTTCACGACGACGTTGTCCAGCCTTCGATGCCTCCGATTTGGATATCGTACACGATATTCATCATTTCCATTACAGTAACCAGACATCATGTACAATCGGCATACTCGTTGAACGTAAAATCCATGGTTCGTGAACAAAACAAGAAAGCGAAAATAAACAGAATCACAATAAATAATAACTAATACTAATAGCCACGAGAAAAGCAACGAATTGATGATTCTTGGGATATTTCTTTTAGGAAATGAAAAGTGTGTAATCTTATCAGTGAAAGATTGAACGTTAACTTTTGACCACAGCATTATTAACAGAAAAAGCCATGGTTAACAACCAGATAATTTACAAATAAATTGTGTGACTAGAAATCTCAGAGTAAATGAGTATGTATAATGAAATATTGCAATTTAAAGTTATAATTTAAACAGACAATAATGGTGGGATTGTGTGCCCAGTATAAACTTTAGAATCTTATTATTCAGATTTGTGATAAAAATAATCCTTTTGGCGATTCAATAGGCGGAGTTGACCCTTATTGGTGCTACTATACCCCCTGCGGGCCAATCGGACTTCCGGTTCCGATTACCCTATTAAGGAGCGCAAGTCCGTTTACAGACCATGCAGACGTTTTTGTAAAACCTTTATAAATATTACCATAAACAACAGAAACAGCAATCCTGATATTTTTATTCTAATTTGTTATCTAAGTAAGACGTAAAAACTTCGATGCAATGTTTTACATGTTTGCTGCACCAGGGTGAAAGGGGTTGTTTTCGGTCTAATCGATTGTTGCAGAGGGCGCTGCGTCTCAGATATAAAGAGTACCTAGTAGCAGTAGTAGTAGATATTCCTGTATTCCTGATAGTGACAGAAGTTGTGTTGTGTGTAGTAGCTCAGTAGCTTGCTATCGGCTATCGGCTACTGGCGATTCACGTGAAATTGCTACTTTTCAGCAAATTTTATAGTAGCAACGATCTGTGTATCCAAATATAACCTTGAAAGGATCAAAAAAATTATTAAAAAAGAAGGTGCCTCTGTTTTGTTCATTCGTGGTCCGAGAAATTGAGGTATCCAAATCGGCTCTCCTACACCTATCCGTTTTGCTAGTCCTCTACTTGGAGAGATGATTCTTGACGCAAGCCTAGAGATGTAAATGGAAATATTTCCAGTGGAAATATTTCGGAAATACTGGAAATATTTGAAATTTCCCAGAGCATAGTGGAAATATTGGAAAAATTGGAAATATTTGTAATTTTTTTATATTTGTTATACTTGGGCCGCCCAACAGACGGAGTGATCACCCTGCAATCATGAGCTCTAGGCAAGACCACTATCAATTTAGGACGACCGAACCGCAGTGATACGCTTTCTTTAGACCCAACGAAGTCGCAAGACTACAATTCGGTCGTCACAAATTGATAGTGATCCCGCCTAGAGCACGTTCTTGCAGGGTGATCACTCCGTCTGTTCGGCGGCCCAAGTATAGTATTAGTTGTTCTGTGACAAAAAAACCTATGCTTAATTAGTTCTGCTTCATTGAAAATTACACCAGTCATCCGCCAGCCTTGGCCCCTGAGCAGTTTTCGTCGATGTTCTACTAATGCACAGCAAAATAGCCGTTCGAATTTTATCTCTGGCAGCATCTTCTTCGACTGCAGATTACAGAACGCTTTTTCAGTTTATAGTCAGATTCACAGCAAAAGAAGAAATAAGCTGATCAACGACAGAGCTGCCAAATTACTTTATGTATATCACAACAGTACTTTGTTGAAAAAAAAATGAATGAGGGGATCGTTCTATAAAGATTTTTGAATCCACCTCTTATGATGAATCAATCTTCAGACATTCAATTAGATGAAGATGAGATGGAATCCGAGGAGGAAGACGCTGAATCAGGACCAGTACATAACAACTCCGATTCTGATGATGAGATACCACTGAGTTTACTTGCTAATAATAATTAATTATACTTATGTTCCTTTACACTTTTTTGTTATCGCTTATCGCAGGCAACTCCAGAATATTGTTTAGTTGGTCTTGTTTATTTTTATTTCTATCTTTGAATAAATTTTATTTGCGTTTCAATTATTTTCATTGAAAAACTACATATTCTTTCTATAGAAATAATATTTCCAATATTTCCAATACTCCGAAATATTTCGGAAATATTTCCAGAAAATATATTTCCGGAAATTTTACATCTCTACGTCAAGCCTATAGGACGTGTGGGTGAACAACTTCATGGGCATTTCGTTCTGATCGTTCAATTTTTCGCTTAAAAATAAATTTTTAACGCTTTTTCCCTTTGGTTTTAAACTAAACTAAAGACGAAGAAAGTGTATTTTTGAAATATCAGGACACCAAATTACGACATGCGCAAAATGAAACGATTTTTGTTCGGTTTAGTATCATATCTCGTTTTCCTTGTATCATGGGTTCAGTCACTTTTGATTATGTAGGTACTATAAACGCCAAAATTGCTGTTCCACTTTACGGTTCAATTCCGCTTAAAATGCCATAACCAATTACATTCCGAGGTAAAAAAACCTTAGCAACTGTCCGCCAATTAAAGTTTTGAAGGCGGATCTAAACGATTTTATTTGAATGCAACAAACGTGTTAAGCCTTGTACTAGTAAACTAAGGGCAGCAAAAAAAATAGATAAATAATCATGTTCTTTTAACGAAAAATCACATCGTCTATGGGGGGCGGGTCTGACAAAAACAGAGCAGTGTCCGGTAAAAACGAATCGTGCCGCAAACTGGAACACCACTTTTGGAGTTTATAGTACCTATTATGTCAAATCAATGGCTTATTGATAAATGTTCGAACCCATTCTGCATAATATGTAATTAGAACTGCAAAACCTCCATTACAATTGAAAGAAATGTTCGTTATCAAACTTTAACTTTAACTTTAACGCCCAACATAAACGTAAAAATTATTAAAATTTGAACACTTAAAACTTAATTTTGGGTGGCTCTTAAACATTGCCATTTCATTGCAGAATTTATTTCGCGCCAATCAACAAAAGGGACGTCACGTCCGTCGCAGGTGCATGTTGCACGTGTACTAAACAGAGATATCTCCCGATATTTTATACGGTAACCACATAAAAGAGAATTTTTTAATTTTTTTTCGGTAAATGCGGACACTGGAAAAAAGAGAAGGTGAGAATCAAATATTTTGAAAAAGTTCTTTCTAATTATGAAATGGAAAAAAAAATTCCGACTGCCTATTCAGATGCTTATTCATAAAGCATTAGTCAGTCAGGCAGCAGTCAGGGGTCAGCGTGTGGCTGGATCTCCGCTGTATGGAAACTCTATGGAAGACAAAAGCATCACTCTCAATTTGAATTTGTCATTTTCTTCTTTCTCCTCATTGTCCTTAATAATCTAGCAATAAATACACTGTTTTTATTATATATTTATTTATTAGAATAAAACGGTATATCATACCTTTAGTAAGTAAATAAGAAAGAAATATTACCATTACAAAATCGTTTTTATTTATTTTCATTCTAGGGTTCAAATTTGTACTAATATGGGGAAAAAATTTAATTATATTTTCACTGCATATGGTACAATGAAGATCACATAAGCTTAAGCATACCAAGCCGTCTAGCCACTTACATAATAATTAATAATGTACAACATACTGTCAAAAATATGTGATAAAGACACTTGAACTTGTTTGTACCAAATCTGGTTTTCTTACTATCATAGTTCTTGTATGATAAAGAAAAGAATGTACTGGTAAACAAATTGCATTTTAGACTTAAACGTATGTACATTTTGTTTCGGTTAGTCTGTGCGTACCGCAGCTAAGATGAACTTTCTTGACCAGTACATCGGAAAATGTTACGTGAAATGGACAGCATAAACGTTTCAACAATTTTTTAAAAAATATTTTGATGCAATCAAGCTCAATTGCGAAACAATTTATTTTTGTTAACTGATATTCTGACTTGTCTGTAGAGTTACCTGTATTACCTCTTCATGGCTTCAGTAGTAATAACCTTAGCGAGTAAAATCGCCGGCGAGTAGTTAGTAAACTTGCCTAATGTAATTTGTACATAACATTTTCTTGTAACTTGCTTCAGATGTAGAGTTTCAGATATAGATGATTCATTTATATTCAAAACAAAAAAACATATTTAAAATTTGTTACTGATATGCATCAATCATCAATTCTGAGGCAGGTTTACTTTTTCAGTAATCGTTAAACAGTATTACATACTTGTTTGTAAAATCTTATATTGACTTTATCTTCGTCCTGTATTTATTTTGTGTTGTTTAGTTTGAAAGTGTTATTGTGGTAGGTAAATAAATGGAAAATACCTATCTACCACATTAATAATTTTTTAATTATCAGGGGACAAAAGGGTGCCCCACATTATGCAACTTAAGTTACATTTGGATGTAAAAGTAGCTTTATCCGATTCCTCCTGGTGCGATACAAACATCATTGCCATAATAGTTTTAACAAGTCATTTAAAAGTGTAAATTTTGGATATTTTAATGAGATTTTGTGAAATCTTACTTTAAATTTCATTGCATATTGAATGACGAAGAATAAAAATATTATTTGCAGGCTATTCTTTATTTTACAATGGATAAGAGACTAGGGATATGTAGTTAAACATAAGTTTCGAAGACATATATGTAGATACAAAAGACCGTAGATCCAGTAAATTTTGGAATCTTCTACCGTTTTATTGCTTTGTGAATGTTAAATATTTGAGGTGATTTAGAAAGAAATAAACCTGGAATTACAAGTAACAAAATTCAAAATTTTAAGTAACCCCCGACACAACGCCTGAACAGATTTTCATAAATTATAGCTAAGAACCATCTCGATCACGTCAGCTTTCAAACAAAAAAAAACGCATCAAAATCGGTCCATTCGTTTAGAAGCTACGATGCCACAGACAGACACACGAACACACAGATACACAGACAGACAGGTCAAACTTATAACACCCCTCTTTTTGCGTCGGGGGTTAAAAATGAACACTTAATAACAATTTAATTTTCGGAACAGCCATTATGTTGGATGGATATACAGACATGTTTATACATACTAGGATAACAAACCACCAGGATTTATCCGGATTGATTGAAGTTTTTCGGGTGTCTATTTCACGAACGTATACATATAGGTCTGTGGTCTATTTTTAAACCAACACACGATGAAAAATGAAATTTTTCCTGTCTCTTTTCTCTCATTAACTTTTGACACACTACAACTGAGAAAACCTGCACGAATGACTGTTACACCAAGCAAAAATATAATATGTACATATCTCACACTATGCCAAAATCTTAGTAATGTGCTGGGGTGAACTAAATATATGCAATATTCAAAACACGGTAAAATCCTGACTATCAAAACCCACTTGTAATTGACGTGTCATTCTTATGAGGATCATGTCAGAAATTCTGCACATATCAACTGATGAGAGAACAGGTTCTCAGGGATTATAAAGAACTGTCTTGTAGAAAAAGGTTAATAGTAGTTGAGTGTCCGGCGTTATAAATTTCTCAGTAGTCGAGACAATTTCATGTAACGGAAAGCGTCTTGATTGAGGAGCAGTAGTGTGCGAATGTTAAGAAACTTAAACAGAGAAACTGATATACCTAAGTTCAGAAAGCATTGCAACAGTGGAATAAATGGTGTAATCATCTTGTATGACAACATTATACCACATAAAGATGGTCAGTTTTTCAAAAGCAATGGCTGGAAAGTTCTCCCACACCCCCTTACAGTCCTCATATAAGCCAAAATTAAAAAACTTGCTTCGAAGAATACTTTCCTTTCGACATCAAGATCTTCTGGGTAGTAAAAGAGGTTTTCAAATAATGGGCTGAAGACATATTTTGAATAACTTCAACATTCTTTAACAAAGTGTAGGGTACCTACGTGAAATTAATCATTAATAAATACATGCAATTTTTTACACGTTCAGTCCAAGAATTACATTGTTGCACTTCATTTTAAAATTTCTGGCTGATAGCAAAAACAGCTAGATTACGCCTAGCCATAAGTTTGCACCACCCTTCCCTCGCTTGGAATATTTTTAACTTACTAACAATTTTCTTAGTAGCTGCTCCTTTTCCACGACTATCTGGCTAAAATCCTGTAGCTATAGATAACCAAAAATTCCGTATGTATTCGGTGCTTCCTTCCTGTTAGATATACAAATATATTTTTTCTATCAAACAATCTTTCATCATCTGAAGTCTATTACTTAGAATTTTCTTTTGAAACCACCATATTTCAAATGAAACAAACAAATAATTTGAGAGCACGAGGCGGGTTACTATTTTCTTGGAATCTTAAAAATATATTGTTGGTTTCAATAGAGCAGTAATTTAGGAATTCAATACATAATTTCAGGAACAACATGCTTAATTTACACACCATTTACAAGAATCCAGAAGACAGAAGAATGTGATGGAATACAACTAGGTGAAAGCGCATGATGCTACTCAGTTACTCAGGTGTGGTTCATTCAACAGTCTACCGGGTGTCAACGAGAGCATGTAACATCCCGCCATTTGTTTACTTTTTGAAGTACACTTTGGCAATCCGCTGTAAGTATTATACTCCTAAAACCCCATATTTTTATCATATTTGACATATCTAATTACTTCCGGTTCAACCGGAAGTGACATCAACTTTATTATGTTAAATAGCAATATAACATTATTTTACGATATTTCGATAGGTCTTTTTATTCTCTTGACAACCATGTATCATACATACCCAAAAACTTTATATTTTTGACGTCAGAGGGCGTTGAATGAAAAAGTCACTTTGGCTGTGAATTTGACGATATGAAGCTAATTTTAAACGTTTTAATGAATTAAACTATTAATTCTAACAGACTGTTTTAATATTCATGGAAAAATTTTCGAATTTGAAGCAGTACATCCTTTATTTTTTTTTAAATAAGGTTAACATAGTCGTTTTAAGTGTTTTGAAAAATAGAATTTAAATTAGTAATTGATCATTGAATTGCACTTTTTATGCACAAATTGTGAGGACAATAAACTGAAGTTCGAAAAACAAGAAAAATGTTAGCACCTTGCTATTTAGAATTTCAGGAAAAACATGGTTTTAAAAATGAATATTTAAAATTTAAAAATTTCAAATAGTTTTTGAAGCTCATATCGTTAAATTCACAGCCAAAGTGACTTTTTCATTTAACGCCCTCTGACGTCAAAAATATAAAGTTCTTGGGTATGTATGATACATGGTTGTCAAGAGAATAAAAAGGCCTATCGAACTATCTAAAAAAAATGATATATTGCTATTTAACATAATAAAGTTGATGTCACTTCTGGTTTAACCGGAAGTAATTAGATATGTCAAATATGATAAAAATGTGGGGTTTTAGGAGTATAATACTTACAGCGGATTGCCAAAGTGTACTTCAAAAAGTAAACAAATGGCGGGATGTTACATGCTCTCGTTGACACCCGGTATACTGGTGTGATAGAGTGATAGTGAATTTGTTGATGTTCAAACTTAAACCCAGGACATTTTATCCTGGTTAAAACATCTGGACACTCGTGGAAAAACCCAAACATGTCTGGAAAAATCCGGACAGTTGGTAACATCTTATTACTATATTTATGTTGGTACAAAATTTTGTCCAAGATAACAAAATCAAAAACCAGGGGCTTTTCAGTTTGGGCTGAAACGAGTTGAAGAGGCTCATAAATTACCACAATAAAAAGTAACGATTTAATTTTCTTATCCTGTTACTTCCATTTAAAATTGGATAAAAATTGATAAAACTTAATGCGAAGGTAAAAAAGCATTCGACGCACTATTGTACAGATCCAAATACAAATGGCATTAATTTTTGCTTACATTGTATTTAAAATAAATTGTTATTTCAGAAACATCTTGCATCCTTACATTTTTACAAAATAACAGTTAAGCAGAATTTTCTAACTAACAACAAAGATTAAACAGGTAATGAATTAATTGAGTTCTCTGAACTATGCGTAGGCGGTGTTTCCAAAGTTGCAATTTTATCTTGCAAGTTTTGCACCTAAAAATACAATAATGGTATCGTCAAGAAAATAGTTCGAAGCATTTTTTTTACCTGAGCTGTGTGACGCTCTACCATTACAAGCATCTGATGTTCCATCTTTTTAAATCTCGCCTGGTACTTTCTATTATTTCTGTCCACTGTATCTGCTAATATACTGAAACAACAATATTTACTTTACACGGTCACTGTGATCAGTGGCGGTTTCTCCTTAAGGTCAATTGGTCAATGACCCTCCTAAAATATTCTAATCAAAACCATAATTTTAATAAAAATATTTTTTGTCTAACAGTCTCAAATTTAAAATCTTCAGCGGTCTGCATTCGCAGCAATACTAGAAATAGCCAAGCGTCAAGCCGCGCTGCGCGCTCGCTAGCAAGCCGGGACATTATTCAAATTGACCCTGCACAGCTCTTATGGCTTATGGAGAAATGCATGTAAAGAAGAACAGTGACAGCAGATGGCGAATTCTTGAGTGGAAGTGAGAGTCACCTTTTACTCCTATATCTCCAACGTGGTCAATGTCCCGATTACAACTGCGCAGAATCGAGTTTAGTTCTACAGTATTCAGTTATATTTTCTCTGGACTCTGGTACTCTGGATCTCAGTTCTTCTTAGATAGCAGGTGGGAAACCTTTCTTTATTGTTGCGGATGTGAACTGTGATCGTTGTGAAGTTCTGATCGTTGAGAAATTTTGTGTGTTTAGCAAAACAAGATGAGTGTTGTTGAGAATATATTTTCCTTAAAGTCAGCTGGAACATTAAATTATGATCGCCGGCTTGAAAAGAGGGAAAGTGGACGGCCGAAACCAAAACTGAATTTGAAGCAGACAACAAAGGATAAAGGTAAAAATGTCCAAAGATATTTTAAAGAATCGATGTACAATTTGTGCGACTGGATTTGTGGATGCAGTGTTAAAAATGCGTTCTTTTGCTATCCGTGCTTATTATTTTCAAATGATGCTATATGGGCTAAAAATGGAGTAACCGATATTAAACATTTAAAAGACAAAATTAAAAAGCATGCTTCTTCTGCTTCTCATATAAATTGTTCAATGAGTTACGCCAGTTTAGGACGTGTAGACATAAGACAGCAACTTGATAGTGCGTATCGCAAATCAGTGCACGACTTTAATGAATCGGTTTCTAAAAATAGGTATATTTTAAACAAAATAATTGATTGTGTAAAATTTTGTGGAGTCTTTGAAATTGCATTGCGCGGTCATGACGAAAGTGACATGTCCAATAATCCTGGGATTTTTCGTGGCCTTATAGATTTTGTCTCTGAACTAGACTTAATATTTAAAGAGTACATTGAAAAAAATACAGTATTCAAAGGAATATCAAAAACAATTCAAAACGAAATTTTAGATTCAATGCTGGCCGTTGTACACACACATATAATAAAGGAAATTGACCAGACAAATTTTGTGGCAATTCAAGTTGATGAGAGCACAGATAGCTCCAATAAAACGCAAATGATTTTTATCTTTCCATATGTATTAGATGGTATTGTGCATGAATGATTTTGGAAATTTGTCAACCCTCCATGTACCACAGCACAACATTTATCCGATGCAATAATGGAAGAACTCCAATTATTAAAAATTAATGAAGCACCCCATAAATTGATTGCTCAAAGTTACGATGGTGCATCAGTCATGAGCGGTAAGCTGGGAGGAGTACAAACAAAAATTAAAGAAATGTACCCAACTGCACACTTTATTCATTGTTATGCCCATCAACTTAATTTTATCCTCCAAAAAGCGGCGAGTCAACATAAACCTATAAAAATATTTTTTGCAAATTTACATGCATTTTCGTCTTTTTTCGGACGATCCCCAAAACGTACGGTGGTATTGGATAGGGTGGTTAAGGTGAGATTACCTAAAGCTGCACCCACTCGATGGGCTTTCAATACAAAGTGTGTTGAAACTGTACACACTTATAAAGATGAGTTAATATGTTGTTTGGAGCAAATCATTGATGAGGAGGAAGACGGAAATAATATAAATCAAGCAACTGGTTTAAAAAGGCATTTGGAAGATGAACTTTTTTTATTTTGGTTAAATTTTTTTCATAAAATAATGCCTCATGTAGACATATTGTTCAAACAATTACAAATGCGAGATATTGATGTTATATCAGTCAAAAACTACATAATGTCTTTCAACAGCAATATCCAAAAAGTGAGAAGTGCTATTTTAGAATCGGAAGAACCAAGCACATCATCAGCGAAAAGAAGAAAAGTTAATGCAGGGGATCCTAAACGACTAACTGCACTGGAAATTTGCCACATTATTATGTCTGAAATTCATCATAGATTTGGATTCAATGATCATCTCATGATTTCACAGTTATTTCAGACGGAGAAATTTGAAGCATACACTACCAATTTTCCCCAAAATATTTTAAATATGGTGAAGGCTTATTATGCTACAATAGATATTTCCAAACTAAAATCAGAACTTGAAGTAATATATTGTCGTGAGGATTTTCGTAACAGTGCCGGTGCAGTCGCCATTCTTCAACTTTTTATTAACATGAATTTGTCCGAAACATTTTCTGAAGCAGTGAACTTGTTAAATATCTTGTGTACACTACCAATGACAACCGTGGAAAGTGAGAGATGTTTTTCAACTTTGAAACGGATAAAAACATTTTTACGCAATACAATGGGACAGTCTAGACTGTGCCTTGTCTATGTTGAGCATCGAGAAAACGCTTGTCAAGAGCATTCCAAACTTCAACGAGAAAGTCATAGACCATTTTGCGGAACAGAAGGAGAGGAGAATTGACTTGAAATATAAGCACGTTTAAGGTATGTTTTATTTTAACAATATGTCCCCTTATATTTTTGAAGATTTGGACATACAACGTGTCCTATAAAGTTCTCTACATATGGGAAACTTTTTTATTATCCGTTTGTGGAAAAATAATATTCTTTATAAAAAGCTCTGAATTGCTCAAAAATTAAAATGCACTCGCAACATTCCAAAAATATCGGATAATATACAATGGAGATAAAAAAATAATAATTTGACTGAAGAGTAAAGTACCCTTATTTTTGAAAATAATGAAAAATGTTATTCGGGAAAGTTATCCAGTATAAAAAGTTATGGACTATTATGAAATAACAGCCACCTATGATCAAATTTATGTTTCGTGAATTTAAAGCAAGAACAGCAATTTGCATTGAGAGAAAAGGTGGATATTTTGAGGCAATAGTTTAGGAAGTGCTCTAATTTAAATTTAAGTTAATTTAAAATAATTTTAGTTCTTTATTTGATATTAACACGTTTGTAATTTAGAAAAATAAATTTGATCATAGGTGGCTGTTATTTCATAATAGTCCATAACTTTTTATACTGAATAACTTTCCCGAATAACATTTTTCATTATTTTCAAAAATAAGGGTACTTTACTCTTTAGTCAAATTATTATTTTTTGATCTCTCCTGTATATTATCCGATATTTTTGGAATGTTGCGAGTGCATTTTGATTTTTGAGCAATTCAGAGCTTTTTATGAAGAATATTTTTTTAATAAACGGATAATAAAAAAGTTTCCCATTTGTAGAGAACTTTATAGGACACGTTGTATATGTATATATTTTTAGTATTAATTATAAGTTCCAAAACCAAAATGATCCCCCTGGTTATTAACCCACGAGCCGCCACTGACTGTGATCTGTCCAAATAGAAACTGAAAGTTTTATACAGCTTGCGACGACACTAGAAGCATCATGCCCTGTAAATTATTCATCGAACCACACACATTTAGAAAAAGAAGAAGAAACGAAATTTAAGAAAAAGAACGAGATACACGAGTACGACGAGGAGTACGATATGAGAACGAAAAATAACCTACACATACCAACATAGAAGCAAGACTGTAGTTGGCGAGAGGATGCTGGTCATCCAAGGTTTAAGGTTATACAACCAGGTGGAAGAACACATTAAACAAGGGAGAAGTGTTAACATATTTGGAAGCACTTTGAGAGAAGCAGTTATATGAATCAATAAAATTTATACAGAAAAAAGTTTAGCATCTTTATGGACAAAAATTATTTTTTGAACAACTTTAATTCAAATGAAATTTACCTGTTTGTGTGATTTAAGTCATGTACAATTTCTCTTCCTTCTAAAAGGCGAGCTTCTGCATTTTTCGTAACCTGTTCCAAAGTTGTTACAAGTTCTTGCAATCGTATCTTCAGTCTTGATTCTCTTGCTAGAGCTTGCATTAGTTCAAATTCCACACCTTGTGCATGTTCTGCATCAGAGTAACCCAGTTCCTAGAAAAATATGAACACTTGGTAAAAATTTCTCAGAAATCATGCATAAAGGGCATTTTTTTGACTCAAACTTTTGTTGGAACCACAAAAACTACGTTTCTGAGAGGTAAATCTTTTATCTTTTATCAATTTACAAACTGTTTTATTTGACACACTATTTAATTGACGTTTGTTAAAGCTACAGGCACTATCGGGAATAATCCGAAGACCCTATTTTCATATCGTCGTTATAGCAGTTTTAAAGTTTTTACACGCACGCACAACACACCAATCAAAATAAACTGTTTCCAGTAAAAAAATTACCATAATTAATATTGCAAAATTTAGGTTCGTTGATACTGACAGATGTCAAAAGCACGTTTTATTTGGAATGAAAATTTGACTTATGTGATGTCACATTTGCATAGTCCATTGAGTTGCTACGCAGCAGCCTGGTAACCTAGGAAACTTAAAAATGTATTACTCTAAAGGCGTCGCCACATAGACCATGCTATGCTATGCCAATGTAAAACACAGAAGTAGAGACAATGCAATTCAAATGGAAGTGTTCACATTGTTCATATTTAAAGTAATTTACATAGCAACGAACTCGACTTCTATGCTGTTTCTATGGATACGTTTCCATGGAAATAAGTATAGTAATTGGAGTGAAATGAACCCCAAAGCAACGTTATGAACTCATCCATTATTTAAATTTATGAATATTGACAGCTGCCAATTGACAAAAATAAGTTTTCAAACAAATAACTATGGTTACCCAAATTTACATGGCATGTCCTATGTGGACAGCTCTGTGCTGTGCCATGCTAAATTTAATTTAGCATGGCATGGCATGGCCTATGTGGCGAGCGCCTTAGGGCTTCGCCACATAGGCCATGCTATGCTATGCCAATGTAAAACACAGAAGTAGAGACAATGGAATTCAAATGGAAGTGCCCAGATTGTTCATGTTTAAAGTAATTTACATAGCAACGAAGTCGACTTCTATGTTGTTTCTATGGATACGTTTCCATGGAAATAAAATAGTAATTGGCGTAAAATGAACCCCAAAGCAACGTTATGAACATCATCCATTATTTAAATTTATGAATATTGACAGCTGCCAATTGACAAAGTTTTCAAACAAATAGCATGGCATAGCATGGCCTATGTGGCGAGGCCTTTAAGGCCATGCTATGCTATGCCAATGCAAAACATAGAAGTGGAGACAACGGAATGGAAGTGTCCACATATTGTTAATGTTTAAAGTAATTTACATAGCAACGAAGTCGACTTCTATGCTGTTTCTATGGATACATTTCCATAGAAACAAGTTTTTAAAATTATTTTTGGGGATAGTTTCTTTCCATTTTTTCGTTGTACGTAATTATTTTTATTCATCATCATCATCATCATAAGGTTCTCAGTCCGAAGACTGGTTGGACGCGTACCTCCATTCTTTTCTATCCTGAGCTAACCTACGCATTTCCCTAAAAGTAGAACATCCTACATCCCTAACTATTTGAGAGCAGTAGTCTAATCTAGGCCTACCCCTACCTCTTTTTATTCCTATCTCTGACTCTAGTATGTCACGAACTATTCCTTCGTGTCTTAGAAGGTGTCCTACCATCCTATCTCTCCTACTCTTTATTGTTTTCCATACCTTTCGCTTTTCCCCAACTCTTTCTAATACTTCCCTATTGCTAACCTTATCTATCCACGGTATCTTCATCATGCGTCTGTAGCACCACATTTCAAACGCTTCTACTCTTTTTCTATCCGCTTCTCCTATTGTCCAAGTTTCGCACCCGTATAATGCCGTACTCCATACATACGACATTAAGAGTCTCTTCCTAGTCTCTATATTAACCGTTCTCGAGCATAACAGTTGTTTCTTTTTGTTAAACGCAACTCGGCCCTGCGCCATTCTTTGTTTTATATCTTTAGTGCTCCTACCGTCTTGAGTTATTTTACTTCCTAAGTAGCAGAAATCCGCGACCTCCTCTATCTTCTCATTTCCAATTTGTATTTCCATTTTAGTTCTATTTTCACATCCCCTACATACCAAAATTTTAGTTTTCTTTTTATTGATTTTCATGCCGAAGCCCTGTGTCAAAACTGCTTCCATTTCATTCAAAGCCGCCCCTAATTCTTCTTTGCTAGATGCTAGCACTGCTATATCATCCGCAAATCTGAGCATGTTAATAGTTTGGCCCTGTACATTGATCCCTGAGGCTGTTCTTTCCTTAACAATATTAACCGCATCTTCGATATATAAGTTGAAAACTAGAGGTGACAATGCACATCCCTGTCTCACTCCCTTCCGGATATCTACTTCTCTTTGTTCCTGCTCACATTCTATAACTGCCTTTTGCTCTTTGTAGAGATTATGTATTATTCTTCTGTCCCTGTATTTCATCCCTACCTTTCTCAGCACTTCGAACATCTTCCCCCATTTTACGTTGTCGAAGGCTTTTTCTAAATCTACAAATCCTATATAGACGCTCTTTCTCTTTTCTATCGTTTTTTCAAATTGGAGTAAAATGAACCGCAAAGCAACGTTATGTACATCATCCATTATTTAAATTTATGAATACTGACAGCTGCCAATTGACAAAAATAAGTTTTCAAACAAATAACTACTATGGTTACCCAAATTTACATAGCATGTCCTATGTGGACAGCTCTGTGCTGTGCCTAAAGGCCTCGCCACATAGGCCATGCCATTAATTAAATTTAGCATGGCATAGTTTTTTGTTTGAAAACTTATTTTTGTCAATTGGCAGCTGTCAATATTCATAAATTCAAATAATAATGGATGATGTTCATAACGTTGCTTTGGGGTTCATTTTACAACTTATTTCCATGGAAACGTATCCATAGAAACAGCATAGAAGTCGACTTCGTTGCTATGTAAATTACTTTGAACATGAAGATTTGTTAATTTTGTGAAATTTTTGGCATAAGTAAATAAAATCAGAGTCGAAACGTCGATTATATTTTATTATACAATATTTTTATTTACCTAAGCCAAAAATTTCACGAAATTAACAAATCTTAATAAAAAATTGGCACAAATAATAATTATAGAAATATTTAAACATGAACAATGTGGACACTTCCATTTGAATTCCATTGTCTCTACTTCTGTGTTTTACATTGGCATAGCATAGCAGCCTATGTGGCGAGGCCTTATAACCATGTAGCTTGCTGAATCCTAACACCCTATTGGCTTAGTACCCCCGATATAATTCTTAGCAGATACATTTTCCACTGGAATACATCAATACATTCAGAAATGGGAAGACTTGATTGGTTCTAGAAAAGGCCAAAAATAGTCAGGTAGTTTTTTTAAATAAAATTTTAGTACTTTTTAAATTTAATGAGACTTTGGATTCAAGCTTTTTGGGGAATTCTGAACAACTTGTGTTAGTAAAATTTCTTGATAAAAAATGTCTAATATAATTTCTTCATATTTGTAATGTATTCGAAGGGTAAATTTTATTTGTGTCGAGCATAAAATGCTTGAAAAGATCAGCCTTATTCCTTCGAACCAGCAGTAGCAATAAGGAGTATCTGACGTCACTTGCCTTGCTTATCGTTTACATTTGGGAGCATATTATTCGAACAGTGCGAACGAATGAAAAACTGTTTTAGCTAACCTTTGCGACCTAACAGTGTTTTTAAAAAAACATAAAAATTACAAACCTTATTTTGCGTGGCTAAAGCCAAAAGAGCTTCTGTATCCTTCAACTGTCCCTGTAGATTATGAAAAGCAGCTGCCTGTGCTTTTTGTTGCCCTTCTACATATTTAAGTTTCAATTCTATAGCACTTTTGTCTTTCTCCAATAAAAATAACTTTGAGATAAGCTCAGATTTATCCTCTCTCAAACTCATTAATTCTTGCAAAAGTACCGCCATTTCGAGATCCATTTTTCTTGCTTCTTGACTAGATGAAGGTCTAATTGGAACATTCTCAATTTGCATCGACTCTAAAGAAACGTAAGTTCCTTGGATTTTGCTTCTTTCTGCTTTTAAGCGTGACACGTGCTCCCTCAGTCGACTCTCATGATATGAACTCCATGATTCTTCGCTAAAATAAAATCCAATTTCACAATTGAAATTTAGTTAAAAAATCGACTTACTTCTCTGCCGTCGGACTGTTATATGCATGATTTTGCCAAGGTGATAATAATACGTCAGTATTCTGATATGAATCTAAATGCGTCAAAAGCTGCTTGGCTACACTTTCTGCTGCAGTTCTATTTTCTATAGATTCTGTTAGCAAAATTCTAAATACAGTACAAGAATTTAGAGATATTTGATGCTAATTACCTGGATTTGTATCATTTAAAGATAATTCAGTCTCTAATAATGCCAAGAGAACATCGTATGCTTCTATAGCACGGTCAGTGATTCCTAATGCCAGTCTTAGAGCTATTGCATTCGATTCGTATTTACCACATAACATTGCCAGCCTAAAACAATTTCATTATTCATTTTATAGAATATGAAGTTTCATCAAAGAGGTGAATTTTTTATCAAGTAAATTACAAACGAGACATAACAACTTCAAAAAGTACGTATAATTCAATTCAAATTCAATTCAATTCAAATAATTCAATCCAATTCAAATAATTCAATTCAGCCAATTTAATTTAATTTAAAAATAATTCAATCCAATTCAAATAATTTAATTCAATTCGGCCAATTTAATTCAAATAATTCAATTTAATTCAGCCAATTCAATTCAATTAATATAATTAAATTTAATTCAGCCAATTCAACTCAATTCAAAAATAATTCAATATAATTCAAATGATTTGATCCAATTCAAACCATTCATTTCAATTCGGACCATTCAAAAAATTCAGTTCAATTCATTTCAATTCAGCCAATTCAATTTCAATTCAGAGAGAGTGACCTAACAATTCAAAAGTTGTTATCCCCCCCCGATTACAAATGAAGTTACATTTACTCCAATTCGATATCGGCACAATTCAAAATCCGATTGCGAAGTGGATATTTAACATACGCATTTATGTACTTGAATTTGCAACAGCACATTGAAATCATAAACTTCCAATTTGAATTGTGACTATGGATAACGGATAACTTATAGGTAACCATAACTGCGACAAAACTATCGAAGTGAGAGCTGTCCTGTCAGTTATAAAATATGTCAGATATAATGTAATAATCTCCATTACATAGTTCAAATATTGCATGTTTTGAATTTGAAAGTGTATGGAAAACCGCAGACCAACTGGTTTAGTCCTTCTGGGACTCATCAGTACGGTGCTTTCCCCTACACATTCAAACCATGCAATTTATGCAATTTATGCAATATATGCTGCCGCGCTCTGGACAGATATCAGCAAGTGACAACTACTTTGAGTAATTATCTGGTATTAATTAGTGGTACTGGACCCTTCGAACAACTACTCCTCGGGCAAATACCCCGCCAGGCATTGAATTATAGAACTAAATCCAGATTTTTTGTACACGAGATGTTTCAGACTGCTACCCCACCTAAGGTGGCTTTGGAACAATCCTAATTTGTCTCCATGTACGTACGTGCTTTTAAGTAGGTCTTTGTTCAAATATTGCATGTTTTGAATGTGTATGGAAAACCGCAGACCAACTGGTTTCGTCCTTCTGGGATTCATCAGTACGGTGCTCTCCCCTACACACTCAAACCATTACATAGTCAAAAAAGCGGTGAAAAGTAATTAATAGATGAGGTTTGTATGCTATTGTATCCTTTAACTTTCCTTTAACATTCAATTTTCATTCTCTACAATCTAATAAAAATTGTGAAAATATACTCGTAAATATAAAAACTACAGTGGTGTTACCGCTCAAAGTGAAACACACTGTATAACATCTTGGTCGCAGGATGATTAGTAGAGACCCAAGATTAATCCCATATTACAACACTTCCTAAAAAGTTAGGATCTCAATAAGCTACTAGGTCAAGCAATTTGGACAAAATGAACATGTTTTCCCCCAGTTATTGTGTAATAACAGAATCTCTCTTGATTCCGTATTGTGTGGTTATGTATAATTTCGGTGTTGTTGTAGGTATTACGTTGTTAGTCTTAAACAAACAAATAGAAAAGTTAGTGGAGTAGTTGTTTCGTAGCAATATGCTACCTAGAATTTTAACTTTACCATCTGACAGTTTTGAAGATGTAGAATTTGTAAATTAATTGTAATCAGCGATTTGAAAATTAGCATGCATTTTAGTAGTCACCATATTGGCAGTTCATTTACTCGAGTGAAGCTTTCCCTTGTAGCGCAAACCCATTTGTATTCAGCATTTTGGCACATCATGGTCCGAGTTAGTAAACGAATATATTGCCGATTTTGGCTTGGTAGTTTTGTAGTTTTGAATTTATTTAGTGGAAATTCAGTAGTTACGTTTAAATTCAATATTTATTATTATTATTATTTCTTATGGCGTAGGTTTCTGGCCCCTAGCACTGAAGCTCAAGCTTATTGTGCCCCCATACATGATTATCTCATAAGTTAGGTACCCTCAAAAAATTTTAGGAGAAGACTTATGGATGCATCTGCTATTACTTTTGGTTCTACAAACATAGCTCCAAAGCTTATATGTCTAGCTGCGCCAAGAGCCGGACATTCGCATAGTATGTGATGAGGAGTTTCCTCCTCTTCTCCACACATCCTGCAATCAGGATTGTCCTTCACTCCAATAGTGGTAAGATGTCTCATAAGTGAACAGTGTCCCGTAAATAGTCCTACTGCCCATCTCAGCTGGTTCTTACCCAGTCGTATTAACTCTTCAGCTCTCCTGCTGGATGGTCTGCTAATGAACATCCATGATTGCCTCAGGAATACCCATCCAGTAAGAGGTATGTTTTTATCTTAATAGGTCCTTTATCACCTCTTTGGCTATCTGATATGCCAAATGACACGTAGGTTCCGGCCCTATCAGCAGGACTTTGGCTCCCTTCTTCGCTAAGAGGTCTGCTTTTTTGTTCCCTTCACTTCCTTGATGGCCTTTCACCCATCGTAGAATAATCTTGTTATGTACTGCTAGCTGAGCCAGCGAGTCCACACAGTCTTTAACTGGTCTGGATTGTAGCTTCCAGAGCTTTCAGTGCTGCCTGGCTGTCAGTGAGAATCTGGATTCTCCTGTTTTGAAAGGACCTCCTGATCATCTCCTGCGCACATACGGAAATTGCAGTAATTTCTGCTTGGAAAACGGTTGCAAGGCTTCAAAGGTTTATGCTAATTTTATTCCCTGGGCTTTTGCCAGCAATACCCACCCCAGTACTATGTACAGTTTTAGACTCATCTGTATACCGAATGTTTTCATCCTGTTCTCTCGCCCATTGTGAATTGCCCTCCACTCCCTCTATCGGTATGGTAATCCGATAAGGTTTGTGAAAGTTTAAGATTGGGACGGTTCTATCTGACTGCATGCTAAGCATGTAGTTCTTGTCTATTTGTTAAAATATTTCGGTATGGTATCCCGCTCTTGCGAGAGTTAGCCCATAATCGTTTATATTTATTTTAAAGTAACCATTTATTTAAATTCTTATGTTCAATTTTATGAAAAAGTTTATTTTATTTTTAATACATTCTATTAAATATTTGTTTGTCTTTCTGGTTACACCTTCCCTTTTTTGTGTACCTAACGACTTTTAGGAGCTGTGGGTGCTGGGTGCTTGCTTGCTTAACGAAGGATTGCTGACAACTCCTTGGAGACTTTGGAAAATATACTGTTGTTTTAACCCCAACTCTGGCTTGACCTAGTTGTGGTGAATCCTCCTTTTCGAAATCGAACAAACCACTAAATTATTGAAGGTTCTCCGTGAACTAATATTAACGTTTTATACTTTTCTTAACCTTCCTCAATTTAAAACAAAATTTATCATTGGCACGTTGCTCGGGGATCATTTTTGACAAAAAGGCAGACAGCAATAAATTGAAACCAAGAGGGTGAATTGATCAATTTCAAACTTGTGAATTGGATGGTGGAAGAAAAACAAAAAATAATCTTCGTTTGATAGATAAAAACTGTACATCCATTATATTATTCAATTAAGCCCCTTACTTATATGTAAATGAAAATTGAATTGGTAAAATTAAAAAGTTACAAATAGTCACTAAAACCAGATAGAATAAATAAAACTCTCACCTATCACAATGAGCTTTCGTTTCTGTAAGTGTCAGTGCCAGAACAGAGTTCTGAGACCTAGCATGCTCTAATTTCGCATTTAACCGCCTAAACTCGATGTCGATAGCTTGCTTTTCACTTTGCGAGTCACACTGTCTTAATATGTCACCCACTATGTGTTCAGCTACTGCCGTAGGTATATCACTATTCACTAAATCGTTTGAATTAATTTCCTTGTGACCATCTGCTGCTCTTTTTAACTTGATACGTTCCGCAACTTTAGTAATATGAGTAGAAGCAAATCCATTAGTACTTTTAACGCCACTCCTGTGTATTGGAACTATATTGCTGTATTTAACGTCTAACTTATTATCTTCTTGGTAAACTCGGGGGTCACAGTCGATTTCTATGTGAGATTCTGGCGATTCAACCATTTTCAGTTTCAGCTCGTCTTCTGTCAAGTCTTCTATCTTTTGGTACGTGAATTGCGCAAGTTTAGTTTGTGCATCCAGAAGTTGGGACTTTAGGACATTAATTTCTTGTTTCAAGGGCTCCACAACTTCCGAATATGTAGGAAGGTCATGGTTCTCGATGTGCGAAGAGGATAGCTTTGGCTCAGGTAACTCGGACGGACTTTCAGCCAACTGGAAAAGAAACATATTTTATAATGCAAGTATGTGTGAATAAATATTGTTTTAAGACACGGAAAGTAAGAGTAGTCAAATATTTATGTGGTAGGTATAGCAGATGAATAGGTACACATTAGAATTATTTCCCTAAGCTTCAAATTCCCGAGAATATGCATAAAAGCTAAAATATTATAAATGGTGGAGGTGCCGGAAGAAAGAGTTTTCTGTTGGTTCTATAGAAACCTTGATGATGCTAAAAATGAAATGCACAGTCTAGTAACAAGCAGTTTCAGGTTGTTATGTGTAGCAAATTTTTAGTTACCAAGCTTAATTTTTTATATCATTGAATTTTACAATATATATGTACATACATACCTATTTACTTAACTGTCATTTTGTATTGCGCAATTACTCGCCAAAGACTGCTACCTATTTCTACTTGGGCATTTTAATTGTAGCAAATATGAAATTATGTAGTTGAATTGGGAACTTTGCATAAATTCAGTGCATTTTTTATAAGCTAACTCAAAAACGTCAAAAGCATAAACTCAAAATGTGTTGAAGTGTGTGTAAATTTGGCTATAGAATCGAGATAGAGAGCTAGCAGAAAGGGGTATAAAGGGTTAGATTTTGGACGCTGATGTCACTTGGAATTTGGAATTTGTACATTTACCAAATAAAATTACTTTGGATTTAACGGCATTAATTATTAAGGAGTGTTTCTGAGCAATACTACCGAATGACTCCAAATTGAAGTTTATTCATTCAACTGACAACGTCGGCTTCAAAATATGAGTAAAACAGCCAGGTATCATACCAAAAATGGCACATACCGTATTTCACATAGGTACTTGCAAAACACCGAGGAATATATTTAAATAAAATTGGACCAAAGACCGATCCCTGTGGCAGTCCCACGTCGGAAAATTTATCACCAATGTTAACCATAAAGGGCCAAGGGCCTACTATTAAAATAACTTTAAATAATTTTATTGCATCAGAACTCAAACCTACTCGTATATAACGCAACATTGTCGACAAAATCTCATGATTTAATGTGTCAAATGCATTTGACAAATCCAGTAACATCAATAGAGCAAATTTTCATCGATCCAAAGTGGAATAAATATTGTCAGAAATTTTTAGCAAAGTCATTTCCCAACTGTATTCTCGAAATCCCGATTGTGATGCCAGTTTAATTCTATATTTTTGAACGTGCATGGTAAGTTGGGAGAACGTTACTCTTTCTAGAAGTTTCGACAGAACAGGGAGTATGCTAATAGGCCGCAAATGACTAAGAATTGTCGGGTTCTGTATCTCCAGGAGTGGTTTAACAATCGACATCTTCCAAGAATCTGGGAAAATATTTCCACCTATAGAACTATTAATAATATGGGTAAGAAGAGGAAGAATTATTACAGGAACACATTGCTTCACCAGAGCAATTGAAACACCAACATGCCCGGCAGCAGTTGAGTTAAGAAAGCTAATAATGCTCTGGATATCGGCATCCGTTACAAATTGAAAACCCATCTCCCCAGACACGCCCAATGTTTCAGTTTGTTTTATTTACACTTTACACTGTCAGAGGCTACAGTTTAATGTGTGGAGACCAACAGATGAATAGTCTTCCTCTCCTGTGCTGTGCTGTGCTATGCTGGGCTACGTTCAATACGTGGCTGTCCTAAACTGGAGAGCCACATAAATCTCAGGCCCGGTTTTTCAAAGGATCCAACACCGGATTAAGTCTGACACCTGCTTCGTTGCTATGATACCGGCTTTCTGATTGGTTGTAGCATAGCAACGAAGCCGGTGTCAGACTTAATCCGGTGTTAAACTCTTTAAAAATCCGGGCCTCCAGTACGCTAAACATGCAAAATGCAAACTTACCTTTTCCAAATCAGACAATTCATTTTCTCCTGGTTCTAGCTCACTGACTTCAAGTGGACAGGTTGCAGAATCTTCATGCACACTTGTGCAACTTTCTAAAATAAGAAGAAATAACACTTAACATGAGTAAACAGTAATATTAGAAGGGCGTAATAAAATATGTACATAATTGTAAATAATAGTCTGACTGCAGTATACAGGACGGCATGGGAAGATAAATATTATACAGACTGTCCATGTGTTCCGAAATGTGAAAACAAAATGAAGTTGATGCTTCATAAGGCAAATACAATCGATAAAGGAGTGTTGTAAGACACGTTTATTTAACGCCCACTTATGATGAATTTATGATTTTTGATATGTATCAGTTTTCTTTTAATCAGTTATAGCATATTATGGCAGCCAGTCTAACTTTTAAATCAGAGTTCAGAGGAGTAGGAAATTTAAACTGATCAAATTTGTCTTACTCAACTTTCGTAAAAAACAAATTAAGCGATTTAAACCATACTGTATTGACAATCAGGAATAACGGATAAGTGCAACTGGCAATAGGCTTTAAATTTATGTTCGAACATTCAAGTTTCCTTCCTTCTTATTGATTCTTGATTGGTATAAACATTTGGCAAACATGAACAATGAGAACTGGGCAGACTATTTAAGTTTTTGCCTCGGTTTTTGCCTAGAAATTCTGTAGCAGCTATTTGTTTATATTTCAAGTCTGGATTGAATTAACTCTGGGACATTTTGTATAGTGAGAGTGACCACATTAACCAAACTAAATAAAACTAGACGAAATAATCTCGCATCCTTTTAACGTAGTTGATTATTTACAAATTCCACAAATTTTCAGCCACAAATACTTCACTAATGCAATACAGATAAAAGCCCATATATACTGGAACAGGTGATTTAACTTTTAAGCTTAGCACTTGGCTATTTTTGTCCGGGACACAAAAATTTACGGCTGTTGCATGCCGAAAAATTTATAACTCCCCCATTATTAAGGTAGATGTTTTTAAGTAACAACATGGAGCAGATACTAATGACGCACATCAAGTGGCAAAGGAAGTGATATTTTCATCTCCATCAAGATTTCTGAAAGAGCACGTCTCTTACCTGATGAATTACCGGGATTTCGTGCCCGGTGCGTTCTTAGCCATTTATTTAATTTTATCAAAGTAAATGTGCCGGACCGGCCGAGATTCGGTGAAATACGTTGAGTGAATATTCATGTTATTCAAATTCGCGCCTGTTGTAACTAATTTAATTAATTTATAACCTTGTAGTTTCACGCTCGAAAGGAATTCTAGTTAAATGCACGAAATTTTGGGCGAGAGCTAGTCGTTAAGCACACGAGGAATATTCTTCCGTATTATCTGCATTTTTTGACCTTTCAGTACCTTATTGATATTGCTCCGTATTAAGAAAACTGAACCAATTCATTGAAGCCATGAAAGTGTGTGAGCAGACGTACAAACATTACACAAGACTTTATGACTGATCATCACATGTAATTTCATGCACGATTTGAGATATTTAAAAAAAAATCTCTTATAAAAGGGCAATTTAATAAAGACGAAGATTGAAAATGAAAACAGTGTATCTTTGTCAATTTTTAACGTGGTCTTCCTTTAAACTTCAGGAAAGGAACAACTTCAATGATTAGGGGAGGGGGGAGGGTAACCGATCCAGCCCCAGTTCAATATCGCGGTCAAAGAAGAGGAGTAGGGCGCGGAACCTTCTACGGATATTCGAGTGACAATAATGCTTCAAGGACATCCAGGAATCGTCTTTATTAAGGAATTAGGGAAGTAGGGAGACCATCTATCTCCAAGCTCCCGAAAATTTAACAGATGGAGAACTTGCTCCAAGGTTTCCTGGAGACTTCCTCTTGGCATCCGGTGCTGACCAAGTCACTGGGTGGTGCGGGCGTTCGGGGAAAGTGAACCGTGTCCCGGAGAGAAACTTAGCATCATTGATGCTAAGGACATGCCAAAGCAATCAGAGCTCTGGTTTGGATCCCGGGACCTACAGAAGAACCAACGGAGTCCTTGACGGTGGTTGATAGGAAGCTGGACTCGAAAGGACTCGAGTCAAGGGCTCCGAATATTATATGGCGAAAAAGATTATCTGAAACCTGCTCTTTGTGATCACTTTGAGAAAATTGTGAAATCAGTTCACATTTTAGGACGTTATTAATTAAAATATCCATTAGTTCACCGTGGGTACTCTAGAAGTCTATCTGGCAACACTTTTGACCTATTTATAAGTTACTCAAAATTTTAGGAATAAATACAAAACTTTCATAAGACCTAATTGTTGCCGGGCGTCTTTTCCAGACGTTTTCTAGTTTCTTTTATGCAATTTTGACTACCAAACAATTTTTGACTGCAATATTAGACGAGAGGTTTTTATTTAACCGGATAATAGTATATTATATACCAAGGGACTAAAGTGGTGCTTTTTATACCGAAGCTGAGGGCCACAACCAGTCTGAAAAAAATCTTTAGGTAATTTTCCACAAAAAAATTGTAAAATTTCTGAACCTGCCAGATGTCGAATTACGTATATATACCGGCCATTGCTTCAAGAGAACTTCTGCCTCTCTTCTGGCAGATTTCGGGGCTTCGCGCCTTCGCGCTCTTACTGGCTCTCCATTTTATTCGTCAAATTGCCTAGCAGCAAATTTTCGTTCAAAACAGAAATTTATTCGGCAAAATAAAAAGTACTCGTCAAATTACTGTTGATAATTTAATTTATATGTATAAACTCTCGTAAGCCGTGAAGTTTTTGTCAGAATGACAGCAAGAAAAGTTAGCCCTAACTATTATAGCGATTAATACACGCCTATTGTAAGAGCCAATGAGATTTCTTAAAATCGACCAATCAACTGTCATTTTAAACGATCAAAATCTACCTAGCTTTCCCAATAACTGATAAATATGCGCCTTGCTTTTAATCAACTATGCTGTGAATGGTAGTTTTCAAATTTCTACCTTGACAACTGTCACTGACATATTACTTTCGAGTTTTCTTGCAACGTCGTTTTAAATTGTCCGTATAATATAGTTGTGTATTAATCTCCCTAAAATACATTCGAGATCATTTTTTTATAAGATAAATACATTTCAAATTGTATTCAAATTTTATTGCCATTCGGCAAAAAATCTCGAATCAAGTAGAAAAAAATCGCTCGAGCAAGCTCTCGCGATTTTTTCACTACCTTGATTCGAGATTATTTGCCATGACAATAAAACTTTCATACAATTAAACATGTATTTATCGATATCTCTTATGGATTTACCCCCGATAATTTAATTCATATGTATAAAATCTCTTAAGCCCTGATATTTTTGTCAGAATGACAGCGAGAAAAATTAGCCCTAACTATCAGCGATCATTTTTTTACTTACATTTTGCTACCATGACGACGGACGTTCCAAATTTCGTATTTTTTATTGTAAAATGTTTAAAAATCGAGTCTCCCATATGCGTATTCTCATATTCATTAAATTATCTTCTAGTCAAATTTGACTCGAACTTTTTATTTTGTCTGGATAAATTCCCGTTTTGCAAACTCAATTTTGTTGCCAGATGACAATTCGACTCATAAAACTAATAGTTTTATTCGTCAAATTGCCTGGCAACAAAATTTCGTTAAAAACATAAATGTATCCGGCAAAAGAAAAAGTATTCGTCAAATTACTGTTGATAATTTTTTTATTTACCTTTTGCTATCATGACGACGGCGACGTTCCAAATTTCGTATTTTTGATTGTAAAATGTTTAAAAATACAAAAAATTATTAAACCTAAGGAAATATGAAGCAGATTTCATAGCAACTTATGTTTTTACTTTTCTTACATTCATGTCTTGAGGCACCTTAAACTTTAATTTCCGGTTTGCTGCAATTTTTCTTCATTTTATGTGTAATAAAATGTTAACGTTGTAAATTCTCTTTCAGCTTATATAAATAATGATGCCGTGTTTTTAAATTTTTTAAGTAATTTATCAGGACATGAATCACTCTTACAGATAAAAATGATGAGAAATACGACAGATGCTAGCATGCTATCCTGAACAAATAGGGACTAGTAACAACACTTTCTTGAACACTAAAACCGAGATTTTCGAAGAATTGTAAGAATTATAATTGGTGTATGCACCGTTTCAATATGTGTAAAGAAGACATAAAGAACGAATAAATATGAAATAAAAACTAAATCTGAAACTGCCCGAGCATATTATTTTACTTTCACCATGACCTGCTCTCGTATGAATAATGAGAAGTTTATTTATCACGTAGGTGTTATAAAATATAATAGAGTATTAACCTGAAACTTCATCCTCCTCTGCAATTGCCATCGTACGTTGCTGATGAAGCTTCCGCGTAAGTTCTGCGATTACAGAATGGAGTTCCGTCAGCTGCTCTTCATACCTCTGCGCCTGTTCGTCAAGCTGCTGCTGAAGTCGCTCCTGCAACAAAAAAGTCGATAATAACACCAACATCCACGCATTTTTATTTAAAAATAGCAATTTGCTTTGTAGTTTGCAAATACAGGTACCGGAAAAACATTAGAATTAAAATCGTAGCTAGGAAATTTACGATGTTGAAAAAATTGGGGGTACATATTATGTTGTCACATTACCTCCTTCAGCTTAGAAATAGACTAAATCGGCTGTTTACTATTCACTTAGTAATTGGGTTGGATGAAATTTTCAGTGTGGGACTTCAGACATAAAGAAGAAGAAACCTGATATTGCACTGCCTTAAAACCATGTAACATTATTTCGTCATATTTAGATTCCTTTGACGACCTACACGAATTTTTCTTTAGAAATCGACGGTGTTCGTTTTATTAAATAACTAATGTGCACATTTAAAGTTTTCCATTCTAAATACATACATATGTAAGTAGTTATCACATCGTACATTATTTGGAACTTGGAAGGATGACTTACTGCTTACTGGTGTTAACATTTGCAATTTTTCATACATCACGTAGGTATTTAACGTTTTGGGCGAATTAGCATATTTTCACACCTATTCGCAACTGTACCATTGATAGTGACGAAAAAATAAATGGCCTCATAATTACTGCAGATTACAATCTAAATATGTAGTTCGAGGAATGGTATGTGTCATGGAGTGTTGACCACAGAATATCCTAACCACAAGCTTTTGATGGAAACCGACATGATGAACCATGTAAGATGCAAGACCTGCCCCATAACTGTCAAGTAAAGTATACGTTATGTTCAGTGATTAGAATCGACATTTACAACTTCTCTTGAAAGCAAATTTTTGCTGCGCTGCTTGAGAAATCGCAGAATTTTTTTTATCATCATTAGGTTTATTAAGGTAGATACTTTTCAATATAGAAAACTGGATAAAAGCGAGAATACAAGTGTTTTTCAGTGGAATAAAAGCGAAAATAAAAGTGTTTTTCAGTGGAATAATTAAAATTCTGTTCTTATGATAATTATGATTTTCAGTCCTACCTATCTTCACAACTTGTGGCCGAGTTTTTAATATAAGCACGTTCATTATGTACTGATTTCTTTTGAAGAACCTTCTTCTCATATTTAATTAGGCCTTTATTGGCCAGATACGCTCGTTTCCTAGATTCCATTTTCAAAATTAGTCACAATTCATCAGAGAACGAATCCATTGTGCTCTTTACTAAAAATAGTCAAGTAATAACTATTGGAAACTGCACTTCAGAAAAAGTAGAATCAAAATCTGCACCCTGAGTATGTAAAATCAGTTATAATGCGAATGTGCTAGAATAAGTAGTTTCATATGAGAATGGACAATGATGGAGCGTGCGCACAAACAAGTTTTCGTAGACGTACCGCGGTTGCTAGGCAACAAGGACGCGACCGTCCATTTTCCTCTCGATTCAGTGTCGGACGGTCACGACGTTGTATTTAACGTATCCTCCGACTTCGATAGTACATAGTATGATAGTACAGCTGATGCGTGACGTCATTATTTCCGCGTAGCTTTGATGATGCAATTGTCCGTTCTCCGATGAAACAATGTCTATGCTCTCTGCTCAGATGCTGGTCTGCGAGTGCCTTTATGCATATTGTCAGGCTTCGATCTGAACTGGTTGCCTATAGCTTAACAGAAACTTGCGTGGGACACCTGGCACACTGCTTTCTTATTTTCAACGGGTTTAGTACCACAATTTATTAAGTAAAGTTTAAATTAAAGGATAATTATCATAATTACCAATACAGATTTGAGCATGTCTGTATAAACATTTTTACAGTTCATTCCTCTGTCAATTCTCAAGGTAATACATTCGTACTAAAGTAGAATCATTTGTAAAAAGAATGGGTTATTGTCGATACAAAACCGCTAAATGACCCGGAACAGAGAAACTTCACAAACCACATTTCAGAACGTCTCTGATGCCGGAATTAAAACTGAAGCGCAGCTATTGCAGCCTGGAGATTATGGAAGACACTTAACACAAATCCCGTAGGTTCATTCGGTTGTAATAAACATTAATCTCATAGCCTACTAAAAGCTCCATCAACAATGTTTCGGTTACATTATGAGGGAAAATGTTCTTTCTCTGTCCGAATGTATTAGATTTCACAAGACCGGAGGGAATATTAATTAGTAAGGATAATTTATTATCTCCATGTTTACAGAAATATTAATGCAGTTGCCTGGCCATATAAGGGGGATGAACAGATTACTTATACCTGTACAATGTAAACTCTGAGGTAAACTCTATAAACCCAGGGAACACGTTGCGGCCTCGTCCAGATATTCGGAGAGTTTATTTTCTGGAACGATTGTTTTACTGCCTGAGTCTACGTGTAATTAGCAGAATACCGTACATTACGGCTTAATTTGATTAACGCGGAACTGTTTGGACGTTGAAGTTTCCCCCGAGTAGGCTATTAATTCTTCAACGAAGATATGGGTTACTTTTGGAGTAAAATATCGTTTTAAGCCCGCGCCAATCAATACAACATAAAAATTTAACACAGATGTGTCAGGTAAATATTGCACCGAACCCACGTCAAAAGGGTTTAAAACATTCAAGCAGCTAAAAAGTACATACGAGGATAATAATTGAATACTGATGAAGAATGAAAAAGAAAACGCCGAATTTTGGCAAAGCTTTTTTGTGTCTAGGCAAGGAAAATACTTTTTAAGAAGCTAGGTATACAGGGTGATTCAGAACGGGCGTGCCAAATTAAAATAGGTGCTAGAGGAACTCCAAATAAGACGAAAAGTTTATATGAACATATGTTCTAAAGTGACTACTAACGAAGATACAGGGTGTAAAAGTTGAAATATTTTTTTATTATCTTAGTAACTAGGAAAGTTATTGAGTTGAAATTTAAGGTGTCGTTTTCATTTGCCAAGTCCTAATTTAAAAAAAAAAAATGCTCTGCTAGCCCCATCAGTAGCGTTGCTACGGGGTAGGCCGTTTATTTGTTTCCCCAATCCAATGTTACGCCACTGGCGAATGCAGGTGATATTAATATATTTGAAATCTACGTTGAATTTGGGAAGAAATTGGTATCTTCAAAATTTTTCGTAAAATGCTTAGTTTTTGAATGAGCTTTTTGTGAAATCGTGCACATGCACTGAAATTTTCCATAATGCAATAATGGCTTCACCGATATGCAAGGAAAGTGAAAATTCAAGAAAATAGTTTATTAAGAATAACACTAACAAAACTAACAAGAAGAACGAGAAAACACATCAATTATTACCGAGATTATTTCATTACGATATTAAAAAAATATTAAAACTTTTACACCCTGTATCTTTGTTAGTAGTCACTTTAGAACATAGGGATAAACTTTTCGTCTTATTTGGAGTTCCTCTAGCACCCATTTTAATTTGGCACGCCCGTTCTGAATCACCTTGTATGTAGTAAGATTCCTAAACAATAAGATATTTAATTTTGCATCTGATATTAGGTGTTCAAAGCAGATGCGTTATAGGGGTTTACACTGGTCGATTTCCGCCGTACGACTATGCCGCACGGCGAAAATCGACTGTGTAAGTAGCAAATCGACTGCACAGTGGGTGACTAAAATCGCAAATGCCAAAGTAGGGTATCATCCGACTTTTTCCGTGCGATCATTAGGCCGCAGGCGGCGGGTGCTAAAGCTTAGCGCACATTATCGGACGGACGGCACGCGCCGGACGCATTTTGATTCTCATTGCAGAATACTCGCCGGATTTTAAAAATCCGTTGAACGCGGTCCGCACAAGTGTGCGTTGACTAATTTAAATGTATGTTAAGAATATTTTTCCGTTGCGTGCCGTCCGTCCGATTCCGATGCCGACAAATGTGCGCTAAGCTTAAAATCGACCGTGAAAATGCTTAGGCCCGGTTTTTCAAAGAATCCAACACCGGATTAAGTCTGACACCGGCTTCGTTGCTATGATACCGGCTTTCTGATTGGTTGTAGCATAGCAACAAAACCGGTGTCAGACTTAATCCGGTGTTAGATTCTTTGAAAAACCGGGCCTAAGTCACAGGCTTTCGCTTGCCTCATCAAGGTGCCAGTTTTGCGCTGTATTGTTCTTAAACGTTTTCTAAAATAATCTGGATCTTCTAATAAAGTATCCAAAGCACCCAATATTTTACGTCGAAAAATTCATCCGCGACCCCAAAATTCACGTTTTTTTCCTTTCCTTCTTCTTTCTTTGTTCTTCAAGCAATTCTTGAAGAATTTATTAACTATTTCGATGCCAGCACGTAAAACACCTGTTCTGCTCAACATTATCGAAGAAAATTACTTAATCGCTTGCGATTTCAGTCAACAGTGTAAAATGGGGTAGCGATGCGGCTTTGTAGGCGATTTCGTAATCGACCAGACGCACGGCGAAAATCGACCCGTGTAAACCCCCCATTAAGTATTTCTAAAAACTTTAGATAACTTCGGGTAAACCTGAGACAAAACGAGGAAAAACCACCACTGCGATAAAAACCAAAATACTCCACATTTTCAGAAATATTAACATTCATTTTCAATTGTGGCTTAATGGCTGTCTGACGTTAAACGTGGTCGTACCAGCTACTATGCAGAACCCAGCATCGGACGGCCAAGTTCTCTTCCCCGTGACAATGAACCGGCCCACACTTCTATTATCGTAACGGGAAAAATCGGGAAAATCATAAGTTGGGTTAGGGAACTGATGCGCTCTATTCGTCAAATTAGCTCAAAGCGATTTCTCCCCGATTCCCAACTCAAAGAGAACAATTCAGAAGTCGTTAGAGTTATGTTGCATCAACTATACTTATTGACTTAAAATGAGAGCATGTTGAAAAATAACAAGGCAAATTCGCAAAAATCCGCTATTTTCATTTTCATTACCAATGTGCCCTCATATTTTACAATGTAGGATACTTCTAAAGACGAATGTATAAAAATCATATTTTATGCAAATTTCGAATTTCGAGAAAGATAACGGTGTGGTTTTCTCGGAAAGATAGTTCCTTCTGCATCCAAACCAAACTTATAAATCGCATGAAAAGTTTTGTCAAATATGCAATGCTGAAGTGCTTACTGCAAACTAAATAACTTATAGAGTTGTTTAACATTCATTTATTCCAGAATACTATAAATAATTTGAATGTAGGAAATAATTGAAATATATTTACTTAATATTCAATGTAACCGACCTTTAGCTGTCACACATTTTTTGTTCCAGACAGTTACATTTCAGCATTTGCAGGAGAGTTAACATGTAGCAATGTTTCTATTAAGGGTGGGGAATTTGAGCACTAAAAACTCGACATGTAGACACATTTTTATTCCAACACCATTCTGAAATTAAAGTAGATAGCAATATTTTTTGTTCGCCTTAAATAAATATCTCTCAAATTATTGAAAAATTCGTCATAAACTCGACACCTTTGTTACTATTTGTACACATATTTATCGAATTAGAAAGTAGGATTGTCTAAGTTAATTATTCGTGATTCATTTTCGACCAAGAACGTTTGAATACGTTACTTGGTTGAATCGGCGTGTTGGAATAAAAATCCTGTTGCAATTCCTTCATCTTGTTTACATTTAGCCGAGATACACATCTAAGCCGGACATTTATTATTAGTAGTAGTAGTAGTAGTGTGGCCATTGCAATGCAGATGGCACTGGCCCTAAAGTTTATTCTCTTATTTCTAAATAGTAAATAATGATTCAAAGATAGGACCGCCTACTAATCCTTCCAGATTTATTCGGTCGCCGCCGAATCTTGAAAATACCAAGCTGCAGGTATTCCGTCTAATTCCAATCATAATACCTAGATTGTGACTATATTTTTGCATAATCCTAATTCAACTTTTGGGCTATAGGTGGCAGCACTTTATAGACTTTTGTCTAGAATTATTACTATTTAACAGCTGATAAATCCCACCCTTAAACGCCTGTCTGCACCACATCACTGGCGGTTCCGAAATATTCGTTATTACTTTACATACAGGTTAACCCACATAGGAGGGTCACTATTGGTATCTTGAAAACGGTGCCAGGTAGAAGGTCGGTTAAATGAGGCAAAAGTTGGTACACGTGATGTTTCAGATGACATACTTGAAAACTGATTCTACGCTGCTTTGTCAATCACCAAGTGACCACGTCACCTACAGCCTTGGCTAACGTGATAAACCCGAAAATATTTTTTTTTTGCAATTTTGACGATTTAGCAAGAAAATTTTATGTAAGTGGCGCATCGCAGTAAACGGAAGTGAAGGAGGTAATTGAAAATGCAGAAACTCAATGTGGCCGCTATAAGAGCAAATTCTAATGGCATATTTGAAATCTGTAATTCAAATATACAGGGTGGCCCGAAATTAGCGTGCAATATTTTACCAACGTGTTCTGTGGTCAAAAATAAGACAAAAAGCTCTTATAAGCGTATACCGAAATATGCTTCGCAAAGGAGCTATAGCTTTCTAAACGAGAAGGCCTGAAGACGTTACCTTCTAAATATCTTCGAAACAAGTCCAGTTAAAATTATGAAATTTTATGAAATGTGTAAGTACCAAATGCTGAATCTTTTGCTGTAAACATGATTTCTAAAATTTAACAGGGGCGTCCCAAACTGGGGGTGGTGGAGGTAAAATTTACCCCAACTTTTTTTACAACAAGCCGTTTTCAATTTTTTCATAATAATTTCAAACTTCAGTTTTTTGCAAAAAAAAGTGCTCTTGTCTCGTTTTGATAGGAGGCACCGTTATCGAGCACAATAGATTTAAAAATTTCGCTGCATGCCCAAAACATTCCTACAAGAAGTGAAAAACTTCGTTTGTATACTTAAACGAGACAGGAGCACATTTTTTTGCAAAAAACTCTGAAGTTGCAAATTTTTATGGAAAAATTTCCAGAAAAATTGAAAACGACATGTTATGGAAATAATTGGGGTAAATCTTACCTCCACCGCCCCCAGATTTGGGACGCCCCTGTTAAATTTTAAAAATTATGTTTACAGCAAAAGATTCAGCATTTGGTACTTACACATTTCATAAAATTTCATAATTTTAACTGAACTTGTTTCGAAGATATTTAGAAGGAAACGTCTTCAGGCCTTCTCTTTTAGAAAGCTATAGCTCCTTTGCGAAGCATATTTCGGTATACGCTTATAAGAGCTTTTTGTCTTATTTTTGACCACAGAACACGCTGGTAAAATATTGCACGCTAATTTCGGGCCACCCTGTATAAGTATTGCAATAATACCGCTTTTCAATTAACTACTTGAAATAATAACGGATTTATTGAAAAACTACTAACTACTTGGAATCATAATGGACTTATTGAAAAACATTTAACTGGCTTATCGACGTTTTTAAAAATTACAGATTTTCATCATCAATATATCCAACTTTTGTCTCATTTAATCGACCTTCTACTTGCCACCTTTTCAAGATACCAATGGTGGGTCAACGGTGGTTCAACCTGTATAAGTGTAAAATTTGAAGCAAATAATGAAAAAAAAACATTTTGTTGTTAATCTTTACTTTCATAAAAATATAAAATACCCGTGTTCCAATATATTTCCTTATGGAGGATAGCGTGAATTAGAGCGACATAATCTACCAACTTTAGATCTTCCGATTTGTTCTATGATCGTCATCTAGAACAATGTCGGTAAGGTAGACTCCTACAGGGTGGTCAACTTCGTGTGCGCCATTCATCTCAAGTCGGTAAGTGTAGGGCAGCGCAGCGGTTTTATTTTAACATGTGTTTGCGTGGCAGCCATGGTGCTCCGGATGTGGTGGGATTCCAACCGTTGAGACTTGTTAAACCTGCAAGGAGCTCACATAAGAATTATGCTGCTCATATCCAATATCCAAAGCTTCGTAAGACAGGAGTAACGTGCTGTATCCGCATATAGGTGTAACACAAATGACCTGTATGGGCGTACAGATAAGCATTACAGGTATGATTGAAAAAACTGTCCAATACAACCAGCAGACGAGTATAAAGGCAATAGTGCAAGTATATGTGGATGTATTGACCTTCGTAATTCAATCCTATCGATTTTTTAATGGATATGGTCCAGCGAATGATGTTTTGTTAAGGAACACCGAATACAACAGAAGAAATTGATTTTTGGCTTTCACTAATGCCTTGAGTGCGATGTCTCGGGAAGAAATGGACTCTGACAATGACCTACACCAGTTGACAGCAGCATTACAATGGTAGCAACTCCCCCAAATTATAGTTAACATCGGGTAACTATTTACTCGGTTGCTTCAACTCCATAGTTTAAATACTCCTTTTTGAATATTGGCATTAAAACATTTTTGGTTCGTTACTCCAACGGTTTATTCCAAACAATTGATCATAAATAGTATTTGGAAAAGTGACTTCATGCGTTTACTTCATTTTAAGTGCACTCATACATTGAAAGGAATAAATTGGCACTGCGAATGACTATGAAGGATTCCATAAAATATTGAAGAGTATCCTATATTGTATTCCAAGTGTTTAATGCTTACTATTAGTTTATAATGTAAGGGCTACTAGAAATAATACATACGTATCGAATAGGCTGACGAACACACATTCTGAGTCTCATTAAGTTAGGTTCTCAAAAAGCTTTTAGACAAAATAGCTTCCTCCAGAAACTCAGGACGCACTTCTGAAAATATGCATAGAACTAGCACGATGTAGTTTCGAAATGCATTTCAAAAACTTCTCCCATAAATGAAGCCTTACAGTAGTTGTGAAATGATTATTATCTGCGTTTCCATGTGCGTGCAAAACTTCTGCCAATCCTTAGGTACACAATGCTATAATTTTATACTAAATGAGATCACCAATGCTGCCATAATCCCTGAAGGGGTGGCCTTCGTTACATCCACTCGGGAATTATGCTAAAGAGAACCAGTAGTATTTTTCAACAAGCACTTAATGTTTTAAATACATGACTAATAATTGTCAGGTCATGACTGGTAGACCTTTTAGAAATAGCACTTATAGCTATTTATCAGGCTATCGTCAATCGAAAGGAGACATGGTTTCCGATGCGGCAACTTTATTCCTACCCCGCGTTTTATAAATCACAATTGCTATACAGAAAGACGTGAATGAATAATACATTGGCACGTTCCAATGTTGGTAAAAGAAGGGTGACTTGGTAATGTTATCCTTTACACATTACGCATAAAATATGCGTGTAAAACAATATTTTGTATTAAACATAAATTTTTCATTTTTATTACCTACCACAATTAGGTACTAAAATAAGGATCCTTCTTAAATCGCATATTAAATCCCTGTGAGTTCTCTACTAAATCAATAAAACACTATTAACCACGGAATATTTGAAATTATATTAGCCAAAAATAATCAATCCGTCGGAAAGATATTTGATTTGTTTATCGCCCCTGAGAGGTGTTGGTGTAGGTTGGGCCTTGGGCGGCGTTCTAGGTCAAACAGGATAGAAAATCGATTGCTTCCTTAGAGTTTACCCGAACCGTATGATAACTGTCTTCGTTACGCAACAATTCCAAATGCTAAAGAACAGCAAATATATATTGTAAGAATCGCATGAATTTTATTTTTACAGAAGACACGAAAATTAGTGGTAGGTATCTTATGTTTATAGAACCATTATCAATATAATAGAAAATTTAGAAACTCTTTAATAAAACAGTTAACCAAGTAAACATAAAATAATCCTTAAAAATTCAGCACTCTAAAATAAAAGCCAATCAGGAAATAAAACTAACCCCATTCGAGTGATACGACAAAGACAATCAAAAGGAGACCTTTTCCGAGTTCTGCAATTTTTATCACTCCATGAATAGAGAGAAAACTATTTGGCAGTTGGAAATTGTTGACCTATTTTACTGAAGCTGACGTCTCCCGCAGGCCCGCAGCTTCACGCCAGAAACTCTTATACATCATACATTAATTTATCATACATTTTAACGATAGTTTGGTTCACTGTAGAAACGGTATTTAGAAATGCAGGTACATTATGCTTATTATCGACTTCTATGTACAGTTGTTTTTTGTTGCGTGCGTAAATGTTTATGCATGAGTATATTACCACAACAATAAAGGATAAACTAGAGGAAATAATAACAACTCCATACTTTAGAAAATATTTAAAAAAACATGAACTAAAGATGCGTCAGTGAAGTCTAATACATCCCATGCTGGCATGTATCAATAGAAAGCGTGTCAACTCGTTTTGCCCAAATTTGGAAAACGGAATGATTTCGAACTTGCAAGATAAATATTGCATATAGTTCATAAATAAAAATCAGTAGGCAATCGTATGAAATGAAAGACACGCATGGAATTAAGAATTCATCTAAAATTCAGTTTCTAATTCACTCAAAACTTTTTGATGGGATCGGAAGTTTTAGATGGGCTGTA
This sequence comes from Xestobium rufovillosum, assembly GCA_963966045.1. Classification (NCBI taxonomy): domain Eukaryota; kingdom Metazoa; phylum Arthropoda; class Insecta; order Coleoptera; family Ptinidae; genus Xestobium; species Xestobium rufovillosum. Next base: position 19,664,679 of record OZ014494.1, read on the forward strand.
GTGGAAATTAGTAAGGTAACACACAACGTAGGTAACGTTGATTACGTTATCACTTCGATAGTTTTGACGTAAATTCTTAATTATGTAGTTTAATTAATCAGCGATGAGCAGGTAGTTAGACAGGTAGAAATTTAGAAGGGTGGTTAGGAGTCCATTACAATTTATCTCCACGGAGGAAATGTAACTTTGTCCAAAATAACATGAAATAAATTTCATCCGGTATGCTAAAAATAGGTCAAATTTGCTTACTGAATGTGGCACTGTATAAAATACATTTTCCAATTCTTGAAATCCAAATGAGCATTAAAATTTTCCATATATCACAATCACTTTCATATATAGTGTGTATGTTCAAGAGTATGTAGTAAGTACCGAGGATATATGTATGTATTTAGAAAGGGAAGACGCCATACAATAATGGAATAGCAACTGAAAGCATTCATGTGAAACAGCCTTGTTTTGGCATCACTAAATTGAAGCGACCGAGTTTCCTCAATTTTCACACGAACGTTGCTTGCAAATGTTCTTGTCTAGAACGGGAGGTATTCAAATTTGTGACGACATAATTCAGAGTTACTGTCGGTGCATTTAAAAGCAAGAACCACCACATCCAGTTGAGAATTTAAATGGGACACTTCTTTGGTTTATTCACCCGCTAACCGCTCGCTTTATATCCAGAAAACCTGCATTTGAAATAAAGTCATTTTATGAGACTTTGGTGTTCAAAATGGCACATAGTTTTCAATTCCTATATTGCCGCGAAGAACCAGCAATAACAACGCAAAACATATAACTTAATGGCCTGTGAGTTTTTCGTTTTTGACGGTATACATCGAAAGTTTATTTTATTGGCTGAAGCTTCAATATTTGATATGGTGAAATTGTCATAAGGAGAAATATTTGAATAAGTTAAATGAAAATGAAGAATCACAACACCAATACGGAAACGAAAATGTGCAACGCACAATAGATGAAGACAAGAATCTGATAAACAGATTACTGGAAAAAGAATAAGCGATCTGTTGGCGAATTTAAAAACCGAAGGGTATATGGCTACGCCTCCAGTCTTACTACCCCCTCCTCCACATGGTGAAACCTATGGCTTGTCTCTTTAGGTCACTGACACGCGCAAGCCATCCCATACTCTCTAGGTTTCCAGTATTATTACTAAAACTGCGTCAAGGAGCAAGTCCAGTACTAAAGGCGAAATTATCAATAATTTTTTGATCATAGCAACATCGCCATATTGTGTTTCTGCCAACATTCTGTGGGCATCCATCTCTTCAAAATTAAAGCAAAACTTGAAGCTTAGTCGCTGCTCATTTTCAAGATTTTTCATTTTCACAACTATAACATATGTACAAAACGCCCCAGTACAACCTAACCTCGATTACAACTAGGGTACTAGGGATGGCAAATTTCTACACAGTCCCCGGGTAAATTCAGCGGTTCTTTCCATTGAAAAGAGACCCAGTCGGTTTTAACCGTATTTTCTCTGGTTAAAACTGCTACATGCATCTTTATCGAAACATCAACATCTTTTAACTTATTGGACTGCTCTGTATTTTCTATTGTTTTTTTGATGACATTTCATTTGTAAACGTCAACTTTTAACATTTTCCATACAATGCGCCCAGAAATGTGTTCACAAATTGTTGCTTTAAGCCACGATGGCCGAAGTGTGCGGTATATTGCTCAAGTGCTGAATTTACCCCGTAACACAGTGCAAAATGCACTCTTGCGATTTTGTGAAACTCATGGATTCGCAAGGAAGGTGGGGTCTGGCCGTCCACGGACTACCAACCATCAAGATGACCGTTTTCTCCATATTGCTGCGCATTACCATCACCTATTCTTGCTGGACGGTTAGCCGATGTTCGAGGAGTGGCTGTATCAGCCAGACCAGTTCGAAGAAGGCTAAACGAATATGGTTTGACTTCAAGAAAACCAGCTACGGGTCCCCTGTTGACCGTAGAACATCGCAGAGTACGACTTGCGTTTGCACGGCAATACGTAAACTGGGACGACCATCATTGGAGGAACGTGCTCTTCTCGGACGAGTTAAGATTTAGTGTCAGGTCACCAGATGGGCGTGAAAAGGTGTGGCGAAGACTAGGGGAGCGGTACAGTCAATGTTGCATATCTCCCAGGGTCAGTTTCAATGGTGGTAGCATTATGGTGTGGACCGGAATCCCGGAATATCTCTGGGGGCTCATACAGAATTGCTTTTCATTGAGAATGGAACAATGACTGCACACCGATACATTGTTGAGTGCCTGATACCACATGTCACATCATATATGCCATTTATAGGGGACAATTTTGTGTTTATGGATGACAATGCCCGCCCACACACAGCAAGAATTGTTATCGAGTACCGAGTACCTGAATCCCATTGAACATATCGTCGGTCTTCTCACGTAAGGGCGTAACTCAAAAATCAAAAAAATTGAGATCCGAACTTGAGAGATATAACCAATTAAAATACTTAAAAATCTTGAATCTGCTCTCCTGCTAAAATAGGTATAAATGTGAGTTACGCCCTTACGTGAGAAGACCGACGATATGTGGGATCAGCTTGGGAAAAGGATTAGACGTCGCCAACCCCTACCAGAAACATTAAATGACTTAAGGATGGCGCTTCAAGAAGAATGGGAACAAATACCCCAAGAATCTATTGATAGCCTCATTCAGAGTATGCCACAACGTTTAAGGGAAGTAATGAGTTCATGGTGGTAACACCCATTATTAATTTGGTTCTCCTAGTGTGCTTTTCCTGTTAATATTTTTTTTTGTTTTTTAAGTTCTTAAGTTACAAGTTGATTTTTAAAAAATACTTTTGTTAGATTTTTGTTGACGAATCAGTTTGTTTCTTGTTTTTTATTTATTGTTAAGCTGAAAAGAATATAGTTCAATATAATTTCACCCCCCCCCCCCCCGTTGTTTTTTATTCACTAAAAGAGTAATTCTGAGAGTGTCCCGGTTTTTTTGTCCGGCAGTGTATTTAGAAAAACCAGTACTCAAAAATAGAAAAACACGAAAATCTTCATGAAAAGTGAATTATGTAATTTAACTAGTTTACGTTCTGTTTTAAGATTCCCGCTATTCCGCTTACCGCAATAGTTTTAATTTTTCCGGTTTGAACCTTTGAACCGAGGCTTTTTCTGTTAAGACCATATAGCTGGATTTTTGCGAAAACCTCGGATTTTTACGAACCCTGATTACAACTGAATTGGTGAAGCTATTTCAGACGCTCTATCTATTAGAAGAAGAAAAACGAATAATGGATCGCGACTGGCACAACAGTGAGACCTGATTGGCTCTCCACAAGCTTCTTCAATGTTGCCAGATATCGTATTTTACGGATTTGTTCGTTTGGGCGGATGAGATATAGCAATATTTTTATGATCGGGCTAAAACCATCTATTCTTGTTTGGATTAAAACATGCAGACATTATGGACAATTTAAATAATTTGTTAAATCTTTGCTAAATTGCCTTAAATAAATCTGGCACATCAATCTTATGACTGTGGATTAATCCAGTGGTGTTTTGGCCCCCGAAAATTTCAGCGATATTTCCCTGAACCGTTTCTCTCCCGCCAGAAGATTTATGTTCCCAGAAAGCCTTCATTATTTTCTGTGTCCGTCTTAAAAGCAAAAAAGGGCCAGAAGAAACATTGTATGTGTGATTGAAATGCATACTCTACGCTTTTTATAACTTGAAAGCCTTTGTGGTTGAAGTGCTTTACAAAACGAAGCTGTAAAATTGTAATAAAACGTTTTCGCTACTTGTAACTATGTGGGCGTGAGATGAGTGTTATGTGCTTAAATAAGGAGAAATGGGCACTAAAACGTTTTTTAATACGATTTTAGTTTCCGTTAGTATTTTTCTCGCATGAAAATCAAGATGTGAAAAGTGAAATTACGGCCATAATGAGATAATGCACAACTATATTTATCTTTGAGCTCGTCTTTAAGTGAAATTAATGCAACTTAAACAAGAAAAAATAGTACAATCGATTAAAATGCAAAGTTTTCAGTCAGACGATTGGTTGCTTGGCTATTCTCTCAGAGATGGTTGTTAGTGTGTTGGAATAAAGCGGTAGATGTAAGATAGCGTAGTTGCGTTGGATGGTTTAGCCACAGAATAACCAGAATAAAATGTCATGCTGTTGAAAAAGTACGCGCATCACTTGTAAGCATCGCGGCAGCCATTATGCTAGGTGACTGACTCGCCTTGTATCTTGTTTTCACTATAAAGCGTAGGTCGAATCATGTTTCATTTCTGTCACCCTGACACCCAAGGTGTCTGTCCACTGAAATCGGCTTTAAAAGATCAAAGCTACCGACAAAGATATATTATTCTGATTGTATTCTGTGGCTTAGTTCTCCTCTCAATTTTCAGGAAAGATGTACCTTGATACTACAAACAATATTGTTTTCTTGAATATTTTTACGTATGCTCAATCTTCCGTGTAAGGTTTACGCGCGAATTATGTACATAGTTATACGTTAAAGATTTGGCTAACTTTGAAACTAAACAATTTGTGTACACAAACATGATCATTAAATTTACATTGTATCCAATTCTGAATTTGTTGTTTTCTTTCGAACGAGAAAGTTTTTCGGCTTGAGCTACAACTCATTAAAGAGGGTTCGTTATTACTAAAGTTTATGGAGATACTGATATGAAACAAGATCCTAACATAATAGGAAACTGGATTATTATAGAGTTCCTTGGGTTGCATCATTTAGAAAAGGTATAAACGAGGGTAAAAATTACTGGTTACCAGAGTTCGTTAATGAAAACGAGAATTTATGATCATCCGTTTAATTCTTTGGCAATACGACAGTAAGTTTATCTATCATCCGATTTTGTAGGCGAAGGGCTTGCCAATGTAATTTACTAAATATTCAGTTTGGCCAACACAATATATACATTTTACTCGGTAAAGCTGCATCCAGACTGTACGATCAGGGTCATTCAATGTTAGTGAACGCAACGGAAGTAAGATAATCCGACTGATTTTTCAGTTCACTCACTGTTTGCGTGACGAGAACCTCCAATGTAGTATATGGTCGACCATAATTATTATGGTGATGGTCGACCATATACTTCAATCCTACCGAACATGTGTGTAACAGTTACCTAGGTCGTCGTTTAAGGAATCGAAAGCCTATTTCGAAGATCCTAACTGCTTACGAACAGCACTTATACTTTCACTTAATGTATATTGAGATCTGTGACTCGTCTTACTTGAGAGTAACTGTCACTTCCGTGCCTTCGAAGAGAGACTATTTTCGAAGGCCTCGTTGAGTTGTTGATTATCAGCAAGCATAGGAATGCTCTTAAAGAAGAATCTGCGAGATGTCTTTTATGTTTAAATTCGTGGTTCACTTGCAGTCGACTTGCAGTTTAGCGCACAGATGTGGATTGGAAAATGCCTGACTTTGACGTTTCAATTCCTATAATCAGCTAAGAAGAATTAATATTAACCTATCTGTAATTTTATCTCGTAAGCTTGTTTATTAGATACCTAAATAGCTTATTCCTTAAAATTTAATTATCTTTATTTCTGACATTCTGACAGGAGTTATCTATTTTGTTTAATTTAAATCAATAAATAATAATAAATAAAAGAAAAAATGTCTTTGCCCCAACTTTCTGGATGTCATAGTGTTATTTTGCAAAAGTATGCATTACAATAATTTAAAATCTTTATTTGTCGTGTGTTGTTATTTGTTTTAGAAATTGGAGTAAATCCGAGAGTAAATCAAAAGAATACTTTAAATTATAAATTTATGTAAAGGGGCAAAAAACTGTCCTGCAACTTCGGATAATCTAATAAAAGATAACAAGAGACCCGAGAGTCTCGTAGTCTCGGGGTAGATATAACATCTCGGTCTCGGGTCTCGCCACCGGGACCGTCTCAGCGAGACGTGCAGCACTAGCTGCATTTTAGAATAAGTTTAACACATATATGTATAGAATAAGGAACAACTAAGGTTCTCAAATTCACAAAAGAGCGTTTACTTGTGTAACACCAAAAACAAATTACAAAGAACAATTTAGAACTTCCTGAAACCATCTAGTACCCACAGCAGTATCTCTAGACAAAGCCCGTAAATGACATTACAGTAATGTAAATACGAAAGTATGTATACGAGACAGACACATAAAAACTGCTTAATTTCGTCATATAAAGGATTTATCTACATATAGATTGTTTTAAGGCAAGTTTTAAGGGTTGCACGTCTGTCTTTCACCGTTCTATAAAGTTAAGGAAATTCAGCTGCATGTCATCAAAATTTTAATGGAAAGTGATGAAGTATATCTACCTTTAAAGCGAAATGTATTTTGTTTTCCACTGTACCTCGTTTTATGCACTAGCAAAATCATGTTTTCACTATTTCAGAAAATCGAAAGTGCCCTTCTTTCATTTTGAGACGTCAAAGCCGGGGTCAAAGCACAACATTTCATGCATTCAAAGCGTATATAATTTACTCGACACATCCGGCTTCAGAAGGATAAAGGACCTGTTTCCGGATTTATCTGCGAGATATCTGCCACGAACATACACTTTTGGTGCATTACTATACAACCAGGAAACGCAGTATCAATTACAAAGCCAACGTAACTCGTCTCTACAATAATTACGCGACATCATGTACACGCGTTATTTTTTCAAGACATTGGGGGTTATGTGCAACATAAAGTAACGTAATGGTACCTAGTTTTAAAAAGATTGCTAGTTTGGCAGCGGAATAAATTTTACAAAAGCCCACTAGCTGGATATGCATGAATTTTAAATATGAACTTCAGTTTTATGGCTTGACTCCGGGTTTGACCGAGGGCTTGACGCGTATTCAGTCACTAACTGAAGTGTACAGGAATCTCACTTATTGGTGTGCCCTGCTGCCCTGCACGACACATAAAACGGTAAAAGAAGTTATTAACACGCCCAATCGTTCACCTTTTTGACATTTTGTTCTATAGCTGCCACTTAAGTTCGAGTAGCTACTAGCAGTCAGCAATATTTAAGATTTTAACTTCAATATATGGACGACTGAGTTAAACAATTAAACAATTAAAATAAACAATGAAAACTACGAAAGTCAAAACTGAGGAATAATCAACTCGATCCATAGGGAGGTGTAGGGCGAAGATAGTAGTGAAAATAATCTACCCGAATTTCTTCAACGATAAATATCCATAAATCGGTAGATATTTATATTCGATATCGATATATCGATAGGTATTTTTTAATATCTAATAACTGCGTTATATTTCTTACCAACCTAAAATAAACCTTTGATTAATTCCGAGATTAATTCGTTGCATCTTACGAGGGGCGAACCGCGTTCAAATTTCATGTACACCTACTGTCATTTTCCTAGATACTGTCACGGGACTGTCACCGTACTGTCACAGACTGTTACCATACTGTCACGGACTGTCATCGTACTGTCACGGACTGTCACCGCACTGTCACGGACTGTCAAAAATTGTCAGATACTGTTACCGGTACTGTACATCTACTGTCATTTTCATAGATACTGTCACGGAACTCTCGCGAGACTGTCACGGGATTCTCACCGGACTGTCACGAGACTGCCACAGGATTCTCCCCACGGCATCTTCCAAAAGAGATGTGAAGAACAAAGCAACCTGCTGCAGCAACTAAATAAAGCTTTTGTTGTTTTAAAATGCGCCGACTGGCGCTAAATCCGGCTTGATACTTTCCGTATGTTGCCTAAGTACTACTGGATGTCAACAAATCGTTGTATATTTATCGGATTTATCACAGTGAATTTATCTCAGTATCCCAAAAGCGCCGTTCGGATCTAAAAAGCACCGAAATTCACAAATAAATAGTGCAAGACAAGTCTATTTTAAAGCACCCACTATTCCGAAACAACATATTCTATGTAGTTACAAATCGTTTTCAACTCTGCGGAATGCTTCAACATCTAAAATAAACTGTACCGTTTCAGATGTCGATTTAGCGTGGCTTTCGAAATTAATTACTTACAGAAACCGTATTTAAAAATAAAACAGTCCTAGAGTTTTATAAACTTCATCGGGGCTGCAAAATATTAAATATCTACGTTTTACTCGACGTTTTATTACTGTGACGCACGACATTTCTTCAATTTCGTAAAATGAAAATAATTCGGCTAAAATATGTATATGTTAACAGAAATATATGGTTTTCCTATTGAATATACTTATTTGCAATATCGAGAGCAAAATAAACTACTGTAAACGTACTAGACAACAAAAATTACGTCAGAAACTATCTCTCTATTATGAAGTCTTTATAAGTTAACCCCACATGAAAAGAAGAGTAACACAGTAATTAAACTCCGCACGTGTTTCGCTGACAAAGTTCCCGATCCAACCACTGTGTATTTCGCCTTTCACATTTACTTATCGCTTGTATTCATTCAAAGACTAACTCACGTGCAACCTCGCGTGCGACTGTCGGCATAGGTATATACATTCGAATCGGTTTTTCCAGAATACTACAATCGCAGATTTTTTCATGTTCCACACTAATCGGGAATATTATTTGTCTAGAACAGTCTCAAATCAATTAGCGCCATCGTAAAAATAACAACAGAGCCATAAATCACTCGCGCGCCAGATGTCTTTAGAAAAGGCGGCATGTTAAATAGTCGTCATTCATAACAATATTTTCCAAACTGAGGAACATACTTTTATTTCCTTTATAAAAAAATCAACTAAAATAAATATTATTTGTTATAGCACTTCCTTTATGTTTTACGGTCGTTGACAAATGAAATATTGACGATTTCTGGTTTCGCAACATTTTCCAATATCTAACTCTTTTGGCCTCCAGCACGTTTTTGGACTTCCGGAACGTATACTTAAGTAACCGCTGATAAAAACCCCTGCCAACATTAGGAATTTGTTTCCGATATTCATGTTTTACGGCCTACTCTGTCAACCGTGAAAATTGCCATCAAAGTTTTCCAATAACTGGCATTAGTTTTCGAGGAAGACGAGGAGAACGGATTATTGTACAGGAAACTGCGTTCTGCCAAATAGGATATTATGTAGCAAGTGTTCAATTTAGCCTGCAAATCAAATTGTCTCGGCGGAGTGGAAAACTCGTGCACGGCGAAAAAAAAGGAGGGTAACTGTTCAATAAAAATGCATTGCAGAAAGGAAATATAAATTTCATTTTAATTCGTTTCTAAGAATACCCTATACGGATAGATTTAAATCATATTCCTTATTGTTAAGACAAATGGTACCTAATTACCGACTAAAAGGAAAATTTCCGAACGTATGAAAAACTTGAGGGGTAAATATCCCGAAAAATTTGTGTACACTTATTTGGAATTCCAATGGAATTCCTTGGAATTCCTTGGAAGTCCTTGGGAATTCCTTGGAAGTCCTTGGGAATTCCTTGGAAGTCATTGTAATTCCTTGGAATTCCTTGGAATTCTCTGGGAATTCCCTGAAACCGTTAATTTTGTATGTGGTCCTTATGAGGTAAAATAGTCAATTCCAAATGTTTCTAAAGCAACTTTGATTTCGTTTTAATTATCGTTTTTTCAGGGAAAAAGAAGCATAAATTTCTCCACACGTTCCTTAAGAATATTTGAAATACATTTTAATATTCTATTCATTATCTGTATGAAAATAAAATTTTAGTGGTGTGATGAGTAATAGGAGGGGTATCTGAGTTTCTGCAATCTGCAGACATCCATTGCATTCGCATCCACCGGCCAATAATTTTCAATTTGAGGGTGGGGTAAGGTACAGTGCTGTCACAATTCTGTATTAGTTTCAGAAGTTTAGTCTCTAATCTGTGAATTTAGTTGGGTAACTGTCCATTGTAGGTATTATTGGGTTCTAAATAGTACTTTTTTGATAATTTCGAGAATATTTGATTTATGAAATTGCGAAAGGGTTCCAAGACGCGGTGGCAATAATACTAATAATAATAAATTATTTTGTTTTCTTCTATTTTCTGTTCAAATTATTAAGGCATGGAGCTGTAGTAGTACTAGGGTGGGCGTCAAGGTACTTGCGTACGTAACATTTGCGTACATAAGGAAAGATGTCCAGCAGGAAAAACGGGCAGCTCGAAATAAGTGTCATTTGCGTACAACATACAAATCTGCCAGGTTAAGGTCAAGCGGAGCGGAGCGAAGCGAGTGGGGCGTTGTAAGTCTCAGTGGTTCGCGTTTATAATATGATTCTCCTCAAAGATCATTCAACAAACATTTTACAAAAGAAATCACCGGGGGAATCAAGTTAACTTACCTCAATATTTAACATAATAGGTGTTCGAAATAAATATTTAAATTAGGAATCCAAATTTTATGTTGCACGCAAGTGCCACTAGATCAGAGTTGTTTAATTTACCTGCTGAGCCTTATTTTGCTTTATGGACGCTAATGTCATAAAATTTGCCTTGTACGCAAGTGTCATACATTCCAAGGGTGAACTCCGTACAGGGCAGGTCAGTTATATCTAACGTAATTTATTACAATTGCCATTGGTGATTTTATATATCGTCCGGTTAATTTAAAAAATATAATATTTTAAAGGCTTTTATTACATTTACCATTAAATTGTGGGTATCAAATATAAAAACCAGCCAATTCAATTACATAATTACCTACTGCAAATATTAAAGAATTTATTATATTCGTCAAATTTCGTGGTGATTAAGTATGTATAATTGCCGATATTTATACAAAATAGCCGGATTAATCACAATTACCGTAACATTTATGTAAAGTTACCTATATTAGAGGTTATACGTTCTATGTTCCTTTTTAATGATATTCATTCGTTACACAATATATCTCACTTTTCATGACTTCCATTTTAATAACAGAGCAATAAGTCGTAAAAAATGAGGCACACTGTATTAGTATTTACGTTTATTTTCAAGCTACCATTTTGTTATTTTTAGTTTAAAGAGCTGCCTTTTTTATATACATATGTATGTATATATTTTGTTTTCTTTAACAAAATAATATATTAGTTTATTTTGTTTCTTTAAGCACTCTATTAAGAAATTTAAGCATGAAAGTAAAAAGGTTTATGCCAGTATTGCACTTTTGTTTGGGATAATTTGGAGGAGATTACTTTCCTCGAAGACGGAATTCCATAAAATTATTTTGGAAGGCCTCGGAATTCGTTGGAACTCCTTGGAAATCTTTGGAATTCCTAGGAAATCTTTGGAATTCCTTGAAAGTCTTTGGAATTCCTTGGAAATCTTTGGAATTCCTTGGAAATCTTTGGAATTCCGAGTCCTGTGTACAAAAATTTTTCGGGATATTTACCCCTCAGAAAAACTATAAGAGATCGATGTTTTGACCCAAAGAAAGATCTCAATTCTGCGGTCATGACTTTTTAAAAGTGGACTTTTTGAAACAAGATGTATAGGAAACTTCTATTGTAATGTTTCATTCTACAACAGCAGCTTCGTTATTGATTGATATACCTTCACATTAAAAGCATTCTTCAACATATTTTATTGATCAGGTTGGGTGCCGAATGAATGGAATAGGAAGAAGAAAAACTACATTTCTATTCAGTCTTGTATCGTCAAAAATACGAATATCTACAGTAAAGTTGAAACAGCATCAATCGTAAGGAACTTGGCAACTTAAATGCCTACTTACAGGACGGTGAAATACTAATAGACGATCTGATATCCTGATGAAATTTCTCCAGGGTAGGATTAACACTTAGTTCTGAAGTTCGGCCCAATCGTTGAACATCTATATGTATCTAGAATACAAAAATCATGATCAACAACGAGAAAAGACTAATCGGTACGATAACGCTTCCATCGGAACCAAGCTGCAGAGGATCTCTCGGTCTGATCATGTAGAAACTGTGCGATATCTGTATGGTAGCTAAGGCAGGAATCGGAAGAACAAGAACCGAGAGTTGAATTGCCCAGAGATCAGGAAAAGAAAAAAAGAGGTTAGGGTGCACTTATGTTCAAATAAGAGAAATTAATTGAACTAATTTCTGATATTCCGTCACACTATGGTGAGCTAACTCCAACGATAGAGTCGACGATAAATTTAAAAAAAAGGAATATCATGGAAGATCTGTACCTAGATTATTTACAAAGGAGAAAGTAGAAGTCACAAGTAAGCAAAACTATGTAATACAATACTGGGTCTATCGATATTCGATACTCGATTCGATAAATATTTTTCATCGCATATCGCCCAGCACTCACTTCTTACTCGTCTACTTAAGAGATCACTTTGTGTTCATGTGCGAAACTTTCTTTCATCATTTTAAAGTGAAGTTCAATGCGTTTACTTGTAGGATGGTCAACAAATCCACATTTTAGAAGACGTTATTCGAGGTGTTATTAAACTCGTATTACTCACCGCCGCACAAGAAAACAAGCACCAATTATTTATTTGTGCCGTAAGACACGAAACAGACGAATCAATGATTGATAGATTTTCCAAATCAAAACCGACAATTCTGTTTAAATGCACTGTGATATGTCAGTTCACACAACTTTACTACACGCCCACACTTCCGAATTTACCACAGATGCATCAGAAAGAATGTACCTATATAGTACTATATCACGTACCTATATAAAGTAAGTAAGGCACATATCATACTAGACCCACGTTATGAAGGTTATTGCAAAAAATGTAGGTATTTTAGAATACATTTAAAAACTACTGTGCGCTTTACAGCCCTTATCCAAGCGTGCCATCCAGCAAAATCTCTTCACTGCTGCTTGAAGAATCCTTGCACAATACTTGCGAGTCTTATTGGAAACGGCAAGCCTTTAACGCTTCCCTTAACCATCCAAAAATATGGAACCCAAACGGGGAAAGACGCACCTGTGATGTGGGCGCCTTATGTATGACGTCATAAGGGCGAGTATGGTCTTGCAGCATTTTGACCCCACGCGTAAGGTTTCTTATAAAAGCTTTCGTCTAATGACCTTATGTAGCTCTTCTAAGCTTTTACGGTGCGGATGTGAAAAATCTGCTACTGAAAAATTGATAAAATCGGCAATACGGAAAACCAAAGTGCACCTACCGCAGGGGGGGTGACTTAAAATTCCGTGAAATTACCCCGATTGTTCCACCACAGTACCTGCTCGCTCCGCTGCTCACCTTCCTCTCCATCCACTGCGCCAATAACAATAATGGTCGCTGACCCTGAATGAATAAAGTGGGGACAAAATCAGCGTGTTTGCGTATACCCGAGAAGTAAGACGTAAACGGACGTAAACCTAATAACTCGGCGAATTGAAGTTACAATGTGAGAGAAATTTTTAATATTATCACGTATACCATGTTACAGCTTACAATAAGGAACTAACCTTTAATATCGATAAATTAAAAAAAATCCATTTTGCCCATGAAAAGTTTCAATGTTTTCCGAAAAGTTTCAGTGTAAAATTTTCATGAAATTTTACATTTTTAGTTAAAGGACAAGAGTGTGCTACAGCTTTCTAAATGTTGGCTGAAAAAATTTTCATATCTCGTTGATTGCTGTGAACCCTGTTGTGAACAAATAGCGAGACAAATAGCCACTTAATATTGCAAGCCCTTTCTAGAATATCATCGCACGCCACTGAAGAGATACAAAGTTTGGCATTTAATTTTGACTAAATTAAGTCTCAAATCCAAAAAACGAAAGATACGGAATTTGTTTTGAATAGAAAACTACTGATTAAAACCATTTTTAAAATTTTCGTGTTTTCCCCTTGCTGAGATAAGGTCACGTACTTACAAGAATTTTTGATCAACGAAAAAATTGGTGGCATCCATTGCGAATAAACTTTGCTGCATTCAAGTTTATGAAGAAGGCTATGCGAATATGAACCTAATAAAACTTCCGTTCGAGCATTGCATTTGTTTCGAAGACTAATTTCACAAAATTATATTTGTGGCATTAACTCTATTGGTACAAATATGGGGACAACAAAAATAAGCTACAATTTGACAATTAGGGAAAACCAAACATCGGAAGCCCGCATTCTTTCTTACACAATGACACTCATAAATAATGTATCTTATGTTACGCCCGTATCGTTCAAAACGAGGGAAATGACGCAGTTATAACTTCCAAAAAGTTTTCTGCCAATGATAATAAGAACCGCAATTTCGTTTCTATTCATATCAGGGTTCGCTTGTTGCAAAACGAGATTATTTGTGGCATGTAGGACGACTAAATCACGTACGGACCTACATAACGTAGGTAACCCATGGATTAAATGGATTAAAAAAATAGAGTGAATATCTTGGGAAAACTCTCTGACAAATCAATTTTCTGTGCCATAAGGCCATAGCACTTTCACATTTCCTCTGCCACCTTTAAAGGAAGAGAAGAAAATTCTTCCCAGTCCTGTAGGACTTTCCTCCTAGAGCAAAAGATAAATTCAAAACACTTAATAGCATATTATGTGAGATATTATGTAATGAGTATGGAAACTCTCATTAGGACTCAGTTGCTTGCTAGAACCTGGAATCTAAATTTCTTCCACAGATGGAACAAAAAATAATACTTATGCCTCCCTCAATAATTTTAATGTCTGTCGGATTTTTAAAATCCTTTTAGGATAGTTAATTGCAAAGAAACTTAAAGAAAACTGTGTAACAACCAATATTTGTTGTGTGCACGCCCAGTATAACAGTAAGACACTAATCCAATAATTGTTTATTAAACATCCGCGAGCCGCCACATATAAAATTTAATAACTTACGCAACAAGTAAATAAACAACCTTGTAAACCTACATAATCATGTACGTAAACAAACATCATTCCCTCCTGCCAAATAATATAGCAAATAATAAATAATTCAAATACATACACAAGTCCTCGAGCAGTAAAAATGCGTTGGTGCCGTAGTGACAGTTTCAGAAGGTGTGGATGCTGCTTTAGACTCCTCCAGCAGCGGCGGTTGTTCACCCTCCACGTGCTGCTGAGACCCTGGACAGCACAACCAAGACCTCCTCGGCAACTCTCCGGAGTACGGTTCATCGTAAGTCCTCTCCTCTTTATCGTTCCTGCTGATCGTGTAGAGATGACCGAAGGTCAGCTCATCCCCGTAGTGCCCACCGACGCAGCACTTCTCGTGATCAACCCCCGAGAAGTGACACTTCCTAAAGCTCAGCCCGTAGTCTCCAGAGAATGGCGAGCTTTTGCCGTTGCCTGCGAAGAGGAAAGTCGGCCGCAGTTCTGGCCCGTCGCCGATCGGCACGGGGCTTTTTTTCTTTTCATCGTCTGACGTTTTGAGAGGGTATTTCTCGGGACTAGGCGTAGCCGTGCAGGAGTCGACGGGGTTGAAGATGTATGTGGTCAGGCAGCTCTTGTTGCCGCCGATCTCCTGGGATAATTCAGCGGCCGCCAGCCTGATTCGCTTGGCGATCGATGTTGTTTTACATAGCACTTGAAAGTTTCACCGTCCTAGGAAAATAACTTCTAGGTCTAACATTATTAACGCGAGTTCTCACTTGTGTCCAGCACGGAACTTATTTCATTTAGTTTGGAAGGGTAGTAGACTGCGAATAGAGTTCAAAGGTTCGATCGATTTTTGATTCAGTGGAACATCAAAGAGACAGAAAGCTACTCAAATATGATGTAATTTGCACTTCGTTGCCACTTTGGCTTTGTAATACTACGTATTGCGACCGCAGATAGCTACATTAGATATAAAAATAAATATCTCTCAGATTCTTATAAATCAAAATTTACAGGTAGGTAATTTCTCCGTACTAATCCTAATAGAATTTAAAACGTTCCTGGCATCTGAAAAAAATCGGATGTCCATTTTACTGAAAAAGTGCTATTTTGGGAATGTAGGTAATATTGCGTTTTCGGTTATAGCAGAAACATAAACTAACGTAAAATTATTAGCACCTGCACGAAAAATGCGTGACGAAGTGTTAGCCTGTGCCACTGACCGGCAATACCATACGAACCGTGGTAGATCATTGAATAGAAAGTGGAAGACCTGGTTCGAGTCTCAGTTGGTCTCGTCACAATTTTCTCTCATTTGCGATTGATTCAATATTAACCGGCGGTTTTCGTTTGTTGGGCGGCAAATGGGTCAAGTGTCATCGTGCACTATAGACGGCCATTACACGAACAATGGCATAGGAACCGCCATAGTTTAATGATTAGAACGTACGGTCGGAAAGCGGTGAACCTGAGTTCGAGCCCCAGTTGCGTTTCGTTACATTTTCGTGAAGTTTCTCATTTGCAATGAACTCAAGGCGAGTGGGTAAATCCCTGAAGTTATATTATTCCATATACGGATTTCCTTTATTTAAGCAGATCGCAAGTTTAAGTAGGGTATATGGGAAATATCCCCCAAATTTGCTCTAGAAAATACTTACCTACAAAATAATGTAGAATAAGTAATATCCAAAACACAAGTTTGGAGTTATTGGGAGATGTTAGATATCTAATTCTGAAATATCAAGTTACAAAATCAGAACACGGCATAGGGCATACTCGTAGTTATAAGTTTATAACTTTGTTGTACTGACAGTTTTACTGGATAAGACGTTTCGTTGTTTAAATTAGGATACTTCAAGATAAATAAGATTTTAAAGGAAATCGAATGAGCAATACAGCAGTGATGTTTATTTTTTTAATTATCCCTTATTTTGAGCTTTAAAAACTAAAATCAAGTCATTTCAACCTTTCAGTAAATAAGAAAAACGTTTTTTTGCAATGAGTTAAATTTGATACAAAATGAGAGTTAAACTTTGGAGATATCAGATAATAAACATTTCATGCAAAAAATAAGCTTTTGAATTTATAGCAGGAAAATCAAGGAAAATATAACTTGTAGAATCATTTAAGTAAATTCTATCTTAGATGCTCAAAAAGGGCCCCTTTATTTGCAAGATAGGGTTTCGCACAAGACCAAGAAAAGTCTTGGTCTTGTCTTGTCTTGGTCTTGAATTCGAGACCAAGACCAAGACCAAGACTAACATAAATGATCCAAGACCAATACCAAGACTTAACCTCCAAGACCAAGAGTCTTGGAGCAAGAGTCTTGGGAAAGTCTTGGTCTTGGTATTTTAGAAAATGTTCGACAGTTATTTTTTAGTTTATTAAAAAATTAATTAAAATAACTGCAATTTTTCATAACAAAAATTGGAAATAATGCTTGAAATTCGTATACTCGTAATACAAAATACTAACACCATTCCATCATTGATAATTGCGTTCGCACAGCACGGAGAAGTGTTTCCCGTGAATCTCTGTTTCGCACCTACGTCATGCGCGAGTGGTGACAAAATTGGGCTGCCTACTAAGCATACTATACAGTGTGATCATTTAAAAACGAGCCCTCTCAAATATATTAGATACGTCAAATCGCCGAGACACGTAAATTAAGGAACCGAGGGGGACACATTTTGATGCATAGTTGACGTTGGTGAAACCAAACCCCCAACCTCCAGCCACCCTCACTTTAAAATCTTAAATGGCACTATATTACTTGTGACACCTCATTTTAAAGGAAATCGAATGAGGAATACAGCAGAATAATTAAAAAATAAATATCGCTGCTATATTCCTCATTCGATTTCCTTTAAAATGATATATCACAAGCGAAATGATGCCATTTGAGATTTTAAAGTGAGTTTTATAGACATCAACTATACATCAAAATCTGCCCTCCTTGCGTCATAAATTTACGTGTCTCGGCGTTTTTCATAATTCTATTAGTTTCTTAGATATTTGAGGTGGCTCGTTTTTAAATGATCACACTGTATACCCTTATACTATAATCTGTACTAGAATAAATAAAATACATTTTATGGGAAGCAAGTACATTTCAGATGTCGGATAACTTTTTACAGCTTTCATTTTGGTTTTTAAATTAAGTTTATTATATTACATCTTAACACAAAATATGTACCAATTTTAGTAGAGCCATGTACTAAATACAAAAGTTGTATTCATTCAACTGTACAACTTATTGAATCATTATTTTCCCCGAACAAATTATGAAATTATGCAAATGTGAAATATAGGACTTCTTATTTTTGAACTATCTCCCATTCAGTGGGTGTGGAAACATTGAAATTAATAAATTTCTCGTACTCTCATAAAAACCAAACAAGACCAAGAAAAAACAATACCAAGACCAAGACTTATGTGGTTCTCGTCTTGGTCTTGGGTTTCAAGACCAAGACCGAGACCAAGACCAACACGAGGATGCAAGACCAATACCAAGACTGATGTAAGTCTCGTCTTGTCTTGGTCTTGCGAAACCCTATGCAAGACCAGTTCGTTTAGTTTTCGTTTTGCAGTCGATTTTTGAAACAGCTGTTTAAATAACAAATAAAGGAGAAAAACATTTTTTACAATACTGTTATATAATTTCCTTCTACAACATTTTCACTATTAAGCTCTAAAAGTAAATAAGGTGGGAAAATAAGAAAAATGTAAAATAAGGCTTTGTGCAAAAAGATGCGGACACTGGCCCATTAAAAGTAATAATAATAATAATAATCACATTTAATTGCCCTAGTCAGGTGCAGTCGCTTGCAAAGATATCGAGTACACCACTAAAATTAAGACCCCAAAATCTTTCAATTTTTTGCGCCGTGGCGTGTAAATGTTTCTTATACGAGACTTCTAGACCTTCTATTTCTAGTATTTCCTAGGTATTTCCGTGACTATTTCCTATATTTCTCCGACTATTTCCAGCATTTCTTTACTATTTCCTGCCATTTCTGAGGAATAAATACTATTTCTAGACTATTTCTTAGTATTTCCACATTTCTCACTATTTCGGCAATAGTATTTTTAGACCCTGCCCCAACCATTTCTTTAGTAGTAAACTCTTCGTGTGGAACCCTAGAAGATAGGAGAATATCCACCTCGAAATCTACCATTGACTTTTCCATACTGTTGCGAAATCTGATCCTAGCGCGCTCCTGGAGACGGGCACTAAAATCCGCATGAAAGCCGATTACAAATATTCGACGAAAATGAGCTTTTGGCAGTAAAATACATACCACCTGCACCTATGGACAAAAAATTTGAAAACTATCAATAGTACGTTACAACTTGCATACTTTCAGCTAGTAATGCAAGCGTTACGGATCGTTTTTAATAGAGAACGTTTCTTCAAAAATACCTCAATAATCTCTTTGATTTTAACATATAAAAGTCATGCCATTTCCCTACAATTTTTGGAGTTTTAATGCTATTCCCATACAAAATTAACTCAGGATAAATCATTGTCTGAAGTAATGCATGTATTTTTGGGGAGCTTACAACTTCATGTAAAAATAAAACGGAAGTCACTGAAACCATATACATTTTAATTTGCAATAAAAAATAAAACTCATTTTTGAAAAAAAAAAATTCTGTGCACTCAGCGCAAATACAAGTTCAGCACTTATTTTTATCACAAGAACTGTGAGAAAAATGAACGATGAAATAACAAGCCAATTATCCTACAAATGTGTACCTACTTCATGCCAACCTAAAATACCAACGAGTACATCGTTCTAAAAATGATATGCCAGTACACACGTAATTAAATGACGTCATTATTTATATTCTTGAGCATTTATAATGCACGCGTATGTAGGTTATCACAACATTAAACACTTGTTAACAACATATCGCAGTAATTATAATGGTAATATGTAGACTGTTTTATTAAGCATACAAGATTTTTTATGCAAAATAATGCACATTTCAATGACTGAAAGGAATGCGTTCTTCGAATCTACCCACAAAATGCTTACTTAGCGAAATGTTTTTATTTGTGTAAAAAAAATAAAAAAATCGAAGTGACGCTTTCTAATAATTCGTGGGTGCTAGAAAGGATTGAGGAAAGGAAGGGTTGAACAGAAACTTCAGCTAGTATACAAGATTTTGCTACATCTGTTTCGAGTTCTCGCGGAAAATTCGACTACAAAACTAGGAAAAAGATCCTTCAACGATAAGCTGATGTCCTTAAAGATATGCTGCGCTCTGTTCTATAGAAGTAACTGGAGTATGTCAGAGGTGAAATGCATCTGCCACACAAACTCCAAATTATATTAAAAAAATTATATTTCTAGCAAACCATCTCGAACCGAAATCGCCGTCCCGAGCGGCCGACTGTTCGAGGAAAACGGACAGTCAGTCGACCGCTCAGGACGGCGATTTTGGTTCGAGATGGTTTGCTAGAAATAAACAAATTTCTAGTTTCTTTCAGTCCGTTGTAGTGTGCGTCTACTCTCTTCACCGAAATAGATTACAGCATGAACAACAAAAAATTGGTTACCATTTTAATGTTAGGAGAGGAAGATTTCTCACCCATTTAAGACAATTTTGTGTTTAAAACAATGGTAAAAATGCAAACGCGGACTGTCAGTTCAGCCGAGCGATTCGGTTGAAATCAAACTCAACAGATTCGAACCGACATGACAGGTCGCTGTGCACTGCGGAAACGTTCAGCTGAGCGGACTTGAAGAAACCAGGTTCATTTAAATCCTCGAGTTGGATAAAATCGTCAGATCGCGAAACTCAACAGATTCGAACCGACATGACATGTCGCTGTGCGCTGCGGAAACGTTCAGCTGAGCGGACTCGAAGAAACCAGGTTCATTTAGGTAAATCCTCGAGTTGGATAAAATCGTCAGATCGCGGCGGTTGACAGACAGTCGGTTCTCTGCGACGGAAAGTTCGAGGAAACCAGGGCTTAAGACACCCTGGAATCTATTGCGATTATCAAACAACTCCTATAACTTTCAACGGTTCTTCGTCAGATTAGAACTCTCTCGTTGAATTATGCCGCACTTCCACATATTTCTTGTTTCAAGGACAAGTCTCAGGCACCGTCATGGGTTTTCCCTTGTCCCCTGTGATTTCTAACACCTTCATGGTGTCTTTCGAAGAACAGGCTCTTGAATCTCACAGTCTTAAACTCAAATGTTGGTTAAGGCATACCGATAATATTTTTGTAATTTTATCACAAGGTCGTGCCATTTTAGATCTATTGCTACCTTGCTAGGGCATCCCAACATGATTCATCATGGAGGTTGAAGTTGACGGAAATTTGCCTTTCTTATATGGCTTGGTGAGTCGTAATCCTGATGGTAGTCTTGGTTATTCGGTCTACAGGAAATCCACTCCCACTAATCGTTACCTGAATAGCCTGGCATACACGAATTTTTAGCAGATTCAGCTCGCGAAGAAGTTTACTACTGCGCGGGAAACGATGATACAGGCCCTTCATACTATGTCCTCCATATAAAATCCGATAAGCCATAACCCACGGGACCATATTGGTGAGCAAAATCTTCGTTCCTTAATATCCTGGCAACCATGCATTTTTTTACATTTTCTCTTTTTTAACAAAAAAGGTGTTCTTTCCCGTGTCCCCGTCAGTTAAGCGGCCGTATTTATTTGAAATACTACTAATTTGCGCATGTGCAGAATTCTCTGAAGAAAGTAGAATCGGTGGCGCTAGCCACTACTTTTGAACAATAAGACATTTCTTGAATCAATTCTTGCTCGTGAAAACATTAATTATTGCCAGGAATGAGAAAAGTATTATCTCTTTTAAAATACATAACGAAAGATAAGTTATCTATAGTTTTCACAGAAAGATATCCATGAAAATATAATTTAAAATAATTGCGGATGCTCAAAGGTAATTTTTGTTTGTAATTCAAGGACGCGAAAAATAACTTTATTTTAAGACTGAAACGAATTTTTATTGCCGTTCGAAACAATATTGAAGTTGTGTATGCAAGTGTTTCAAGCATCAACTTTAAGCAATAACAAAGCAATACAGATATGTAGGTACATAAAATTTTATTCTAGAACAAACACGCTAATAATCCCAGATAATCATTTCACACCAAGGCTAATTTCGGATAATCTAAAATTTATCAATCATACCGACCCAACAGAAAAGGGTGATTAGCAGTATAAATTGTGCACATAACAAAGAGCCCACCATCTATAGATGATGCTGGTACATTAAATGATGAAAAGCAACGGTCGTGAAATATTGTAAACAACGAAAACAGTTAAGTGAAGCCGTAATAAGGTTTAAATACGTTTAATTGAAATTGCAGACCAAATACAAGAATCTACATTCCTTTTAAGAGCCCAATAAATTCTGATATGGAATGTTCTTCTGATTAACAATGGAACGAAACGTTAAGTCATCTTCGCTTTTATGGAAAATGGCAACAAGAAAATAAGTTTGTTTATAATATCGTCAATCACAATAAAATAACACTAAAAGGATAAGATAAATTGAAACTGCGAATTAAATTATTGGAAGAATCAATTTTAGACCAAGTGATTTATACGGGAACATCTATCATTCTTGGTGACGGTGTCATAAAATTTAGATCGCTTACGAACATTAAATCAATATTTGATTTTGAAGGATAATGCCTTCGAATTAAAAGCTTGATACGATAACAGACCAACATCACAAAAAACTAAATTAGAAATAAAAAACTTTGCAAAAAGAAAAATATTACAGTCCAAATAATGACTCAAATTTTACAAACCATTTTTTTCGAAAATAATCGCAAGTTTCCTATTCTTGAAGAAACTAAATTATTGCACAAATTGGAAAAACGTTATCAATTAGATATTTTGGAATTTTTAGAAATTTATAAACATAAACATGATAAAAATATAACATTACTTAACAAACAAACTGATTTAATATAACCTAATCTTTTTAAATTATTATTGTAAATTTAAATTATTTAGGTAGGTAATTTTAATTTTTTAGGTTTCCTAAAATGGCTGTCAATAATGATGTCAAAGTCGCCAATATTTATTTTTTTGCTGTCTTTCTGAGTTACAAGAGTGCCTTGGTTCGTTTTTTTAATAAAATCAGAGACAAAAACCTAAAGAATTATTTATAATAATAATAATAATAATAACATTAATTTTATTTGCAATTTGCAATACAAGCATGACAGAAAAAAAAACAAAAAAAAATACTGCAAATCTCAGGGGCGAAGTTCAGATAAATGCCCAAAGGGCATTCCCTGTTCTACCACTTAAACCCTGTAATTAAGAACTAAACAAGCAACGCAAATCCGAGAATTTTGAAATATATAATGGTAATACAAAAAATATGAAATTCAATAATAATTAGAGGTGCACCGAGTAGTTATTTAAAAAAAAACGGGTACCGGGTACCCGGCGATCGTTATTGGCGGGTACCGGGTACCCGGCCGCCGGGTAGTTGCGCGTGCGCATTTGCCAGAACAAATTTCTGAAGGTCACTGCACTGTTATAGTATGCAGTAACAATTCACCCATGTTTGGGGTAGTGTCTGAATTTCTACTACAAAAATGAGTAAAAGCAAAGTGTGGGATTATTTCAAGGTTTGCAAAAGGGACGATAATAAGTAGGCTGTGTGTAAAAACTGTAATAGTGAACCAAGTGCACTACTCGGCCCGGATAGTCCAAAATTTGGCCGGGTACCGGGTACCCGCCAAATCGGTCGGGTAGGGCCGGGTACCGGGTAATAGGTACCGGGTACTCGGTGCACCTCTAATAATAATATAATATAATAACATAATAGAAGATAAAAAAGAAAAGGATAATCTTATAAGTAGCACCAGATACGACCTCGCGTAGGATCCAACTATAAACCAAGATTGAGACTTCGATTGTAAAGGAGAGTGTGGCGCAGACATTCCTTAAACCGCCTAACATTGGACACTTTCGCACAAGATGGTAATTTGTTATAAACTTTGTAAATGTTCCAAGAAAATGACCTCTCGAACAATGATGTACGATGGATAGGTGGAGATAAGGACCCTCTAAATCGCACATCTATATTGTGTACATCGGTTCGAAGGGGAGACTTAAAAAGAATTATTTTGTGGAACAAGCATGCAGATAACAATGAAAATCTATCTCGCATCGTCAACCAACCCGCATCCACCAATTTGTGAGAAACATGTTGATATTTTCTTAATCCGTAAATGAAACGAATACAAGAATTTTGCACCCTCTGTATTTTATGCATGGTGCAGCTGCAATCGAGACAGTGAGAGTACAAATCAGAGCAGAAATTGAAATGCGATAGAACCAAGGTATCACACAACATAATTTTAACCTGCTTAGTGAGGTACAATCTATGGGGATATAATAATTTTAAGTTTGAAATCGCTCGCCTGACACACCCATTCACATGCACCCTGTATCTAAAAGTATTATCAATCATTAAACCCAAATTTAAGGTTTCTTTACTAAGTGAGTCAACATGGACTGAACCACTGAACACTAAAGGCAGAGTTTCAAAATCACATTTTCTGATGCTGATGAATACTACAAAATTTCTTTGTATTGCTGTATTTAAGAAAAGAATTAATTAAATGCATTTGCTTTTCCAAATTAAGGAAATCTGAACCAAGAATAATAGTGACAGCTCATGCATACAAAACGCGTTATTTTCCGCACTGTTTCCTATTTAATTACAAAAAAAGTACTACCTAAACGATCTCGACAACATGATGAACTTCTGCTTAAAAATATGGCCCCAAACAGTGATCTGACCGACATCTTTGATTGCCATGTAAGTAGTCAACTACTTATAAACTCGTGTTTTGTACTACCCGAACTTTTATTTAACAAAGATATTAAACTATGCCTTTAAATGTCTTTGGACGGACGGACGGATAGATATCGATGATTTGTTATAAAGGTTCGGTTTCTATACCAACTGAGACATACATACTATACAAAACAAACAAGTAAATGAAGTAATAAACGAGGATTTGGGATTCCCCGACTGCTCCACCAAACTGACATCTGACGTCAGCCGATTGCTGCTGTGTTGCCTATTGCTGCTAAACATTGCACAACAGTAGATTTCAGAGTGGAAACAGAAGAAGAGTAGCAGCAGATCTACTGTTAAAACAGGAGATCTGGCAACACTGAGCAAGAGTTCGAGTACGAGCACGCGTGTCTGAACGCACGTTTTAGCCTCGCCAAGTTAACGTGGTCGGTCGGACTATACCTCGGACTATACATGCATAGACTAATCATAATTAGTCTATGATACATGAAACAAAAGAACGGTCAAAGCAATTATTCCTAAAACCGCCATGTTTTTAAATGTTTAGTAATTAATAACTTAAATGATAAATAAAAAAATGAGTTAGGGTAAAACTGAAGTAACAAAATTTTTGGTCTTCAAAACAGGTAACAATTTTTTTCATATCTCTAATGGTTTAGCCAAAATACTTCTTTAAACAATTAAAATTTGTGTTAACACAAGAACGTCTAATTTATTTATCAACAAAATCCTCGTCAAGACGCATATTTAAAAAAATCATTAAAATCGGTTGATTTTACGGAAATTATCGTAAACCAAATAAATCCGGACGGACGTCAAGCTAAAAACTTTTCTGGAAGTTTTGAAATTAGTACAATACGAATCTGACCTTATCTCGAACCTAATTTATGTCCATAATAAAACACTTTCATTTTCATAAAGAGCATGGAAGTAAAAAGTATGCACAGTTAGAGTGTAAATTGCAGAAATTCCTACTACTAATTATCGAGAAGTACCTAGGTATACAAAGTTCTATCACAGCATAATACAGCAGAACAGCTCCCCCTAAATTTTCTACCTCGCGCAGCGTAGCCCGCGCAACTTTTTCGTCTGTCGCCGAGTGTCAAACCGATTGATAAAACGCCGCGGTAGTAAATCACTTTCAGTTGGAGGTCACCAAATGCAGCTAAAATAGTTCAAAGACACCGCCAAGAACTTTAACTGCTGTATTATGCTGTGGTTCTTTAGTCCTAAAACAGCAAGCGAATAGGTACCTATGACAACTGAACTAATACGCAATATTGGGTCATCCGCCGGATTCGTCACAAAATAAAAGTAGAACGTAACATAATCAATGTTAACACTCTTGCATTAATAACAACCCCTATAACAACTAACACCCTAGGTATAAGGCTACAAGAACTTAATTTGAAAACGATTCATCTAGGTAGGTACAACGATTCATCTAGGTAGGTACAATCTAATTTAAATGCAAATTACACCACAAAACTTAAAAATTTCTGTATGTTTACATTAAATGTGGCATGAAGCGCATATCGATGAAACCAAAACAGCCCACTACCTAATTCCAAAAAGGGCCAAAAAGAAAACTCGGTCACATGTGCACACACAAAATTCGCAGTGACAGCAAGAGACGCAACGTTCTTCCGTGTCACATCGCGTTCACGCGTACGAAGCTGTCAGCGCCTACTATCACTGCAGAAGCAATCTCCGTAGACTGAAGATGACCGCTAGAAACATCAACACGCTTCAATATTTTCGAATGTACCAGATAGTACACCGCGAACGGGGTTGCGAACGCACACTAGCGTGCCGTTCAAGTTCAACTGGATCCGCGCTATTACGTAATTCATTCCGATATAGCAGGTTCCCGGAGTGGGGCGCAAGTCCGGCGCAAGACGTCTGGAGTACCGCCGTCTGGAAGCGAAACGTACGCGTCGGCCTGTAAGGACGCCGTGTATAAAGCAATAATTCAAATAAGCAAGAATAAATTTTTCAGTCATCGTCATTGAACAGTCAAGATTTAATATAATAAATTGCATCCCCTTCATTAACAGGAATATTAAGTACCTACGCAATATTGAAATAAGATGCATCGAAGAAGCAACAGAAATAACTAACGTGTAAACGTCCAGAATCGTTGTAAAATCTTCCGGAAAGATATTCATGCGATAACCCAAAATATTAACATCCAGGGATAATTGCGATTTATCATCACAGGAACATGTGTAGGTACCTATGCCAAGTTTAATTAGAAACTGTGCGAAAAATATGACGACACATAACTGTGATTCGAACTAGTCTTTGATGTCAAAGAGAAAGGAAATTAAATGTTTTGTTTGTTTAAGAAAAGTTTTAGGAACTGTTGCGTTTTTGCTTTAATCATGCTATACAAATGGCAAAATGTTGATCTAACAAGTACAAGCAGAGTTAGAAAAGCCAGTTCTGAGTTCTTCAATAACATGAGGTGCTATGGTCCTGAATATTCCTTGTGATGTTTGGAAACAAATCCTAGCACATCGAGCGATAAAAAATAAAAGAAATCAGTTCACCATGAGAATACTACCGACTGCGTCATGTCATTTATGTAATTGGGTTAAATGGATGAAACATCGGTGTCGCTGAATTGCCCTTCACTAAACGTGCCACAAAATACCACAAACCGTAATCAATTCCTGCCTTTATGAAAATGATAAGAACAAGAAATAGTAAAGGGTTCTGATAGTTATAATACATAATCATCAATCGCAAATATAAACTCGCACACAAAATGTTTGTTAGAAAGTATTATCTGGGTGGGCTTCAAAACGAGACACCCGCTAAAATTATTTACAGGATGCTGACATGCTGAATGTCAGACAAAAGTGCAATACCTTTAACGAAAATTCTCATCTAGGCTCCCCATGAAGTTGGAAGAAAGATGATGTATATAATTTTTGAACAATGTTTTGAGAGTATGTCTTAATTCCCCATTTTTATTGAACGTCTAAACAACCTAATATCTTACCTAAGTTACGTATTCCGAGCAGCACTAGAAAATGAAATAGAATATTCCAGTTTCCAAGAATAGTTCACTGAACCGTGCACTGCATGTAATGAATTTTTCGTGCATCTGCTCTAAAACTGAACATGAAATTTTCATGAAGTTGCATTAACAGTCCAACTTGATGCATTTCCTTCTCTGATAGTAGAAGCATAATATACTAAAATAATGAGCAATCGGACAGTACCGAAAATTTTAGAAAATTTTGCTGTTAACTCAACGCAAAGATGATGCCCATTTAACACTCCACATAAACGTAAAAATTATTAAAATTTGAACACTTCATTTCAGGCAGCACTTAAATATTGCCATTTCCTCGCAGAATTTATTCCGCGCCGAGCAACCAAAGTGACCACGTCCGTCCCATCGCACTATTTTTCGTTACTAATTCCGTTTTACACTTTTTGCATAAAAATCTGCCCGTTTTTTGCCAAGCAGAGCGTTGTCAGCGTCAGTCGTCGGCATTTGGAATAGGATTATTTTCTTGAAAAACTACCAAAGAAGGTGAACGTGTTTGAAGCTGCATTGGAATTAGAGCAATAACTCTGAACTGCTTTATACATTGAGAACGAGTGCTTCATTGGCGTATATTTTGAATCAACCAATAGAAATCGCTGTGGGAGCGTCTGGCTTTGTACAATAGTAGATTTGAGAAATACGCTGCCCAAGTAAATGGATATTATTATAATCGTTTTCCTAGACAAAAAGCATTCGTCCGGGAAAGAATGCTTTGACTACAGAGTTCTTAGGCAAATATCTAATTTATCAAGTTCAGTATCAGCTGTTTAGCTATACGTAGGATAGTCCATTTTTTCAATCAATAAGTGGATGTGGGCAGTCCTTGATTTTGGCACAAAATTCTTCAATCGTCGTTACGTAAACGATTTCTTTCTATTACAAAAGTAACTAAGACAACGGGGTGGGAAACACCCTGTACAAGAGCATAGTGAAATAAAAATGTGTCCATCAACCATTGGTTTATTATCAGAAATAAAGCTATAACAAGCCACATTACTTACAATTTAGGTTTTAGGTATAGGTACTGGCGAGTAGAGTAATTTTAAATTTATTGTTATGGCACAGAACCCAATCGCTCGGGGAAGGAACACACAGTTCAGCAATGCGAAGGCATTAGCGCTGAGGACAAAATCCTTATTGTTCTATTTCAGAAATAGTACACTCAACAACCAAACCGCTACATACATACATTCTTGAAGCAGTAAAGTGACGCAAAACTCGACAAAAAATGGTAAACATTAGTGTTTGGTTAGTGACCTAAATTGCAGTAAACATCAGATAGAGCAACTCATTAAAAAATTTCATCTGCGATTCCTTTAATGAAACGTGAACTTTTATCGTAAGGAGGTCGGTCGACAAGGAACTATAAACTGGTATTCAATAACACGTTTAATTTACCTAACAGCCCCGTTTCCATTTTCAAAGAAAGCAAGAATAGGAAGTTTAATCTTCTTGCTGTGAATGTCTTTTTGTGTCGACAGTTGAATTTTTAGAGCTGTGGATGAATAAATTGCCATTACTTTTGTAGTGCACAAGAGTTACTGCATATGGTCATAAAACTGATACATGAGACCATGAGTGACATAGCACTGAACTATTTTACTGCAATAATTATAAAACCGACGACAGAAAATGCAAACAATTACGTATATTGATCGGGTTAGACAGATTCGCAGAGCCCCAACACACTGTTACATAAGAGATTCTATACGACAGGACAACTTCAGTGCACTCCAACCAATACAAGTCAGGATGTCCGAAACGGATTAGACTGTTCCATTGATGCCCACATTCATCACAAGTCCAACCGCAGACGACCTGCTGCGTGAGATTGCCACTGCTGCCTGAAGACATCATTTTATACGGAAACTCTTGGGTTGTTTTGGCAATTTCTTATAACTTTTTCAGGTTTTTTCTGCAGTCGGATGAGGACAAGTAAAATTGCAGGATGGCCGAGTGTTAACGTCACAGCTACTTAGGCATGCTTCTCAGTGGTAAAACACTCTTCTGAGTAGTTTAAATACCTGCACAGGAGGAGTCGCTTCTTAAGAGCCAAGTCTCCCTGCTGCATTTTCGAGCGATTCAGACGTTCCCGCCTTTACAAACTGTACGGTTATTTATTAATATTTTGCTTTCTAATTTTGCAAGCATATACAGAAAACATTTCTTAAGAGTCGTCTCATCGGCGATTTCTAAAAAAAATAATAGAAGTTTGTCTTTTTCGGCTCCAAATATACCCTAATTTTGTGTACTTATAAAACTTACTAAAAAATTACTCTTTTAAAAATCCGAGATGAGAGGCCGATTTCCACAAGTTTCTTCTTTCAAATAAAACAAACAATTTCAAAATCCGTTCATAAATAAAGAAGTAATTTGTAAAGAGAGCTGCCCTTGCAAACGCGATTTAATGCCCTGCGTTGTAACGCCCTCTCTTCTTGTTCATCGCGCAACACTTGGTAAACTGCTAGTACGAACTCAGTGATTTTTGTATGGGGCCCACTTCAATAATTTTATCGCCATACATTACATATTTTAATCGTATATACGCGAACATGAAATTTTGGTCTTGCGAATTAATGTTTTTGTGCTTAATTGCAGTGCTCTGCCATATCCCACATTTTTATTATAATTTTGTTCAATTTAGAGTCAATTTTATCTGAAAGTAAATTTACACAATTTGAACACGTTTGTTATTGAAAGTAATGAACATACAGCAAGATATAAAATAATTCAAATTTCACCTTAAATAATGTTCTCTTCATAACCAAATAACGACAACTTAAAATCTCTGAATGAAAACCCAGTAAATTTTTTCCGATACGAGGGTTGTTCTGACATTAGCGGGAATTTTATTATAATTTATTTGTAAATTGATCCAAAAGTAGACCTGAGCAAATATTTTCAAGATTACAAGTAATTTATCTGCAATATAGTAATTCAGGGTTATAATGGAATGATCTTCATAAATAACAAGTATTTAGGTAATGTAACTCTGAACAAACTAAAAATGCTAATTTCGCCCAGTTCTAATAGCGTGGCTTTCAACATTCATCGTAGAGGTATATTCCTACTTTTTCTACTATCATTTAATTCTGGTAACACATTCGTATAAAAGTTTACAAGTTGATTTTCCATTTTCATTTTCCAAAATTCATTGTCTCATAGCCGTTTCATATTTTATGCCTTTGGGTGTCCAGACTGTAAAGATACAATACCCTCTTTTTGTAATTTGCATTTGTCCCTAAATTTGGTAAAAGTAATTGTGATTCTTATTTATCTTCCCGTTTCGATTCCAAAATATGATTTTCCTTTTCTCGATACCTTATTCCGGGGTTAGATTACAAGAACTTTGGGCATAAACTTCAACAACACCTTGATCTCTTATAAGACCGTCCGGAGTTTCTGACAAATACGGAATGCTCAGTTCTTGAAATATTCTTTCGCTTTATTATACATATACAGGGTGATTTATACCGGGGGGCGAAAAATTAAAATTATGGTTCAGAGCGACAAATGAAGTAAAAATATGTCATATGAAGGTATGTCCAGAAATACTTCGTATAACAGTTATGCTCGTCCAAAGATGGAGGCTATTAAATTAGGTTTCTAATTTTTTCTCAACTTTTGAGAAAGACATAAAAATGAATTTTGGTACACCTATTATACTAATAGGGAAGCTTCGAAGAGACAATTTTTAATCATCCCTTATCGTTTCAACCTAATTTATGCTCGTCCAAACATGGAGTCTATCATGTTTGGACGAGCATAAATTTTAAACGAATCATTTCCGGACACACCTTCATATGACATTTTTTACTTAATTTGTGGCTCTGAACCCTGATTTTAATTTTTCGCCCCCTGGTATAAATCACCCTGTATATGTTACGGGCATAGTGACGAATCGTTTTTCTCGAAAATAATGTTGATTTTTATCTCTCCAATTCTTTTTGTACTAAGCAGACTACTATAGAACTTTTTCCAAGGAATTCAGTGGCGTACGTAGTTGTTTTCTAGGGAGCGTATTTTTTGAGTTATGACTTAAAGTTGAATTTTTAAAATGGAAATCATAGTAGGTAGGTACGCTTTGGTCTAGTTCGAAAGGTCTTTTTTTAAGCTATCAAAATTTATATACTTTTATATTGTTATTTCAAAAAACGGCAACGATTTTGGTACTTTTTAAGTTGTAACTTTAGAAAATATAAGATAGGTAGGTACATTTTGATAGCTTAAAAAAAGACCTTTTGAACTTGACCAAAGAATGCTGTGATTTCCATTTAAAAAATTGAACTTTATGTCATAACTCAAAAAATACGCTCCCTAGAAAAAAACTACGTACGCCACTGAATTCCTTGGAAAAAGTTCTATAGGAATCAATCTTAACAGTTTTAGTCTGCCTAGCACAAAAAGAATTGGAGAGAATTTTTGAACATCGATAAAAATCAATATTATTTTTTTTCTCGAAAACTAAAAACGATATCCAAATCCTGGTTTCGGCATTATATTATACTCAAGAAAATAGCTCATGTTTGCGAAAATCCCAAGGCTCTATCTCTGCTGCTTCTATGAGAAACCCCCAAATCACAACGAAAATGAGACACCCTGTACAGACAAAAATCCAATTGCATAGTCCCTTCAAACGTCAAACCGAACCAGATTCAGACCTATACAAGCTGCAATACAAATTGAAATTAAAGCTTTGCTAAGCAAAGCCAGAGTGCGACCCTGGAAGAGCTTCCAAACCACGTGTTTTTGACCGTGGCTCCGCCTTCGGAGCATACCTCGTCTTACGTCCTTAAAAAATCTTGATGTTGGCGATAGGATACTTGGCTCTTAAGAACGCATAACAAGAAAAATACAACCGTGCATCAGTGGCGGCTCGTCCCATGACGCAGGTGAAGCGTTGCTTCACCTAAAATTTCCGGAATAACTTTTCTTTTCTCTAATATTATTTTTAATTTTTATCGCCAAATTTTATTTTGATCTCAAAATTAATTCCTTTTATATTATTAAAATTAATCTTTTTAGCTTATGTTCATATGACGTCCTATAATTTCTCTCCGCCGCTCCGCGCTCATGTGAAACAGCAACTCCCAAGTTCTACGCGTTGACGGCACCGTGCAGCGAGAATACAAACCGCCCGCGGCCACAGCATGAGACCTTATACTTACGGCAACGGGCGTATTTTCTACTTATACATATACTATTTTCGTAAGCGGTTTTGGCAGCACACGTCGGTGGTTCACTGGTTGTGATCTCGTCCTACCATGTTGTCATGCTGAGGGTTCGCTCCTCGCCGCAGTTGTTTCGTTTTCTTTTGAACAAAAAAAAGGGTTTCTGGTCCAAAAGGACAACTAAGGGTCGCCATTACGCCAGACAGACATCCACTCATTTGAGTTTTATTATTGCCTTATAATTTATAAATCTCCATTGTTCATCAAATTGTTGGTAGTGGGGGATTCCTATGCTGTGGCAACGGGCCGTTTGTATTCTCGCCACCGTGCACGCGTCCAACATATAGAGTATTGTTTGCTTCAGCCTAATAATCGTGTGTAATCGTGGTTGCCATGGTAACCTAGCTAGGAGCCTTGTCTATCTTATGTATATAAACAAGGCTAGGAGATATTGTTATTCTAGCATATGTGAAGCGATACCCTCAGTTTCTGCATGTCACATGGTATACGTTTTGTTGATGGAAATTTGTATCTTGGAAATCATGCGCTGCGCACTGCGATGCGTTTTGTGATCTCGTATGTGTTTATTCACGGTTGAAGAAAGAGCTTTTAAGTTGTGAAAAACATGTGTCAGTTTTAGGTGGTAACAAAAATAAAAACAAAGTGTACAATCGAAATTTTAAAAAGGGGTGGTAGGTACTCCGAATTCGAGTAGTTGTGTGGCAGTTACTATTTGAATAAGCTTTTTGTATGCCGTGTTTAATTATTAGTGTTAAATCAGGTGTGTCGAATAAGAGCGGTTTTAATGATAAACATGAAGGATCTTCTGAGCACATATACGTGCATTTGGTTTCTCAAAGTTGAAGAAGAATGTAAGTATTATTGAGGATGCTTTCTTAAAAGAAAATTATAGGCCGTATAGGGGTATATTAAACATTTCAATGAAAATGAGTAGCTTAACGTTTTATGCAGCTGCAGGTTATTGAATTCTTGCAGTTTTTTACTTGGGTAAACAAGATCTATCATTTCGGGGAAGTTGCCAAGATGTGTTTTGAATTAATCGCGGAAACTGTAAAGAACTGTTAGAATTCTATGTATCGATAAGCCACATAGACATTCAAGAGCACTATAAAAAATCACACCCGTGTTTACTGCCTATTCTAAGACTATTCAAAATGAAATACATAATTGACTGCATTTCGCAATATACCTATGGACGAGCATATCGAAAGGGAAATAAAAGATTTTTTTTCTGTTCATGTGTATGATTCCACAGATATTGTCCAAAAATCTTAGTGTAGCATTGTAATTAGACGTGTTAATCCCGACGGACGGTTGGCGGAAAGATTTTTTAGGATTTTATGATGTCGGTTCCAGCAGGATTGCCGAAACATTGTTTAACCTTGTATCAAGGTGCCTCGAAAAATTTGGCTATAAAACAAAACTTATTGGACAATGTTTTGATGGTGCAAGCATGACGTCGGGGCAATTACATGGTCTTCAAGCGAAAATAAAAGAAGCTGCGCCACAAGCAGTTTTTGTTGACTCATTCAATTTTGCAAACAAACGTCCTTAGGGCAATAAAGTATTTTTAGCGCAGTGGGGCGGTAAAATACTATTTAGATTTAGATCCTCTTTTCACGGTGCTCTAT
The DNA here is from genome assembly GCA_963966045.1 of Xestobium rufovillosum. NCBI lineage: Eukaryota > Metazoa > Arthropoda > Insecta > Coleoptera > Ptinidae > Xestobium > Xestobium rufovillosum. The sequence goes on from OZ014494.1 coordinate 19,699,143, forward strand.
ATTAGTCTCTGATTACAGACCGATTGTGGGTAAAAAAGTATTATTACTAACAATGTAATTTTATTTGTTGATGGTCGCAAGGGTTGGGTGTGGAGCGGCGAAGCTGCTTCACCTATTCCCCAAGTCACGAGCCGCCACTGCCGTGCATGGATAAGCATTGTTTAGGAGCGAAAGTTTTATGTCGGCATAATATCCTGTACGGAAACTGACTCTAATCTGTTATTAGTACATAAACACAAATCCATGTACCTGGAGCAATACTAATAGTGACCCATCGCTAAAGAAGTGGCTCCGATCTCCAAGACGAGAAACAAAAGGTTTAATTCCGGCTCTAAGTGAAACGTGCCCCATATTGTATAAGTGAATAGGTAGATGCTGTATAATTCAGGATTTGCTAAAGGATGTGTGTGCAACGGTAGGTAACTTAAATGTGGGAGTAAGCATGTTTGCTTTTTTGTTTTAGGTATTCGTTAGTTTTGCTCCTGAACAGCCTATTTTTTCATATAGGTACGCTGTGTCCCAACAGAAATTCAAAAACACGTCAATTTTTATATTTATTTATTTTTTGAATGGCAATTGGCAGAGGTAATTTCGAACAATACTCGATAGTTCCAACCTTCGCTATTTTATGAATTTCTTCATTTCTAAACTTCAAGAAAAATCGATCAATTTGAAAAAATACAATTGTGTAACAAATGAATAATCCTTTCAAGCGAGGGGCCATTAAAATTTTATTTACATAAAGATAGGTCCCCTTTGAAACAAAAATTGGCATGTTTTTGGATTTTTGTCAAAATGTTTATTTTACCGGGTTTTTTCGAGGGTGTAAATTTTCGTTGGAACACCGTTTTATAACACATTGTGTACGATTTTATAATGTAAAAAGTTATAACGGTAGCAAGTAGGTACATAGGTACCTACTCGTAATTGTATTGCGAGGAACTGTATTGCTTGTATAACTCTATTTATAACTACATACTTTATTTGTTTAATGCGAAATTATACATAACATTTATTTGTTATTCATGTGCATATATACAACTCATTAAAATTTTTAAATCTTCCAAGAAAGTGTGCTGGTGCATATAAATCCAATATTACAAAAATAGTCTTATACAGCCTTGTATATTTTCCAAATTACATTTTCTGCTATTTATACACATTACGTCCAGTTATTTTTATTACTAATAGTCTGGCTTTTATACTATCTGATGACAGTGTGCGTGTAAGCACTCTAGAAATGCTTAATTGAACCTTGGCTTCTTGAATTTCACTTTCGTCCAATTCAGAAGGCAGTGGGGTAAGCACTACCCCAGGTACTCATTTCCTTAAGTTGAGTCGACCCTGAAGCGGAAAAACTGTCAGATATAGTGACTGCGGACCCTGGGGTTTGATCCCGCGCCCGCTGTATTAATTCGTACTTCGTAGTCTAACGCTCTACCACTAGATTACCGCGCCTTTGTTGTTTTTATTATGAAAACAAAAGATTTTTTGTTTTTAATGTATAGTACACGCATATGGCATCCATAAGTGGTTAGTTTGAATTTAACAACTAATAACTAATTCAAAGTAGATCCCTGAGAAACACAGTAAAACTGCCTTCTGCGAAATCAGAAGATTGTAGAGCAACATCGTACGACTAAAAAGACTTCCCGCACTTTAAATATAATTACATACTATTCTTTGCAAACAAGTCGTATAAGTTTAATTTTAACTAAGTATGATTAATCTACAGAGTTGTAATTAGTTTGCAATTAGAAAATGTAATTGAAAATCCCATTAAAAACTAGGTAGGTATCTTGAATTTATAATAGGACTTGCAACCGAGCTGCTGAATAAAAAATTGACGTAAGTATGATGAATTTATAATATAGATTGCGTTTTTTCTCAAATTAATCCTTTGCGGCGAGAGAAACTGCACCCAAATTTAACGTAAAAGCAGAAATAACTGACAAATTGGGAAAGTCACACGCCCAGAGCAAAATAGAAAACCAGTAGTTCGTTTGGCACCCATTCCATTTATTAACATCAGAAATACTTTCTTTGATTCTCGTGATTGATTTATTCAACAATTATTCACGTGGATATTGCTTTCTCAACGAGTTATAAATCACAGACGAATATATTAATGCGAAAATCCAAATAACACGACACACGTATTACCTATAAATCGCTAATTTCCGACAACACAAATGGGAAAGTAGGACGATGCAGGACTAGATTCAATCGATGATGGCACGTTGCTTTGTAAAACACAGTCACCTAATTAATGGAAACTCTTGATGGATTGTGTTGTCGCCAAAATTTCGTTCATTGTTCCAATACTGTTCACGTCCGGTAGGTCGTCCAGGAAATACAATTACGTATCGCGATCGTGACGGGAAGTTTTCGAGCAAAACTTAGAGGGTCCGGACAAGCCTGCTCCAAATTAATTTGAGGCCGTCCTCTTGCAATAAAATTATATATAAATGGACGAGTTATGTCTGAGCTCTCGGAGTAAGTCATAGCTGTATCACCATCTGTATATCTGTAATATATACCAGAATATAGGTACCAAATAAAAAAAAAAGTGTAACTTATTGTATCACTCGCAATTTTTTCCTAGCTTCATTCAGGTCAGTTATTTAAAATACCTGAGTACCTAACTGAGTTTTATCGCTAGGTATTTACTATACATATTTTCTCCAATAATTACAATATAACATGTGAAGTTAATGTCTTAAATGCATTTTCGAAAAATTGGTTCTGATCTTCAGAAGAAATCTGTTAACAACTTACAGTTGATAAACTTTTGTACTATAATTATCACCTAACGATACCGATAGAGGGAGCGGAGTGCAATGAACAAAAGTGCAAGAGAAAAGTTCTACATATTATACATAAATACAGGATGAGTTTTTTTTTATTTTCACTACAGGGATCTTGGAAACCAGCAGAGATAGAAGGTAGGTTAAATGAGGAAAGAAGTGCAGTTCGTTGAGCTTAATAAATAAGCAAATTCAAATTTTCGAAAGTTGCATAGCTTGCTAGATAAAATGGAAAAATCAAATTTGGCGAGATTTAAAAATATTTTTTCTACGATTATAAAGAAACGTACAAGTTTCATATGCGCCATTAATTAAGAAAGTTACATCTTTGTGTACGGATTTTCATTTCCTACGGCCAAATTGTACGGAAATATTCATTTCCTACGGGTTTCATAGGCTACTAAACTGTCATTGAGTCAATATAATTCAATGATTAGCGAATCATATCCAATCATACCTACAGAATCATCCGCCTCTAGGAGGCTTTGTCAGTTTGACAAAACATCACTGTCACTTTGCAAGTCGCCATAAATTCAGTCAATTTGTACATGAAAACACTATTCTTAAGTAGAAGTAAATATGAATAGCGATAGTGACAATGAAAAAATATTAAATTTAACACCGCCAGGTATCACAGAAATGGCGAAGGTAAACTGTTTAAATTTAGGTAGGTGTAGGTACATACTTCCACATATATATGGATAACTAGAGGGGAGGATGCCAATCGCTATTCCACAATGTAAATCGCTTGGTATCGTTCTTAGCTATGTCAATTTGAAGCCGCCAGATGTCAACTGGATCGTTAGGGCCTCGTTTTTATTAAGAGTTAAACGGGGCGACCGAGAATTTTGTTCAATATTTCTGAATATAAGGCAATAAAATTGCCCCAAAAATTTCTGTGGAAGCTTTAGTCATAAAGGAGTGGTATAACATATTTTTTGTAAGATTTATTTTTATTTTCGCAAAAATTTTGTGTTGAAATCTCACAGCAATAATTTAGGTTATGCTCGGATGTCAAACGTCAAATCTTAATTCTTAGTTCAAATAGGAAAAACTTGTTTAAATCTCAAAGGTAAGTTAAATATGATAACACTGAAAATACAAGTGGTTGGTACCTACCTTTATTGCAGAACTTAGTTTAATTTCAACTATTTATTTATACGGCTAAGGATGATTAGTGACGGCTGACAAAATTATAACTAAAGTGTGTCCGAGTTACATTTTTTATCATCTTATGGCTGATGACGACAAGGCACTTCGAATTTTACGGCACTGTGTCCGTGGTTGTATCATTTTGATCCGTTTTCTATTTGGTATTAAAACATGTAATAAGTTTGTAATTTTTAAATACCTGTTATAAGCGAATTCAATGTCAATAAAACATTTTGCCCCTTGATGCCACAAATTATTTGATTTAAGTCTGTTCTTTATTTCGTGAATAAAACGTAAAAAATACAAAAATTTAAACCTTAACTATCTCGTAAACTACCTTAAAGCAAACCGCCAGATTGACAGATGATTAAAACAAGGGAATTGTCAAAAACTCAAACTAGTGACATAGCGCGTAATTCAAATTTGTAAGAATATCACCTGCATTATTCTTAAAAAATTAAAATTCCAGGTTCAGAAACTTGATTCTTGAAATCGATCTTCTTCGAGTACCTTATTTTAGACAACTCATTAAAACATTTTCGCCTAACCTTTTGATTTTCTCGTAGAAATGTTAATTTATGTTTGATACTTCCATAAGATCCTGTAATAAAATCAAGGCCCTGCTGTTGTGCGCGCCTCTGGTATGAAACGCGGAACTTCAAATACAGCTGGAAAACATGACCAACTTTATGGCTCTCGTTTACAAACCTCTCCTATAGGTAACCATACACATATATCAAAGAATAAATACGAAAATTCGTACAGAAATTTCATGGATTGGCGCAAAGACCAGCACATACATTCATTTTCGGAGAATACTTTATTAGCATATTTAGGAGAAATGTCGAAAAAATTTAAGTCCATCACTCTCTGGAGCCAATAGTCAATGTTAAATGTTGAGTAAATGAAGTTCTGGATATATCTACATAAATGTAACAAATTAAAAGCTTTTCTGAAAAGGCAGTCGGATGGTATCAACCTAAAAAATCAAAAATTTTTACAGCAGAAGAAATAAACAAATTTATCAAAGAAGTTCCTGATAATGAATATTTGCTAACAAATGTTTTGAAATGTTTTTGAATTTTTTTAAAATAAGTAAATAAAGTAATCGTAGAAAAAGTATAGTGTACAACTCGCGCGAAATGACCCTTTCCCACTCGTAGGCACATGAATTTTGTAGCACGAGCGAAGCGAGTGCTACAAATTATTCATGTGCCTGCTCGTGGGAAATGAGTATCATTTCGCGCTTGTTATACAATATACTATTTATTCTAGCCGGCTTGTAACACAAAATATGAAAAAATGCCAAAGGAAAAAGTTGTACAGATTTAGACTTAATACTATCTTAAATAATCAAAAGTTGTATGTATTATACCAGTCGTGTTCGAGAAATAATGCAAACTTATGTTTTCTTAAATGGAAACCATATACATATGTGATTATGACACCACTAAATAGTATATTTTTTGCTGATTTCGGCGATATAACATCGTTCATACTTATTTGAAAAAATTTTACAGTTTTAGGGTATAAAATGCATGAAGATAAAAAACAATCGGTAACTGCAAGTTAAAGCTTTACTACGCCACCGTGATTCACTTGTAGGTACATACTTATTTTATTTTTTTTCTTTCCCATGGATAACTTGCATATTTCATTATTTTAAAATTGAAAAATGCTATAACTCCTTCATTTTTAAAATAAACATAGAATATGATATATCGCCGAAATCAGTAGAAAATATCCTATTTTAGTGGTGCCATAGTCGCATATGGTTTCCATTTAAAAAAACATAAGTTTGCATTATTTCTCGAACACGACTAGTATAATACAACTTTTGATTATTTCAGATAGTATTAAGTCTAATTCTGTACAACTTTTTCCTTTTGCATTTTTTTTGTGTTACAAGCCGGCTAGAAAATATTTTTAAATCTCGCAAAATTTGATTTTTCCATTTTATCTAGCAGACTATGCAAATTTTCGAAAATTTGAATTTGTTTATTTATTAAGCTCAAGGAACTGCACTTCTTTCCTCATTTAATCTACCTTCTATCTCTGTTGGTTTCCAAGATACCTGTAGTGAAAATCAAAAGAAAAACTCATCCTGTATATTACACTATGTACTTAGAATTTTGTTTCCTTTCAAGTTCTCGAAACGAAAGGTGGCATTCTGAACCAGGAGCATATTTCGTTGCGTTGTATAAAACTAATTATACAAAATCTACTTTTTACTGCATCTAACAAAATGGGTCACAAAGTTCAATAGGAATTTGGCACAAAATGGAAAATAGAAAACCGCAAAAGAGAAATTTATAGGTATTCAATTTCGGTATTTTTCCTATGCTGCATAAAGGGAAATAACTAGGGCTGCACCGAGTACGCCGAGTACTCGGTGCTCGGCCAGAATTTTCACCGAGTAATGAGTACTCGGTGCTCGGTCTTATATTCATTACTCGGCCGAGTAATACCAATAAGTAGAATAGTGGAAACAATCCTTATCCGGCATGTCAAAAACAGTAAGAAATGAGACACAACAGCAAATTAATGAAATTAACAAAAAACAACAATCATTCCTAATTGTTAATAATTAATATATTTAAGCAAATTTTATATAATTATTCGTGCCAATTTTTTTTATAAACTTAATATTTAAGCAAAGTAACAATAAGTACTTAACTAAATTTATTAAGACAGAAACAGTGGCATTAATAATTCATTTACCTAATTTAAAAGAGTACCTAATTTAAAAGACGCATTTCTTTTTGTCTCGAGAACGTTTTCCGCCTCTGAAAATAACATGTCACTAAAAATGGTGGAAGCTGGAGCAGACAAGTACTGCTTCATAGCCTTGAGTAAATTAGGAAAGTTATTATATTCTGATTGACTTGCCACCAGTCAAATGGTGATAGCGTTCTATCAATTATAGGTAATTTCAAGTAAGTGTCAATTTCAGTTTGTAGTATTTCTCTTTTTGATAAAATCTTACTTGAAGAGTCCGAAGTCGAGGCAGAGGCAATAGAAGAAAATTCCACTACTCGGCAGCCGAGTACTAGGCCCGGTACTAGGTATTCGGCTAATACCTTCAGCCGAGTACTCGGTCAAGTGAAAAAACAGGGCTCGGTGCAGCCCTAGAAATAACCGACCATTATCACGAATCCTTGCGCAGCGTACACCAAAAAGTAAATATAAATCATTTCCGAACATCATCCGAAGCCAAGCAATCGGAAAAGGCTTGTGGGTACTTATTTTCTATGTCAGTAGAATGTATTTCTTCGGATTTTCCATTTTCTTGCATGTGTCGATAATCATTTTAAAGTGTTAACTTGTGACTACACAAGAGAAACGTTATCAGCCACATTCAATAATAGTGGAATAATATCATTATACTACATACTATCATATTGGTGGCGCAAATTTATAATTGTTGGGGTCGAATTTCTTATATTAACATCAAAATAAAAATATTTTCCCACTTACTGTTTCAGTACGTCAACCTGGAACGAAACGTTTTACGCAAAATTTGGCACCAGCTGGAAGAGCATAAGAAAGTGTCCCAAGAATGGCCTTTTTGTTTTTTCATTCGGCATCAAACAGCCGTTTTAGAGGCTAAAACGAATTCTGTTTTTTGTTTTAACATCGAAAATGGTATTAGTATCCTAATATCGGGGATCAAATTTACTGAAAAACGTCTGTTGCATTTGCCACACCACGTGACGCGTTGAGACCAGACCGCCAGCGGTTCAAAGCCAAGCGGCTGGCAGCGCGGAGCGCGCTCATTCTTCTCCTCTCTGGCTAGCAATGAGCATACACAAGTGTCGCAAATGTGAGAGATTGCAATTCGCGCAAGTGTTTTATGCATAATTATTTAACACGCTATAACGTGTGCGGAAATATCTCAAATGCACAAGGGTTACAGTCTGCTTTCAATGTCTCCCTCGGCTGCATTTTTGCGAAGGCTGTGAATTTTTTTTCAAAATAACTTGAATACGATTGGCGACAAAGTTGTAGGAATCTAAAATAGGTACATGTTATTTAGATATTAGATGTTTAATGCTTGGTTAAAATACAATATCCAAAGCAATTTCTTTTACGATTGCACCTTTTGGTTTAAAGAAATAAAAATAATTAAAATACAAATCAGATTTAGACCCAAAAACCTTCAGATACCCGTTATACCTGTATTTTTTAAATTATTATTCGCAATATAAACTTTAAGAACCTAGGTAAGTATAACTCTTTTCATATTTAATTTGCTCTATGTTCTATGTAATTCACAAACTCTAGTACAATATGAAAACTTAGTTCAAACGGTTAATAGAAACTCGGAAGAGACTCTTAAAGACGTATATAGAGTACCACATTGCAGGGGTACGAAACTTGAACCATAAGAGAAGAGGATCTAAAAAGAATAGAAGCATTTGAAATGTGGTGCTACAGACGTATGATGAAGATACTGTGGGTAGATAAGGTTAACAATAGGGAGATATTAGAAAGGATGCAGTGGCTCAAAGGGTTCGTCAACAAACATAATTGTAGGATTTGAGCTGATGAAAATCCTCAAGTTTTTCACGAATTTCCTCTTCATCCTTGGTGCGGCTCTTGGACCTTATTTTTTTTGAAGATGATGATGGAAGAGCGGTATAAGAATATGCTAACAGAATTTGAAATGTGGTGCTACAAACGTATGATGAAGATACTGTGGGTAGATAAGGTTAACAATAGGGAAGTATTAGGAAGGGTGCAGTGGCTCAATGGGTTCGTCAATAAACATAATTGTAGGATTTGAGCTGATAAAAATCCTCAAGTTATTCACGAATTTCCTCTTCATCCTTGGTGGGGATCTTGGGCTCAGACCCAGAATATCACGGCTAAAAGCGAGGCTAAAAGATCTTCTGAGGTGGTTTACGACTATGTCAGCAAAGTTCATAATTTAGCCATGATGATAATGTACCTCCAATAGAGGAAGTAAAAGAAGGTGCCTAAAGTGACAAGGTTTTCTGGATGTTGAAGCAATAGTAAGAGTAGAGACGTCAACCATACAGGATAGCCGGAGGATATTAAAAGAATCTGAAGAAATTAGGTGCATGATACTTGATAAAAACATGACAACTTAGAGCATGCAGTAGCTAAATATTCGCGTGAATTTTACATTATCTAAAACCTTCATCCTGAACATCATCATCTATTCAAAATTGTTCATCTGTACTACTAGGTATCTAACCCAGATTTCAAATACATAAACGTTTTTCAGGTAGTAAGTTGCTTATTAATGAAGAATTGCAAGGTATTTAAGCCGTGGCACAGTGCTCTAGCAGGATTTTTAGCAGGATCCGCGTACAGTTTTGAACTAAGCCCTTTAACGTTCTCGAGAACGTTAAGGGTTACGATTATCACTAATTGTAACAATCGATGCTCGGTCGACGACAGACGACCGAGCAAAATGCTTCCAAAAAATGTTCTTCGCGCCGTTCTTATCCCGGTGGATACCCTTACGGCATACGCTGCAGTATACGTAACGGTGTCCACCGGAATTGGCTATTGTCATTCCCTCTAGGCGATGGCAAATGGAGCAAGTTTTTGTCGTGTACGACTCGTCCACCACTTTCACGGTCAACAGGGGGGAATAGTGTTGCCGGATCGTCTGCACGAGCGAGTCGTGGAAGAACTTCCGGTGTCCCCGGAAAGTGGCGGTGTTCATAAACTTGCACCCATCGCCGTACAGAATTAGTTTCCTCTCTTCCGAATTGTCCACGAAGTACTTCCGGATGATGGCGTGCCGAGTTTTCTGCTTACGGATATACCTGTCGAAATTCAAGCGCACCCTGTTGCGCCGTTCCTCGCTGCGCCGCTTGTCTTCGAAGTGCTTGAATTTGAAACGCAGCATTTGCGCGCACTATTCGAAATCCCCCCCGTGGAAGGTGCGAGTGTCGTCGGCCTCGAAGTCTTTCTTTATCGCTGCTTCCACTTTCCCCGTCCAGCGTCGTAATTTCCTGCTCCTCAGGTGCTCTCCCATCGTGAAGTTGACACTCGCTTTTGACATCATTACCAATTAATTGTTAGCATGCTTCGAAAGTTAATTGTAGTTTTCTCAGAACTTGTTTTTTGAGACGCAATATTTTTCACGCTGATTCGAAGAAATTAAAACAATCAAAAGCACTGATAGAAACATTCCCTTTCAAATAGGGTAGTTCTATGAAGTGAATGACACATTGTCCAAATTCGTGGTATCAAACAGATGCTCCATAATGTAATTGTCGAAAAATGTGATTCCTATACACAAAATAGATTATAATCAGAAATTCCAGGGAGTGAAAACAAGTCATTTCGCTTAAAATTCGCTATGCTGCTATGCATGATTCTCGAATTGGTTAGGATTCACACGAAAGCGGCAAATGTTATGCCAGCCAAAAAATTATAGCTATGAGAAATAATTGAATAGAACTGTCTGTATTAAGCGGTAAGTAGACTACCAAAATCTACAACTCTCTTAAGTTTCCTTGAATTGCAAAATATTGGACTTTTCTTTTAGATTAATTTTTGATTCTTGCGTTGTTTTATGTGAAATGAAAATAGAAGTTTATACTTTACTTTCAAACATTATTGGCTTCTTGGTTCTTATCTTGTTTTCTCGTGAAGAGCAAGTGAAAGAAAACCGCGAGGAGAAAACACATTGTTTCAGACCGAGTTAAGGTTCTACCTAAATTGGTCAGGTTTCTTAGCGGAGCCCTCCCTCTTTAACAAGTCACGAGCCGCCACTGGACATATTATTTATTTATTGACAACTTTATTGCAGGTATGTACTTACATCTAGAGCTCATTAACTCATTAACTTGGCTTATAACAAGGAGAGCTTTAATCAAAGTCGCTTGTGGACATGAAAATAATTTTTTACCAAGGTAGCTCTGGGACTCCATCCATGGCAACCGAATAAACAAACAATTAGATTGTGCAAACTCTAGTCCTACGAAATTATTCCGATGGTTTATTAAATTGTAAGGTGAGTGAATTGTTCTCAGCAAATATTAGTTTTTAAGATAAGAATAATTCCATTAGCTACACGCTATCTACTAATATGAAAGAAATCCAAAAACATTACAAAAGAAGAAAGAATCCCCAATTCCCAATATTAGCACTACCTGTTGGTGGCGTACATATTTCTTGAAAACCTCTGAAAATGTTATATTTTACAAGAGATGAAAATACTGTTTTTTCCGTGAAATGAGAATTTGCCCACGAAGAAAACCGTGTATTTTCATCTCCAGTAGGAAATGCTATTTTTCCTACACATAGTATGATCCCCTGCATTCACTTTCTGAGTCCATAAGCATTTAAATAAATGTTATTAAATAATTCTGAAAATAAAAATTATTAATTGTATGTTTGTTTAGTCGTTATGATTAGTTTGGTTGTTTGGTAGCAAATAATCAAATACCAAACTCCGTGTCGATAATACAGTTACCTACTTTTCCCACTCAATTTCACGATTACGTATTCGCGATTGTTTATCAACTTTGAACGTAACCTAACTTATTAATTCAATACAAACAGTGTTCCACGATTTTCTGAAATTTATTTATTTTTTAATATTGTGAGTTTTCTGTATACCTCCATTTACTATATTACAAGTTGGTACCTATTATACAACATATGTGTCGCAATTCGCAAACTTTACATTTCTTCTCTTCCCACAATTATTATTCCAACTAATTTTTGTTAAATATCGGACAGTTCTTCCGAGAAATGCTGTGTAGGACTCTGCATGAATTGAAATGTTTAATATGCGCTACGTCTCTTTGAACATCTTCGTTCAAGGATATTACTGTATCCTCTTCAAGCTTCTTTACTCCAGGGAATATTACTGTGATGGAAACGGGGCAGATTTTTGCTGCCACCATTGCTTTTGTGCTTGGTACATGGTAACATGTTCGCACTGAATATTTAAGGAAACTCTGCCCACAAATGCTCCCGTATCCTAAAACGATAATTGCTTTCCAATATCGGACTCTTTCAACAAGCACAATAAATTCACATATTTTCTTCTTCGGACGTTTCCGATGCACATCAATTTGCAATTATTATTCTTCCAAAATACCGGCGCGGCGGGCGTCATCGCGAAATCAAATACTCTTTGAAATATATTGCACCATTACAACGTTTCATTGGACAGACGGCGTTGCTAGGTTTCTTCAACGTAACTATGCAAAATCAACAAGTTTTCTCAGTAGAAAATCGCCATTTTCATAGACAGAATAAATTGTACATTCGCAGTGATTTCTTCAATTATCGATTTGTAAGATATTTATTTTCAACATACATTGTAAGTATAATGTTTCTGATTACGTGTAGAATACGCCGTTATGTTCCACGTATGGATAAATTAGATGCCCGGAAAAACACGCGGCAGCGAATGCACAAACGGCCAGTTTTGGTTTCCTCGGTTATTAATGCGGATTATAGAACTGCAAAATGTGTTGTTTCATATCCACTTTACATAAAAACGCACATCCATTATTAGAAATTAACAATTAAGTATAACTTCTTGTAATGGAATCTTGGGTAGATTTCAAATTAGCATTTCGGAAAACGTTTGTGCTTGAACTAAGCACTACTGCAAGATGGGAGCGACTACGGTTGCGTAAGCAGCTTCCGCGGGAACATGTGACTGCGTATTTCTATGCGAAATATGAACTGTGTCGCCATTTAAAATTATCGATTGATGAGAGCAAAGAATATAGATATTATCGGGGCTGTTGAATCAAAGTTATATATGTAGTTTGATGGCTAAATTCCTTACGGATAGTGGTGATTTGTTGCACGACATTTTAAAATTTGAAAAATTGAGCGGAAAGCCGGAGAGTCGCCGTTTATCGATGGAGGCGCCATTGTTTAATAATGACTATTCCACTCATCGAATTTTAAACCAATCCAAACTCGCCATTTCTGAATATATTGATGTATTACAGCGGAAAAAGTACCTGCTACAAATTATTGTCAGTTATTGAACACACCGGTACACGATTTTGGGTAGTGGATAGCCCCTCGTAAAATGACCTTCTGCAGTATAATACCTAAAAGAAAATTCTTCACAAAGGTACTTATACTTAAATGTGGGCTTTCTTTTGTTTCAGGCGGAAACACATAAATGGATATTAAATTTTTTATTCTCATTAGCATGTAAAGCAAGCACCTATCAAAACTACGTAATCTGTTAATTTCTACGCTTCCAAAGTTACCTTAATCTGAAACTGACAATTTATGCTGTTCAAATCTACTAGTTTTATTTCTTTTTTCAGATATCTTTTCAAGAGACAGAAATTGAAAATATCGCAGCGCAATGTGGCGTAAGTAGCAGTGAAAGTATAGCAATAGCAGTTCCAACATCAGAGAACCCTTTAACGTCTTCAACTGCACCATCCCAAACAGAAGCATTGCCATTTATCGGTGTTAAGATAACGACTGAAGAGAATCACACTCGAGAAGCATTAACACAAGAAGCCAGTGAACAAGATTCGGTAAGAAAAACTTGTTTCAAATTTATTTGTTTATTTCATAATCTCCAGTAATTAAGTATTGTAACGTACCTATGTTATGTTTTAGATTATGACTATATGTACTATCGGTCCACAAAATAAAATGTCATACTGTTAGGTTACACAGTTAAAGAATAAAGTAAATCTTTCAGGATCTAGCATGTGAAGCGCTTTCTTTCAAAATCTTGCGCTTAATATACAGAAATCTTATCTATTATGAATAACATTTTTTCCATCCCTTTAAAGGTAGCTGATTATGTGCCGGTACCCTCTCTACAAACTAGAAATGTAGCAGCTGCAGCATCCGATGCTCTTGACTGGCGCCTTCCAGTAGAATCGTGGGATACAGAATACAGCAGATTTCGATTTAACACCACAAGAGTTCAGCGTAAGTGCACTTAATATTGAACATGCTGTGTTATGAATACTACATGCCCATGGCCTACTTTAACTTTGCAACATAAGGTTGAAAATGAAGCTGTTTCTGTGGTTTCCACTACATTCGGCAAAGTACTACCGGTTTCTTCTGCTGTCATGTATGGAAATAGAACAGAACAGAAGCAGAACTGTCAAACTGAACGTCACATTTCTCATTTCACTCAAAAAACCATCCAAATTTAATTGATTCTTATATAAATATAAATATAAATTAGATTCAAGAACTTTTAGGTATGGCGCCAAGTTTCACTTCTACCGCGTGGCTTTCTATGCACCATTTTTTCTTGTTTCCTACCGCTTTATATCAACTTTCCTTAATCTCGATTTCCTTTTTCAGAGTGCCGAACAGGCGAAGTTAGAGTAACCCAAGGACATGCCCTTCCTGCCCGATATATTACTACACGCTGTAGGACCCAAATAATACCAGTCAGCGGCGGAAAATACCCTACACGTTTGCGTAAGTTGTTTTACCAACACGGCGTCCAGTCCGATCCCACTGATGAACTTAATCTTTCAGGCACTGCGAGACGATTTTTGGAGCACCACGGCAGTTCTTCGAACTCTCCCTCTTGTCGCTTTCCTGTCCCCGTTCTAAAGGCGAAGAGGACTCGGCATACTTGTCATCGTGAGTTGCTTTTTTTTCCTTTTTTCCAATTTTGAACGAAACTGCCATCGCATTATTCCGGTCCGATCCCACTGATGAACTTAATCTTTCAGGCACTGCGAGACGATTTTTGGAGCACCACGGCAGTTCTTCGGACTCTCCCTCTTGTCGCTTTCCTTTCCCCGTTCTAAAGGCGTAGAGGACTCGGCATACTTGTCATCGTGAGTTGCTTTTTTTCCTTTTTTCCAATTTTGAACGAAACTCTCATCGCATTATTCCGGTCCGATCCCACTGATGAACTTAATCTTTCAGGCACTGCGAGACGATTTTTGGAGCACCACGGCAGTTCTTCGGACTCTCCCTCTTGTCGCTTTCCTTTCCCCGTTCTAAAGGCGTAGAGGACTCGGCATACTTGTCATCGTGAGTTGCTTTTTTTCCTTTTTTCCAATTTTGAACGAAACTCTCATCGCATTATTCCGGTCCGATCCCACTGATGAACTTAATCTTTCAGGCACTGCGAGACGATTTTTGGAGCACCACGGCAGTTCTTCGGACTCTCCCTCTTGTCGCTTTCCTTTCCCCGTTCTAAAGGCGAAGAGGACTCGGCATACTTGTCATCGTGAGTTGCTTTTTTTTTCCTTTTTTCCAATTTTGAACGAAACTGCCATCGCATTATTCCGGTCCGATCCCACTGATGAACTTAATCTTTCAGGCACTGCGAGACGATTTTTGGAGCACCACGGCAGTTCTTCGGACTCTCCCTCTTGTCGCTTTCCTTTCCCCGTTCTAAAGGCGTAGAGGACTCAGCATACTTGTCATCGTGAGTTGCTTTTTTTCCTTTTTTCCAATTTTGAACGAAACTCTCATCGCATTATTCCGGTCCGATCCCACTGATGAACTTAATCTTTCAGGCACTGCGAGACGATTTTTGGAGCACCACGGCAGTTCTTCGGACTCTCCCTCTTGTCGCTTTCCTTTCCCCGTTCTAAAGGCGAAGAGGACTCGGCATACTTGTCATCGTGAGTTGCTTTTTTTTTCCTTTTTTCCAATTTTGAACGAAACTGCCATCGCATTATTCCGGTCCGATCCCACTGATGAACTTAATCTTTCAGGCACTGCGAGACGATTTTTGGAGCACCACGGCAGTTCTTCGGACTCTCTCCCTCTTGTCGCTTTCCTTTCCCCGTTTTAAAGGCGAAGAGGACTCGGCATACTTGTCATCGTGAGTTGCTTTTTTTTTCCTTTTTTCCAATTTTGAACGAAACTGCCATCGCATTATTCCGGTCCGATCCCACTGATGAACTTAATCTTTCAGGCACTGCGAGACGATTTTTGGAGCACCACGGCAGTTCTTCGGACTCTCCCTCTTGTCGCTTTCCTTTCCCCGTTCTAAAGGCGTAGAGGACTCGGCATACTTGTCATCGTGAGTTGCTTTTTTTCCTTTTTTCCAATTTTGAACGAAACTCTCATCGCATTATTCCGGTCCGATCCCACTGATGAACTTAATCTTTCAGGCACTGCGAGACGATTTTTGGAGCACCACGGCAGTTCTTCGGACTCTCCCTCTTGTCGCTTTCCTTTCCCCGTTCTAAAGGCGAAGAGGACTCGGCATACTTGTCATCGTGAGTTGCTTTTTTTTTCCTTTTTTCCAATTTTGAACGAAACTGCCATCGCATTATTCCGGTCCGATCCCACTGATGAACTTAATCTTTCAGGCACTGCGAGACGATTTTTGGAGCACCACGGCAGTTCTTCGGACTCTCTCCCTCTTGTCGCTTTCCTTTCCCCGTTTTAAAGGCGAAGAGGACTCGGCATACTTGTCATCGTGAGTTGCTTTTTTTTCCTTTTTTCCAATTTTGAACGAAACTCTCATCGCATTATTCCGGTCCGATCCCACTGATGAACTTAATTTTTCAGGCACTGCGAGACGATTTCTGGAGCACCACGGCAGTTCTTCGGACTCTCCCTCTTGTCGCTTTCCTTTCCCCGTTCGAGAAGCGAAGAGGACTCGGCATACTTGTCATCGTGAGTTGCTTTTTTTTCCTTTTTTCCAATTTTGAACGAAACTGCCATCGCATTATTCCGGTCCGATCCCACTGATGAACTTAATCTTTCAGGCACTGTAACACGATTTCTGGAGCACCACGGCAGTTCTTCGGACTCTCTCTCTCTTGTCGCTTTCCTTTCCCCGTTTTAAAGGCGAAGAGGACTCGGCATACTTGTCATCGTGAGTTGCTTTTTTTTTCCTTTTTTCCAATTTTGAACGAAACTCTCATCGCATTATTCCGGTCCGATCCCACTGATGAACTTAATTTTTCAGGCACTGCAAGACGATTTCTGGAGCACCACGGCAGTTCTTCGGACTCTCTCTCTTGTCGCTTTCCTTTCCCCGTTCGAGAAGCGAAGAGGACTCGGCATACTTGTCATCGTGAGTTGCTTTTTTTTTCCTTTTTTCCAATTTTGAACAAAACTGCCATCGCATTATTCTGGTCCGATCCCACTGATGAACATAATCTTTCAGGCACTGCGAGACGATTTTTAGAGCACCACGGCAGTTCTTCGGACTCTCTCTCTTGTCGCTTTCCTTTCCCCGTTCGAGAAGCGAAGAGGACTCGGCATACTTGTCATCGTGAGTTGCTTTTTTTTTCCTTTTTTCCAATTTTGAACAAAACTGCCATCGCATTATTCTGGTCCGATCCCACTGATGAACATAATCTTTCAGGCACTGTAACACGATTTCTGGAGCACCACGGCAGTTCTTCGGACTCTCTCTCTTGTCGCTTTCCTTTCCCCGTTCGAGAAGCGAAGAGGATGCGGCTCGTTGGCAGCTACCTATCGATGTTGGAGGTGCAGGCGGTGAACCTTTGTTGCCTGATGGAGAAATTGGGATCGCAGACAATCCTCAGCATACTTGTCATCGTGAGTTGTTTTTTTTTTGTTTTTCCAATTTCGAACGAAACTTTCATCGCATTATTTCAACACCTAACCCACACCTATCCACTATTTCACCACAAAGCACTTCTGTGTTGTGCCCGTTAGGATACGCACAACTACGTTCACCACTAGTTTTGAAGTAAAAGAATTCAAATTTTACTTAAGCAATTTTCGTTTTTCTCAATAACTATTCATTTCAGTGAAAAGTACTAGGAGTGAAAAAAGTTTGAAAATTAAATTTTGCATGAAGTGACGTGAAACTTTTTCAAATTAATTAATGGATCAAATAGTTGTATGAAACTGTAGGGGTGACCCACCCCGAATAAACACCTTGCACCATTTCCTTTAACTTCAACTTCACATCAGTTATGGTTTATAAAGTTTCTAAATTATGCACCACATTGGAACCTTGTAAGTCTTGTAGTTTCTGAGAAATTAATTTTTATCGACATTTAAGGGAAGACTTTTGGGGGCTATATCTCCTCAGGGGTATAACTTCGGACAGGGATATATTAGACTCTTTGTCTTATTTTCGCATGGGGAGTATGCCATTTCTCTTTGATTCACCATATCTGAATCGCCCTGTATAGACTGTTCTCTCTATGATTTTTTCGAGTGCTGGAAGCAGATTAATTGGTCCAAACTCCTGACAATCTGCCGTACCCTTCACCTTTCCAACTGTAACCAACTTCCAAACCAAAGGTACAGTTGACACATTAATCAAGTGCTGCAAGGGGTACCTATTTAATTTCTTGAAAAAATTCCTTATTTCGATTCCATTTGTGCTACTCTTATTTTTCACGTCAAAGATTAATTTCCTCAGATCATTAACATTGATTAATTTGAAATCACTGAAGCTGTTATTTATTTGTACCAACTCAACACCAACACTGCCCAACCCGATCGACTTATTTATTTGCCTTACACTGACAACAACATTTTCCATCAGGTGTAAGCGGATGAAAATATGGCGAAGTGCCCCACGTGCCAAGGCACGGACCACGCTAGGTCGAGTAGCAAGAAATGCCCGTTGTACAAACCACCCATAAGGAAAAGGAATTTGGCCGCTGATGAGGAATATGCCGTCTATACAATCAAGCACGGCTTGAATAAATTTTTCTGTCCGCTACTAGATGAAGACACCCGATCGAAATTGAAACGTAAAATATATGACGACGTGAAAGTAGTTTCCCGCCTCATGATCGAAACGTCGTACTTCGTAAATGCTTTCTACCAATATTATCACGAAAAGATGCCCGGAAAAACCTTCAACAAACTGAACGTCGAACACTTCACGTTTGTCCTGAAAGGTTCGAATAAATTCAAAATTGACGACCCCCTAAATTTCATACAGCAATATTTAAAGTTGCGCGAGGAGTCCAGAACATCATCTCGTGCCTTTTACGACTGCAAATTGCGAACGTACATCATTCAAGAGGCGTGCAAGCAGTATTCGACAGTGTTCAGCAACAATATCGTAACGCACATGTTTGATCGTGTGAAGAAATTCGTTCGCTTGCTGCACCTCGAACAAGATCGCCGAAGAGTGCACGAAGCGTGCCACAAGTATTACTACGGGGATGGAGCCGACAACGACAGTGAAATTTCCAGAACACTGGCCCTGTACAAGTTGCGTGCTAAGTTAGTCGAGAAATCGCCAATCTCCTACGTGCCTTTCATGTTCGACCTGCAAGCCCTGCAGTGCACGCAGAATGTGCGTGCCAGCAAGGTTTTCCCCATTTACAAACAGTCGGTGAAACACATCACTTACACGACAATGGGCCTGTACGAATTGCTGTCCAGTATAGGAGAGACAGTTGGTTCCGTGGTGGATTTCCGCGACAGCGCTCGAGAGCATTGGTGCCGGTACTTCGACGTCCACGCCCTACCGATGTTTGGCTGCTGCTTCAGCACGGATGGCGTGGCCGTTTCGAAGTCGATGAATCGCCCCGTGAAACGCGTCACGAACAATGGTTCTCCACTTCGGAAGCGATCGGGACACAGTGCATCGGAAATTAGTAGTCGAGAGCAGTATGATCGGGTCATTGCCGTCGATCCGGGTGCGAAGACCCCGATAGTGACGTACGACAGCACGGGCCAATTCCGCATGATGTCGAAAGCGAGTGTCAACTTCACGATGGGAGAGCACCTGAGGAGCAGGAAATTACGACGCTGGACGGGGAAAGTGGAAGCAGCGATAGAGAAAGACTTCGAGGCCGACGACACTCGCACCTTCCACGGGGGGGATTTCGAAAAGTGCGCGCAAATGCTGCGTTTCAAATTCAAGCACTTCGAAGACAAGCAGCGCAGCGAGGAACGGCGCAACAGGGTGCGCTTGAATTTCGACAGGTATATCCGAAAGCAGAAAACTCGGCACGCCATCATCCGGAAGTACTTCGTGGACAATTCGGAAGAGAGGAAACTAATTCTGTACGGCGATGGGTGCAAGTTTATGAACACCGCCACTTTCCGGGGTCACCGGAAGTTCTTCCACGACTCGCTCGTGCAGACGATCCGGCAACACTATTCCCCCCTGTTGACCGTGAAAGTGGTGGACGAGTCGTACACGACAAAAACTTGCTCCATTTGCCATCGCCTAGAGGGAATGACAATAGCCAATTCCGGTGGACACCGTTACGTATACTGCAGCGTATGCCGTAAGGGTATCCACCGGGATAAGAACGGCGCGAAGAACATTTTTTGGAAGCATTTTGCTCGGTCGTCTGTCGTCGACCGAGCATCGATTGTTACAATTAGTGATAATCGTAACCCTTAACGTTCTCGAGAACGTTAAAGGGCTTAACAGGACGATAATAAACGTCTCGGCTCATCATCATCATAAAGTTCTCAGTCCGAAGACTGATTGGACGCGTACCTCCATCCTTTCCTATCCTGAGCTAACCTATGCATTTCCCTAAAAGTAGAACATCCTACATCCCCAACTATTTGAGAGCAGTAGTCTAATCTGGGCCTACTCCTACCTCATTTTATCCCTATCTCACTCTAGTTTGTCGCGAACTATTCCTTCGTGTCTCCTATCCTATCTCCTATTCTTTACTGTCTTCCATACCTTTCGCTTATCCCCAACCCTTTCTAATACACACCTCCCGATTGCTAACCTTATCTATCCACGGTATTCAAAGCCATTCCCAATTGTTTGCTAGATGCTAAAACTGAGGCTGTTCTGTCCTTAACAATATTAATTGCATATTCGATATATAAGTTGAAAACTATAGGTGACAACGCACATCCCTGTCTCACTCCCTTCCTGATATGTATGTCTCTTTTCGTTCCTGCTCAAATTCTGTAACTGCCATTTGCTCTTTGAAGAGGTTATGTATTATTCTAGGATGGTGGGATGGTAGGACACCTTCCGAGACACGGAGGAATAGTTCGCGACATATTAGAGTCGGAGATAGGAATAAAAAGAGGTCAGGTAGGCTGTAGTTGGGGGATGTAATACTTTTAGGGAAATATGTAGGCTAGCTGAGGATAAGAAAGGATGGAGGTAAGCGTCCAACCAGTATTCGGACTGAGAACTTTATGATGATGAATTTAAGGGGGAAGGAAATGTGGTAAATTAAGTTTCAATATGTACTCATATATACCGGATGGGGTTACAAAGAGGGAAAAAATTGTATTTTTAATTTGTGAGAAAAAACGCTCTTGATAAAAAATCCTGCTCGTTCTTAAACTCCCATTGCACATATGTATTAAGACTTAATATGTACTCATAAAAACCGTATATCCCGGATGGGGATACAAAGAGGGGAGAAAATTGTTTTTAATTTCTGAGAAAAAGCACTCGATAAAAACCCTGCTCATTCTTAGACTCCCATTGCACATATTATTTTTTATTCAACTGTTCGAGGAAACATTTTATTAATTTTTATGCGTTTTTTGACTTGGAAAATTTTCACTAATGTTGACACTACAGTAAAAATTTATTTAATTCGGTACAGGAATGCTAGTCTAGTAATTACAAAATTTTCAGAAAAAAAATAAGAAATAGGTAAGTCTTCATGTCGAGAAGGAAATTAGTAACAATTTTTTTTAGAAATTGGTTCTATTCAAATTTAAAAAATAAACAAAAATAGGCTTAACGAAGATGAAACTATATATTCCTATTTGACATAAATGGCGTACTATTCTAATACTTACATATTCATGAAAATGTTTTTTTTCGATTTTAATATTTTACTAAAAAAATTTCGAAAAAATGCTTAAAAATTAATAACAGGTCACTGTTTAGAAAACAGAAGTTTTACTTTGCCAGCACTTATGTCCACTAATTGTGGTACGGAAAGAATACCTAAGATGATTCACCATCAGTTTAAATTCACTTTTGGTATAAAATACACGATTGCTTAATTTATTTTTATCTCGATTTTCACCAAAATTTATGTTTGACCCGAAAATCATTTCCGAAAGTTACCTACATTTTTTAACATTCACCTTTACGTACAGTAACAAACAATTTCAGAAAACATGTATTTGTGGTAAGACAAAAAAATTACAGGAACTTACCTTATCATCTTCATCCATGTATCGACAAGGTTTTGTGCTTCTTGCAATTGATTTTGGTACAGGACTCATATCTCTTGCCCCCGAATCCCATTCCCAACTATCCAATTTTCCTATAAATTACGGAAGAGGTATTTAGTGAGTAAATTATCAAATGAAACTATGTAGGTAGGTAGTTCAATCGTTACAGTATTCAAGTTAGCAGATATACACTGATATAGTAAAGAGTATAGTAAACAATAATTTGACTCGCTGATAATTATAACAAAATAAGAATTCAACAAGAACTTGCTCCAACAACTACTCCCAGGGCAAATACCTCGACAGGCATTGACTTACAGAGCAAGTCCTTGATGATTGCGTGTACTAAACAGAAACACAACAACAGGAAACCCCCTACTATTAACTACTGTAGTTACGGAGAATCCATTCGATGCTCCTAGCGTACAGAAAAGCAGTATAGTGCCTTGCTATGGCAAATTATAACAAATTGGACCAAACATGGAATAAGAGAAATAGATCAGAAAATTAAATTAGCAATAGGGACATAACACGAAAGCATTGCTGTTTGTGTTTATACCCAACTGAAATTTGGGTGTTACAGCAGAAAAATTACATGCTATACGGAGATGTAATGCTTGCACAATATAGTTTCACAGAAATTTTAAAGGAGGAATTTACGAGTTTGAAAGACAATTGGAATGGTATGGACACATACTGAGAACTGACTACAACAGATTACGATAAGGATTCTGGGGGGTGGAAAAATTAGAAAACAAGGAAATGAAAGACTATGTAAGACATGGCTACAGAGATGTGAAGAAATTGGTAGAGGGCGAGGGAAATATATGAGAGCAGAAAAATTGATAAAGGTAGATAAAGGTCATAAACTGACACCCTTAAGAGCAAAATGATAAGAAATGGAGAAGAAAAAGGCGAAAGTGACTGTAACCTATTATAAATTAGAATTTAGAAACATAATTTTCTTACCTTGGCTGTTTTCACTGGCATTATCATTTTTTGTATTTTTGAGAGCATCTATTTCAGGCCGTAAGGCTAGTCTACGTTGTAGGAACTGTTCGTATGATATTCTTCCCTGTGCATCAGCACCGAGTTGCAGCATTAACTCATCGAGAGAATCTTCCAAGCTGAGTTCACGGCATATTGTTAAGAGATCATGACTAAAATACTCAACAATTTGAATACGTTAATTCATACATGTTTTGTGTACTACCTACCTGTCGATGTATCCATCTCCATTTGCATCACAAGCTTGGAAAAGGCGCCTTACTCTTTCTTCATCGCATACAGAGCTTGCACTCTCACTTGCACAGTCAGTATCCCCCATAACCCCACTTAATTATATCATTTTAGCTACAATAAGCTAATAAGATATGTAAAGACTGAGAAATAATAATAACTTTAATACAGAATTACATCAATATAATGATAATTATTCATTTATAATACCAACAATGGTGCTTAGAAATCATCTGTTTTCACTATCTGTCAATGTCAGTTGCTGTTGCTGTTGCATGACATTTGACAAAAACCGTAGAAAACATATTCATAGACATAGACAACAAACTGATAATACCTAGCACTACTTTTAAACACAGTTTTTTTATATTATATCATTAAATTTAAATTAACAAATTTTATTGAACAAAAAATAGAATGTTACAAAACGTTATAAAATAAATGCGGAAAGCCTCGAACTCAGCAATCTTGGACGTTATTATTTCTTCTTCTTTTTCGGTGTCTCCTCTTCAGATGATTCATTACTGCTGCTGCTGCTACCGCTGGATTTCCTCTTCTCCCTTTTCTTTTCTTTGGTATCTTCACCTTTACCAATTTTAGATTTCAGGTTGTCCAAATTCTTCTTTATTTTGTTTGCATCTGGACTGTACGCCCAAATAATAAGCTGGACGTGTTCCTTTGTGGGCAAATCATCTTTCCATAAATCTGGCTTTTCCTCCTCAATTATCTTTAGCAGCTTCTTTAATTCCTTATTTCGAACAATGTCCCATGTTGATTCGTTTTCACCACTCGATATTGTGCGTAAATTTTTGTATTCGCCTCCTGCAGATTTGTATGCTTCCACGAAGGAATCTGCTTTTTCGTCGTCGATGTCGTATTCCGCCTTCAAGGGTAGCAAGATTTGGACTGTGGCAAGTGGTAGGTAACTGCGATTTTCTTTAGACAGGTTATTTATTTCGAAGTCGGTTAGCCACTTTTCAAAAATCTGAACTGCGTCATTGATATTTTGTAACTTTTCCTTGTCTTTAGTGACTGAAAAATAAGAAGTCAAATTTAGATTTATGCGTGAAATCTGTAAACTGTAGTAGTGGTTGGTCTCATAGTGCGGGCAACCGACACTATGTGGCACTGCTATACAAATATGGTGGCAACCGAAAAGGAAGGAATTTAAAATTAAAAAAATATTTGCTGCTTTGATCATCATTGCATTGACATTTTGCCAAAATAAGATTTTCGTGATTCAACAAGATATTTGAAAGTTTATAATGAATGCAATATTTGAAATTTCATCATAATATTTATCTGATATTACAAAATCAATACTCACGCGTAAGGGTGCGTTTTGCCCTTCCGATAAGCCCTTTGATTGCAAGTTTTTGGTAATCAGGATCGCGACCCTCCAAATTTTTTATGGTTTCCAAGGCCTTTTCTTTATCTTTGAACCCTAAACCGGGCACGGTGTCGGCTTTTGCTTCTGACATCTACAAAAAGAACACCTCTTGTAAATGGTGAAAATTACGTATTAACAACAGCTTACCTTTTATTTCCAAATTAAGTACTTTGATGCTGAAATAGACTTCTATGTGTGTCACTGTTATAACTTCTATGTAGCTCAACGAACGCGCGCGACTGTGCTACCAGTTGAAATTTACAAATTCCTATCAAGTAACACCGACTCTGAATGTACGAAGCGGCAAACACTTTTGGCATTGTTCGGAGGTCAAAATGGTTAAGAATCGCAAACGCCGTGTACCTAAAGTTGTGTTCTGTTTATGAGTACATCTCTAAAATCGACTCTTTACGTCATATTACTTAGGTAATAATGCGTATTCTTGACATTCAGTAATATTTGAATAATTATGAAATATTTATGCATTGCTTTTTTGGTCTATTACAATTTTTTTGTGCAAAATAAATATTTGGCTTTTACATCCGCGTTTTATTCAGTATGAGGTGTTAACTACTTGTTTTTGTGATTAGTACTTGTTTGCTTTTAAAACTTGACAGGAAAATTTACTATGATTAGTCGAATAATCGTGGATAAAATACTTATACACTGTGTCAAATGTCTCATAATAATAATATAATGGCCCTGATTATAAAAATATTGATAACGTAGTGACAGAATTGTCTATGCACTGATGGAAAAATTAGAACAAGGCCGAGGAATAGAGGTCATAAAGTGGCACCCCAACAAACCTATGATCTAATCAAAAACAGCTGCCCGGAAACCGGTTAAATTTATACAATACATACCTACTTGCAAGTATTACCGGTAGGTAATTATCTCAAGTTAAATTTGGCCTGAATTCGCCATCTCTTGATAGAGGTTATTAACTTATTTAATTGTGTAGAC
The DNA here is from genome assembly GCA_963966045.1 of Xestobium rufovillosum. NCBI lineage: Eukaryota > Metazoa > Arthropoda > Insecta > Coleoptera > Ptinidae > Xestobium > Xestobium rufovillosum. The sequence goes on from OZ014494.1 coordinate 19,724,748, forward strand.
AGCAGCAACCATGCATAGTTTTCTAACCAACGGAATCGGTAGCTGTCATTGAGTTGGTTCTAATCTAAACAGGTAGCTGCACTGCAATGTTGCTAAAAATGATTATCTTCAAATTCCATACACAAAAAATCGTAGAGAAAATATCGATTCTTGCATTTAGTATGTTATGTGACGATATTTTTTTCACTCGAATACGAACATATGTACATAACTGTTTTGAGTGCTCTATGACGTACCGAATTTTCTTGATTTTATTTTTTTATTTCATTAAGCATAATAAAATAATATGTAAAAATATAAGTAATACAAAGCACGTACGTACAGAGAAACATGATTGCTTCAAAGCCACCTCAGGTGCGGTAGCATTCCGTGACGTCTCGTAGTACAAAAAATCTGGATTTAGTTCTGTAATTCAATACCTGGCGGGGTACTTGCCCGAGGAGTAGTTGTTCGATAATAGGCAGGTTCGGTAATTTTCAAATTTCATTAAAATTGATAGAGTTTATTATACTGAAGGCATCAGTTATGTTGTTAATTTTTGTTAAAAAAAAATTCCTTCGCCTGTGAAGCCGTTGCAAAGTTTTCCGTCGGTGCGAGGCTAGAAATCGTACCTTGCAGCAAGAGTAGGCCGCGTGACGTCAGAACTTAGTATAAAGGCCGATTCTCATCTAAGCAGCATCGAGCAGTGCGTCGCAGCGCAGCGCGTAGCAGCATTTTTACATAGCTATTCCCACTTAAGCAGTATTTGGTATCAGCAGCGCGGTGCAAAGCAGCAGCCTCATTTTGTTGAGTGATGTCAATGTCACGTTAGAGGAGACTTCTACATCGTCGTCAGACGATTTGTTACTTCTAGCTGCTATTTGTCACGAACACAAAGAAAAGAAAAAGAAAGCGAGAATATTGGGTTCATGCTATATTTCGAGCAAAGCTGGAGGAAAGTGAATTCCATACACTCTTCAGGCGACTCCAGCAAGATGAACGCAAATTTTACAAATATTATAGAATGTTTCCAGAAAAATTTAACCAATTATATGGTCTTGTACGCATTCCATTAACGAAGGAAAATACTAAATGTTCTCCCTTCTGTTTTGGTTATTGTAATTTTTGTTGCTCATATCGTACAGTTCACTAAATTCATTGACAAGTAAAATTAATTTATCGATTTTTCCCCGTCCATATTTATTACTTTTCAATGCTAGACTGAAATTTCAAAACAACGAACAAGTTGCTACTTACGTTTGACGCTTCGTTTATTCCCACTCGTCCGTCAAAGAGCAGGGCAGAGCGCTGAAAGCAGCAAAAGCTGCGAGCCAATGCTTCGGGGGCAATTGAAATTTTGCTGCGCTGCAACGCTCTGCTTAGATGAGAACGCTATCATTAAATTACATTCAAACAATTGTAAGCAGCGTTTTGCTGCGCCGCGCTGCGCTGCGACGCGCTGCTCGATACTGCTTAGATGAGAATCGGCCTTAACATACAAGTCCCAGCTTCAGCGCGCAGCAGTCCCATAAGTATTATGCACATGCATTCATGTAATTTATAATGTAATTTATCGACAGTTTTCTGGAACCCCTTATTACTTGGTAACGTGTTACGGTTAGAATAATTTGAAACAGGATGCTAGGAGCATGACGGAGCCAAATACTGAATCGCCGTAGCGTTCCCTCCCTGAACTAAAAAAGGAAATTTTATTAACTATGTATTTTACAATAATAATTAAATAGTACGTCATCATAAAGTTCTCTTTTGAAGACTGGTAGGACGCGTACCTCCATCCTTTCTCTGAGCTAGCCTACGCATTTTCGTAAAAGTAGAACATTCTACATCCCCAACTATTTGAGAGCAGTAGTCTAATCTGCTCCAACCTCTACCTCTTTATTCCTATCTCTGACTCTAGTATGTCGCGAACTATTCCTTTGTGTCTCAGAAGGTGTCCTACCATCCTACGATCCTATCCCCTATTCTTTATTGTCTTCCATACTTTTCTCTTTTCCCCAACTCTTTCTAATTCCTCCTTATTGGTAACTTGTCTATCTACGGTATCTTCAACACCCGTCTGTAGCATCACATTTCAAACGCTTCTACTCTTTTTCAATCCGCTTCTCCCATTGTCCAAATTTCGCACCCATAGGTATAATTTCGTATTCCATACATGCGTCTTTAAGAGTCTCTTCCGAGTTTCTACATTAACCGTTCCAGAATATAGCAGTTGTTTCTTTTTGTTAAACAAGTACCTAGTACCTACGTAGCGTAGTTTTTTGATTCGCGTGAGTTGTATTTGTTTCCGTTTTTTTAAAAAATTTCCAATCCGTTATAAAACTGTTAACTTGATAACTTGTCAATCACTTAGGTATACATACCTACATAAATGAGTAGGTATGTATTGTATTGTATTAGAGAATATAGGTAGGTACCTACATATTTTACAAACAGAAGTAAGCAGGTATCTACAATCTACATACCTACTTATACTGAATTATGTACAGTTAATAAATTGTTGACTTTGTTTTACTTATACCGGTCTGCCTTTACACTACTGTTTTGAGGTTGAATGAAATTGGGGTTAGATGCAAGAATCACACACCATTTCCACATTTACCGGGACATTTACCTACTACATAAATATGGCAAATTATGTGAATCGGACTTTTGATAACCTTGTTGCATCATTATATCGATTATGTTGTTTTTGTTTTATGTTTCCTTGACACCTTACTTTAAAAATTCACGCTCGAAATAGTCCCAATAAGTATGTTATGAGATAGGTACCGCTTCACGGGCACTTCAAGAGAAGTGGGAGGAGCGCCTTACGAATCTCTGACGTCAAACCAATAACAAAGCGAACTAGCATGTGGGCGTGATAAGCTAATTTCTTTCGCTTATTACGCCGCAAGAAAATTTTTTAGAAAAAAAATTCAATTACACTAACAATTTTCTGTCATTTTCATGCCAAAAATAGATATCTTATTTTTCTCCGAACCTCCCTATTACTGAAGTCTCTTGCATGATTTGAGTGTGAAGGGGAAAGCACCGTACTGATGAGTCCCAGAAGGACGAAACCAGTTGGTCTGCGGTTTTCCACACATATTCAAAACATGCAATATTCAAACAAAGTTGTAAGAGTATTGGTAGGGAATGTTTTTATTGTATTTGCAATATTATTTTTGTATTATTTTTCTTTTAATGTGTTCCTATGCTTATGTTTCCGGAACTAAATGTCACTGACAAAATGATTTGAAAATCAAAGAAGCCTCAAAGGATAGGGATTAATATCTTGCAATTGTTATTTACAAAATGTTTATTAAAAATGGTATAAATAAATTTCTTAAAATATTTGGCTTGAAGTGTGCAAAACTTTATCGAAATTCATAATTCCGTAGTCTCTAATTTTCGCGGTGGGATTGCCGGAGGTAACGTCTGGTACAAGTTTTGGGGTCTGATCAGGTCATTTTCTTGCTCAAAACCCATGTTACAGTGATGTGTTTCTCCGCAACTCACAACGTTTTCATCCAATGAATCGTGCTCAGAACCAGCTTGACTACAAAAGAGAGATGTTGAAATTTTTTTGAATCTTCTGAAAATGTGAATTACCTGAATTCTTCTGCATTTTTGTACCACTCATTTTCGTAAGCTTGCAACCAAATAGGATTGCTGCCTTCCATGCTATGCTTATTTGTGTTGGGCACTCTTCCACTCAGCCCGCTTAATCCTCTCCCATCAATTTCAGAATCTGCACCAACTAGAAGTTAAAATACTGCAAATTTAACATGATTTTAAACAACGAAAACTAACCGTAAGCTGTAGCAGTGGCTGCTTTCAGTTTTCTTTGATAAGTTTGCCTCTGATTGACGCACAACGCTAAACACAGAAACAATAACATAAGTAAAAATAGTGTAACTGCTGTCAACCAAAATGTGGCCCCTGCAGTCTCCATAGCTCTTAGTGCTGATATGTCTCCAGGTTGTGTGTCCAAGACATTGAAGTCTTTAAACAATGAATCAAGCTTTTCTGTGTTCTGGTCAACTAGTCTTAGTACTTCCTCTACTTCTAAGATTGAGTTATCCCTTCTGTTGACAAGATGCAGGTACAAGTCAGTGCGTGTCTTATCTATAGTTCCGTCATGGTTGGCGTGAACTTTGAATTCGTCGACATTTACAATAGCTCCAGTAACGTTTCCAAGAATCCTGATGATTTATTAAAATACATTTTTAGGAAAATTAAAGAAGTGGAATTACTTACTCCCTAAATGCATCGATGCGATTCCTGAGCTCTGGTGGCTGTTGTCTTAACACGAAACGCACTCTTTGGTCTTCACGAAGCAAATATATGAACACTCTGGCCATATCACGTTTTCCTCCAGTATCGTTAGCTGAAACCTGAACGACAATTTAAATTGGAAAAAAAGTTTATTGTTTCTTTACCATAAAATCGAAATATCCTTTCATCCCTTGTTGGGGATCAAAATTCAGCTGTACTTCTCCTGTCTCCCTTTCTACTAGAAATGGTGGACGCTGTAAATTTTCGAGACCCTCAGTTAGAGTCATCTGAATCCTTCCAATTAAGTAATATGATATTTCAGCGTTGATTCCTTCATCCGCATCTGTTGCTTTGACTTGCATGAATTTAGTGCCGAAATCAGTTGCTGTACTAACACCCCCAGTAAACACCCGTTTTGTAAATCTAGGGGCGTTATCGTTTACATCTAAAACTTTGACGACAATTTTAAGTTGCGTATCGTCCGAAGGATCGAAGAAACTTTCATTCTTCGGAGGATTTATACAATCCTCTGTCGCTTTTACTAGTAACAGATGAGTGTCCTGCTGTTCCCTATCCAATTCGATATTTGTCTGAAGAAAACATTTTTCTTCTATTTGAAGGATATTGATGAGGATTCAATCACTTACTGTTAAGACATTAGACGTTCTATCAAGACTGAAGTAACCTTGCTCATTACCGCCAACGATAAAATAGCAAATTGGCGAGAAAGGCCCTTCGAATTCCAGTTCGTCACGGTCAATGGTGTCTGGCAGTTTTTGAACTTCAGCGCGAGGGGATGTGTTTTCTGAAACATTATGACAAAATAATGCTTAAAACCGGTACAACTATAGAACTTCTTGAAATGTCGTCTTCTAGACAAATAGGTAATTTTGTAACAGAAAACTACAACAAAAGCTCGAAAATATATTTTATATATGACTATGAAAAATATAACTGGTCTAGAAACGAGCGAAGAAAGAATTTTCGTCAAATAGCACAATTGTGCTTTGTGACAGGTGTTCTAGAAAACAGAATGAATGCTACCAAGTTTCGGTCTGTCTCTCTCCAATTTAAATCTGCCCAGATTTTTAGGTATCCCGTATGAAGCTTGCAGACTCTGAAGTTCATTTCTCAAACTACCACAGCAATTCAGCCCATGACAGAATGAAGATACACCCGTACCCAAGCGGATATAGAAAAGTTGGATATCAAAACAATTCGACATGCAGTAAGAGATTTGGTGTAGGAAACATTTATTAACTTTATATCGAGATACCGAAAACTAGGGTTGTGCCTGTTGACCGATTTTGACCGAAGAGATTTTGACCTGGTCAAAATCTTTTAATTCGCTCTAACCTAAACTGCGACGCAACCTAGCGAATCGCGCTACTCGCTACAACATTCAAGCGTCAAGCTGGTGTTTTAAAATCTGATTGTGTCGCTGTGAAACTGTTGAGCACCTCCTGCAGCCTCTTGCAAGAGAAATTGGTCTGCATGGGGCATTGTCCATAGTAAGCTTCGCAACAGATTGAAAACCACTCGCGCAGGAAAGCTTGTCTATATAAAGTACAACTTGAAGCTGTTGAGTGGAGATGGAGATAAAAAACGTGGAAATTCGGAGGAAATGGCGCTCAATTTCAGTAGTGAGGATGAAATTGACGATTCTGAAGAACATGAAGACGATGGTAATGGTGGGTTCGGTGACGAGGAGGATGTGCCGTTATCTACCTACATTGGCCAGTCATCATCATCAGTATTGTTCGCTTAATGTATTTTTGTTTTTTTTTGTACCTCAGAATGGTTTATTTATTTTTTGTTAGCTGTTTTCCAATAAATACACGTTTCTATGTAATTACTGATGCCTTCATTTCTTTAGACAAAACTGAGGAATTTGACCGGTGCTTGGTCAATTGACCGGTCAATTGGCCACAATAGATTTTGACCGGTCAAAATCCCAACCCTACCGAAAACTAAGCACTGACCGACGAAATGGATAGAATCGATATATGTACACCCCGCAAGACAATAATGTGAGAGCTACAGAAGGTATGTCTCATGCCAGTAAAGAGCTCTCTTGCATATGATCAAAGGCACAGATTAAACTATTTGTTCCTACCGCAAATCGCAGAAGAACATTCAGTTTTTGTACCATGTAGCGGCACTAGAGACCATGTCCTGAACGAATTCGTGGCCGTTCCGTACATCCCATTTCCATACAAGGCGAAATCAGTGACAGTTCCGTACACGATGCACGTGTCGCGATACTGGGGATCATTTGTAAGAAACTGTCATTAGCAATAGTGGTAGTTGCGTACAGGTACAATCGCTTAATGACCGTATACTCGGAGAGTAGTCTAAGAATCACCCGGATTGTTTACGTAGGTACCTGAACATACGAGTATAATTTTTGATTTAGTCCCATTTCGTGCGTTCCCGTTTTGTGCGTCGATGAAAATTTCTCTCCTATTGTTTTCAAAGGTTAATGTTTTTGTTTGGGGGGGGGAGACTTAAACGCTCCGCTCGCTACGCTTACCCACAGACCGGAAATAGTGGGCCGTGGAACCACTTTCTTGGCCGTATTCAGTGACGGGCAACACCACTTTTTTGGCCGGGTGATTCTTAGAATGCTCTCCGAGTAAACGGTCACTAAGGGATTGTACCTGTACGCAACTACCACTATTGCTAATGACAGTAGTAGTTAGAAAATGAGAATACTGGATACGAACCCGTTCGGAGCACATAGCGCCATCGAGTTCTCGAGGTGCCATCGACTTCTTCGGCAGTGACCTTGAAAGAGACCAGAGGCTGCTGAAGGAGTCGTTGAGGCATCCGAAGAAGTGTCTTCAGCAGCGGCATCTGCAGCAGCCTCTGGTGTCTTTCAAGGTCATTTCTGAAGAAGTGTGCATGTCTTCAGCAGCGTCTGGTCATTGCTGAAGAATTGGTCTTCAGCAGCGTCCAGGCGCATGCGCCGGGGCTATTCCTCAGATCAGTCCATCGAGTTCTCCATCCACTTCAAGTGGGCGTGTCTGCAGCAGCCTCTGGTCATTGCTGAAGAAGAGCCTCTGGTGTCTTCCAAGCCGCCATTTTGGCTGTGGGTCAGGCGCCTGCGCCGGGGCTGTCGCGTACAAAGCGCGTGTTGTTCAGGCCAGTCCATCCTGGCCCCATCCACTTCTTCGGCAATGACCAGAGGCTGCTGAAGGAGTCATGTCTTCAGCAACGGTGTCTTTGGGGCCTTTGGCCGTGGCTCAGGCGCATGCGCCGGGCTCTGGCTATGAGAGTGGGCGGGGCAACAGCCAATGAGAGTGGTTGTGGGCAGCATCCAATCAGAATTGTTGTTAGGTGCTGTTGGGCCTTTGGATGTGGCCCAGGCGCCTGCGCCGGGGTTTTCGCAAAAATAAAAACGTTGAATATATTTTTACATCAATATAATTAAAACTATAATCTGTATACAGAGTAGGCATGCGTGTATTTTCTGGGCAAATCGAAGCCCTGCAGCTTCTCATACCAGTCTTCTGATCGATTCATTACCCGGTGTATACTCAACGATGCGGTCATGCAGGATGAGACAGTATGCGGTTGTGTTGGGCGGAAAATTCTCGCTCGACTCAAATTCTAGACGCATATCTATGGGTCCAGGCTTGATGCTTTCCGACTGCTTTGATGCGTCAATCACCACGATGGGCGCTAGATCCTTGAACTGTTCCTTGCCGTATAACGGCTCGCCAACTTTTCCATAGTATGAACTCTGGAAGTTCTGGTACATTTCGTATAGCAGGGCGTATTTCCCCGTGGAGAAATCCAAGTTTAAATTCTCGTAGGGGAAGCACTCAGAATTCAGGTACAGTTTGACGTTTGTCAGATTGCAGTGGTCAAATTTGCTTGAATCCGTGTCCAAATTCGCTTTGCGATTCGTCTGGAAGGCGACAATAACGTAGCGGGGTTTCTCCAACCGTGTTGCAGTCTTGACGGCCCACGTTTGTTTCGTAGCTTGCGGCAACACCGGATACTCGTACAGCTCCCAGCTGCGAAAACATATCTGCAACGTTCTCTCTTCCTCGACAATATTGAGAAGTTTTAGGTATTCAGCATCCGATGGATAGACGTACGGCACCCTCCAATGAACCTTGCTCAACTCAATTCTGGTGTCCTCGTTACCCACGAAAGCGTTCCTATCGTTTTTCGATCGAGTCAAAATGAGCTCGTGACACACATTTAACAGAATTTTGGGGTAATCTTCCAAGAATCCCAGCAGGATTCTTCCCGGGATGCACACGTTAAAGTTCCCGTTCGCGTCGATAAGGTGGCTCGGTGAGTCTCCCGTATTCGTCCAGCCGGCATTCTCCAGGGCACCTACTTCACCCTTATTCAGAGAAACTACACCCTTCAGTGTGCTCGTGATGCCCACGTTTTTTGTTCGATCCACCTCCACCCCGTTTATTTCATAGCGGACGTCGTCAAAGAGGAAACTGAGGGCGTTATTTGTTAAAACCGCATTTCCGCCTCCTGCACCCTTGATGAACCTGCCCTCTATGTAGATGCTGCTTAGATGCGGCAGTACGTAAACGTCTTGTTGGTGGATTGGTATGCGAATTTCGTCATTGGCGTTGAATGTTGTTGTTGTCACGAACGGCTGATGTACGTGCACCTCGACACGGCGTGCTGACTCATCCAAAACAGCACCGTCCAGAACACGAAACGTGTCTACGTTTATGTGTGTCATTATTCAAATGCGGTTCCCTTGTTGAAGCACAAGTACTAACTGACAGCACCGTTAATTTTCTTGCTTAAATACTCTCAATACAACCGTGCGCATGCGCAGTCTTATTCTTGCTCGTGTCATCAGCCATGGTGTTTGCGACTACAGCTGCCTGTGTCAACAGCGTGTCATCAGCCATGGTGTTTGCGAATACAGCTGTCTGTGTCAACAGACAGCTGTATTCGCAAACAGACAGACAGACAGACAGAGAGACAGACAGACAGACAGACAGACAGACAGACAGACGGACCGACAGACATACAGACAGACAACTACTGATAAGAATTCGGAAGTAGGAGAATAACTATAGATTCCTTTTTGTCTCATCGAGCTGATTAATTTGATACCCTACATGATCTAGGTGGGCGGGGCAAGGAGCGTGGACGGGGGCGCGGTCAGTGAGTGGCCACCCCTAAAAACCACCCCTAAAATCCACCCCCAAAAATCACCCTCCAAAACCACCCCAAGAACCGCCCCTAAAAACCACCCCTAAAAACTACCCCTAAAACCACCCCTAAAACCACCCCCTAAAAATCACCCCTAAAAACCACCCCCAAAAATCACCCTCCAAAACCACCTCAAGAACGTCCCCTAAAAACCACCCCTAAAAACTACCCCTAAAACCACCCCTAAAACCACCCCCTAAAAATCACCCCTAAAAACCACCCCCAAAAACCACCCCTAAAATCCACCCCAATATTCCGATACCTCTAGTCGAGTCCTTTAATTTGACACCCCACATGACATAGTTTTTACGTAGGGGTTAGCCTAAATTTAGACTACTGTTCTCAAATAATTAGCGATGTAGAATGTTCTACTACCGAGAACTAAGATGTTTGCATATATCAATCAGATGGTTCCCACACGTGTCCGAAACGCATTAAGATAACAAGTAATTTCAAATAAACAAACTGGAGAATGTTCTAGAATGTTTTTTTCCCACACGTGTCCGAAACGCATTAAGATAACAAGTAATTTCAAATAAACAATCAGAAGAATATTCTAGAATGTTATTTTATTGTAATAATACAAACAAACAAACGGGTCACCTTGTAGTGTCTACAACGTATTAAATGCACATGCAGAGCGTGGGATCAAACCTAAACAAACATATCCTATCGGCAAGATGAAAGGTTATTTCCCATAATAAAAACAATTATAACATCTCTTATCGGCGGCGAACGTGCTTTTTTCTTAAACTTTAATATCAATATTTATTTAGTATAAACAATTGTAAATTTCCGAGAAAATAAATATTAATTCTGTAACTTCTGTTTACAATCATAAGTATATACGGATGATTTGAAAGACGGGCTTGTGAGCCGCCGATTAGCTCAGTTGGTTGGAGCGAGGGCTCCGGTGCGTGGGGACCCGGGTTCGAATCCCGGTCGGCGTCATTTCCAGAACGTTTGCGAAAACCCCGGTGCATGCGCCTGAGCCACGGCCAAAGGCCCCAAAGACACCGTTGCTGAAGACATGACTCCTTCAGCAGCCTCTGGTCATTGCCGAAGAAGTGGATGGGGCCAGGATGGACTGGCCTGAACAACACGCGCTTTGTACGCGACAGCCCCGGCGCAGGCGCCTGACCCACAGCCAAAATGGCGGCTTGGAAGACACCAGAGGCTCTTCTTCAGCAATGACCAGAGGCTGCTGCAGACACGCCCACTTGAAGTGGATGGAGAACTCGATGGACTGATCTGAGGAATAGCCCCGGCGCATGCGCCTGGACGCTGCTGAAGACCAATTCTTCAGCAATGACCAGACGCTGCTGAAGACATGCACACTTCTTCAGAAATGACCTTGAAAGACACCAGAGGCTGCTGCAGATGCCGCTGCTGAAGACACTTCTTCGGATGCCTCAACGACTCCTTCAGCAGCCTCTGGTCTCTTTCAAGGTCACTGCCGAAGAAGTCGATGGCACCTCGAGAACTCGATGGCGCTATGTGCTCCGAACGGGTTCGTATCCAGTATTCTCATTTTCTAACTACTGACAGTTTCTTACAAATGATCCCCAGTATCGCGACACGTGCATCGTGTACGGAATTGCCACTGATTTCGCCATGTACGGAAATGGGATGTACGGAACTACGACGATACCGTCCTGAACATAAGACATAATCGAAAAAAAATACGAGCACGGTACGCATATTTACGATTACTACTATGCGTTCGCGATTGCTCGCTGTATCCTGTGAGCAATTTAAAAACTACATTATGTACCAGAATACAGGGGAAATTGTATGCGATACATTTTCGTTTAAGTGCGATGGCGTCAGCGGCGACGGTATGGTAGGTAGGTAACGCATACAGTTCTAGTCTGATATCCTGAGGCTGGGTGGGATCAAATCTCGCAGAGGTTATTCCTTTTTTTCTTCTGTTTTTACATTATCTTTTTCTTACAAAAAATGCGTGTGTCTGGTGGGGGGCGGGGGCAATTAAGAGGTCTGTTTCGAAAATACCAATAAAATCTGTTCTGACACACAACATGAAATCGCGGTGTCCATATGAGGAATTGTAGTATACTTCGGCGCACACCAATTACTAACTGTTAGACGCGAGCAATCGTAGTCACATAAGAGCTATCGTACGGTACGCTGTGCTCGTAATTACCATCTTAAACCGCACAAAAGTTTTGACATCGTACATTGGAATCACCTATGGAGTATTTTGAGATAAATTGTTGAACCAGAACATATTATGTTAGAATAGAAAACCAACTATCAAAAAAATTCAGTGTTGCGAAAGGAGTAAGGTAGAATTAAATATTGTCACACATTCTTTTCAATGTTTATTGTGAATTGATTATTTGTGAAACAACATAACTAGAATGGGGGTGTCTTATTATGTGCTGAAGATTGATCTTAAAACACGTGGAAAGTTCAGAAGGGAAAACGCCGGAAATAAGTGCTGCAGTGAATTGAAGATACCAATTATTGATTTTATGTCAAATAAATCTGCGCTAATGGTAATCGATAGAGCAAGAACCTTACCACAATTACTGTGATTACAGATGAGAGGAAGCGAAAGGGAAGTTAAGAGACGAATTGTAATGGCGCAGTTAGCTTTAACCTAACCAAAGAAAGTTAAAGTCTCAGATTTTTGGACACATGCCCATTAGCGGAAGGATGGAGAAACTAATAATCCGTGGCAAAAGAAGACGGAAGATGCCCGAACAGATTTATTGATTAACCGAAACAATCAGAAAAACGGAAGACCTAGAACCAGGGCTAGTTTTATCTGCACAACCTACATGACGTTCGAGTACGAGCCACGACAAAAAAGAAGAAAATGGGTATATACAAACCTGTAAAGTTTACAGTGAATTCATCCATCATAAACTGTGGTTGATAATCGTTGATATTTGTGATGTATATGGTAAGGTCTAAGTCAGAACTGAGAGGAGTCGGCACGCCCAAATCATATGCTTCAATTCGAATCTAAAGCAAAACAAATCATTGCACATCATCAATAAATTCCATGACAAATTTAAACGCACGTCATAAATTTTCTGTTTGTTTCTATCAAGTGGAAGCCGCAGTTCCAACACGCCAGAAACAGGCTGCAAATTAAAGGATTTCCAGTGACCAGCAGGATCTGTCTTCAACCGATAACGTACAGCTCCATTTGGTCCAATATCTGCATCAGTTGCTATGACTTGCACCAAAGCACTTCCCACAGTGGCATTTTCCGGAACCCTAAGCGTTGAGTTGTGAGGAGGACTGACGAAAACTGGAGCATGGTCGTTAAAATCTGTGACACAAATATTCAGGGATGCTTCGATTAGATGGCTGGGAGTTCCCAAATCTTGAGCTCTCAAGACGACGGTGTAGTTTCCATGCTTGCCTCTCAAAGATCGTGTTGGTCTCAAGTCTGCGTTCCATTCGTCTTCTTGTGTTAGGGCAAAGAGACCTTCTAGATCCATTCCATTTGCGATGTCCATTATTATCTGCAGAAGGGAGATAATGTCACTTTGAGATTCAGTTTGGATCAAACCTCCCGAAATATGTGAATATGATTTATCGAACTCTTCGTTTGGTAAGACTATGAAGTATTATTACCTGACCATTAGGAGTAGTAGGATCGTCTGCATCGGTAGCATGTATGGTTGTTATAGATTGTGCAGGCTCATGAAATTCAGTAATACTAACGCACCCTGTTGGTGTTACAAGTTGTGGTGCATTGTCATTGATGTCCAACACGGTTACACTAAAATAAAGGAGTTTATATCAAGAGTGCTGACTCGTACTGAATGTTACACACTTAAGATGTTTAAAAGCGTTTCTACTTTCTCCGCTGTTGTAACCATATTGGTAATTATCCCAAGCTTCTATCACCAGTAAATATGATTGTTTTGATTCCCTGTCAAGCTCCTCCGCTAACCTCAGAATTCCTGTATCTGGTTCCAAAATAAATTTGCCCTGAGGAATTTATAATATAGTGGTAGCAGTTCTTTTATAAAAATTTTATATTGTAGGTACCTCCGATGAGATCCGATCAAGCAGGTACGTAACTTTGCCATATTCTCCAATATCTGAATCACGCGCTTCTAAAACACAAAGTTCTCGGCCTACTGCTGTGTTTTCTGGAACCATTACCGCCATTGGTTCCGGAAGAAAATAAGGGTTGTTGTCATTTTCATCCAAGACTTGCAAATAGATTTCAGTTCTCGCAGACCTTGGTGGAATTCCAGAATCTTTTGCCTTGACCTGTTTAATACATATACATTAGAGTTATCGCATGTGCTCCGTAGTTCTTGCCGCTAACGATAAAGTCACGTGACAGAGTACGGTAAAAATTCTTACGGAAGGAGAAAAACAAGAGTTATCGCATGGCACAAACGAAGTGTAAAGTTTGACATACGCAAACGTTACTTAACCGGCTTAACCTAACCAACCAAACTATTACCTTTTGTTATGGTTTTATTGTATTTATTCATAATCAATCACCAAAACTGTACAAGGTGTCCCAAACTGGACGCGTTCTTATGGGAACACCCCTTATTTGAAGAGATAGAAAAGAATTAACCAAGGTGTCCGGAGCTCAAATTTAATGAGAAAACCACTGGCGCAAACAAAACTTTGCTATCTCTTATCGTTTGGCCGCTAGAGGGCGATTCTCAAATTTCGTCGATTTCTTTTATGTCCTATAACTTGTTTATTAATAAAGATAATTGATTTTGGTAAAAACTTTCTTAAGGCACTTTTTTCCGTAAAATCCATTGCAATAGGCAGTTTTTTTACAGGGCGTTTAGATTTTCGTGCACCACCCCAAACTCATTTTTTTTTTATATAGACCACCCTATATATTATGAGATTTTCGAAAAGCTCGTTAAATTTCCTAAATTTTGATGTATCACTTGTCATGTTTATCTTAAAAACCATTAGCAACATTACGATTTAAAAATTAAAATATTGTGCCTTCAGAAATCAAGATTGCCATGACTAATAAAATGACATAGGATGCTAACATGTTATGATTAAAACCACAGATCTAAAGTTTCATGATAAGATTACTCATAGTTATTATATTAAATTAATAATTCTTTAAATGTTGCTAATGGTTTTTAAGATAAACATGACAAGTGATACATCAAAATTTAGGAAATTTTACGAGCTTTTCAAAAACTTCATAATATATAGGGTGGTCTATATAAAAAAAATGAGTTTGGGGTGGTGCACGAAAATCTAAACGCCCTGTAAAAAAACTTGCATATTGCAATGGATTTTACGGAAAAAAGTGCCTTAAGAAAGTTTTTACCAAAATTAATTATCTTTATTAATAAACAAATTATAGGACATAAAAGAAATCGACAAAATTTGAGAATCGCCCTCTAGCGGCCAAACGATAAGAGATAGCAAAGTTTTGTTTGCGCCAGTGGTTTTCTCATTAAATTTGAGCTCCGGACACCTTGGTTAATTTTTTTCTATCTCTTCAAATAAGGGGTGTTCCCATAAGAACGCGTGCAGTTTGGGACACCTTGTACATACCCTTAGGTAACATAACCTGTCAGCCTGTCACTGTAAAATCAAAACATAACCTCAAATAACTCTAATTATCGTACGTAAAATGCTTACGCTATTTCGGGAATTTAACGTACGCACGTTATATTTTAACGTACGCTAAAAATCTGCCCATGCGTATGGTAACTGTTTGAAGAAAATAACGTACGGTAATTTTAGCGGTGACAGTGCGATAACTCTCTATTGTGTAGATAAATACGTAAAAGGAGTTGTTATTAAACTTTTTATCTGCTTTTGTTAAATTATACCGTCATTACACACGCGTTTCCTAACCCCATGAAATAATAGCCGATTATTAAATGTGCTATAAACCAATCGAAAAATTCCTATTACTGGATATATCCAGTAAGTATATCCAGTAAGACGAAAAATTAATATTTATATTTACTTGAATCCAAGAAATCGTGTATGTTGTGTATTATACGTTTCTTTGGCAACATTCTTTCAAGGACTTACTGTCTGTGCACACTTACAATTTTATTTTATTATTTTTGAGGTTTTGATTCTGTAAAATTTTTCTTTTAAACTATCCAGAATAAGGGGTTTTATCTAGCCTTCAAAGTGTTTCAATTCATCATAACTGGCTCGTTGGATAATATACTATTAAGAGATACGCATAAGGGTACTTTTATACCAATGAATCTTTTGTAATTTGTTCTATGTAATTATCCGTAAAGCGTAATCTGCTCATAAAGCGGAATGTTCTTTGGAGTTAATTGAGTGCTTTAATATACAGTGTGCTCATGGATGGACTTAACTATACTTGTAAAAACTTTTATTTTGGGTTTTTCGAGAAAAAGTCATTCTTTATAATTTCTTTTGCTTGTTATATAAATACGATTCACGTTGAGAAACTTTGATTTTGTTGTACAGGGTGCGCAGAAAATATAAAAATGTATATTTGTAAAATCGAAAATTTTTGAATCAAGCTTTTTGAAGTCTCAGAATGAAACAGCTTAGAAGGAGAAATCGAAAAGCCAAATAAAGTTTTTCTATAGAAGTTATACTTAGTTGCTAAGAAATACCGGGAGTCCGGTTAAGGTTGGCGACCGGCTATATCTTAGGAACTATTCATCCTACAGCTTTCAGAAAAAAAATCTTCCTATAAAAGTGGCCATGAAAACTTCATCAAAAATATTTTTAGCTTTCAGTTTTCCCCGCTAGGGGGCACAATTTAAAAAAAATAGACAATTCGCATTTTCTTCAAAAATTCAAATGAAAATTTAGGAATCCTTTAGCTTTCTCAAAATCTCGTAATACCCTGCAAATTAGTTTAATAACTTTTTGATCTAGCTTATGAAATAAGGAGTGGGGGAAGAAGAAATTCCCTTACACCAATAATGCCATATCTCCGGATTGCTTGAACCAATTTTATTGAATATGGTATTGTTGGAAAGGGAATCTATAGCGTAATAGAAATCTGCATTTACATTTGAATTTAATTTTACGAGGAAGCCGCCAGATGGTGTTATTTCGAAACTTACGAAATTGTCAAATTTTCTGAAAAATTATAAATGGAATGGTATATTTTTTATAATATGTTGTCATTACGCATAGAATTAAGAACAAGATGCCCCAAATCGGAAGTTTTTATCTTAGTTACGGTACGCAACTCGCCTCTACTAGGCAGAAACTTATCAGCCTTCCAAGAAGGACCGAAGAAGACGCTGAATCGTATTATATTATGTATCTACATTTTATCTTTTGCTTTAGAATTATATTCAGTAATAATTTTCACTTCAACCGCTCAACTTCGAGCCTGTAAATTTTGCTCAAATAAATCTTAGTGTTTTTTAAAAACCCGTTTATCGAAGTCGAAATCAAAATTGGCGCAGTCGGTAGGATTGTTGGAGAACACGCGGACAAAAATCGCCGAAAGTGTTTTTTCGTTTTAACGATTTACCAACAATTTCGAACTTTGACGATTTTCGGTAAACGGTCGGGAAGTGGACAAAAATCGCTAACAACCCGAACTAAGTCAAGAAAAGGGACGAGGACACACATCGCCGAATCCTGAATAGATTAAGAAGACCTGGGAAGCGGACAAGCATCGCTGGTTCCTAGAGGCACCTAGATTAAGAAGAAAACGGACAAAGAAATGGCAACTTTCGCACTCCTGTTAATGTAAGTGCTCAATCCTTTTAATAATTCCATTTAATAAATATAGTTTTGCATTTCAATTGAATTTTAATTAATTTTAATTTTTAAACATTTTTGTTTGCATGTAATAATAAGTTACGCAATATACGATAAAATACATTCAAGTTAGGTCAATTTTATGTCAACTGGCGGCATAGACGACTTAATTGATAATTTAATTAAACTAACAGTAAGCAAGAAAGTAGAAATAATGGCTAATCCAGTAAATGCTGTTGTTCCGGTAAATATCGCATTGCTCAGATATCAGGCTGACAATATTCCGAATTTTGACGGAAATCCACGTCAATTAAATAGGTTTATAAATTCTTGTGAAAACTTTATTCGAGCTTTCCAAAATGCTGCGAATCCAGAAGATCCAATAAATGTATGTATATTTGACACAATTTTGAGTAAATTGCGTGATCGTGCAGCTGACCTAATTTGCAGTCGCACCGAATTAACATCGTGGCAGTCTATAAAAGACGCCCTAAATTTAATTTTCAGCGATCAAAGAAGCATCGACTGTCTCATACAGGATTTGATTTCTTTGAAACCACAAAGAAACGAAACACCCCTGCAGTTTGGAATGAGAATCCAAGATGCTAGGAGTCTTTTGTTTTCTAAACTAAATTCTTCTATCGAATTAGAGGACGAAAAAATTATCAAAATTGCGCATTACGATGACTTCGCGCTAAAAACATTCATAAACGGTTTGCCTTACAACATGCAACTAGTGGTTAGGTTACGTAAACCTACTAGCTTAGAGCAAGCCCTGGCTTTCGTTACAGAGGAAGAAAATTTTATTTATTTCAAAACTGGTCAAAACAGTAATTTTCAAACCACACCGTATAAAGGTTCCCCTTTTGTTAACCAACATTATAAACCAAATAAAACCCCACAAATTCAACAAATTCAACAACCTCAAACTAACCCCTTTCGACCAAATTTTCAACCATCTTTTCCGAATTTTAGACCGTCTTTTCCAAATTTCAGACAACCTCTGCCGAATTATCAAGGTAACTTCAATAATCGTGCAATGCCATTGACGCAAAACGTACGACAACCATGGCAACAGACAAATTCAAATTTCCAAACTCCGTTTAACACATTTAGGCAAAACCCAACGTCAAATTTCCAACAGAAACCTAATTGGCAGGTGTATAATAGACTTCCTGCTCAACCTCATCCACAATTTTCAAAATTTGCGACACCCAAACCTGGCAGTCACAATATCCGTACTCAAAGATACCAACCAGAACCAATGGACACTAGTTCTAGCAATTCTAGAATAAAACCCCGTCCTAGGAATTTTATTTCTGAAGAATTATTCGCACAAGACATACAAGAATATCCGACTTCATCGAACTATCAAAGTGTTTCTACACAATATACCCCCGTTCACGAAGAAGTTGAACCAGGAAATATCGACCCGATAAATTATTCTCTAAACTACCCTGAACCCGAATATGATCCAGAATTTTTAAATACAACTTCATATTATGACACAAATAATTATGACGTTCCAGAAGAACAGTATTACGACAGTACTTATACTCAAGATACAAATTTTCACCACACCCCGAATCAACCGGACAAAACCTAATTGAATTAAATTCTTTCAAATCTAATCTACCCCATGTATATATCCCTGATCTAAATGCTCGTTTTCTCGTCGATACTGGAAGTTCAAGATCACTAATTAATCCTGATTTAGCTCATAAATATTTCGGACACCATATTTTTCACGAAGACTTTTATATTCAAACTGCTCACGACATAACCCGTCACGATCAAGTCATGGAAATTCCCATTTTTAATATTTTTAAATCAGATCAAATAGTAAAGTTTCATCTTTTTAACTTTTCTAACAAATACGATGGTTTATTAGGAGCTGACCTTTTAAAAGAACTGAATGCTAGTATTGATTTTAATTCAAAAACTTTAACAACTCCAAATGCTAGATTACCAATTATATACGAAGAACAGAAAACGGAAATACCCCAAAATTTTAATCAATTTAATCAAAATTCAACATCTTTGAATTATTCAATTGTAGTGCCACCCAGAGCGCAAACTTCTGTTAAAATTCCAGTTAACATAAAAAATGGAATAGGTATTCTAGAGTATACTGATTTTGGCAATAAAACTGAAATGCCTTCAGCACTTGTAAATGTAAATGAAAATTTTGCTTTGACAGTGATCACTAATTCGAGTGAAGAGTCTGTTAAGCTTGACTTTCCAGAACCTATACAGATTGAAAATTTAAATATTGCGGAAGTAAATTTTGTAGAGAAAATGGAGGTTGACGAACCACCTTTCGAAAAGTATCATGATGATCTTTTAAAATCTAATTTA
This sequence comes from Xestobium rufovillosum, assembly GCA_963966045.1. Taxonomy (NCBI): domain Eukaryota; kingdom Metazoa; phylum Arthropoda; class Insecta; order Coleoptera; family Ptinidae; genus Xestobium; species Xestobium rufovillosum. The sequence continues at coordinate 19,744,275 of OZ014494.1, forward strand.
AAAAACTTACGACTAGAACACTGTAATAGCGAAGAAAATGAAGCAATACGTAAATTATGTTTTGAATATCGCGACATTTTTTATTCTGAAGATATTCCTCTTAGTTTCACGAACAAAATTACTCATAAAATAAATTTGAAAAATGAAACACCGATTTACACAAAAAGTTACAGATTTCCACCATGTCATCATAAGGAAGTCAAATCACAAATAAATAAAATGCTTGAACAAGGTATTATCCAGCCTTCTACATCTCCCTGGTCTAGCCCCATTTGGGTTGTACCAAAAAAGATGGACGCTTCAGGTAAGAAGAAATGGAGACTTGTTATTGATTATAGACGACTTAACGAACAGACTATAGACGACAAATACCCACTTCCAAATATAATAGATATACTTGACAAGTTGGGAAGATCAAACTATTTTACGACCCTAGATCTCGCTTCTGGATTTCACCAGATAGAAGTAGATCCACAGGATGTTCCAAAAACTGGCTTTTCTACACTCAACGGTCATTACGAATTCAAACGTATGCCGTTTGGTTTAAAAAACGCCCCATCAACGTTCCAACGTGTAATGGACAACATTTTACGCGGTTTGCAACATGAAACTTGTTTAGTTTACCTTGATGACATTGTCATATATTCAGTTTCCCTGCAAGAGCATATTATTCAGTTAAGGAAAGTTTTCGACAGACTTAGAGATTCTAATTTCAAAATTCAGATAGACAAATCAGAATTCTTGCGAAAGGAAGTTCAGTATCTCGGACATGTAATTACTCCAGATGGTGTATTACCGAATCCTGACAAAATTCACGTTATAAAAAAATATCCTATCCCTTCCACTCAAAAAGAAATTAAAAGCTTCTTAGGACTCTTGGGTTATTATCGTCGTTTCATTAAAGATTTCTCAAAAATTACCAAACCTTTAACTGCCTGTTTAAAAAAGGATGCAAAAGCTATCCACTCTCCTGAATTTCTACAATCATTCCAGACAAGCAAAGATCTCTTGATCAATGCTCCAATTCTCCAATACCCAGATTTCGATAGCCCTTTTATTCTTACAACTGACGCTAGTAATTATGCATTAGGTGCAGTATTATCCCAAGGAACGGTACCTCGTGATAGACCTGTAGCATATGCTTCACGAACTCTTAATGACACGGAAATAAAATATTCAACGATAGAAAAGGAACTTCTTGCAATTGTATGGGCCTGCAAACATTTTCGCCCATATTTACTTGATAACAAATTCAAAATTTATACTGATCATCGACCACTTATTTGGCTATTTAATCTTAAGGAACCCAATAGCAAATTAGTTCGCTGGCGCCTTCGCCTAGAAGAATACGACTATGAAATCGAATACAAGAAAGGCAAGTACAACACCAATGCCGATGCTCTATCTCGAATCAAAATTAATGCAATAGAGAACGAAAGTATTATAAACCAACCTGGTGACATTGACGCAGATATTGACGAATTTTTACGAAATTTAGCAATAGGAGCCCCTCTACCAAATTTAGAACCACAACCTTCTACTAGCACAGCTTTCCCAAAACATACTAATCCTGAAATTGATGTAGATAAATTTTTACGATCATTTATATGTAGATGAAAACCCTATCCCAGATTATTCAGAGCCCCAACCTTCCACTTCAAAACAACCTAAAATAAAAATTTTACAAGACATTCAGATTAAACCAGGCATTTCCCGAATTAACGAAGATGACACATCTGAAACTTTATCCGCACCTCCATCTGACGATAATCACGAACTAATAAATGACGACACTTCTGAAACCCTATCCACACCTCACTCTGACAATAACCATGACGTAGTAAATGATGGAATTCCTATAATTGACGAAATAATCAATAATAAAAACCATCAAATCATTGTAACACCAAATGTACACATGAAATTAGAAGTTAAATCCAGTAAATATAATAAATTAACTATCTTAGATGTCAAAATTCCAAAAACCAACGAAATTCTCATTTTTCAATTTTTAAGAGATTACACAACTCCTGGAACAAAATTTCACATATATTTTAGAGATAACGAACTATATAAAACATTTAACAAGGTGTACCGTAAGTACTTCTATGTAAAAGGTTTAACACTCATAAAATGCACAAAAATGGTTAACACAGTAAAAGAAAAAGAAGAACAAGTCATGTTAATTAAATTTCAACATGAAGGTAAGTGCAACCATAGAGGAATTACGGAAACAATGGAACATCTTCGTAGAAATTACTATTGGCCAACGATGAAAACAGACGTCACAAATTATATAAATTGTTGCGTTATATGTCAAACAGCAAAATACGCCAGAAGAAAACCATATACACCACTAGCCCTTACAGAAACACCCAGTAAACCTTTTCAAATTTTACATGCAGATGTATTTAAATTCGATAACGAACTTTATTTAACTATAATAGATACATTTTCAAAATTAGGCCAAGCCCTACCGATAAAAGGAAAAACGGCAATAGATATTTGTAATTCATTAGTGAAATACTTTAGCTTTTACGGATTACCTGAAAAATTAGTTCTCGACAGCGGTACCGAATTCAAAAATGAACCCGTTAAGGAACTTCTCAAAATTCATAAAATCAATGTACATTTTACCACACCTAAACATCACGAAGGAAATTCTCCCATTGAGAGATTTCACTCGACACTTTTAGAACATTTACGCATTCTACGTACTGAACATGGTCCAGATCCAAATTTAATGCAATATGCCGTAATTGCCTATAATAGTTCTATCCATACTGCAACAAAATTCACCCCTTACGAACTTACCTTAGGACACACGTCATCACGAGATCCACAAGATCTTATAGACAACACATTTTTCAGTGACTATGCTAATAGCCATCGAAATAAATTAAAACGAACTTATGAAAATGTGGCCGAAAAACTTACATCAGGTAAAGAAAAAGTATTAGAAAAACATAATACACAAGGTCCAACTCAACATCAATTTACCCTAGGCCAAAAAGTATTCAAAATTAGCGGTAAACGAGACAAGAAAGAAAATAAATTTATTGGTCCTTTAGAAATTATTGAAATTTTAGAAAACAATAAGGTTAAGGTAAAAAATAAAAAGAATAAATTCGAAATCATTCACACCAAGGAACTAAGGATCCCTGTTTCTGTTACAGATTCGGATGCTGTGTAACAGCGGACACACAAATCAAATATCCAGTGTTTTACAAAATTTTGGACAATCCTGGACTCTTCTCATTCAAAATTGGTACTGCTCAAAATCAAGTAGATCAATGGTCATTCATTCAGATGCTCGACCTTTCAAATTTAATTAAGGAATTTAATGCACTTTCCAAAACAGCGGCACATTTTAGGAGAACTTTTGAAAATCAGAAAAACGGTTTAGGCTTTAAATTAGAATTTTCTAATTCTCATAAATTAATGGACAACTTAGAAGACAAAATTAAAATTCAACTTTCTCAACTTAACCCTTTGCTATATTCTAGTCAGAACAAACGATTCAAACGTGGTTTAATAAATGGATTAGGTTCAATTGTAAAAATAATCACAGGAAATTTAGATGCAAGCGACGCCGAAAAATATGATAAAGCCCTGAACGATCTAGCAAATAACCAAAATAAAATAAAATCCATTGTCAAAAATCAAATCAGCATATTGGAAACTTCTATAAAGAAATTTAATGACAGTATTTCTACTTTAGCACATAATCAAGTAATGTTAATAAAACTCAAATTCAAAATACGGACGAAATTAATTTAATATTTATTCAACTAATAATTTCTCAAATAAGCACAGAATATCAAGTCATTACTCAAATCCTAGAAAATTTAGAAACTGCTATAACCTTTTCAAAATTAAATACTTTGCATAATTCAATCATAGATCCTAAGGACTTACTCAATGAACTAAAATCAATCAATACACACTTACATGATGGTCAAAAGTTCCCTTTTGAACCTAAGTTAGAAGATATTTTATCGTATGAAAAGATAATAACTATCAAAAGTTATTCCAAATTAAACGTTTTGGTCTTTATCATCGAAATTCCTATTATAGAAAAAGAAAACTATAATTATTACCAGCTCTTTCCAATACCAGTAAAAAGAGGAAATTCCTATGAATCAATTATTCCAAAATCCAAATACCTAATCCTCAATGAGCACAACTACGTGTCGGTTAATGAACCTTGTAAGACAATTTCGGAAACTCTATTTTTGTGCAACGACCTCAGTAACAGCAAAATTGACTTAAATTCACCATGTGAAGTGCAACTTCTAAACTATAAACGAAATTCGACTAATTGTGACATAGTGCCCGTAGTAATAACTAAATTTAAACAGCATAAACTTTCAAAAAATAAACTTTTAGTAATAACGCCGAACGAAATTAATGCAATTCAAAAATGTGGGGATGAACGCGAAATTATACCTCTTAAAGGATGCTACGTTTTGCAACTTGTTTCACAATGCCAAATTGAAATAGGAAATTCAATTATGAACATTTATGAAGACTCAGAAGTAAGCTACAAAGAAGTCCGACTTCCCATGATTGAAACCAAAATTCAAAATTCAGAAAAACCCGAAGAAATTAGAAGACCTATCGTTCTGGACAATATTCAGTTAGACGATTTCAAAACAATTCAAACCGCATTGGATATGCAACTTAAAGAAATAAATGAAATTCCAAATTCGAACATTAATTTCACGAGTTTAAACATTTGGACAATTATATTGTACATAATTTTAATTTCAACGATGTCTTATGTGTTTTATAAGTTTGTTATAGCAAGATTTAGAACACGGGCATCGCATCAACAAAACTTGGAGCTAGAACCTTCATCACCCCGGAGGGATGAAATTATCATCTAGTTCGTACCCCAGGGTACTCACATCTTAAGGAGGGAGGAGTTATGGTACGCAACTCGCCTCTACTAGGCAGAAACTTATCAGCCTTCCAAGAAGGACCGAAGAAGACGCTGAATCGTATTATATTATGTATCTACATTTTATCTTTTGCTTTAGAATTATATTCAGTAATAATTTTCACTTCAACCGCTCAACTTCGAGCCTGTAAATTTTGCTCAAATAAATCTTAGTGTTTTTTAAAAACCCGTTTATCGAAGTCGAAATCAAAATTTCTTTATCAAATGGAAGTTATCATCAAGAATATCGCTTACCTAATCAAATACCAGTGCACAGGTACCAAATTTTCTCAATTTTTTTTGAATGGAATGTTACATTTTCACAACATGCTGTTAGTACACATAACATAAAGAACAGAATGCCGCAAACCGAAAGTTCCGATCTTTTTCAAACGATACTTGTGATCAAAAATACTATTTAATCATACCTCATTGCGTGGGTAAATTTGAGAAAAATTAAATACCTAAATGAATATCAATTTAATTTAGTAAATATTCAATTTTCCTCAAACGCCTTGCCAAGGCTCGGGAGGCAATAACGGCATTTGCTTCATATTGAAAAAAAACCGAGAGCTTGTCATACGCTTCAGCAACAGAGCTAGACATTATTTGAAAAGTTATAATACATTCTAGCGAAAAGACACTGAAATCGAATTTAAATTAACTAATAATTAATACTTGTTACATGATATAAAAAATATACCATTCCATTTAAAGTTTTTGATAAAATTTGACATTTTCGCACGTTTCGAAATAACGCCATCTGGCGGCTCCTTCGTAAAATTAAATTCAAGCGAAAATGCAGATTTCTATTACTCTATAAATTCCTTTTCCAACGAGACCAAATTCATTAAAATTGGTTCAAGCAATCCGGAGACATGGCATTTTTGGTGTAAGGGAATTCTTTCCTCCTCCCAGCCCTTATTTCGTAAGTTAGATCAAAAAGTTATTAAACTAATTTGCTGGATATTACGATGAGATTTTGAGAAAGATAAAGGATACCTACATTTCTATTTGAGTTTTCGAAGGAAATGCGGATTGTCTATTTTCTTTTAAAATTGTGCCCTCTAGTGGGGAAAATTGAAAGCTAAAAACATTTTTGATGAATCTTTATGGTCACTTTTGTAAGAAGATTTTTTTCCGAAATCTGTAGGAAGAATAGTTCCTAAGATGTCCGGTCGCCAACCTTAACCGGACATCCGGTATATCTTAGCAACTAAGTATAACTTCTATGGGAAAAGTTTATTTGGCTTTTCGTTTCTCCTTTTAAGCTGTTTCATTCTGAGACTTCAAAAAGCTTGATTCAAAAATTTTTAATTTTGCAAATATACATTTTTGTATTTTCTGCGCACCCCGTACAAAAAAATCAATGTTTCTCAACGTGAATCGTATTTATGTAACAAGCAAAAGAAATTATAAAGAATTACTTTTTTCGAAAAACTGAAAATAAAAGTTTTTACAAGTATAGTTAAGTCCATCCGTGGACACACCCTACATAATATGTGACGTTAAATAATTTGGTTGGTAGAAGGGATCGAATAGCTCCAAAGTGTAGATCCGTCCATCAGAGCAAGAGAAACAAACTGGACCAGGAGTGAAGAAGAGAAAGTAAATACATCTGTCTAATACATAGGAGGTGTTTTAAAATCTAAATTCCTTTTGGTGCTAAGTATCCAATTTCCACTGTGAAGGGTTTGAGAACGTTTCCAATGTATTCTGCAAATGCCATTGGCTTTCTCTTAGTTCAATTCCCTTCCTATATTTTGATGGGTGGATCTACTCTTTGGGGCTGCTTGATTCTCAGTGGGGCTTTCCAAAAGCAACAGTCTGTTGTTTCCCTCAACGAAAAATTTTCCAGGAAGGTTTTGATGCATTAGTTCAGGCATTCGTTGAGAGTTTTTTTAATTGTGACAATTAATTCAGTTTTGTCTAAGATCACGGATGAATTACCAACGTTTTCTGATAAATGATTTACAGTTCGGAACCATACCGATCGATCTCTAGATACATTAATTTAATAGTATGATTTCGAAAAGCCGCAGCATTTCTTACCTACTCATATTTATTCCTTACTAACTGCTAAGACTACTTCAGGGTTACACAAAGATCAACATTACTGCTTTAAGGTTTGCTTAGCATTAGATCTTAGGAAAGCAAAATCTCCCAGACCATATCTAATTTTCAAATACATTATTGCTACAGATTTTAGACCTGTATGGAGCAAACTATTTGTGATGATATGAATGAATATTTACCGTTAGATTCAGCCAGTCATGAACTTCGCGGTCTATTTTATTGGCAACTAATAAATCACCGGTATCACTGTCTAGGTACACTAATTTTACTACGTCCGGCCTTCCTTCTAAATTGTACCGGATCGTTTTATTTTTATCCGGATCATCTGCAATAACGCCACCGATAAACACTCCATTTTTACTATTTTCAGTGACGGAAAATCTATAAAATGGCCTTCGAAATTTGGGGTTGTTATCGTTTATGTCTTCCACCTCTACAGTTACGATAGCTGAAACGTGAAATATTTATTGAATTTCTATCGATTTGTTCGCTATTTTTAACTTACTTTTTGCCATTTGCGAACCGGTATCGGAAGCTATGTCCTCCACAATAATTCCTATTTGGAAAGTTTCTGCATTTTCCCTATCCAAGGATTTTGCTACTGATAAAGTTCCATCGATGTCGTCTATGTTAAAAAAATCAAAGCATTCGTAATCGGGAAACTTTACTAGAGTACCTCGATCAGTTTTGGCTTCGCAGAAATTGCTGTCTATTTTGTAACGAAGTTTAGCAGAAACATCGGGATCTTTCGCTTTAATATTTGCTATAGGTGTACCAACCTAAAAAACAATTGAATTGAGGTTGCAATGTAAAGTAGGTACTCTTCATATGTTTAAAATTTCTAATATAATAACACAAATGCACTTACCGCAATATTTTCTTGTACAATTACCGGAGCGGGTTCAAAAACTGTCGGCCTTTTATTATTAATGTCCAATATGGTAATGTTGACAGTAACAGATGTTTGTAATTGGCTTTGTCCTGGGGCACCATCTATAGCGACGACTTTCAAAGAGTATTGCGTTTTTCGAGGTTGAACTAAGTCTGGATCTAAATTTGCACCTCTGCCAACTGAAATAACTCCCGTTTCAGCATCAATTATAAATTTATCAGAAGCACCACTTTGAATTCTGTATACAACGTGATTGTTTGGGGAGGAACCATCGCGATCATTTGCTTTTACCTAAGAAAAGAAAGAAAAATTACAGAGAGAAAGCAATGTACCTATCCTAAATATCTTTTGACTGCAACAAGCGCAGAAGATTTTTCCGGCAAAGACAAATTTGATGGGTTAATAACTGTATTGTGTTTGATGATGATTCAAGAAATAAGCTTTATTTGATAAATTGGATGTTGGTGCCGTGAATATAAATGAAGCAAGTAGCTAAGGTTAGTAAGAGGCCATATGAAGGGGTATTTCGAAAAAATTAATCAGCCACACTATTTCTCTTGCTCGAAAGGCGTGAAAAATGTACATGAGTTCAAGAATCTGCCGTAGGCTTCCACTTCCACATATTTCCTGTTCTACAGGCAGTTCTACGAATTAGTTTGAGGCATCCTTGTCCGCTATGGTTGCTAACTTCTTCATGGAATCTTTCGAAGAAGAGGCTCTTGGATCTTATAGTCTTAAACCAAAGTGTTGGTTCAGATATGTTGACGTCACTTTTGTTATTTGCTCACATGGTTGTGCTACGTTAGACCAATTTCTAGACCATCTCAATAGTCATCACCCCAATTCGTTTCATCTTGGAGATGGAAGTTGATGGGAGAGTTTCCTTTGTTATATGTGTCGGTAAGTAATAATTTTGTTGGAAGTCTTGGTCATTTGACCCAAAGGAAATCCACTCATGTGCGGCTGTAAAAATTCTTAGAAAGTACTTAGAAGAAGAACGGAAGCGATGCTAATTGAATCGTGCTACCCTTCCGTCCTTTCAATCGAAATTTCGGCTGTCACCACGCACTTCTGAACTATGCGGTGTTTGTAGTAAAATAACATGAGCAGACAAGGTTCTAGTTAACATTAATATGGTATAGATGAAGTTTCCCTTGCTTAACGGTGAAGCTACAATCGTCACGGAAACAGAACGGCTACAAAATGGGAAGCTAAACACCAGAAGAGCAAATATTGTTCTCAGAGACAATAAGAAGGGTGCTGGGTTGTGTACTAGGAAATCATCCAGGTCCCAAAACAGATAAAACTTTGATTTGAAAATTAACAATATGTCACTAGATTCCATGGAAGCTTTACTTACCCGAAGAACGGAGTTTCCTCCAGGTGTATTTTCGGGAATAGTTTTATTATAAAACTGCTGCTCAAATTCCGGGGCATAATCATTTACGTCTTGAACATAAATCACTAAAGGCGCATCAGTAAAAAGACTTGGAGTACCCCAGTCTCGAGCACGAACCGTTAAATATATGTTTCGCATGTTTGAATTGGAGGTTTTCCGTAGTTTTTCAAAATCTACAGGATCTCTCGGTTTGATTATGCCCGTCATAGAATCGATACTGAAGTTCTTCTTGTAATCTCCAAAAACTGAATATTCTATGTCGCTATTTTTGGTACCGTTCAGATCTGCATCCCTGGCTTCTATTTTTAAAACTGCTTCAAAATCTGATTTGTTTTCTAAAAGTCTTGCTTCGTATTGGTTTTGAATAAAAACTGGTGCGTTGTCGTTTACATCTTCAATGTTTATGATTAATTGTACAGAATTTCTGTTGCCGTGACCTAAATCGTCTCTAGCTTCGACTGTTAGATAATGTCTTGTGACTTGTTCTCTGTCCCAGTTTGGACCGCCAGCTGTTTTCACTGATATTATTCCAGATATTGGGTGCAATTCCAGTCTGGAAAAAGATCATTTTTATACTACGTAAACGTGAGCACTGAATAGTCAAAACTTTTTTCTTGAACACCTTCTGTATTTTATGAGATATCAAAAATTGTTCATTTAAGATTACCTTGGCTTCCGGGCGAAGACCGCGTCATGGATTGGCCGTATGCCGACGTTTCGTCCACTATCACAAGGGACATCTCGCCGGTAGCGATTCCTTCAAATCTTTCTCGGTTGACTGACCACTCTTCGGGTATAAATAAGCCCTCGGATCTTAGTCCTACCAGTTCAGTACCAGCCCAGCAGCCCTGAAGATGCCCTTTGTGATAGTGGACGAAACGTCGGCATCCAGCCAATCCATGACGCAGTCTTCGCCCAAAAACCAAGGTAACCATTACGACAATGGCCGCCGAAGCCTACATCATAGTTTTTCATTTAAGAGTTTATTTCTTCAATGTCTTAAGATTGTGTTCTATTATACAGAGAGTTCTTTTATTTTTGTATTGCATCCATATGATTGCTTCTTTCGTTTAACTATAGTAACATTTTTGAGTTAGCCATTTAGAAAAACAGAAAAGATACTTGTGTAAAGGAATTAAATAAATGCATATCTTGTGATTGAACAAAGATGTAGTCATACTTTGGTGGAATGTAAGCAATATCTATTAACAATAAATTGAAGTAATAATAAACGTAAACATTATACAGGGTATTAGCAGTTACGCGGCAAAGTTGAAAAACTCAAAATCTCAACAATTTTTTTAAATACAGCCATATTTTCCATGACAAATTTCCTTTCGATTAAGTATAGATTTTCCTGCTCTAAAATCAGCAGTTTTCGAGATAATTTCAAACTACTGATTAGGTAGGGAAGCTTAGACATTCAACATGCAATCCAATTGAGGCATAAAAATTATATAGTTCCATTAAAAAATAGAGATAATAGTCTGTCATATAATTAGAATGCAGTAGCAAAAAAGTGGGCTAACTTTTCGGAAGTTTCGTTTATGTCGATGTCAAAGTGACTCATTCTTAGTAAGAGACCTTTTCATTCCATTAGTGCGCTTGTGCAGAAGTACACTGACAATCAGCTGTTCTTAGTTTTTCGGACAAGTGGCACTGTCAGGCCTTGAACTTCGTGTGGAATATTCGTAAGTAGTAAATAGTAGAATACCAAATAAGGAGGGTGTATGAAAGGTGTATGAAAGACGGAAAATTACAAATGTTAGTTCCCAGTGATATCCCTCATAAAATTGCCCGGCTAAATCCCGAAGGCGTGCCTAATTCTTGTTTGAAATACGGGAATGCTAACAATATATTGCAATCACGCAGGTTTTTAATATGTAGCGGTGAAAACCAACCAATTTTTTAAAAGAAAACTAAGAAAAATGATCTAATAGACAGGTGCGTATTTTTCTGCAATGTATAAGTTCCGTAACTACAAATAATACTTATTTTAAAGATCTAACAAATAATGGCGTAACCTGGAAAACGTTCAATACACTTTTCCATTTCGAATCTTGCCTCTTACACATTTTCATCCACACAACACAATTTTTTATGTAGCTGGAACAAGTCCTCGCATGGTCACCGACCCAGTTATTAACTTCGATTTTTCATAGGGTTAGGCAGGATTTGGAAAATGAATAAAATCGTAATCCCAAGCGATATTTAACTATGCCCCATAATTTTTTAGTTCCGAACTACCACTCATTTGGCACGTTTGCAATAAAATATTGGTTTATAGATCAAAAAATTTATAATATACACATGTAAACAAAACGTCATGGCCCGGAACTGTCATAGCGCGACCGCCCATGCGCATGCGCCTTTCTAAACCAGAGTGTTACAAAAAGACTTATATTTGGGGTAATATTTTGCAATTTTAAGTAACGCTTTAGGGTTTTAGTTATTCACAGTAGTAATTATTTATTTACCAATGTTACTATTTTCTTTCATGTGCCCGCTGTTTTATTGCCGTAGTTGCGATTATTTTAATTAAAGGTAGTCTTTTTCAGACATTTCCAGATCGTAGGTCGTGCATTGCGTGTGCGGCGTTCACAAAGTAATACCGACGGCGCGGCGGCCGTGAAATTGTCCAAGTAGACGCTCTTATTTTCTGGCTGTGTAATGCGTTCGCGCGGTTCATGACAGACTTTAGAAGGTTTTAAAATATTCAGGTTGTTTTCATTATATAGTTCCATTATATAGTTCCATTTAAAAAAAGAGAAGGTTTCAAATTTTCAGGTATATTTTCGTTTATAATGCTGCAACAGCTCAAGATATTGCTCTTATCTCACCGAAATATCACTACAGTTTTATTCAGTCCCAAGACAATTGTTATTAAAAATTCATCTGCATTTATCAAAATTTTCAATAAATGCCTCCTAGGAGAGCGGTGTCGCCATTATAGCGGTCGCAATATAGCAGTACAATATGTCATAGAGTGGTCGGAATAATCCGGCCGCCATAGCGGTGACTTTAAATGCAAAGTTATAAAATTTAGCGGCGCTGTTATTTAGTTTAAACGTTCGTTTGTAATGCTACGTTTTCCTAGGAGAGTGGTGACGACATAAAGCGGCCGTAATATTATAATATTTCCATGATCACATCCAATAATCACAGTGGTTTCCTAGGAAACGGTACTGAACACCGCATAGCAATAAAATGGTGCCGTTATATTTGAGACAGTAGCAGTTCAGCGGATAAAAAATTCGTCAACGTTTTTTTGGCGGTGATGTTTGATGGAAGGGTGATTTTTATTTGTTTTAATTCCTCACGCGGAGCACGGTAACTTCGGTCATATGATACTTATCAGCCGTTCTGTTTGGAAACCTACAGGATAAATTAATTATAGTTATTTAAAAGGGAGTGCCTCCGTAACCGGCGCCGGCTGCAGTTTTATATGTGTATTGTTGCCGGAGCCGGTTTCCATAACGAATCAATAATAGGGCAGTTTAAGAACCTTGTTAGTGGTACGTATCTAGCAGCGACGGTAGGTATGGTGGTATCGCATAGAACTGGTAATTTGGTATGCTTAGCCCGGGTAGGATCGGCTCCCGTAGAGGTTAGTTTTTCGAGGTTAGATTTTTACATTATCTTTTTTGCAAAAAATGCGTGTGTCTGGTGCTAGAGGGCAGCTAAGGGGTCTGTTTAAAATGCGTATGCGTTGTATCAGTCTTTTTCGTTCCCAAATAGAAGCGCGCCGGCAACTATACGCGAGGCCGGCGCCGGCTACGGAGGCACTCCCTATTTAAAATACGGTGCCTTAAAATCTATTCTGATAATAATAAACGATACGACTACCGTACTTTTCCGGCCGCTCTACGACATAACGTACCATCATATTGCAGCCGCTTTATGACGACACCGCATTTTTAGGACGCCGTGGCTTAAGTAGAACATCCTACATCCCTAACTATTTGAGAGCCGTAGTCTAGGCCTGCCCCTACTTCTTTTTATTCTTATATCTGACCCTAGTAGTAAATAAATTATTATACTGTGTGGTGCTCAAAAACAACAGCTAACAAATATCATGTTGTCAAATGTCAATGACCAATGCTACTGCAACCTATGCGAGACATTAAAACTGGAATAAAAATGACGGTTCCGTCAAACAACGTTGACGAATTGTTTTTCTGCCGTACTGCCACCGTTTCATTTATGACGGCACCGTATTATTATGTTGCGGTGTGCAATACCGCTTCCTGGGAAACCACTTTGATTATTACATATGGAACCGCTTTTTTTGACATCTCCTACCGCTATATATCGGTACCGCTTTCCTAGGAAACCGGGAATAAGTAATTATTTCAGGCGTATTTCGCTGATAACTTTGCGGTACCGCCAGTAACCTGAGGATATACTATCGTGCTTTGCGAAATTAGAATAATATAAATAGAATGAAAAACGTGAGTGTCTCAATTATTTTTTAATTGCACTTGAATTAGCATAACCAAATAAGTTTATCCCTCAAGTTCAAGTTAATCCGCCAAATGTAGATACCCATTATCAAGAGATAAAAAAATTGACGTACAGATGTTCAATACTTCCAGCTATGTTGGTATAACGAATTCCATTCGTCCCAAATATCCCTGAATCTTCATCTAAAGCTTGCACCCAAGCGATTGTAGTTCCAACGTCACAGTTTTCTGGTACAGAAGCTTCATACACTTTTTTAGTAAATTCCGGGTAATTGTCATTTCTATCCAAAACATGAACTGTAACAGGTACGATGCTACTTTTAGGTCCTTTTTTCACAATTTCCCTTGCAACAATTGTAAAATTGAATGCTTTCACTTGTTCGTAATCCAGCAGGGTGAAATTTCTCACTTTTATTGAAAATGTAGCTTCGTTAACGGCTTTTGAAGGAGTTATTTCGAAAGTGTCGTTAGCACCATAAATATCTAAATGGAAAGTACCATTTTCACCCTAAAATACTGTAGTATAAAATTGATTACGGTGATTTTAGGAATTTTCTACCTGGTCATGATCGAAAACTTCTGGTAAACTGTTTCCAAGGAATGTAACGGGGGTGTTCACAGGAGAATTTTCTGCTATTTCGCAAACGTATTGTTGGCTTCTGAATTTTGGTGCTTCGTCGTTAACGTCGGTTACTATAACTGTTATTTCTGTTACAGCAAATGGTGGTGGTTGTACGTTGCTGCCAACTTCAGTTGCCTAAAAACAATTTCTTGTTATTCTACATCTGGTTTCGATATTTACTTACTGTTATTTGAAGTATATATGTTCCTGAATTCGAAAGTATTTCCCTATCAAGGGTATTCGTTGTCTTTACAATCCCTGTGTCTTTCTCTACTGCGAAGAAGTCTGATTCCCTATCGATACCATTGGAAGAAAGACTATATTCAATAGGATTGTTTACTCCTCTGTCGCCGTCTGAAGCTGTTACTGCAATTGTAAAAGAATTGCTAAACAGAGAAAAACTACTTCATCAATACAACTATGGAAACTGATAGTATGAGAAAATGAAAACAAAAACATTTTTAAGAGACGAATAAGTTTACCTTGAAGGACAGAAGTTCCTATTGGGGCATCCTCAGATACTCGTACAACCGGTTGTATCCTCACAAATTGCGGAGGTTGGTCTTCCACATCTTGCACTTTAATCAACAAGGCAGCAGTACCAGTGTTGACTCTACCTTGTTTTGCTCTATCTATCGCAAGTACCTTTAGCTGATGCAAAATTTGTTTTTCGTAATCTAAAGATCCTGTTAAGCGTAAAACAGCTTTCCCCCCTGTGGTGCTTATGGTAAAAAGTTTTTCATCTACCGGATCAGGAGCTTGGAGATGGTATATAACTTGACCGTAAGCTCCTTCATCTGCATCTGAAGCTTCCAGAGTTGCTACGACTCCAGGTGAAGCATCTTCTTTAATGGTAATGGAAGGTTGGTAACTTTTAAAAACTGGAGTGTTATCGTTGACATCTTCTACAAGCAGTAGTAAACTTTGCGTTACATAGTTGCCGTGCCCAAGACGACCATCCGTTAGGGTTAGTACCAGTGCATATTCATCACGGGCCTGTTGATGTGAAAAGGAGATTAATGAAATGGATGTAGGTAAATAATTTTTAACCAAGCATCCCTTATTATATTAATCTGCCTAATTATCCATAAGATCCTAAACCTGACAAAGGGTACATCTTTTGTTGTTTCTCTTTTAAGGTCTGTTGAAGAATGCTAATTGGTAATAGCCTTTAAATGACACAACCTTTAATAAATATTTTTGCACGCGGCACATCTATCAAATTATCGGACAAGTACAAGTTGTCGCGTTAGACAGACTCTGGCGGTTTCATTCTTGCAGATATTGTTTCAGAGTGGGTATTTAGGTTTTTAGATGGTTTTACCCAGCCACAAAAATTAAAAATTATTAAGAGCCACGATATAATTTGAAAATAAGTACAAAATTTAAATAGCGAAGTCGCTATTTTAGTGACAATTCCACTCTTAGAATTTTATACCCCATTTTATACCCCATTTTTGAATATCTTGGTGTTTCCTAGCAGAAAACCTACTTTTCAATTTTATCGGGGTACCTACTCGGCCATTATTCAGCAAGCTATCTGATTTTACAGTGATAACATTTTAAAGTTCCCTTTTTCACCAGGTTGCTGCTTGGTAACTTAATTCATACATAAAGTATTTATATATTTTATTAAGTTCTATTTTTCTCACATAAAGGGGCCTTGTCGAAGTTTGAACTGTCTCACTCGCGCACAATGTTAATCCCTGAGAAGTAGGTACTTTTTTTCCAAGATTACGACTTTCCTGAGTTTCTACCTGAAATTTTGTATAAGTATTTAAAACTTCTTGTTTTGCAGATATGCGCTATGATCTAAGTTTCTTGTAATTTTAGAAACAAACAACCTTTTAGTACTTAAAAATTGACATTTTTTTCCTATTTTAAATTGGAAATTACAAGAAAGCTGAGATCATAGCGCATATTTACAAAACAAGAAGTTGAAGTATACAGTGCCCGTCTAAAGTCCCCCCCCCCTACTAATTTTTGAACCATTTGAGGAACATCCATGAAACTCGGTACAAGGTGGTCACAAGTCACAAGATATTTTTTGACGCAATAATGACAGCTGTCAGTCTCAAAATTCGTTGTCGAGGTAACATCTTGTTTTATACTTGTCAAATTAATAATGTACTTAGTCTGTTGAGTTTCTTCATTTAGGAAAAGTGTGGCCATGACTCGTAGTTTAGACGATAAATTTTAAGAGGTTTTGATTTTTGGAGAAGCTGGAAGAAATTACCATCTTGGGTTTTCTTTTATGTAATGCTGAAACAGTTCCTTCTTTAAAATAAGTAAATAATTTTTTGTAACCAGCTATTTTCTTCTGATTGTGAATTTACATTTACAAAACAGATTCGTAAGCTTCGGTATTTCCCGGTAAGCGGTAGTTTTTTCTTAATAAATTCTTTTCGCCACTTATTGGTCGACTTCATTAAGAAATTTCACTACAAATTAGAACAAAATTTAGTTAGAAAAATATGAAATTTAAAAATTGAACAAAAGATATCGACGCCATATTTTAGTATGATATTGCCCTCGATAAGACCTTTAAAATGAGGTGTCACATGACCACTGAACTACATCCAGGGGAACTGGAATGGTGGCTGCACGTTATAAAAGTGACGCCTGTCGATTTTATGCAACCCGCTACGCGAAGGGGTATCCAGCCTTTTCTAGTGCGTGAAAAGGTCATCATGCGTCTCACTCGTCTCAGGTATTATTAGAATTTTACAGGTAACGCACGGAACTGATTTCGATCTAATGCTAAATTTTTATCGAATCTTGGAAAGTAAGAGAGCTACCTATGCAAACAAATTTGATTAATATTGTACTAATACTTACACGTATAAAAATCAATTTTCGGATGTTTTATTCTTGAAAATAAATTACAATTGCAAAAAATTTACTTCCGATTATGTTTATTACCTATTTGAATTTCGTGCAGTTCTTCAAATAAAAAATAAATTAAACGTACTTATAATACCAAACATAAACAAATCACATTAGCTGAAAAAACACTGTCAGCTGTCAGTGGACACTGGTGAAATGCGAGAGGGACTGAAATAGATACGCCTACAATTATCTGTTCTTTTCTAGCTTCAGCGCCTGCCGTATTGATATATCTGCCGTAGCCATTCCAGTTGCTTTGCTTACATTTCAATGCACATGACCCTCCTTCTCATTTAAAAATGTTTTTCAAAATGGCGCCCGACCGCCATCTAGAAACTGGCAGCTATCATTATTACGTCAAAAAGTATCTTGTGACCTGTGACTACCTTGTACAGTATTTCATGAATGTACCTCAAATGGTTTAAAAATTAGTAGGGGGGAACGGACTTTAGAAACTACGAAAGTGTTTGTGAAATCTTTGAAAAACGAACTTCTAGTTCCCAGGGCCAACCAATGAACGTAAGCGAGACAGACGATAGTTTTGTGGTCTCTTTCGTGAAATAGTCATGATGAAGATCATTCGAGTTTAGATTTAACCTGCGAAAATTCGTAGATTTACAATTAGGGACCTAAGTGGCGCGTCACGAACGTCAGATTTTCATTCCAAACAAAACAAAGCCACGTGCTTTCTGACGTTTTAACCTAACCTCCGAAATATAATTATAGTCGTTTTCAAGTTTTTCCACGTAAGCCCAATACACAAATTGAAAATAAACTGTTTTCACTGCAAAACGTCTATAATTATATTGCAAAAACTAGTTTAAGACGTTGTAAATAATGTCGATAAACGTCAAATGGCACGTGCTTTTGTTTTGTTTGGAATGAAAATCTGACGTATGACGTAGGCACTTAGGTCCCGAATTTATGCTCGTGACATTGTTGAAAGATTACTCGACTGATGTCTCGTAATTATAATGCAGTTAGACTCGCAAAATTTCTAGACAACCTCTAGTTATAATCGAAAAATTTTGCCGGCAGAATCTAAACTCTTGTGGTGTTACATATGAAAATATTTATAAAACAATTAGGGAGTGACTAGATACTGAACAGTCCGCTGGTTACTTTTAAATTTTGTTCCATCAGGACGGTCGATTAACGCATTTCACAATATTAGTAAAATGACGTTTAAGTAATTCGTTATTGAAAGACACCGGCAACAATCTCGGTGGGTGTTCGGGTATAGTACAGAGCTGCCATATTTTTCTCCTACGGCTACACTAGTTCTGCGCCCGCACGGGTTTGCATTTTTTGCTTGTTTCTACATCATCTTTTTGCCAAATAAAGTGTGTGTCTGGTGCGAAAGGGCAAGTGAAGGGTCTGTTTCAAAAAAGCGTTCTCTCAGCTTTAGTTTTTTTTACACTTCCAAAATGCCAAATATAGGTTACATTCTGTTGCGCATGCGGTCGGACTGTTCAGTAGTCGCTCCCAAAAAAATATTTTCATTGCATCCCTATATTCTATAGGTACTGCAGTGCTTTGGCGTTTTTCGAAATCATTGCTGGGTTTCAAAATAATTACGTTTTTCATAGTGCCAACATGAATTGTTTTATACAAAAGTCCGTTATGATTATTTGAAATTTTGGGAAACGACTCATAAAAAAGATCTCCGTAAAAATTTTCCGGTGACTATCGTGAGACAAGAAATACTTTCTTATGTTAAATATTCGAGATATTAATTTTTGGACGTACCTTGGCATTATTTTTTGAAAAGTTAATTTTTGTTAAAAATTTTGAAAAATGCAATCAAAAATGGGAGTTTTCATTTAAAATAAAGAAGGATAACTTGCCCACAAGTGAAAATGCGATGAAAATGTTTCCATTATATCGGGCCCCGCGTAAAATTTTTGCAATGGAAATTCTTAATAGGCGTTATGCATTGTCGTCTGAGCATATAAGTTGTTATTATTGACTTCGCCACTGCCAGATTCTAACGTCAGCGAGATACCAGAGATGATATTTTCACTTTTTATGAACAAGTCTGAAAACTTTTTTATGGGTAAGTATTTGCAAATAGTCGTGCCAAACAATTCTCTAGTTCAATATTTCGAACGGTGAATGCATTCACAGAGTAATATATCTTTTATTTAAAGTTTGGTTTGTGTGTTACAGCTGCATTGAATTTAAGTTTTCATCAGTGGGCTAATCTAATCATAATCATCATCATCATAATATTAAAAGCGAAATGGCACAACACTTTACGGGTGGGGATGGATATCGGTCGCTCGGTCTCTTTTCAACTGGCGGAGATCGTATGGATGAGGTCGTGCACTCGATCAGGTGTTTCTTTAACGCAAATAAGAAAATTGTATCGGCATCATTCCGATGGACGCTTGGATCTGCTCAGCGCTGTTCGCAGAATGGTCTTTTGCCTTATTATAAATTAAACGCAATAAATTATTTAAGAATATTCTATGGGAATATTTTGTGGTGCACCTGGGATGCACCTACGTTTTAAGTATAATTACTACACCGATTCACCACTACGTAAAAGTCGTGGAGCGTAGCCCACGGGTCATCTAGTACATATTAATTTGCAAGCCGACTTTCTGGATCTTATTATGTGCAACTAAAATTACTATACGCTGCTGTTACTAGGAAAATTTTCAGATTTCAAAATGGCACTGGTTGCAGGAAACTAGCGTGGGATACCTTTTATACAGACAATGCAAATTAATTAATTCTGTTCAATATTAATTAAATTGTAACGACCCGTTGTTGCTTATTAGAACCCTGAGAATAACCTTGAAATCAGACCTTCTTCTCATTGTGTGGCGGACAATCTAGAAACTTTGAATCTTTAAAATTTTCTAAATTTATAAGTAACCAAACGGAAATTTCTTCGATGACATCAATAAAAATAAAAAGGTTACCTCGCGATCAAGTTCTTCATTGAGGTAGATGCTGGCTTCACTAGCAGAAGTGCTTTCAATGCGTATGACAGTACTTCCCGGTTGCTGTCGTACACCAAATTGAAGTTTGTCACCATCAAGATCAACTCCCCTAAGTTTATATATTAAGCTACCTAAAAATAGAATCGAGGGTAATTAATTATGCCTGTTCATCCGATAAGTTTATTTTCATCGATCGATGTCAGCCTTAGTGAAAATTTATGGAATCTAAGAGGGCTGGAAGGGACGGATTTAAAGTCTAGACAATTATTGATCAAATACGTGTTTCCATGAATTAGGGGAACTTACCTACGGGAGTCTCCTCACCCTCTTTCAGTCTAAGAACTATTTCAGTTTGATCGTCTATGAGAAATCTTGGCGGTCTATTGCACAACACTGGAGACACAATAAATAAAACTAAGCACAATAACACTAAACTAAAACTGTTCAATGAACAATGTTTTTTGAATCGTACTTTCACAAAAAGTCTGTTGTAAGTTCTTTGGTTCTTATATTTCTTTACATATACAAACTCGTTGTTATTCATTGTTCGGTTGTTTTCATTAATCTAAGTCATTTTTCCCATGGCAGTTGTTCTAGTTGCGGCGGCAGATATCGGTACAGAGACGATAGATGGCAAGCAATCATTGTATTGTTTCAGCCGTACTTTCACTGAAACAGAAAAAGTAGTCGTTAGTTCTCATTGTAATAATAAGCATCAATTACAATCAGAATAGAGGCAGGTTTTTAAATAAGTGCCGGACTGAATACTTTAATTACAAATTGGTGTTTCAAATTATTTCGAAAATAAAAATTTAGAACAATGGGGGAAGGAAAGAAAAAAGTTTGAATTCAATTACTGCAATAAGTTCACTACAGGCATCGTTATTTCTTAAAATAATTGAATGCAATTTGGAAGACTTTATAAAAGGAAATTAATGTTGAGCTCATAAAATGCCAGGTACAGATGGACTGCATTTTAAAATGTGTTGGTCAAGATATCAGACCAAACAGGAGATTTGCGGATAGGTGCAAAATTTGTAGATAGATTATGGTTAACTTCCCATGCATCCACAATTTTAACAAGTATCGTTCAACGAAGGATGTAGAAGGGGAACGGGGATATTAGGCAAAAACCAATTTGCGTTTGGACGGAATAGAAGAACACGCGAGGTTGTTTTAGCTTTATGGGTATTAAAAGCAGAGAGAACGACAGAAAAGGGAAGAACGCGTTTATGGAATTTGTCGAAACAGCTTTCGACAATGTAAGATGGAAAAAGATGTTTAAAGTGCTCAAAAATGGGAAGGGAAAACAACAACAACAATAATAATAATCGCTATATTGTGAATACCACGTTGACTTGTTTGAGCGATTGCATTTGAATAACAATTTTGTCAATTTGCCCTTGGTTTTAGCAGTTTCGGACATTCATTGATATAATGTTACTACCACTGCTCAAAATTGTCTACGGAACAAAACTCTTATCTCAAAAATATTTTCGCCAACAATTCGTAGCAAACTAAAAATGAGCCATATATTATGTTCGTTGGGTATCATACCATAGCATGATCAAAAAAGGACTTGATTTGATCGTTTTATTTATCAAAAAAAAACTGAAATTCAAAGAAACAGCGATACTTAGCCCGCGATGAAATGTTTGCGATGGGGATGATTTAATTTGGTGGTTCACAAAGTCAGGTAGCAGTCGAATTTGGATTATCGCGAAGTGTAATGTGTCGATTGTGGGGATGATAACAGGAGACTGGCGATGTGGCCGAAAGACACGAAGGCCGTAGAAGAGAAACAACACCTGCCCAAGACCGATTTATTATTTTTCAAGCCAGGCGTAATGCTTTAATTACGACACGAAAACTTTCTGAGGATTTCCAAAATGTACATGTCGTCTCGGTTTCTGACCAAACCATCAGAAATTGTATCCATGGAGCTGGTCTTCATTCTCGTCGACCAATAAGAGTACCTGCACTTCACCACGGCAATCGCGAAGCTCGTCTTGAATGGGCTGAAGAGCATGCTCAATGGGGTGAAGCAGAATGGTCCAATGTTCTGTTTACCGACGAATCTCGGTTCCTATTTCAACCCGATAGCAGAAGAACGAGAGTGTGGCGAAGAAGCGGAGCCTTGGAGAGGACCAGACACTTCTAGGAAGTTCACAATTGGGTACTTGCATAAATTTAAACTGGCACTTTTTTATCATATTTTGCAAATATGTGTTAAGTTTATCGTGACCGTATAAAATGAGACTATTTTGTGTAGTACTAAGAATATAATTTCATTTTTAGTTTCAAATCGCAGAGCACGCGCTAGTGGGCCATTTGGCCTTGAGCAGTCTTATTGACGTCACATAATCTAGCTGCCGTCACAGACTGACCTGCCACTTTTGCCTATTGCCAACATTTCGCGTCTGTTGTCCCTACTCGCCTAACTGTATCACTTATTATCAGCGCTTCAATTGGATGTTATTACTGTCCTGAGCAGTATCAATATTTTATTAATGCACAGTTAAACACTGAAAATAAGATAAGAAGAAGAATAAACTAATTATTAGTGTATTCATTGTTTAAACAATGGTTTAAACAATGGTGTATTTCAGGATCATTGGTACATTTCAATTTTTCACCGTGGCTGCCCTGAGCCCTTTCATATACAGTGACAGTTATAGGTTAGCCAAGCACAGAATTTTCGTTTCACTCATTTGTGTCCACGTTGTTGTTATTTGACAACTAGTACGAATATCACAAATCCATCTGTAAAATATCCGCAGAAGTTTCTTGCAAGCAGAATCCCATAATCGATCTTAAAATAGCCGCGTTCACGATAGGTAGTAGAGTTTAAAGGTTAGAAGTGGTTTTGTTGTACCTATTCACAGTTGGGAATTATAAAATATAATGGATTTCTAACAACAAATTGCTACTGAGCTCCACCATAGTTCCATTCTCCCAGCAAACACCAAACAATAATTTCAAGCCTTACGAGATAGCTGTCAAATAAACCGGAAACGGCAATTTCGATTTAGGAATGCATTGGTGCGTCATTCTGACGTCACGGTATAGTTTCAATAATTCACACATGGCGCCATAAGCATATTTAGCGGGAAATATTTTTTCCCCAATAATTTGAATTCTACAGGGCTCAGAGAAAAATTGCTTTGGGAATGTATTTCTGACCTCCCGAAGATTATAATTTCGCAAAATCCCAAATTCATGCAAGTACCCAATTACCGAGGAGGGTATGTGGTAGTATGGGCTAGAATCGATTTGCACCATAGAACGGACTTCGTTTGTCTGGATGGAGCCATGAACCAGCGGCGTTATATTGAACAAGTTCTTGTACCTGTTGTGCAACCACATTCATATACTGCTGGTCCAGATTTGGTTTATATGCAGGACAATGCTCGTCCTCGCATTGCACATCAGGTACAAAATTGGTTTGAAGAAGAGAACATTGCCCTTTTGCCATGGCTTCCTCAGTCCCCCGACCTCATCTGCATTGAGCCTGTGTGGGAAATGCTGCAGACAACTTCTTCCAGTTATGGCAAACATTTAAGGCCGTTTTGCACTTGAAAAGGCACTGAGAGAGAGAGCAGTGTCCCTTTGCCACAAGATGCAATCGATAGGCTGATTTTAAGTATGCCTAGGAGCCTAGGCGGTGCCGGGCAGTCATTAATGCCCGAGGAGGCAATACATCGCATTAAGTACATCATCATCTTCATAAGGTTCTCAGTCCGAAGACTGGTTGGACGCGTACCTCCATTCTTTTCTATCCTGAGCTAACCTACGCATTTCCCTAAAAGTAGAACATCCTACATCCCTAACTATTTGAGAGCAGTAGTCTAATCTAGGCCTACCCCTACCTCTTTTTATTCCTATCTCTGACTCTAGTATGTCACGAACTATTCCTTCGTGTCTTAGAAGGTGTCCTACCATCCTATCTCTCCTACTCTTTATTGTTTTCCATACCTTTCGCTTTTCCCCAACTCTTTCTAATACTTCCCTATTGCTAACCTTATCTATCCACGGTATCTTCATCATGCGTCTGTAGCACCACATTTCAAACGCTTCTACTCTTTTTCTATCCGCTTCTCCTATTGTCCAAGTTTCGCACCCGTATAATGCCGTACTCCATACATACGACGTTAAGAGTCTCTTCCTAGTCTCTATATTAACCGTTCTCGAGCATAACAGTTGTTTCTTTTTGTTAAACGCAACTCGGCCCTGCGCCATTCTTTGTTTTATATCTTTAGTGCTCCTACCGTCTTGAGTTATTTTACTTCCTAAGTAGCAGAAATCCGCGACCTCCTCTATCTTCTCATTTCCAATTTGTATTTCCATTTTAGTTCTATTTTCACATCCCCTACATACCAAAATTTTAGTTTTCTTTTTATTGATTTTCATGCCGAAGCCCTGTGTCAAAACTGCTTCCATTTCATTCAAAGCCGCTCCTAATTCTTCTTTGCTAGATGCTAACACTGCTATATCATCCGCAAATCTGAGCATGTTAATAGTTTGGCCCTGTACATTGATCCCTGAGGCTGTTCTTTCCTTAACAATATTAATCGCATCTTCGATATATAAGTTGAAAACTAGAGGTGACAATGCACATCCCTGTCTCACTCCCTTCCGGATATCTACTTCCCTTTGTTCCTGCTCACATTCTATAACTGTCTTTTGCTCTTTGTAGAGATTATGTATTATTCTTCTGTCCCTGTATTTCATCCCTACCTTTCTCAGCACTTCGAACATCTTCCCCCATTTTACGTTGTCGAAGGCTTTTTCTAAATCTACAAATCCTATATAGACGCTCTTTCTCTTTTCTATCGTTTTTTCTATAATTACTCGTAAAGCTAGAATGGCCTCGCGCGTTCCTCTATTTCGTCTAAATCCGAACTGATCTTCTCCTAATATTTCTTCCGCCTTTTTCTCCATCCTTCTTTGCACAATTCTAGTTAAAATTT
Organism: Xestobium rufovillosum; assembly: GCA_963966045.1. Classification (NCBI taxonomy): domain Eukaryota; kingdom Metazoa; phylum Arthropoda; class Insecta; order Coleoptera; family Ptinidae; genus Xestobium; species Xestobium rufovillosum. The sequence goes on from OZ014494.1 coordinate 19,769,476, forward strand.
TTGACGCATGGGAAGTTAAACTGATAGTTCTAAAATTTTCGCATCTATCCGCGCCTTTTCTTTTTGGCAAAGCTACTATGATGTTCCGTTTGTAATCTTCTGGAATCTCGCCTGTCAGGTATATGCGACTAACTAGTTTAAATAAACGATCTATTACCTCTTGACCTGCGCACTTTAAGATTTCTGCCTGCAAGCCATCTATACCTGGTGCTTTATTATTCCTTAAACTTTTTAGTGCTATCTCAAACTCTTCTCTCATTATAGGACTCCCTAGGTTATCCCCCTCTACACTGCTTTCGCTTTCTAATATATCTTGCACTTCCTGTCCCGCATATAAGTTTCCTAAATATTCTTTCCACCTATCTGCCTTCTCCCCACTTCCGATTAGGATATCTCCTGCCTCATTTCTAATGTTTTTGGTACTAGATCCAATTTCTCTAAAATTTCTCCTAATTATTTTATATGCTTCATCAGTCTTTCCTACTTCGAATTTATCTTCCACTTCTTTGCATTTATTATCGATCCATTGCTCTTTCGCTTTCCTACATTCCCGAATAATTTCCCACTTGATCGCCTTATATCTTTGTTTCCCTGTTTCATCTAACCTATTTTTATATTTTCGCCTTTCCTCTATTAGACTCACAATATGTTTTGTTATCCAGGGTTTCCTACTTTCATTCTGTTTATGACCCAAAATATCCCTAGCTGAGGAAACTAAACTATTTTTAATGCAATTCCATTCTGCCTCTATGTCCCTAACAATATTTCCACCCGTGCCCTTTAGTGCTTCGTTTGTCTTTTTCTCGAACTTATTGCGCATATCATCATCTTTTAGTTTCTCTGGGTCAAGATACCTTCTTCCGCTTCTTTTTTCAAAATCTTAAATTTAAGATTGGCTTTCATAACGACTATGTTGTGATCACTATCTATATCTGCTCCTGGATAACTTCTACAATCCCTAACTTGATTTCTAAATCTTTGCCTAACGAGAATGTAATCTATTTGATATCTCCCTAAGTCTCCTGGCATCTTCCACGTATAGCATCTCCTAACATGATGGTGAAATAGAGTGTTCGCGACCGTTAAGTACAAATTTCAAAAAATTAACTATCAGAAATACACTTTTATTTTAATACACAATGTATTGTTTCCCAATTAAATGTTTATTTTCATTATTAAACAAATAATGCAAAACATTACAAGTTTATTTTTAGTCAATTTTGCACTAGACAAGCTAATGGTGTAACCTACTCACTTTAAATTGTAGAATAAAAATCATACAATGAAAATTATTTGTGTTCCTTAGGCAATTTTGAGCAGTGTATGTTAATCTTAAGCTGTTGCTTTTGTTTATTTATTTCAATCATTCTACGTTTGATATAAATCTAAAAAATCTTATTTAAATCGAAAAAAATCGATTTTTGAATTTTATAAAAAAATCACGATTTTTCCGCCGTGGATAGGACAGAAGCGGGGTATTTTGGCCAAGAAGAAAGTTTCTCTTCCACAGCGAGAGTGCTCCTTCGCAAGGACTGGGACGTTTTACCAATAAAATATTCATATATCGACATCGACATTTAAAAAGAAAATATCAGTGTATTTTAAAAATATTTTCTATCGCGCAGCCCTGCCCAACATACATTTCTATGAGCATTTCTATCATCGTAACGGCCAAAATTCTTCAGATTTGGCGCCAAATTACTTTTTCATGTTTCCTAATTCAAGGAAATGGCTTGGTGGTAAGCGTTTTGCCGTCAGTTTAGAAGTCGCCCGAACTGTGAAGGAATATTTTGAAGATCGCGAAGGAAATATTTGTAAAACAATCGTTGGACCAAGTACAAAGCATTTTGCCAAAGTAGGTATGCTATTTTCATTCTTCATCCTTATCAAATTTATTATATCTCGCAGTTTTTACAAATTGCCTTACGATCCCCCAAATATACCGTCAGCAAGTTGTGTTTCGTGCTTCAAGTATCCCCACTTACTTCCACTTCGCAGAAGCAAAAACGCAGATATTCACTGGCACAGAGCCATAAAGCAATGCCACTATAGAGTGTTTCACGTAATATAGAACGAACTTCCTTAGCCGTTTATTCTGTTATTATTAACTATTAACTATTAATTATTACCTACTTAGAAATGTAAATAAATTAATTGTTTTTCTTACAGCTTCCACTGGTAGTAAGACGCTCAAATGGAAAGCAATATTTTTATTAAGATCATTCTCATGTTTTTTACCTTTTTATTGCGTTCTGCTCCAGCAGTAATGGCCTGTCGCGCGTACTACAACCACACTGTCACTTTCCAATACACAGGAAACGAATAATCATCGCCAACATTAAATGCGATGCTGCTTTAAATGGATCGATTTAGTAGCTGATAGAATTTTAATTTCCAATAAGATTATGGCTGTTATAAATAAATCGTCGTTGTTTTCTCTCTATGAGCTTTTGTTGAATGATTCTATTCAAACGTTTAGGGTCTTAGGGAAATTAAAAAATACGTATGAGAAATTGGTTGTTATGCAGTTTTAACGAGGTATTTCTTCTGAAGAAAAACAGGAAATCGAAGAAGATTTGTCTTCATTAATTTTTAAAATTCAACCTAATTATTTATAGGAAATGATTCGTGTTTTTACCTTTTAACAGTCTTTCAACGAGCCTGTTATGCCTTTGTGCCCAAAAAGAACTAAATCAAACTAAGTCAGAAGTAGGCATCACGACCTGATATCTCACTTAATAAAAATAAACGTCCATTTGCTTCCAGACATTGATTGACTCAATATTTTCCAAGCAGAAGTAGGCCCTGTTCGTAGTATTCTCAGTTCAGAGCATGGATAGAGGATCCTCTATCCATTGTTCAGAGTCAGCCCAATAACCCGGAAGTTGTCGCTTGTGATACTGGACGAAACGTCATCATTCAGCTAAACAACGATGCGATCTTCGTCCAAATGCCAAATTGTCCACTGGGATAGTGGCTACAGAAGTCTGCAGTATCGCAGCGTACTATTTTTGTTCTTTGATAGAAGTGGTTTATTTTATAATTTATTTTGAACGCAAATCTTTCCCTCGTTTGCTTCATTATCAAAAAGTATTTTTACATTTTTCCTTATTGTCTTCTAATTTATACATCATCCATATACCATTTATATCTACCGAATGCGTACATAATTCCATTTAATCGATGTAATATTTAATAGACGATTAACGCAACTATTACACCATTTCAATTAAAATTACGTAGTATCAGTGAATGCGGAAAACAACGGTTTTTAACTTTAATCGCCTGCGTAGCTGTTCGAATACATATAAACAATTAGTTTCGGTTTCAACTCCTTCGACATTACCGTTAATCTAAAGAAAATTTACTTAATTAACCAATTTGATTGCTGGAAAAATAATGGGTATGTTAAGCCAATAGAATCTCCTGGTCATTGTCCGAACCGTAGTGCACTCGAGGAGAAACTTACTGACCATGACGAAAGATGTCGAGTAAATCTCATAAGGAAGTACCGGGAACAGAAAAACTGAATGCATGCTTTCTTGTTCAATTTTAAATAACATAGTTTCTCGTCCGCGGGAATCTTTTTCTGTGTTTTTACTCCTTATTATTGTTATTATGAATATAGTTTTTCGTAGATTACTCCATACTTTCCCTTTTAAATTCAAGCTACGAGGTATTCGATTTTCCTTTGTGTTTTTCTTATGCCCCATAGGTAAATACTGAAATTCAGTTATCTAGTTAACTTATTTCATGGATATCATTATTATTTGTATTGTTTTGTCAATTTCAGTTTCCTTGTCAACTGTCATAATAATTTGTTTACAATTTTACTTAAACATTTCTGATGATGAGATCGTTGTTATCACAGAATCTGACAGAACCGGTCAATAAAATAATTTGTTATACATATTGGTAGTACGCAATAGTAGTTTACGTAACGAGCATGGAAAGTGAAAAATATCATACGAGCGTGAAATTTAATGCACGAGGCGTAGCCGAGTGCAGAAAATCACGCGAGTTTATAGAAAATACACTTTCCATCGAGTTATGTACACTATTTTTCCTACGACCCCTTAAGAAGATAAATTTATTCATAAAACAGTAACTTTATTTAAGGATTTGTTGTCGATATTAACCGATGTCAAAATTTCCAAGTAGTCTACTAACTTTACTATGAGCATAATATTATAATAATTCCGACCAGCTCATGAATGGCACGTTGATTTGTTCTCTTGTCCGCCAATTCATAATATGACCAGTTCGTACCTATATAAAATATTTAGGTCTTCCACGGAGTAGCCATTAAAATGTTCAACTGCCGCGCCTTTCAAGAGATTTTTCTGATAAAAAATTATTAGATTTAAAAAGAGACGCGACCAGGGGGTTTCACTGTTATGCACGACCTTGAACTATGTTAGCTTCAGTTTCTGTAAACCGTTTTAGATGGCACTACGACTCTGACATTTGCCATCGAAACTCTGTATTACGGACTTCGTGAAATTTTAATCCAAAGTATGCGCTTTCTGTCACAACCGGCAGCGATATAAGAATCGCTAGACACCACAGCACCATGACCGAATAAATGCTTCTCATTGGTTGTTGGCTCCTTGTTATCTGGAGCCTGCTTATCGGCGGGAAGTGTAAGTAATTCAAATTCAACAGCTGGTTCTGATGTACAACACTTCTAGTCCTATACAGCAACACAAGAGGACAAGAGCCAAACATCAACATACCATTTTAGGATTTTTAGGTTCTGCAGCTTTTTACTCCGACATTTGATTTATAAATCACATCATATTCTACAGAAAAGGTATAACAGCAACAGCATAACTGGTGGAAACTAATGGGCCCATGGGCCCTACAAATTTTATTTTGAAATTTGTTTGTTCTTTGGTGTCTTTTGTACGTCTGCATTAGACATGCTTTAAGTATAAACTGTGTTTTCCTCAAGAATCTTTGCGGACCCGCGATTTCGCATAATATACGGGCTGGCTTAATGTTGCGGACCGACCGAAAATTTTTGCTTTTCGGTGATTATCTAACATACAGGGTGGTTGAATTCTGCGGACTGGTAGAGAATCTTTGCGGACCAGCGATTTCGCGTATACGGAGTGGTTTAATGTTGCGGACCGGCCGGAAAACTTTGCCTGTCGGTGGTTCTCTCACATACAGGGTGATTGAATTCTGCGGACCGGTAGTGAATCTTTGCGGACCGGCGATTTCGCATATACGGGCTGGCTTAATGTTGCGGACCGACCGAAAATTTTTGCTTTTCGGTGATTATCTAACATACAGGGTGGTTGAATTCTGCGGACCGGTAGAGAATTTTTGCGGACCCGCGATTTCGCGTATACAGGGTGGTTTAATGTTGCGGACCGGCCGGAAATTGTTGCGTGAAATCGCCGGTCCGCAAAGATACTCTATAGGTCTGCAGAATTCAATCACCCTGTATGTGAGAGAATCACCTACACGCAAAAATTTCCAGCCGGTCCGCAACATTAAACCACCCCGTATATACAAAATCGCCGGTCCGCAAAGATTCTCTACCGGACGGCAGGATTCAATCACCTGTATGTGAGAGAATCACCAATACTCAAAAATTTTCGGCCGGTCCGCAACATTAGACCATTCCATATGCGTGAAATCGCCGGTCCGCAAAGATTCCCTATCGATCCGCAGAATTCAATCACCCTGTATGTGAGAGAATCACCGACTCGCAGAGATTTCCGGCCGGCCCGCAACGTTAACCCCCCCCCCGTATACACGAAATCGCCGGTCCGCAAAGATTCTCTACCGGTCAGCAGGATTCAATCACCCTGTATGTGAGAGAATCACCAATACTCAAAAATTTCCGGCCGGTCCGCAACATTAGACCATCCCATATGCGTAAAATCGCGGGTCCGCAAAGATCCTCTATCGGTCCGCAGAATTCAATCACCCTGTATGTGAGAGAATCACCAATTCTCAAAAATTTCCGGCCGGTCCGCAACATTAGACCATCCCATATGCGTAAAATCGCCGATCCGCAAAGATCCTCTATCGGTCCGTAGAATTCAATCACCCTGTATGTGAGAGAATCACCCACACGCAAAATTTTCCGGCTGGTCTGCAACATTAAAGCACCCCGTATACGCGAAATCGCGGGTCCGCAAAGATCCTCTACCGGTCCGCAGGATTTAATCACCCTGTATGTAATAGAATCACCGACACGCGAAAATTTCCGGCCGGTCCGCAAAATTAAACCACCCCGTATACACAAAATCGTCGGTCCGCAGATTCTCTATCGGTCCGCAGAATTCAATCACCCTGTATGTGAGAGAAACACCCACACTCAAAATTTTCCGGCTGGTCCGCAACATTAAAGCACCCCGTATACGCGAAATCGCGGGTCCGCAAAGATCCTCTACCGGTCCGCAGGATTTAATCACCCTGTATGTAAGAGAATCACCGACACGCGAAAATTTCCGGCCGGTCCGAAACATTAAACCACCCTTATGCGTGAAATCGCCGGTCCGCAAAGATTTTCTTTGGGTCCGCACAAAAGCTACAGTTCCCCTTGCATGTGCTATATTGGATCATGGCCTTGCGTGCATTTGTATGCTGGTCCGCAAATTCTGGACCGGGTCCGCAGGTCCGCATTTTAGTTTCTTCCAACCCAATATTTATGAAACAAAACTCTGAAAATATAAAAAATATATTTTAGGTTAGGCACCTAAGTATATGCATTTTGATCAATTACCTCACAGGATTACTATTTTCCCCTTGTACAATCCATTTCGTGCATGTAATTCTTTCATAAATACTCAGGAAATCAGAAATACTATCACAATTTATATCACTTCGCAAAATAATATTTCCAGTCTCGTTTCGTGCAATTTCAAACGTAAAATTAGGAAGTTGCAGCCGAATGTCTTTAATAATGAGGTTTATATCAATTAATTCTTTACAAGAAAACATAACTGCTGCCGTTATTAAAAATTTGTTAATAACAATAACAACAAACCAACAAACGTAGGTTAGCCAACAAGTAACACAAAAGCAGTGAGTGACAGAGAGACAACAAAACAAAGATAGAAATGGAATTGCCCCAGCCAATCAGAAGCGTCTATTTTACGATGGTGCTGTGATGTCTAGCGATTCTTATCTCGCCAACCGGCATCGTCAGCAAAATGAAAAATTTAAAAATTGTGCGTTATTTTAGATATTCCGTGGTTAAGTTCGCAGAACATCTAAATATGGTTACGTTTTCTCGATACGCAATAATATTGCATGAGAAATAGGTGCATAACAAAGAAAAAATAATTATGCACAAAAAAGCAGCAGGCCACGTATATATTTTGGCTTCCGTCAGTAGGTACTTCTTTGACATCTCTGCGAATGAGGAGTTTTTCCTCGGAAATCGAAATAGCAGCAATGCGGCTGTGAAATGTCTTCCTTCAACGTTTCTCGGTGTTGAATTAATATACTAAATTGCGCAAATTTTGTAATTAACGTTTACAAGTAAGTTTCATTATTTGATGTTAGTTTTAGTTTGCGTACGCTAAAGAATGCCTATTTGACGTTCTTTAACGTTATTTATGTTTCTACTTACAATGTAAAATGCCGATTAAATAAAACTGATGCCAACATATAAGCATGCTTAGTCTTTGTTTTCTTTAATTCAGTTGGATTTTTAATAATAAAAATAAAGTTTAAATTTCAATTTATTCTATCTACGCGCGCTTATACACAATTGGTTCTTGTAAACAGCTAGAGATGGCGGTCCCTACTTTTAACATTAAGCTGCGCGTTCTTATTTGGGTGTTCTGTGGACGCGACAGGATATTTATTCAATAAACGTCAAAGTCTCAAGGCTGACTACAAAATATGCATGAACTGTGCGATTTTCAAAAATTACAGCACAGTTTTGAGTTTAACGCGCGGGCAACGCAATTGTCAAGTTTCCGGCCTACTTTTCTGTATGCAACGTGCCGCTTTCCTAGGGGGTCGTAGGAAAAGTAATTTTCTATTTATCATGGATTTCTACCAAATAGTAAACAAAGTAACTACATTTAATTTTTAAGATTTCCATAATATTATAAAGCCGTGTCGTCGAACAAGTAAGTACTTTGAAGTGATATTGGAGAAGAAGGTAGACAAAAGAGAGAAGTGGATGACAGGACAGGCAAATTTGAAAGATAGTATTTTTGGTTAAAAGTTAAAGAGGAAATTGTAGTGACGCCAGCCCTCATTTATTGAAGTGAATCGTCACCACTCACAAAATAGAAACATAAGTCCAACAAATGCAGGCTAAGAGATTCTTACGGAAAACAGAGGAAGGGACGAAGAAAAACAAAATCGAAAACGAAGTCTTCAGGGAACAGATACAGATAAAACCGTTGATTGCAATGATTCAAGAAAAAGAAGTGGGATGAATGTGCTACATACACAGACTGCAAAGAATAGGCTTGAAAGGAAAGTTTCTATTGCAAGAAAGGAACTAAGTAACAGAAGAAGCCAAGAGAAACTCGCTCAGAAGAAGTGTAACAAGCGGCAGAGGAGAGAGATATTCGGTCACCCAAGAACCGGAGAAAGTGGAGGAAAAATAGTCTTACGCCTCGCTGTAGAAGGATTCGTATACTTACTTTACGTATGTAGTTATATGAAGTAGAAGTTGTTCTCAGTTACACTCTGTTTGGGTCAGTAGTTTATACCTTAATGACTTGAAACAGGTTACTAAAATGTTTTTCTGCTATCGTTAGCTACCAGGAAAAGATACATTCGAAGACGGGGGATTATGCCTAAGGAACAAGTCCATATTTTTGAAAAATATTTTAGTGAAATAACTAATTTCAATGCCTATGTATCTTTTCAAAAAGTTTAACCCGATTGAATGGCGGTACCAGTGGGGTGAAGGGGTGTCTCGATATAGGAGGCAGAAAGATTTTTGACTTCCATCATGCTGATGATACCACAATTATGACCAGTTAGAAGGGAATTGAAGAAATCGGTTGAGATTCTGGATTTTAAGCTTAGATTGTAAATTGTTCCTTAATGGTAGTCGACAGGGGAAGGATTTTTCCGCAGTAATTTGACCATATATGTCTTGAAACAATGAACAATGAAGATTGTGAGGGGTGACAAAGCCTGCCCTAGTTCGCTGAAGGAAACTACCATGATACCTTGGGTTACTTGTAGAACCAACGTTTCCATACTGCAAGAATTAAATGTAAAGGCAACAGCGGATCTCTATTCTCGAAAAGATTAACGAGCGGCAGATACTAGATACATATGCAGCAATGTATGAAGAGGATGTACCGTCTTGTAACATTTGATGGACTTTGTAGGTTGCAAGAGAGATTATGAAGTTTTCACACTTCAAAAACATACCTACTTATTATGGAGAAGTTAAATGATGTTTACCAGCATAACTGGCATTCCAAAATTGAATGTGGAGATTTTTAAAACGGCCAAATAATGTCGCCAAGAAAATTTTGAAAGGGACTGTGACCTGAGTATGATGGAGAGTTAAAAAGTCGATCGGATTTTTTAGCGAACATTTGGCTCACGGATGAATCGGTCCTACGTCATAGGCCAAATTACTAAATTTTCAAATATGTAGCAGATGAACAACTAAAAATTATAATATATTTTATAATAGAGGTAAACAGAACACAACATTCGAATAAAGTGCAGGTTTTGGTAAAAGTATTTCATAATCAGGCATTTCTTTATTATTGGCAACACTAAGAAAATTATGTGGCACTCGATCTAGAATCATGTCATTGCCCCAGAAGAACTGAAGACTGATTAATTTCTACCTAACCACATAAATTTTGTTCTCAAGTCAGACAAACCTCCAATTGTGCGCCAAGAAGTTTTCAATAATGGGTGGGGAGTCCAAAATGAGGAGCAAAGAGACTCCGAATTCTACAGAAAATTTGGGCAGTAGGCGTTCTTCCCGTCCAAGTGAGAATTAAGTCATTCGCCATAAGAACATGGGCCTTTGTCTGTCATTTGAACGACGATTTCTTTATTAAATATGGATGCAGAAATAACCTTTTGTTCTATAATTAAAAATAAAACTATTTTGGAATGAAACGTTGCATTTTAATATTTTCCCAAAATCTGGGTAAAAAGATATATGGGCAGTAGGACTACCTGGAGCAGGATGATTAGAGAAGAGCATTCTATGGGGACACATTAAGCTTGAGTTTCAGAGTGAGGACTTATAAACCTACCCCATAACAATAATAATAAATAGATATCTCCGTTATGGAAATATTCAGTTACTTATTATTAAATTATGTTGCAAATATTTATGTTCATACAGGCTTTTTGAAGAAGTGTTGTCTGAGGTCTGCAGATTTAACCTTCTTATGCAGAAGACCACAGAAAAAAATATTTGTAATTTCCTTCAAGAATTCACAAATTAACATCAACATCTCTTCAACTCATATTTGCAAGTCTGTAACAATGCATTACTTATTGTGAATTGCATGGCAGACTTACATCAGCTTGGATGAGATAATTGCTTCAGTGGAAATGTTAAGACATTCTTATGTGACAAAAGGGAAACCAACAATGCTTGTAGTTTCTTAGATAAGTGCGAGATAACTGCAACTGCAACTTCAACAAAGTGAAGGCTTCTTTAGAACTTCTGAATTAGTTTAGTATCAACTAGAGAGAACATAATTCGCTATTCGCTTTAACTTGACGCCCGCTTCTGGTACTCGATGATTAATGAAGTATAAAATTTCTGTATCTTAATGGAATTAGAAACTGTGCTCCTATTTGCTGGACTGATTGCGGTCAGCCTGGAGAATATGATATCTCCGTAATTTATTTGTCTGCAGCTTTCTGTTTTTACCGGATACTTGGGCTAATTTATGCGGTGAATTTGGGAATGACCAATGACGATTCATTAGCTGGGCGATATATTCAAATGTGCAACAATAAATTTCTGATTTTATTGATCCTAAATTGAACATCTTAATAGAGGAGATATAAAATATGATAATCAAGTGGCACGAAAAATTTGTTTACACTAATTTGAATAATTATTACATTAAGGAGATAATTTAACTTACTTGCATAGAAAGCCGACTAAATAGTTTGTAATCAATCAGTAAAACATGAAAATGCTAGTAGTATTTTTTATTTTACTTTCACCATTGGCAGTTGCAAAGATTTTTTTTCGTTTCAACATACTTTCAGAACTAGTGGATATTTGAGTCGTTGAATTTCTTTGAAGGTTTGTTATATTAAATTTTTTCCATTTTCTGCGATATTGCCATCCATCTCTCCAAATTTGTTTATCAGTATAAGCTGAAATTGTGTATATAATAGATGCTATTGCATGAAATATAGCTTCTATGTAAAAGGTATTGTGTGTACGTCTAAACCAAAATTTAAAACGCTTGCTGAAATCTTTTCTTTGGGAACATCTTCCAGAGCAAACAGACGGGCATTTCATCGGGGCCACAGAAAGGATTTCCAAGAAACCTTAAATCTTACACTAGATATTCCTTGACAGCATCAAAAATTTTGCGACCTGAATTCTCGAATTTGTCGAGCATTTCTTTGCGCTATCTCATTAATTTGGTGAAGGTTCCAATTATGGATAGTAACAAAATCACTAGTTAATAGTAAAAATTTTCTAGAGGATTAAGCTTGCCGCCCACTTTCCCGTCACAGCACGGCACGGTTCGTCCCGTCAAAATACGGATAGAATGAAAACAATGCAAATGAATGGACAACGCTGGGCCGTGCCGTGCTGTACTAGTGGGCGGCTGTCCATTCATTTGCATTGTTTTCATTCTATCCGTAATTTTGAGGGGACGGACCGTGCCGTGCTGTGACGGGCAAGTGGGTGGCAAGCTTAAATCAGATAAAGATAGAGAGTCAAGACACCATAATATATTCTGTTGTGCAATTAGTTAAGTAACTAGTTTTTTTCACTGTAAAAATGAAAGATCAGCATCTCATGCTCCAGAGACGCCATTGTTATTTTATGCATCCACAGATTTTCGTATTATAAAATTGGACAGTTTTGATTTATTCATTAGGTGACGCACAGTGACTCCATTTCCTGAAACAATACACTTGCACGTCCGCAAATCACCCCTAGTTGTAGTTATTGACCTCGGATACGTTCACAGTCAATGATTTACATAAAGGATTCGATGACCTACGCATTGCATACTAATATAATACAATTTCGACTGAATTGGTCAAATGTTGTTTTGTGAAGGTTAGGTCCACATTTTGATGGCAAAAAATTTAGGCTACTGCTCTGATTAGAAAAAATTCTCACGAAGCAGGTCTATGCAAAAGCAGATATTTAATTTAATGCTTAAATTTGAACAGTTTTTATGGGTAATTGTTTTCAATTGTGATACAATTGACAAGTTTTTAGACACACTTTTTACAGAATTTAAGAGTTATAGCAATTTTATGAGCAGTAAGAGTCATTTCAGGTACATAATCATGAACAATTTCCTGCTCTACATAAAAACAAGGAATGGCAGGTGTGCTTTCTTTGAATATAATTTCAATCTGGTTAGAACGCTTATTATGTTTTTCAGATACGTAAGTTCTGAAGCAATACGTAAACAGAGTAAATAGGATAGAATGGTGCTGTCCAGTTTCTAAAGAATTGAATAATAACAGCCAGAAAAACAAAATCTGGACAAGTAAGTTACAAAAACAAAACCTATTTATGTGCCTACAAGTAAAATTAGACATTTATTGTGGGTTCTTCAGAAGACCAAATAGAATAAGAAGCCGACCAAGCTAAAAGATCGATGTGGGAGTAGAAGAGTGCTGAACTTTCAAGATGTTGGAAGATGTTTCACATATAGAAGTTTCAAGGGAGGGAGATTAAATCATTGTTGACGTAGACTTAGTGGCCAAAGCTGTCATCGTCATAAGGTTCTCAGTCCGAAGACTGGTTGGACGCATACCTCCATCCTTTCCTATCCTGGGCTAACCTACGCATTTCCCTAAAATTAGAACATCCTACATCCCTAACTATTTGATCTTCCATACCTTTCGCTTTTCCCCAACTCTTTCTGATAGCTCCCTATTGCTAACCTTATCTATTCACGGTATCTTCATCATACGTCTGTAGCACCGCATTTCAAATGCTTCTGCTCTTTTTCGATCCGCTTTTCCTATTGTCCAAGTTTCGCACCCATATAATGCCGTACACCATACATTCGTCTTTAAGAGTCTCTTCCGAGTTTCTACATTAACCGTTCCCGAGAATAACAGTTGTTTCTTTTTGTTAAACGCAACTCGACCCTGCGCTATTCTTTGTTTTATGTCTTTAGTGCTCCTACCGTCTTGAGTTATTTTGCTTCCCAAATATCAGAAATCCGCTACTTCCTCTATCTTCTCACTTTCTATTTGTATTTCTATTTTCATGCCCTCTACATACAAAAATTTCGGTTTTCTTTTTATTGATTTTCATGTCGTAGCCCTCTGTCAAAACTGCTTCCATTTCATTCAAAGCCATTTCTAATTATTCTTTGCTAGATGCTAACACTGCGCTATATCATCCGCAAATTTGAGCATGTTAATAGTTTGATCCTATACAATAATCCCTGAGGCTGTTCTGTCCTTAACAATATTAATCCCATCTTCGAGATATAATTTAAAAACTAGAGGTGACAATGCACATCTCTGTCTTACTCCCTCCTGGATATCTATTTCTCTTTGTTCCTGCTCAAATTCTATAACTGCCGTTTGCTCTTTGTAGAGATTATTATGTATTCTTCTGTCCCTATATTTCATCTCTACCTTTTTGAGCACTTCGAACATCTTTTCCCATTTCACGTTGTCACGTTGCAAATCCTATATAGACGCGCTCTTTCCCTTTTCTCTGAAATATCTCCTATTTTATACGCTTCGTCAGTTTTTCCTACTTCGAACTTATCTTCCACTCTTTTGCATTTGTTCTTTCGCTTTCCTACATTTTCGAATAATTTCCCACTTGCTGCCTTATGCCTTTATTTCCCTATTTTCGTCTCTCGTCTATTAGAGTCACAATATCCCCACAATATCCCTTGTTATCCAGGGTTTTCTACTTTCATTCTGTTTGTGACCCGATATATCTCTAGCTGCAGAACCTAAACCATTTTTAATGCAATTCGTTTTTCTCTCGAACTCATTGCGCGAATAACAGTCTTTTAGTTTCTCGAGGTCAAAGTGTCTCCTATCGTTTCGTTTTTTCAAAATCTTAAATGTAAGATTAGCCTTCACAATCACGATGTTGTGAACATATAGCTTTTTCGTCAACAGGGATTTAAGACAGGAATGTGGGCTATCACTCAATTTATATCGTGAAAAAGCTTTGAGTGAATGGAGGAGAAAGTGATATCGAATAGGAATTCCAGTGGGGGACAGAACTGTACACCTATGCTCTTCGCTTTGTTGTTGATCACACTTTGCTAGCCCAAGATCAGAATGATGCTGTGTATATGCTGAGAAAGCTCAAATAAGAATATGACAAATTGGAGTTGCAAATACATTTCCAAAAAACAATGCATGAGCATTGAATGTGAAGCATTACCAATTCAAATCGACAATTTATTATGCTGTTAGCACAAGTACCTAATCAGGATTTAAGTTCAGCAAGGAATTGGAAGTAGAATCAGCATGAACTCGATGTTATGGAGCAACCACATTAGAAAAAATAAGTTGCTAATATACGATGCTAATTATGAACGGATCTGAAGAATGGCAACTGAGTAGCAGCTGGAAAAAGGCTATCTTTAACTGGGTGCCATCGGATAGAAGGCGAAGTGGGAGACCAAGGCGAATTTGTCATGCTGGAGTAAAGGAAGTTATGGAAGATCGAGAAAGATATGACCGACAATCATGGAAATTAGGAATCGCAAGACGACACCGATCGTTATGAACCGTATAGATAGAAATAAATTGAGAAAGTCATTTAAGGCTGTAAAGTAATTTATTTTCAGTAGTAATATCACAAGCGAGTGAGAATAACTTGAAAATAATTCGACAGATTTTCGAAAACTTGTCGCCAGGCAATAGACACGAGAGCCCGTAGGCCTCGAGTGGCTATTGCCGAATGGCGACAAGTTTGAGTAAAATGTGGAGAATTATTTTCCAAGTTATTCTTACTCTCGTGTGGTATTCGAAAGATTATTTTTTGACGTTCAAATAAGAAACAATTTTTCAATATTATTCTTTCAGTGTCACAATTTGCGATTAAAACATATATGACATATGTCAAAACCAGAAAACAAGTCGTTTTATCAACAAAAACAAAATACTAAAAAAAATTCCCGCTGGGACAAGTTAAGTAAAAAATTCTCACTATAATAATGATTTAATTGGACAGAATTAAACACGTGATAAAAAATACTGTTAATTTATTGGAAAATAGAAACGTCAAAAAATAATCACTTATAATACCACAAGAGCTTCAAAATTATCGGGTATTTCCCGATAGGTTCGTTGCAAACAAATGAAGGAGTCAAGTTTTTCAGGTTAAAAAATCACGAGCGCGAAGCGCGAGTGATTTTTCTTGAAAAACTTGACGACTTTATTTGTTTGCAGGGAACCTTGAGGGAAATGCCAGATAATTTTGAAGCTCGTGTGGTATTCGGGGGATTATTTTTCCGTCCCAAATGTCGGCCAATAGAATTGCACCATGAGATGAAATGAACAGTTAACAAATAAGAATTTCATAATGAATAAAACAACATTTAATTAAGATTCAGGCTAGTGCAATTAAAAATACAATTGTTGTAAACATTGGTGCATGTTTTCTTCAAGTCAGAGTTATCGGTAATGGTCCCAGAAGAGGTAGATGGCATGAGGTTTATGCTGTTGATGGCATTTTCTGCAGTAGGCTCACTCCTTCGCAGTTTCTTGACAATTAATTCGTGGTGTTCCTGGTCGAGTTGGAGATACGGCTTGATGGAGTTACTGTTGGCATGTCCAGTTATTTTGATTATCTGCTGCTCTCCCAGGCCCGATTTCGCTAGATTGGAGACGGCTGTTGCACGACTGGAGTGATTGGTGATTTTTTTGTTACCAAGGTCAAGCCCAGCTTTTTGTGCTGACTCCTTAACCCACTTTGAAATCGTGTTTTGGCCTACTGGGGAATCCTTGTACCACCTAGCGCCTGGAACTTTATTCCAGAATGGATTTTGGGTCAGGAATAGTCTGTCGCTCTTGATATTGGCATCTCTCTTCTCTCTCAATTTCTGGAACAGTCTCACTGGGCACTTGTCAGGGATTTCCCGATTCTCCACCAGCCACTTGCTGTCTGATAATTTTTTATCACCACCTTGTGTGGTCTTGCTGAAAATTGGATTGTATTCAATTCTCCCAGTTGTTTCCCCGTCATTTCGCTGTTCTGCCTTGAAGTGATGTATTGACGCCATGCTGCCCTCACCACCTCTCCAAGCCAATTCCACTGATATTATCATGAATAATTTTTTCTGGAGGCCATCAGGAGTTTCCTCGTCCCAAACAGTGGTCATTGCATCCCAATCTTTTTCCTCCAACGCTGCTGCACTTGCCCTCCGTTTTTCAGGAATAGATTGTAAAGCCTTACGCTTGGCATCACGAGCTCCTCGAGCGGTCTTGAATGCAGCATCCGAAAATGGGTTGATTTTGATGTCGAAATCGTTCAAATACTTTTCTTGAAGTGATTTGGCAGTCTGATTCCACATTGTTTTTATTGTACCTTCCTTATAGTCTTCTCCATCCATTTTCTTCATATTGTAAGCGTAATCTTTCATAATGTTTGCCAATTGCGCTTCACTCGTTTCAGCACTCAATGTGTATTCCCTCTCAGTACAAAAAGTAGTAAATTGGTTCCAAACTGTTTTTTTTGCCTTCTCCGTATTAATGGGAACATTTCCTTTGACTTTTTTATCGATGGTGGACAGAGAACAAACTCCAAATCGACTCATTTTCATGCAAAATCTCCGATTTTCACAATTGAATTCAACCTGTCAGTTTGACGTGTGGTTAATTTGACTGGATTATGTTTTGTTTTTTATATATAGCAACTACCAGAGAAAATAATCAAAAAATTATCAGTATAATACCATGTAGGTTGTACCACGTGACGTCGAATGGTGCAATTCTATTGGTCGATATTTGGGTCGGAAAAATAATCAACTGGATTATTTTCCATCGTGCTTGCCGTGGCACTCCTTTCTGATTCTACCTAAGAAAACTGAGAGTTCTTTTAGTTTGCTCGAGTATTCACGAAAAAAATGAATGCACTGCCCACTTTGAATAAACAGAAACCCCCGAGGTTAAAAAATGTGATACGTTTTCTCCCTTTGAAAAGTTTAATATTTGCGTAGGTACTCCGAAAGTAGCAATTTGAAATATCTATTCCTCTCGCGATAGGATCTATTCCAGTGACTTGGACGTGCGCTAGTTTTTCTCTTTATACATAATTGCTAATAACTGTAATTTAAGGTACGACAGATCTCCGGATTTCTTCGATTTTACTTAATTTTCTCCAGCTAAGACAGGACAGGTAACTCCTATTGTGCTAGTTTGTTGTAAATAATCGGTTTGATGTGGTAATTAGATATTGCGATTTAGAAGAGAAACCATTCTCACTATTATATTTAAATTTATTTAATAGTAAATAAAGTACCTATAGAGACGCTATAGTTATCGTGAGATAAACTTTCTTGCCAAGCAGAATAGAAGTTGAATTATATTCACCTTCTCTGCAGCCTCATTTAAGAGATTCTACGGTTGCAATTGTTACATTTCGCCGTGACAAAATATTTAAATGATGTAGAAAAAGGAGGTTAATAATTCATGCTTCTAAAAATGTGAAAACTGTAAAGATCTCGTTTTCTAGTTTAATGTTTTTTAAATATTCTGGGAAACAATAAGAATGTGAAGTTACAAGTAATAACTTTCAGTTCAATGTCTACTGAATGCACAAAAATCAGTGATGCCGAGACAAAGATCTTTTATGGTAGCAGTTTCTGTTTCTAAAGACGTAGTTTAAGGCATGGTTGCTGTCTTCACTTTTGATGTAGCGGATCGACATAGATTTGTCAATCTACTGTTGTCTCGGGTATCGGGTTGTAAAACTAGAAATTCCGTTCGTCGCTTTTGTTACAGGTATGTTTATTTTTTATGAATTCAAGTATGTATGTATGTATGTATGCTTCACGTGGAATCGTCAAATTCCGATATACATGAGTTAATTGTTGATAAGGAATCTGTTCAAAAGATGTAAAACGAAATGTAAATTATTAAACCTGCGATCATCGAGCAACTTCTAACGTCCAAATCAAATTTGGACCATCTAGTTGAATAATTATGTCTCATTTCCACATATTTGCTGTTTCTTGGACAGTTCTATGAAAAAGTCTCTTGTGCCCTGCCGTTGCTAATATCGTCATGGAATCTGGAAGAATAGGCTCTTGAATCTTTTAGTCTTAAATCCAAGTGTTGTATGATACGTTTGAAATTTTGTAACAGGGTCGTGGCTCCTTTGAAAGTTGCTGTTTTTAGATGATGTTCATGTGGTCATCTTGATAGAAGTCTTAGTTATTCGGTCTACTCGGAACCCACAATATCCCTCAATGTCTTATCCCGTCACCATCCCTCTCAAAAAATTTATTCCTTATCTCTTATTACCATGCCGCATTCATATCCGAAGCTGAACTTCAACATACTACAGACATTCTGACCAATGCAATTACAGCAACCGTAACATTAGACGGATTGCTTCCGAGAACTCGATTTCTTTTAGTCCTATTTCCACCATCCCCACAGCTATCTCATACTTAACCTTCATTCATAAAATAATCAAAACCATCTTCATTTCTGATAGCAAGATCGGAGTTCTTTTATCTATGGCCTAAGATTCCTTAACTTTGCACATTGAAGGTTTGTATCGCACTCCTCGTTCTGGTTTACATAACTTTATAACCAGTCGTGGGTTTTAGACTCTTATACCAATGTAATCTGCATGCACAACAGTTTAGAAACATAAATATGCAACGTGCATCAATAGCAGTGGCTCCCGGGATCACCGTCAGGTTGGCGAGCGGTGGAGTTGTGCATTAGCATTCATTACAGATGCAATGCAATGTCTTGCAGTACCAGTGGTGCAGGTTAAATTTTCAGTTACGGGTGAGCTTTTGAGGTAAGGTAAGATGGGTTGCTACGTAAAACACGGGAAATAGTGTTCAGAGTGTCTTGTTATTTTACAAGTAAGAAAAATGAAACAGAAACAGAAACATTGGAAAGTTCGAAAATGAAGATGCCTGTTGCAACGGGCGTGTCTATTAGATCTATAGAGAGAATAGTTATACCTAGTGGAGGCAACATTAGCGCGTCGGAAAATAAATGG
Organism: Xestobium rufovillosum; assembly: GCA_963966045.1. Lineage (NCBI taxonomy): Eukaryota > Metazoa > Arthropoda > Insecta > Coleoptera > Ptinidae > Xestobium > Xestobium rufovillosum. The sequence goes on from OZ014494.1 coordinate 19,788,839, forward strand.
GGTTCAGGTGGAGAAGGACCCAAAATAATAGGAAAGTCCTAATTGAAAAACATGATACGTAGGCTGCTAGATAAGTTTTCTGTCCAGAGCGCGGCAGCATATATAGCAAGATTAAATTGCATGGTTTGAGTGTGTAGGGGAAAGCACCGTACTGATGAGTCCCAGAAGGACGAAACCAGTTGGTCTGCGGTTTTCCATACACATTCAAAACATGCAATATTTGAACAAAGATCTGCTTAAAAGCACGTACGTACATGGAGACAAATTAGGATTGTTTCAAAGCCATCTTAGATGGGGTAGCAGTCTGAAACGTCTCGTAGTACAAAAAATCTGGATTTAGTTCTATAATTCAATGCCTGGCGGGGTATTTGCCCGAGGAGTAGTTGTTCGAACGGTCCAGTACCACTAATTAATACCAGATAATTACTCAAAGTAGTTGTCACTTGCTGATATCTGTCCAGAGCGCGGCAACATATATAGCAAGATTAAATTGCATGGTTTGAGTGTGTAGGGGAAAGCACCGTACTGATGAGTCCCAGAAGGACGAAACCAGTTGGTCTGCGGTTTTCCATACACATTCAAAACATGCAATATTTGAACATAAACAAAACAAATAAATGCAGTAGTTTTTGGGTTTATTGTTTTTCAAGATATCCGCCTTTATATCTTATACACTTATGCATTCGATTAAACCAATCGCGGAACACCTGCGCCCATCGATCGGAAGGTATCTCCGAGAGTAAATTTTCGTACGCCTCGACTGCCGCTTCCGGGGTGTTAAAATACATTCCGCGCATTTTATCCTTTATTGTCGGGAACAAGAAGTCGCAAGGTGCCAAGTCCGGACTGTATGGCGGATGACTCATTAATTCCGCACCACAGTTATCCAAAAACTCTGTAGTTCGAGCTGCAGTGTGGGACGATGCATTGTCCTGATGTAGGATCAAGCGGCTTCGTGGTCATCTTTGGCGAACTTTTTGGAAAACTGTGGGTAAGCAAATGGTCGTATACCACTCAGCATTCACAGTACGACGGTCTTCTAATGAAATAGTGGCCACTGGACCAGATCGTCCAAAGAATGAGGCGATCATCCTTTTGCCTGCACTGCGAGCTCTCTTTACTTTTGTGGGCTTTTCTTCATTTGGAAAGACCCACTGTGTGGATTGTCGTCTACTTTCCGGATCGTAACAGTAGATCCACGTTTCATCACCTGTTACGATGTCAAACACATGCTTAGATTGACCGTCATCGAATTTGATAATCATTTGCTTGCACCAATCCACTCGCACTACTTTTTGAGGTTCCGTTAGTGTGTGCGGAATCCATCGAGCGCACAGCTCCGTTACACCCAAGTGTTGATGCAGGAAGGTTTTAATGGCAGTCCCTGAGATCCCTAAGGATGCCTCAATATTCTTAGAGGTGGTTCGTCTGTCCTCTTCTAGCATACGGCGCACAGCATCAATGTTCCTCTCGGTAACCGCAGACTTTGGTCGACCTTCGCCGTCTTCGTCACCAAGAAAATTGCGTCCACGACGGAATTCTGCATACTACTCGTAGACCTTCCTCTCTGATGGTGCTTGATTGTCAAATGCACTTCGAAACCGTTCTATGCATTGCTTCGGAGTTAACGACAATTTAAAGTCGTAAAAGATCATGGCTCTGAAATCTCGCCGACTTAATTCAATTTTTTACGAAACCTAACAACTTTCAGCGGGTGTAAAAATCAAACGAGTAATGATTTTTTAAATCTGCCAACGACAATTTTCTACTAAAATGTCAGACTTTCAAAGCCTGCTACCGAAAAATAAATTCATTAATTCCTTATATGACTTTGCGGAAACTTCTAGCGGCCTATGTGTAAGGTTTCTTCGTATATTTCGTATTTGAAGAAAATTAAATATTTCCGAAGCCAAAATACACCGATTGTTTACCTGGACGAAACATATTTGCACAGTAGCCCTGCCTCTTCGAATAATTGAACGTATGACTCAACCAAAGGACTTTGCTGGTTAGAATCTTCCGCGTTCCGTTCAGACCTTCTTGAGCTAGGGAAGTTGGAAAGTGCAAAGTATAATCCAAAGTTTAAGAAAATAATTGTACAAGAGCTGCCAAGGCACTTAAAAGAAGTTGGACAAAAAGGAAAACAGAAAATGACAGAGCGAGGTTGGGGGAAAAGGCAATCAGGCAATAATCAGGAAGAGAGGAAGAAGTTACAGAAGAAGAGTCGTTTGGTTAAACGAGAAAGGATGAAGAGTGAAATGAATTAGTAGAGTGACTAGAAGAAATCCAAATGAAATAATTTTGAAAATATTTATTTTCTTAACCAAATTCTTCATAGGCCGAAATGCAATCAAATAAAATATATATTTATATAAAGCTGTTAAAGCGTAACTGAAAATGACCAAACACTTTATTTGTATAAAACGAGAATTGAAGACGAGGGTATAATTCCAGAAACAAACTTAGATACGAGTGTATTTTTTGGTAATCCTCAGGGTAACTGTAATTATAACCAGACTTGCTGCATCGTAATGACCCGCATTCATATAAATAATTTTTCTGCACTACTTAGTTTCCACAGAGAAACGACCGGGTAATCGGCGATAACGTACTTTGTGTGCCCGTAGAAAAGCAGGTACCTCGACAAAATGACTTAAAAGGAGCTTTTTATTCGGTGCTGCCGAAAATTTTCATTTGAGTGAATTTTGCAGTAAATTGGTAAACCAAGCGATATACTTCGGAAAAGAGTATATAAATCATCCATCACTCACATTTCCAAACGTGGATAACGTCCTCCCTGGAGGACCATTTCGAAATCCGGAAAAGATATTTGAAAATTTCATCTAATCATAGCGTTATACACTGTTTTTCAAATATTTGCTTCTTTTCAATATTATTTTAATATCCTATATTAACTTTTACTTGCTAAGAATATGACCGTTTTAATTTCCACATACAATATTTGGTTTTAACCATAGTCACATGTAAACAATTTATAAATTCAAACTCATTTTACCAGTGGAAATGCTTATTAGGGTTATTACAAAATTTACTTACCAGTAATGAAACCCCTTACGATACCATGAGAACTTTTGGGCGACACCACCACTAAGTGAACGAAACAAACTTTTTGAGCTTCGGCATCGCACGTTTGCGCTAGAGCGTGTGAAGCGGACAATAACAACAATAACAAACCCGTAAAGTGTGTTGGTTGTTTCAACAACCGGTAGAAAAGAGTTCGATGTCGGAAATAAAATGTACGTCCGTCTGCTATCAAATGCTATCTGAAGCGGTGAGTTAGCCAACTGTGCCGTTTCGTTCTGTACGCTAAAGGGGGGACTCCCTCAACCGTGTCGGTTTTCCTCCTGATGGTAAAAATGTTATTATCAGTGTCAATGGGGATTATCGGAGAGTAAACAAAGTGCAATATGCCTGCAGTGAATATTTTTATATAATTTTTTGGGACTGGAAATGACAGCAATTTCCACAAACTTTTTTAATCATAACTCTTCATTAAAAGTATACAAAAATATTTGTTAGGCAAACATTAATTAATTTTCATCAAAGCACACCAACCCATGCATTCTGAGTTTAAGAAAATATTCAAATAAATTTTAATTGACTTCGTCAGCTTCACGGTTTTTTTAGATGCCGAAAATAAGCAGCATTGGACAAGTAGTCATCCAGTTTAATTAAAGTAAAGAATAATTTTGCTAACGGTTAATACTCAAGAAAACTTGATGTACCGGAAACTTGCTTCCTAAAAATATCTTGTATGCAAATCATATTTCCTGATCTGCGAAAAAATGTTGACTAACCGGCAGGTAGACATTGTTTTCTTGTAAGTGACGCATAACAGTATTTAGTGACTTAAATACAAGAATGAGGTTTTCTCCATAGCAAGATTTTCTGGAAAGGTAAACTATAATCAGTGGCGGCTCGTAAGAATGGCTCTGGGGCGCCGCCCTCCCTAAAATTTCTAAAAGAAAATTGTACAAAATCACCCAAAGGATTTTCATCCGTTTAATTTTTATCTAATTAGGTATGATAAAATATAAAGTCTATATATGGTTATTTTTATCTATCTTACGCCTATGATCTCTTAGCGTAAGTGCTAGACGAATATTCAACCGGCACGCGGACAAATAATAGGGTCCTTGCATGAATTCTAATTTTTATTGGACCTCTATATTGATAATTAAAAAAAATATTAGCTGGGTAATAATGAATTTTATTTCGGACTTTTAAATTTGACGTCACAGTTAAACGGCGTGCTGTTGGTCGTGACGTCACAGAATAACAAATGTTGATGTATTTACATCTGCCTGCACGTGCTGAATTATTTTAAAAATGAGGGAGAAAGACTTTGTGCGGAGCCAATCTGATAATTTACAGATTTTTTCCCAACCCAAAAAACCCACCTAAAAAGCCCACTTCTTTTCTTTGCACTGTAATTAGGTGGAAAATATAATATGTATATATTATTAGACACTTTTTTCAAAAAAAGTAATGTAAAAGCCTAGCCATTAATGTAAAAGCCTAGCCATTTACCGATGGTATACTGTATACTGTGCCCAATAGCAGAGGTTCAATTCCATACACAAATCTACTTTATTTTTGTGACCGAGCGCAAATGACAATATTTATTTTATAGGGACAAGCATAGTTGGAAGCCTACTCTTTATAGTAGGAGAGCCCGCTGCAAAATTATGCACCCATCTGTTAACGAAATTGAATGTGCGGCAAAGGCATGTAAAAACATCGTACTCAACGGAACGGCACCCGTGCCGGTCACCATTTGGTACAAAATGGTAAAAACAATGGCACTTCCGGTACGGAAATTTGCGGAAAATTGCGCAATTTGTTAACGAGATGAAAGTTGTGCCTTCTTGTAGCCTGCGATTAATTGAATTGAAATCGGTACCCGTGCCATCTTTTACCCTAGTACAAATCCCCGGCACGGCGACATTTTTGCAGCCCGTAACTCGGACAAATTCCCGTCATGTGTTAACAGCCTGAAATAAAGTTCAATGGAAAGAGCATTATGTCCCCTTTACGAATATCCAAACGTGCCGCGATTCAAAACAGTCAAAGTAGTTGGCACGGTCCGATTTATAACGCGTTACGCGGCGTCGAAATGTCACTTTTGAATCAATTTCAATGGTCGTGCAACATATCGTCGAATATTAAATGTTTTTTGTGTAATGTACAATTGACATCTGTCACTGTGACACCTGTTAGTGGTAACTAAATCTTGATACAAAGAACTAAGTAACTACAGTCCTTCTTTTTAACGTGATCCTTACATCATCAACGCAATGTGTAAGTTACTCTACACTGGCAGCTGTAATATAGTGCATGTTGGAAAGAGACACTTTCGAAAAGGATGTCTGGAATGCCGGTATTGCGATTTGCATTGTGCAGAAAAGGACGGTAAATAAAAGTAACGGCTAAATTGCATGCCGGCTTACGTTCTTTTCAGCGTTCGGACTGCTGGACTGAGTGACATTAGGATCAAGTTAAAAAAAGGACTGTATAGAGAGTAAGTAACTAGGTAAACTTTCGCTATTAAATCATGCTGCAAATGCAACGCGTGACATTGTTGCTGAGTTTCGGGCCTATACTACAAAAATAAAAACATTTCCAATGTTAAAAATTCGCGCGCACCGCTCCGGCTGCCCAATTCCCTGAAAATGACGCCGCGCAGCGCGTTATAAATCGGGCCGTGCCATCTACTTAGACTGCTTTGAATTGCGGCACGCTTGGATATTCGTAAAAGGGACATAATGCCCTTTCCATTGAACTTTATTTCAACTCGTTAACACATGACGGGAATTTGTCCGAGTTACGGACTTCAAAAATGTCGCCGTGCCGGTGATTTGTACTAGGGTAAAAGATGGCACGGGTACCGATTTCAATTCAATTAATCGCAGGCTACAAGATGGCACAACTTTCATCTCGTTAACAAATCGCGCAATTTTCCGTAAATTTCCGTACCGGAAGTGCCATCGTTTTTATCATTTTGCACCAAATGGTGACCGGCACGGGTGTCCTTCTGTTGAGTACGATGTTTTTACATGCCTTTGCCGCACATTCCATTTCGTTAACAGATGGGTGCATAATTTTGCAGCGGGCTCTCGGACTAATAGGTAATTAAGTACCTATTGAATTTATCGTATTTGCCTAGAAATGGAAGAAAAGCCTAGAAACTCAATAAAACCGAGTGGGCTGGGCTTTTCTTTTTTTAAAAAACTGGTTTTTCTCATCAACCCTGATGTAAGACTGCATCTTTTGGTTTTCTTGAACACTTTTTAGCCTATCACTATAAAATACAGAAAAAATATCCTGTTATTTTCTGCTTCTCGACCAGTAAGATTGAAGAAACGTAAAAATGTTATAATTTTACCTAATATTACATAATACGTTTGACTTTTCAGAAATTCAAAATAAAGTCGAGAATCTTTGACAATAGTCTCGGCAAGAACGTTGGTCTTGAGCGATATAGTCTTGGTATTGTATTTTGGTCCAAAACTCCAAGTTAGCACACACGTACCTACCAAGATTATCATCTGAATATTTCTCAGTGCTAGGCTAAGGCTACCGTGCGACGGCAGGAACATATACCTAAATAGAGGAGGGAAGAAGAGGAGGAATAACAAAGCAGATGTTTGTGTTACCATTCGGCACCAAAAAAGGGGCGTAACCTAAACTTCTTAGTCTCTTTGCGCCGAGAATTGAACGAAAATTCTTAAAATGATATGACTAATTGCACTATTTCAAACGCTGCTTTCGTTATTTTTAGTTAAATTACATGAGTTCTAAACAGTAACCTGGTTTCTTCACTTTGTTTGGCATCAAACACGCTCAAATTTTGGTAACACTCACGTGCACGGCGTTATGCATCCATACTCTTCCCTCATCTAAGATTCAGACTTTATACCGCGCAATGCTCTCCAATTTGGAATGACGTCTTATTTAACGTCTGTGCAGTTGTTCAATCAAAGAGCAAAGATGTATTTTTATTCTTTGGTTTATTCATGTTTAATTCCTGATAAAAACAGCTGTCAAGAATAATTATTTTCATTTCATGTAAGTAGTTAATATTTTCTGACTTTACTATTCGGTAGAAATTCATGATGAATTGAAAAATTACTACGCGTACTACATACAATAATTTTACTTATACATTTCTGATGATGGAATCGTTGTGAATTCTGAAACCGGTCAATTTATAATAATAAATCGTTATATTGGTAGTCATCATCATAAGGTTCTCAGTCCGAAGACTGGTTGGACGCGTACCTCCATTCTTTTCTATCCTGAGCTAACCTACGCATTTCCCTAAAAGTAGAACATCCTACATCCCTAACTATTTGAGAGCAGTAGTCTAATCTAGGCCTACCCCTACCTCTTTTTATTCCTATCTCTGACTCTAGTATGTCGCGAACTATTCCTTCGTGTCTTAGAAGGTGTCCTACCATCCTATCTCTCCTACTCTTTATTGTTTTCCATACCTTTCGCCTTTCCTCAACTCTTTCTAATACTTCCCTATTGCTAACCTTATCTATCCACGGTATCTTCATCATGCGTCTGTAACACCACAGTTCAAACGCTTCTACTCTTTTTCTATCCGCTTCTCCTATTGTCCAAGTTTCGCACCCGTATAATGCCGTACTCCATACATACGACTTTAAGAGTCTCTTCCTAGTCTCTATATTAACCGTTCTCGAACATAACAGTTGTTTCTTTTTGTTAAACGCAACTCGTCCCTGCGCCATTCTTTGTTTTATATCTTTAGTGCTCCTACCATCTTGAGTTATTTTACTTCCTAAGTAGCAGAAATCCGCGACCTCCTCTATCTTCTCATTTCCTATTCGTATTTCCATTTTAGTTCTATTTTCACATCCCCTACATACCAAAATTTTAGTTTTCTTTTTATTGATTTTCATGCCGTAGCCCTGTGTCAAAACTGCTTCCATTTCATTCAAAGCCGCTCCTAATTCTTCTTTGCTAGATGCTAACACTGCTATATCATCCGCAAATCTGAGCATGTTAATAGTTTGGCCCTGTACATTGATCCCTGAGGCTGTTCTTTCCTTAACAATATTAATCGCATCTTCGATATATAAGTTGAAAACTAGAGGTGACAATGCACATCCCTGTCTCACTCCCTTCCGGATATCCGGATATTGGTAGTACGCGTAGTAATTTTTCAATTCGTTATTTTCATTTCATTATTTTAGATAATTCGATAATTTTCTTGCCGTCGGCGGTCGGCACAAATACGAGTATTAACAAGATCTTCGAAAGACAGTAGACCAGTGGTTCCCAAAGTTTTTTTTGTCACGCCTCCCTACTGTCTAAAATGAAAATGCCCACGCCCCCCATTGGCACAAACTAGACTCTAGCTCTAGCTGCTAGAGAGCTAGAGCTAGACCGAGAGTTAGACTCTAGCAGACTAGCAGCTAGACAGCTAGAGGAAGCCAGTGAGTGGGCTTGCCATGTACCACGTACCTACTTATAAAATACAACAAGTTAAAACATGTTTTAAAAAAACAACCTTTAATCAAATGTTTTATTTAAAAATAATATTTTCCGTTTCTCGCTCGCGCCCCCCTTTACATTTTATCGCGCCTCCCTAGTGGGGCGCGCCCCCCACTTTGAAAACCAATGCAGTAGACCATGTCTACAGTCTACAGACTTTTCTTTGAATGATAAATTGTATTTATTTTGCACTTTTTAATTTCGATGTACTACCTACCTAGTACCTACTCAAAATATATGAAATAAATGTTAAAACGTGGGGACCTAATATGATCATGTAGGTACGCGTGCACGGTTTCCGGTAAATTAGACAGGCCAAAATTTGACAACTCTAGCCAAATAGTCGTGAACTAGCAGTTTTGTCATTGTGCAGGACACTAATAATAATGAAGCCACTAATGGATAGTGAATACACAAAATTTCTTGCTTTTGTAGAGTACCTGTGAATACCATATTAATTTAGTGGAAGTAGGTACTGTTTAGTTACCAGCAAACTTTCGGTTGCAAGAGTTCTTAAAGACCATGTGGGCAATAAAAGTTAGGTGAAAGATAAGTACATACCAGGATTTCAGGCGCTGCTTTTCAAATCCAACCAGAACCAGTAAGTGGAAAAGTGAAATGTGTATGAGTGTTTTCACAATGGAGACACACCCTCCCATCATACGAAACTTAAAACTAAAAAAATGGTAGGTAGGTATTTTGGATTGACTAATTTCTTTCGTTTGTTAAACAGCCAAATATATTGACAGTGTTAGGTTATTAGGCTCGGAGATTTTCCAAACACAATTCAATGAATTTTTTCTTCGAGAAGTTGTTCCAAAATATAAAATAAATTCAAAAGTTTTTCCATTCAATTTACTAGATCTTCGAAGTTGAACATTCTAGTTTTATAATGTAACCTACTTGCTTTCGGACCAAACTTTAAGCAAAACTTGTACCTACTATGTACCAAAAAATGCAGATCAATAATAGATATCCGAGTTTAGATGTGCACTATAGAGCAGGCCAAGGTTGTAAAAAAATGAATAGTTTGTCATGTTTTTCTTTCTTCGGGATATGATTGGAACAATAAAAATCGTCATTACTTCTTTGTTTATTTATTTTCTCTTTGGTTTTGCAATCGAAACAAAATAATCACGATGTCTTTGAAAAATACATTTAGAAAAATAATCGCAATTAAAACACTACAATAGGTACGTACAACTATGGAAAATATGTTATCTGAAATTTAATACTCTTCTTGATTTACAATTTTTGAAAAATAAATATGTGAAACAGGAATTACAATTCAAACAATTCAGGCAACACTTTATTTAGAATGTGATTTGTAGAAGGCGATTTTTCGTGCTTTACGGTAGAAATTACCTTCAAATTGTTATTGGAAAGAAAAATTGGCTGCACAAAAACCCCTAAGCGATATTTGTTACCAATTTACAATATATTTTTATAATAAATTTAATTTTAGATACTGCTGCAATTCTCTACACAGAACACACAATTTCTTTTAATATTTTGAGAATTCTTTTGATTTTAAATAGTTTCTACATCTCTAAAATTTGACTTTTATAACAAGTCCATAGATTCATTTAATAACATTACTTTATACAATTTGAGACTAGTGTAACATTTCTAATATTCTCAGAAACATTTTAATATTATACAATTTGCAAGTTTAGGTAAAATCTAAAATAAACACTACAGAACCAAACAATTATTAAAACACAACAATAACCATCAAATGAATAGAAGGAACAGCATCAAAATGAAATGGTTAAATTAACGAGTTCAGTATAAAGAATAATTCTAAAGGTTGAAAAAATTGGGAAACAAGATTTGCCAAGATGCTCTGTATTAGAAAATGTCTTGTACTACGGATTCAATTCACTGCATTGCTTTTTGTACAGTCTTTTGATTTAGTTCTCGATACGACTATGCATACTGGACCCCTCACAATACGAAGCAGATCGATTATTTCACTAGTTGTCATCTTTTCAACGCTTTCGTCATTCACCTGCAGCAAAAGGAAAAATGGATATGGTGTAAAACCTTCAAACATTCGAATTTCATTTTACGCATCCCTTACTTTTATTAGACGATCTCCTGGTTTAAGCCGGCCATCTTTAGCTGCCACGCTGTCCGAGTATACAGCACTGACGTATGTATAACCAGCTGCCCCTTGCAAGCTGAATCCCAGCCTACTATTCCATCCCCTATTTAATTCTATGGCAAGAATCTGGAGGAAAGATGTTAAATGAATAAGTTATCTGACAGTCATAAATATTTGTAATCAGTAGGTATACAAAGAAGCAATTAAATAATGAGACAGACATTTTAAAACTTATTCCACCAAGAGCCACCATTTATGCTTTTAATCTGTGAAGCCCGCTGAACCCTGGAACCATCGAGTTAGCATGGGTGAGAAGAAGACACTAAAGGGTCACAGGTTACATGCCATTGTAAGAAACGGCAGAAGAAGGCGTGGGTTATCGTCATAACAACATGGATGATTCGCCAAATCCGAATTGAAGAAAGTTAACACCTATACAATTGTATATCTTACCTTAAGAGCTGTTAAATTTGTACTGACTGTTTCATGACTAACCAAAATAAAAATAAAACATTGCCCTTTAATAGTAGTCAGTATAGAGGGGGATAACCTAGGCTGTCTTATAATGAGGGAAGAGTTTGAGCTAACATTAGGAAGTTTAAAAAACAATAAAGCACCAGGAGTTGACGTGATGAAGATTCCGTGGATAGATAAGTTTAGCAATAGGCAGGTATTAGAAAGAGTTGGGGAAAAGCGAAAGGTATGGGAGACAATAAAGAATAAGAGGTATAGGATATACCTTCTTAGACACGAAGGAATAGTTCGCGACATACTAGAGTCGGAGATAGGGATAGAAAAAGGTAATTGTAGGCCCAGATTAGACTACGACTCTCAAATAGCTGGGGATGTAGTATGTTCTACTTTTAGGGAAATGTGTAGGTTAGCTCAGGATAGGAAAGGATGGAGGTACGCGTCTAACCAGTCTTTAGACCAGGCCCGTGCAACCTGCGGCCCCTCTGACATTTTTATGCGGCCCGCGTGGCACAGAACTGAATATTTAAAAAAATAAAGCAAAGTACTGTCAATGTCTATTTGTCTATTAAAAAATGTAATGTCTCTCTCAACAAGGAACACATAAAATGCACCGTTCATGTACAGCACATTATATACGTGTGACCAATTCTTTTCTTTGATGAAATTGATAAAGACGAAACATCGAAGTATCTTAACAGATTAGCGTCAACCAACATCCGCCCGAATATAGCTCAAATTGTGGACAAACACCAGTGCCAGAAATCGCATTGGTAACAACATAACCAAAGGTTTCGGTTTGATTTATTATTAGGTATTATTTTATTAAAGTAACCTAAAAGTTTTGTTAAAAATCCACGTCTGACCGTCACCTAAAATTTTGTTCGAACACGGTCGGGCAAGCGCATTACAGACTGTCAACACATATTGGAAGTGTAAATAGTATATTATTATACGAGCGATTATGACAACTATTATTCACGAAGATGATATTTGAGCCCACGAGCCGAAGGCGAGTGGCTCAAATCATCTGAGTGAATAATGGTCATAATCGCGAATATAATACTATGCTTTTTCTACACCTATTAAACAAATAATTAGACTCAAATTTGATAACTTTAATGGAACACTATCATATACATTAATTTTTATTTTTCAATAAATGGACTACTTACTAGGAATATATATTGAAATTTGTGCAGTTAGTAATATATAAATTTGGAGTTGTCCCTTCCATTGTTAAATTCTGGCAGTTTTAGTAGTTGGATTGTTAGTTTGTACGGATTAATGGGTACCTACTCGACCGAAGTGCATACGTTGGAAAACGTAAACAAGTAATATGGCGAGATACACTTGGCTGTCACCCGAGCGATTGTCAGCTCCAGCAAGAGTTGATCGCGGTCGATATAAAATAATATCATTGGATCAGGGAAACAGTGATTATTGAATCTATATTTGTGATTGGCCGAAATGCCGTGAATTATGATTTCATAATTCACTACAGTGAATTATGGGTACGATATTTCACGAAGAAAATCCGAATAATTGCCGTATAATTAAATAGGTGAGGAAAAAAGTAATTATGATTATGAAACGAAAGCTGACAGAACGCATTTTTGAAACAGACCACTTAGCTGACGGGACACCAGACACATGCATTTTGTGAGAAAAAAATGATGTAAAAACATAAGCAAAACAAATCAAACCCGTACGGGGGGTAGAACTCATCTAACCCTAGGAGAACAAAATGGCAGGTTGATACAATACCCGTACACCCACCGAGACCGTTGGCGGCGTTTGCCAATAGCGAATTACTGAAAGATCATTTTCTTGACATTGCGTAATGTGTACGTCCGATCGTGTTGGAACAAAATTTTAATGTAACAGTGGGACGATGCAGTAGTTTGAAGAATAAAATACTAAATTTTTTGGAATTTTTTCTCAATAATTTGTATTTTGATGGGAAATATTTTATTTATTTTTACACATACAAATGTACAAGTGTTAGGTACTAACGTTTTTGTTTAATGTTTCTACTGAAAAAGCATTTTTTCTTAACTTTTTCTATTATACACAGTGGTTGGATCGAGAACTTTGACGTAAATTCACTATGAATTCTTAATAAGTTAACCCCACATGCCAAGACTCCTGAGGATGCTGACGTTGTCAGCGAAACATGTGTCGAGTTTAATTACTGTGTCACTGTCTTTTGGCGTGTGGGGTTAACTTATTAAGAATTCATACTGTTTTTTTATGATAAAATTACAAATCTCAATATTTCACGGGTCTGTCTTTAATTATTTAAATTTAAAATACTCTGGACCAATCACACCTAGGGAACACTTGATAGACAGTAGTGCGGCCCGCTAAGATTTCATAAAAATTGCAAATGGCCCTTTCGCTTAAAAGGTTGCACGGGTCTGCTTTAGACTGAGAATTTCATGATAATGATGAGGTCCAAATTACTTAGAAACTTACATAGTGAGAGAAGATGAAAACTGTCAAGCCTAGCACCCCCAAAAATGGATAAACATCATGATAAAAATCATTAACTTCATTAGATTGTAGTTGTTGAAATAAAAGGCATATTTTACCTAAAGTGCCACTTTAATGACAATAGCTTCCTTAGCTTGCAGGACAAAAATGTTATGTATGTAAGATAAATACAATTTTATTTTTCACTATTATCACTCCCCAGAACTTACGGAACGCCTTTACAGGACACCCTGTACCCGATGATATTATATCAGGTGGCACATTAAAGGGTTGGACTCAATCACCACATACTTTCGAGAGTCGTCAGGTTTATGAAATATTAGTCTTATTACATAATCTGTCTGTTGCACCCATTAATTTATTTCTACTTTGTCTAGTTAGAGGTACCTATTATTAATTTACCTGAGTATCATTTTGCAACATAGCAAGTTGCTCGTTTTTCTCCCTTTCGTCGTCAGCATTGAAAACGACTCCTTTCCACTTCTTCATGTTATTGTCGTCAGCAGCCTTCTGATTTTTATCCTCACTATTTTCACTGCCACAATTAGGATGTGCCGTTTGATAGGCCGGATTCTTGTAACTAAATCCGGGATTTTCGACAGGCATATACGGCATACTCGCTGGTTCCTGCGGGAAACTATCACCACATTCTGCTTCAGTACTGTTTCCATCATCTGCCCCTAGATTGTAAGTTAAATTGGGCGCATCTAATACTTCTGGATCCAGGTTATTCAGTTCATAAGCGTTGTGTGCTAAAGAGAAGTTAAATCTCGGTTTCCTGGTTGCAACAGGAGTTTGGTTGGGGTTATATAAATCTAAGGAATTTGGACGAGAAGGTTTATCGAATTCATCAGAATCCGCAGAAAACAAAGAATTAAAAGATTCGTCGTCAAATGGAATGGAACATTTCTGGAGAAGCCCTTCGTGAAATTGATCATCACTAAGCGTACAGTTGCTGGAGGTATCTATATGGGAAGCATTTGATGGGCAAGGATGCCGCCGCAATCTTCTAGGCGAAGCAGTTGGAGACGCTGACCGCCGCTGGCAGCCTTGATTTCCCGGTATCAGTTTCTTCACTGCAATGTCGTTGAGCATATCTACAGCTTCTTGTCTGGAAATAGATGCTACGAGTTTTTATCAGCATTGAAAAATATCAGTCTGCAAAATGAAAATAATATTATATTCAAAGAATTCAAACCTTTTTATAATTTCTAATCATTTTGCAACAGATTTTGCCATTTTGAAGGTTTGTTTCAGATTATCTTATAATTTATACCTAGTAAGAAATCTTTTATCAAACTTAACTGAATTTCAGTTCAGTTTTTACCTGTTCTGTGAAATTGCCTTACATTTTATTCCTAAATAAGGTATTATTTACGCGACTCCAAAACAAAGAGAAAACATTGAATAATTGGTGGTTAGTACCACAGAATTGTTGAAAACTTTTGTGGGCGAATTTAAACTCTTCTTGCTGTCAAGTCTTGAACATAGTGGAGAATAGGTAGGTATATCTTCTGATCAATTGGAACTCTTTAGAGACGGTCAACAAAATGAAATCGGAGAGGTTTTGGTTCTTACTCAATACTAACCTAAGATGTGTCTTCTTAGAAAACGATGTTCTGGGAGTTGTTTCGGTGGGAGAAAGGGCTGCTACCGGTGTTTGAGCAGCGTCTCGATATAATCTCAATCTGACAACGTCTCCGCTCTGTCGCAAAAACTGTACTGCCTGCTCGTGCGTCATCGGTGAAATTTCTACCCCGTTAACCTGAAAGAGGGACCTTTTTATCCCGACCATGACCTTTACATATACACGAATCGAGTGTGAAACAACTTATTTCGTTAACTTACCGCTATAATTTTATCTCCGGCGTGTATTCGTCCGTCGGTGAGCGCCGGTTCCCGTACCAGGGCCCTGACGTAATGCCCCAGGGCGCTGTCATCCTCTTTCCGTAAAGTAAATCCTAACGATCCTTGTATTTTGGTCAGCGTGACTTCGAACTCCTGCGAGTCGTAGACACATTAATTGAAATCCTGTCTCAAGAGAAAAACTTATGTGATTCTTACCCCGTGGTAACTATCGTCCTCGGGAGGGGTTGTGCTGTAAGCCGATGAAGTAAGATTAAGACTAGTGGGCGGGTCGCGCCTGGGCGGCGGGGGAGGAACTTCGGATATGGGGCTGACGCAATTTAAGACGTCCGGCGGCGGCCTGCATACTTTCAGTTCTACCTGGTTGGGTGTGGTTCTGAGCACCTCCACAGCTTCCTGTAACGATTTATCTCACATGTGCAACAAGTAACTTCATTCACCCTACACGTTTATAAGCTCACGTCCGCAAATTGCAAGCAGGAAACTCAAGACAGTCACCACAGACAATTTCTAGACAACCCGGATAAAGATCAGTTTCTTTTGACATTTTGAACAGTACGTGTAAATTGTGTAATAAAAACTAATGCATTGGACAGTCATTGGGATAGCATTCATTAGTGTCTTAAAATGGATTTCGATCCATTTGTACCAAAAAATACCTTTGAATCCGTTAACACCAGATATTGATGAACCAACTATTCTTCCAGCACAAAATTACAGTCTACAGGTGCCATATTTACGTACGTAAAACTGGCATCATCCAAGAAAATGATACGGATGAAAGCTGAGGTAAATTGGCACAAAACTCCCAGCGCCATTCATGGTCTCCAGGTTGATCGTTTACAAAACTTATTTTCGTATCGTTCTCCACAGGCTGTTTTATGGAGCTTTTTATTTTTATGCATCAATTCTACATGAACTAGTTGTGGGGGTGCGTCCAATTTGCATCAGAATGTTTTCGACCTCGGCAAGTTCTTGATTAAATACTTGAAAAAATACGTTTCGGCGTGGAAAAACGATTGCACTTCCAATGCAGAAGCTGTACACAAACACAATGCATATTCCGCGTTTGTGAATAAATTTGGCAAAGTGACTGAATTAAAACCTGGTGCTCTGTAGGTACAGTAAAATATAATGAATAAGTTTTTTTTTACACAATCTAAAAGGCAAAATTTAATTATACATATTGCCATGTGCCAAAATGTTGCCATTTCCTCAGGGATCACTTTGTATGAATGAATAGATTGAGTGGTTGAGTGGAAGAACAACTGACAGATGTTTACATCTGAAAGTTGAACTTCGCCATTTTAGTACACCTTGTGCACCCTCATCTTAATAAATTTGTTTATTCTGTATATATTGTGTACTAAATAAAGACGTTTATTATATTATTATTATTATTATTGTTTAATTTGTTCGGTATTATTATTTTGGTTGTGTTCCAATAGAGTTAGAAAACCCTTCACTCTTGTACCAATCTGACCAGGTGCAACACCCTGTATCGACAATTAATCTAATGAACAAGCACAGGCCCACATGTTCAACTACTTTGCTCTGCAACACCCTTGGCTAAATGATGATCTTGGAACTAACAATCCAACAGAGTTAGCCTGACGCCAAATATAGTGTAAATGACTGCTTTTGGAATTTGATTTTTTGTAATGTCTTGCTATTTTTTGTTGATGTGTCTGGGATAGGAAACGGATAATAATATTGCTCTTAATGGAACACAGGATATATACGGCGAAGCAGGCCTTATGATGTAATCAATTTTATATTTGTGGTACGCCAGAGCGAATGCCCGGCTTTATCTTTGGAACAATAGTTCGCAACCCTCCAGGAGATTAACGACTACCCAATTAGTTATATAAATCGAGTCCGTAAAGAAACTAAAGACTTATCGACTTCATAATCCCACTGGCCCTGAACCAAGGTAATCGATACTGATGTTAAACAAGGTTAGGAACTTACATAGTTGGTGAGGCCGGTGAGAGGGATTCCATTAGCTTCCAGTAATATATCCCCAACGTTAAGAAGACCACATGCGGCCGCCAGCTGATGGGGAAACAGTCTTTTAACTCTGATGAGCCCTGGCCAGGAACCGACGCTGTCGATGCCTCCAGTTACGCTGAGGCCAAGACCTCGAGATCCTTTTGATAGTGATACGCAGAACGTGCTTTCTGTAAATAAAGATTGCTATTAAATTTAATCGAATTGCAATTATTTAATAGCCCTAACATGATTTTGTACTTGTGGTCGTCGTTAAAAAGGCGATCGCTCGGAGTGATAAAACTGGGAAATACCGATGCAAATAAATATCCTCCTGGATTTGATCCTGAACATCTTTATGAATAGTAGTTTAATAACTTCAATCATGTGATCGCAAACTTTACCTACTACGCAAATGTCATCAGTCGAAATGCATCAAGAATTCTTAATGAGAGAAATTAGAATAATATTGTGCATTTGCTATTCTGATTACGACTGTCGTAAGGGAAGGAAGAAGTCTAACGCGTTCTGATCATATTCATCAACAAAATTCAAGGTAGCTTAAATAAATGATGATTGATGTAAAATTGATGTAAAATGTGGATTGGAAAAATTTTATGGTTGGCATTTTCGCTTTAAATTTTGTTGATATAGATAGATATTTCACCTTTCACCCACAAATGATTTATCTGACGGTTCAATGTGCACGATCAGGGCCGTCGGGATTTTACTCCGACGATGCCGGTATAATTTACCGGGAACACCCAAAATAACACGATCTTCATATGACATAATCTTCTGAGGTTAAACGAGGTGTTCCGCGAGGGCTGTCGGAAAAGTTCAGTTAGTAACAAAGTGGATGCACGTGGCGATTGTTTTTCTTTTTTCAGTTTCCCCACCAGCTAAGCGGAAGCCCTGAGGTCGAAGCGGACCTCATTTTGTTACAAGTTATAACACAATATTCTTACACGTGTCCGCATCCCCATGTCCGTAATTTTATTTTAGCAACACGCTAGCGTGCCTTCACTGCCAGTAACGACTATTGCCGAACGCAGTGTGATGGTTGCACATTGTGCTATTTGGACATGGTATCATTTGCCTTTTAATACGCTTGAAAAAAAAAGTAGGTAAGTACTTTTTCTTCATTATGTTACTAGTAAAATAATGTTTTTCCCACAACCCCCTAGGAAAGCGGCACGTTGCATACAGCATAGTCATAGTAGGCCGGGAACTCGACAATTGCGTTGCCCGTGCGCTAAACTCGAAACTGTGCTGTAATATTCGTAAATCACACAGATTCATTCAAATTTTGTAGGCAGCTTTGAGATTTTGACGTTTACTAATAAATATCCTGTCGCGTTTCTTTTTAAATCTAATAATTTTTGATCAGAAAAATCTCTTAGAAGGTACTGCAGTTGAACATTTTAATGGCTACTCCGTGGAAGACCTAAATATTTTAGGTACGAAATGGTCATTTATGAATTGGCGTATGAAATTTGACATTTTCCATACTCGTTACGTAGATAAAAATTTGTACGATATGCGTGTGATAACGCTTTATTAACGTACTTATGCGATTGCCTAATTCGTGCTACGTACTCGTTGGGCAAATTTCGCATGCGTACGTTAATAAAGCTACGCCTGTCAGTTAAGAACTTCTTAATGCACTCATTTTGGGTGCGTTAAGGAGTTTATTACCGCACTCGTTTTTTCTTATCGCACTGCTTTTCAACCAATCAAATTAAATTAATGACAGTAGCATTAAATATATTAATATGTCAATTTTTACAACCGCCATCTCGATGTGTCGCCATGTAGTTTCAATGTTCTGATTTTCTCTATAAGTCATGACAAATTAATGTCAAATTATAATTACCGTTTATTTTCACTTTTTAGGGGCGTAGATAAAAATTTGTACGATATACGTGTGACAACGCTTTATTAACATACCTAGCGATTGCCTAACTCGTGCTACGCTGCTACGCACTCGTTGGGCAAATTTCGCATGCGTACGTTAATAAAGCTCATATCCCACGTATATCGTAAATAACTATTATCTACCGCGTGAGTTAAGAACTTCTTATCCCACTAATTTTGCGTGAGTTAACACTGGAATATACTCATTAATTTATAGACTACCAATCGCACTTCAAATACACAAAATAATATGTAATAATAATGAAAGAATAAACGAGAACTGAAACGCTGTGTCCTCGCTTTACTGACGCGTGCCGCTAGCCTGAGAGAAACAGCGCGAAGCAGGAGACAGAGCGTGGCTAAAGAGTGGGGCGTTCGATATTCCCCTTCTCCTCTGCCCGTCTTCTCAGACTGATCCCCTCCATTCGTTTCACTTTTCGTAACGCTCGCATTGGCCAACACAGGAACTTACTCTACCGAGACAAAAGAAGTTTCACTTCAAAAATTATTTGTCGCTTTGGTTTAACAAAACGTTTTACAGTAAAACACGACTATAGGTACCTTTATATTGATTTTTGAAAGTCAGTATTTTTATATGACCCTGTTATACACTGAGTAACACGGCCACATGAAAACTGTTACGACAGTGGTTCATACCAAGTTCTATTTTTCAAAAATCGCAACGAATGCCAGTGTGAAAACATCCTGTTTATCTAATCTGAAAATGCTCTTGCCCACAAATTTCCATTTAGTTGCAAAGTAAAATGTGGAGGGAAAATTGACACGGGAAGAGGAATTACGCAAGGAATTTTTTAGTGCTCTTACCGAAATTAAACCGAGTTTTTCATTAATATATATTAATCACCCGGCTCATTTACAATTCCAAAAAGGTACGGGGGTTGCTTCAAACAAAAAGTACACAGCTCGTTTTGTCTTCATCTATCAATTAAACGGCGTTAAACGGCCGTGTAACGTCTTGCTTTTTACGAAAGGGGTTTTAATTAAATTTTTTATTTACTGGTGAAGCGAGTTCCCTTTTTGTAATGTTTGTGTTTGCGCTGTGTCGCGCATATTATACACGAAATGAGCGACTGTAGTTTCTGGGGAAACTTGCGTCGTTCAGACTCTGATGGATGTGTTTGTTTGCGAAGTTTCGAGTAGAGTGATTCTGACAGGAACGTGGAACTCGTTCTCTCTGCTCTCATTCGACTGAAAACCAACACTTGCTAGAGTTGTCCAGAACAATGAAATGGGAAATGGAGGTAATCGCTTTCGCAAAACGATTAATTTTGAAATTGTACGTGATCTCTGATCTATTTGTTAACATGACTGAAAATCTTGCACAGAAATCTGCATAGTTACCTACATTCGCCGCAATAGATTTATACGAGAATTTATATGTAAGTAAATGAAGATATTCCTCACACATAAAACATATCAAGTTTTTTTCTTAAAGTGGTGAATGTATTGGTACCAGCATCATACGAAGCCTTTTACGAAACTGTTTATCTCCTTAATTACCAAGTTATTTGAAATTCATTTAACTTTGCTTACAAATACACAGGCCCTATTTATTGCTCACCAAAATCGTCAGGGTCAAATTTCTTTAGATTTTCATTTATGGCAGATGAAGGACGAAGTTATGACGACGCAAAAGAAAATGCAAGAATTATTCTAATAAATGAAGAGGCATTTCCCGCTTTCTCATTTAAGCATTCTTTACAGTCGAATTAATGGTATCTTTGGGTTAAGTGGCAGAATAGCCTAAGGCTAAACGAGACGCATCGTAGTCCAAAAAACTAGATTTAGTTCTATAATTCAATGCCTGGCGGGGTACTTGTCCGAGGAGTAGTTGTTCAAATGGTCCAATACCACTAATTAATAATAATAATAATAATGTAACGTTATTTGCAATTTGCAATACAAGCTACTAAAAAAAAGAAGGTTGCTATTTACCAATCCATGTACTACTACCTGGCTTCAGACGAGGCACTTTTCTCCACGCGGAACTAACAAGTTCTGATAATATTTACGTAAAAGCAGGTAATAGTATATTATACACGAGTTTATAATGAATGCTATTATTACCGAGGATGAAGTTTACAACACGAGCGAGTTTTGTAATCATCCGAGGTAATAATAGCAGCATTATAACGAGTTGTATATTATACTTTATCCACGATTATCAAAACAGATTCCCAGAAATAATTTACCTTCATTTCCCTTCTCCAGTGTAAGAAAGATTCATACATACGCTCTCAGGTATAATTTTCTTGGTTTTTTGGGCAATGAATCTAATGAGGCAAGTTCTGCAGCTTCTTTTATTGCTGGTGCTGTTAAAAAAACCTCGTTTTCACTCTCACTACTCATTATATCTTCTTTTTTAGAATGTGCATTTCAAATTAAAAGCAAACCATGCTGATTTGACGTTTCAATTTGAACTGACACATCGCGATCGCGGCCTACTAAATAAATGTAAAAAAGGGTCAAAGCGATGTTCCTATTGGTGTAGTGAATAATATTCATTAATTGCTGCAGTGATTAATGTATCTAATTATGATTGAAGAAACACAAGTATAAAGAGTATATTATAAGATAGTCGTGGACAAATAAATATAGCTAATCGAGTAGGTTAGCATAATTAAGTACGAACCTAAACTGATGGCAGCGAGTACCTGCTACCTGCCTCGTTTAGGGTTAAATTAGGTGCAGAGTTCTTTCGCATATGATTTAATGGCCTGCACAGGAATAAACAACATCACAAACACAGAAAAGACCAGCGCAAATCGCAAGACTGCGTGTTCTTTTCTCCGAACATTCATCAGGGAAAGTTTGCAAATCGCAAGACTGCGGGAGTCCTCCCCGCAATATTATACACCACAAGCCGGTATCCATTAGCGACGATCAGAGATTCTTTCCCACCAGACCAGACCAGACCAGCTGACGACATAGTAGGATAATGTCGTAAAGTGCGTGAGTACCATAGCGTCGTAGATTCCCAACAGACTGTTGTTACAATTTGTATAGATACCGCGTAGTTGAACTCGGAGTAGTATTTCGAGTGACTTTTGGCCACCTGTCAGAACAAATAGACAAACTGAAAATGTTTAGTGTTTTATAAATTGAAAACCTGCAAGAGTCTCCTGTTGTTTTTAAGTTCACTTGTTATTTTTATTAGAATCCCAATTTAATTTTTATTTTATTGTGTATGTTTGCCGATTTACTATAGTATGTAGTGGAACATAATAAGTATTTTATTTGTAATTTGTTTATCTGATTGCAATAAAAACGTCTTTTAATTAAGGTAGCCGTTTTCAATATATTTGAGGCAGTCTCAAGTCCCAGCTGAGCCTCAAATAAAGTGTCAAAACTGGGGACTGTCTTGGAAAAATCGGGGCGTCTTGTTAGATCTGAAGTAGAGGTTAAAATTCGGGACGTCTGCTCGTCTTAATAAAAGTGGTCTTCGTTCACATCATGGTAAACTGTAGGTATGTTAGAGAAGAACAAAAATAGAGAGATAAGATGGAATTTTTAATTTCTGGTTCATGCATTTTGTGTTATACCTATTAAGATAAAGTATTTTAGCTCCTCTTTTCAAATTTAGTAGCTTATTATTTTTAACGCAAAATCTTAATAAATTGATGTATGAGATTATTAAACATCCAAAGCATTTTAATATAAGAGGTGAAAGACTAGTGCAGGAACTTTTAAGTGAAGGAAAAAATAAAAATTGTATAAATAAAATGCAAATTAAATCGCGATCCGAATTACAATGAGACTCCAAATTATTCTCTTTGTAGCTCGCCATCTTTGCTAAAAGGGTTCTCTGAAAATCAGCCAGGCGAGATGATATAAATCAATTAAAATACATTAACGATGCCAAAGTTTATTTCATGCTCGGATTTTCTTCCCGCAAATTTATGTAGATTGCGAGAAGTGCATGCAATTAGTTTGTTATAAATGTCGACAGCTCTGAGGCCCCGAACTATAAAACGGATTATATTTTCCTTGTCCTAGATAACGATGGGATAGAGGAAAAAACAAAAAATCTCAGTCTACTTAATTAGATTGTAAGATGTACACTAAGTCTATTTTTACTACCAAACTGCTACAGTCCCTTTGTTTTGCGAGGGCTCAAGTCGCCTTAATGATGTGCAGTAAAAACAAGAAGAAGGGCGCAAAAAGTTCACTCAGGTATGTCGACCTTATAATAAACTATCCGCAGAATGTCCTGCATTAAGTAATGATATATTTCTTTTTGATGTTCGGGCATTATTATATGGTAATTACAGCACAGCATAAATATGAGCCAAACCTTTTGTAGGGCACAACATGTTTTCAACCCAATAAAACTTTATGTCTATATTTAGAACGTAATATTTTATATCAGTTGTAGACCTTCAAAAAGTTTTTAAGATCACACTGCCTCCTTTTGGCACATCATAAATTCATATATTACCGTCACCGGCTATCATATGCCCAGTGGACTGCGGTAATTTTATATTTGTGGTGACAATATTGTGGTGTTTTGATATGGTTATTGCGAAAGAAATACAATCTTTATGGTAAGTAAATAATAATTGAGCTCAATGTCCTGGAGAAATCTCGCACAGTAGGAGATGAGAATGCCATTGCATATCAAGGAAGCGAAACAGACCGCACACTATTGACGACCTAGATGAAATTCAAAGTCTTGCAGGAGTTATTTTATGTCTGATTCGGCAAGCATAATATATATTATAATCGGTTTATAGCGTCTTATGTCGCCTTCCGATACCCATCCACTCTCTTCTATTTTCCCAATCTCGTTCTGCTAAGTTCCGATTACTCATTGCTTTCCTGATTCCCTGGCCCCAGTTCTTCCTTGGCCTCCCTCTTTTCCTTCTTCCTTGCACCTTGCGGTGGCCATTCCAACACTTGCTTCGGCAGTCTATCGTCTTTCATTCTTCGTACGTGGCCATACCAAATCAGTTGCTTATGCTCGATATCTTCCAACACTGTTGTCTTTGCATCCATTACTTCCCTTCCATATTCGTTGGTTTTCCTATCTAGTCTTGATATTCTCGCAGACCGTCTTAAAGGCATCCATCTCTGTAGCTAAAATCTTTCGCTAGTCGTTCTCTGTCATTGTCCATGTCTCGGAGGCATAGGTTAATATGCTTTTCACCATGGAGTTGTATATATTTCTCTTTCTTTTTCTAGTAACATACTTTGCCCAAAATATTCCATTTAAAGCTCCTATAATTTTCCTGCTTCGTGTTATTCTATTTTGAATATTTAAAGCGTCCTTGCCTTCTGCGCCAAATGTTACTCCCAAATATTTGTATTCCTTACATCCCTCTATGCTTATACCATTCTCCAACTCCAAATCTCCTTCGTCACTTCCGATGCTCATATACTTGGTCTTACTTATATTCATGGTTAATCCCCAATCGTTATATTTTTCCAATAGTTTCCTTGTCATGTACTCTATGTCCTCTTTTGACTGTGCAATCACCACCTGGTCGTCTGCGAATTGCAGGGTATGCAACATCATGTCGCTCATGCCCACGGTACCACATTTCCTTTTCCACTTCTTTAATGCCTGTTCCATAGATTTTAAACAAAGTTGGAGATATAGAACAACCTTGTCGTAGGCCTTTCGTAACTGGAAAACTTTCTGTTAGTGTATTACCGATTTTTATTCTCGATGAGCAGTTCGCATAGGCCTTGTACCGCCTTTATGTATGTATGGCTAATCTGTGTTTGTTTCATCGCTTCCCATAGTCTTATTACTGGTACTGTATCATATGCTTTCGCCAGATCTACAAATAATAGGAGTGTTTCTTTTCCTACAACAAGTTGTTTCTCAATGAGTTGTTTGATACAGAATGTGTTGTCTATGCAGCTTCTTCCCGCTCTGAATCCACTTTGTTCCTCCGCCTCGTTGGTTTGATATTCATCATCTATTAGGTCTCTTAAAATTCGTCCGTAAAATCTGCTAAATGCGCTAGTAACGATAGGGCTCTGTAATTTTCGCATTTATTTCGATCGCCTTTCTTATGAAGAGGGGTGATATAGCACTGACTGGCAGTTTATACACATTGTAAATAATTTAGCTACTGTCCTGAAAAGCTTGGGTAATCCGCTTTTAATTAATTCTCCAGGTATTCCATCAGGACCAGGAGACTTGCCGTTTTTCAGGTTCTTCACTTTAGCCCGTACATGATCTTCTGTTATTATTATTATTGGTGGCGATGTTTGTTGGAAATTAGGTCTATCTTCAATGAACAGCTCAGAGAAGTAATCTTTCCACGTATGAAGTTGAATTATCTTTAGGAAAGTACTTTCTTTATATGGTGCCTTAACGCTTTTTATAAATATCCATACTTCTGTGCATCGTCGCCCCCCCCATGTACGTATTTATTTCTCTTCACTTCTGGTCCCACATCCTCCGTTTCTCCTCTCACCGTTCTTCGTGTTTCACGTTGCACTTCTCTATACCTTAATTTATCTTCTTGGTTTTTTGTTTACAGCCATCTTAGATATATTTGCTTTTTCTTTTGCGTCTGCTTTTCTATCTTTTCTAACCGCATATACTCATTCCTCCTTTTAATATTTTCAACTTCACCTAGGGCTTCTGTTGCCGCGTCATGAATACTTTCTTGTATATGTCTGTATAGCATCTCCACTGATGTGTATTTATTTTCTTCTAATTTTGTATCTAATCGTTTTTTGATACAGATGCTTCGTACTGGGGTGTTCCAGGCTAGAGATATTATACCGTGGGTATCTTATTTCCGTCGATAGTTCTTCATTATCAGTTTTTTCCTTAGTTGCTACTTTCATTCAAGCGAAAAGAATTTTAGATTTAACCGGGTAATGGTCACTACCACAAATCGCACCTCTGTATGCTCTTACGTCCAAAAGTCTCAACAAGGTATTTTGTTTTACAATGATGTAATCAATTATTGATTCGGCAAGCATGCAAGCAACAATGTGCCGATGTTGAGCTCCTGACACTCGATTGTACCAGATTGCAATCGTTTTCAGAAATTCAATTCTAACAAAGGACAAAACAAGAGAATTATTGACAAAATAATGCTGGTGGCAGAATAAACTCCAAGTGACAAACTTATTGAAGTGAAACTTCTTTTGACTCGGTAGAGTAAGTTCCTGTGTTGGCAAATGCGAGCGTCACGAAAAGTGAAACGAATGGAGGGGAGCAGTCTGAGAAAATGGGCAGAGGAGAAAGGGAATATCGAACGCCCCACTCTTTAGCCACGCGCTCTCTCTCATGCTTCGTGCTCTTTCTCTCAGGCAAGTGTCAGTAAAGCGAGACCACAGCGTTTCATTTCTCGTGACGCCGCCCCACTTTTTAGCCACGCTCTGTCTCATGCTTCGCGCTGTTTCTCTCAGGCAAGCGTCAGTAAAGCGAGGACACAGCGTTTCAGTTCTCGTGACGCCACAAGGCGCTTGGTTAGAAGCATTAAAATTCGATTTATTCTTTCATTATTTTTATTTTGATACGGACAATACAAATTTTTCATTCCTCTAATAACGTTGAAGTTTCACCTCTATCGCGTGTGGCGACCACGCACCCAATTTTTTTATTGTTATTTAATACCCTTTCGCACTCAGAAAGACTGAAAGTTATTCAGGAAGAACCACCACTTCTCTTCAGTGTACATCCCCTCTGCTATTCCTGCTTTAGTTGAGAGAACTGTTACCAATAACTCAATTATTGCTTTGAATTGCATCTCGGAAGCTCAGGTTTTGAAATATTTACTTCTTACATGTAAGCAGATCGAATGTTACAAAAATGACAATCGAGGATTTTGCTTGATTATTATGCTTATATTTTCAGAGTTTGAGTTATCGCCAAATTACCTTAGTAATCACTAATAGTTTCACTGCAAGTAGTGCATTAAAATTCCATTATGCTGCTGTTTTAGCCGGCGAGTAATTTTCAGAAATAATCTCTTGGGCGCCGTTCAGTCCAACGAGAGTAATGCCGTCGTAATCTTACGATCCCGATATTCAAATTTATTCGACATCGATTTACGTAAATAAGGAAGTCCCAGGTTTTGCGCGGAAACGCACCCCGAAATAAAGCTGATTAATGCGATCCAATGAATATATCCGAACGCACAAGATTAGTTTCCAACAGAACCAAATGTGATCCGAACGCCCGATTGTTAGGCAAATAAATAACTAGGTATGTTTTCGATTTATCTGTTTTGTGGGAGCGATTACGTCGTGTACCGATCGGTCTAGGTTCGCCGATGAAAAATGACTTTATGCGCTTTCTAAAAAAAGTGTAGTAAATAACATGCAGCCGAGCAAAATAAATCCGACCGAGTTATTTATGTAGTAAAAAGCTTTTACGTCCAAGGTGTGATTTAAGCCTGAAGCGCAAAGCGATGAGGGCTGAAACACGCCTAGGTTTGTAGAAGCTATTTGCGACCGTGGTACATACAAGATTTTGTGCATATTATAGTATTCAAAAAATTGAAAATTAAATTAAGCTGTCAAATTCAAAAATTAGTGTTGTTAAAATGATACTAAAATAAAAGGACGACACTAGAGTTCCGACTTGGGACCCAGGTCCAGTCCCGAATAACAGACTGACAGAAACCCGATCAAACGCATTTCTGAAACAGACCCGTTAACTGACGGAGACCCTGACACACACATTTTTTTGTAAAAAACGTACCAACGCTGCTGGCTGTGTAGACAACTAACTAAGTACTCAAACGAAAGAGCAACGTATATACAATGATGACGTTATTTGGGACTGGATCTGGGCCCCGAGTGGGGACTCTAGTCACTTCCAATATAAAAACATCATACCTTTGGAAACAATGATGATTCATTTAATTTTGTAAACAAAACGCGTCTGGACCCATAATGTATTTTAGCGTCCTTGGGCGCATATCCCTTATACATGCTACAAATACTGAATTAATAAAACCTGCTCAGAATTGGAAAGAAACAGCATCTGATCTTCCAGCTAAATTAGTTCAGAGCCACATAAGCATATTCTCAATAAACATATGAACATAAATTATTCGTTTGTAAAACGTTAGTTTGCTTTAAAAGTTCTCGTTTGAAAATTAAACGTATATTTTGGAAATAATTTTTTACATATCAATCCTGACCTAAAATAAACGTAAAAACTGTAACGTACATTAAATATTCTTTAACAGACACATAATATACGTTACTATTAGTAGGAAAATCATCCCACAGTCTCTCAATTTATGTTTTAATGCGTAGTTTTCTGTGTCATATTTCACGCGGAAACAGGTGCAAATTAAACGTTAAACTGCTAACGTTTTATTTACAAATTCATTTTACGTATACAATATGCATCAATTGTGTTCATTTTAACGTTTTCGTATGATAGTTAAACGTATATTTTGGAGATATTTTTTACATGTATCAGTTTTGACTTAAAATAAACGTAAAACTGCAACGTAGGCATATATTAAATATTTTGGGACGGCACATTATATACGTCACTATTCGTAGAAAAATTATCTAACAGTCTCTAAATTTATGTTTTTAATGCCTAGCTTTCTGTGTCATATTTCACGTGGAAACATATGTGCAAATTATACGTTAAACTGCTAACGTTTTATTTACAAATTCATTTTACGTTCACTTTACTTACGTATTTCACTAAAGTGCATCTAGGTGGCGTGAGTTTGGCTCTTGCTTGTACTTGACTCTCGAAGCCATTTAAAGGTCCAAAGCTTGGGATGATATAGTTAAATAACCAGTGGTCTGCTGTTGCTGTTTGCTGTATAGATTTAGATCATGGATCTTAGCAATCTAACTTTGTTCGGTATAGTATCACGAGGCTGTGTGGAGGAGGTTTCGAACCCAGTGTTGCTGGCGGTGGCGTCTTGTGTGCATCCAACAAAGTGCAGTCAATCGGCTTGTTCTGAAATTCGGTGGATAAGTTCCAAACTAGCCTCCCGATGTGAAACTAACGTTTGTGCCTGCAGCCCTTTACTACATAAGTGGAGGTTCAATATACATTTTCTTTGACGACTTGATTAGATGAAACTGTGTAGATCTCTAGAGATACAATATAATATTACCATCAAAAGAACAATCTGAAAATAATGGAAATTTGATACCTTGGTAGGTATGCAGTAAATTGATTTTCTTCGCCCTTGCACCCTCTTACATGGGTCGGTCGTCATGAATGAGCATCATTCTTTATTTCAATTTTTATGTACGGGGGTATGTTCTATTGAATATTCTCTGTTCTTTATACACAATATAAACAACGTTGATTATTGTACCAAATACCTATACATATTCCACAAGCAAAATTATAGCTATATTTAATGAAGACATGTTAGCCACGAATGGATAACAAAGTCCGAATAACTATTTCTTCTGCTATATACATATAACATGCAGCACTGCTGTTCCGGCTGGGTAACCATCCCCAGAGGGCACTTAACCCGCTTTCCGTCGCCTAGTATGTTAAATTCACTCGCTTCGCGCGCCAGAGGGTTTGCAATGAATGGGTTAAGCTTGGAACTCGTATTTTCTCAATACGTAACCGTAAAATAGGCTCTCCTAGTGTACGAAATTTGAATTTTGCAAGTACGGTTTTGAAGTATTACATTTATATTCAAAGCTCAGGATTTCCACTTTTCGATTTGATTGATCTTTGGAGTGCCGGAACTCCACAGTTCTGCAGTCTTCTTGAATTATAATTTTCTGGGGACTGCTAAAAATATAAATACGGAGGTATTTTTTAAGTTATCTACCTAGCTATAAAGGAAGTTGTTTCATTCCACCAAAAAATTATTTTGTTTGAGCTTCTGAGGAGAATTTCGGCCCCTGAGGCTTTTCTTCGGATGTTTGAAGAAAAATCGTAGGGCGCTAAATCAGGGCATAGGGTAGATGTTGTAACTCGGTAACTCTATGAATCCGCAGCTTGGTCTGTGGTTCTCCATGAATTTTGGCGTCTAATGATCTGCTTCAGGTTTTGGATAGGCCTTCCGTAAACCTCTTCAATAATTGTAGTAAAATTCCCTCGCAGTTCCAAGAAACGGGTTCCAGAAGACGGCTTCTTGCTCTGGTGTAAGAAGTTTAGGTATTCATCATGCAGACACTTTTTTCGGATGCTCCAGCTTCTTTAGCAAGCACTGGGATCTTCATTTGTCGATCTGACAGCAGCAAATCTTCGATAAGGCAGATGGTTTCCTCAGTTGTTGCCTCAATCGGTCATCCTGAATTGAGTCTCGACCTCACCGAAACTATTAACACCAACATTTTACTTGAAAATAAGATGGGCCATCATTGTCGTACACCTTCTTTCATGAATAACTTTTGGTTCATTTCCCTCTTTTGGGAGAAATTTTATCACTGCGCCATGCTCCAAATTACTTTCACTCATTTTTTAGAAAAACAAAATTCACAGACCTCGCATCTTACGCAAGTATCATAGGCGTATTGAAAATACCGACACAACTGCTCGGTTTCTAAGATGTCCAACAAAAGTGATCTGTGCCGTTTCAAGTTGGTATATTATTGATACAATAAAATAAAAGAAATGATTTGTGACAAGCACAAGGCCACGGCGAACTCTATAGAGAGAGTTCGCCGTGAAAGGCACATAGTCAAACTGACGCAATACGTAACAAAATATTAACGCATCCGTTTTGTAATGTTTGGACTTTTATTCCAACTCGATAGCCCTCTTAAACGGTACTCGCGCTCTATCCTGAAAACTCGGACCGTTGACTGATTATAGTCAATCAACGCTCGGACGAAGTACTAGTTGCGCTTGACGGCACAAAGGCGCTGATGTAAGGCCAGAGTTCACAGATATGATAAAGTATATGCTCTATGTTTCAATGGGATCTCTGCCGGACTGCCGGTAACCGGTATCTGGAAATTGTTTGGTTCGTGCTTCGTGCGCCATTTGCAATTTCTTGGTTGGTGTTGACATGTTGTGTTTGCCAGTCGAGTAAAAGTTTGAATTTTCACTCGTTTTTTTCCAAGCCACTGATTAGAGAGTGTACCAAGCTTTGAGCAAATTTACTGTTGTTTTTGTGCAACATTTTTGTGAAACATTTTTTAAAACGGACTTTAAAAGTGGGGTATCAAAAATGTGTTATGAAGAAATGTGGAAACAACTCTAACAAAGTGAAAATGCACATATTTCCCTATTGTTATGAGGTTTTCATAAACTTTGGTATATAGCATTGATAATTTCAGCGCCAAAACGAATGCATCTGCAGTACAGTTCTTCGACTTGGCAAAGCAAACTTTTTTAAGGAGTTTGTAGCCTTTATTATTACTGTATAAAACAATTCTTAATAATTTATTGTGTCAATGTTACATTAATAAAATACATAAATTTAATTTTGAAAATATTTTTATTTAAACATTCCATATAGGTATAACATTTTACTTCTACTTAAAAAATTGTTGTATCCTTTATTACTATTTTTATGTTCTTCTAAAAGTAGCAAATACTGGATACAAAAATTTTTATAAGTATAAAATAAAAAGAAATTTCATTATAACTAGGAGCTTATATTCAAATTTCCCGGCGTTTGCGATACTAGCGCTTGGTGTCAGAAAGAGTAACTAAACCATTTCGTCCGGCGAAAATACAGGGAGTCGCTTATCTACATAAGTCTCTAATCTATGCTCGCGCTCGCCGTACCTTAGTTTACATCTGGCTAGCGCTCTGACATTATTATTATTAGCGGCCTCGACTGCGCGCGTCGCCGACACAATCTGTCGCGTGTCAATACATTTTTCGTAAGATGAGTCCCATATACACGCGCCCAGAAGTATTTTCAATACTAAAACTGTTAAAATTGCAAAACGCAACAATCTCGTACAAATTTCGTCAAAGTATTTAAAGCAGCGACAGTAATTTGACAACTAAGCAATTGTTTTGCATGATTTCGTTTTCATGACTAGGTATATAATAATTAAAGAAAAACATCTCCGTTTGTAATAATTCTCACTATATTTAAATAAAAACGGGCGTTTACTTATTATTTGACCAATAAATTCTACAACTTACCGTATTTAAGTTTGGTTATTGTCACCATTTTTAAATTTTAAATTTTATACGAAACCTAGGTAAGGATAATAAAACGTTACTCATTTAAATCATTTAGAACTAATATTTATTATTTACAATCAATATCAAATTTAATTAAATATTCTTTTTGCCATCCTCCGACAACGTGTCCGAGGAAACATCTTCGTCGGCGTGATTCATCAACGCTTGACCACTTTCGGACACATTAATGGTACTTTGCAAATATTTAGGCAACCAGAAACATGCACATACTAATTTTAAAAATATCCAGGCCATTACAGCCATTCCAAGATACGAACACGATGAAATAATCATTTTCCATATATCTACTGAAACTTTTTGGACGCGCATAATGGTTGACGTGTTTAGGTGTACGTTCAGTAGCTACTGACAACATTACCAACAATGCCAGTAAGTAATTTCTTAGTAAATCAATACCCTGGGTAATGTTTGTAATGGGGACTTCAAGAAATACTGCTAGTGGTCAGGAAGTTTCGATAATACATGAAATGAGGTGAATTGAGTAATACAATATAAATGCGATTATTGATTTGCCTCTCTTATTTCTTATATGTGTAGTTCAGGGACGGCTCGAAATATACAATTAAGGGGCGTAGGTTTGCGACTAATATAAAATGCTTTTTTTATCTAGTTATCCGATATTCCAAAGAACTCGCATTAGATCGCACCCTAACATTTAAAAAGGGAAAAGCCGAAGTATCTGCGGGTAACAGCCTCCTGCAAAAACTGTGACATATGAGTAGCTAATGCCTAATTTTCAAAATGGAGTATTCTCTCAACTTGTGCTATGGAAAAATTGGCAACCTGACTGAAATTCATTGTCCGGCAGATGTCTGTCGCTTAGTTTGGCTGTCAACTAGTCTACGCGCAGTCAGTTTGCCCGTCCGATAGTTGCCTTAATGTATGTCTTACTTATCATGTTTCTTGTACTCGCATGCGGCAAAGCCCTAGTTACAATCCTTCTTGTATAATATACTATTATCATACAAGTTAGTGTCGTAACAATTCATATTACAAAATGGGAACATTTTCAAACAAAGCCGAAGGCCGAGTATGATAACCCATCGTATAACGTTTTACCTACTGTCAATGTCACCACTACTATCATATTAAGTTAAGCTATAATTAGTAAACCAGAAATAATAATATTACACAAACAAAAGTAGTAGGCTGGATACATTTTTTTACATGTATGTGCAAATGAGTGTTAATAGAGAAGTCTTTCCTCCAACATCGAGATAGCAGCAATGTGACTGTTTAAATTAGAAGTTGTCCGAAAAATGTGACGGCACGCAACTGGAACTCGAACCCAGGTTTCCTACTTTTCGGGCATACGCGACCCGCCTGCTCGAATAGTAGGAAGTCTGGGTTTGAGTCCCAGTTGCCGTCGCATTTTTCTTGCAGCTTCTAAATTAAACATGTTCAACTCACGGCGAGCATAAGACGGAAATTATAATATTTCTCGCTATTGCATGTTTTGCTCCAGCTTTCCCGGAGTTAGTTGCACAAATAATTTCATAATTAACATTTACAATGAGTAATTTTCATTTGATTTCATTGTCAGCTTGCCTTGCAAATCACTTTGCAGCACGCGTGTGGTAAAGATGTCAAAAAGGCATCTTTATTGCTCTAGTGCGGTAAAGTATGTCATTTTAACACTCAAATGATTGCTTAAAATTTGATATTTCTTATGTACTTACCTGTTTCAGAAACACAGTTACTAAGAATTATTTTAAGGATTTGGGATATTTACAGTGGTGTCAGGGCAAATGCGGCATAAGGTATTTTGGTAGCAAAAGCGATACTTGTTTCCATATTCGGGGAAATTCAGGTAAGTATAAGTCTCAGTAGTAGCAAAGTGAGGCTTATTGCATAGGACTAGACGCCCAATTCAGATGGATTAAGAATTTTTTCTTCTCATTCTGTTTTCACACAAAAATTCGCCCGGTTAAGGTCAAGCGGAGCGAAGCGAAGCGAGCGTAGCGTTATCAGTACCAGTCGTTAGTTAACGATGCAGGTAAATGTGATTACTTTGAAAGCTAGTGACGCTTTTGTAACCAGTAAGAACGTCTCGTTCCTAATATTTTTCTGGTTTTTATGACCGCCGCATATGCTGCTACTACTGCTAGTGCTGCTTTTGCTGTTGGCGTATTCCGATCGCCAATAAATGCCAATTTTAATTTTGATTCGTAGATCGACCAGCCCGTTTTACTACTTATGGGTTTGGTATGAACTATAGCAACAGAGAACGCAATATCCGTGGTATTGCATCAGTTTAGGTTTAGTCAATCGTTTGTTGAAACCCCTGATATGTCATTTGTGTCACGAAAGGGATAAAAGCTAATTGATTGAGGAAGCCCCTTTCTGCTTTCGGCACCTCTGCAATATTATTTGAATGGCTACTGCATGTCACTGTACTGTACAAACTGCATTAGTCATAAAGTTTTCAGTTTGAAAACTGGTTGGACGTTTTCCTATTCTTTATTGCCTTCCCTACATTCCTCTTTTTCCTAACTTTCTCTAATACTTCTCGATAATCTATCCACAATATCTGTAGCATGGTTCACTCCTATTGTTATTTGCTCTGAATCAATGATTGTTTATGTAGTTGCTAACAATATTCTAGCTTCGTATGATGAGATGTGGGAGTTTATACAGTTTAAAAGTCTATAATACCAAAATACTAATTACATAGCTGTAAAACGAGTAATAATAATGAAAAATGTAATAAGTGAAGATAAAGCGTCTTCTAAGACAGTGGATATCGGAAAGGATGCATCAGGACAGGAGAAATAATGAGAAGTGATGGGCATTTGTGATAAGGATTAGAGGAAAGATTGCATCCTGCTTTAGTATCCTAGGGCTACTGATTTAGACGAGGGAACTCAAATGAAGGAAGACAGAATGGTTTCCTTACCTAGAAGATATTTAAAATTTAATTAATGATTTAAACACAATTAGATTTAGGTATTACTGCTAATAAAAAGTCGTTGATTTTAAGGGTCAGTTCATTCAAGTTCAAAATTTGAATAAATTTATTTTTATACCGAGATGTAAATGCTGAAAATAAATTACAAATACTTGTCCAAAACGAAAAAAAGGATTATTAATTTCTAAAAATGACGGTCTTTTACGTCCAAGTCTAAATTATTTAGACGTAACTTTCTCAGACATAATGGGGAGTGCCGTAATAAAAGTCAGTAGATTTCCAGCAATAGAATGTCACGAAATAAGATAAAGCTTTTAAAGGTTTCCTTCTTTATGATTATGATTACTTTTATTTCATTGGGGTAAGAAATTCTGAAGTACTTACTTGTACGTCTTACAGATTTATCTTTCTAGATATTCGAATAAAACGTGACATTAAAAAATTTGCTTTATCAGTCGTCTAGAACTCGTCTAGAACCTAGAAGGTACAATAAAAATTCACAGATCTCGCACCTTACGCAAGCATCGTATGTATTGAAAATGCCTGACACAATTTTTACATTTAAAAAACTTATGAGTTATATCTGCCACAATATAACAAATTAATTATTATTAATTTACGTTTACCGATTTTGCGGGGTCGAGATCGTAACAATAAACAGCCATACTTTGCGGTTTGTTTTAAAACAATAACTGCTTCCGCGCCGATTCGGTGTCGGCATTTCATATGTCACGCAATCCAATATTATCCGTATGCGCTGGTCGAGGTCACGCCATCCTCATTAAGTTTGCCTAAACGTGATCCCAATAGCATTTTCAATACTAAAATAATATAGATGAAGTGTATATGTTAGACTCAGATGCCGAATCTGCTCAATAGCCGAAGTCTGTCAGGTTTTCGTCGGGTTAGTCAGTCAGATCACACACTAACAGCACTATAATTTCGGCAATTCATTAAGTTTGGAAAGTTAGTTCTGCGATTCAGCAAATTCGGCATCTAAGTCTAACAGATATATGTATACGAGTATGATGTGTATTGGTCCGACACAAGAGAACGCTGTTTTTCATGAGCGCAGGGAATGTTTCAAAACATTTACCTACATGTAGGGTTTTGAAATTTGGGATTGTTGTCGTTTGAGGGTTAAGCGTATGAAAGGAAAATTTCCCCGATGGGTGTGCAAATATATATATATAGTAAAATAATTTTATTTCAAACTTCTGGTAACGTACGATATTAAAGAGATACGGGCATCGATTTTACTGATGTACGTTTGGTTGCATAAGCAGACGTTAGTGGCATACGTGCAGAGTTGACCAAATACGCTAGGATTTTAGACAAAAACACAGAGCTGCTACAATTTTAAGAAAATGTATGGAAAATTTTGCAATACCCAATAAAAATTATCCTTCCCCAGATGATATAAACAGTAAAAGTTTCGCTAAACAAGTACCTACCTCATTATTTACTACTAGCATTTATTTCGTGGCTATTACAGAGTTTTGAAAATGCATTGAAAGAAGATTTTAAAGGTGGCATTACAACGCTGTTCTTTTGCGGAGTAACTTGGCCGCGTTCTGTCTCCTTCTGGTGCTCGGCTATTCCCCATAGTCTATCCTTTTCACTCGCACGGCTCGTCCCGTGCACCGAAAGTAAATTTTTGACATCGGCGGATTGAAAGTGTTATAGCGGACTTATTCTTGAAACGCGACCATACATTATTCGAAATCATAACTTCGTTATACTATAAGGAAGTTTTCTATGTAAGAAAAACAAAATCCATATCGTGAAAAAAAAGTTATCCAGGTTCAAAGTGGAACGTATTGTTACCGATGTGGTGACATATATTTTAGATACGGTGCAATAAAATTAGTTTGTTTTTTTATATTTACACAAAATTTACACCATTAAAAACGTCAATATTTCTTCAACAATTTAAAAAAAACGCAAACTTCTACGACTTGTAATTTTCGCGTAAGATGCCCGAGAGTCTCCCGGCGCACGGTGGGATAGATTTACTGCTTTTTCACCCCTAATTTTTTTTGGTACCACCCAAAAAAATCGTAATTGCCATTTTTAGGTGCCAAAACACTTGTAGAATCATCTGTGAGAGTTTCATCTGGTTATACTTTGGGATCACCCAAAGTTAAAATTTTTGCTGAATATCGCTGCACTACGACAGAATCTGTTGCCTGTCGATACATTTTTCGTAAGATGACTCCCATATACACGCGCCCAGAAGTATTTTCAATACTAAAAGCTGAACTACAACTACCTACCACGTTGATTGTATGACAAATTAGAACTAAGCTATAATGCCCTGAAAGTAGCCGAGGTATGCGTTTATTTTATATCCCAACTGGGTTTCCAAGTCCACGCAACGAATTTACTGCACAGACACAGCCATCTATAAGTTAATTTCGTCAGTGCTTTTATCAAGAGTACTGCCTTTAAAGGCATCCGTACCGCGAGTGTGATTAATGGCTTTGTTGTTTATTTAATGTTCGGGGAGATTTTTTGAGTATAAAACTGCCACGATCTGCTATTAGTGAAATTAAGATTTGAATGAATACGAGCGAAAGTAAAAGGTTTCATTCTTAAATTTTTATGTTTATTGTTAGAACTCCTCATGATGACACCAATGGAACAGGTAAAACGTAACGTAGATAAAAAGCAATCACGCGGCAACCTGTATAGGTTTTTAGTTAAACTCTTAATTAACTTAATAAATTAATCTGCACACATGCCAATTATTATTTTCGCAGGGTAAAAGAGTGGGAGGAATCCATTGCATTACCGTTGTTACTTATAGAGCAACACTTATTTGAAATACGAAAACAAAACTCTTATTCTTATTATACTGCCTTGCAATCACCACGCCCGTTCCAAATTGTCGTGCATCATAACGTAAGAAAGCGCATTGCTGCCTGTGAATTCAAACGACCGTTTAAGACCGTTTCATTCTGAATAGCATGTAGGGGATGGAATAAGAAATATCAGACAACCATAACGGAAACTCACAGAGCATTGAATCAACCGCCAAATGTTCTCCCAGAAACCGATATATTCGTAAAATACATACCCGGTGTGATGAAAGGGTAGCAAGCGTGTGGCTCCAAGTGACGATGACATTGGTTGTCGTGTTCTGGGAGCGGTGGCGGGTATTCTTCCTCGGGGGAGCGCTCCGACCCGTAGCCTTGATCACACAACGCCGTCTGGTTATCCGAGAATTTCCAGTGGAGCGGCGCACCATCCCCCAGGGGTGGGATTCTTTGATCCTAGAATTCATTATATTCGCTAAAGAAATATTGAATTTTTATTTCTGGGTCGCATTCAATTCAGTGAAGGGTGACGAATATAGGGCGCGAAAATATACCGAGATATAGAGGACTCAGTTATAGAGCGTCGAGTGTAACTTTAATGTTTATTATTTTTACTGAAATTGCTAAATTGTTTTACAGATATGACTTTTATGGTCTAACCCACTTCAAGACCTCATTTACAACAATTTTACGACGGCCCTTCAGCCTTCAGAAAACTGGAATATTATACCCTCTTAATCCCTAAGGGTATATCCCCAACTCTTTACGAATTTCACGTTTACATTTCTGACAGAAAATATTTGAACAGATAAGTTTGTAATCGAAACTGGAACCCAAAAATAAGTGGTTTTTATTGGAAGATCAACGAAATTTCCTTGACAAAGCATCCCTCTTGCGCATCGGAAATGTTTTATTTCCAATTAGGCTATCCGAATTTATTCGTTCAGAACAAATTTACCTTGGATTTAGTGTATATTTGTATTGACAAGTTACCACGGCGGAAATTGACATCACAAATGAGTTTGGATTTTATTCGTTATATTTCGCGTTTTGTGCAGTATCTGGTTCATTTCACGGTAAGAGTGGTTATGTAGTAAACGGAACAAAAGAAAATTTCCTACAGTTTAGGCCCATATTATTTTTGGAGTTTACTCCTTAAGAATCGATTTTCAGTTATAGCCCGCGGTACGGACATTTATGAGGAGTAAAATCAAGCGTTAACTAAAAGTGAGGCGTTACGTTCCTCTGCGCAACGCACCGCGCGCACCTTTCACATTGAAATTATGTATGTATCTATGGATACGTATATTTGTGGACAATAAACAAAATTATCAAGTGATTGATAATAATCGCTCGTAAGGAGGACGCACACAAGTTTTTAATTTAAAAAAAAAAATGGTTCCACGTACGAGCACCACAAATTCTGCTCCAGCATGTGCAATGGCAATGCCTTCGTGAGATCTCACGAAGGCATTGGCAATGGCAAAAAATATTAATTTCCACACTACACGGAGGCAGAGTATGCGGTGTGTTTTTTGTGGTATCCCCAGTTTACTAGATGGAGTTTAGTGCATTCTCCTTCGCTTCGATGTCCCTGATGGTCTAGGTTCGGCGAGGTTTTGGCTGGGAGAATGGAGCGATGACTTGTGCACCATTGCAATTGGTGCAAATAATGGAGCACTGCAGGCCTGCCTTTTTGCATCCACATGCCCCCCCCGACATCCTTTCTTCGATTACGACTTCTGCATTGCCAAGAAGTGCATGGATGGCAATTTCAACATCAAATTAACTGTTATTTTTAGTTAATTAATGCTATTTTGTCTAATTTACGCAGTTTCCAATCAATGAAACTCAATATTCCATGGCTGACTCATTTTCTTTGAGAGTTTTTGTTTTTATTTTAAACTTGATTATTTCGAAAAGTATCAACGTCAATGTAATACTGTGGCATATCATTGAATTCGTAATTTCAGCCACTATCCAACTACGACTTCAAAAGTATGGGGAGCCATTTAAAAAAATAGACGATGATGTCATAGTACGAAATCAAGAGACCATCGAAAGACGACAATAGGACTTTTCATTATAAAAAAATGCTGAGGCGCATGCGCGAACAATTTCGGACTAATGTCAAAGTTTTGTATCAATAGCCCCTAGAGGGGTAGGCGATATTGCTTTGTTGTTTGAAAGTGTTTAAATTTTATTGCAAACGTGCAAAATTAGTAATAGTTCGGAACTAAAACAGTACTTATGGAGCATCCAAACATTGTACTTTTGGTGGCTGACACGGTGATAGCAGGGCGGGAAGGCCAAGTTATCGCTTGGGATTACGATTTTATCCATTTCCTAAACCCTGCCTAATACTGGAGAAAATCGAAGTAAATAACTAGGTTGGTGACCATTGTGATGAAGTGAGGATTAGTTTCACCTATATAAATGATGTTGCGTGGATAAAAATGTGTAAGAGGCAAGATTCGAAATAGAAAAGTGTAGATATTGAACGTTTCCAGGTTTTACGTCATTATTTGTTAGGTCTTTAAAATAAGAATTACTTGCAGTTACATACATACATTGCAGAAAAAAATACACACCTGTATATTAGTTAGATCTTTTTTCTCCGTTTTCTTTTAAAAAATTGATTAATTTTCACGGCTACATATTAATATTAAAAACCTACATGATTGAAGTATCTTGGTTAACATTCCCTTATTTCAAGCAAGAGCCAGGCACGCCTTTGGGATTCAGCCTCACAATTTTACGCGTGATATCACTGGGAACTAACATTTGTAATTTTCCGTCTTTCAAACGCCCTCCGTATCTGGGTATTCTACTATTTACTTACGAATATTCTACACGAAGTTTATAACGCCTGACAGCTGACAGTGACACTCGTCCGAAAATCTAAGAACAGCTGATTGTCAGCACATGCGCACTAACGAACACAGAATGAAATGAAAAAGCCTATTATCAAAAAATATGCACTTTAAAAAAATTAGGTTGACGTGTCCAAGCGTTTTTTCTAGAAATGATTCCTGAATTTTTTATCGAATTAGTTCCAGACTTTTTACTCACACTGTATATTCGAATGCGTAGAGACGGCTGTCAAAAGAATCAGAAGATCTGCATCTTCGCCCACCACTACGGAATCAAATGTAGATGACATGCTGGTTGTCATATTAATTATTAACAACGTATCAGTATCTTCCGTGGCTTGTTTGACCATGAAGTTTGCACCTTCAAGTTTCACCATAAACATTCCAATAAGACAACTTTTGTTTATATCGTTGCTCAAAAATTTTTCTTGCGGCACAGTTGAGATGTCTACACCTGGGTTGTTAATAATGTAGTACTGGATATGCCTAACCGGCTGGGTAACCGGATAGTAGATTATTTTTTGCCATTGCACCACTTTGTGGTGCCCCGTGCGTGGAAACTTCGTTTTACAAAAAAATTATTTGGACGTAAATTGAAGGAAATTTTCTCTTGTTATATTTATTGTATGACTATCCTTATCGTAAAATGAACCAGAAAGGATATATCGTTGAAAAATCCGTTATCGAAGCCTTTTTCCAATATGGTGACACCAACGGCAAAGATACGAGGCAAAATGTAAATTCAAAAAGAACTCCTAGCAATCTATAAAAATGCCAAGTATAAAATCTCCCGCTAAACTAAACTCCTATACTGTGGAACAAAAATATAAATGAATAAACGAAAATAGTATATTGTATAACAAGCGCGAAATGATACTCATTTCATAGTTTGTAGCACGAGCGAAGCGAGTGCTACAAAATTCATGTGCCTACGAGTGGGAAAGGGTCATTTCGCGCGAGTTGTACACTATACTTTTTCTACGATTACTTTATTTACTTATTTTAAAAAATTTCAAAAAATTTCAAAACATTTGTTAGCATTATTCATTATCAGGAACTTCTTTGATAAATTTGTTTATTTCTTCTGCTGTAAAAATTTTTGATTTTTTAGGTTGATACCATCCGACTGCCTTTTCAGAAAAGCTTTTAATTTGTTACATTTAGATATATCCAGAACTTCATTTACTCAACATTTAACATTGACTATTGGTTCCAGAGAGGGATGGACTTAAATTTTTTCGACATTTCTCCGAAATATGCTAATAAAGTATTCTCCGAAAATGAATGTAAGTGCTGGTCTTTGCGCCAATCCATGAAATTTCTGTAGGAATTTTCGTATTTATTCTTTGATATTTGTGGAAGTATGTACCTACCTAAATTTAAACAGTTTACCTTCGCCATTTCTGTGATACCTGGCGGTGTTAAATTTAATATTTTTTCATTGTCACTATCGCTATTCATATTTACTTCTACTTAAGAATAGTGTTTTCATGTACAAATTGACTGAATTTATGGCGACTTGCAAAGTGACAGTGATGTTTTGTCAAACTGACAAAGCCTCCTAGAGGCGGATGATTCTGTAGGTATGATTGGATATGATTCGCTAATCATTGAATTATATTGACTCAGTGACAGTTTAGTAGCCTATGAAACCCGTAGGAAATGAATATTTCCGTACAATTTGGCCGTAGGAAATGAAAATCCGTACACAAAGATGTAACTTTCTTAATTAATGGCGCATATGAAACTTGTATGTTTCTTTATAATCGTAGAAAAAAACATTTACGGAACAATTTTTAAAAGTTGTGTTATTTTGATCTATTAATTTTATATTTAATGTTATTATTATGAATATTTATATGAATGTTTTGTTATGAAATTGACCGAATGAAATTAAACCAATTACAATAATCCAACATCTTATTTTGTCGCATGTATCAAGTAGTATACAATTTTGGTGGAGGCGCCGGCAGAAGTTTTCGTACCTAACTCGGTATGGAGATTCTACTCTCAAAAATGCGAGATATCCGTGTTTTCTCTTGAAAAAATTCGCCTCTACCTCGAGTGAGACCAATATATGTAACTCGATATACCTTTCGGTTATCCAGATATAAATAATGGAAATTGAAATACCCTTTTATTGAAATAATAGAAAAGACGAATACTGATATTTCTTTACCCTGGGTTCTTATTTACAAAATACTTATCTGTTAAAATTTATTTTAGGCAAATAGGGCCCCACAGCAAAGAAAATTGTTTGCGTTTTATTCTGTAGACAGTAAATTGTTTGCGTTTTATTCTGTAGACAGTAAATTTTCAGGAAACAGAACAGAATAATTAAATTCATTATTTTGCGTGCTGAATGTTTGTTGATGACTGAAAACTTTCTGTATAGTTTCCTAGTTAAATAACTTCTACAGGGTGATTCAGACCACCCGTACACTATCTTTTACGGGGAAAGTATCGGAGCTACGGACTTGGGAAAAAATCCTGCTAAGCAAATTGCCCATGAAGAATTTAATGAAAATATTTTCATTTTTCTCGAAGTCACCCCTTCCGAGATAATAGGGGGTGGGGGTGTGTTTCTCACGAATTTCAAATAGGATGGGGGGGGGGTACGATACGTCATTAAAAAGGAATTAGAAGAAGAAACCTTTTTTATCCAGACACTTTTCAATCATTCCAACCGCTTCAAAATGGCTGCCAATTTACGAAAAAAATTGAGGGTTGCAAACAATTTTTTTGTGATCAACTTCAGCAATTAAGAACAAAAACAAACCTAGCTTATGATTGTACAAGAGTTTGCATTTCGTATCATGTATTACAAAATGTCATTTTGTCAAAATCAGTATCATCCCCACGCCGGCGCCGCCAAAATTAAGGACCATTCAGGGGATGTTTTCTCGAAAAATTCGAATAGCAGTAAGCGTTGATTTCCATTTCATCCAAAAGACCCTTTCAAACCTGACAACTTTTGTCTGAAAGTTATCCCTCTAAACGAGTCGCTCTTGAGGGATTGCTTAACTTAAAAAAACTGCTAAAATAGCCCAAAACGATCAAAAAACGAGTTGGATGGTGTCAT
The DNA here is from genome assembly GCA_963966045.1 of Xestobium rufovillosum. Taxonomy (NCBI): domain Eukaryota; kingdom Metazoa; phylum Arthropoda; class Insecta; order Coleoptera; family Ptinidae; genus Xestobium; species Xestobium rufovillosum. The sequence goes on from OZ014494.1 coordinate 19,833,025, forward strand.
TGAGCTGTCATTTTATGTGTGTATTGATAGTGTTGCTAACCAAGCAAACTAAAGGGTCACAGAAGAAATTCAAATTATTGTCCATTGTTCTCTAAACACTTCTGTAGTCTGTTTTCAAAAGAAACGTGAACGCGACGAAGTTCTTCAGAAATGCTCCTGATGCATGCTTCCACTATCCGCCGCATCATATCCTGCCTATCAGTTGGACGATCTTTATACACTTCCCCTTTCAACTTTCCAAATAAATAAAAGTCCATACAAGTGAGATCCGGTGACCTGGTTGGCCAGGCTACCGGACCACCTCTCCCGATCCATTTCCTTGGGCATATTTGATTCAATATTTCCCTGGCATGCCTAGAGTAGTGAGCAGGGCACCCATCATGTTGAAACCACATCAACTGCCTAGTTTCCAGATGGACATCTTCCAACAAAACCACAGGCGTGGAGCTGCAGCCACGTTTCTTTGGCATTCACCTAAGCATTATAAATGATTAACTTATGCGTAGTGTTGTAAACTGTACTTATCCATTAACCATCTACATATCAAAAGTTTCTTCATTAGAATAAGGCATTTTAAAAAATATAGAAACAACGTAAAAAATCAAAAATCGAAACAATTTGCAACAACACGGAATACTAAACAAAACGGAACAGGGTTAATGAGGAATACCAACAACACAAAAACGAAAAGAACAAGAACAACAGGAACAAGAACAGAAACAAAAACCAGAAAATCTAAAGAAATTCTCATTCAGCGCAAAGAACTCCAAACATAAAATGACAGCTCAATGACACCATCCAACTCTTTTTGATCGTTTTGGGCTATTCTAGCAGTTTTTTAAAATTAAGCAATCCCTCAAGAGCGACTTGTTTTAAGGGATAACTTTCAGACAAAAGTTGCCAGGTTTGAAAGGGTCTTTTGTATGAGATGGAAATCAACCCCTACTGCTGTTTGATTTCTTCGAGAAAACCGCCCCTGAATGATCCTTAATTTTAGCGGTGTGGGGATAATTCTAATTTTGGCAAAATAACATTTTGTAATACATGAAAGGCAAACTCTTGTACAATCATAAACTAGTTTTGTTTTCGTCCTTAATCGATGAGGTTGATCACAAAAAAAAATTGTTTGCAACCCTCAAATTTTCTCGTAAGTTTTCAGCCATTTTGAAACGGTTGGAATAATTGAAAAAATGTTTAGATAAGAAAATGCTTCTTTTTCTAATTCCTTTTTAATGATGTATCGCACGACCCCCCATTCTACTTGAAATTCTTGAGAAACACCCTCACCCCCTATTATCTCGGAAGGGATAACTTCGAGAAAAATGAAAATATTTTCATTAAATTCTCCACGGGCAATTTACTGAGCAGGATTTTTTTCCCAAGTCCGTAGCTCCGATACTTTCCCGGTGAAAGATAGTGTACGGGTGGTCTGAATCACCCTGTATATATTAGAGTTTGATGAAATATTAAAGCCAACCAGGCAGCGTCATATATGTATTTCCTTGAACCCAATATATACAGGGTTATGATAAAGTAACGCAAAAAATCCCCTTTTCTGCACATAGGAATGAGTGAGTTTCCTTTGACCAGTGGCGTAACTATAAATTTTTAGCCCCCCCCGCGAAAAAATCCCAAAGGGCCTCACCCACGGGGGGTGTGGGGGTCCGGAGATTTTTTTTAAATTTTGCGTTTTAGAAACCATTTTAAAGCATTTTCATACAAGAAATATCATTATTTAACCCATGGCAGGGCGTAGGGCCCCTGAAACTTACGGGCTGCCGCGCCCCACTAAGTGGGGGTCCGGGGGTTGTTCCCCCGGAAATTTTTTTAAAATTTTGCGTTTAAGAAACCATTTTAAAGCATTTTCAAACAAGAAATATCATTATGTGTATGTTCATTTACAAACCACAGAAAAGTAAAGAAAACACGTAAGTAAATTTTTAGCTGCGCCTGCGGGAAAAAACAAGAAAACATTTTCTAACCCATGGCAGGGCGCAGGGCCCCTGAAACTTACGCCCCCCCCCCGCCATGGCGGGGGCTCGCGGGTGTGTGGCTACGCCACTGCCTTTGACACAAGTCAGGGAGTTTATGACCTCTTCTTTGGACATAAGTTCCACAAGAAATGCTGGATAAACTCATAAGCACGCAAAGAGGTAATCGACGTATGAGGAAGTTAGGTACACTTTATTAAATTTCAAGAGTTGTATTCTCAAAACTTTAGAGTGTGATTTTACTTAAAATTCCTTAACTATTGACGAGAAGTTTATTATGTTGAATGAATTTGTTTTCTTGTCTTTTGAAGTAATGTTTTTGAATTTCTTTTACTTTTACACAAAATTCTTTTAATTAGTTTAGAAATACGCCAGTTACATTTTCTTCAGCAAATCTGTCGAGCTCTTTTAATTACACGACTCGCAATTTTTTCTTAAATCCATTATCTTTCTATAACTAAATCTCGCAAGAATATATTTTTAATAATGAATCATTCATACTCGTACTAATAATAGCTTTCTAATAGCAATATCCTGCATACGTTATTACAAAAAGAACTTACGTCTTCATTTTGCTTTTCAAATTGATGGTTATTGTTGCATCCGTTGCTTCCATCCCGCTCGTCGAGGTAGCTCGGAAGACTGCCGCATATTTTAGGCTCGGCGTTTCCATGACGATTTTTTCCGTTGCAGATGCTGCCACTGGATTGCGACCTTCGTCCAGACAAACCCTTGGATGAATGTCGGCTGACATTGGCGCCCATCTTTATGACATTGTCGGTCGAGAGACGGCGCACCAGACGCAGCAACTCCAAGTCGCCGTCCGGTTTGTCGTCTTCGTCGTCCGGTAGTTTTGTACTGTTGCCGTTTTGGAGACTGTTGATTGCATAAGCTGCAAGGAGAAAAAAAAGAATTTTTAATTTTTTATTCCTCATTAAAAATACGGAAAACAATTTTATTTAAAAAGTTTTGACTTTAATATATTCACCTACAGAATATTAGTAGTCTTCTGAAATTATGATGAGGATACAGTGCATAACAATGGAACACCAACAGATTGCAAAAATCGAAAATTGTTAAATAGGTATTTGGTTTCTAGTAGTCCTATATAGCAATTCAATAGTACATATATTAATAACAAAGGGAGTGCCTCCGTAGCCGGCGCCGGCCTTGCGTATAGTTGCCGGCGCGCTTCTATTTGGGAACGAAAAAGACTGATACAACGCATACGCATTTTAAACAGACCCCTTAGCTGCCCTCTCGCACCAGACACACGCAGGCTCCGGCAACAATACACCTATAAAACTGTAGCCGGCGCCGGTTACGGAGGCACTTCCAATAACAAAAAATATGGAAAGTGACAAATTTCTCAGGAGTGCACAATTTTCTGTCCGGGGCGCTCAACAATTTATGTTTTTTTTATAAGGACTGAAGAAAATTAGTAAAAGTGAATAAGGTCGACATGTCGACAATGAATCGTAAAATATTAGATGAAATAGGAAGAGAAGACATTGTGAGAACAATCGAAAGTAGACCGAGGATGAGATGGATGGACTACGTTGAGGACATGAGAAAAATAAAAATCAGAAGATGGAGGGAAAATGCCATGGACAGAAAAACTATGAAGATTGTGGTGAAAGCTAAGTCACACAAACAGCTATAGATGGAGACAAATCCATCACGATTGTGAAAGCTCCAGAAAGAAGCGATAATAAATCAAAAATCACTCTTTGGGATACAAAGCAATCAAAAAACATTCATCCACAGAATATTTACCGGTATCTAAACGTGATTTGGAGCTAAATATTAAAATATTTGTTTTGTTCAACATTTATCTTCATGTAGCACCTTTCTTCCGCACTAAGAATTCCTAGGTATTAAAAGTTTTTTCGCAGAAGCTCGTGGCGACGCACAAAATTTGAAATTTCAATTTATATGACATGCCTAATGTAAGCTCGTTATGAGGGGGCAATAAATGCCATGGCCGCCGGTAATCTCGACAAAGTGAATGGGCTATGCCATAGCAACAAATTTATTACCTTTAAGTTTTATTGATGTCATTATAGTTATTACCAGCACTAATTTCTTTAGAAAGTGCATAAGTACCATTGCAATGAAATTAAAAGTTCTGTTATATGAGCCGGATAACAGTTGAAATAAAAAAAATGTGGAAATGCGAAAAATGTTCTAAAGTTATAAACAGAAATACACATTCCGTGCTGCACGCGTTATTTTTTAAACATTAAAGTAAATAACGTGCTAGAAAATTACTGGCCAATTTCCAGCTGTTGCAAATTGCAATAAAACAAACATTAAACGAAGAGAAGGGTGGATTGTCTTTTCTTTAAAGATCGTCTCGACCGCTTGAGTCATTGCCGAATACTGTTTATTTTCACACTTGAGTTAACAATTGTATGTCTATTAAACTGTTCACTAAGTTTTTAACGTTCGCTTCGTAGTATGTACTTCCTTAATATCAGCTATGTGTTTCCTCCCACTAACGTGGCACCGGAATACAGCATATCCATGATAATGTGTTGGCATATTTTTCTATACAGTGCTTCTGAGTAATCTGCCTACATATTGAGAAATTGTACAAGACATATAGGGAATATGCACCCACTTACGTGCATGTGCAAGTGCAATAAGGGTCAGGGCGGTACTGTAGAATGGCAATCATCAATTTTCTTTTCTTGAAGAAACTAAATTAAAATAAGTATGCCTAGATTGGAAAAAGCTTTCCAGTTAGATATTTTGGACCCGTAGAGATATAAATGTAAAAATGATCAAATTATGATTTAGATAGATTTGGTGATTTTATTTCTTCAAATTTTTGTGAATATTTACGTATTTTTGGCTTTACCAACATTCTCCATTGATGCTGTCATCAATGGAGTTTTTAAAACAATTTTAAATTCCGAGTTTGGGAAGTTGGCAAAATTGTTAAAGTTTCGTAAAAATACTAAGTACATGTACTTGGCATTTCATGCGCTTTGTTTAAAATGCTAATTATGAAGAAATCCCAGGCACTAATTTGAATCGCAATGAGTGCAAGATTAGGCAATCCGAACAATCTAAATTTTTAATTAAAAGAAAACTCGAGCAATTAAATTAGCCGGCGAATTGCAAATGTTCACAGACGATTGCGATTCCAGTTTTCATATTTTCTAAGTAACATTGTAGAATTATTTTCATTTTGCTTTGAGCATTTATTTAAAAAAGGAGTTAGGAGAGTACTGCTAAAAGCTTCCCGAATTTGCATTTATTTAATTGTGCTTTCAAACGACAGCTTATCTTGATACTGCACTTCTTATTTTCTGTACCTATTCAAAACTGTTTACCCTCTCTGTATTCACTTGAACGACTTAATTTCTAAGCGGTTAGCGGGAAGTAAATGAATTACGAACATTATTTCCAAATAAAACTTTTTATCATATATTTGAAACCTTCATTATGAGATACCTTTGGTTTGTAAATATATAGCTATTTATGCAACTAGGGTAATGCATCATGTTCACGAGCGCAGCGAGATCCCACAAAATTTTAGGAGATACACAAAATTGCTCTTCCTAACGTGTTTGACAGTTTATTAGTTTAATATTGTAAGTTTGGTGCATATTTTTTCAAATTAACGTAAGTAACTGTTGAATTGTGTTACAAGTTTTTATAATTTATTGGCCTAATATGAAATTTCTCATATTTTTGTGTTTTTGTTCGCAACTGGTGTTGAACTGAATATTTCATCACCAATTGGGAAAAGTAGCTCATTTCCGCGCACGTTAGGAAAAGTGACACTTTACATGTCTAAATTAGAAGAACAATATTTTTGATATTCCGGTTGTTGACGTTGGTAAGGATATACCAAACAGGTGAGATTCCAGAAAATTACAAACGGAACATAATAATCACTTTGTCAAAAAGGAAAGGCGACGATAGGTGTGATTATTTTTTTCATCGTCAAATTGATCAATAGGAACATTTCATTTGGGTCTAGAAGCGTGTATTATTTCGGTTATTTTTTGCCGTTTCTATTTTCCAATAAATGAACAGTATTTTTGATCACGCGTTTAATTCTGACCAATTAAATCATTATTATAGTGAGAATTTTTTACCTAACTTATCCCAGCGGGAATTTTTTTTAGTATTTTGTTTTTGTTGATAAAACGACTTGTTTTCTGGTTTTGACATATTGTCTTATATGTTTTAATCGCAAATTGTGACATTGAAAGAATAATATTGACAGTTGTTTCATATTTGAACGTCAAAAAATAACCTTTCGAATACCACACGACAGTAAGAATAACTTGGAAAATAATTCTCCACATTTTACTCAAACTTGTCGCCATTCGGCAATAGCCACTCGAGCCCTACGGGCTCTCGTGTCTACTGCCTGGCGACAAGTTTTCGAAAATCTGTCGAATTATTTTCAAGTAATTCTCACTCTCTTGTGATATTACATACGGTTATTTTTTGCCGTTTCTATTTTCCAATAAATGAACAGTATTTTTGATCACGCGTTTAATTCTGACCAATTAAATCATTATTATAGTGAGAATTTTTTACCTAACTTATCCCAGCGGGAATTTTTTTTAGTATTTTGTTTTTGTTGATAAAACGACTTGTTTTCTGGTTTTGACATATTGTCTTATATGTTTTAATCGCAAATTGTGACATTGAAAGAATAATATTGACAGTTGTTTCATATTTGAACGTCAAAAAATAACCTTTCGAATACCACACGACAGTAAGAATAACTTGGAAAATAATTCTCCACATTTTACTCAAACTTGTCGCCATTCGGCAATAGCCACTCGAGCCCTACGGGCTCTCGTGTCTACTGCCTGGCGACAAGTTTTCGAAAATCTGTCGAATTATTTTCAAGTAATTCTCACTCTCTTGTGATATTACATACGGTAATTTTTTCGATAATTTTGCTTGTTGACAAGTTGCCATAGTTTCGAATTTGTAGGCGCATTTATAATGTATAATCTAGTTACTTTAGTACCTGCCAAACGTCAAATATTCCCAACACATTTCTTTGTATGCGAATTAATTGAAATAAAATTTCGTTTTAGTACGCCGGATAGCGACAATTTTTATAACTCATTTCAGCGCCCTTCGTATTCATATAAAATTGTAAATTGTCTGTTGGAAATCAGGAATATCCATGTGCGAGACCCCAGCGTGGGACATTTTACAATTGGCAGGTCTTCAAAAATGCCAAAGAAAAAAGTTAACCTAAATCTTTTCAGTGCCCCTGCCTTTTGATAACATTTAATAATTAAATCATAAAGAACAATAAATTACCCGAGGCAGAGATCCTGAACAGCTTCAGATCAGAGGAAGACGTTTTAAATGTGTTTAGAAAAGTAGCTCTACTTGTCATTTCAGCTCGTTTGAATCTAAATAGACCTACTTTCCAAGCACTTTCAGAACCTCTTCCTCTGCCCAGGGACTGCTCAGAACCTCTGCCTCGGGTATTTTCTCGTTTTTTATGATTTAATTAATAAGTTGAATCATAAGGCAGAGGCGCTGAAAAGGTTTACGTTAACTTATTCTTTCTTTAAAATTTTTGAAGACATGTCAATTGTAAAATGTCCGACGCGGAGTAGGCAGAAGTCAATTTTCCTGTTTGCCATCACACAAACTACCAAATTTACAACCTCTGCCACACGCTAAAATCATTTAAAAATTGATGTCACTATTCGGCAAGCGCTCGTGATCTTTTAACTATCAAATTTACACTCGTGGCTACCAAGCAACGCAACAGCTTTCGTAAAATTTTCGACAATTCCAGACCACTTATTGTATTACTACAGAAAATTTTAGAATTATCAGTTTAACTACACATGCGTCAAAAATTTTAACTAGAATTGTACAAAGAAGGATGGAAAGAAGGGCGGAAGAAATATTAGGAGAAGATAAGTTCGGATTTAGACGAAGTAGAGGAACGCGTGGGACCATTCTAGCTTTACGAGTAATTATAAAAAAATAATAGAAAAGGGAATGAACGCCTATATAGGATGTGTAGATTTAGAAAAAGCCTTCGATAACGTAGAATGGAGGAAAATGTTCGAAGTGCTCAGAGAGGCAGAGAGTTCGCGACATACATAGGTACTAAAGTCGGAGACAGAAATAAAAACAGGTAGGGGTAGGTCCAAACTAAACTACTGCTCTCAAATAGATGGGGATGTAGCATGTTCTTTTAGGGAAATGAGCAGGTTAGCTCAGGATAGAAAAGGATGGTGTCCAACCAGTCTTCGGACTGAGAACTTTATGATGATGATGCTTTAATTTTATTTATTATGCCGGGAAGTAGCCTAACGACTAAGGGCGTTTTTATAAACACTGGATATTAAAGTTTTTGAAAATCGATCACGAAGAATCGGTTAAAAATAACAGTAGCCTAGCTACAGAGTAAGCATCTGTTATTTTTCAAGGAAAGATGAGCCTGGTTATAGACATATATCTGGGAGCATACCCGTATACAAAATACTCTGAAGGATTCATACTCGTATGTTGTTTTCTGTCAGCCTTTGCAAAAGCTGAAGCTATGTACCAACTATTTCGCAGCTGAGGGAATAAATAATTGGAGTCCTCGGTGTGGGAAATAGCACCTACCGTAGGAAACATGGATCATTCTGACAGAGGCAGTGATGGTAGAATATCTACACACATGTAATATTAATTATCGATAGAGTTAGAAATAATAAATTCCGTTTATATTCTTTAGCTGCATCAATTGCCAATGACGTCCATAAAATTAGAATTCCGTTCATGAATCCAAGAAGGGGTTACCAGCGTGCCAACTCTCCCAGAAATATGCAAATGTATTTACTAATTCTGGATCCCAAAAAAACTGAGTTTGTTAATAAAATAACACACCATAGAAAATTACAACACAAGACCGTACTCCTGGAAACTTATTATTCAATGGGCTGTAGCCAATCAACAAGTTCTTATTGTAGCACATCAAGGTTGCTGTGATACGGGAAACGTCGAATTTATATTAATTTGTCAAGAAATCCTGTATTTCTTGTACCTACGTTTCTATAGCAACGCACGTTCAAGGGCTACGTCCTGTGGACACTTTGACTAAGGGGTTTAATCTAGCCTTAAAAGTGCAATTTCCTCTGAATTTTTTCAGATCAAGTACAGTACTCCTCTCTCGAATTATAACTATTAAACGACGTCCCCAACACCCTAACCCAACAATACGCAGCAAAATTTAAAATGGCATTCAATGGAATAAAATCGTGCAGGTACACAAAGTAAAAGATATTCTCACTTTAGCGTATAGCTAGCAAACAAATAAAGTAAAGGGTAAAAATATTTCTAAACGAGTTCATGCAATGTTTGGTTCTGTGTAAGCTCTTGCTGTTAAATTCTTGAAATACCGGTGAGCTAAAGTATCTGGAAACAGGCGCCAACTAGGTATGACTCATCTCGACAAATTCTCTTGTAAGAAGCTTCATTGTAGCGTATATACCGGCGGGCGTTGAAGGAAACTTGGTAATTCAAGTTTGCACGTATACACCATGAACGAATAAATTAAGGAAATCTAGTTGGCTAATGAAATTTTCAATATTAACACCATATTGAGGTTCCTCAGTTTCAGTTTTAATATGCATAATTCGGAGGAGAATGAAATTATTATGCGCCTTATTTAAGTTTTCTTAACTATGCTAGCAGAATATTAAGTAGCTTTATTTCGTCGATGGCGACGATAATTCAGCTTGTGTAAATTTGATATCCAGTCAAAATATGATACACAAGTTGCCTCGCTGATTTACGTTAAAGAGAAATAGGTAGGTATTTATGGTACCTTAACTCTATAAGCTATGTAATTAAGAAACTTTAAAAGATCCGTCAACAAAAGTTGCGATTATATATACTTTTCAGACTTTAGAATTATTCAGAGAAAATTTTAGTTTAACTTAGGCAAACAGTTAGTTTGATGTTTGATTTCTGAAGTTTGGCTATATTCATCTCCAGATTGAAAATCAGCGTTGTGCCCGATGTAAATATCCGTCAATGCATTTTGCTCTTCAGACAAATTTACTTATATTTTAGTAAAATATTGGACCACGAAAAGCTTTCTATCGAACTATGGTGCACGACGATGCAATGATAAGTTCATTATATTATGGAGTTGCGGTCTTCCACATCTCCACGCCTCCTACTCATTAGTTAATGTTGATTTTGTTCTTACATATCTAAAAATTAGTGGTATGTGATTACACTTCGCGTCGTCTTAATTTGAGCAGTTACATTCTTGCAAAAACCTTCTAGGAAGAATTTAAATTGTCTCTAAATTCCATTTCACTTAGAAAAAGGGATATTTCCTCGCCTTCTTCCTCTTTTTCGTCCTCATTGCCGAGATATCGTGATATATACAGTTGTTGTCCACAGGTGTTCCAATTATTCTCAATCTTCAACGGTTCTTAAATTCACTGGGATCCTCTTAATTTGGCATATCCTCTATACTTCCTTTCACATTTATCTGGAGTACCAGCATTTCTCAGGTTAGTTCCTTGATGGGCCATGTCTCGTCGCCATGACGAATTTTTGTGTTCTTCGTAATCTGCCGGTTGGTCTGGATCTTCGTCAGGTTTGCGACGGCGCTGCAATTTTTAGCGTTCTGTACCTCGCTGCATCCTTTGTAGCTGACTCAGATTCACTATATAAACGAACTACGTACTTACATACTTCGATCAGTCGTAATCAGTTTCATAAGTATGTTACATTGCATCTATCAATAATAATGAATAATTTTATTATACTGAAGTTCTAAATGCAGGTCTGCTTTCTTCAGTGGCCTGCTAAAAAGTGTGTCTGTCAGTTCTTTTCAGTTCAAAATTAATTAGTTTCTTGCCACCAATCGAAATGGCTCCCGGGAATGTGTTAAGGGTTAAGGCGCTCCTCATATGTATATTTGCTGTACTCTTCAAATTTTTAAGCAGTCTGATGGTCTATTATCGTGTCTGACTACTGAATTGTTGTTCTCGCCTTATAGGCGCTCAACTCTCAAACCAGCAGATTTATTTGTACAATTCGGCAAACTTACAGAGAAATTGGTCAAATTCATCGAAAAATCTTTCCGTGTATATCCAGCTATTGATTCTATTGAAGGCCTCTAGGGCTAACCGCACAAGGTCAGTAAATAATTAAAGGGTAGGTACAGTATTTGTAAACCAATACCCATGAAGACCTGCACACATCGACGTAATTTGTGTGTGTATAGAATTTCGTGTCGAGCAAATATAATCTTCTCCATACGGCAGGTTCATTTTAAAACCATTACAAGATCGCAATAGACAACATACCACATATTTTATGCGAACTGGTTTAAATACTAATGAGGTTGAGTATACCAGAGGAGGTTATCGTCGTATGGTAAATCCATAATCATAAAGATAATCTTTGCGAAGTTCAGTACTATGTAAATGTAGAGTAATTAGGTGTTTGCAGCGTATCCTGCCATCAGTCGCGTGCATACAAGTTGTAACTTGGCCATGCGAGCGTCAGCAACTGCAAGTTGATCCGTAAATCATCATTGAAGTAGATCATACTGGCCTACATTAATATAAGTTCATTCAGCTATTTGCCGCCTTGGCACTGATTCATCTGATCGATAGAACAAAAAGCAACCGGAGGACGAAGTGAAAGAAAAACAAATCCTATCAAATTTCTTTCTAGAATGTAAGTATGGTGGATATCAGTTTACATCTAACCAAGGACCCATTCCAAATTTATGTTTCATTAGTTTAAATGCTTATTTCCCCAAAGAACACAGTTTCGTAAACAGAAATAAAAAATTGTTTGAGTACCTAAACAATTAATTTGTATCGATCAACAAAATGCTCTTTTAGCTTGCGGGTGCTTGAAGTCTTTATTCAAATTAGTTTCTGTCGGTTATATTCCTTGGGAAGATCTTTGGAAGTGCATTCCAAAATTCGGAAGAGATACTTAAACAACGATGTCTTTGGAGCATCGAACGTCTGTACTTCTTAAGATGTCCAAGCGTTTGAAGAGTATATTCTATCAAATGACTTTTTCTCTAAATGGACTCCCAAGAGCCCTACGAAGTGTTTTGTTACAAGTAACAAATTCTTTTGTAAAGGATCACAAAAATGCAGAACTGACTCTAACAAATCTCTGCTTAAAGGCATTCTTTCTTTATTGCTGTTTGCATTTTCTTCCCCACTGGTAGTGTTATAGCGAAATGCGTAACGCCATAAGGATCAGAAGCAGAACTCACATAATATAGATAACGTTTGCGTATCGAATTATGTATACAGAAGAAATTGAAACACAATTCCTTAGGAGAGTAGAACTCAGTCGTTAGAAAGAAAATCTCAGAATCTGGTTAAAGGCACTAGTATACTAAACCTCTGGCTTGTAAGAAGACATACCATTTTCAATAAATTTCGACCGAAAAACAAAAAAGTTACGAGTCAACAGCGGTACCGTTGCATTCGGAGTTTTTCGTCGTAGCTCGTGCTCTCGCTTGCCTTTCGGCTACTCATCAAAGTCGCTCAGCTAAGTCAGCCAATCACAAAATAGGGAATGCGCCCAACAAGTTCATTCTCAGTATTGGTTTGGCCGACTAGTTCCCTGCTTTTCCATATAATATTTGCCGTCCGCTGCAGGCCCGCAGGCATTGTTACTCATCATATGTGCAGGTATAATACATTGCGCTCTAATACGTGGAGCATTTTTCAAGCTGTAATTGCTTCACCGTACCCCCGAACCCCCCCGATTCTTAGTAATTTGGTGTGCCGGGCTCTTAATGAATATGTGCCACATCATCATCATAAGGTTCTCAGTCCGAAGACTGGTTGGACGCGTACCTCCATTCTTTTCTATCCTGAGCTAACCTACGCATTTCCCTAAAAGTAGAACATCCTACATCCCTAACTATTTGAGAGCAGTAGTCTAATCTAGGCCTACCCCTACCTCTTTTTATTCCTATCTCTGACTCTAGTATGTCACGAACTATTCCTTCGTGTCTTAGAAGGTGTCCTACCATCCTATCTCTCCTACTCTTTATTGTTTTCCATACCTTTCGCTTTTCCCCAACTCTTTCTAATACTTCCCTATTGCTAACCTTATCTATCCACGGTATCTTCATCATGCGTCTGTAGCACCACATTTCAAACGCTTCTACTCTTTTTCTATCCGCTTCTCCTATTGTCCAAGTTTCGCACCCGTATAATGCCGTACTCCATACATACGACGTTAAGAGCTTCTTCCTAGTCTCTATATTAACCGTTCTCGAGCATAACAGTTGTTTCTTTTTGTTAAACGCAACTCGGCCCTGCGCCATTCTTTGTTTTATATCTTTAGTGCTCCTACCGTCTTGAGTTATTTTACTTCCTAAGTAGCAGAAATCCGCGACCTCCTCTATCTTCTCATTTCCAATTTGTATTTCCATTTTAGTTCTATTTTCACATCCCCTACATACCAAAATTTTAGTTTTCTTTTTATTGATTTTCATGCCGAAGCCCTGTGTCAAAACTGCTTCCATTTCATTCAGAGCCGCTCCTAATTCTTCTTTGCTAGATGCTAACACTGCTATATCATCCGCAAATCTGAGCATGTTAATAGTTTGGCCCTGTACATTGATCCCTGAGGCTGTTCTTTCCTTAACAATATTAATCGCATCTTCGATATATAAGTTGAAAACTAGAGGTGACAATGCACATCCCTGTCTCACTCCCTTCCGGATATCTACTTCCCTTTGTTCCTGCTCACATTCTATAACTGCCTTTTGCTCTTTGTAGAGATTATGTATTATTCTTCTGTCCCTGTATTTCATCCCTACCTTTCTCAGCACTTCGAACATCTTCCCCCATTTTACGTTGTCGAAGGCTTTTTCTAAATCTACAAATCCTATATAGACGCTCTTTCTCTTTTCTATCGTTTTTTCTATAATTACTCGTAAAGCTAGAATGGCCTCGCGCGTTCCTCTATTTCGTCTAAATCCGAACTGATCTTCCCCTAATATTTCTTCCGCCTTTTTCTCCATCCTTCTTTGCACAATTCTAGTTAAAATTTTTGACGCATGGGAAGTTAAACTGATAGTTCTAAAATTTTCGCATCTATCCGCGCCTTTTCTTTTTGGCAAAGCTACTATGATGTTCCGTTTGTAATCTTCTGGAATCTCGCCTGTCAGGTATATGCGACTAACTAGTTTAAATAAACGATCTATTACCTCTTGACCTGCGCACTTTAAGATTTCTGTCTGCAAGCCATCTATACCTGGTGCTTTATTATTCCTTAAACTTTTTAGTGCTATCTCAAACTCTTCTCTCATTATAGGACTCCCTAGGTTATCCCCCTCTACACTGCTTTCGCTTTCTAATATATCTTGCACTTCCTGTCCCGCATATAAGTTTCCTAAATATTCTTTCCACCTATCTGCCTTCTCCCCACTTCCGATTAGGATATCTCCTGCCTCATTTCTAATGTTTTTGGTACTAGATCCAATTTCTCTAAAATTTCTCCTAATTATTTTATATGCTTCATCAGTCTTTCCTACTTCGAATTTATCTTCCACTTCTTTGCATTTATTATCGATCCATTGCTCTTTCGCTTTTCTACATTCCCGAATAATTTCCCACTTGATCGCCTTATATCTTTGTTTCCCTGTTTCATCTAACCTATTTTTATATTTTCGCCTTTCCTCTATTAGACTCACAATATGTTTTGTTATCCAGGGTTTCCTACTTTCATTCTGTTTATGACCCAAAATATCCCTAGCTGAGGAAACTAAACTATTTTTAATGCAATTCCATTCTGCCTCTATGTCCCTAACAATATTTCCACCCGTGCCCTTTAGTGCTTCGTTTGTCTTTTTCTCGAACTTATTGCGCATATCATCATCTTTTAGTTTCTCTGGGTCAAGATACCTTCTTCCGCTTCTTTTTTTCAAAATCTTAAATTTAAGATTGGCTTTCATAACGACTATGTTGTGATCACTATCTATATCTGCTCCTGGATAACTTCTACAATCCCTAACTTGATTTCTAAATCTTTGCCTAACGAGAATGTAATCTATTTGATATCTCCCTAAGTCTCCTGGCATCTTCCACGTATAGCATCTCCTAACATGATGGTGAAATAGAGTGTTCGCGACCGTTAAGTTATGTTTATCGCAGAACTCTATCAGTCTAACTACCCTATCGTTCCTATTGCCTAATCCAAAGGGGCCAACTATTCCGCCCTCTCGCCCTGTGCCTACGACTGCATTGAAATCTCCTGTAATTATTAAATTTTCGTGCCCTCTCACAAAATCTAGCACATATTCAATATCACTATAAACTGCCTCTACGGCCTCATCACTGTAGTTAGAAGTGGGCATATATACCTGTATTATTACTGTTTTTACAGGTTTCGAATCTAACCTAACCATAACTACCCTGTCACTTTGCTGTAAGAAATTTTCTACACTCTGTCCTACTTTTTTCCGCATAACAATTCCTACTCCCGAATTTCCTCCTACAGATCCTGTGTGTATTACTCTAAAATCTCCGCTCCAGAAGTCTCCAGCTTCTGGCCATCGCACTTCACTGATACCTACTACGTCTAATGCTAACCTATCCATCTCAATTTTCAAATTCTCTAACTTCCCTACTTGTTTCATGCTTCTAACATTCCACGCTCCGACTCGTGAGATGTTACACTTATCATTTCTGATGACTCCCCCCGAAGCAGTCCCCGCCCGGAGATCCGAATGTGGGACTATTTTACCTCCGGAATATTTTACTCCAGAAGGTGCCATCATCATAAATTAAAGTACGCTGTACTAGGGATAAAATAATGTGGTGGTTTCCCGTTGCCTTCCACATCGCAGTAGTGTGTATCACAGTGCCATACCAACCCTCACGATCTCTGCCACTATGATTACTGAAAGAGCTGCTGCCCCCTTCCAGGGACTTGATTTAGTCTGGCTTCTCAAATAAAAACCCCTCCAATATGGTTAAACCTATGGTTCGGCTCTTTATATCATTGAAGCGCGCAAGCCATCCCACCCGTCCCAGTATTACTAGAACTGCGTCAAGGTACAAGTCCTTTGGGATAGATGTGCCACATAAACTGCAAGTATTGTATAAGTTACAAAACTGTATTTAAACTTGATAATAAAATAATTATTGCATTTTTTTCGGAATTGAGGTTGATGTACAGGTGTGTCGCTAGAGAGACTCCCCTTCTAGTGATTGGGTCACGATATGAAATTGTCTGTGGGACGAACGTGTATACCAGAGCTTGTCGTGATTATCTGAACCTTCTACGGCTGCTTGAGGGATGTCTTGATTGTGCTGTGTGGACGTGGTAAGATTCTAGAAAAATGGTATTATGTTCCAGTCATGGACGTAGGTTGCTCATTGCCTATGTCCATGCGTGAGCCCAAGGAAGGGAACACATTCGAGGTCTGCTGCAACGTTACCATTGCGTCGGCGATACTTGCTGAGTTTTGCAGGAAGATGATGAATGAGAAAGGATGGGAGCACGTTTGGACCCCTAGTTGCTAGTGAGTCGGTGACTTCTGCGGAAGAATTCCGTGCAAAGCTTCCGGGTTGTGCGATCGTGGTGAGGGTGAGTTGGGAATGGTTGTCAAAGTACGCGTGAGGGTGGTTGTTGTTGTTGCAAATGTGCTGATGATGTCATGGAATGTTGGATGTCTTCAGTTAATGATTGAATTGGATTTCTTTCATCTTTCATGCTTGAAGTCGGGTACTGGGGATAAGACTATGGTAGAAATTTGACATTGCTTGAACTGGTTGCTTTTCGCATTTATTGCTGTTGTTGCATCGTCGGTGATTGGTGCTCTCTAGCAGCCGTATTATCTAGGGGGCATCATTTACAATCGTTTTTGTGAGAGTCGATCTATTAAACATATTTTTGTTTTCCTTGATTGCAAATTATAGTTGGGCTGTTTACCTTGTTACCGCTAGGTTTGTCCATTAACTGCTCCAGACCATAAACTACTCAAGCGTCCATTAACGGATATTACAGCGTATGGTATCTTAATAAATTATGATGGATGGACAAGTTCGCATACAAATAACTTGAGTGGGAGCCTGTGTTATAATTATAAATTCAGCACGGTACATTAATTAGAAAATACACAAAGTACAATACCACGTTCACTCTTCTTTTCACAGTCGCTGGTATATAACACGTCGGAATTTTATGCGTTCGAATTCACAAAATCCCAAGCCCGAATTGCGGGCATGTGCTAATTCACACGTTTTATTTCCCTGCTTTTATGTCCTTTCGGAAATCTTACAGAATGAGCGAAATAAAAAGCTAGAATGTCGCGAACCATTCAATCTCAGCAAAGAGGATTTTCGGGAAATAATTTAATTAGAAAATTCAACTTTTATTTATTAGAAACACGAGGGTTTCTTTTTATACTCGTCGAAAACGAAAGCAACAATAAGAAAGCGAGTAAGAATGAAATAATTGAAACTTACTTGAGAGGTTAAATGAAAACTGTTTATAAATGTGGAAGGTAACATTTCAATTTACTATACCTACCTGCAATGCAGATTTGACTCATCTGAGTATTTTGGGAACTAACTTTTATTACTGCTTTATATACATCTGGTATTACTTTAGTCTACATAAGCCGAAAGAAGAAGACTGGAAATATCAGGACAACTTCTTCATCATGTGAGTGCTCTACTTTATATACGTTGTCTCTCGGCATTGCATGTTCAGCCCATTGCCGCTTCAGAGATACAGTACGTCTAGCTACATCTTCTACACTAGTTTATTTTGTTCCCAATGTGTTCCTTTGTTTTTCCATTCTATAGCCTTATCCTGAGCACCACGGCTCTTCATTTTTTCTATGTTCGTATTGAACATATCGGCTAAGCAGTACCTATATTCTTCAGATGTCCGACAAAATTTTGTCACAATTTGTAAACTTTTAAAAATATAATCTTGATAAAGCCTCTAACCAGAGGCGAAACGTCGATAATATTTTTACATAGTGTTTCATTTGCCATAAATTTCACAAATATTACTAAAGTTATTAATTCAGTTTACGTTTGACGCGTTTGACAAACAACGGTTGTACTTTCCGGCTAATATCGACAATTCTCGGCATTGCCCCGGATACGTCACCATTTAAAAGGCTTAAAGGGCCAGCGTCTTAACTTTGATGGTGGTTTAGATGCCTAAAACGTTCGCTGTCAGAAGAATAAAAAAAATAGGGGTCAAATATTTTACGACAATCTTCCCGAAAATATGACCCCATTGTTGAATTCCTGCGTGAAATGGTCAAAATGCCATGCGAGTTTGAACGTTCAGTAGTAATGGCTAAAATATGGTGCTTGTAGGCGATCGGGTGAATGTTTTGGCAATAATTTTGATGGAAAATTTAAAAATTTGTGGAGGATTCAGTTTGGGGATAACTGGAATACAGCAACGTTTTACAATTAACGTGTAATGTGTAAAAGAATTCCATTCTTGTGGTGAAACGATGGAATGGAATGTAAACCAATCAAAAAGAGGTGGATTGTTAAATATGGAAACTAAACAGTAAGGAAATTTTTAATTAACATTAATATATTTCAAAGGAGAGTACGACTTTACAGAGTCTCTTACCTGACCAATAACCTCTAAAACAGAAGCGAAGAGCCAGGAAAAATTATTAATAATCCAGGATGACCATTACTCGAAGGCTTGATGTACAGGTTTTTTAGGCATAATGGTTGCGCATGTACAGGTAAACGATAGGCACTTCGAAGGAACTCATAGTCACTTTTAGTTCTCCAAGTATGAATGATGATAAATGGAGGGTACGGCAGAGTTTCTAGCGCAATGGTTGTGATGACTGATAATATGTCATATTATATATTCATCTACAACACTTTGGAATTGTTGTGTTCAACATTCAGCTTGGTATTTCTGACCTAAGTGTACTGACATGATGTCGATTTCTTGAAAAAAATTTTTCCTTAAAAAAAGAATGTTTTATAATTCACTTTGCGCTCCCAAACTACTTTCAGCAGGACACCCATATAGCGCTCAAGGTCCACAATGTCCTGTACCATTGTACTTCAATTATTTTAAACCAAACCGCCACACCAGAAGCGTGCTGCTAGAATACGAACACTTAATTCCTAAAGGACGATGCTGTTAGTGGAGGCATGTCCTGCTAAAAGCCTGCGACCTCTAGTTTAGAAGTACTTCAGTAAGGGTTTCTTCAAGACAAGCGTCTATATACCTTCTACGAGTAGCGCTAACAAAACAAGCCTATGCCGCTGTTAACTTTCAGTGTTTCTGTTTAGGTTTAAGATACATATACATATGGGCTGAATTCTTATAGTTGTTTATGTTAAGAAATTCCTGGTTCTTATCTTTACGTTCGAGTTCCAGACGCAACACTTGTGATTTTAACACCCCAGATATACGTTATGTAACATATTCATTCTGTCTTAAGCATTCATTAAATACAGTCCGCTAAAGTTATACAAGTGTTTTTATTCAATTATTTAGCCGTGTTTGTGCCCAAGTTAATGAGAGACAATAATCCAAAACATTGGTCCTTCGAGCCGGATATCCAGTCGACTATAATTATTACAATTGAAGAATTTGAACACCAGAAGGCGGCCAACACGGGATTCGATTAAACATTAAATAGACGAACAAAGCAAGACGATTTGGTGGCAATCCATTCAGCGCAAGTACATGCACATGTTATTATTATCTACTTGTCTCCATATCCGTCATTTCCTATCACTTATTATTACCGCTTCTTAATCTATTAATTATTTACCTACTTTATTATTATCACTTATTCATTATCATTGCTTAGTTTTGTTGCTATTAACATTTAAAAGGAATTCAACTTTGCCTAGTATTAGATATTCGATATATTATTGATTATTTACTATTTTTCATCATATCATCATTCATTATTCATTATGGCAACTGAATTAACAAAATTAATTGCAAAGCGTGGACAGATTAAGGCTCAACTTACTAGATTTGAGGGGTATGTAAGTACATTCGATAGTTCCAAATCAATTGTCGAGTTAAAATCTAGATTAGATAAGATTCTTGGGTTATTATCGCAACATGAAGAAATTCAATTAGAAATGAGTTTATTAGATCCAGCCCCGAATCCAGCTGATGTATGCAAAATTTCGGAGGAATTCGAAAACAAATATTACAATATAACGAGTGTAGCGAGGGAAATAATTGAAAGTGCGGTGCCGGACCCGTCTACACAAGCAAGTAGCGGACCCGGCAGCTCAAATGAACAAAATATCGTAAATACCATAAAATTGCCCACTATAAACTTACCAGAATTCGATGGGAAATATGAATGTTGGTTGCAATTTTACGACACGTTTAATGCTCTGATTAACAATAACGCGAATTTGTCTAAAATACAGAAATTTTATTATTTAAATGCCTCGTTAAAACGCGAAGCAGCGGAGGTAATTCAGTCACTTGAGGTATCTGACTCAAATTATGACACTGCATGGCAACTGCTGAAGGAGAGGTTTGAAAATAAAAGGGTTATTATATTTAGCCATGTAAAGGCCATGTTCGAATATCCATCGATTCAAAGAGAATCACATGTGTCTCTTAGAAAATTAATGGATTCGTTTTTAAAACATGTCAGATCTTTAAATACTTTGGGTCAGCCCACAGAAAGCTGGGATACTCTTTTAATTTTTCTAATATCTACCAAATTAGATCAGATAACTAAGCGCGAATGGGAGCAGACTTCGATTAAAAATTCAAATTTACCGACCTTCAAGGATATTTCAAATTTCTTAACAAACAGATGTCAAATGCTAGAAACTATCAACTCAGAACAGTCAAATAAATCGTACAGCAAAAAATCGTATGATACTAAACTGTCATTTGTCGCAAATTCGGTTGATAATGTAAAATGTAATCATTGTAAGGGAAACCACTACTTGAACCTGTGCAAGGACTTTTTAAATTTATCAGTTCCAGATAGGTGGACAGCCATTAAGAAAGTTAAAATTTGCGTAAATTGCTTTAGATCTAACCACTTTAACAGCGATTGCAAATCTCAATCTACTTGTCGGAAATGTGGAAAGAAGCACCATACTTTGTTACACGATAATAATTATTATATGCCCCAGTCGGTAAATAATAATAATTTTGATCACACAACAGAACCTAATTCGTCGAATCGAACATCCCAACACGTGGTATCCAATCACTCTACAAATTATGAACAACAAGTAATATTATCCACTGCCCTGCTATATGTTTTAGATGCACGCGGAAAACCCTATAAATGTCGAGCGTTGTTAGATTCGGGCTCGCAATCTAATTTCATGTCAAAAGAATTATTTGCAAAACTAGGATTAAACGGTATCAAAATTGATGTTCCAGTGAGTGGAATTAGCAATTCGTGTACGAATATTTCCCTCAAGACAAATGCTAAGATAAAGTCAATTTTCAATAGCCATTCCTGGGACCTATCATTTTTGGTATTAAACAAAATTACAGAAAATATTCCTATCAATTCATTCAACATAAATTCAATTAAAATACCTAACGGAATCACACTAGCAGACGCTAGATTTAACATTTCATCAAAAATTGATATATTATTAGGTGCCACTATATTCTACGACCTACTCGCACTTGGTCAAATTAAAACAGATGGTAATTCTCCAATTTTTCAAAAAACTAAATTAGGATGGGTTATTGCCGGTCCATTAAAACTGCCACTACAACATTCATTGTCCTGCCATTCAATTAATTACGAAAAGGGTGATTCGAACTTACATGAGCAACTGGAAAAATTTTGGTCAGTGGAAGAATGCAATTCCAAACGTGATTTAACGTCGGTCGAACAGTTTTGTGAGACGCATTTTTTGGAAACCTTTAGATTAAGTAACGGGCGATTTCAAGTTCAATTACCACTCAATCCAGACGCTAAACCATTAGGCAATTCATTAGAAAACTCCATAAAGCGATTTGAATCACTGGAAAAACGCTTTGCTAAGGATTTCAAGTTTAAACAAAAATATGTAGAATTTATTAAGGAGTATGAACATTTAGGACATCTGACCAAGGTAAAACCAATTACAGACGATAGCCATGACAAACAAATATGTTATTTAGCTCACCATGGCGTATTAAAGGAATCTAGTATTACCACCAAGCTTAGGGTTGTTTTTGACGCGTCTTCGAAAACCTCATCAGGCGTTTCATTAAATGATACTCTACTAGTTGGACCCACAATTCAGCAGGACCTATTTTCTATTATATTGCGATTTAGAAAACATAATTACGTATTGACGGCCGATATCACGAAAATGTATCGACAAATTAATATTTGCGAGAAACAACGCGATTTACAAAGAATTATTTGGCGTACGGACCCTACTAAACCATTTAGTCATTACAAATTAAACACAAGTACGTACGGTACTTCACCTGCCTCATTTTTAGCCACTAGATGCTTACATCAATTAGCCTATGAAAATATGGACTCTAACCCTGTTGCCGCAAATACTATTTTAACCGACTTTTATATGGATGATCTATTGACGGGATCAGATTCAATTGATGAGGCTATTACACTAAAATTTAATATTTCGAAAATTCTTAATGATGCCGGTTTGCCGTTACGTCAGTGGAGATCTAATAACGTGAACATTTTAGAAGACCATGCAAGTGATACTAATTTATCGCAATTTTATATCTTGGATGACGATTCAACAAAAACATTAGGAATTATATGGGATTCAACATTAGATAACTTCAAATATTCATTTAACATTTACGACTGCGACAAGAGGATTACGAAACGAACATTATTATCAATTATTTCTAAAATTTTCGATCCTCTTGGATTACTTTCACCAATTACAATTAAAGGGAAAATTATGTTGCAGAAACTATGGGAAATTAAGATCAATTGGGACGATTCGTTACCACTAGAATTGTATACTGAATGGTTACGTTTCAAAAATAATTTCAATTACATTCATTCATTACAAATTTCACGGCAGATTTCCATTCAAAATCCTATATATTTACAAATCCACGGATTCTGCGATGCCTCCATGTCGGCATATGGAGCATGTGTTTATTTATTGAGTTCCGATAGTTATGGTAATAAAACAATTAAATTAATATGTTCCAAATCAAGAGTAGCGCCACTTAAAAAACTAACGTTACCGCGATTAGAATTGTGCGGAGCGGTATTATTGGCACAATTGGTTAAAAATACTATCCAGTCATTACAAATTAATATACAAGATGCATTTTATTGGTGCGATTCGACCATAGTTTTATCATGGTTATCTGTCAACCCAAATTGCTGGCAAGTTTTCGTCGCAAACAGGGTAGCCGAGATACAAAGATTAACTGACAAGTGTCAATGGCGCCATGTGGGTTCAAAAGATAACCCTGCCGACCTCATTTCAAGAGGTACATACGTTGAGAATTTAGCAAAATCAGATATTTGGTGGCACGGGCCGCACTGGTTGACGACAAATTTATGGCCAGACGAAAAAATTACTAAAGTTGATTTAAATAATATGCCAGAACAACGTAAGACAAAATTAGGCTACACTTGTATCGTTTATGAAAATTTTATATCTAAATTTCATTCTTTCAGTAAATTACAACGTGTTTTCGCATACATTCTACGTTTTATTGCGAATTGTACCAAAGATAAAAATTCTAAGTCATATGGGCCATTGACCGTTATAGAGTTGAATCACTCTATGACAAAACTTGTTCAAATTGTTCAAAACGAACACTTTTACGATGAGATACAGGCTCTAAAAACGCAACGGTCTGTTTTATCTAGCAGTAAAATATTATCCCTTAGCCCATTCATAGACAATCGAGGCGTAATTCGAGTAGGCGGCAGGCTATCGCATTCTTTATTTACACAAGACCGTAAGCATCCTATAATTTTGCCACCTAAATGTCATTTTACGAATCTATTAATTCGATTTGAGCACATGAGAAATTTTCATTCAGGCATTCAATCCACTCTTGCGGCAGTTCGCTCTAGATTTTGGCCCATAGGAGGTCGAAGTATAGTGAAATCAGTTATTCACAGCTGCGTAATCTGTAGTAAATTTAGACCAAAACTTACAGTACCACAAATGGGTGAATTACCTTCCAAGAGAGTTCAGCCAGCAAGACCATTTCTGAATTCTGGAGTAGATTATGCTGGTCCGATCTTAATAAAGGACGGGAAACTACGTAATCGTAAAATTATTAAGGCCTGCATTTGTTTATTCATCTGCTTTTCTACCAAGGCCGTTCATATTGAACTAGTGGGGGATCTAACCTCTGCTGCTTTTTTAAATGCGTTAAAAAGATTCGTGGCACGCAGAGGAATTTGCAAAAACTTATATTCGGACAATGGAACAAATTTCATAGGGGCATTCAGAGAACTTAAACAGATCATTCAACATTTAACTAAAGATATTCATGATGGGGAAATCTCTAATTATTTGATTCAGAATTCTATCGAATGGCACTATATACCTGCTCGTAGTCCAAATTTTGGTGGACTCTGGGAAGCAGCAATAAAATCTGCGAAATGTCACCTATACAAAATTATAAAAAATACTCATTTGACCTTCGAAGAACTAACTACCGTCATCGTCCAAATAGAGGCAATTTTAAATTCTCGCCCCATAACTCCCCTAACAGAAGATCCTGAAGACCTAATAGCCCTCACCCCTTCCCACTTCCTAATTGGAGACATATTGACTGCCATCCCTGAATACGAGGTATGCGATGTACCTATAAATAAATTAACCCATTACGAACGATTACAACAAATGGTGCAGCACTTCTGGAAACGTTGGTCCGACGAATATGTTGCTAATCTCCAAGTTCGTACCGAGTGGAAGAAACGCAATTCAGCGAATATTCAACGTGGCAGTATGGTATTACTCAAGGAAGAACATACGCACCCTATGAACTGGAAGTTGGGAAGAATAGTCGAACTTCATCCCGGTAAGGACAATATTGTGCGCGTGGTGACTATAAAAACCTCCAGCGGTGAAGTGAAACGCGCCGTTTCTAAAATTGCAGTGTTACCTGTGCCCGTTGATTGACATGCACATGTTTTAGTATAAGTATTATTATTGTTAATTATTCAATGCGTTTACGAACTGTGATATGGACACAAGGTGTTAATTTTGAGTTTAGTTTTTATATTCTTTAGATCTAGATTTTCAGCTTACGGTATTATGTTTTTTTTTGATTTGGTTGAAAGCCTCCAACTTTCAAGGGGGCGGCATGTTTAGGTTTAAGATACATATACATATGGACTGAATTCTTATAGTTGTTTATGTTAAGAAATTCCTGGTTCTTATCTTTACGTTCGAGTTCCAGACGCAACACTTGTGATTTTAACACCCCAGATATACGTTATGTAACATATTCATTCTGTCTTAAGCATTCATTAAATACAGTCCGCTAAAGTTATACAAGTGTTTTTATTCAATTATTTAGCCGTGTTTGTGCCCAAGTTAATGAGAGACAATAATCCAAAACAGTTTCAGTTCCTAAATATTTTAACATTCATAACTAACATTTAGTCAACTTTCATTGAAAGCATTGAGGGCAATAAATTATAATTAAATTTAAAAATTGGGGAAAGGTAACGCGAAACAATTTATTAATTAACTTTCAACGCCGTGTTTTCATTAAATGATGCATAATAACAAAGTTAGGTTATTCAGCCGGTGGAACACATTATAAGAGTAGTACCTATAAATCACGTATTAAATCCGACTTAGAATCCCGTTGTAAATCACTGGCCCCGTCTTTGATAAATTAATTTCTACCCACGTTTGAAGACGGTTATGGGGATGATTATGAAGACTTATGAATAACTTAAATGTTTCGAGATCTGTAAGCCCTTCTTGACTTAAATATGATAACTAAGTATTACAGCACGAAATTACACAAAAGCGAGTGTATTCTATATTTATGTTACCATCATCATGGGTGTGATACAAGAGAATTTGAAAGGTGGAATAAATAATGAGCGTCAATAATTTAAGAAGATATATGTAGGTGCCTATCGACAGGTCAGAAGAATAGCTAGTTAATATTGAATACCATTCAAACTTATTCAAGGAATCTTACGAATTACAAAAACAGAAATATCTGAATAACAGCCGCAGCGGTCATTTTAAAATTTCACGCCAAATTTCAGTATTAACGCCAAAAATTAAAAAAAAAGGGCTAGCAACGTCTTTCATTTAGCTGTGTATCTCGCTGAAGTTCTCGTCGAGCAGACGAAGGTCACGTCTCTTTTAGATAGAACGTATTGGTTTGGTATGTTGTGTTTCTAAACGCCTCGCAAATCCACTTGGAAATATTAGAGAAGCGTGTTACCTTGGTTACGAATAACATTTACTAGACCGTCACCGTGAAAGGAACTGTTATATTGTAACAAAAGTTGTAGTGAAGTGCTCTTCAAGCGGTGAAATTTCGGCACGATGACGCAATCGATGCAATATACTTTTCCCGGCGCGGCGATTCATTGGAATTTCGGACGTCATATCCGTACTTCCGATGCAGCAACAGAATGAATACGTATTCGATTTGTATTCTGCTTGCTGCACAGTTGAATGTTATATTCTATTTTATTCGATTGAGTAGTGAACGGAGACGTACTACTGTGAAAATTACTTTTCAGAAAGAACTCTATATTCCATTTCTATTAAGTCTATTTTGAACCTTATTTTGATAACTGTTTGATCTGAAAGATGAAGGGGTCGCACAAGTGTGTGTCCAAAATTTCATTTCTATTACAACTATTTTGAACGTTATTTTGATAACCGTTTGATCTACAAGATGAAGGGATCGCACAAGTGAGTCTCCAAAGTTTGTGTAAAAACTTGGCGATGAGGAAAATAAGAAAACCTAAATAGTTAACGGCTACAAAATAACTGAAGATGGTTGTGAGGGAAGAAAGAACAGGAAGTAAATCATTCTGTTTTACTAACAAACTGCTTTTGTTTTCAAGCTCTGTCGCCGGCAGCGGAGGATCGAGTCTACATTCACTGGTAAAGATTTTGTCTTATTACATATTCTGCAGTGGATAGTGCACACTATGCAGGATCAGAGAGAACACATGTATTCAGTTCGAGTTCACCAAAAGATTGGTGGCGGTTTAACACATAGGGATTTTAGTTGGAAGATCATCCTATTTGTATATCTTCCTTTAGTATTACAGTGGCAGTTGGTCAGGGATGGCAGAGCAGGTGTTACCGAATCAAACTAGCAGAAGAAAAAGAAATCGACAAGATTCTTTGCACTAAATTGTAAAGTTACCTCATCCAGTTACAGAATTTTGAGTCTAGAATGGTTCAACTCCAAACGCTATGTTATATGCAGGAATATAGGTGTCCCAGTGAAGGTGAGCAATCTCTTAGGAACATAATCCCCACACAAAAATTGGTTGATTTGCAAAAAATAATCTTAGTAAAATATTTATCCGTAAAGTTTAAATTTGAAAATCGTTGCTTTGCAATAACTCTTAAAAGGTTCGTTGTAATTTAAAGACTTTTGGAAATCCAAAAGTCATCCTAAGTTATTTTGTAGAAATGGACGTAAAGGGCCCCAGTCAGTTTAAATTCTCGACTAAAGCTTTGAGAATTTCAATAAATTCAGTAATAATATTAATGTTATAATGTAGCAAGAAATTATTTACTATTTACTATTAAATAATTCCTGTAATAGGTGGCGCCGAGGGGAAATCACTGGGGTATTTTAGTGTACAAGGCAAGGAATTTCAGGGGAATTTCGGGGTATTTCGAAAGTCGGGGTATTTTGGAGAATTTCGAGGTATTTTGGAGAATTTTTCTTGGAAGGGGAATTTCAGTGTACCAATTTTTTCAGTGGGTCCCCCCCTGGGGTATTTTAGTGTACAAGTCAAGGAATTTCAGGGTAATTACGGGGTATTTTGGGGTATTTCGGGGAATTTTTCTTGAAAGGGGAATTTCTGTGTACAATTTTTTTCAGTGAGTCCCCCCCTGGGCGGCGCTGAAAGCCGCCAAACGACGTTTTCTAATTTATTGACATAAAAGTAGGAAATAGTGATACTAGTGGCTTTTGTGAACTGAGCTTCAAAATATTGCATGATAGTTCGCCATCTATATTACTTGACTTATATAGAATTACTTCCCGGCGACATTTTTAACAATTTTTATGACATTTCTAACGTTATTTGTCT
Organism: Xestobium rufovillosum; assembly: GCA_963966045.1. Taxonomy (NCBI): domain Eukaryota; kingdom Metazoa; phylum Arthropoda; class Insecta; order Coleoptera; family Ptinidae; genus Xestobium; species Xestobium rufovillosum. Next base: position 19,861,255 of record OZ014494.1, read on the forward strand.
CATTTAATTTGTTATGATTGCTATTTTTGGTTGAAACATTTAATAGTATATTATGCGGGGTCCACACCAAGCGGACTTTTAAGAAACAAAACACGAACTCGGTCCTTTGGCGACTGTCCGCGAACTTTTTACGAACAATTTAAGAACAAATTACAAACTGAGTCCGTTCTAGACTAGTTTAGACGGACACACAGAAGTCCGCTCTCTAGGCGGAAAGATCAAAAGGTTTCCAATTTGTTTCTGTTCGTACACGTCTGGTAGAGGTACCAACGCATGAGCGCATCTACATACACGAGCCCTACCTGTGTTAAGTTTTATTGTAGTTTCGGTCAGGAACGTGTGCTGGTGCTGTGTGGGTACTCCAAATTAACAGTAACATTCTTAACATCATTAAAAAATTTTTGAAACTGGATTGCATCTTCTCTTAAATACCGTAATAAACGTTCATTGGAAGTGCTCTTTTCTTTTCTTCGCAATTTGGGTCTCGCCCAAAACCGACGAGAACGAGGCTTTTGTTCAAAAAGATACAAGTAACCCCCACAGAAGTAGCACATTTTCCCCCCTCTTTCTCAATTCTCCACATTTTTCGAACGTCTTTAGTAAACACTGAGATAAAACTGAGATGTCTTCTCTTCGCTGTCCGTTCAGTGTGGATTAGAGTTTGCATTTTGTTTTTTTAGCAGGCAGTTCGTGTTTTGTTTTAAAAGGACAGTTTGTGTTTTGTTTCGTAGTGTCCGTTTGGTGTGGATCCGGCATTACATAGCGAGGTGGAAAATGTTTCATTACAGCCGAGGGCTAGATAGATGACTAAGGCGCGAAGCGCCGCGGTCAGCTAATAACGCGAGGCTGTAATCTGTAATGAAATTTTCCAACGAGGTATGTTGTATACTATTTTATTCACAATCATTAGTTTTGATGAACTATAAAGGAATAAATAATTCATTTTATTTTTCTAATACTTGCTGCATTTTCGATAATTCTTGGTAGGCTGTGAAATTGACATTTATATTTTTATTATTATTAATTATTAAACTGACAAGCATCGTTTTTGACATTAAAATAACTGAATATGAAAGAGTATTTCTGGTGGTAAAATATATCTGGTAGTCAGTTGGAGTACATAATACAATCAAGCAGAACTCAGAAAAAACTGTAGGAAATTTTATTCCAAGTTTATTACATGATACAGACTTAAGTATAAAATCAAATAAGCCCTGAATTTGCCACCCGGGTGGAAAATTTTCCAACCCGGTCGGAAAGTAGAAGTTAGGAATAACCTACTTGCAAACTTTTTAAAAGTTGGCAATTGACTTATTACTAACCGATTGTGAGTAAAATAACTTTCCAGGCGACGTCTACTTTGTTTAGTCATCTGTAATCAAACTCGTACCCAAAATGTCCATTTACAGTGAAGAAGTGGCCCAACAAAAGCACCAAAGACTGGAAACCAATTCTGCCAAGAGCCTCAAGCTCAAAGTGCATAAGCTGAGTACAGCGTACCTGCTTTTCTAATTTTAATTTCTAATTATCCAATTTATCAATTTGGCTCAAGGAAAAATGCGTAATTTATAGACTTCAAAACTAGCACTGAACATAAATTTTATAACTTGGTCACAAGGAACAATCCTGCTAACAAATGGCCATATAATATGTAGGTACCTACCTAAAAGCAATTAACTAATAATTGCAAAACTGAAATTGTTATTTTCCTAAAATAACGCAAATTGCTGCAAAATTTTCCTGAATAAAATATAGTTTTTCTTTAGACTTATCTGCCTAATGCTGTATTTTAAAAATATTTCTCAGAAAATCGTGCAACGTGAGAAATCCAATTTTAGTTCTACAATCATTGCAAACTATCAGATAATCACCAAATGCATGCTATACCACGTCATCGTCGACCTCTTGACGTGCGAAATGCAGTCTTGTGAAACAGACTGGCGAGTCGTGCATAGAATGCAAGGAAATAACATAGCACACCCACACCCAACAATGGGGCAAATTAAATTCGAACGGTCGGACAACCTTCGCTGTTATTTATTGTGGAGTTAAATGGGACAGCGTATCGCACACCCGCCTTTCATTCTTCTGAATCGCGATGCGTGCAAGACTGCAGGACCGTGACCGTCCACAACGGCTAGCTTTGAAACAATTACTCACTTTTCACTTTAAAACGGACACAGTTCAGACTTACCTGCATCACCTGAAAACTGAAATTATTTTTATAGGTAGTTCTAGCTTGCACTACAACACTACAAGTACCAGCATTATTTATTTATTTTTTAAGTAATTTAAAATTAGTTTCATTTATTACGCCGGCTTCTGCATAGCACCTTACTTTATTTTTTAAATGGAACAACCTGTTGAGTGCATTTTTAGATTTCCAGTATAAGGTTGTTAAAGATGATTTCTGCCTAAACTGCACATTTCTTGGCTTACCGGGATTTTGACAGGTGTAGTTTTAAATATGAAATATCTTGGGCTTGAATCAATTTGTACCAGCGATAATTTGGAAGAAGTAAATGTAAACTTAAAATATTATACAGTATTATTAGAAATCACATGACAAGTTACAAAAATTCGAAACCACACAATATTTTTCCCACGACCCGACCCCCAAAAAAGCGACATGTTGCATATAAGTAGTATTTGATAAAAAGATTTGATACTCCTAAAAAATGGAAGTATAGAGGCCTGCAGCGAATTATCGATATCGCCTTAGTGTCTGATTATACTGCACTAGAACGTTTTAGTAAGAAAGATAGTAGTTTTGGCAATATTCCTCCAATATTTGTTTCTATGTATTTAGTCTGAAGTAAAGTCTAAGGGCCGTCTGACACGAGACTAATTTCAGTACTAAATTTAATACAATGTCAGCGAGCACAAAGTTTGAAGTTTGAAATTTAGAGTGACAATAGAATTGTGTATGGCAGGTAAGTATTAAAATAGGTTCTGTGCCCTGTGCGATTGAAAACAGGAATATAAAGACAAACATGGGGGAATATATTTGACATTTAACTTAATTTGGTTCAATGCGCATGCCAACATGCTTATTTTAGTATTTACCTGCCACACACAATTCTGTTGTCGCTCTAAATTTTACACCTACTCTGTGCTCGCTGAAATTGTACTGAATTTAGTGCTAAAATCAGTCTCGTGTCAGACGGCCCTAAGGTTGCATCATAATGTGGTAAACGTTTGACATTTTGTCAAATAGATAGCTGATGATATTTAATTTGCGTAAAATTGCCATGTAATAATTTCGCACAAGAAATGGTAATTATTGTCCTTTCGAGAAAGTAGCTCCCACTGGGCGAACTTTAAAATACTTACTTGCGTTATGTTAACCCCACATATCAGATCGAAACAACTTTACAGCTATAATTAATAATTTTACAATACAGGAAACTTCAAAATAATAAACTTTTATGCAAGCAAATGTGTACATTATTCAAGAAACACGTACCTAAGTATTTGTACGAATTTTTAAAATATTCTTAGATTTTGGGGTTATGTACCAAGATTCAAGTTCATCCAAGCAGATGCAATTTTAATGTTTGCTGGAGTATTTTAAAGCCAATATCAGCAGTAATAGCTATCCATTACTGCCTTGGGAACCTCTAATCGCTTTTATATTAAGAACAGCCACAATTCAAGTTTGCTGTAGAAAATATTATCTCTTAAAGGAAATTACACACATTAAGAATCACTTAGTTTTAAATCGCATAGTTTTATCCAAAATTCATTAGATAAACATAATATAATTTGTAATAACTTACACTCGAACTTACACTTATACGTAATATTAAAAACAAATTTGAAAACTCTCTGGCTTAAACGCACAATATTTCGGTTGCTACATTAAAGTTCCATTAAACTTTCGGCCAACATAATTTATATGGAATCGACCAAGAATTTCTGAACTCCATCGAGTAACATCAAGGAATCTCGTGTTGTATTGTTCAATACAACGGTTGTAAATGCAGGATCCAGGTCCCACGATAGAATTGCGATATAGCGCAATCCACTTATATCATAATTTCTATATTAATAAGGAACTTGCGTAGGCGAACAAGGAGATCCGAAAATCAAATAAGTATAATCTAGACGTACATGTACACATCCTCAATATGAATTATGCATAAATGTCGAACCTACCAAGAATTCTCATGCATGACTGTAACACAAGTTTAACTTTGTAATAGAGAAACTGATCATATTCAATACGCGTTGTAGTTCAGTCAACGGGGAGCTAAAAACTGATTTCCTAGGAAAAAATCCCGGATCTTTGAAATTTGATAGTTTCGTACAGCTTCAGAGTCCGACAAAGCAGGTCTAAAGTTACACCTGCGGGGCATCGGGTCGGTGAGGTATCCGTTAGAAATCGGAGCAAACTATCAGCTGTGTTGCAACACCGTCGCGCTAAACACATTTATAGACACAAGAACAACACACATTCAAAGCCCGCGCTTTTGGTAGCTAGTGAATGTGACAACGCCGCTCTGAGTTTACGCTCGCTCGCTACGGGGCGGCAGTACATACCCAGGCATATTTTGCGTTTATAGTGCTTTCGCTGTACTACGATTAAACCTTCATCCTAGTAAATTTAGCAACACGAAAGCCTGATTATGGTAGAAGAAGGTATATTTTATGCCTCTATAGAAACAATTTTTCAAAAACTGTAATTCTCTTGGCGCTATGCACGCGTGAAGACGGCCAATTTCATGAGTGAACTGACACTTTCTAAGATTAAATTTTTAAATTTTCTTTTTATAGACGATTAAAATAAAGTTTCGTTTACAAACTGTCCAAAATTCAACACTTCAATTTTCACCGTTTAGAAATGAGCGTAGTACCACGAAGGGTTTGTAGGACTCTTTATACCATGAATAACATACTAAGTTTGCGACCTCACAGCGCTGCCGCTGACACCGCCCAAAATTAGTTTTTTGACAACATCTCCTTTCCAGTAGTAATAACATTAATATTATTAAAAAATAATAATACTTGTGTCCATATACCTTTGAGTACGAACATATTCTTATGAAGTACTTTGTTATTCTAAAATATACAACTATCGGCATGGAGCAAAGTAATGAAGTGAGTTTTTCGTATTTGGGTGTTGAAGATGCTAACACAATGATCGTGAGAACAGCTCAATATGTCCTCATCATTTGATTCCGTTTTCATAGTGAGAGAAGACAAAGATCTTGTTCTCTTAATAGCACTGACAAGAGGTCATTAGATGTTTATTTCTTGAAAATCACAGAACGAATTTACTCTCTGCAGAGTTTGCATGTTTTCAGCTGTTGCGACACGACCGACGTCTGCAATCTTCGGTCAAGGAAAGAACAAGTTTCTGAATATACTCCAGAAGTCCGAGGAATGTTGAAGGAAGAAACTGGAGATTCCGACACCATTACTGCGGAACGATCCTTAACCACATGGTATGGAGCTCGTCAAGGAACTTTCTCCGGTATCAGCATTTTACATTAGCTGCACGGCAGCAGTCGCTTTGGACTTATCATAGAGTTCAGGTTTGGTAAGGTGTTCAAAGAATCCGGAAGCATTGGGATGGAAGAAAATTAGCGAGAATGGACTTACTCCGGTCAGAGCGACTTAAGATCCTGCTTCTAATCTAACAAATTACGTAGCCATTCCTTAAGTTAGAAGTAGGTACCTAACAGATTTTTCTAATGAATAGTTGAAAGATTGAAATTCAATCCTAAATTCGATTCTTCTGTTTTTTTTTCACTTTGGAACCAAAAAATGTTTAAAATGTATGATTAATCCAATTTCAGTCACATTTACACTGTGCTAGGTTTTACTGCTACAGACTTATGAGAAAAAAGTCGATATAGGCAATATGCTCAAAATTTTTCGATACCAGAACAATTTTTAAAATTAAAATGCGGCTATTTTTTGTCTAGGAGATACTGGAGGATATTGCCAAAAAACTATTTTTTCAAGATGGCGGCGATAGCGGCAGCTTTACGAGGTCGCAAACTTAGTATGCTATTCACGACATGAAGGTAAACGAAACTGCCAGGTTACAAACAAAAATCCTGATATAAGAACGATTCTAATTTAACAATAGATTCCATATTTAACTTTCCTAAAGAGAATTTGTATCGCCAGAATAATACTAACCGCGCATGTATAAATTCTGCTTTGGAAACAAAAAAGCTCCTATAAATCTTATAGCTCTACACGTCTCCTCACAAAACATTTCGTGGATAAGGATAATAGAAGATGCATGCTGTGAATGTGGTCAGATGGGAGATCTGTAATATATCCTATTCAGTTGAAATGAAACCCATTATAGGCCTTTATTTATAAGTAATAAGATCGGATGTTACATTTCTGGTATTTCCAGTGCAGGTAACAGTAAAGAAACGAAAAGTTCCTACAACTGTCATTATTCAGTGCCTCTGCATTTGCACCAGAAATTGAATGCAATTCACATATCTGCTACAACCTTGAAATTTGATTTGGATACCTATATAAGCTAGAGTATCTATATCAAAGAAAAATTGTAGAGGAGACAGTCATACATGAATGATTGAAATGGAACCGTTGCGGTAAATTTATAGAAGTACCTAATCAACCACAAGTACCTTCTTTTCAAGTACGTAACTAATTATAATGCATGACAAGGTTTTCATGATTAGAGTAGGTGCGTCCAGATTACACATACTTGTGCTTGGCTGGCTTCAATTATCCATGCACCTTCCGTTCAGATTACTCGTTCAGCTGCTAGAAATGATTTGAAAAGATTTTTTTATATCAAAAAGCCGACAACGTAGCGATAAACATGAGTCGCAAACTAACATAAGTTTTAAACGCCCTATCGCACAAGCTTTATTGTTAAACCACACGCACATTTTTTCTATGCAGTATAATAATAGTTGCGATTATTCGACTGGACTTCTACCGACTACACAAGAGCGGCATTGAAAGTTGCAATTTCTAAAATTATAAGTCAGCCCTCTGTCACTTGTACTTAATTTAGATTATTGAAAACAACTCACATGCCCACATTTAAATGTAAAGAGGTCCGTGTACAATCAACACGTATTACCTAATTAATATTAATTGTATTTAGCATCCATCACAAATTAAGTCATCAAGAAATATTTTCCAGTAGGTAGGTACACAAATTAAACACTACAGATAGACAACGCACATATATTTTGGAACTGCTAACAGCGTCTCTGATGTTTGGAAGTAGAATTAGGGGCGGAAAGCGGGAATTTTGAATATTTCTCTTTTGAAGTTTACTTACTTTTGACGTTTAAAATCGTTTTAAAAAATGTAACAAATGATGTGTGACATATTGTATTGTGGGAAGGAGGCGATGTTTAAGCAGAATCAGATACATCAATAATGGATATACCTACAAGAATTTTAAAACTTATATCATTATATTATTATTAAATAAAAAATTACTCACATAATATTGGTAAAATAGGGTAGTATTTACTATGCACAACACACTTACTAACAAATTCAAAGACCCTTCCTTGATAAATTAATTCGCCACTGTGAAGAATCCAATGCACAATGCATGTTAAAAATAAGTCGCAAGATAATTTTATGAAACATACACAAAACGCAAAGGGTATTATCCAAATTCAAAATCTGTCACCTTATACCGTGTGACAAACTTCCATGTGTACATGGGGAAATAACATGGGCAATTACATTTTTGGGGATTCCTGCTCCCCATGTGTAGTTACAGTGGTGGTAAAGATAGCAATCGAAAGACTATTTTTTTCTGCGTATGAGGATATCAAAAACTCTGCACTTGCCAATTTATTAAAGCATTAAAAGCAAAAATTACACTAATAATTTTCGAATTAAAACACGGATATTCATCAGATTACCTATGACAATTTAATTTATTCTAATCAAAGACTCCCTTGATTCTAATTTCTAATTCGTCTGAACTGTCAACATTATGTATCGACAATTTAAAATTTGGGTTTCAAAATGAACAAACATATTTATTCAGTTGAAGAAAAGGTTTTCATTGTGAAAACATTTTACGGCGGCAATAGTCTACGGGTAGTTCGTGACTTATTTTCTGTAAAATTCAATAACAGTCCTATTCCTTCGGTAACAACAATAAAAAATTTAGTTAAGAAATTTGAAGATACTGGGAATCTTTCATTGAAAGAAGGCAATTTTTACTAATAAATTTACTTGGTTTTTATTTAGATAATTCTGATTCGCTTATTATTATTACCTAGTTGCTAATTCCTTTACTGGAATTATGAGAAATTTAACAAGTGATAACGTGGAGTGAAACAAAACAAAACTTAATCTTATCATTTATTTTTTTAGTCGTTCCAAGAAATCTAAATGTTGAGGTAGAGGAAATGGTAATAGGCCTGATAACTGCTAGTCCAACATCTAGTTTAAGGTCTATTGCCCTAGAATATAATGTTTCAAGAGAAACTGTCCGTAACATATTAAAAAAAACAAATAGCATCCCTTTAAATTCCAATGTCACCAAGAGTTACTTCCTTTTGACGAAGAATCAAGGCAAACTTTCTGTGAAGAAATGCAAGAACGGGCTAATCGGGATCGCAGCTTCCTCTCATCAATTTGTTTTACCGATGAGTGTACATTCACTTTAAATCAAGAGCCAAATTCACAAAACGTTAGGCATTGGGCCCAGGAAAATCCCAGAATAAATCTAGCCACTACAACGCAATACCCTCAAAAAATCAATATTTGGGCAGGCATTTTTAATAATCGCATTATAGGACCATTTGAAATACAGGGAAATTTAAATTCAGAAGCGTATTTAGATCTTTTAATTAACCATATTGGCCCTGCATTAGAAGAAGTTGCACATGCGAATCGGGAGGTCTGGTTTCAACATGACGGATGCCCAGCCCAGCACATTTTGGAGCACAAGTGAGGGAATTATTAAATGAAATATTTCCAGAGAGCTGGATTGGTCGAGGTGGTGCTATAAACTGGCCAGCTAGATCTCCCGATTTGGCACCGTGTGACTTTTTCTTGTGGGGTCATTTAAAAAATAAGATTTATAAAACTCGTCACCCAAATATTGATTTGATTGACTTTAATTTCATTGTATATTAATAAGTTTTTGTCCTTACCTAGATATGAAATAAATAAGTATTAAATTGCCAGATTACAAAATTCATTAGAGCAAAATAAACAAATGTTGCCGCTTGTTAAATTTTTCATAATTGCAGTAAAATTAAAGTAATTTAATTTTTATTATTTCATTTTACTGCTTTAACATTTTCCCAAAAACTTTTTAATAGGTTAGAAGACACCTACAATTTACCCTAAACTATGGACCAGCATTCACCAACGAAACATCCACACCAGTAATCAATTAATTGTCAACTATAGGTAATGACAATAATAATGTGAATGAGAATTATCTAAATAAAAAAACAAGTTTATGTATTAGTAAAAATTAACTTCTTTCGATGAAAGATTCCCAGCCTTCAAATTTCTTACTAAATTATTTGTTGTTGTACCGAAGGAATAGGACCGTTATTGAATTTTACAGAAAATAAGGCACGGACTCGGACTACGCGCAAACTATTGCCGCCGTAAAATATTTTCACAATGAAAACCTTTTCTTGAACTGAATAAATATTTTTGTTCATTTTTAAATGTTGACAGTTCAGAAAATCCATATAAATCAAAGACGTCCGTGATTAGAATAAATTAAGTTGTCATGGATAATCTGGTAAATTTCTGTGTTTTAGTTAGAAAATTATTAATGTAATTTTTGCTTTTAATGCTTTAATAAATTAGAAAGTTGTAGAGTTTTTGATATCCTCATACGCAGAAAAAAATAATCTTTCGATTGCTACTTTTACCACCACTGTAACTGCACATGGGGAGCAGGAATCCCCAAAAATGTAATTGCCCATGTTATTTCCCCATGTACACATGGAAGTTTGTCACACGGTATGTTATGTCCATGTTAAACTTGTCTAAGAAGAATATAAGAAAATAACTTATAACGCCTGTTCAAACTACAATTTAAATTCAAAGACGTTTGACATTAAATTTTGTGTTTGTTGTTTGTTATGTTGCCATGCTACGACACAAATACATACCCCGCTTGCTTTTTTATTTTAGAACAGTGTGCTCAATTTTCAGATCGAGTGAGCAGCTAGTGGACGATTTGACAATGATTTGTCATTTTTGTGTTTTATGTGCCACCCAGCGGCGACTCGATTAAATGCAAAGAGTATACAATGGCATCTCTAGTTTGTAAGTTAAATTACTTTTCGTTTAAACGTCATTGCATTTGCGTTAAACGTCTAGTGTCTAGTTTATGGGTAGGTATGTCATTTTATAGTGGATTCCTTGATTTTGATGAAACAATAGTATATTGTATTGAAAACGGTAAGGATACTTTACTGTTCAAAGATATAAGTCGCTTTGCTCAGACCCCAAATTTGTCTGAGATCAGTAAACCCTTACCGTTCGAAATGCTTATAGCGTTTTTGCGCGTTCACAGGTAAAATAAAATAAAAATTCACTAAATTACTAAATAATCATACTGGTGTCTATAATGACATCTATTTGACGATCAGAGTCAGCTTTTATAAAAACAAACACATGTTCTTATTTTGCGATAATTCCTGATAAATCAAGGGGGAGCGCTACGAAACTACCTACCGGCTTTTCAAGGGGTGGTGTCAGACAAAGGACACAAATGAGATAAGCGAAAAAGTCGTGTTGGCTTATTTTGTAAAAAGAAATGAGAAATTAAAGTTGTGGGCGGAATATTCTATGTTGAGGTCAACAATTTTTCTTCATGATTCGATTAATATTACGTTCCTGAAAAGAAAGAATCGAGACAAGAAACCTTGGGAATCAAGAATATTGTGAAACTCTAGATGAGACAATGTTCACAAGCATGCGTGAATTTTCGCATTATTTGTCTTGAAAAATAATGTAATTAAACTCTGCAGGCATATAAGCGGATGCGAAATGCCATTATTGGATTATTGCTCGTATCATATTGCTCTTTTTAGTATAACAATGACTATCCCTATTTTTCATTATCTTTTTTACATTGATCCCTAAATCAGAACGTCAACGTGTTTGAGGTCCTGGCCCACGACCATATAGGCTTCATAATAAAATCAGCTGTTGCATAATAACGCTGGGTCCATCTCTCTAATGTCTTTGGTCGAAGAGGACGGAGGAGATGATATTGAAGGCGATAGGGAAGCAAAAGCTTTAGATGAATAGACCACAACCAGAAGAAGCGTTAGTATACTTGGGCCGCCCAACAGACGGAGTAATCACCCTGCAAGAACGTGCTCTAGCGGGGCCAATACCAATATTAACTTAAGACGACTGAATTGGAGTGATGCGACTTCGTTGGGTCTAAAGAAAGCGCATCACTGCGGTTCGGTCGTCCTAAATTGATAGTGGTCCCGTCTAGAGCTCATGCTTGCAGGGTGATCACTCCGTGTGTTGGGCGGCCCAAGTATAGTAGGTATCTGGGAAAAGACAGAAAAAATCAAGGTAAAAGGTACTTGATTGTCTCCGACAGACAAAGTTGTTACGATTCGAAAAAATAAGATACGTATAATTTCAACCCATATCATAGGCTCGTTTTGAACTCAATATTACATTACAGCGAAACACATGGTAATGTAAATACCTAGAGTTCAATTGAATAGAGAAGGCCGTGAAGCCGTGACGTAATCTGCGCAGTGCCAATAACTGGATTTGAGCGAATGGGAGGCCAATATCAAGTATTAGGCAATGAAAATTTTCTTGCAGCGCATGTGACGTTATGGCGCGTCTTCTGTTCTATTCAGTTAAACTCTACCACCGAATCTGCAGCCGTTAGCCAATGACGATATTTGGAACAAACTATATTCAACACATTCCATTCGTGCTCATGATACTCTTGAAATTACGTACCGCATGCAAGTTTCTTGGCAAGATACCACAAGGGTTAATTTTCTATCTTGGTGCTTTAGACACGACACACGATTAAAGGTTTTCTGTTTCAAGAGACCAGAAATGGCGAAAGTATCATCTTCGTAGAGAAGTCAAGCTTGTTACGTTTGCATGATAAAGAATGTGCGGTTATAATAGATGCGCCTTAAGAGGATAATGCATGGATGTAAGACACTTTTCTATCTAGTTTCAGCGTGAAGGCACACATAAGTTCAATGAAATGGCTAGAATTTCAGACGTGGGATGAGGTTTTGCTGGTGCGCCGTTTCAGAATCATGACTAATTAACGTATGTACCACACTGCATAAAGAAGAAATTATGGTGCGGGCAAAAAAAAAGATTTTGTGAATTTTGGATAGATGGGATGCTGTTGTGGTTAGTCCGAGGACTTGATTGAATGCGATATTTCACATTTGATGCCACAGGTTGGACCTCCTGGTAGAGCACCATATAACAAATAAGTTAAATAAATTCTTGAATGGACGATTCTGTTTACTTAAGTTATTAACCTGTTTAACAAACCTAATATAAAGTAGTAACAATAGTGCAACAGTTTACATAGTGATTATTTAATAACATAATAAAATTCAGTTATTTATTATAAGCACGCTAAGTAGGCGGTCTATGAAATTACCCCCTATTTTCTTGGGATCCTTCAGCCTTTCCATTTTATTGGGCATTATTAAAGACAGTGGTAAATAACGAGGCTCATATATTCTGTATTTTCTAAAATTCTACATCGAGTAATGCAAAAATTAATTACTAAAATTTGAAACATTAAATTCGCACTTCAATATGCCGTCGATAGACTTTTGACGTTTGAGAAAAGCCAACCAATAGCAATCAAGAGAGGCATTGGGCAGGGAAACACAATTTGTCCAAAACTATTTACGAACGTTTTAGATGATGTGTTCGAGAACCTGAAATTAATAAAATTGGGTACCAATCATCATGGTGAATACCTTTCCAACCTGAGATTCTCGGACGATATTATGCTATTGGCTACCAACATGGCGATGGCGGACCTAAAAGGAAATGACAGACGAGCTCCGGGAAATAACCCTTAAGGTGGGACATTTCAAATATCAAAATAATGAAAAATAGGGACGACGCCACCCCTATACGATACGAAGACGGCATCATAAAATTAAATGAGTAATACATTTATCTGGGTCAAAAACGAACTTTTAGAGATGACACACAAGATGCAGAAGCGGACCTACGAATCAAGCTGACGAAAGCAGCCGTTGGAAAACTTAAAAAAATGTTTTTAGTTCGAAATACCTCCAATACCTCAACACAAGAGTGTTCACCCGATGTTTTCTTGCGCCACAGAGACATGGTCACTTAAGGAAGCCACGATGAAAAAATCAGAACAAAGAGAAAGATAGAAAGGGTAATGGAGGAAATGACATTGTTCGACAGAGTATGGAAGATTACGAATCATGACAGAAGTAGAGAATTGCACATTGCAAGTCTGAAATGGCAGTGGGCAGGGCATCTCACACGAAGACAAGACGAGCGATGGACAACGAAATTAGCGGAATGGAGGACGAGGGAGGGTAATAGAAGTCGGAGTAGGCCAAGGCAAAGGTGAGGAGACGCCACAGATAAAACAGTGGGGAAAACTTGGATGAGATCGTGAAACATGGCCCGATTTTGAGGAGTATTTTATCCAGAAACAGACTACCGAACGTTTGAGAAATAGAAGCAGTGTATATAAGAAATTGATTGAAGTTCGTTGAGTTCATTGACACATTGAATTTGACTAACTTCCGTAGTTCAAATGTAAAATTTTAAATGAAATGTAAAACCGGAAACAAAAGGTATGTTTCTTAATGGAACCAAATTCTGCAGCATCCACTCTAGAATAAATGGTTTTAATTCTTTTACTTGCAATGCCGGATACTCTAGATGATTTTTTCCATTTTGTCATTACGGCAACTAAAAATAGCCGTTTGATCTGTACGCTTGATTGATTCCATCTGACATTTATCAGTTTGTAATCCCCTTAATTTATGCAATATACAATTGCTCTAATAAACACGTTTTCCAGTTCATCTAAAATTAGTGGAGTGTTGTGAATGGGAAAAAACGCTTCTATTTTTATACACCGTATATTTGCAAGTCATAGCACCATACAGGTAACCGACGTTTTATTTTCTAACTTGCGACATTAGTAAATATTAAAATGTCTAGCGTGATATCTGCGAATGTTACTATGCAGTATCGGCAGAGGCGTACTTAGGTGTTTTCACATTAGAAATCTGCACCGTCCGCATATAACGGCTCAAGATTTTTTTTATTTTTCAAGTCCAAAACGTAGAGGATGTTAATTTTGAGCTGTAAGTTTTGTACATTACAAAATTAGACTTTTCACAACAAAAAATCTGCAGTACCTACCTAACTTTTCAATGCCTTTATTAGAAGCAAGTATTAGATACTGATAATCTAGTCAATATACAATATATAACGTCTATAGCTGCCTGTGAAAATTTGGGCCTAAAAGTCCCGGTTTCTTATGCTTCTGCCTTAATACGTTACTGGTGTATCGGAGTGTACTGTACCTACATAACTTTACGGCATAAATTAAAATATTATTTGCAGAGTAAATTAGAGAGATAAAATTCTTCCAGCGGCGCATTCCTAAAATATCCTGCATGTACATACAAAACCAAATATTTAATTAAAATTATAGAGCCAGTCGACAGTTGTTATTCTACCCGGGTTTGAATTTGCATACATACAAAGGATTTGGTGTTATTCAAAACAGTAAAATCGTATTGCAAACAGGTATTCTCCAATTAGTTCGTGTTTATTTTCGACAGAGAAATTCATATTGTCGAAGAAAGTTCATTACATAACTACAAACAACATAATTAATGCATAATGCGATGTATTTGGGTGTAATATTCTCCAATCATGAATTTCCAAACGGTTCGTGTACCCCAATTATTAGATTTTAATTGGTTTCTTGCATAACTGAACACGCGGAGACCTTAAAGGAATATTGACTTAGGTCATAATTTCGCCCTCAGTTATATTTTAACTTGAAAGTGTGATATTCGAACTATTTTTAGGGGAGGTTGCTATGACGCGGCAATCTTATTGTTGCAAGTAAGAAGCAACAAAAAGTATGTCCAAAAATAAAAAAGTAAGAAGTTTTACACGTCAAATTCGTGACAAAGGTTAGCGTTAATTCTCAAATAACCCGCAAAGCCCGCGTTATTTTGCTAGTTCATAAAATCCTTTTAGCAAGATCCAGTTTTAGAGTTTTAGATCCTGTTTTATGAAATTATACGTAATATGAGCTAGAATGACTAGAAATGCATATCCAAGTAAAAAAAAATCGATATATTATTATAAGTATACGAACCTATGGCACATTCAACAAATGCAAAATTAAAGAAGAAAAATTTGAAAGATTTGAAAATTGATACAAATAAAATAAATAAATAGACTTATTTATGTCAATTACATGGAAATCTTACAGAGAAAACTAGTATAAACTGCCACAAAGGGCGAAACTCAACTAAAGCTGTTCTTCCACTTAACTTTAGATCCATCATAAGGTTCTCAGTCCGAAGACTGGTTGGACGCGTACCTCCATTCTTTTCTATCCTGAGCTAACCTACGCATTTCCCTAAAAGTAGAACATCCTACATCCCTAACTATTTGAGAGCAGTAGTCTAATCTAGGCCTACCCCTACCTCTTTTTATTCCTATCTCTGACTCTAGTATGTCGCGAACTATTCCTTCGTGTCTTAGAAGGTGTCCTACCTTCCTATCTCTCCTACTCTTTATTGTTTTCCATACCTTTCGCCTTTCCCCAACTCTTTCTAATACTTCCCTATTGCTAACCTTATCTATCCACGGTATCTTCATCATGCGTCTGTAACACCACAGTTCAAACGCTTCTACTCTTTTTCTATCCGCTTCTCCTATTGTCCAAGTTTCGCACCCGTATAATGCCGTACTCCATACATACGACTTTAAGAGTCTCTTCCTAGTCTCTATATTAACCGTTCTCGAACATAACAGTTGTTTCTTTTTGTTAAACGCAACTCGGCCCTGCGCCATTCTTTGTTTTATATCTTTAGTGCTCCTACCGTCTTGGGTTATTTTACTTCCTAAGTAGCAGAAATCCGCGACCTCCTCTATCTTCTCATTTCCTATTTGTATTTCAAGTTTAGTTCTATTTTCACTCCATCTACATACCAAAATGTTAGTTTTCTTTTTATTGATTTTCATGCCGTAGCCCTGTGTCAAAACTGCTTCCATTTCATTCAAAGCCGCTCCTAATTCTTCTTTGCTAGATGCTAACACTGCTATATCATCCGCAAATCTGAGCATGTTAATAGTTTGGCCCTGTACATTGATCCCTGAGGCTGTTCTTTCCTTAACAATATTAATCGCATCTTCGATATTCGAAGTAGGAAAGACTGATGAAGCATATAAAATAATTAGGAGAAATTTTAGAGAAATTGGATCTAGTACCAAAAACATTAGAAATGAGGCAGGAGATATCCTAATCGGAAGTGGGGAGAAGGCAGATAGGTGGAAAGAATATTTAGGAAACTTATATGCGGGACAGGAAGTGCAAGATATATTAGAAAGCGAAAGCAGTGTAGAGGGGGATAACCTAGGGAGTCCTATAATGAGAGAAGAGTTTGAGATAGCACTAAAAAGTTTAAGGAATAATAAAGCACCAGGTATAGATGGCTTGCAGGCAGAAATCTTAAAGTGCGCAGGTCAAGAGGTAATAGATCGTTTATTTAAACTAGTTAGTCGCATATACCTGACAGGCGAGATTCCAGAAGATTACAAACGGAACATCATAGTAGCTTTGCCAAAAAGAAAAGGCGCGGATAGATGCGAAAATTTTAGAACTATCAGTTTAACTTCCCATGCGTCAAAAATTTTAACTAGAATTGTGCAAAGAAGGATGGAGAAAAAGGCGGAAGAAATATTAGGAGAAGATCAGTTCGGATTTAGACGAAATAGAGGAACGCGCGAGGCCATTCTAGCTTTACGAGTAATTATAGAAAAAACGATAGAAAAGAGAAAGAGCGTCTATATAGGATTTGTAGATTTAGAAAAAGCCTTCGACAACGTAAAATGGGGGAAGATGTTCGAAGTGCTGAGAAAGGTAGGGATGAAATACAGGGACAGAAGAATAATACATAATCTCTACAAAGAGCAAAAGGCAGTTATAGAATGTGAGCAGGAACAAAGGGAAGTAGATATCCGGAAGGGAGTGAGACAGGGATGTGCATTGTCACCTCTAGTTTTCAACTTATATATCGAAGATGCGATTAATATTGTTAAGGAAAGAACAGCCTCAGGGATCAATGTACAGGGCCAAACTATTAACATGCTCAGATTTGCGGATGATATAGCAGTGTTAGCATCTAGCAAAGAAGAATTAGGAGCGGCTTTGAATGAAATGGAAGCAGTTTTGACACAGGGCTTCGGCATGAAAATCAATAAAAAGAAAACTAAAATTTTGGTATGTAGGGGATGTGAAAATAGAACTAAAATGGAAATACAAATTGGAAATGAGAAGATAGAGGAGGTCGCGGATTTCTGCTACTTAGGAAGTAAAATAACTCAAGACGGTAGGAGCACTAAAGATATAAAACAAAGAATGGCGCAGGGCCGAGTTGCGTTTAACAAAAAGAAACAACTGTTATGCTCGAGAACGGTTAATATAGAGACTAGGAAGAGACTCTTAACGTCGTATGTATGGAGTACGGCATTATACGGGTGCGAAACTTGGACAATAGGAGAAGCGGATAGAAAAAGAGTAGAAGCGTTTGAAATGTGGTGCTACAGACGCATGATGAAGATACCGTGGATAGATAAGGTTAGCAATAGGGAAGTATTAGAAAGAGTTGGGGAAAAGCGAAAGGTATGGAAAACAATAAAGAGTAGGAGAGATAGGATGGTAGGACACCTTCTAAGACACGAAGGAATAGTTCGTGACATACTAGAGTCAGAGATAGGAATAAAAAGAGGTAGGGGTAGGCCTAGATTAGACTACTGCTCTCAAATAGTTAGGGATGTAGGATGTTCTACTTTTAGGGAAATGCGTAGGTTAGCTCAGGATAGAAAAGAATGGAGGTACGCGTCCAACCAGTCTTCGGACTGAGTACCTTATGATGATGACTTCGATATATAAGTTGAAAACTAGAGGTGACAATGCACATCCCTGTCTCACTCCCTTCCGGATATCTACTTCCCTTCGTTCCTGCTCACATTCTATAACTGCCTTTTGCTCTTTGTAGAGATTATGTATTATTCTTCTGTCCCTGTATTTCATCCCTACCTTTCTCAGCACTTCGAACATCTTCCCCCATTAGAATAAATAAAATATAATTCCAACTAAAAATTAAATTGAATTAATATTTATTTATGGTTTGGCAAAAATGGCAACAAAATAAAATAAATAAGTTAAGAAAGGGAAGATGAAAAATAAAAGGTAGAAGCAAGAGAAAGAAGAGTGGACATTACGGGAATTTCTACTTTTTTAATTCTGCCAAAATATTGCAATTTTTATAGCAATAGTATGGGCGTATGGTACGAGATACAATTTTGAGTTTTTTTGTAAGCTCAAGATAGGCGTATGTGCAACATCCATAACGTATTTTTGTCAAAAAATTTATATGAAGTTTTTCGTAAGAAAAATTGCTAAATTGCCCTCGACTTTGCCACTGGTTCAAGTCAGAAATCTTAAATAGCTTAAAAATTTTAATAAGTTACCCATGAAAACTTCCCACGAGAATCTGAAGTAGTAGCAACGATTTACGGTTATGATAATATACAGGGTGATTCAGAACAGGCGTGCCAAATTAAAATGGGTGCCAGAGGAACTCCAAATAAGACGAAATAAGACGAAACATAATATGTTCTAAAGTGACTACCAACAAAGATATAGGGTGTAAAAGTTTTAATCATCATCATCATCATCATAAGGTTCTCAGTCCGAAGACTGGTTGGACGCGTACCTCCACTCTTTTCTATCCTGAGCTAACCTACGCATTTCCCTAAAAGTAGAACATCCTACATCCCTAACTATTTGAGAGCAGTAGTCTAATCTAGGCCTACCCCTACCTCTTTTCATTCCTATCTCTGACTCTAGTATTGTAATGTAATAATTGATGTGTTTTCTCGTTCTTCTTGTTAGTTTTGTTTGTGTTATTCTATTCTATAAACTATTTTTTCAATTTTCACTTTCCTTGCATATCGGTGAAGTCATTATAGCATTATGGAAAATTTCAGTGCATATGCACGATTTCACAAAAAAGCTACTTCATTCAAAGACTAAGCATTTTACGAAAAATTTTGAAGATACCAATTTCTTCCCAAATTGAACGTAGATTTCAAATACATAAATATCACCTGCATTCGCCAGTGGCGTAACATTGGATTGGGGAAATATAAATAAACGGCCTACCCCGTAGCAACGCTACTGATGGGGCTAGCAGAGCAAATTTTTTTGGAAAATTAGAACTTGGCAAATGAAAACGACACCTTAAATTTCAACTCAATAACTTTTCTAGTTACTATGATAATAAAAAAATATTAAACAAATATTAAAGCTTTTACACCCTGTATCTTTGTTAGTAATCACTTGTCACTTTAGATTTTAGAACATATGTTCATATAAACTTTTCGTCTTATTTGGAGTTCCTCTAGCACCCATTTTCATTTGGCAAGCCCGTTCAGAATTGCCCTGTATACTACCTACTCCCAAACAATAAAAAAAAAATATTTTAAGTGACACTCCAGAAAAGGACGAACTGGAGAGAATAGAAAAAAAAGGCTAGAGAAAGTAAAAAAAAGGTATTAACACAGCCTAATATTAACACAGAAGTAATGAAAACCAAAACTGAAAGACCAGATCGTGAAATCATTACCTAAAAGACAAAAAGAGAGGTTTTAGACTACGACAGCGATGATAGTAATGGTCAAGAATCGCTGGTAGTTTCGAAAGAATCTGATTATTGTTCTGAGGAGTCAGAAACGGATAATTTCAATCACACAATCAGGGCACTTACCACCGTAAAATTTGTTGATATTAAGTTTTCACTATATTGGACAAATTACCAAAAATAGCACGTGCAGAGTAAATTTTGTAAAAAAGAAGTGGACGACCGCCTTTTAATACAATTTGAAAAAATTATAATGCATTTACCACAACCAATGTTAATAGGAGGGACGAGCAGGGAGTCTCGCATAAGGCCTTTGAAGTTAATTTTTCTCAAATAAAAAATGTACGTTAATTTTCTTTCATTCTTAAAATTTTTTACTTATGTTCAATTCATGCTCTTGCTTTTATTATGAAAACCTGTGTACCCAAACATCCCCATTGCCCAAACCTCCCCACGCGTGGGATGAATGGGGCCAAAAGAATCTACTACACATTTTACCCATTTTACCAAATAAAATAATACAGTACAATATAATAACATCAGGTAATCGGTTTTATGTTGTAGGTGAGCCGTCCACAATGTACCTTCTTTCCAAGCATTATGAATAATCAGCATTTCACTGTACCTACTAGAGGAAATCGAATAAATTTTAAAATTGACCCAATGACCCCTCTTTTCCCCTACACCTACTCTGGGCGATGCACAGATACTAATGCATAATGGGACAGCAACAACAGAGTTTCTGTCGCGGCGCTAGCACAATCTCCTGGTCCTCTTTAGTATTGGTGGGATATGGTCCAACGTCCAATCTCTGACGAAGTGTTTTGGCTTTGAGGGTACCTCAGACGAAATTTGGTTTTGGCAATTACAAGTGTTTAGAACGCCATGTCTCAACAACAAATTGGTCGTTTTATCTTTGACCAGATAAATGTAGAGGAGGCTAGGTACATATATGCTGTATTAAAAAGATCAAGTTTAGTTACTTGTTGAGAGTTTTGTTTTCAAATCATGTTTCTTGTGTTGCCATGCCACATGCGTGGCTGTTTATTTACAATTTTTCAATTAATTCCAGTTTGACGCTTGGGAATATGACGAAAAATCTGTGGAAATTCGAATAACTGAAGAAATTGAGTGACAAATTGGTAGTAAGCAAAGCAATTCGTTGCTAATATACCTTCAAACTATAATATTTTGGATTAAGCCGTGTTTTTCCAGATAGGAACAGGAGGCAGCTAATGTTATTTTCTATGGTGTCTGACACTGCAGTGTAAATTGATGAATACTCTTAACAATGCCGTATTCGGTCTGGCGCACCAGGTACATACAGTTATTTTAACATTCATCGTCGGTGATGCCAACGCTACCAGCAATAACGGCGTTCAATTTCCAGTAAATAAACATTAAGCCAGAGTCAAGTACATACCTAACTTAATGTCGAGCATTGTAT
Source organism: Xestobium rufovillosum (assembly GCA_963966045.1). Taxonomy (NCBI): domain Eukaryota; kingdom Metazoa; phylum Arthropoda; class Insecta; order Coleoptera; family Ptinidae; genus Xestobium; species Xestobium rufovillosum. Next base: position 19,882,621 of record OZ014494.1, read on the forward strand.
GAAAACAACGCGCAGCAGGTAATCTCCATTCCCTACATAATTCGCCACAGACACGCAAAGTTCCCCAGTGTGCATTCACATTATAAAACCTTGTCAAACAAAACGGGCATTATATTTTGATATCCTGTGACGAGGAACAACAACGAGCAATTTGGACCGCTGCACTCCAGGATAGCCCCACAAAACACTACTTTCACTTTTTTGATTTAAAATTTGAAGTCTACGCACGTTTGTCCGAGCACGAGAATTCGTATCCGGTGATTGCTAGCACGTTGGATGCAACCTGAACTGCACTGAGCGACAACAAGCGGGCCGGGCAGTTGAAGCGACGAAGCCAGAGACTTTTCAATTCATCTCGTGCTTCACGGTGGGGATTCAAGTGGACTTGTAGTACCCGTTTGTAATGCGTCTGTACGTTGCCCTAGCCGCAAAAGGGTGGAATTATTGCCGACTCATTACCGAGCACGCAGCTACTGTGGTGGGAAATAAATTTAGGAAGGTAATATGAAAAGTTCTCCGGTGTTTGAGTGGAAAATATGAGGGTCATTCCGGAGGTGATGGGGGTATCATGATTTATGCATTTATTTTTGAGATAAAATGTGCCTTACTATGACTTCCTGTCGTTGTTTCTTCCGGGAAAAACAGGTTTAATGGTACCTGTCTATTTGATAAAAAATGTAGAGGAAATTCGAGATGAAAGGGAGGAAAAGTAGGGTCTCTTAAATGCGTATATGTATACAGGGTCTTTCAATTTAATCTTGTAGAAGAACAACTGCAAATTATTAATATTTTCGAAACTGTCTACAATAAATTAATGAAATTCACTACATACTCCCTAATCAAGATATCTCTGAAATCGCTTCATTTGGGGAAAAACATTTTTGAATTAGGCCGATATGAAATATGACGTAGAATTTAAAAACGTAATGAAAAAAATTCACAGCCTTCGCAAAGATGCAACCGAGGGAGACATTGAAAATGACGACGCAGACAGTAACCCTTGTGCATTAGAGATATTTTCGCATACGTTATAGCGTGTTAAATAACTTGCGCGGATTGCAATCTCTCACACTAGTGTATGCTCGTTGCTATCCAGAGAAGAGAACAGAGAAGAATGAGCGCTCCGCGCTGCCAGCCGCTTGGCTTTGAACCGCTGCGCTGGCGCTCGGGGCCTCAACGCGTCACGTGGTGTGGCAAATGTAGCATTCACGCTTTTCGTGTTTTTTATCCCCATATTAGGATACTAATAACATTTTCAATGTTAATATGGTGTTCCAATTAAATTACAAAGTAATTTTTGAATTAGTTTTATGAAATTGAACAATAATTTGCAAATACCTCGTAAATGTTTTGACAGAAGTCTTGACATGTATTCTCAGCCAATTGTAAATAGTTGCCTGTGAATGAATTATTTTATTCATTTATTGTAGAAAGTTCCGAAAATATTAATAATTTGCTAGAACTCTGCATACACATTTCTTTCTTAAAAATCAAGATATTTCAGAAATGCAACAACCCTAGATTTTTGTTTCTTATACAAAATTCCCTGTAAAATTTAAAAATATAGTTAAAAGTATAGCATTCCATTTAAAATAAACTAGCTAATATCAACTTCCGGTATAACCGGAAGTACAAGAGAAGTGAAAATATTGTAGTTAAATTTGCCCCCTTGGCTTAGGTAAGTGTGCAAATTTTCAGATGAGTATTTTCTTTATTAACCGAGATATATCTATCATAAGCTTAAATTGAAATACCCTGTATGTATAGGATATAGGTATAAAGTTCGTTATATTTTTGTAGGATATTTAATGTACCTACCACAGTTGAAATCAATTTAAAGACTTTATTTAAAAAAACTATTTGTGCGTTTGATGTAACGACCATTTTACCATTGTTGTCATACATTCCAGTAGAAATATTCATCATGTTTTTTTTCGAAAACAGATTTATTTTAAGCTAAATAATTTAAACACACATGTTGTATACGTATTACGTACATTATGTACGGACAGGGTTGTATTGTTAAATTTCATTTCTAAAAAACGAAAAAAGTATTGCCGTCTTCCCCTTATTTATTAGTACCTAGCAAATAACCTATAACCGTTGACTGATTAGTCGATAGTCAATCAACGCTATTAACCTCGCTATTAACCTTGAACACAAAAACTTATTTTTCATGCTTTCCATAGCGGAAGATCTAACATAAATCGTACTCATCGTCATTTTTATCAGTTAAAAGCATTTTCATTTACAGAGAAATATTTAATACTATTTTCTTTTAACCCGACATCAATAGTAGGTTAATGCAAATTTTGTGCTGAAACACTTTTTGTTATTTGCTGTTATTTCACAGTCTCTTTTCTCAATGTTTTTTTCTAGGGTTAATAAAAAGCTGGGTGCGTGGTCGCCACACGCGCACGCGATAGAAGTGAAACTTCAACGTTTATTCTAATTTTCCTAACACTGGAATATACCAATCGCACTTCAAATACACAAAAAATCGATAATAAATATTGTTCGTATCAAAATAATAATAATGAAAGAATAAATCGAATTTTAATGCTTTTAACCAAGCGCTTTGTGGCGTCACGAGAACTGAAACGCTGTGTCCTCGCTTTACTGACGCTTGCCTGAGAGAAACGGCGCGAAGCATGAGACAGAGCGTGGCTAAAGGGTGGGGTGGCGTCACGAGAAATGAAACGCTGTGTTCTCCCTTTACTGACGCTTGCCTGAGAGAAAGAGCACGAAGCATGAGAGATAGCGTGGCTAAGGACTGGGGCGTTCGATATTCCCTTTCTCCTCTGCCCGTCTTCTCAGACTGCTCCCCTCCATTCGTTTCACTTTTCGTGACGCTCGCATTTGCCAACACAGTAGTGATGGGTCGCACCTGTGCGTATCGTACAAAATGTACGGCACACTTCACTGTGCTGTGCATGTACGCCACTTTTATTTTGTACTGGCAGTACATTGAATAAGACAGGCGCAGTGCACAGCGTAGCGTAGCGCGGTTCGCCGTATCACCTTTACAGATTGGAATTTCGTACTTCGGGCACCCGTCCGTAAAGTACAATTCTCAATCACAATGAATGGTAGGTAAATTATACTGGAAATATTTTAAACCAAAACTTAAATTTGCAGGTGTACCTAACTTCTTACCCTAAAAGACCGCATGTCATATAAATCTTTAGACCCAGGCGATAAAAAATAAAAATAAGAAACATGTTGTGTTCGTGTTGATTGTGATTTGCATTTTGCTGCACAAGCAGCTCGACAGAAACGCACAACTCATAGTACCTTACTTACTACTACAAACATTACATAGTACAATTGTACGGCTCGCACTGTACGACACACTTTGGTGTGCTGTACTGTGTGTATTAGCACTCTGAATTGTATCGGTGCGACCCATCACTACAACACAGTAACTTACTCTACCGAGACAAAAGAAGTTTCACTTCAAAAGTAGAGCTGAGACGATACCACCTTTCAGATACCGATACCGATACTATAGCACTTGATATTCAGATACTTTGCAAATGTTTTTGTAGAAAAATATATTGGGTAAACCAGGGTAAAGATAGTCATACAGGATAAAAATGGCCAGTTTGGCCTAAGTTGAGTCTTATCCGTTAGAATGCGCTGTATCGCCGATATGTTACAGTTCTATATCTAACTTTTCGGTGTAAACAGGTGAAACGAGGCGGCTGGAGCTGTTCTGTTGGACTTATATGGCCGGTTGATAAACAAACCAGTTTTAAAATTTTTCTGCGTGCACGTAGACTTAACAGAGTAAATATTTTGATGATTCCAATTCAGCTGTTATACAAGTGTTGTAGTAACCACATAACCTAAAAATATTGCGAAGTACATAACGAAACACAGAAAAATCGAGCGGTCATCTGACCCGTACATTTGGTATAGATGGCCACCTACTATTAAGTTATAGTTGCCCACCATATATATGTATAGAAATTTGGATTGTTATAGAAAGATGCCGATTAAATATTCGAGGAAAGGTTCTTGTAGAAGAGGCTCTTGGAGTGAAGAAAGTCTGTGTAATGCTATGGATGCAGTAAAGAGTAGTGTTCCTGTATTACGTGCCGCTGATAATTTTGGAATTCCCCGAAAAACAAGTGCAACGTCTCATAGGTTTTTGCATATAAAGCACTGTATTCAACTTTCGAGTTTCCAAATGTTTCCAAATATAAGAAGTTTTATGTTTTAATTAACCAAGAAAATGCTCGCGGCAGTCTGAACGTCATCAACCAAGCTGATTGAAAAATCGAAGTCTTATAAAATCGTGCTGGTGCACGTAGAAAAGGAAATGAATAAAATGGCATAGCCTGCCGGACTATTTCCCAACTGAATTGAAGCATTGTTAATATTTCGAAATTTTAGAGTATTCCAGGAGTATCTGAAAATGTTCAGCATCGGCTGATATCTGATACTGAGTATCGGTATCGGTCCAGCTCTAGTAAAAAGTATGAATGACATGGAATTTAACAGCTGTTGGGATATTTATTTTTGATTTGTGAAATTAATTTTTTTTTGATTTCTGAGACCACGTTTTTCATTTTAACATGTTTTCCACGGACACTTCATTAACTGGAACAAGCGTCTACTGAAAAAAGTACTCCAAACATTTTCAAACCCGTTCATTTGACGCATTTTTTACAAAATTTATTTCCTTTTCTCTTCTCACCCTATATAGTTCAGTGTGTATCTACAGGACTCATTCACTTATACCTATCTTTGACAGATCAGTAAAACGTTCCCAAAGTAATTTTTCTTTGCGCCCTAGAAATTTTAAATTATGGCAGAAAAAATATTTCGGGCTAAATATGCTTATCGCGCCATGTGTGAACTATCGACAATACTCGTATAACGCAGCTTGTAAATTAGTAAATTGTAACGGTCGCTTTCGTTTTAGTTGACAGCTACTATCTTGGAAGTTTTGGAACTATCTCGTGTTTAAGTTTACGGTGATTACTGGGAAAACGGATCTGTAATGGAGCTTAGTGGCAATTTGTTGTTAAAAACCCATATAACAAGTTGTAAATTAACAACAATGTGAAAACAAATTTGCGAATCGAAAATTCTGTGCTTACCTAACCTGTAACTGTTACTGTATGGCAGTCAGGAAAGCCAGGATGAAAAATTAAAATGTACTACGTAATGATCCTGAAATATACTAATTATTCTTCTTTTTAACTTCTGTTTAAGGTTTAACTGTGAGTTAATGAAAGACAAGTTGAAACCCTGATGACAAAAGTGATAACAGTTGGGCGGGAAGGGACAACAGGCGCGAATTGTTGCCAATAGGCAAAAGTAGCACGCCAAAAGCTGTGACGTCAGCTAGGTACATTAAGTACTTACAAGTAACACTGAGAGATGCCAAGACCACGTGGCACTTGTAGATATTACTGAAAAATGAAGATGCTTTTTGGCATTAAATAATTTTACTATTATACTGACCATGTATATCAATTTTGAAACCGATTATTCAATCTGTTTGATGATGCGAATGAAAATCAAATAGACATCGCGCAACACACAATTCTACAGAAACACGTAAATAATTCAACGCCTCTTTTCAAAACTACGGTTTCTTACGACTCGCCAGCTGCAGCGATATAGCAATTTCTGTGGCGTTTTTGTATTAAAAAAGTGGTCACGTACCACGATTCGCACTTAAAATTATTAAATCCTACTTCTTCGAGAAAACAAAACATTCTTCCGTTTCTGCCTCGAAAAAGGGATAAGCACGTTACCGTGTCAAATAAGGGAACGCAATTCAGCGATGAAAAGGCGCATATTTGGAACCGGTGCCGGTAGAAACGAGCTAGCGATAAGCCATAAAAGGTTGATTTCCGCCTCTCGTTCTTTATAACCTCGAGTGTTCTTGTTCTGATTATGCTATTCTTATCTGGGGCACCGCATTTATTTCTCTTGTTTGTTGCACCACAATAAGTGGCGTAATTGCAATCCCCAGGCCCGAATTTCTAATGCATTAACGGTGTGCAAAAACGTATCCATTGTAGTCTTCAATCGAATCGGGAATTACACCACATTTCATTGCATATTCAACGAACTCTGGCTGGTTTTGTAACTAGTTTCAAGAGTTCACATCTGAATATTGCATTAAATCCAGAATTCTGGTAAACTGTGTGCTTTGTAGTTTGCAGACGTAATTGAACTGTTTACCTGTTGATATTGATAATTATTTCCTAGAGGAGAAGTACGATCATGAATAACGCAAACACTTACCTATGTGTTTTACATAAACATTCGGAAAGCAGTTCTAAATAAGAACATGCTCCAACAATCCAATTTAACTTTGAGGAAACTCCAGCAAGCTCCGTTAAGACATTTACATTCCTTCAGTGTTACCAACATACGCTGACTCAGGGCAGAAGCATTGTACCTATGCATCTTCATCGCTGACTATTCTAGATTGGAATTTTTACAAGACTCTTAGTATATTATCAAGCATTCCGTTTTTTTTTTATTTTAATTTTGCTGCAATTATATTAAACTGTGTCACATTTCTTCATTTCGTATATTGCGTACATCTATGTTTCAACCGTTCCCTCTTTTTACTTTTTGGCACATAGGAATTTATATTTTATTAAATAGAGATTCAAAAATACTCTAACAGTTAAACAACTTTATTTATTTTACAAAAAACAATATTTTCGTACAAAGATTAACAATAAACAACAGAACTAAACTGAAATATTGAATTTGCGCTTAACTATTAAAACGGTTACTGCTAAATAAATACTAAATTAAGTGTTCGAATTGTGGACTTTCAACGCTATCAATTTCATGAATTTATACATTTAAAAATAAGATTAAGCACCAACCACAAAATTGTTAACAGACGCACCACATCGCATGCGGTTGGACTTGTGTCGATTTTATCGCTAATGTTTTTTTTTCTGAAAATTGATTAAAAAAATCATGTAGTTTGTAGCTTTAGATTCGCAGTTTCAACACTTATTTTAGCATTTAGTTAGTGGGAACCATTATAATAATTTATTGTAATTCAGCATTTTAGTTTTAGTTCTGTTTTCGTTTTTTTTGTAGCGTAAACAGTAAACAGTTATTTAGATGATATGAGTTTTAAAAAGAAAATTTTCTGATTTCATAGTACACTGCGACATTTTCTTTCGAAGACGACGTTACACGCAATATTAAGTACTATCAACTCTAGAAAGGTGTAAATATCCTAAAGGATGCAATCTAGAAGAAACAAATACGTAACTGAAGTTAGATAAAAGAGGTTACAAATTTTGAATACCCTGTATAGTAAATTATGTTCTCTAGCTCAATCACTGATTCACGAGTGATTAAAAAAATAATTCGATACATTTCCTGTTTTCGCCGTGTTGAATTCTAACTAAAAGTATGCAAATGTAAAAAGTTTCGAGAAAACTTCAATGCCTAACTCAAAAAACTTGTGTGTGTCAGCTCCGACGCACGACTGAAGTTTACTCCTTACGAATGATTATTTTAACTTCAATCACTTGATAAATAATTTTCTAGTAAGTCCATTTCCAGTTTAATTAAAAATTATAAAGCGTTTAATTATGCATCTTTACTGATAGAAATGAATAGCCGTTTATTCAACATAACGATAAAAGTAAAAATATTTATTCCAGGGTTGATTTCAGACACGATTGCCTCGTAGCTGTTATCACTGCCGACAACTAAATGCAGTTATCGTTGCAAATTAAAATGAACAAACAAAGTTTTAAAACCTGTAAGTAAATAAACAACTTATTTTCTAGGTATCGTTCCAATGTTACAGCCTTTGATAATGTGAATAATTTTCTAATAAGTCCATTTCCAGTTTAACTAAAAATTATAAAACGTTTAATTATGCATCTTTACTGATGGAAGCCAATCTTCGTTCATTCAAAATAACAATACAAGTAAAAAGAAAAATGACCGCCGTTGGATTTGAACTTCCGTAGCCTATATGCAATTTCGGCGGTTATGCCACTACACTCACTAACCCATTTGGATATGGCTGTCCTGCTTTTTACATTTGTATTTAAAGTTAGTTGATTCCCACGCGATATATTTTTGGAAATATTTTTTACAATTTTTGTTAAACTTTGAAAATTATTGCACAAAAACGTTCTCTGGTGCACATTGTATGTGTCCTGATACTCGGAATATCCTTAAAACACTCTGGGGACATAGAAATCGCAATTTCCAAATTTCCGGTGTTATACAGGATGCGATATCTTTGGTTCTCCACCCAATGGGACAAGCCGTTAACTAAAATACTTTCCAATTAAAGAGTAGATACAGCCAAACAACTTTTGCCTGAAACATTTTTTTCGTAAACCTCTATTTCCGACATAAACTTGTCTATTCGTTCATTGACCTCCCCTTCCTTCATTTTTTCCGAAGATTTTCAAACATTTCTACCTTTTCCAGCAATCTCTTTGCTAATACCTACGTATAATGCGAAAACTTATTAGGTATATTTATTGTAAATGTATAAATTGGAAAATGTTATTAAACTGGGCAGTTTCATAAGTTTTCACGTGATTGGTTGGTCGAACACTATCCTGTGGGGACTAATCTGTACGCTGCAACAAAATTGTTGAGACTACAGTCATATTCCCTGAAATGGTGTATGACGGTTAATTAATCCATCTTTCCTTCGCAACTTAAATAAGTCCACTCTATCGATGAATGTGAGCAGTGCTAATAGCTCAGTTGGTTACAGCAGCCGCTCGGTAAGTGGAAGACCTGGGTTCAACTCCCAGACGGCGCTTGCCCACATTTTTCACGAGCGAAACCTTTTGTTGTTACCTATAACTTGACTACATGTCCAGTTTAATCAAAGAATATGCATCTACAGACGTGGGAGATGAGATCTCTCTACTTCATCTGTGCTTGTAATCTTATAAAAGAAAAGACTCCGAGCGAGAGTTTAGTATTTGTTAGCCAGTCTTCGATTAGTAACAATGCTCCCAACCTCTGAGAGTAGCTTGGTGGTCCACCCGCGTATGTATGTAATATGAAAATGTCATCGAAAATTTCCTTACCTCTTACACAATTGTAATTCTGCTTTTACACAATATAAACAATATCGGAAAAATCAAATGTAATTTATGTTATAAATTGGTTACTTAAGATTATTACCGCAGGCTTTCCGTTCACAAGAAATTTCCGAACCGTAATATCAAGAAGAAAAGTGCCAGCATCCGAAAATTCCAATTACCTGTGATTTATTCGCGACAATTCGAACGCGAGCAACAAAATTCTCGCAGAATCCATTCGCGAACTTGTCAAAAAGCATTTCTAGCGTATCTTTCAGTTCAGCATCCACTCTGCGGTCGGATTACCTGGAGGTTTGCGTAATTAGAAACGTATTATCAGCAGTGCCATAATTGTTCGCTCGGATGTAAAGCACGTACAGTTCACGGTAAACCAAAAAGTTTAGTTACACTCGCTTCATATCTCGTGTGTACCCGACATGTGGTTGATTAATGAGTAAGCTAATCGTTAACTTGTAGTTATTTCAATTTACGAGATTTATAGTCTGCCTGCTTTGACACCCACCTCGGAAATTTCTGCATTTTCACCGTATATCGTAGAGATTGCGGATTCTGATGCCCGGGGTCCAGAGAAACGAGATTACAAGGAACGGCTGGGGGACGTAACTTGTAATTTGCGCGTATTTGTTAGAACTGAGCAGGTGGCTTAGAAATGTTCAGTCCTTTTATCATGTAAATTCAATTACAGCGTATGTTTGAAGTACGTAACTGAAAGTAATCTTCTTACACATAAGCGTTGATGACATGTTAATAATTAATGGTTGTTACCTGCCATTTAAGCGGAACTTGCAATAACAACTTGTTTTGTTTGTTTTGCCAATGTGGGAGATGCGGTTACAAATAATAGAACTTCCAGATATGTAGTTGCGCCGTTACATCCACAGCATTTTGTTCACAAATGATAAGCAGTGCTTATCGCGGTTTACGTTTGGATGGGTGGCCGGTATTGAAAACGATGAACCCATTCAATAATTTTTACTGCGATGAGTCGAACTTCCCTCGCCTATAGCGAGCGCGGCGTTGTATAAGGTTAATTAAAAAAAGACCACCGCTAAAGCTACGGTTTCCTAAAAATGCGGTGCCGTCTTATAACAGTCGCAATATAGCGTCGTAGAGCGCCAAGAATGCCAGAATCATAATATGCCTGTCATAGCGGTGGCTTCAGATGTAAAGTTAGCAAATTTATCGGCGCTGTTATTCATTTGAGACGTTTGTTTATAATCGAAATTGTTTCTGTAAAAATTGATTAATATTTCGTCTTCTGCAAACAAGCTCACAGGAAGTTGTTTATTACTACCAGAACACATCTTATCGCAATAAATTATAAATAACCAAGTTGTTAACACAATCACTAGTTACTCTTTGGCAGTCTATGTACTATAAACTCTAAAAGTGGTGTTCCAGTTTGCGACGCGAATCGTTTATGCCGGACGTTGCTATGTTTTCGTCAGCCCCGCCCCCATAGACGATGTGGTTTTTTGTTAAGAGAACATGATTATTTCTCTATTTTTTGCTGCCCTTTGTTTACTAGTGTAAGGCTAACACGTTTGTTGTCATTCAAATAAAATCGTTTAGATCCGCCTTCAAAACTTTAATTAGCGGACAGTTGCTAAGGTTTTTTTCACCTCAGAATGTAAGTGGTTATGGCATTTTAAGCGGAATTGAACCGTAAAGTTGAACAGCAATTTTGGCGTTTATAGTACTTACATAATTGAGTTTATCACTACTACGCGCACTATACCAATTTATTATCATATACAGGGTGATTCCAAAATGGCGGATTTCCTTTGCAGCTGTTGTAGGGAACCGCAAATGCAGTTTGAGAAAAATTATAAAAAAATTCTAGCTGCTTTTGTTTTATAGTTATGAGCAAAAAACTAAAAGGTACATTTGGCAACATATGCACAGCTGTACAGTAACTGGTAAATCGCTTTGAAAAAAGTCCATTGTTTTGACTGTTTCTAAGGGTGTCTTCTACTGGGGTGCCTTTGTGCGTAAACTCTTTCAGCTTCATTCCCGTTATTATGGCATTCGGCCAATATCAGCAACATGTCTGCATATTCACGATTGGTATACATTTTTAACAAAATTAAGTCAGTGCTTCAAAATGACAGTCAAAATAAATTAACACAAAACGTCAGATAACTATACAAAATCATATCATCGTTGCCAAACGCATTTTCAAATCATATCGATAAAAAGATTTAGATTTTCAAATTGAAAATTACAAGTAAATTAGACGCTGCAAGCATTCTTTTTTGCACATAGTCTTATAGGACACAGAACTTTTTATGTAAAATGATATTATCCTTCAAAATTCTAAAAAATAAAGAAGATGGGTTTTTCATTTCCCCCCTTCCTCACTCAGTAAATTAACAATTACGATTTTTTTAAACATTTTTCCCAGGCTACATTTAAGGTCCCCTACAACGTACTGTAGAGGAAATCCGCCATTTTGGAATCACCCTGTATACTATTCCTGCATTCTTGAAAGACGCATTTTCGGAAATTTTCTTTCCATCATCAAAGAACGTTTTACTATTGAATATTACATTAGATGCATTATAACTTTTATAATCGGCAATTGGAAACGCAATAAAATCGCGACTATCAAAATGCGCGTGTGTTTAACGTGTCAGTCCTATGTTACATTGACAACTGTTATGTTACAAAACATCTGGTATAAAAACTTATTTTCTGTTAAATTTTTTCAAATCGCATCTATCATATTAGGTTTTGTAAACTACGTTTTAAGTAGGGTTTTCAATCCCAGGATCCCGGGATCCCGGTAAAATGTCGATCCCGAAATCCCGAATCCCGGGATTTCGGGATCGACATTTTACCAGGATCCCGAAAAATACCGAAATAATAATTTACGCAAAAGGAATTTTTTTGCATTGCAAAATTATTGTTCATGTATCCCACAGGACGTTACGCCCATGTCCTTAGAAGTTTCTATCAGCGCCGTGGGTCAGTTTCGGCGCCGCACCTCCGCGTGCGTAAATAATCCAGTAAATCACCAGTCGCCGATTGTATTTATGTAAATACGTAAATTCGTTCGGGGTGTTTATTAGTTATAAATAATGGCAGGAATGCAACGTTTAGCGATTTTTCGTAAACGTTTAAACGCGTTTATTAAACGTTTAAACGGCGTATAAACTTAACAATATTGCAAAATTGTTTTGAAACTTGAATAATTAGAAAAAATCAAACGTCGCGTCGTTTGAAAGTTGGGTTATAAATCATAAAATAATATGTACTTATACCGTTGAATGAGGACTGCGGCGCTGGCGGCGAAAGTCCTCAAAGGGATGCAAACAATCAATTTGAAAAGTGCATGACGGTTTTGCAATATTTAAGTGGTCGCCTCGCTTTTGCTCTTACGCGGTGCGCGCCTAGCACTAGCCGCGGCTTTGTTTATCTGAAATTTAAGGATGCCTATATCTAAATTTTATTTGCATTTCGTTTAAACGTTCCCCAAAACGGGTAGTGTCCACACGTGCGGTTAAACGTTTAAACGTTTCATCCCTAAATAGTAGCGTTTCCTATTTCAACTTCTGAATTTCGGGTTCGGGATTCAATCCCGGGATCCCGGGATTCTAAATTTCGATCCCGAAATCCCGAAATTGAATCCCGATCCCGAATTCTTAAAACCCTAGTTTTAAGCAAAAGTAAAATTACAAATCTATATATATAAAAGAAAGTCGTGTTAGTTACTTCACTTATAACTCAAGAACGGCTGAACCGATTTAGCTGAAAATTGGTGGGGAGGTAGCTTAGAACCAGGAGAAGGACATAGGATACTTTTTATCCCGTTTCAAGTTTGGTAGCGATCGGATCAACAGAATTTTTTTTCTTGGTTTTGTGCGAGGCGGGGGCTTGATATGACACATATCAACTGTCAGATTTGACAAATAAAATTCAGACCGTCTTGAGCCGTTCTTGAGTTATAAGTGAAGTAACTAACACGACTTTCTTTTATATATATAGACTAGCCGCGGCTTTGTTTATCTGAAATTTAAGGATGCCTATATCTAAATTTTATTTGCATTTCGTTTAAACGTTCCCCAAAACGGGTAGTGTCCACACGTGCGGTTAAACGTTTAAACGTTTCATCCCTAAATAGTAGCGTTTCCTATTTCAACTTCTGAATTTCGGGTTCGGGATTCAATCCCGGGATCCCGGGATTCTAAATTTCGATCCCGAAATCCCGAAATTGAATCCCGATCCCGAATTCTTAAAACCCTAGTTTTAAGCAAAAGTAAAATTACAAATCTATATATATAAAAGAAAGTCGTGTTAGTTACTTCACTTATAACTCAAGAACGGCTGAACCGATTTAGCTGAAAATTGGTGGGGAGGTAGCTTAGAACCAGGAGAAGGACATAGGATACTTTTTATCCCGTTTCAAGTTTGGTAGCGATCGGATCAACAGAATTTTTTTTCTTGGTTTTGTGCGAGGCGGGGGCTTGATATGACACATATCAACTGTCAGATTTGACAAATAAAATTCAGACCGTCAGAAAGTATTAAATAAATTTTATTTGTCAAATCTGACAGTTGATAAGTGTCATATCAAGCCCCCGCCTCGCACAAAACAAACTTTACAGGAACACTCGCTGGGCTAATCTGAAGATTAACTTACAGTAGGTGCCGCGCATGTCGTACCGGGACCGGGCAGCAAATAATTTATAAAGTGAAAATGCAAATGCCATTCGCAGTTTATCAAGTTTCAAACGATTTTACCACAATTATTTCTTCAGAGGCAGCAACGCGCCGGGTACCAGCTATGTATCTATATAAATAAAAAGCAATTGCCACATGTATGTAAGCTCATCACTTGAGAACGGCTCGACCGATTTGGCTGATTTCTTTTTTGTTGTGTTCGTAATTTTCAGGACAAGGTTTGTATGAAAGAAAATTTTGGAAAATCCACCGGGAAAGTAGAAAATTTGGAAGGTAAAAGTTTGTATGAAAATCTGTTTGACAAACAAAAATGTGACGTTCAGTTTGACAGTTCTAAAAATTGAATTGTCAGTGTGTTATCGGTGGTGATCATGTATTTGGTGGTTCTTTGGAAAAAATGCCACCAGTGAGGCGTCGAAATATCGGTCGGCGTACGCGAAGAGCGTAGACAGCGTTTGGAGCCAAGTCGAATAAGAATTTCTCAAGCCTCAAGCGCGATCCATTATAACTCCGGAACAACGGATACAGTCGAGTTCGACGCGCTCAGTTGGAGCTTACGCACAAAATAATTTGGAACGTCGACAAAACAGAGGCCGAACGTGGCATTAGGGAACGAGAAATTGGAAAAGTTGCCCGGAAAATTGGAAAATTCGGAAAAAACTGAAAGTACTTTTTTCTATGGGATTTTTGTATGATATGGATATGCGTAAGTCGGGAAATTCGAACAAACTGTAAAAATCATAATTTTGGAAAATCTAACGGAAAATTTGAAAATTCGGGAAAAACTAAAAGTGCTTAACGGCTGGACCGATTTGGTTGATTTTTTTTGTTGTGATCGTAATTGTCAGGATAAGGTTTGTATGAAAGAAATTTTTTTGAGAATCCACCGGAAAATGTGAAAATTCGGGAAAAACTGAAAGTGCTTAACTGTTGAACGGATTTGGCTAATTCTTTTCAAAAATAATGTTTTTAAGCAACGAAAAATTGGAAAAGTTGCCCGGAAAATTGGAAAATTAGGAAAAACTGAAAGTGCTTTTTTCTATTGGATTTTTGTATGATATGGATAGGCGTAAATCGGGAAATTCGGACAAACTGTTACAATCATAATTTTTTGTATGCGCTCGCGATCATAACTGACGATAGGAACGACATATTTGGTTGAACATAAACGTAATCAGAAAAATGTTTCACATTGAATAAACGATTTGGTTAATGAATCAAAAATTCAATACGAAAAGTAATTTTAGGCAGGACAACGTCTGCCGGGCCGCTAGTTTAATATATTTAAACGTGCCCGCTAACAAAAGAATGATTGTTCACAGTATTTCACATGATTTGCTTTGTCATTTGCGTTAAAAATATTAGTCAAATATACCATCAAGGTTAATCTATATCCATTCATAAATTTTTTGCTCATTTGTCCTTTAGTTTTTTACTTAGTTATCAACATTTTAATCAAGCATATAAAGTCATCCACAATTCATATTCTTCCCCGAAAGTAACTTCGTTGTTTAGAAAGACGCTACGACATTTAAAACACACACAATCCAACCGTTGATTGACTATTGGGAAGATGTTAGAGTTGAGCGATATTTCACAGTCGGTGATTTAGTCACTGTGAGTGGGGAATCACAATCACTGACAGTGATTCGTTCATTCAGACAACGGTGACTGCGACTGCGATTCGTTTCGTTCGTCTGCCGCGATCACGCCAGCTCCGACCTACGAGCTGGCAGACTCAGGCAACGGAGAACGGCCACCGTGAACTCAACGGTCGCTGACGCTGAGTCTGTGAGGTGATCAGGTGATTGTAATTTGTGATTGCATATTGCGATCGCAACTCGCAACTGAAATTCGTTTCGTCTCGTCTGCCCTCGCCACTGCCGCGATCGCACCATCCGCCACGCAATAGCAGCATGCGCAGCAACAAGTAGTGGTGTGCGGTGGCCAGATTACCACGACCGTTAGGCATTTATGCCGATCCTACGCAGTATAACATAGCAACTGTACACTGATCCCTGATTTTATACTTACGGCAACGGGCGTATTTTCTTAATATACTATTTTCGTAACCGATCTTGGCACCACACCTTCATGGCTCAGTGGTCGATGTGTCAGCCTCCCAAGCCGCAACGTTGAGGGTTCGCACCCCGCAGTAGTTCTTTTTGTTATGATGATTTATCTTTTTTTCTTTTGACCAAAAAAACTGTTCTGGTCCAAAAGGACAGCTAGGGGATCACCATCACGCGAGACAGACATCCACTAATTTGTTGACTTTTACTGTTATTGATTTACTGTTGTTGGGCGGCAGAAATACACCAATCAGGGAACGTTGCATTAGCTCTAATGTTATACCGCGTAGGATCGGCATAAATGCGACCGTTAGCGGGTTTGCGGGTTACCGCTCAAGTCCTCAAACTGCGATCGCAATCACCTTTTTCACTCACTGTGATTTTGGAGTAGCAATCACCAGTCACAGAGTGATTATAAAATCACCGTTTAGCTCATCTCTAGAAGATGTCTAACCTCTACTGGTTAAAGCGCGCCTCATCCAGCCGTGAAAATATTTTATACCAAAACTCTGTTCATCTCTTTCAAGAGCTCTGTTTAGCCATCATGTGTCTCAAAACGTCCGATTAGCCGATATGCAGCGCTCTCACAAGCAGCGGCATACTGTGGAAACACAATCGCTAGGTCAGTAATGGCCAACAAATATTAATTTTTAGTTTGAGAAATGTTCACTGGGTTGGTGTCACCAGTGTTGCCAGACCTCGGATTTGCCATTAGAACTACTGATTTTGGTTCTAACATATTGATTTGAGTTCCAAGTCTACTGATATTTAAAAAAAACTTGGCATAGACGCGTTCGCGGTTATGCATAGTCGGTGTTTTTGTAACACCGCCAAACGCGGTAATCCGACAGCTTCAAACATAAATTATTACTTTGGTAGGCGCTGACCGCCTGCATCAATGGCAAAGATCCAGGGCGGGCTGCAGAAATTTTATTCAGACGCATCCGCCCCAGTCCCGACGCCCCACAGAGTCCTTGTGTTTTGGAAGTGTAAAAAAAACTAAAGCTGAGAGAACGCTTTTTTAAAACAGACCCTTCACTTGCCCTTTCGCACCAGACACACGCATTTTCTGGCAAAAATATGATGTAGAAACAAGCAAAAAACGCGGACCCTTGCGGGCGCAGAACTTGTGTAGCCATAGGAGAACAATATGGCAGCTCTGTACTATACCTGAACACCCACCGAGATTGTTGCCTGTGTCTTTCAATAACGAATTACTTAAACGTCATTTTACTGGTATTGTGTAATGCGGGACTCGGGCGGATGCGTCTGAATAAAATTTCTGGGGGCGGGCTCCTGTTTATGAAATCTTAATGGTCAGGGAGGGGCAAACAACAACTCACTTTATAATTTCAATCAAACAACAAGAAACCGAAAACTCATAATTTGGAAAAATTTTTTTAAATTTTTTTCAGGAAAACAAATCTTATAAGAAAGTGTAAGTGGGTACGTAACTTTTATGTGTAAATGAAAATTTCATATTAAGTGCAATACATGTGCAGTATGAGAACTTGTATTTTATAACAGCACAAATTTTAATATTAGATTTTATACACAATTCCAAAACTGTGTTGAGTCGAGTTCTGTTAGATATTATTTACTTATTTTACTTTTATTTGTTTTTATTAGTAATAATTCATTAATAACAGAATACCTTTAATAGTTTTTTATATTTGTGATGTTTCCAAAGTAAAAATAAAATTTGATTCAATTCTGTGGTGCCCTCAAAATTTTTACATACGGTCCTTGCTGATATGCGCAGCTGCAAACTGGCTTCCATTCATCAAAGCAGCCGATCGCAGGTGTCCCGGCATCTTGTTTGGGATATGATTCTAGATAACTACCGTGTTACCGACGCTATTCAATACTATTCATATTATTAAATGCTTTCAACCACCGCTAGGTGGACGACGCGAGAAATCCTAGCGACCGATATGTCTTGCAGGCATCATTTACAGCCGTATACTTGTGCGTCTACCCAATAATCAGTCAACGATCCAACGTTTGTTTTTGGATATATGCTTATGCGATTTTTTTGTTACTGTGGGTCGTGGAATATCCAAATAGCACTCCGACGTTACAAAGACATCGGATCAGACGTAGACACGACGTTGTAACTCTCTACATTTTAAACAAGTAGATTGGAAGTTCGAATAACTACTCCTCGGGCAAGTACCTCGACGTTGGCCCCCAACTAACTGCCGAAAGTTCGGGTTACCAACATAAAATCCGGAATATGCTGTGGATAGAGTCTGCCAAGTCACATTTGAGTACAAGCACATAAATTTTGGGAATATTATTCTTGCAAATAGGAAATAGAAAACAAGTACGGCGTCTTTAAATGGCATCATCACCTATTATTTATTTTATTTGTTACGGGGAACGTTTCTGACCCCAAGCACTAAAGCCCAAGATTCTAATGCACTTATACATGTTTATTCTGATAAGTTCTGTCCCTTTAAAGAATTTGAGGACAAGACTTATGAACGCATCTGCTACAAGAGCCGGACATTCGCAGAGTATGTGATGGAGAATTTTCTCTTCTCCACATATCCTGCAATCAGTGGTGAGATGTCTCGTAAGTGAACAGTGTCCCGTAAATAGTCATCCTGCCCATCAGCTGGTTTTTACCCACACATAATAATTCTCCAGCTCTCTTGCTGGATGGTCCGCTAATGAACATTCGCGATTGCGCCAGTCCAACTTTTACTCCCTCTGATTTTAAAAGCAGTCTTCAAACTCCAATTTGTGACAATTCTGACGTCGACTTTTTAGTACTTACTCAGTAATGTGTTGCTTAGGAATGCCTGTGAAAGCATGTCATAGCGTCATATTACACCCTGAATTTTCCTAGCAGTTAATTTTTGTGCACTTCCTCTCTGAAAAGACTTTAAATCCTCCTAATAATTAATGAGCAAACTACACTTAGCTTTGTTACTTTCGTTACCAACTTTTTGTTTCGTCAAGAACATAAAAACAAAATATATTTTACAGGCAAGAGGTGGAAGGAAATTTCTTGCTCACCGTAAGTGGTTCGAGACTTAATTACATCGTAAACTTCATAATTACCTGATTAGTTTGTGTAAACGTTATTAAGTACACAATTTACTTGCCTCCTGAACATTCAATTGGTAACGAAAACGAGAAAACGACTGATATTTGTCAACCGGATTATGAAGTTATAACCTTGTCTATATATTAATAGTCGGACAATTCCAATGTAAACTTCTTAACACTTTATGCAGCCTCGTAAAGTGGCGTCCCTACGTAGCAAATCTCTAAAGCTCTAAAGACAACAAGCAGCATGTTTCTGGTGGAGGTCGGGGGATGTTGGGTCAAAGTTCAAGAAACAATTATTTACTCATAATTTTAGGTTAGTTGGTAAGAATGAGTTGAAAATGGAATGAAATATTAGGAAATACCTAATATTCAACAGAAGTGAGTGAAGAGTTACGATGAATTACCATTTAAAACGAAATTGAAATAAAATGAAGTTTATTAAAAATTTTCATGAAATGTGAAAAATTAAATCCAAATAAAACTTTAAGGCCAAATGGCACGAGTGACTTCCAAACGTGTTCGATGAAAACCATTTTGCGCTTTAATTTTTCATTCACTGCAAATGCAAGAAAGCAACACTGTTGCCTTTTGTACGAGGGGGTATTGATGTCCCGTTATCTCGCGCAGCTTTCCTTACACAAAAGAGCAAGTTACGTTTCCATAGCATTTATTTCACTTCGTCAAACAGTTAAAGAAATGCTGTGTGAAGGGAGGAATCATAAACTGGAGTATCAAAAGAAACCATTAAGTAACACGTGAGTACCCACATGACTTGGAACGCTCTCAAAGGACTTTATTTTACGAAGATGAAACTAGGAAGTCTTACTATGCACCAACTTTTTAACTTAGGTACCTTCTTGTCCCAATATTGAGTCCGACTTCGTGATATTTGAAAGATCTCACTACAGTGATAATTTTAACATGTTTTATGTCCAGCGTCAACATAAATTTTAATGTACAGGGTCAGGTACATATTTTTTAATTTTCAAATAAACTTTTGGTTTACTTTCATTATCAAGTTAGTATAAAATTGGATAATAAGTAATTATAAAGCAAACATACAAAATTTTCTTATTTCAAAAACCTTCTTTCTGAACGAGTTTAATAGGCGCAATGCGAGCATTTAGTTTTCAAAGTTTAGGTAGCGCGGGCAGCCAAGGTTTAAGATGGGCAGATTTATAATATGCTTAATTACTTGAACGAAAATGTCCAAGAGCTAAAGCATCGCCCATAATGGAAATACTGTGGTTTCATGAATCTTGTGATTGTCATAGATGAAACTTAGGTAGATTACCTACTATGACTCCGAAACAAAACAGTGATTGAAGCACTTTGGTTCGTCAAGGCCTAAGAAGTTTCGTTTTCAAAAATTTGCTGGAGAAGCTGTTGCGCCAGCTGTCTGAATAAAGATACAACAATAACTGACGGAAAAAAATCGAAAAATTTGTAACAAATGTAAATTTTCTTGGTTTGTCAGTAATATTCTTTCACCTCAGCCATAGAAAAGTAAGTGACAAAAATAGTCAAGCGACAGTTCTCGTATCCGCTTTCTTGGGACCTCTTACAGAACTAAAAAAATAGGTTAAACTCTTTCTCCATAAGGTTGGCAGACTGTAAATATATAGACAAGGGTTAAAATTTATTACACTTCTGAAGTTTTGTTTCTGGTGCAACCAGTGATGTGAGCTGGTAATTTACCGGTAAATAACCGTGGTTATTTACCGTAATTTACCGTAAAATACCAAAAATTAGTTACCGTAATTTACGGGGAAAATTACCGTAACTTACACCGGTAAATTACGAAGTAAATTACCATATTTTATAGTAATTTTGTTTATATTTTTTACAAATAAAATTTATATTTTGGTGACATCATCTTTCATCTAACATCTAATGCTAAATTACTGTGTTATTGGCAAATTACGGTAAATTACTGGTAAATTACGATAATTTATTGGTAAATTACGGTAATTTACAGGTAAATTTCGGTAATTTACTGGTAAAATACGGTAATTTAAGGTAATTTACGGAATATTTATTACGGTAAATTACCACGGTAATTTACAAAACAAATTTATTACCACGGTAATTAATATCGGTAATTAAAAATCGTAAATTACCGCCGTAAATTACCAAAAATATAAATTACGGTAATTTAACATCACTGGGTGCAACCAATGTTAGGGAAGCTATTAACGTTTCTTTAGACAACCCTTTTTTTGTTCATTTTGTCTAGGGATAAAGTGAGAAATTTATTTCGCAATACACGTAATTCCGGGCAAGGAAACAAATTGTCCGAAAGCATTTGGGTAATGTTCTGAAGATAATGCAGGAAATCAAGTCTAACAAATAACAGGCATCATGTGTATTCTGTACCTAGCTCCAACATAGACACTTTTAGGGTTAAAATTTCTTAAGAAAACAAAGTAAATGAAGTATACTGTACTCATTTTAAAAATGTAATGTTGCTTGGTATGGGAGCAAGTTTGAGGGCAGATCGTGGCCTACGAGAGCATGCTCTCGTAGGCCACGGGCAGATGCACAATGCTGTATTTAGGGATCACTTGTAGTTTATATGATAACTAGCGGCCCGCTCCGGCTTCGCACGGTTATAAAATATATAGCCTATGTCACTCACTGAAAAAATGATTAAAATCGATCCAGTAGTTTTGATTTATTCATTACTGCCCGTGGCCCGCACTCGAAATCTCGTAGGGTTCAGCCTGCGTGCATACATAGGGATATAGGGACAGAGAAAGCGACTTTGTTTTATACGACATTATTATTATTATTATTATTATTATTATTATTGTTATTATTATTATTATTATTTTGATAAATCTCGTAGGGTTCAGCCTGCGTTTGCAATGTAAGCGGAAAAAATGTAATTATTTACATCACATTAGAAACCTCAAAAATAAAAGTATCACTATTTAATGTTATTATACATATAAACCTTCCTCTTCAATCACTCTATATATTAAAAAAAACCGCAACAAAATCCGTTGCGTAGTTTTAAAGATTTAAGCATACATAGGGACAGAGAAAGCGACTTTGTTTTATAAGATGTAGTAGAAGAAAGCGACTTTGTTTTATACGACATTATTATTATTATTATTATTATTATTATTATTATTATTATTATTATTATTATTATTGTTATTATTATTATTATTATTATTTTGATAAATCTCGTAGGGTTCAGCCTGCGTTTGCAATGTAAGCGGAAAAAATGTAATTATTTACATCACATTAGAAACCTCAAAAATAAAAGTATCACTATTTAATGTTATTATACATATAAACCTTCCTCTTCAATCACTCTATCTATTAAAAAAACCGCATCAAAATCCGTTGCGTAGTTTTAAAGATTTAAGCATACATAGGGACAGAGAAAGCGACTTTGTTTTATAAGATGTAGTAGATTAAGGAAAACTCCATTTACAAGAACAACACATGTATTGCGTCCACTTTACATTCTTTGACATCCCAATCTGACAACTCTCTTTTTGACATCTACCAGCTGGACGCACAGTTACCAACCTTACACCTTACATCCCCCTTATTTACTATAGAACATCAATCACTTAAATCTATGAGGAATTTTTACTAATCTACCCGAGGTGGTTGGTTTGCTTTTAGACACAAATTTAGCTTCAGGGTCTGAACTATATTCCTCCGAGCTACTCTCCCGAACATCACTTTCACTACTTTCTTCCAGAGTTTCGCTTTCACTGTTAATAGGTTCCTCAACTATTTTGTCTTTATCTTCCTCAGTGATCACATTCTCATTCCTTAACTCTATAAATTGTTTTTGAAGATTTTTGTTGGATACAGAGCGTGATGAAGAATGGCTTATTTTCTCTGTTACGCTATTTCCAACTACTGGTTTTATGAACCTTCTATTTCTTATTAGAATTGATCCATTATTCATCCTTACCCTGTAAGTTCTATCTCTAATCCTATTTAATACAATTCCTGGCAACCAGTCTCCTTTTGGTTTTAACTGGACTACTACATGAGAGTCTTTATTAATAAGTGGTAGTTGTTTTGTGCCTTTGCTATTGTAATATTTTTGATGTGCAGGCTGTCTTTGTTTTATGGTGTTAGAGTTATACTCAGTAGCTATTTTGGGTTTGAAGGTTTTTATTATACATGGTAGATTTGTTCTTAATTTTCTTGACATTAATATTTCTGCTGGCGTAATATTCCCGACTACCGGTGTGTTACGGTAGTATAACAGAGCTAAATTAATGTCTTTGTGATCTTCTAACGATTTTTTGAAGAGCTTTTTTGCTGTCTGAACATTTCGCTCAGCCATTCTGTTTGATTGTGCATAAGTTGGTGATGACATGATATGATTAAATTCCCAATCTGAAGCAAATTTTCTGAATTGTTCAGATGAGAATTGGGTACCGCCATCTGACACTAAAGTCAGAGGTATCCCATGCCTGGCAAATATGGATTTTAGATTTTCAATTATATTTGTACTTGTTAAATTATTGTTCAATTTTGCAATTTCGATATACTTCGAGTGATAATCTGTTATCAGCAAATACTTTTCGCTTCCTATTTGCATTATATCACAGCCTAACTTATTCCACGGTAAATTTGGTATTTCGTGTGAAATAAGCGTTCTTTGTTTTGAGAGTTTGAGTATTTTAAGCAAGGGTAGCATTGCCCTATTTTTTGTTTAATATCATTATTAATTCCCGGCCAAAAAACAGAATTTTGTGCTAATTTAATGCATTTGTTAATGCCCAAATGACTATAGTGAATCCTATTTAATATTTCATTTCGGAGGACCTTTGGGACCACTAAGCACTGTTTTAAAAATTGGAATTATCCGAAATTGTAAGTTCACTTCTGTATTTACAATACATTTTAATTCTATCGCTTAATTTTTTGCTGTTATTTGGCCAGCCCGTCTGAATTATCCTTTTAAGTTCCTGCAATTCTTCATCTTTCCCTGTTTCTTGCTGAAGTTCTTCTATTCTCTTTTTGGTTGCATTTATTTCCAATTTTATCATACATACCTGAGCTTCTATTTCTTCATCTAAGTAATCCTTCTCGTTCTCATTCATATAAGCTCTGGACAGAGCATCTGCCAAAAGTAGTTCTTTTCCAGGTTTGTATTTTAATTCTAACTCGTATTTTTGAATTTGCAATAACATTTTCTGCAACCGTGCGGGGCACTTGTTTAAGGGTTTTTTAAATATTGGTATTAATGGCTGATGGTCTGTTTCTACTACAACCTTTTTGCCAAATATATAGTCATGAAATTTATTTAACCCGAAACAAATAGCATATAGCTCTTTCTCGATTTGAGCATACCGAGTTTGCGGTTCTGTTAAAGCTTTTGACGCATAAGCACAGGGTAACTTATTTTGCAGGAGAACTGCTCCTACCCCACTTTTGGACGCATCCACCGATATGACCGTCTCTCTATTTATGTCAAAAAACTGCAGCATCGGCTGACAGCTTAATTTATTTTTAAGTTCGATGAAGGCTTGTTCATGGTGCGGTTGCCATAAAAACTCAACATCCTTTTTCAGTAATTCTCGTAGCGGTGAAGTTGTATCTGAAAAGCCTTTTATGAATTTACTAACATACGTTAACATACCTAACAGTCTCTGAATGTCTTTTGCATTTTGGGGACACGGTATTTTATTGATTGCTAAAATTTTCTCGTTATTTGGAGCCAACCCTTGCTCTGATATTGTATGACCTAAATAATTAATTTGGTTCTTCCCAAACTTACATTTATTTAAATTGAACTTTATATTGTTTATTTTAGCTATTTCCAAAACCTGTTTTAATCTCTGGTCATGTTCAGCTTTCGTTTTTCCCCACACAATTATGTCATCAATATACACTTCTGTGCCTTCTAAGTTGAAAATACTTTTGAATCTCTCCTGAAAAACCTCCGGAGCTGATTTTATGCCATACGGCATCCTAAGGAATTTATACCTCCCGAACGGAGTACCAAACGTGCAAAGATTTGTACTTTCCTCATCTAGACGGATTTGGTAGAACCCATTCGTAGCATCTAATGTGCTAAAAATTGTTGCATTTGCCATTTTCCCTGTAATTTGTTCTAAAGAAGGAATTTGACAGTATTCACGTCTTATAGCTTTATTAAGATCCTTAGGATCCATGCAAATTCTAAGTTTCCCATTGGGCTTCCTGACTATGACTAGTGCATTTACCCATTCTGAGGAACCCTCTACTTTCTCAATAACACCTTGATCTGCAAATTCTTCTAGACTTTTTTTTTTAAACTATCTAAAAGTGGTAATGCCACTTTCCGTATGGGGTGCACTACTGGTTGTGCATGTTTATCTATTTAAGGTTTATTTATGCATCCTATCCCATGAAATAACTCTTTATATGTATGTAAAAGACCTTCGTAATTATTTGTTTCCTCAACTGTATCTATTTTGTGTATTAATTTTAGTTTGACGCTTGATTGCAAGCCCAAGATAGCCACCGACTTAGAATTGACTACAAAAAATTCCAATTGAAATAAATCACCGTGCTTGTCATAACAAGGCAGCTTGCACTTTCCTATTACATTTAGACTACTGCCTGTATATGACTTTAGTTTAACACACGTCTTTTCGATTGAATTTTCTGATAAGTTTAAGCTTTGGAATACTGTTAACGGTAAAACGTTTGCCATTGCTCCCGAATCTATTTTGAAATTTATTATTTTATCATTTATTACTAATTTTGTTGTCCATTGACTTAAATCTACATTATCTATTTCTACCGAGCCAATGAACAAATGTGAGTCCTGCTCTCCAGTCTCATTTGCATTATTATCTTCTGTAATTTCATGAATTTTTTGTTTCTTTCTCAAGCAAACATTTTCAAAATGATTTTTAATTTTACAGAAGCTACAGAATTTCCCATAGGCAGGGCATTTGTTCAAGGGGTGGTTCTTACCACATTTATTGCAATTATTTATGTATTTTTTCATTCCATTCCCACGGGACCTCTCCGATCTTACTTGCTCATATCTTGTGGTTCGCTTCCTCTCGACAGCATCCACCATGCCACCACTCCTGGTACCCATTACTTCACATCTTTCCTTAGTCCCCTCAATGATTAAACATAGTTCGATCGCTTTCTCCAGGGTGAGTGAGTCATCTTGTAATAACTTCTCCCGCATCGTTTCATTGTTGACGCCAATTATTATCATCGTTTTTGTTAGTCTATCCTGTAGATCTCCTAGGTTACATTTGATGGCTTTATTTTTTAAATCTGTAACGAACTGGTCAAAAGTTTGACCAACCTGTTGGCGGCTGGAAAAGAATTTATACTGCTCGTACGAGATGTTTTCCTTGGGCAAAAAATGGTCTTCGAACTTCTTTAATAGCATCTTCAGAATGCTCTTTTCATCTTCTTGAAATTTGAAGGTTGTGTAAATTTTGAAGCCTTCTTCCCCTATGTAGTGGAGTAATTGAGCGCACTGGGTGGTCTCTTCTTTTTTACAAACCTCGCTAGCCAGTAAGTAATTTTCGAAGCGTAAGCGCCATTGCTTCCAATTTTCCGCGAGGTTACCTTCCATGCACATGGGTGCTATTCCCCGATTATCTCCCATTTTCCTTGAAATTAACTTTAAACTGAAATTTATTTGCGTAGCTTACTCGACTGCGCCATGCTGTATTTAGGGATCACTTGTAGTTTATATGATAATTAAGGAAAACTCCATTTACAAGAACAACACATGTATTGCGTCCACTTTACATTCTTTGACATCTTTGACATCCCAATCTGACAACTCTCTTTTTGACATCTACCAGCTGGTCGCACAGTTACCAACCTTACACCTTACACACAATCTCCGATGTCATATTATCCCGTGAATATTTTTTAATAAAGAGTAAATAAACTTTATCAAACCGTTTAGTTGACTCACCTAATTTCATATATTTGCATAGGTAGTTCAAATTGAAACTTAAAATGGGAAAATGTAGGCTCCTTTTTGATTTACAGATGAACCATATTTACACACCAACACAAAACCTAAGTATTACCTGACTAAGCGTGCTAAAGTCAATTTTTATTCGTCAAATTGCCTGGCAACCAAATTTCGTTCAAAACCAAAATTTATCCGGCAAAATAAAAAGTACTCGTCAAATTACTGTTGAGAATTCCCCAGTTGGGAAATCTGATACGCTCGAGGTTACGCTAAATCTGTAAATTACTTACCTACTATATATTTATTATATTCCTTTTCGTATTCATTCATTTTGGTCTTCCAGTACTTAAACTAAAAATTCAACATAAGTTTGATAAAATCTGGATTTGGCGGTTTTATCTTTATATTTGGTATCATTGAGTCACATAACATAATTTATGATTCTTTTTATGGTTAATGTATGATACTGGAGAGTTCGAACAACTACTTCTCCGGCAAAATGCCCATACGGTTTTAAACATTTACATAAATCATAGTAGACCGAGGTTTGTTTCAATTTCAGTTGAATCTGCAACTAATATGCCATGCCAACCAAATAATGTTCTTTGTCGCTTTTACTATCGGAAATGTGATCGCAAAATAAATAATATTAATACCAAGTATACATCTGTAAGTCTTATAGTAGATACTTTAGTTGCATATGTCACTGCACTACTCTTTAACATGGCATTGTGAAAAATTCTTTAGTATCTCATTTTGTGGTGTGCAGTAAATTTCATGACAATAATGCACAATTTTAAAGAAATTCCTATTTCGTTGTAAACAACAGCATTTTGTATCCTATTTGAGAGGTGCAGCAACATGAGCAAGTGCTGCAATAAAAAACATTTATATGTAAATTTTAAATGCCCTGTTATATTTTACTTGGAAAAACATTTTATGGGCCGACGACTGATACGGAGTGCAAATAGACGTAATACCCGAAATGGAAAAAATAAGGACGGGAATAATAAAATGTCTGGCGCAGTCTCGAAGGATAAGTGCAATAATAAAAGCGTCGCCGGCATAATTTACAATTTTAATACGTACAGTGCACAATAGGTGTGAAATTACTAAGTCCTATAAATAATATATGAAATCTGAAACTTTGGGATAAATGATGTTTTACGGAGTACGGAGACTAAGATCTTGAAACTGATGTACGAAGAAAATTCATTCTTAGAAATCTGAATTTATCAAAAAATAGTTTTTCAATTCCACTGAATATCATAAAAGCAATTTATTATTGCATGAATTTCTAAGTTGTATACGTATACGAGACATTGATGAAGCGTTTATACAAAGTGCAATTTTATGAACTTTGTAAAATAACTCGTCACAGAAAATGTTTTGTTGGCATATTTCCAGTAGAAATGAAGAGTTCAGAATATATTTGCTCAGGTGATATATTTTGAACAATAAAGTTCCATCTCTTTCAGAAGTTTATATTCCTTTTTTGGGGCTAGAAATGTTTCTCCGTGCATTATCCCATTAAAAGGAACAGGATGACCGAAATCGAAATTTGTAGTTGTAACGTGTAGGCAAAGATGTGCAGATTGGTATCGTCGTAGTTCCGTAAATCCCATTTCCGTACAAGGCGAAATTAGTGGCAGTTCCGTACACGATGCACGTGTCGCGATACTGGGGATCTTTTGTAAGAAACTCTGATTAGTAATAGTGGTAGTTGCGTACAGGTATACAATCCCTTAGTGACCGTATACTCCGAGAGCATTCTGAGAATCACCCGGCCAAAAAAGCGGTGTTGCCCGTCACTGAATACGGCCAAAAAGTGATTTCACGGCCCACTATTTCCAGTCTGTGGGCAAGCGGAGCGAGCGAAGTGAGCGGAGCGTTTAAGTCTCCCCCAAAACAAAAACATTAACATCTGAAAACAATGGGAGAGAAATTTTCATCGACGCACGAAATGGGACTAAATCCAAAATTCTATGTTCAGGTACCTACGTAAACAACCCGGGTGATTCTTAGAAAGCTCTCCGAGTATACGGTTACTAAGGGATTGTACCTGTACGAAACTACCACTATTGCTAATGACAGTTTCTTACAAATGATCCCCACTATCGTGACACGTGCATCGTGTACGGAACTTCCACTGATTTCGCCTTGTACGGAAATGTGATGTACGGAACGGCCACCAGTTCGTGCAGATTATGTTAAAATGTGAATTTAAAATATTGTTATAAGCATAGATTAGAGAACATACCTGCATGCTTCGCATCACTTAATGAGGGTGTATGAGCCTTACAACGCCATGCTAGCCAAGCAGGTTGGCGAGAGGAATTGTACTAATTCCGGCAAATAGAATGTGCTCACGGCTTCCACTATACTGGTTACCCATCCAAACGTTAACCGCAATGAACGCTGCTTAACTTTCGTAGACGAAAGTCGTTCTATGCCGGTGCAGCTATGCTACTACATTGTTTCAATATTTTTCAGTATAGAAATTCGCGTGTACATGAAGTTTTCAAACGTGTTGTTTTCTTATGAAGAATCAACTGTTATTTTAAAAGTTTGACAATAAAGTAAAGGTAAATGTCAAATATTGCCTGAATCCAGGACCGATTATAACAAGTTCAGCGCCTCTGGCGGTTATTACATTATTGATTTGCTCTAAAACTAACGAGTTTTGTATAGTTTACATTGTATGTGTATTCCTGCATGATACCTACGCTGTTGAACTGAACTTTCAACTTAATATTCAAAAGGTTGTAAGCAATTTTCGTACATGCCTCCATGATATGGAACCAAACACGTATTGACGGAAAATTTGTTGACTTCATGAGAACAAGTCGAGTTCAAGTTTGAGAAATTTTTCACAGCCGTTGTACCAAATAGGAATCTTGATTGCACTACGCGACTGGAGGAGGAACCCATTAAATCCAAATTGCCTGCCATAGTACTTCATTAATTTTACTTTTAAACGTCGTTACTTTTTGAAGTGGAAATTTATTAAGTAAATTTGTCATTGGCTTCGTTTTAGCTTCTAATATCAAATGCAACCTTTAGCTCAGGGCGTTACACAACGTTATTAAGACAATCGGTGTACTGTGAAATTGATTGTCTTAAAATAAATATTGTCCTTTAACAGCCTTGGCAATTTTCGTGGGAGTAATATTTCAAATGTTTGAACGTCTCATGAGATGGATCAGAATAAATAGTGGGTGTGTGAAAATAGTTTGTTCACCGATGCTACCTGTTATACTCTCATTAAGTGCTTTATAGCAAGCAAAATATTTGTTACTCATGCTTAAAGTACTAATGTATACAACACTCCTTGCTCGAATCCTCCAATTTGTTTTTGCAATTCTTAGGAACTCCAACAAAAGACCATTGTTATTCATTGGTCATATGCCTCTTTAATTTAAAAAACAAAAGTAAAGCTGCTTCTTTTTATCCACTTTCCCTTAACTGGCGAGTCATGTGATTGGTGTTTGCATAAAAAATTTCAGCCAATTTTTAGTACACGTTTTTTAACCACAAGAAGTTAATGAGTCTTATTTACTTGCCCACTAATTTACCCTCAATAAACAAGGGAATTATTTACGTCAAATTCAATATTGGTGTTGCATTTTCTCTAATATCTTCAAATATTATGAGCAATGTTCAAGCTACTTTATATCTACCTATGATACATTACTAGATGAACCCGTGGGCTACGCTCCACGACTTTTACGTAGGGGTGAATCGGTGTAGTAATTATACTTAAAACGTAGGTGCGCATCCCAGGTGCACCACAAAATATTCCCATAGAATATTCTTAAATAATTAATTACGTTTAATTTAATACGGCAAAGAACCATTCTATCTACGGGTGCGACGTTGAACTACGACTGCGAACAGCGCTCAGCAGATCCAAGCGTTCATCGAAATGATGCCGATCCAATTTTCTTATTATGATGATTATTATACAACTTGTACTGAAATCAGAATTTAATGTAATGCGAAGACTTTGCGAATTCAAACCAAGTTTCTATATCTTCAGTTCAACGTTCACAGTGCTTTTCCCGCAAAATTAGAGCCAAGATATTTTTAAATCTTTTTCTACACCTATTTAATTATATGACAATTATTAGCATTTTCTTTGTGAAATATCGTACCTATAATTCACTGCAGTGAATTATGGTTTCATAACTCACGGTATTCGGCCAATTACAAATGTAGATTCAATAATCACTGTTTCCCTGATCCAATGATATTTTATATCGACCGCGATCAACTCTTGCTAGAGCTGACAATCGACTCGAGTGACAGCCGAAGTGACAGCCAAGTGTATCCCCATATTATTATTACTGTTTACGTTTTCCAACGTATGTACTTCGTTCGAGTAGGTATTAATCCGTGCAAACTAACAATTTCACCACTAAAACTGCCAGAATTTAACAATGGAAGGGGCAACTCCAAATTTATACAATGCTCTGCAAAAGCATGGAACAAATTCAATGAAATTGAAACCAATGCAATTTGGAAAAAATCCTCGGACACGTCGATTTTGTTTGTTTTTTGCGCATAATTTCATGTATCGCACTTTGAATTCGCACCGGCCAAGTGACCGCTGTGACGTCATCGGCTTTTTTTTTAAATAGCACCCCCCATTTTTTTGGCAGAATCTTGTAGCGCTTATCATCCTGATTACAACGACATACCACATTCATATTTTTTCTTCAACATTTTGGTAGAAAAAATTAAAAATTAGATCAGCAGGATGGAGCACCTCCACACTATGCTGTTGACGTGCGACTATATCTTAATGAAGTTTTTCCTGATAGATGGATTGGACGACGAGGGCCAGTCGAGTGGCCAGCTAGGTCTCCAGATCTAACACCGCTGGACTGCTTTTTATGGGGTTACATAAAAAGTAAGGTTTATGTCAATAGACCGAATAATTTAGACGACCTAAAGCAAAGGATAAGAAATGAAATGAGACAAATTTCACCTGACGTTATTGAAAATGTTCAACAGGAGTTTGTCGCACGCCTTGCATACTGCCAGGTAGCAAATGGCCAACATATTGAACATTTATTGTAATGCCTAATTGTCTCTTTTGTTATTGTTTATGACATTTCCTGTATTCCTGGAATGACATTTTTTGATTCGATTTTGTTTTTATGTAAGAAAGGCTTTTTATAAAATTTCGACATTTAATCTCATCTCATCATTCGTGAATAATGGCTGTCATAATCGCTCATATAATAATATACTATTATAACCTAGTGTCTGAAATAGTCTGAAATGATAATAGCAAAGGGAGGCACATTTTTTGGAATTGAATCGTATTTTTTTTGCTTATTTATTAGCAATCAGAATACACATTATTCTATAAGCTAATGCGATAATTTAGGACTTCCATGGTCCTTTAAGCTGGGAACACATTTCTCTGATGTGATGTGTTGTATTGTGTCGTGTCGTGTTGTGTTGTGTTGTGTTGTGACTCGCCGTGTGCACATGTTTCTGTCGTGTTGTGACGCAACGTTTGATAAACCGGTGCTACCCCATTTCTCAAAAACTCCAGTGTGTACACATCGAGCGTTTTCGTCCCCGATTAACCGGGAACTTTTTATAGAACTGTTTCTATACTTTTTCCACACTGTATGTAAGTACAAGTGAAGAAAAAATGCTGTTGCTTTACCTGTAGAATTCATTTCCCTGCCTATCTCCTCCCACGCATCTTGCCGCATACACTCATTGCGGTAATTCTTCGAATTCACGTTGAATAAACATTCGTAATTTCTAACTTCTTCAATTAAGACAGCTTCATCCATATTTTTTAAGCGAAATGACCCGTGCACACTTCTCTGACGCTCTGATGTGTTGTGTCGCGATGCAACGAAAATCTGGAAAGAAGGGATCGCGTTGCGTCGCAACACAACACAACACAAGGCGTAGCGTCAGAGGAATGTGCACGCGCCCCGTTTAATTACATGTGATTTATGCTGTATGATCCATACAACGTTGCGTCACAACACAACACAACACAACACAACACAACACAACACGTCAGAGAAATGTGTCCCTAGCTTTACTGTCATGAAGAGGCCTCCTTCAGTAACAAGTCCTCTTTGGCTTTCTTTCAGATTTGCTGGCCAATTTTTTTTAAGTCTTCTCTCATCTTGTGGTTCCAATAGAGGGTGTAGTAAGACATTAGCGTGACTTTCCATTTTCTTATGATGCTTTATATATGCTTTTTTTCATGGATGACGTCCTTAATAAGCGTTCTAGTGCTCGGATTATTTTGTGGCTCATTATTCTCGTAGTTTTTCCTCCCACATCAGTCTTTAAACATGTCAAACTGTTTTTGATACAGTTGCCTTGATTTTTCGGGTAAAAGTTCTTTTATGGAATCTTCAGCGGCAGCTTGGAATATCAAAAATTTTCAAAACAATTTCAGTTGACAGGACGATTATTGACATTACAAATGAAATTGTTTTATTTGAGTTCTCCATGGTAACCGATATATATCAGAGCTCCCTTTACGAATTGCAATCAATCATGTGGCCACCAGACAGTTTTTGGACATTTTGCTTTTAGTAGGGTGCTTATAATTTTATGGCAAAAAAGTCCAAAAGTGCTAAAAATAAAGTATCTTTTTATCTCTCGGAGAATTGTAGGCCTTGCTCCGCTCAGGCTACAAACTTTTCGCTTCGGGGTAAAAAGAACCACTTTAGTCCCTTGGTATATAGGTAATAGGTAACATACTATGTTTCATTTAGAGATAGATAGATGTAACTTTTTCATACACTGATTTCTAAAAATTCTTGGTGGCTTCTTCAGTTTCTCTTTTGTCATATTCAGTTTATTTTTAGATTAATTCAAATGCAAATTATGTAATCTTCCCATATTCAAATTTGAACGTAAACGAAATCGTCACCGATATGATTAATGGTAACAGTTACTTTTAAAATAAAAATTTAATGTTGAATGAACAGGAATCGAATGGCTCTTAATGATAAATTAAGGACAATCGCATACCTGACAAGCATAGTAAACAGGTGATAGGATAGATAGTATTTGTTCTTGTTTCGACACAACATGTAGAATTTCCAATCACTCTGTCTACAATTATTTTATTCTTTATTGTTGCTTATTGCCTATGGTAAACTGCTACATAACAAAATATATACACACGCACAGCTTATTGTAGCAGGTCTACAATAGACCGTCTTGGTGCGACAAATGTACTATTATTAGCGGCGTGGCGTAGCATTCGGAGCACCGTCCACATCTGATATCTAATATAGTTTAGTTTACGGCCGCTATAAGTACGCACATATTTGTTTTCCCATAAACCCCTAAGAAACCGACACGTTGGATACAACTAAGTAGGCGCGAAAGTTGACAATTGCGTTCACCCGTGCGCTATTATACTCGTAGCTGTGCACTATAAATAAGAATCCCACGGGTATATTCAAATGTTATAGGCAGCTTTGAAATTTTGACGTTTACTGTTTTAAAATCTAATAATTTTTTATCAGAAAAATCTCTTAAAAGATATTTCAGTTAAACATTTTAATGGCTTCTCGATGGAAGGCCTAAATATTTTAGGTACGAAATGGGCATTTATGACTTGGCGGACAAGAGAACAAATCAAAATGTCCATTCATGGGCCGGTCGGAATTATTCGAATATAGTTAGTAGGCTACTTATATTAGAAATTTTGACATTTTCTAACATAGTAACAAATCATTAAAAATAAAGTTACTGTTTTGTGAAAAAAATTGATTTTCTTAAGAGGTCGTGGGAAAAATAGTGTGCATGTGTTCCATTTTTGCAATTTATTGTTTAATAACAACGACACAGCAACAAAGTTGCCCGTCTGCAAGTGAATAACCTATATTTTACGTTAATAAATATAACTCTGTTTCCATTATATTTTAGTCAACCTATGGAAACTTTCTAGTATAATAAATACACATACATTATGATGTACTGGATGTCTCAAAAGTGAAATATTTTTATTAATTTTCAAACATTGCTTAAACATTTCCTACAGTAAACGTTGAAAGTGTCTTCCATTATGTATGTATGCATATTACACAAAACATATGGGAGACATCTACTGCAGGAAATGTTTAAACAATGTTTAAAAATTAATAAAAATAATTCACTGCACAGAGACTTTTGGGACAACCAATATAAAAAATTATGACTATACCCACTGAAGAGTAGGAGAGATAGGATGGTAGGACACCTTCTAAGACACGAAGGAATAGTTCGTGACATACTAGAGTCAGAGATAGGAATAAAAAGAGGTAGGGGTAGGCCTAGATTAGACTACTGCTCTCAAATAGTTAGGGATGTAGGATGTTCTACTTTTAGGGAAATGCGTAGGTTAGCTCAGGATAGAAAAGAATGGAGGTACGCGTCCAACCAGTCTTCGGACTGAGAACCTTATGATGATGACCCACTGAAATAATTTAAATATAATATTGTAATGTGCAGTGACTGAGCGATGCAGGTGGAATTCAGTATTAATTCCACGTACAGCAAGTGGAATGAACTAATCCAGTACGATTGCGATACATCATCTCATATTTTGCAACGTGCAGCTTTTTGGAATGCGTTACAGATTGCAGTGGTTCAAAGAAACAAAAACTCGTGTGGGCAGTAGCGCAAAGCTGGCACGAAATAATTTACGGACAGACATTTATCATGCAAAATACCCCCGACAAACACCTTCTATGGACATGTTGCGAATTTGCACAATTGTTTAGTATTCAATTAATTTGGGGGTCCATATTACAAAGTACTATTAATCAGCCATTTCAATCAGTTCACGTCGGTGAACAAGGGGATAAGCGAGTTTATAAAATTAGATAGTCTCCTATCGACCGTATTTTCGAGTCGCTACTAGTCACCCTTAATGAGCTCCCCTTTTGTGTAGTTCCGGAGGTGCGGGTATATATTACCTGTTTAATTGGGAAATTATTACTAATCGATGTGTCGCTAACAAACCAAATCGTTAACAAATGTAATTAGTTGTTGTTTAGTCAGGTCTCTATTTCACCCCTTTTAGCTGATGCTGTATCAACTTTCCTGTAAATACTAAACTAATAGAGGGGAAATTCTTTGATATTCTATAGAAATATGACTACTAAACTACTAAAATTATTATTTTATGAGGGCAGGTTAGATAAAAGGGATGTTGTGAGTCTCACAGAAAAGAAAACAACAGAAAAAGGAAAGAACGCCTTAGACCAGGAGCCCATAGACCAAAAATTGCGCATAAAAGGTTTACTCCAAAAATGCCTGTTGCCTGTTGTGAATTTTGAGTCGTGGAGCACAGAAATGCCCATGCCAATGTTTTTGGTACCGTGATATGTGGCAGACCCGTAAATGTGTAAATAATTGGCTTGAAAAAGTATTATAGGTTTAAGAATGGGGTTTGCAGAAAGCGCTAAATAATAGAAAAGTAATCCAGCGGACGCGGCTCGCTTGTTGTGAATTCTGGACCACTGGCCCGCTGCAGGGGTCAAACTGTGTAAATTAAACACCCCCAAAAAAGCATAGGTTCACGCATGGGAATTGGAGGGATCTCCTAATTTACCCCCAAACATCATGAATCTCGACTCCCATTCATTTTGATTGGTACAATGGGGCGCCACTCTCGCGACATTTTGTAAATTCACTTATGTAAAAAGAATCAAAACTTAGAAAAGACTTATTTCAATCACAAAAATCGAGTATTCACTGAGGCCGATAAAAAAATTGGTACAGGGGGACGCTATACTTAGGCCGGCGAACAGACGGAGTGATCACCCTGCAAGAACGTGCTCTAGGCGGGACCACTATCAATTTAGGACAGCCGAACCGCAGTGATGCGCTTTCTTTAGACCCAACGAAGTCGTATCACTCCAATTCGGCCGTCATAAATTACTATTGGCCCCGCTAGAGCACGTTCTTGCAGGGTGATCACTCCGTCTGTTCGGCGGCCCAAGTATAGAGACACAACATTTCGTAAAAAAACTTACGTAAAAAATCATAAGTTTTGGAATGGCATTCAAGAATTCGATTATGATGAACCTACTGAGTACAAAAATACATTCCCTATCGTTGAACGGTCGTACAAGGGCCCGCTAGAAATGTTAAAAGAAAGTCATTATTAATTTTCACCCTTACTGTCAGAACATGCTACTCTGTCAATAAAATTTCAAGCGCCATTTTGTGACAAGAAAATATATTTCACAATTTAAAATTGTTAAAACATTCCAATTTTCTCAGTTATTTTCTGAAATTTATGTACTACGTTTTACTTAAAAACGAGAACGTGCAGTGTGCGATGTGCGTGGTCGCCACACGAGATAGAAGTGAAACTTCAACGTTATTAGAGGAATGAAAATTTTGTAGGGTAAACAGATGATTGGACTGTATGCATTTATGAGTATCAAATATATCTTTATTTGTCAACTTCTATGTCTTCACTCAAATCTAAAACTGAAATGATAGGTCTATGACGCTTGCCTGAGAGAAACAGCGCGAAGCATGAGACAGAGCGTGGCTAAAGGGTGGGACGGCGTCACGAGAAATGAAACGCTGTGGTCTCGCTTTACTGAAGCTTGACTGAGAGGAAGAGTGGGGCTTTCGATATTCCATCTCTCCTCTGCCCGTCTTCTCAGACTGCTCCTCTCCATTCGTTTCACGTTTCGTGGCAAAAGAAGTCTCACCATTGGTTTTATGTTATTTTAAAATTGGGATCGTAAATTGTCGAACGTCAACAATAAAAGAACTTTGGCCATTTAAAATATTTATGGCATGATGAACCCCCGTTTTTGGGTTAAGTTACGAAAATGGCAACAGACGTGTCTCCCTTAACAGTAAAATTGACGTGTTCCAGTGTTTCTCATAAAATTTTTAATGGGTCGCTTTGTATACTGGGTGCATGTTTAATTATTTTGCTCCCAAGGGCTATTTCTAACGGTGAGATAAACCAGGAGTAAGGGTGTGAAACTATGAAGCAATCTCGAGATACCAGTAATTTTGGTGTAAACCGTATTTAATCGTGATTTACTCTCGAAATGCATGCACCTTCCATTACTGCATTGTACTATCGACCGAAATTTAGGTGCATAACTACTACCAATGTTTAGAGTAGACCAGATTGAATGGAAGTGCCGGGTTAGCATCAGTAATACGATATTTAGAAAAGTTCAAATCGTCAACTTTTCAGTTTTAAAAACTATCCATCTTTATCATTCACAGATCTCATGTTGAGTGCGATGTGAATTTTATGGAAAGAGACTTCAAAGGTTCTAATGAAGCTGAAAAGTAAAAAATAATAATAATAATAATAGCAGAATCATAAATTATGTTTACATATAGAAAAAGGTGATGTAACAGGAACAATGGTATGATTGGGAGAAGCAGCGCCACTAGTCCGTTCCAGCGGTTTGACTTTGACACTAATTTCTAAAATGAGGACGAGCTGACGAACTTGAGTGAGTATATCGGGTGGGGATTTAGTGTGTAATCGGTTCACATCTCTGGTAGGTGCTTAAAGAACACAAAGGGAAATTTTACATGAATATGGATAACCTCATGGGGCATTTGGTGTACAGGTTGTTCACATGCTGAATAGTAAACCAAAATTATTTTTTAATGGGAACCTCACGTTTGCCTTCACATAATTTGAATTCCTCATAAGATTTCGTGAAAATTGATCTATTGCATGATGCTATTTTGACTAAGCAAAATAAAGATATTAACGATTAAATACCATTATGGACTGAACTGCTGACATCTGCTGAACAAAGCCACCTAGGATTTCTCTATTGAGGTAGGTTCAGAGACTACTGTAATCGTAACATCTACCGAATCTATCTATATCACGAGTCTCCTCGTGGGAGTCATTTTTTTCGAACAGGCGAGGCGGCTTGGCGATTGGCAATTTATTTTAGGTACAGGACTTTAATTCTACCCTTTGACAGGATTCAGGTCTCTGGCTATATTTTCCGCAGAACATTGAAGTGATTTGCCAATTGATAGATGTCACCGCATTAGAAATATATTTTTTCTTCAGTCAAGAAAAATACGTCCAGGCAGCTAGAATACCGTTCCAAGTACATAAAT
Organism: Xestobium rufovillosum; assembly: GCA_963966045.1. Lineage (NCBI taxonomy): Eukaryota > Metazoa > Arthropoda > Insecta > Coleoptera > Ptinidae > Xestobium > Xestobium rufovillosum. Next base: position 19,921,563 of record OZ014494.1, read on the forward strand.
ATATAGAATCAAATATCATATCAAGAATGTCGCGTTAAAACATCTCAGAAGACGTCATTAGCGACGAAGTTTAAAAAGCAGGATTACATAGTCATCTTCCATCCACGAAACTTTGAAAATAGAAAGTAAACTCGTCAGTTGTAATGAATACAAGATACAACGTCCTCGTGTATGTACATACATAATACAATGCCGTAATGAAACAGCAAACTACAACATACAAACGAGCTTCTTGGGGTAGTCCAGAGAAACTCAAACTTGTAGAAGGAATGCTTCAGACCTTTGGGAGCTCACTCTACCTGTATATTTAATTAGCAACCACGGCGACCTTATTTTTGAAATTAAAGTAATTCAAACAAGCTTTACTCTAATCCCACATAAACCTAAATAGAAACACTTCAAGACAAGAATTTATTATAAAAGTTAGTGCGAGAACGAAATTTTAATTATTACCAAATACTTATGAATTATGTAGACATCTCACGTTTTCAGCTTTGAAAGCAACGTCTTGATTATACAGCGTGCTGTTTCCGTGACAATAGCACTCATGTGTAATTTATAGGAGACGCGTATAGCATCCTTCAGGTCGCATTAATTATTCCACTAGACCGGAGTTTTAGACACAGTTTTAATGCTCTCTTCTACTAGTTTGGACGTGCATGTATGTCAAGTTTTCCAATTTTTTAATGAACTAGATTTCATCATTCTAGGAGTCTCTCCAGGCGTAATCCGATTATCCCTATGACAATGTTTCAAGCAAGAGGACTGAGATTTACTCAAATGCTTGTGCATAGGAAAAGAACATGTTATTTTTCGTCTTAAGTAACTGGAAAATAGTTGTTGGTAAAAATATGCTACGGTACGAAGCGTTGACTATTCGGTATAGATAACTAGATAACTCCGAGATTGCTCAGATTCCCGGATGATATGGCAGTGTTAGCATTCAACAAAGAAGAACTCGGAGCTACTTTAAATGAAATGAAAACACTGAGAGGTACTGGGACGTTCGAAAAACTACACCTCGGGCAATACTCCACAAGGCATTGAATCACAGAAATAAATTCAGAGCGTTTATAGTAAAAGACGTCACCCCATTTTATCGTGGGTTGTGATAAAAATATTTTAGACGTATGTGTACAGTATAAATACTGATAATAGTTATTTACGATATAAGTGGGATATGAGCTTTATTAACGTACGCAATCGCAAAAGTACGTTATCAGTTATCACACGTATATCGTACAAATTTTTATCTACGCCCCTAAAAAGTGAAAATAAAAGGGTAATTATAATTTGACATTTGTCATGATTTATTGAGAAAAACGGGTGCGGTAATAAACTCCTTAACGCACCCAAAATGAGTGCGGTAAGAAGTTCTTAACTGACGGGCGTAGATAAAAGTAAGAAACAAAATTAGTGATTTTCTAAAATATATTTCAAAATCAATAAATATGTAATATAATAATATATGTACTATATTTTAGTTGTTAACACCATTTCTGATAATCGATTCAACAAACCGATAGAGAAACGTGTTGATACGGCCCAATCAACTATCGTTATTTGTACGATACAACAAACCCTAACATAAAAAAATTCCTATCACTGGAATGTCTAACTCAAGAGATAGTCCAGTCGAAATAGCAAGAAATACGGAAATAACTCGGACAAAGCTGGAATTTTTTTAATCGCTTCATTTTGACTCAAATAACAATATCCTAAGTTTTCTACCTCGAGCGAGGACCGGAAGTGGCCGCCATTTCGACAAGAAGATCACGAGAAGACATTTTTGCGAATAACTCCTTTTTAGTTCATTCTAGGCCAAACATACACCACACCGCTTTGGAAACCTATTAAATTACCTACAAAAAGATTTTTGAATTATTACCCTACAATAAATAGTTTTCATTGCATACTCCATTTCCATAACATAATGTCGATTATCACAGGATTAATAGGAGATGAGGCAATGAATTGTCACAGCGTTTTAGAAATGGGTTTATCTTCAATGGAAGCTCTCATTAGAAACACTTTCAAGAACGTGAGGTTCCAAAGAAAGAATCGTGTCATCCCTCTTCGTGCTTTAACATTATCTATCAAAATACGCAAAGAAGTTGTTCCAGTCGATTCTGCTACACTATTTCAGCGAATTTCGCTAGCAAAAAAATCCGACGAGCAACTGTAGAATTACTTCAATTTCGAATTGGCTCCATTTCCTCCGTCACCGTTCGGCGAATCAGGCATGCGAAAGACACAAAAATCCAAACTTTTCGATTACTTTTCCCCCCTATCAGAAGATCCCGGTTTGGAAATCATATTCATGTAGTTGACGGCGGATTTCTACTTCATCGAGTGTTGTGGCACCCACAACAGACATTTGCAGAGATCTTGTTAAAGTACGTTGCATATGTACAAAAGTATTACACACCCAACAGCAACGTTGTATTTATGTTCTAACAAAACACCCTCAGTAGACATTTACAGAAGCGATACCGATACTCCAAGGTATCGATACTTTCTTGTTAAGTATCAGGAGGTATCGATACCTAAAGCCAAAAGTATCAAATGATCCTGGTATCCCGTGTAGGCTACTTTCAAGGGTACAAAAGTGTCGAACGTACCAGAAGAACATCAAGACAATCAGGACCCGAATTAAATTTTAATGAATCCATGTCATCAACAGTGTCACAGGAAAGTTTCTTTCAGATGACAAAAACAAGACCAGACTTCATTGCCTTCCTGCACGCTTTCAGTGGATGTGATACCACTTCCGCCTTTTTTTAACAAGGTAAAACCAAATTCTTAAAAATTTTGAACTACGACGAGTGTCTACAATGCATTTTAAAAGTGTTCAATGATTCAAATTCTCACCCAGATTTTGTCGACTCAGCAGGACAAAAAACAAAAATTAATAGCAGCCTTATATGGAGCGAGGGTGTCTGGCTGCTTTCTCCTTAATGAATTTAGGTATCTCTGCTTTGTAAAATCAGCTGCACGAAACACGTTAAATCTGGCAGTGCTGCCTCCGACAGAAAATGCTGCGCGACAACATTCGCTTAGAGTTTACCACCAGGTGCAACATTGGCACGGGAACATTATGAACCCGGAAGACTGGGGTTGGAAGAGATAAAAAAGTGGGCTTGTGCCTATTTTCACGACCAAAGGTCCTGTTCCTGAAGAACTACTGAAAATGATATCGTGCAAACGTATCCATGGCTGCAAAGAAAATTTATTGCGATTGCCGGAGGGTTGGTCTCCGTTGCTCCATAATTCGCTTTACCTTTCGAGGACAATCGTGCAGGAATACCAACAGGATATAAATTACGAGGAGAATGAACAGTTCTTATTAGAGAACACGAAAGAAGAAGAATTAGACGACATTTCGTATGCCATCGTCATAGAGAACAAAACGAAGACGATAAAGACGTAGGACACGATGAAGAAAAAAAGGGATGCACTAAAGAAGTGGACACCAGAGAGGCATTGAATCTTATATCTAAACGACGACGCAGACTAATATAGGTAGTAGAGAATAATGACTAGTGGATTAGGCCTACAGGGGATGGTGGTGTGGAAACGAGCATAAGAATTACTTTCAACATCGTTTAATGTCAAAAAAGATGGAAGTTATTATTTCAAATTATTTTTCAATGTTTCATACTGAATGCAGGTATATTTATAAAAAATAGTTTCCAGCAATTTTACGTTTTACAATTTTCTCGGTAAAATTTTGAAATTTGGACTCCATTATTTTCGAGACTATTGATGGTAAGGTAATAATTGTAGGGGCGCTTTGTAGCTAATTTAATAGACTTTCGAAATAATTAGGTATACAGGGTGATTCTTTTAAAGCGCACATTAGAAAATTTTCGACTTCTACATATGCTAGAGCTATGAAACTTGGAACCTAGCCATAATCGACGATTCCGAGACGAAATTAAATATTTACAGGATGACGTCACTCTTAAAAATGGCGGAAGTAGACGCCATCTTTGTTTTTTTAAATTGAATGCCCACATTTTTATTAGGGATTTAGATTTATGGTCGAATTTTAAGGTCACCTTATGCAAAACATCATATGTGTAAAGTGCACCATCTTCGAGATATTGGACGTTAAAAATCCTCATTTTTCAAATTTCATCAATTATAGCTTGGAAACTGTACGAGATAAATAAAAATGGCTTACATGTCCCTATCCCAGTTTTTAATTCTCTATCTAATGGGTCTGGAAAATACTGCCTCCTGATTGGTCAAAAAATGACAAAAAGTTGCCAATCAGGAGGCGATCTTTAAAACCATGTTATTTGCTAACGCTTCATCCCCAAACAAAATAGCGCAACATTTTTCGGAATTAATTTTTAATATATGTTATTTGGAAGTATTAGACAGTAATTTTATCAAGGCCGAAAGCACGAAAACCAGACTGTCCTGAAAGGTAGTACATTAAGAATTTAAATGCGCACGCAGCTAAATCGCAAGTATCTTTTCAAATATTTTCTAAAGGCCAGGAAGAATACTTATAGGTCGGAGATCACTAAATTCCGAAGGTGCGGAAACCTTGGGAAGAGGAATTACATGTGCATGCTTCCAGATTCTCAGAAAATATAAACTGCGTATGCATTCGTTGAAAATATGGGTGAGGAAAGGAATAATTAACCAGCAATACAGAAGAATAAGTGAAATGTTGAGGTCGTCGCTATCATTCGCCCCGGATTTGACCAACAGGAGGGGGTCGCTGACATACTTCTCATCGACGACTTGGAAGGACATGGCATCTGAAACACCGGGCGACAGGGAAGTAGAATAGAAAGACAGTAAATCCGGGGCAGGTACAGCGTCAGTTCTACAAGATTCACCCAAGCACTGCCACCATGTCAAATATAACGGCACCGCTATATTACTATGCGATCTTCAGTACCGTTTCGTAGGAAACCGCTGTAATTATTAGATTATTATATATTATATGGAACCGTTATAATATTACGACCGCTATAATATGACGGCACAGCTTTTCTAGGAAACCCTAGCTTTAGTGACAACAAAGAACATATATAATATTATGTCATAATGTTCTTTGGTAACAACGGCCGACAGAACAGTGTTCAAGCCCCAGTTTCATCGACTTTTATCGTATCGTTGGTTGCCTATTTGGCTCATCATTCTACTAGTGTGACTAGAGGAACGCTCCAGGAACTCGTTTTTGAGTCTCAGTAATATACATTATGTTGTTTCCTATTTTTAGATTTTTTGTCTGTAATGCTTGTTCCTTGAAAACTTAGAAACTTAGAAACAGTAACTGCTAATAAAAGCATGTATGTAAAAACGGATATAGAATCGCACAATACGTGTGCATCAAGCGAGCTGGGAGTATAAGGATGCCTTCCTTTCTATTCACGTCTAGAGAAATAAATTGAATTTCTTGCTCCATGTTATGATCCGATCCATAATGCCGAGTGGATGAAATAAAAGCTTCGAACAGCGTGAACCGAGCATTATAAATAATCTCTTCCTTATGCGTTCCTGGTGTTATTGAATGAGCTGCCAAATGGGACGCCGCTTATTAATAAACGTTCTTGCGTTCAAACTCGCGACCAGGCACTTGAAGACGAGATGACGTATATGGCAGAAGCTTTTTACCACTCATTAATGAAACCCTTTGATGTACGACCGCAAAGTTCCTGGGGAAAATCATTTTTCCGACAAATTAGCCGCTTACTCTGAACTTTATTTTATGTTGCAGCCTTTGATTACCATATTGAATATTTTGCTTTGGGATATGCGATAACAAGGTTGTTGATGTGTAAAAAAAGTGTTTTAATAACTGTCCAAGCTTTTCATTCTACGTAAAATTTCCATTAATCATCCGAGTTCGCTTATTTATTGCCATTTGACATCAAATGTCAGCAACAGAACATGCTTTTTCATTCAAATAGAGTATGCAAAACAACAGCAACTTTTCGATAGCCGATGCCATTTAGTACCACTGATATAAATAGGGACAACTACTATCCCGTTCAAACGTTCAAACCAGGTAACTACTAGGCTAAGGCTAAGCAAAATTCAGATGCTTGCTTGCCTAGGGATAACAGGGGCGTTGCGGACTTCGCCAACTGCAGCCATAGAGACTCTTCTGGGCCTTCCCCCTCTCCACTTCGTGATACAGGGGGAGGCAGGACTGTTTGGAAATAAACCAAGAGTGAAACTCAGCTCCTCTCTGGGCAAATATGCCTCTGTCTTTCAAGCAGAGGTCTACGCGATACTACAATGTGCGCGGGAAAACATTACGAGGGGCTACAAAAATCAACGGATCTTTATCTTATCAGACAGCCAGGCAGCTTTGAAGGCTCTTATGAGCCCAAAGATGTCTTCCAGACTGCTGTGGGAATGCTTCGAGCAACTTAATATCCTAGCCATGCGGAACGCAGTGAGACTGCTTTGGATTCGAAGTCACTGTGGGCTGATAGGGAACGAGAAAGCCGATAAACTAGCAAAGCGGGGTTCCAACGATCCTTTCGTTGGACCGGAACCTGCCCTAGGCATAACTAAGAGTGCAGACAGATACCAAGTAAACGGATGGATTCGCGCTCAACATCACAATTACTGGAACATGATTCCAGGACACAGGCACAGCAAGTCTTATATAAAGGGACCTTACAAGAAAAGATGCTCAGAACTTTTTGCCTTAGTATGATGCAAATTAGAATCGTAACAGGCTTCCTAACAGGACACGCGACCGTTAAAGAACACCTGTGGAAGATTGGAAAATATTACGGAGACCTTCACTGCCGCTTGTGTAATAAGGAACGGGAGACAGCTATGCACATCTTGTGCAGATGTGAAGCTCTAGACCAGAAGAGGCAGCAAATTTTCGGGCGATGTCTAATGGAACCGGAAGAATTTTCCACATATTCAATGTTTGAGTTGTACCGTTTGGTCCAAGGCACCAAGATCATGGAATGGGTGTGACTTAGAATTAGTGTGAGCACAATAAGCCCATTTTGTGGCTGCAGTGCATCTGAGCCTACGGGCAGGCAGGCCCTAAGGGGAGAAAAAAAAATCCCGTTCAAACGGTTTGATAAGAGTTAGAAAAACCAGGAAGTTTTGAATTAATATAAAGATTGTTATCGTAGCGAACAATATACATTTTCTTTGGAATGAAATGTTATATCCGAAAGATATCTAGGTAAGACATTTGGTGCCAACAGAACGATTTTTCATTATGATCTTGAGATGTGTATATTCAATGACATTTTCTCGCAAAAATTGATCACCAAATTTATCTTCCATAGACTTTCCTGTGGGACAATTTAAAAATTCGCCTACATGTAAAATTCAGTAGTTCTGAGATTACAAAATTCATCAAAAAATTCAATATGTAATGTTCAAAATCTATAATTTTTTAAATCTATGTATATTTAATTTTATCTTTCGGTGTCTATGCATTTTTTTGATTTAACTCTTCATGGTTTCCATGGTCTTCTTGATCGTTTCCCCGTTTCATTGTATAGACGCAGAATTTTCATTTGCATGAAGCTAAATTATGCTCAACGATTTTAACTTTGGTTTTACGAATCCACTAATTCCTTTTCCGATAGCTCAACCGACTGAGCATATACCTTCACTGAATTTTGTCCATGGCCATTTTTGTTAAGGATCATATCTGAAGACCATGCAGAAAAAAACTAGCAGAATGCACTAGCCTACTTCGTAAATGGAGTGATATATTTTGATTCTATAAGGTAGAGCGGATGTCCGAAAGCTACCCATTCAAATCACTTTCTGCTGCTGATTTCAGCCATGATGATAATAACAACTGTCTATTCCATTGGCCTCTAAGTTCTAAAGATATCTTCCATAAATTAGAAGTGGTTCAGTCGTTTCCCGTTAATGATGACAACTTGGCTATTTTGCAAACTTCACTTTAATGCCCAACTGAATCGAACACCTGCTCACAGTCGATAAACAGAAGATATACATTTGCCATAAAATCTGCAAACTGATTTGACATACAAATTATCCAATTTTCGTATCCATATCTCAAACTTCTTGCGCTGGGGAACTTTAGATTAATGCATAATAACCTCGATAATAACCAACATGTATATTAGTTGATATGAAACGGGTGCGGTTTATAAATTGTCTACAAAGAAGCATCTAGACCTATAGCATCCAAGACAAACAGAAGCAAAGAATGCATAAGTACTTCTGCTAAAATGTTGGGTATTGTCATGGACGACAGGATGACCTGGAAGGATCATATTGATTATATAATTCCTAAATTGAATTCTGCTATTTTTGCTTTGAGGAGAATCAGACCTTTCAGTGATGTTACTGTTCTTAGGACTGTTTATTTTGCGTATTTTGGCTCCATCGCTGGTTATGGAATTATTTCTTGGGGAAATTCTGTTGCGGCATCCAGAGTTCTAGTATTGCAGAAGAGAGATCTGAGGGCGATGTTTCATTTATGTCCCCGACAGTCATGCAGGCAATATTTTCGCGAGTTTCGAATAATGACAATCCCTTGTTTGTATATATATAATTGTCTACTGTACATTCATTCAAATAAATCCAAGTTTGTACGTGGTATTGAGGTCCATAAGTATTCAACGCGTTCGTGTGATACATTTATAAGAACGAATAAATGTAACCGGGGAATAGTTTACAACTCCTTCATTAATTGTTCGATAAGATTCTACAATAGTCTAGGTACGGAATGGAAGCAGTTGACAGAAAACTCTTTTAAAAATACCGTTAAGAAATTTTTGCTGGATGGAGCATTCTATAGTATCGGAGAGTTCTTGGATTCTTGATGGTGTCTTTAAGTTTATGATATTTTGTATGTAATGTATTTAATATTTTTAATATTTGTTGATGTTTTTTGAATTTTTGATTTTTTATTGGGATAAATTAGTGTACTCCTCTTTTTGATTAATGTTCATATTTTTACTTCTTTATTTTTGACCTTTGTAAACACTGGTGATACCGAATAAATATCATATCATATACGTACCCTTATCCAAAGATTAGGAAATGCCCATAGAAGTTTTCCGTAGACAATGACGCCTTATTTAATTTTCTTACCTGAAACAAAGAATGGTTCAATACTATCATATTACAAAAAAATAGGGCTTTTCATTATAAAAAGAATGCTGAGGCGCATGCGCGATCGCGCCATGACATTTTCGAACAGATGTCAAAGTTTTGTATTGTTTGAAAGTGTTTATTTTAAATTCTTTGGTCTATACAGTAAAATTTTATTGCAAACGTGCACAATTAGTATGGAGCATCCAAACTTTGTGCTTTTGGTGACTGCAACGGCGCTAGCAGAGTGGGTGGGCAAATCTAACGCTTGGGATTATGATTTTATCAGTTTCCCAAATCCTGCCTATAGTCAGCCAAGATTTCGGTATAATTTGGGGGTACTAATTTTCCTTTATACCACAGTTATATGGATGTATAAGAATGACTAAAAACCATGATTGCCATCTCAAAGTGGTAGCTAATACAAATGGCCGCCAATCTAAGATGGCGGATGTTGACTTCCGAAGAACGGCCATATCTCCGGAAATAACCGTCCGATTTCAACATTCTTTTTTTTTAAATGAAATCTTAAAAGATGTCCTATAATTTAGGTTATAGTGGATTAAAACAGATGATTGAGAAAAATTGAGAAAAATTTTATAATTTCTATCAAAACTTTTGTTAACCTAAGGAATAATAATATGAAAAAGCAATAGTATAATAGTACAGTTAATAAAGTTACAGCAAGTTATCACATCAATTTGTTAAACTGAAATACATAAATCAGAGAAACAGATAAACAAAAGGCATAATCCAATATTCCATATTTTCTGCAGATTCATGCGAAAGCTGAGCAGTATAGTAATTGCAGGAGGTAGGAGGATTTTTCCTTTTACCAACTATATGTAAGTAATCTTGAGTACATGGAACTGGTATTGAAATACTTTTTTGCCTTTTCCCAATATCTACCATGCCAGATCTTTGTGGCGAGCCATTGACACGATGAGAAGTACCAGCCCCACTTAATGTTTCCTCTAATACGGTCTATATTGTCATAGGCTACTATGGTAGGAATACTGACATGGATACTGCTTGGTAGTGGTATTTCACCCTCTCTAACAGTGTTTAGTTTCTCCATACACAACGCTGTATCTATTTCCAAAAGTTTAGACTAACTATATTCGTGGCCTAGACGATTTAAAATTGAAATCATCTCAACATGTTTCCAGTCGGAGTCTTCACTCTCATTGGCAGAAATATATGTTTTGGAGTCAAAATTGTATCTTTGAAATGGGCCATGCTACTCTATTCACTCGAGGTAATGAATCTCCAAAAAGTTTTTGCAAAAAGCATATCAACGAGGGAGGTATGACGTATGACGATATAATTTATGTGAAGCTCATGTGGCGATGGAGGTCAAACATGGGTTTCTATACCTTTTAAATCTGCTTTTATCTGTTGAGCTGCTGGGGGGTATATGGTTTCCGCGTTCCTTTGCCAAAAGGTGCTCTTCTAATTTAATTTTAGACCTCCCGTAATTTGCAAGTAGCAAATCGTAAGTCAGATTATCTGGTGAAATATATACCTCGCCATCAATATTAGCAAAATCTAAGGAGGAATCAAATTCCTTGTTTAAGTTGTGACGGAATTTTTTTTTTAGTAGAGTGTGTTATTTCGTCAAGATCATCCTTTAAGTACTCAGTTAATTTTGAAACCACATTACTTTGAGATTCAACCCTCGGGTTCGAGAATATATCTTTTCGTATGAAATAATTTAATTTTTGATATGCCACCTTTTCTGCTTCACTATATTTATCGACATTTTTAAGTTTATGGTGACTCAGCCTTGTATAGCTAAGGTAACAAGTTTTATGATAATGAGCTTCTGCAGCTATATCTCTTGATGTGATTCTTATTATTTTTACCGCCCCTCTCAATAGCAATTTTACGTAATTCTGCTTGGCAGTTCTCAACTCTAAAACTTGAGTAAGCGCTTCCCTTGTTTTGCTTCCTTTCTTGTATTTACTCTCTTTGTGACAAAAAACACAATTTTTGTTTTATATGATATGGTAGCCTGTAATCTCGCCTGTAATACTCCGTTTCAACCATTTTCAGCCTGACTCAAATCTACATTTTCTGATGATGAGATTTTTTAAATCTTGAAACCGGTCAAATATTATAATAAATTATTACAATGGTAGTACGCAAAGTATTTTATTAATTCATCAAGTAATAATAATGACAAAAAGTTACATAGAGAACAGGAATTACCGAAATAAGGAAAAATTAGTAAACAAACACTATATGCAGTATAGTCAACGTGGTTGATTCATTTCAATACCATTTCTAGGACAAGACACAAAAGTATAGATAAGTATAGACAATAAAATTAAAGATAGAAGTTTAGGCTTAAGAGTCCGGCAAAGCAGGTCAAAAGATACATCTGCGGGGCATCGGGTCGGTGAAGCATCCGTTAGAAAACGGAGCAAACTATCAGCTGTGTTGCAACACCGTCGCACTAAACATATTTATGGACACAAGAACAACGCACATTCAAAGCCCGCGCTTTTGGTACCTAGTGAATGTGACAACGCCGCTCTGAGTTTACGCTCACTCGCTACGGGGCGGCAGCACATACGAAGGCATATTTTGCGTTTGTAGTACTTTCGCTGTACTACGATTAAACCTTCATCGTAGTAAATTTAGCAACACGAAAGCCTGATTATGGTAGAAGAAGGTATGTTTTATGCCTCTATAGAAACAATTTTTCAAAAACTGTAAATCTCTTGGCGTTACGCACGCGTGAAGATGGCCAATTTCATGAGTGAACCGACATTTTCTAAGATTCAACACTTCAATTTTCACCGTTTAGAAATGAGCATAGCACTATGAAGTCAGTGTTCAGGTTCATTTTAAAGGGGTTTGCCGGACATTGTTCCAATATTTTCTTTTCAAATGTCCAAGTTTTTAGTTAACTAGGTAATTCATGGTAAACTAAGAAACCGTTTTTAAAAAATGCAAAATGTTTATTAATTAATGATTTACCAATTAATTGTTGCACATATCAAAGACCTAAAAGAATCGTAAATATAGGGCACATTTTAAGCTTCCATTAAAAAAAGAATGTTGTAATCAGACCTACACTTCCAGAGACAAGGTCGTTTTTCAAGAGTCCGCATCCGCCATCTTGATATGGCCGCCATTTCTATTAGCTACCACTTTGAGATGGCCGTCATGATTTTTTGCTTTCCTTATATACCCACGTAACTGTGTTAGCAAGGAAAATTAGTACCCCCAAATTATACCAATTGCCTAAATTTGACTAGCTAGCCCATAGACTACTAACAGTGGGGTAAATCGAAGTCAATAACTAGGTCGGTGACCAAGTGAGGACTTGTTCCACCTATGCAAATTGGCAAATTGTGTTGCGTGAATGAAAATGTATAAGAGGCAAGATTCGAAATGGAATAATGTGTTGGATGTTTCCCGATTTTACGTCATTATTTGTTAGGTCCTTAAAATATAATTATTCGCAGTTACGTACAAATATTGCAGAAAAATACGCACCTGTCTATTAGATCATTTTTCCCAGTTTTCTTCTAAAAAATTGATTGATTTTCACCGCTACGTATTAAAAACCTGCGTGATTGAAATTATGTTGGTTAACATTCCCGTATTTCAAACAGGTCAGGCACGCCTTCGGGATTCAGCCTCATACTTTTATTAGGGATGTCACTGGGAACTAACATTTGCAATTTTCCTCCTTATTTGGTACTCTACTATGTACTTGCGAATATCCTACACGAAGTTCAAAAACTGACTGTGACATTCGTCCGAAAAACTAAGAACAGCTGATTGCCAGTGTACTGCTGCACATGCGCACTAACGAAATCAAAAGATCTATTGTTTTAGAGCAAGAGAGTTTTTAAGAGACAAACAAGATTTCATTTTCTGCTTTGTTGACATGCTCTTTTTCTTGTTTGCAATACATAATTACCTGAGTATAATTTACCTAAAACCGTCGAATTATTCAGATCATACCTACTGGTTTGAACTATACCAAAACTTATTACCTAAATATACAGATTGGAGGTCAATAATACTCGTCTAGGAAAATATGGAATATTGGAATATGGATCAGGGTAGCGCGATGATGTAAATAATAATAATCTACGTAGACAAAACCTTACTGCACATGTGGCAAAATCTGCATTTTTAATGCAGAGATGTCTAAATTAATTACCAAATTAAAACATGCAAGGACTCTGTTTGCTTCAAAGTTGATGGAAATAATATTTACATAATCCAGCGTACCTACTCTTGCATAAATTTAATTTTGCTGGAATCATGCGCTTGTCACTTTATTTTAAGAACAAAGTAAAATGCTTTGGTAAATACACATTCAACGAGGGTATGAATACATTCTAATAAAATTTCTTTTGCCCCAAAAAATTAATTAAAGTAGAATTTGCTGTATAAATAAAGTGAAATGAAACGAATTTAATAAATTTCATAAAACGTTTTCTTAGTCCACGGTTCATTTATAGGAGCGACGGAAATAACACAAACCCAATTACCCTCTGACATTTAAGCATCAATTGGTATTTCTTACACTTTCGTATTTATAGACCAAGTGTTAAGAATAAAACATCAGCTAACTTCACCCTCTTCTTTTACTTCTTATAAATGGAACATTTCATCAATGAATCAACACTTCAGAAATTCCGCAGCGACGAAAATCTTACGAATCACTTGTTGGCAAAGTTAGACCTCAGTGAACGTTCTGCTACTAAACTTTCGATAGGATTTATTTAGGGTTTCTCTTCGTCGCTTCCCCTGTAAATTTCCTGTAGAACTTCAGCAAGGCTCGGTTGCCCTTTCTTTGCAGAACGTGCCGTGGAAACTTATACTTATTTCGAAGTAATTCTTCCTGAATATTTCACGCATTCCGAGCGAACTATATTCCGCAACAGTGCTCTAGATACCGGTACTTGGTGAATAGAAATGTTTAAAATAGGGTTAAAGGAAGAGTATACAATCGGCTTTACTAAAATAAAATATTTTTGCTGCTACGTTTTATAAATAAAATGGTAAACAATTACAAATAATGAGTCAAACTTCATTTTATATTTATAAAGTTTGTTCCTATTCTACAAAGTTTTAGTGAGAGAAAAGAGTCAAGAGTCTAAAGCTATTTTTAGTCATCCACGACTCTTCCTTACTTCACATTGTTCAATTCTGGTGAAAAATATATTCATCAGCGCATTTCTGCAAGTAAAAGGTGTCGATTATTTGTTTATTCATTTTTCGCGTTGTAACACATGCTTTCTTGACTTGCTAGGTGTTAGGAGTATTAACAGGTTCTATGAACCAGTTCCAAGAAGTCCTGACAGGAAAGCTTGTCCGGTGAAACGGATATCCCATAAGCTGTCGAGGGGAATATTTCTTCAGAAACTGCTACATTATGTGGCATTTTAACTTCAGCAATTGCTGAAAATCGCCGGAAGTTTGGGAAACAAAACAAAATAAGCAGGTTCGGTAATTTTCAAATTTCATTAAAATTGATAGTTTATTATACTGAAGGCAGTTATGTTGTTAATTTTTGTTAAAAAAAAATCCTTCGCCTGTGAAGCCGTTGCAAGTATTCTGTCGGTGCGAGGCTAGAAATCGCACCTTGCAGCGAGAGTAGGCCGCGTGACGTCAGAACTTAGTATAACGTACAAGTCCCAGCTTCAGCGCGCAGCAGTCCCATAAGTATTATGCATATGCATGTGTAGTTAAATTGTTAAATATTATTAACTGGTTCTAACTGGTGTTTTCTGTTTTGTACCCAGATTAATACATCGTACAGTATACCGATAAAACGGAAAAAGTGGTTCGTTGGAGCCAGAAGAAAAATCGATTAGCATTATCGACATTTTAGCGAGTTAGTTTATCATTGCAAAAGTTTATAAAATTATTGGCTGCCCCATTGCAGCCACTCTAAATAAAATCGAACATAATGTAATTTATCGACAGTTTTCTGGGACCCCTTGGTACTTGGTAACGTATTACGGTTAGCATAATTTGAAACAGGATGCTAGGAGCATGACGGAGCCAAATACTGAATCGCCGTAGCGTTCCCTCCCTGAACTAAAAAAGGAAATTTTATTAACTATTTTACAATAATAATTAAATAGTACGTCATCATAAAGTTCTTTTTTGAAGACTGGTAGGACGCGTACCTCCATCTTTTCCCTGAGCTAGCCTACGCATTTCCGTAAAAGTAGAACATTCTACATCCCCAACTATTTGAGAGCAGTAGTCTAATCTGCTCCAACCTCTACCTCTTTATTCCTATCTATGACTCTAGTATGTCGCAAACTATTCCTTTGTGTCTCAGAAGGTGTCCTACCATCCTACGATCCTATCCCCTATTCTTTATTGTCTTCCATACTTTTCTCTTTTCCCCAACTCTTTCTAATTCCTCCTTATTGCTAACTTGTCTATCCACGGTATCTTCAACACCCGTCTGTAGCATCACATTTCAAACGCTTCTACTATTTTTCAATCCGCTTCTCCCATTGTCCAAGTTTCGCACCCATAGGTATAATATACCCATAGGTATAATATACTCCATACATGCGTCTTTAAGAGTCTCTTCCGAGTTTCTACATTAACCGTTCCAGAATATAGCAGTTGTTTCTTTTTGTTAAACAAGTGCCTAGTACCTACGTAGTTTATTGATTCGCGTGAGTTGTATTTGTTTCCGTTTTTTTTAAATTCCAATCCGTTATAAAACTGTTTACTTCATAACTTGTCAATCACTTAGGTATACATACCTACATACATAAATGAGTAGGTATGTATGTATTGTATTAGAGAATATAGGTAGGTACCTATTTTACAAACAGAAGTAAGCAGGTATCTACAATCTACATACCTACTTATACTGAATTATAAAAGGCATGTACAGTTAATAAATTGTTGACTTTGTTTTACTTATACCGGTCTGCCTTTACACTACTGTTTTGAGGTTGAATGAAATTGGGGTTAGATGCAAGAATCACACACCATTTCCACATTTACCGGGACATTTACCTACCTACTACATAAATATGGCAAATTATGTGAATCGGACTTTTGATACCCTTGTTGCATCATTATATCGATTATGTTGTCATTGTTTTGTTTCCTTGACACCTTACTTTTAAAATTCACGCTGGAAATAGTCCCAATAGGTATGTTATGAGATAGGTACCGCTTCACGGGCACTTCAAGAGAAGTGGGAGGAGCGCCTTACGAATCTCTGACGTTAAACCAATAACAAAGCGAAGTAGCATGTGGGCGTGATAAGCTCATTTCTTTCGCTTATTACGCCGCAAAAAAAAATTTAGAAAAAAAAATTCGCCGTAAATCAATTACAATAACAATATCTTATTTTTTTCCGAACCTCCCTATTCGCCCAGATGCCTAATTCTGTCATCAGATGGCTCCACCTATTGCTTATTCTGCACAAATATTCGTGGCGACACGAGTTTGTTCTTCTTTGTAAGAGTTCGAGCAATCAGTTAGCAGATCAGTTCATCATGAATGGCAAATGTAACAGAACACCAAGAACAACCATTAATAGGGATCACCGGTTCGGAAACGTCTAAGTATAGTCAATCGTTTGCTACTGAGAACTCGAAAGGCGCAATAGGACATTTAACATTGGGAAAAGTTCATGTAGTTGCCTTCGGTCTACGACACCGCAAGTTATCGACGAATGCTATCCAAACGCAATATTAATCAACCCAAGACTTCAATCTGATCAAGGCAATCCGTTCTCTTTTAGAGAATCATTGTTTTCATTTAGTATTCGGGAACCAATTGCATAAATGAAAAATTCAGAGAAATGGTTTGTCACAAGGGAATATTTTGGGTCCTACTTTGTTCAATAACTACGCAAAAGGTCAACCATCAGTCCAAGACATAAATTAATTTATATATGCGGATAATTTAGCAGTTGCCACACAGAGCAACGAGTTCGTAATAATTGAAGATACCTTGAAGTGCCTTAACAATCTATCTTTACCGGGGAAGGGATTGATGTGTGACGGAGAGAGGGACGTGATTATGTATGTTACTTGGGTACGGTAAAATTATTAGCCGGCTGTTTCCATTGCGGCTTGTTAGGGGTGGATAACGACTAGTAAAAAAGACACTGTACGTTCCTGGAAGCCGGAAGCAGCATGTTTACCAGAAGACTCTACAACGTTGAAAATTTCTTTTTACTCTCGGACGTCACTGGTAGAATGACGTATCTTAATCCTTTTCGGTGCTTCTGGATTCGGGCCCTTAGATATACACCTGTATCCCTCGGTATCACGTATTGGGACACAGTGTATATCTACGGGGATCTGGTCGTTCGCTTATGAACAACTTCTTTCGTTGTATCTGGTCGGTATGAGACTTATTCGTTGCTACCCTTAGCTTTCAGTCGCAGAAAGGGTTGGGTTCTTTTACTATTGCTAAACGACGACGGTTAAAATAACAACACATAAGAAAATTATATCGGGATTCTATTACTTTAACTATGTACAAGATAGAATGAAAAGAATAAATAAATATTTACAACAAAATCTGTATTTACATCGGTTTTCTTTATGAAATTAAATCGGTTTTCGCGGTGTATCCTGATTGGACACGCCACAGGCTCGTCGTATGATCAAACTGAATTACCATCGGTTTCGTGGAGTTTACGTGATAGCCCCAGAATACAATCTCCTCTAGAATATCACCGGGTTATACGTATCGGGGAAATAGACGGTATTACAGCTGGATTGTACTAAAGGCCGCCGGTTCGGCCAGGTGTGATCGATTCCCGCCGGTATGTCGTCTCGTTCGTTGACTTATGTCACCACGAGATTGCCGAATCGACCCAACCCACACCAGCAGACACCCTTAGCTCCTACTGTATCTACTACTACCTCGCTACGCAAAGCTGGATCTAATCCACTTGCAACTAGGTTGTGTTTGATAGTTAATAATACTTCAATACCAACATCATACACCGGGCACTTACTCAAACTTATTTATTGCATATCAGTTAATCACACGGCGAACTTAGGCAGGTTCAATCAGTTACTTCTGTTTCGGATCGGAGCGGCCAGCATCATCTCGGATGCTGGGAGTACTGGTCCTGACTGAGGGCCGGACGACCAGGTACTGAATTTCTTCTTGGGAACCTCCACTTTTATAAGCGGAGAGTGGGGCCTAGCTTCGGCGGTTCACTTCCAGATTTCTAGCGGGAGGAGTAGTTCCGGATGAAAATACATGACGTCACATTAGTACCTGACGCAACTACCATCCATCTCGCTTGACTTCTGTCTCGTATGGCGCGCGCGTGCTTCTCCCACCTGTGTTGACGAACTTAGATGACGTACCTATCTTCCACATCACGGCGTGACGTCAGAACGCCCACAGTAAACACTAATCAATTTTGATTATCCAATGTGTTTACTTTTGCAATGTTACAACTCAAGCAACGGTGCCTACCATCTAAAGCCTCTAAGTGGTATTATCCCATCATCAATCAGGCGTTACTTCAAGAGCAAGCAATGTATCCACGACACTCCTTTTTGGCTCCTAGCACCCACTTCAAGATTAAGATCTAGCATACCACTGGAAAGACCAGCTGGACTGGAAGGGATTCTCAAATGGGTATCTTCGTTAACAGATACGGAAAATGAGCTTCTATGTATGCAGGCAACAACAGAACATGCTCAACTCTCCCGTTCTGTAGCTTGTTTTTTTTTCGTTAATTTATGTGGGTATAAATAATCCCTTAAATTATTTCTACCTGCTCTCTAAACCTCTCCATCCACGTCAAATGCTGACACAAGCGAAATATACAAGAGAATTGTAATAGGAAGAGAAAAAATGGATCCACATTAAACGTGAAAAATTTGTGTGCTATTCCTGCGTATAAATTTCCTGAAATAGGCTACATACCATTATTCTCGTGTAAAAGCTATGCAATATAAAATGTAGGCTCGTTGAATTATTGTAAGCCGTACTGTAGTGGAACAGAATTACATCGTGTTTTCATGAATACGTAGTATGGATTTCTTCTTGTAATTTCACAAATATCTACGTTTTTCGAAAAAACAGTTACTTCGAACTTTGTGCTAAATTTGCGAAACATTTATTGATATGCAGCTAACGACGTAATGATACAGTTTTTCCTCCTCACCACCAGCATTTATTCCACCCATAACCCCCCTAAGCAAGATTATGATGCACGGCATAACCATAACACCATAAGTTCAAGTACTTAAACACCAACGTTCAGCAGAAAAACAGTTAATTGTTCCTTAATTATACCAGTTCGAAAATTTATAATTAGTGGTAATACTGCGTTTAGCATTCGCATTCAACTGTACGCTAGTCGGTAAATTATGAAGTGCATGAATGTAACGCTCTTCATTAAAGATGAGTTGCGTTTCTACCGTTACTGGGAAAAATTAATTATATCGTTATCTGCCGGGTTAAGCCGAGCGTTGATTTAGGTACAACGGGCTATGGTAGATCGGGGTGAAATTAATTTTCCCAAAATATTCTGGACTTTGCTTATTCGGATTATTCGTTTACGAGAAAACCGGTTAATTAATCGCTTTTTCCAGACGCAGGCATAAATATTTCATCCAAAAAGATAAGAAGTTGACGTTTTAATACTTTTTATTCAAGACAGTTTAATTAATAACAATAAAACGCATCCAAGCCAAATATTGGAATGGCTAAAAGACACACTATAGCAAAAATAACAAAGAATATAGGCGGTAGACATCTTATTGAAATAAGTAGCTATTATCACGGCTCACAAAGCTCTATGGCTAGGAAGAAGTTTGCTATAGTTATTAGGTTAGCCTAATAGCACATAGAGCCTGTTCTCGCGTTTGAAATACATTGTGCTTCCGGTAGCAACCTCTAAATTAAACTGGTTAACGATATAAATATGTACTTTGATTGGTGCGTTTAAGACTTCAGCTGAAACTAAAAGTAAAACCAGGCGATAGGTGTTTTAAAGAATTTAGTGATAAAAGAAATGAAGGAGTTATATGCTAAAAATCTGGAACATGTATCCGAGAGAAGGAGATAAAGACAGCTGCAAGAAATCATAGTTAGAATTGATGCTGGGGCAGGGGCTTCGTCGTCAGAATCGGCGTTAAGATAATATGTTACAAACCTTTTTCCATCCCCAGTCTATAGAATTTAGGGCATTGTCTTGTCATGTTTGAATTTGATGAAACACGCGATATGAGTCGTGCAGCACTAGAAGTGTCAGAGGTAGTTTAGACAACAGAACAGAACATTATTGTCTGCTTTATCACCAACAAGTTTATTAAAAGCTAAAAATCTGGAGTTGGCAAGTCAAGACTTTCTTCGGCAAGCGGAGCTTTACATAAAGCGAGAATAAATCGCACCCCAGCATTTGAAATTTCGGCATGACTTGCTTTCTGTTTGTTAAAAATGTTAATGTGGCGAGTGCTTGTCTAAGTTTCCTGGACTAGTAGTTTATTCTCCTGTACAGCAAAATAAGGAATAGAAGAGTGCAGGAAACGACTAACTGGAATGCCGGATATTATGAGCAACACAGCCGGAAGTATGAAAATATACGCTTATTGTTATTTGAGTAACCATGTTCAATACTGACATTGTCTATCCCAAAACCTGACCTTGCTTGCGTTTGAAGCACAAAATTCCAATTAAATTGTACGCAGCATTATAAAAAGTATAGTGCCATTGCGGTTCTATTCACAATATCGAAGCGAATGATGAATGGATGAATGTAATTTTTTCGTCGATCAGGGGATCACGCACACTATAAATAGTTGCACGTAAAAGCAAGAAGATAATTTTAAAAATTCAACATTTTATTATAGAAAAACACCTATGAATGTCAATAGTTAATTTGCTAATAATTAGCAACAATAGTTTAGTACTATTTTTAACATTGAAAATGTTTATGCGATCATATGTACAGGGTGTTCCGCAACTGGATGGTCATAGCGAATATACATATTCTTGAGGTCATTCTGGTTCAAAAATTCACAGACCTCGCATCTTACGCAAGTATCATAGGCGTATTGAAAATAGCGACACAACTGCTCGGTTTCTAAGATGCCCAACAAAAGTGATCTGTGCCGTTTCAAGTTGGTATATTATTTTGAGACAATAAAATAAAAGAAATGATTTGTGACAAGCACAAGGCACATAGTCAAACTGACGCAATACGTAACAAAATATTAACGCATCCGTTTTGTACTGTTTGGACTTTTATTGCAACGCGATATCCCTCTTAAACGGTACTCGCGCTCGCCGTACCTTAGTTTACATCTGGCTAGCGCTCTCCATCCAGTATTATTATTAGCGGCCTCGACTGCGCGCGCCGCCGACAGAATCTGTCGCGTGTCGATACATTTTTCGTAAGATGAGTCCCATATACACGCGCCTATACTTGGGCCGCCCAACAGACGGAGTGATCACCCTGCAAGAACGTGCTATAGCGGGGCCAATATTAATTTATGACGACCGAATTGGAGTGATGCAACTTCGTGGGATAAGTCAGGGGGGGCGTTTGCTTGGCCTGCAAGATCACCCGATCTCACACCCCTCGATTACTTTCTGTGGGGTTCCATGAAGACTATTGTGTATTCTGTCACGGTGCAAACCAGAGAAGAACTACTCGTAATAGCTAAAATAATGGATGTCGAAAATCAACTGAAGAATGATCGAGAAACGCCGAGAAGATCTATTATGTCAATTGCACAAAGAGCTGAATCACATTTACATTAAAACTAACTGAAATTTTAAATAAAAGTTGAATGTAAAAAGGTTAAAAGTAAATAATAAATGTTACAATTAGAATCACTAAAAACTTTTAATCAATAACTCAGAAACAGTCCACTTTTGGGTATATGTTCATCAGAACTTCTTGAATCAGAATGACCTCAAGAATATGCATATTCACTATGACCATCCAGTTACGGAACACCCTGTATATTGATCAAATCTTCGAGAATTTTCAGTCCCGGAGACATCAAGGTGTGAATTTTTCAGAAATTCCGATTTTTAACTTGAACTATAAATGCCCTGTGGTATTTGACGTTCTAGGGCTTTTGAAGTGGCAATGACTTACAAGGCGAAAGAATCGTACACGGAAATGGAGACCAAGAGACAGAAATCAAGTTTTGGGAGACCAGATACTCGTTGAGATATTAGACGACGCACAGTTGGACAATAGTAGTTACGAATAGAATAATGGAAATTTTGATCGTGTCGTAATGCATTCTTCCAAAGATTTTCAGATACAGACTCCCATTCTGACCTGCTGAATTAAAAGAGTTGGCAAATCAGTAGCAAAATGTTACAAGGATTTTTCAGGAAATATTTTGAATAATAAAATATTTTTTTCTTTCGAATAAGTCAAGACCGAACAATTAATGCGAAAAATATGTGACAGGCTTGCAGAATCGAGTCGACTATTTTTACATTTACAGAAGGATTCCGCAGCTAGATATATTTTGGGTCATAAACAGAATGAAAGTAGAAAACCCTGGATAACAAAACATTTTGTGAGTCTAACAGAGGAAAGGCGAAAATACAAAAATAGGTTAGATGAAAGAGGGAAACAAAGATACAAGGCGATCAAGTGGGAAATTATTCAGAAATGTAGGAAAGCGAAAGAGCAATGGATCGATAATAAATGCAAGGAAGTGGAAGATAAGTTCGAAGTAGGAAAGACTGGTGAAGCATATAAAACAATTAGGAGAAATTTGAGAGAAATTGGATCTAGTACCAAAAACATTAGAAATGAGGCAGGAGATATCCTAATCGGGAGCGGGGAGAAAGTAGATAGGTGGAAATAATATTTGGGAAACTTATAAGCGGGACGGGAAGAACGAGATATATTAGAAAGCGAAAGCAGTGTAGAGGGGGACAACCTAGAGTGTCGTATAATGAGAGAAGAGTTTGAGCTAACACTAAAAAGTTTAAGAAACGATAAAGCACCAGGTATAGATGGCTTGCAGGCAGAAATCTTAAAGGGCGCAGGTCAAGAGGTAATAGATCGTTTATTTAAATTAGTTAGTCGCATATACCTGACAGGCGAGATTCCAGAAGATTACAAACGGAATATCATATTAGCTTTGCCAAAAAAGAAAGGCGCGGATAGGTGCGAAAATTTTAGAACTATCAGTTTAACTTCACACACGTCAAAAATTTTAACTAGAATTGTGCAAAGAAGGATGGAGAAAAGGTCGGAAGAAATATTAGGAGAAGATCAGTTCGAATTTAGACGAAATAGAGGAACGCGCGAGGCCATTTTAGCTTTACGAGTAATTATAGAAAAAACATAGGGAAAGAGCGTCTATATAGGGTTTGTAGATTTAGAAAAAGCCTTCGACAACGTCAAATGGGGGAAGATGTTCGAAGTGCTCAGAAAGGAACCAAGAGAAGTAGATATCCGGAAGGGAGTGAGACAGGGATGTGCATTGTTGTCACCTCTAGTTTTGAACTTATATATCGAAGATGCGATTAATATTGTTAAGGACAGAACAACCTACTTTTTCACCCTTGGAAGCAAATGACATTCTCCTGGAAAACCCTGTAGAATAAGTTGTATTAAGTGACACTAGCACACTATAAACAATATCAGTTTCAATTAACAACTTAGGTACACTGTCGGGATCTCTTCGCATCGGAAAATAAAACGTCGTTTTAATTAAAATGTATAATACTCCCAAGAATACATTTCTATTTGTTCTTGCTATCCGCTACGGAGGATCCGGCATCCAGACGACACCGCTGGGAAAAATAACATTCAACCCTAGACGTTCATAATTACCCCCATCTGCCATTTATGTCATTCGTGACTGTGAACTTTTGACCCCATAACTTTTACGTACAAAAATTTGTAGAACACTCGGGTTTCCGAAATACCTACCAGAACTTACAGAGTTAGCAACTCTTATTAAATAAGTTTGGATGCTGGAGTTTTTCTCGGGTAATATAAATTTCGTTCCGTGATATTATTAAGGGTATATAAAATATATATGACGGTGCTCACTTAAACGGAAGAATAAGTTTGGATCGAAAAAGAGAAATAAAACTGTGTATATGTTGAGAGCTTCTGGATATTTTAATAACTTGCAAACGGAGTATAAAAATTGACAATTTAGGATTCAATAAGACGAAAATAGACGTGCATCCGTGAGCAGCAAATTTCTTTATTGTTAAGGATCCGTATTACGAAAACATTGTTTTCATTACATTTCATTACAGCTGTGATCTGCGCGGATCTGCGAATCCGCTAAAGTTAAATAAAGTTCATTTTATTAATAACTTATTTTTTAAGGTTGCTTTTAATCTGGCAACGGCTTCAACCCCGGCGGCACAGTGTTGTAAATTTTGCAAATACTGTATGAAAAACATTTTTGATAAAACGCATGATTATGCCTGGGAATTGATAAGAAAGCTTTGCGGCGAATGTTAATACTATACGAGTACATCTCCATAACTAAAATTTGACAGTACCAACGAATTGCCTAGCAATATTTTTGAGTTATAATTTAAATACTTTCTAATATTGTAAAAAGTTTCAAATTAATAAAGACTTCGTTTCTTAGTGAGGGATTAAAACTCTTATCAAACAATAGCAATTTCGATTTAGATGGATTAAATAGTCAACGAATGCTGCTGAACTATTCTCATAAAATTGTTTAAATCCAAGTTTACTTCCATTAAAGTGTCATTGACATAAAAATGACCATACTTAATAGCAGTAGGAAAACAGATGTATAAGTATATTATAAACAGTATCGGTCCAAGAATTGAACCTTGCGGCACGCCACAGTACACAACACCAGCTGTAGCTTTGTTTAAAGTGTTGAGGTAATCATATTGTTTCACTCCAGAGATATCAAGGTTTATTTAGAGTCCAAGAATACAGCCAGTTTTCCTTATCATACCTATATTTTAAGTCTCACAAATAAATTATAGGCTAGGGCATGAACCTTTTCTAACTCTAATAAAATTTGGAATAGTAAATAGCTTCAGATATGAATCATTCTCACAAAATATGTATTCACAATGCAAAAGTGTCTTCTATACTAGCGTCGTATTTCTCGGAAAACTGTCGAAAGTAGAAGCGAACACACTAGCATTTCAAAAGTGGCAGTGCATATGCATAATGTTATTGGATTAAGAGGCATCGCCTGGCGCCCATGCTCGGTTGTCCGGGGATCCCGGATGATATATGACGCGCGGTGCGGAAATCAAATACGTGACAGCTCGGTCCGTTTGCTGCATTTTGGATTTGCCACTCTACTAGAAGGGTATAGCTGGAGCCAACCATGACAGTTTCAGTTATGAATGTTGAAAAAAATACATACTGTGTTAAAAACTGCTCGAAATTCAATTGCTTTTTCATTTTTGAAAATTACTTATTTTACTTCGTCAATTTGTTAAAGTTTGTGAAATTAATGGCATAGACCAGGGGTCCCCAACACTATGCCCGTGGGCGCCACGGCGCCCGCCGACCGATTTCCGAGTGCCCACCACTGCAAAGTTTAGCTGTGGGATTTTTGAACCATTGCTCTAAAACCTATTCTTTATTTTGTATATCAAAAGTTAGTTGTCAGAATTAATGAAGTACCTAATAAATTCGTTCATGCAGTAATTCAGCTGGCTGTAACTCAGTAACCATTGAGAATTGTACACGTGTTCATATGATCTTTTTTGTTCAAAATGAGCGGTACCATAACATACTGAAGTATGTACCATTCCTCCTGAAACACCCTGTATTACTGACCTAGGTTAACGATGGTTGAAATTCAAACAACTTAATTTACATCATTATTAAACAAAAGTCAATACATAACTAAAACTGTCACTAGAGTTGTCATTTTTTGAATTATCTCAAGTATCGAAATTTTTCTTATTAAATGATAGAATTAAGGTGCTAGTAGCGAAAAACTTGTATATACACCGCGGTTAAGTAGTCTACTATACCTATATTGCCCTCGCGCCTTGTGTCACTCGGCGCTTACGCGCCTCATGATACAATAAACCTTCATCTATAGGCAGGTAATATACTATTAGCGCCCTAGGGCGCTAAAACTACTTTATGACCAGGAAGGCTTTTTGTATACCTATAAAATTACATGTAAATATAATAGTTTTTAAAGTTATTACGTTTTTATTTTACTGTCATTTTGACAACAATAATTTTTTAATTTGACAGCTATATTTTTGTATCCCTCAGCGTTTTGCGCTTCAGACTTTAATCGCACTGTGGGCCGTAAAAGCTTTTTTACAACCTTGGTTCATAAATAACTATTCTAAATTTACGACCAAGATTGAAAGGTATGAAAACGATGAATTACAATTTGGCAATTTTGATTTTTAAAACTAATGTGCTTTTAAATTTTAATCTTCTGACAGTGAAGAGATGAATATGTAGATACTGGTATTTGTTTACTGCAGTCGAGTGGACCAGCATAATCGAAAGAACCTATTCGTATGCGGTGGAACAGACTCGCGTTGTTTACGGCGGTAAAGGATAATTCACCGACAGTTCGTTTCTTGTACATAATGCAAGAGACAACACAGACACCCGGGGCTATGTGCAGTTGAGCAGACTACTGTGGTATTTCGCACACCTTACATATTAACTCGTACAAGCAGACAGCTTGCTGTCATGCCGTGATCATTTCAGTTCAGTTAGGTTACAAGCCGAGTCGGCATGGATAGTTCATCGTCTATTACAAGCAATTTACACTCTGCCAGGCAATCTCCTATTCAGTATTGTTCCATTAATCTGACGCAAGTATGACCTCTTCTTTCTATACTTGGGCCGCCGAACAGACGGAGTGATCACCCTGCAAGAACGTGCTAGTAATTTATGACGACCGAATTGGAGTGATGCGACTTCGTTGGGTGTAAAGAAAGCGCATCACTGCGGTTCGGTTGTCCTAAATTGATAGTGGTCCCGCCTAGAGCACGTTCTTGCAGGGTGATCACTCCGTCTGTTCGGCGGCCCAAGTATAGTTTCCGTTATTAAAAACTAGTTGTCAATGCATTGACAGAACAGCTTCCTAGCCACAGCCACAACTGAACTGGACGGGTTTGGCGCGCGCCTTCTTTTCTTAATTTTTTTCTTAATTTTTTCCTTATACAACCTATTACGATCTTCGCACATCGTGTAGAGAAAAATACCCTCTATCCGATGCAATACAAAAATATATACGGTCTCATTGGAAAAAATGTTCGATGACGCCATATCTCGGCTCAAAAGTGCTTTAAAAAAACCGCCCCGTCAGTTTCCTATGGACCATCTCTGATATACGAATGCAAAATTTCAGCAAAATCTGTCGAGCCGTTTTCCCGCAAAAGTGCCAACAGACATACACACGCACGCACGCACGCACGCACACACATACATACGGACGGAAATGTGCCACCTTGCCAAAAAGTCTTAGAATGACCTGAAACGTCCATATTTGATGAAAACACACCATGGTCAAAAAACGACTATCACAATAGCTACCTAGCTCGGCTAGGAAGCTAAAAATATATTGTGAGTACCTATACATAACTATAATCTCTTAAGACCGACCATAATATAAAACTATAGAATGATAGTTACAGAAGGGTATTATAAGTTTTACAAAAGTTTGAACGTTATGGTAAACTTGGTGTTGTTGTGGAATCATGAGTTTTAAAAGATTGATACAAATTAAACATATCGAAAGAATTGCAAGACAAAAAAAAAACAAAAATAAGCTCAGCAACTCGACTACGCTAAATTTCATTCGGTTTCACAAACACAAATAAATTATGGATTTAGAACTTAATTGCATCGCTTCTCCCAAAGTAGCAATAACTCCCGGGAGCTCTTGTAAGTTACTTATATAATCCTCGAAGTCAGTAGCCCATATTTTCTTTCGGATAAAATTTTTCCGCTTTGCCCAAAATGTATATAGAAAACTAGGTCATAAAACTTTTAGTTCCTAAAACATAATGATTAATCTCGACTTCGCTTAGAGAACAATCATCTTTGAAAGTCACTCGGGACCAAGGGCTCCGTACATTAATTATAAATAAACGGATTATGCACCATTAAAGATGCGCATAAAATTTTCATCAAAGAAATTTTATGACATGCTTTGCTAATTCCCTATTAAGTTTTAGGAATAAATAGACAAAGATGAGATGACTAAATTGTATTACAAATTACAAGAAAATGAAGATTTGTTGCTTATGTTCAGATTTCTGGCAAAAACATCACGGCTTACGAGATTTTATACATATGAATTCAACTGTGTACAATATTAAATTCTCATGTTCTTTTACCAAGGATGTATCAGTTGAAATCTTGGAAAAGAGCCATGCGTACGCGACTACTCCTTCCGAAATACGTTTAAATACACCTCGGTATGTTCGGCTGCCTATGGAAGAGTAGATATTCATAAAAATGCAGTCAAATTGAAAATAAAGTACATACAGTGCGGAATTTTCTAATGGTATAAATTTTGTAAAAGAGTAACAGGTGACTTTTGAGCAAAATCATTGGGCACGTCGGTTTTAGATTTTACACATATTTTAATGTAAACTACACGAGCAGCACGTCACGTGGTCACGAGTGATAACATCACACTTTATTTATTTTTTTTAAATAGCGTGGTATTAAGTTATACCTCGTCGGATAGGTTAGTTGAAAAAATACTTTTCAAAAATGGGACGCGCACCACTTAAAGATAAAGAAAAAATGCGTTTTTGTAGCATATCTTAATTTTGGTCACATGTTAAAAATACCACACAAAGAAAAAAGGCATAAACATTTGGAAGTTAGTACATAACAAAATGTCAGTTCTGTGAGTCTCATAAAGCATTTATAGCATTTATAGCATTTATAACAGTTTACTTACTTAATTACATTCAAGTTTGTAATATGTGGTATTTTCGACGTTTAAACAAAATTAAGACGGGCCTTTGGCAAAGTGGCGCTACAAAACTCATTTTTCATGGTAAGCGGTGTCTTCAAGCGGCGCGTCGTAACTTTAAATATTATATTATACACGAGTTTATAATGAATGCTATTATTACCGAGGATGAAGTTTACAACACGAGCGAGTTTTGTAATCATCCGAGGTAATAATAGCATCATTATAACGCGTTGTATACTATACTTTGTCCACGACTATCAAAACAGATTCCCAGAAAGAATTTACCTTCATTTCCCTTCTCCAGTGTAGGAAAGATTCATACATACGCTCTCAGGTATAATTTTCTTGGTTTTTTGGGCAATGAATCTAATGAGGCAAGTTCTGCAGCTTCTTTTATTGCTGGTGCTGTTAAAGAAAGCTCGTTTTCACTCTCACTACTCATTATATCTTATTTTTTAGAATATGCATTTCAAATTAAAAGCAAACCATGCTGATTGGACGTTTCAATTTGAACTGACACATCGCGATCGCGGCCTACTAAATAAATGTAAAGAAGGGTCAAAGCGATGTTCCTATTGGTGTAGTGAATAATATTCATTAATCACTGCAGTGATTAATGCGAGGGGTATCTCACTGGGCTAAAATTTGTACACCTACTGCCGTACTGCCCATATTGCCTAATAATGTTGAGAACTGCCTAATAATGCCGAGTACTGCCTAATAATGTCGAGTACTGCCTAATAATGCCGGATACTGCCTAATAATGCCTAATAATTCCGTGAACTGCCTAAACAATCCCGCCCAATTGAGTGTGAATAATTATCTGTATTACTTAGCAAAACAACGTTTTTAATTTATTTATTGCGTTAAATCAACAAAACAAGCAAAGTAACAAAATAACGTAGGTATTGTAAAAAAGCAGACACTGAAAAGATTAAACTAATTGATGAAGCAACAAAAAAGTAACAAAATACAAAATCAACATACTGTTCAGTCGAAAATCTACACAATGACTCATTTTTGTAAGAAAAGCATAGAAGGGGACGTGTGAGGCGACCAATATTCAATGACAAATTCATAGTCGTCCAGCACCTTGCTCCCCGAAACATTATGTTCCAATTCTCGACTAACAGTTGATAAACATTGAAAATAGTAACATTTAATAATGCATAAATAAAATCATATTAATGAAAAACGTAAATTAAATTTTATAATAAAAAAGAAAATAAAATACTCGTACAGAGTAACTGAGAGAACATCTTTTTATGACAGCACTCCGTATTTTTACAGTTTTAAATTATTTTCTGAATTTTAGGTCTTTAGACCTACTCGGCTTTGTATTTATATACACAGTGGACCAATAAAACTGTACGAATTTGAAATTTTGAACTAACTGTGCATACATTTTCTTATAATTCTTATAAATTCTTCTTTAATTTGTGCCAGTACAAATTTCAATATTGCAAATTTTGTGAAGTTCTGGCAAGGAATTAAAATAGTTTTTGCAAAGATATATTTAAGTAAAACGTATTAAATGACATAAAAATATTTGACAAATATTTCTGTCATTTTAGTTAAAAAATTTCAAATTCGTACAGTTTTATGGTCCACTGTGTATATAAATATAAAGGCGAGTATAGGTCTAAAGACCTAAAATTCAGAAAATAATTTAAAACTAAAAATATTTTTGTCACTTTTAATTTTATACGTTTTACTTAAATATATCTTAACAAAGCCCCCGAACGGGGGCGAAACGTCGATAATTTACAAAAACTATTTTAAGTCCTTGCCAGAACTTCACAAAATTTAAAATATTATTCTTATAATTCCTATATAATTCAAACTAATTTTGAACTTGTATTTAGGTACTGTGAGCCTGCTTTAAAAATATTAGAAGACTCCTATGATACTGATATGAAGTACTATGTTGAGAAGTAACCACATGCCAATTATTTAGTATTTCCTACTTCGAACTTATCTTCCACTTCTTTGCATTTATTATCTATCCACTCTGCCCTCCTAAGCAAGACCCCCGTATGTGAGTTAGAACAATAATTGAGAAAATCAGCTTAAAGTTTGATTCTATACCTAGCCTAAGAAAATTTTGCCAAAGGTAATATTATACTGTTATATAGGTAAACGGTGTGTTAGAAATCGATTGGCAATAACGGTGACTCATTATTTTCAATAAAACATAAAAAAATGCACTTACGGGGTTTATTCTTAAGTGTAAGCAATAGATATACTACGGAAAAGAACCGTATCACTATTTGTATAATGCGTGATAAATATGTGGTTCCGCAGAAAATCCATGATTATTAAGGGTTAACAAAGTGTACATTTGCACTTCCTCATTTGATTTCAGTGTGAAACTTCCCTTAATTTTTATAAAATTGTCAACTTCAGGCAGCTCATTCTCATAAATCACATTATTTTCTAATCCTGCATTTTCTGGTTCAGTAACTGGAATTAAATATAAAATAATAAAACTTAAAGCACCTGATTATTTATGCCGTTCTTACCTTCCTCTATCAAGGTATCGTGTCCTACAACAAGAGACGTAGGTTCGTTCTTTTTATTTGCCAAATAAGCTAATCGTTTTGCAGGGCTGCTGTTTATTTTATAATCTGCACTTGGGTACTATATTATCTAATGCCAAACCCCGCACCATCTAAATATTCTCCCGCGTTCATCTACTGTTTACTAGGTAAAAAACTCGTATGTGCACGCGCAACTAAGATTTCCTAAGCAAGATTACCGTATGTGTAAAAGTATCTAAGGAAAATCACCGTATTTGCAATTAAATGCGGGGTTTCATCCTTGTAAAATTTAAATACGGCTCTTCTGCTTAGGAAATAGGTCACATTTATACCTATACGTGTTTTAGAAGCTTCAAAATTTGGCACTTAGAGTAAAAATACGAGGTTTTGGCTTAGGAAATATATATTATAATGTGTTTGAAGCTCCTATATACTATAATCTCGATTTTGATTTTTTTTTCACATACGGGGGTCTTGCTTAGGAGGGCAGCACTGTTCTTTGGCTTTCCTACATTTCCGAATAATTTCCCACTACTTGACCGTCTTATACCTTTATTTCACTCCTTCATCTAGCCTATATTTATAATTTCGCCTCTCGTGTCTAGTAGTCACAATGTCCAGGGTTTTCTACTTTCATTCTGTTTGTGACCCAATAAATCTCTAGCTGCAGAACCTAAACAATTTTTAACGCAATTCCATTCTGTCTCTACGTCCCTAACAGTATTTTCATCCGCGCCCTTTAGTACTTCGTTCGCCTTTTTCTCGAACTTATCGCGCAAATTACAGTCTTTTAGTTTCTCGAGGTCGAGGTGTCTTCGTTTTTTCAAAATCTTAAATTTATGATTAGCCTTCATAAAAACTATGTTGTGATCACTATCTATATCTGCTCCTGGATAGCTTCTACAGTCTCTAACTTGATTTCTAAATTTTTGCCCAACAAGAATGTAGGTAGGTAATCTACTTGATATCTCCCTAGATCCCGTAGCATTTTCCATGTATAGCGACTCCTAACGTGATGTTGAAATATAGTGTTCGCGATGTTTACCTTATGTCTATCGTAAAAATCCATTCATCTAACTCCCCTGTCGTTCCTATTACCTAAACCAAAGGGACCTATTATTCTATCTTCTCTCCCTGTACCTACAACTGCATTAAAGTCTCCTACAGTTATTAAATTTTCATGCCCCCTCACAAACTCTATAGCACATATCAGCCTCATCACTATAAATAAGATGTGGGTATTTATACCTGTATTATTACCGTCTTTACAGGTTTCGAATATAACCTAACCATAACTAACCCGTCACTTTTCTGTAAGAAATTTTTTACGCTCTGACCAATTTTCTTCTTCATAAAAATTTCTACTAACGAATTTCAACCCTGTGTGTATTACTCTAAAATCTCTACTTCAAAAGTCTCCAGCTTCTGACCATCGCACCTCACTGATACCTACTATATCTAATGCTAACCTATCCATCTCTATTTTCAAATTTTCTAACTTTCCTACTTGTTTCATGCTGCTAACATTCCACACTCCGACCCGTGAAATGTTACACTTATTATTGCTGATGACTCCACCCGAAGCAGTCCCTGCCCGGAGATCCGAATGTGGGACTAATATTACCTCAGGAATATTTTACTCCAGAAGGTGCCATCATCATAAAATTTTCAGTACACTGTTCTGGGGATAAAATAATGTGGTGGTTTCCCATTGCCTTCCACATCACAGAGCGAGTATCAAAGTGCCATACAGACTCCCACAGTTTCTGTCACTCTGATTATTGAAAGAGCTTCTGCCCTCTTTCAGGGACTTCCATAACTCTATGGAACGTGTATTTCATACACTCGTGAGATTTCTGCTCTCGGTTGCACCTCGTGCATAAATTTATTTATTATTATTATTATTATTTACAAAAGTATGTGATGTAACAGCACCAAACGCTTAAAATTTTCTAAAAACGTAGCTCAACTTTACATCCCTATAATCTCGCCCTCGTGCACCGCAAACCCCAAAAACCAACCCATACGATGTTGGCTGGTTCATCCTCTGTTCAACTAGCCCAAAATCAAAGTTGGATGTTTCACAAAGTATGCGATGTAGGTAACAGCACCGAACGCTTCCGTGTCCAAAAAAATCGTCTTAACCCCTGCATTCTCGCCCCCTCGAATCTTACATTTTATCTCCCCCCACCCCCAAAGTTCGCATTTAACGAGATCTTCAAAATGACACCAAAAACATTGACCTGGCATACGCAGAACTTGCAAGAATTCACAAAAACTGCGAAATTTCCAGGCATCACAGAAATCGCTACTGGAACCTCGACTGGGACCCCCGTTATACCGTCACACTTCCAATTCGTTAATCATTTTCAATGTTAAAAGAACGTTGCGCATTATGTTCTGTGTCACAGATGATGCAGTATGAGTGTTCACTACGCATGTCAGCGCACGGGGTGGCCATTGACAACACTACATTCTGCGTTACTGCCTAATAATGCCCAATTAATGCCTCGTACTGCTTAGTATTGCCGCGTACTGCCTAGTATTGCCGCGTACTGCCTAGTAATGCCCTGTAATGCCCAATAATGCCGAGTACTGCCCACATAATGCCGTACTGCCGAAGTAATTCCAAGGTACTGCCCAACTTTTGTACACCTACTGCCTACAGTGAGACACCCCTCGGATTAATGTATCTAATCTAATTATGATTGAAGAAACACAAGTATAAAGAGTATATTATAAGATAGTCGTGGACAAAAACTTTTTCTCAAAAACAACTGGATACGTAAAAAATCAAAGTGACTCGTATTTGTTTTCAACTGAACTATCAAACGAGGTATAACTTAATAAGCCATGTTATTTGAAAAACAAAATATTACGTCATTACGCATGATCACGTGACGTAAAGATCATGTAACTTACATTAAAATATGTGCAATTTAAGTCTAAAATCGACGTGTCCAAGGATTTTGCTGAAAATTCACAGTTTACTTTTTTACTGAATTTATTCTATTAGAAAATTCCACACTGTATATAAAATTAAAAATAAAACCCAAAGAAAGGACATCTCAAAGGTAACCACCATAACAATTGCTTAGGAGGAGATGCTCTTACTAGCCAGTAGTTTTGTAACTCAATACACTTGCTGCGCACCACGCACCATATAACCTCAAAACTTTTCTTTATGCACTATCCCCCATTACTATTTATCAAGTTTCTGGGTACCGCCGAAAGCAATTTTCCCCATTTTATTTCATACAATCCA
Organism: Xestobium rufovillosum; assembly: GCA_963966045.1. Lineage (NCBI taxonomy): Eukaryota > Metazoa > Arthropoda > Insecta > Coleoptera > Ptinidae > Xestobium > Xestobium rufovillosum. The sequence goes on from OZ014494.1 coordinate 19,956,359, forward strand.
TACCTTCCAGGCTTCCAGCAGTGTTGCCAAAGGTGGTACAATTGTACCAGATTTGGTACATTTTGATTCAAAAAGTACATTGGTACAAAATCGATTGAATCGGTACTAATACCCAATTAATCTTTTTTCTAATTTCAAAATAATAGGAATTCAATTATTAATATCTACTCATGATTTACCTATACAGGGTGATTCAGAACGGGCGTGCCAAATTAAAATGGGTGCTAGAGGAACTCCAAATAAGACGAAAAGTTTATATGAACATATTATGTTCTAAAGTGACTACTAACAAAGATACAGGGTGTTTTCTTGTTCTTCTTGTTAGTTTTGTTAGCGTTATTCTTAATAAACTATTTTTTTCAATTTTCACTTTCCTTGCATATCGGTGAAGCCATTATTGCATTATGGAAAATTGCACGATTTTACAAAAAGCTATTTCATTCAAAAACTAAGCATTTTACGAAAAATAGATACCAATTTCTTCCCAAATTGAACGTAGATTTTAAAAACATTAATATCACCTGCATTCGCCAGTGGCGTAACATTGGATTGGGAAAATAAATAAACGACCTACCCCGTAGCAACGCTACTGATGCGGGGCTAGCAGAGCAATTTTTTTTTTAATTAGAACTTGGCAAATGAAAACGACACCTTAAATTTCAACTCAATAACTTTCCTAGTTACTAAGATAATAAAAAAATATTTTTCTACACCTATTTAATTATATGGCAATTATTCGGATTTTCTTCGTGAAATATCGTACCCATAATTCACTGTAGTGAATTATGAAATCATAATTCACGGCATTTCGGCCAATCACAAATATAGATTCAGTAATCACTCTTTCCCTGATCCAATGATATTTTATATCGACCGCGATCAACTCTTGCTGAAGCTGACAATCGCTCGGGTGACAGCCAAGTGTATCTCGCCATATTACTTGTTTACGTTTTCCAACGTATGCACTTCGGTTGAGTAGGTACCCATTAATCCGTACAAACTAACAATTCAACTACTAAAACTGCCAGAATTTAACAATGGAAGGGACAACTCCAAATTTATAAATTACTAACTGCACAAATTTCAATATGTATTCCTAGTAAGTAGTCCATTTATTGAAAAATAAAAATTAATGTATTATGATAGTGTTCCATTAAAGTTATCAAATTTGAGTCTAATTATTTGGTTAATAGGTGTAGAAAAAGTATAGTATTATATTCGCGATTATGACCATTATTCACTCAGATGATTTGAGCCACTCGCCTTCGGCTCGTGGGCTCAAACATCATCTTCGTGAATAATGGTTGTCATAATCGCTCATATAATAATATACTATTAAAAAATATTGAAACTTTTACAGCCTGTATCTTTGTTAGTAGTCACTTTAGAACTTATATGTTCATGTTCATATAAACTTTTCGTCTTATTTAGAGTTCCTCTAGCACCCATTTTAATTTGGCACGCCCGTTCTCAATCACCCTGAATGTATTTAAAGAATAAAGCGCCGTAAGAATTTTTCTCTCTGCTTGGATTTCAATTTTTTTGAAACATTGACATCTTAAGTTATTTTTTGGCTCGTTTTTTGGGCTATGTCCTACATACTTCCAAGCATTTAAAACATGGATTGCTCTAACATTTTAAGTTAATCGTTGCCTTATAGGTACCTATGCGTGGTAAACATCCCATTTTTATCTCCTTTGGGGTACACTGTAAAATTTGAAAATAATAAGTACTTAACCTTAGATCACAGTGCGTTTACTATAGTGTTTTACAGCGTCCCCTTGGCCTTGCTACTTAAAACCTCCGCATAGTTGCTGAAATACGAAATGGCAAGATACCAAATTTCATTTTCTTGGCATGTAAATGCAAAGTATTTATCTCAGCACTGCAACTGCTGCGTTTTACTTTTTCACCTTCAAGACCTACTTTTGCAAGGAATCCTAATGTTCTGCTTTACAACGTCCAATAAATATATTTGAACGCGACATTTTATATTCTCCTTTAATTTCAAAATGTGTCCTATCGGAGGAGTAGGTAGACGTGATCTGAATGAAAACTATATAATAGGCTAGTTTCCTCTGCGTTCCCGGCATAAGACAATTCCCAATTCGTCTTTCCACTGATACATAAAAAGACATATGAGGAAAATGCGGCTTATAAACAAGCCATAAATTTTGACGACATCGATTTATTATGTTCGTTTCATTATTTAGCTAAAATATTACAAAGAATATGGTGTAGCGTAGCTAAAGCATCCATTTTTATTCTGATAAAAATATTGCTTTTGGTATAATACGCAATCTAAGGACAAAATAACCGGACCGTTTATTGGCAAATATAAAAGGGGACTTATAAATTGGCAATAAATGCTGTACGTTTTTCTCCCTATATAAGCACAATAAAATAATACGTATTATCGTCTGAACTTTTACTGCCATTAAGTAATACTGTCGCTCTTATCATTATACACAAGGGATGTCTAATAAATTTTAAGAGCCCTGAGAAATAAAACTCGTCAGCGATCATTACCGCCACAATAAAACTATAGGAAAACTTTCCCTTTCAGAGTTTATTGCAAAGAGCTTTCAACCATAGCCCCAAGTTCTCAAGAGATCAATAGCGCCTTCAGATCAGGGCTTACAATTTCGCAAATAAAAATCAACGATATGTAATTTCACAATGCAGCAGAGTGACGCCACGAAAAAAAGGAATCTTCAGAATTTGAAGAAGCTTGGTTGTGAAGACAGCAGATCCAACTGGAGACTAATCTTTGACACAAAATTAATCTGCAGCGCTCATCCGGAGAAAATAACCAAGTAGGCTTCTCGAGCCAGCAATGGTGTTCGGGGTATACTCCAGTGCAGAGTACGAATCCCCACAATAACATATGGTGTAAGAGAGTTAGTAAAGGGAAATCATAATCATTAGAAGAATTAACACGACTGGGCAAAGACAAGCAGAAACGAGCAATATACATATAAGGCGCTGTTGACGCTTGAGTTATCTCACTGCTGAAGAGTCCGTCAAACCCCTTTAAAATGAACCTGAAAACTGACTTCGTAGTACCTATGCTCATTTCTAAACGGTGAAAATTGAAGTGTTGAATTTTGGATAGTTTATAAACGAAACTTTATTTTATGTTTCTATAGAAAGAAAACTTAAAAATTTTCTCTTAGAAAGTGTCAGTTCACTCATGAAATTGACCAACTTCACGCGTGCATACCGCCAAGAGATTTACAGTTTACGAAAAATTGTTTCAATAGAGACATAAAATATACCTTCTTCTACCATAATCAAGCTTTCGTGTTGCTAAATTTACTAGGATGAAGGTTTAATCGTGGTACAGCGAGAGCACTGCAAACGCAAAATATGCCTTGGAATGTGCTGCCGCCGCGTAGCGAGTGAGCCTAAACTCAGAGCGGCGTTGTCACATTTACTAGGTACCGAAAGCGCGGGCTTTGAATGTGCGTTGTTCTTGTGTCCATAAATGTGTTTAGCGCGACGGTAGTGCAACACAGCTGATAGTTTGCTCCGATTTCTAACGGATACCTCACCGACCCGATGCCCCGCAGATGTAACTCTTGACCTGCTTTGTCGGACTCTGAAGGACAATCTTAATTACATCAGGGTTCCTATTTTGCCTAAAATGTTTGGGTGGGACGGGACTTATGAAATAAATGCAAATGGGGGTGCAAAAAGCTTGAGCTCCAGTGCGTTGCTGATGTCTTGCAAGTTGTATCTGTGGTCAGTTGACGTTCTAGTTGTATGTGACCACTGGCAAAAATATAAATCCGCCTGATTCTGAACTGAAAGTAAATGATGAGATGATGACTTAAAGAAAAGTCACAAATAGAGAGATGTGAAAGAAATTGAAAGAGGCTTTTGCTCAATTTTGGGTGCAATAAGAAGAATATTCCCAATAAACACATGTACGTAAAATATTCGTTTGTAAAACGTTAGTTTGCTTTAAAAGACGTTCTCGTTTGAAAATTAAACGTATATTATGGAAATAATTTTTATACGTATCACTTTTGACCTAAAATAAACGTAAAAACTGTAACGTATATTAAATATTCTGTAACAGACACATAATATACTTTACTATTCATAGGAAATAGGAAAATCATCCAACAGTCTCTCAATTTACGTTTTTAATGCGTAGTTTTCTGTGTCATATTTCACGTGGAAACACCGGCGCAAATTAAACGTTAAACTTCTAACGCCTTATTTACAAATTCATTTTACGAATACAATATGTATCAATTGTGCTCATTTTAACCAGTTGGGTAAATAATATGCGTATATTAACGGAAGAATATAAGTACATATTATGCTATTCATACGTTAAAATTTTACATAATATGATAGGTACATGTAAATATAGCAATTCTAATTAAATGTACTAATTGCCACGTATAACAAACGTTTCTATTACTACAAAAATTTTCCTAAAATAAACGTAAAATTGGAATTTAGGTATATTAAATATTTTGCGACAGACACATAATATACGTCATTATTCGTAGGAAAATCATCCAACAGTCTCTAAATTTACGTTTTTAATGCGTAGCTTTCTGTGTCATATTTCACGTGGAAACCAGGTGCAAATTAAACGTTAAACTGCTAACGTTTTATTTACAAATTCATTTTACGTTCACTTTATATATAATTACACGTATGCTTAGTTGTCAGACGGTATTTCACTAATGTGCATCTAGGTGGCGTGAGTTTGGTTCTTGCTTGTCCTTGATTCCCGAAGTCATTTAAAGGTCCAAAGCTTGGGATGATAAAAGGATCATTCGCTCTCTGGATTCTGATGCGTACACACGTATTTTGATCCGATAGCGTCTTACTTCTGTCTGCTCTGTGCGAGTAAGCTTTTAGCTTGCGTTATACAGTGCTCACCGAGATCTACGACTACAGCAACACGGTGTTCTTATAGCGTTTTTCAACGCTTTGGAATTTTTGAGTTTAAGCTTGCTTAGACAAGAATTTTCCGAAGAGACGCCGCCAACATGGACGGAGAAGCCCCAGCCGGGGACGCCATCTTGATGCAGGAGAACCGGAGCCTGCGTGCCCAGCTGAACGAGCAGTCCCGCCGGATCGACGAGCTGACTAGGACGATCCAATCGCTCTTGGAGAAGCTCGAGTGGTTCGGCTCCCAGGACTTCGTTCCAGCCCGCCCCCAGACGATTTACGACGTGCGTCAGGCACAAAAGAAGAACAGCAGAGGTAAGTCTGATATTTCTAATAACTGTGAGTTTCCAGCTTTGCCCAAGAAAATCAAGCTGACAAACCAGTTCGAAGTCCTGGCCGTGGACGAGGACCCCGCCGCCGGGATGGACGTAGTACCAAGTGAGGGCCCCGAGCCGCAGCCCTCGCAGCCGCAGCCCCCCATTCCGAAGCCGCAGCCCCCGAAGCAGCAGCCCCCGAAGCCGCAGCCCCTGAAGCAGCAGCCCCCGAAGCCGCAGTCCACGAAGCCGCAGCCCCCGAAGCCGCAACCAACCAAGCCCGAGTCCCCTAGGCAGCCGCCCAGGCCGCAATCACCCAGGACACCCTTGCCTCCGGCAATCGCAGGAGACGCCACCGACACTGACGCCACCGAGCGTACCGAAAAAGTTCCGCCCGTTATCCTGCGAGATAAAACAAAATGGACACATGTGAGTACACAATTCAACTTACACAAGGTTAATATTACAAAAGCCAAGTCCACCACTGAAGGCATACGCATACACTTGAGTACTGTTAATGATTTTCGTGAGGGTACTAAATTAATGTCTCGTTTGGGTGTTGAATACCACACTTTCGCTCTCCCTTCGGAGAAATTACTACATGTTGTCCTGCGTGGGGTTCCCGAGCCGATTGAGACTCTGCTTGTTCAATCCGAGCTCGAGGAATTGGGGTACCACCCCAAGTCGGTAATAAGGTTAACGAGGTTTAAAGACAAGTCGCCCATGCCCCTCATTTTGGTTACTCTACCCAGGGAAGAAAAACACATTTTTCAGCTAGGTCGCATCGTTCATGTGGTCATCACCGTCGAGTCGCAAAGGCGAAAGACGGTGTCCTCCCAGTGTTACCGCTGTCAACGGTTCGGACACGCGCAGAGTCGCTGCAATGCATGTCCCAAATGTGTCAAGTGTGCCGGTAATCACTCCTCGTACGATTGTACTAAGGAGAAATCTGTACCCCCCAAGTGTGCGAACTGCGCTGGTGACCACACTGCCTCATATAAGGGTTGCAAATGTTGGCCCAAACCCAGGTCCGCTCCGGTAAAATCCGCTCCCCAAGTGTCCGCTCGCCCCAAGTCCTCTCTCGTCACATCTGACGCGAGCTACGCCGGAAAGGTTAAATCTAACGCTCAAGAGGCAACCCCTGTCACCCCCGCTGATCTCTTTAGCAGCTTCAGCAGTATGTACCAACAAATGCAAGGTATTGCTCAACAACTGAGCAAAATGTTCAATTCCACATCCCCTAAAAATTGTTAATGGCTACGACAACAATAACAGGTACTCTAAAGGTCGCTTATTGGAATGCTGCAGGTGTTTTGAATAAAAAACAGGAATTAATGGTCTTTCTCGACGAGGAAAAGGTTGATATTATGCTACTGGGTGAGACGTGGTTAAATAATAATAACCCGTTCAAAATCCCGAATTATATTGTGTATCGCAGTGATAGGACGATTCAGCCGCACGGTGGTACGGCTGTTCTCATCAGAAAACACGTCCCTCATGTTCTCAAGCCCCCTGGCCGCTCGGTCATTGAAAATACAATTATCGAAGTTAGGACAAGTGAAGGTCCAGTAAATTTGGTTTCCGCCTATTGCTCTCCGAACAAAGTTATCACTATCGAAGATATCCGGGCACTTCTTCCGCCCCCTGAAAAATCAATTCTGTTAGGTGATCTAAACGCCAAACACACCCTCTGGGGTTGTCACGGCACTAACCGGTCTGGTAAGGCTCTTCTCGAGGAGTTTGAGAACACCAACCTCAAACTCCACATTCCTAGTCACCCTACTCATTACGGTGCTATAGGGCGTCCCGAAATTCTCGACATATGTGTCAGCAGAAATGTTGCTTCTGCAGTTGACGTCACGGTGGTATCAGACCTCAGCTCTGACCACGAACCAATATTCATAACCATCGATCCTGAAACAGAAGTGCCCACTGAAATAGTCAAGTCCATCGTCCAATGGCAAAAATTCCCCGGCGTCCTCATCAGGACCATTTCCGGCATACGTCCCCTAACTTCTCTGCTGGAAGTTGAGGAGGAAATCGCCACACTCAGTGGTGAAATCAAAGTAGCACTAGCCCTCTGTACTAAAGAGGTTAGATGCAAGACACGTACCCCCACGGTTCTTCCTGCCGAGATACTTCTTCTCATACAGGAGAAACGGAGAGCCAGAAAAGTGGCTCAAAGGACTCTGCATCCTAACGACAAAGCCGAGGCAACAAGGCTAAATAATCAGGTCAGGCAAAAACTGCGCGATTTTCACAATGAAGCGTGGGGTAACAAAATGAGGGAACTTTCTAATAACCGCAATGGCATGTGGAGATTAGCAAAGTCGCTAAGGAACAGCAGGGAGGTCATTCCCCCGCTGCAAGGTACTCGCGGTATGGGGTACAGTAATGCTGAAAAGGCAGAAATACTTGCTGAGAGTATTGAAAGCCAGTGCCAGCTAAATGATTTCGACGATGATCTTGATGTCCTAGATCAGGTCAGAGCCAGCGTACGACTGGTGGACGATAGTCCTCCGGGCAGCCTCGATCATGCCACACTGCCAGAACTCCAATCTATCATCAAGTCCCTCAAAAATCGTAAAGCACCAGGTCGTGACGGTGTCACAAATTTATCCGTAAAACGTATGCCCAAGAAAGCCCAGGTCAAGTTGTTGAACATCATCAACGCTTGCCTGCGCCTGAACTATTTTCCCGAATCCTGGAGGAAGGCCAGGATTATCACGATTCCTAAATCTGGCAAAGATCTCACCCAACCTTCCAACCATCGTCCCATCAGCTTGCTGTCCACTTTCGGAAAGATTTACGAGCGCATCATACTTTCCAGACTCATGGAAGAAGTAGACTCTCTCGAGCTACTTCCAAATGAGCAGTTCGGTTTTCGCAAAGAGCATTCTCCCGAGCTTCAAGCTCTCCGTCTGGTCGAAAAAATCGCTACCGGTTTCGAAAAACGCGATGTCACCTGCGTTGCCTTCCTCGACGTTTCGAAGGCTTTCGATAAAGTCTGGCACAAGGGTTTAATCCATAAGTTGGTCTCTGCAGGTCTCTCAATAGGCCTCGTCAAAATTGTCCGCTCCTTTCTGTACCGTCGTACATTCGAAGTCTCCGTCAAAGATGCCATCTCCACCTTAAAGGCAGTAAAAGCTGGAGTACCGCAAGGCTCAGTCCTCGGTCCAATGCTGTACAATCTGTACACGCATGACATTTCCCATGAATTCACCATGGAATTCGCTCAGTTTGCAGACGACACTGCTCTGATTTCGCAGAGCAGAAGCCCCGAGCTAGCAGTCACTCGACTGCAGACGCACCTCGATCAGCTCGTCGACTGGATGGAGACATGGAAAATCGCCGTCAATGCCGATAAAACGCAAGCTGTATTCTTCAGCAAGCGCAGATCTCCTCCGCCACTATCTGTCTACGTCAATAACCTCCGTGTCCCTTGGACAAAGGAAGCTAAATATCTAGGTCTCACGTTCGATCAAAAACTCACTTGGTCAGCCCACACAGACAACGTCAAACGCATCGGTTTCGGGGCAATCAAAGGGCTACTGCCCATGCTCAGGGATTCAAACCTGAACCTAAGGTGCAAACGTCTTCTTTACACCAGCGTCATTCGACCTTCCATCACCTACGGCATCTCTTGTTGGGGGTATGCAGCCGCTACTCACCTCAAGAAACCCCAAATCATACAAAGCAAAGTCCTCCGCACGATTACCGACGCCCCCTGGTTCGTACGCAACGCTCAGCTCCATTCCGATCTGGAAATTCCGAGCATCATCAAGTTCGCCAAATCCACTGCCGTCAAGATCTTTGATAAATCTGTATCACATTCGAACCCTTTAGTCAAAAGGGCTCTCGACTATTCTATTGACGATCTCGCCCCTACGGCGAAGCGCCCGCGACTCCTTCTCCGAAAGGACGCGGACGCCTTTTAACTTCCATTTTCAAGTCACCCATCAAAAGGGCTAACCACCACAATATCATATATCATGCTAATAAAGGTGAAGATGACAATCTGTCATCGACCTAAATATTGTCAGAGACCAAAAGTCAAAAAAAGATAAAAGGATAAAACTAAATAACCAGTGGACTGCTGTTGCTGTATAGATGTAGATCATAATATCTTAGCAATCGAACTTTGTTCGGTATGGTATAGTATCACGGGGCTGTATGGAGGTTTCGAACCCAGCTTTGCCGGCGCCGTGGCGTCTTGTGTACACCCAACAAAGTGCAGTCAATCGACTTGTTCTTATATTCAGTGCCTGCCGGGGTTTTGAACGAAGAATAATTATTGTTTGGTCTAATCGTTGAATAAAAAGCAAAATTTAAACGTGTATGTTAAGTAAGTTATTATTGGTAGTTTTCACTTATTTTATACATCGAAAACTACGTATAAGTGCGCGACATTTTGTCGTTGTTTCAAAAGTATAGTTTTTGCAGAATTTTAACGTTACGTTTTCGTAATTTTTCATCGTTTAAGAGTCCGGCAAAGCAGATCAAAAGTTACACCTGCGGGGCATCGGGTCGGTGAGGAATCCGTTAGAAATCGGAGCAAACTATCAGCTGTGTTGCAACAGCGTCACGCTAAACACGTTTATGGACACAGGAACAACGCACATTCAAAGCCCGCGCGTTCGGTACCTAGTAAATGAGACAACGGCGCTCTGAGTTTACGCTCAGTCGCTACGAGGCGGCAGCACATACCAAGCCATATTTTGCGTTTGCAGCGCTCTCGCTCTACCATGATTACACCTTCATCCTAGTAAATTTAGCAACACGAAAGCCTGAGTATGGTAGAAGAAGGTATGCTTTATGTCGCCATTGAAACAATTTTTCGAAAACTGTAAATCTCTTGGCGCTATGCACGCGTGAAGTTGGTCAATTTCATGAGTGAACTGACACTTTCTGAGATAAAATTTTAAAATTTTCTTTCAATGGAAACATAAAATAAAGTTTCGTTTATAAACTGTCAAAAATTCAACACTTCAATTTTCACCGTTTAGAAATGAGCATAGCACTACGAAGTCAGTTTTCGGGTTCATTTTAAAGGGGTTTGCCGGACTCTTAATAAACGTACACGTACATGTGTTTATTGGGTTACGAGCGGTCATCTCATAAATGAAAGTAATTTCAAAATCAAACCAAAAGGAGTCCGTTTAGTATGGGGAATGGTAAATGAAGATGCTGAAATTAGATTATAGCTTATCTAGGAGCCGACGAAACATGATAATTGGGATGAAATTCTTTCAGACTGCAGCATAACTCAATACAACAATTTTCTGTGAAACTTTATAAAGCGTTGCAGAAACTCCAACACTTTAAGCATTTGAGAACTCCAATTTGGTTATTTGATAAGCTCTCGTGCCCGTGTATACGCCCCATAAGTGTATCGACTGCCAATATTTTAACCGCGAACCCTGCTTAAAAGGGATCGGTATCTGTTCTCCTCTCACGAGTAGCGATACTAAGGAGATTTACGCCAAATAAATGCGGCACATAACTGAAATTTTCGATCCAGCAGTGGTGCTATTGTGTAAATTATTTATAGCGTCCGCGGGTCCGTTCATGATTTATTCCACGTGACGCTTTTGGGAACGTCGCCAGCATGAAATGGCGGGCGCCTCCACCCAGACTTCCATATTCATTTCTACTTTCGCGCGTTATTAATTGAAAAATAGTTACGGTTGTTGTTGAGAGCAGTTCCTGAAAAGTTGATTTATGCTGTTTAAATCGAAACCTTTACGAAACTGTGTGTCAGTGCATAAGATTAATGGATGCAGTTTTGCATTTAAAATTTTCTCAGTAGGTCCTGTTACTTTATGAATTGAGAATATAAAATTTTCATACCATAAATAAATACCATCTCAACCTTGCGAAAGACTGCATGTTTCTTTATCCTTCAGAACCAACGTTTGTGTTTGAAAAACTCAGTAAGTCAAATCGGGAGTATGCGAAAGTGCTGATGTAGTTATTCGATATTGGAACAAATTTCTATGGATTTTCTCTATGAATTCTCAAAAAGTTAACCCCACACTACGTTTCTATAAATACCAAACCTCCTGATACTGGAATAAAATGAATAGATAAACCTATATGGTGTTTTAGAACTTTTGGAACATAAGAGCAATAAAATTGGTTTGTTAGAACCGGAGGGCGAGCATTTATGGCTAGTCTTAAAGTCTATCTACTTGATAAATATATTCAGGGTTCAGTTTGGAATCCGACCATAATTACTTTTGAGACAACTGTGTATATTTTTATATGTCGCTTACTTTCCAGGGCGTTTAAATCAAATTTAATATTTATTTTCTGGTTTTAAGAGTTTGAGATTATTGATGATGAATTTATGGCCCGTTTCCAACGCGTGCGACGCCATGCTAGACTTATCTGTACAGCCGTATTTGTAATTAGCTTGATGCTCCTCGAAGCGAGTTAAAGTAGACCGAACTGGCTGCCCGATATATTTTTTGTCGCAGTTTCCGCATGCTAGTTTGTAAATTCCCATTTTATGAATGGGTTCCGTTTTGTCTTTCGCGTTTCCAAGTAGATTTTGTAAATTGTTGCTCGAAGTGTGAAGCCTGCTTCCCGGAAAATCGTATATTCATACCTCTAATTATCTGCGGTACATATATGGTACCTAACTATTTTTATAAATTCAGTAATTTTATTATGCCTATTTAAAGTAGTGGCATTTTGCAATAGCATTAAATATTCGTTTCCTAATTAATCTATTGACAATTTCTGGATCGAAACCGTTACATCTCACTACATCCTCGATTGTATTTACTTCCTTGAGGTATCTTTCAACGGATAATGGTAGGCTCAGCAGTCTATTAACTAAAAAACCAAAACTAGCCTCTTTGTGCTGACTGCAGTGGTTCGAATCTGCAGTTTTGTACCGAGCTGTACTGGTTTCTTTCCTATAGATGTCAAATTCTAACTCAATATCTTTCCTAATTACTAAAATGTCAAAAAATGGATGTTGTCCTTCTCTTTCTATTTCATGGGCAAATTTGATAGAATTGAATCTACTATGTATTTAAGTCGCTCAAAGAATCTTCATCTTTCAGTTGGGTTTCAAATTTGCCCATGAAAATTTCTGCAATGAAAGGAGAGAGGCAATTTCACAAGGCTGTACCTTCACTTTGTTGAAAAAATGATCCACTAACTTTGAAATAATTCTGCTGCATGCACAGATTGATTAAATCAATATATTCTTTGACAGTTTTACTAAGGAGTTCATGCAAGTACTCTAAAACCTTTGGTATAGGTACACTGGGAAAAAGTGATTTGACGTCGAATGAAATTAATAATTCGTTATCATGCAATGTGATGTGTTGAATTTTGTTTATAAACTCTAAGGAGTTCTTTACTGAAAAACTTGACTACTTGAATATGGCAACCATGGGTGTATTTTGTAACATCGGCAAATGATGTAGACACCATCTTTGAATTTGAAAATTTAAATTCATTCTAGGTACCCTTTTGGGTGTTATGCTTTCTTGGGTTCATTTTAAGGTGACTGTTTACTGTTAGTTACTTACAACGAGGCAGAGGCACATTGTAAATTGAAAATGATTCGTTTGATATCGTCTACCCTCTTCGGCGTTTTGCTACCCAAGGTGTTCCCTTGCCAATTCAAATCCCATCAGTTGATGGCACCTTTGACTTTTAGTTTATTCATGGTATTCGTAAATACCAGAAACTTGTGCTTTTATTAGACTTTTAAGGCCTTAGAATCATTATATTTCTCGAATATACAACAGTTTTACTTTCAAGTAAAGGTTCTCATATTAATAACCTTTGTAATCTTCGAGCAGAAGACAATGAATGAAATTTCTCCCCACACATATTATATGCATTGTAATAGCATTACTTAAATGATCAATGTTCACATTCATCAAAAGCACCGCAAACAGTAGCAGATAAATAGAGCACCATCAAATTTTAATTGATACGTACAAATTAGGGATTTAGTTGATTAATCATAACACATTCAATATTAAGCTCATTTTACATTTCGTGTTAAATAATAATATCCCCAGAATTATAATTCCTGTATCTCTACTTCACAAAATATATATATCGTAATTCTGGCACCTCCACCATTTTTACCAGTCACAACTACAGTGTAGGTATCTATTTCGATACCTGTATCAGTAGCGCCTATATGATGGGATGTTGTTTTAATGGCATTATTAACAAAACCATTCTTTCTACCCTTATCAATTTAAATAAATTTGATGTCAACACTAGATTTTTCTTAAAATCTGTATCTAAATACGGCCATTCAAAAAAACTTATTTACAAAACAGTGATTTAGTCAATTATTAATGCTTGCAATTACTTGAATATGCAGAATAAAATCACGACTGTGTTTCCTGTTGATTAGAATTCGTTCACAGCAGTCTGAGCGCAAGAATAAGAATGGCTGACCGAAAAATTTCAGTAAAGTCATAATTAAGCAATCACCTTTTTTACGCTTTCGAACTTTTAGCCAATGATCTTAGCTAAACTTTGTAATTACAGCAAATGTACTGTATATACACACATTAAAACTGGTACACATTCTGCTGCCAGTTCCGGATTCCATCAATCAATCAAGGTGGGTGGTTGTTCAGACAACCCCAAGGGTAACTCCCTTTACCCGCATAACATTGCCGGATCAATGCCTGGTGTTGGAGCCCAGATATTTTTTGGCCAGTGTGTTACATGCTAGAGAGGCCGAAGAAATTAAAAATAAAGGAAACGGCACGGAAAATCGAAACGCACATTTTGTGTTTACGCAATACCTTGAGATTAGTGGTTTGTGCGGCTTGGATATAAGTGAAAAATGTATAGGTATATATATTTAAAAAAGTAGAATATAACTTATAAAAGCCTTAAATGCATTTTCGGGAAAACTTTCCGTCTTCAGAAGACTTACTATAAACGCCAAAATTGCTGTTCCACTTTACGGTTCAATTCCGCTTAAAATGCCATAACCAATTACATTCTGAGGTAAAAAGCCTTAGCAACTGTCCGCCAATTAAAGTTTTGAAGGCGGATCTAAACGATTTTATTTGAATGACAACAAACGTGTTAGCCTTGCACTAGTAAACAAAGGGTAGCAAAATAGATAAATAATCATGATCTTTTAACGAAAAATCACATCGTCTATGGGGGGGGGGGGGGGCGGTGCCGACGAAAACATAGCGACGCGACGTCGGGCATAAACGATTCGCGTCGCAAACTGGAACACCACTTTTGGAGTTTATAGTACATAGACTACCTACCAAAGGGTAAATACTGATTGTGTTAATAACTTTTTAATTTGTGATTACAGCAATTGATTCCTGATACCACTTTTATATGGGACAATTTAAATGCCCAATATTTAAAATGAAATGAGCTTTAGGTTTAATATTCCCGCATTAAATCTTGGAAAAACGTTATGGTAAACTGAAATTCAGGTAATAATAAAAAATTATTTGCGAGATGAAAAACTGCTGCAGACAGAAATTAGATAAACTTCTGGAAAATTCATCGTCTCCATTTTTAATAGTGGTTGAATCAAACGCCCAAAAGAAGTCACAACTACAGAAAACATTGAAAAAAACTTGTGTGTGTCAGCTCCGACGCACAACTGGAATTTACTCCTTACGAACGATTATTTTAACTTCAATCACTTGATAATAGGGTACACGCGAATGTCAGTTTTATACCCAAATGTATATTTATCAGATGGTTTATGTTCGAAAATGTCCAACAACATCAAAATATAAATTGTTTATAGATTCAGTAATTAAGTGACAATCTGCTAAACGTCGATCCCACTGGCAATGAAATAAATACTTTTCCTGGTGTTCGAATAGGTGTTGATTCACATTTCGGCACTAAGCAATATTTGGAGTATTTAATATTAGGTTTCTCCACATTAAATCAAAAGATTCAACAAATTTAGGAACGAACAAACACTGCAAATGCTGACTTTACACGCCAACTGTCATACCAACTGTCATATCTACTCTATGCCACTCTATTTTCACTATGTCAATGCTCTATTCAGTCAGACATAAACAACCGTATCCATAGATACATACATAATTTCAATGTGCGTAACGCATTACTTTTAGTTACCGCGAAATGTAACGCTTGATTTTACTGCTCATAAAATTTCCGTACCGCGGGCTATAACTGAAAATCGATTCTTAAGGAGTAAACTCCAAACATCGATAATGCAATGATGGCTATCAAACGGATGATGCTACGATAGCTGAGGTCATGGGTATGCCGACTAAGCAGGTACACAAAATAATCCATAATCAGGATCAACTTTGCGTCAGATGTGTGCACCTTTTGCTAACAGGAGACCAGAAGCAGCAAGTCAAGAACATTTCTTGCGAGTGTTTAGCCAGTTTCAAACGAATAAATCTCAAAGAGTTTGCCGAGATGATTTGTGATTGTCGACGGAAAATGAATTCACAATTAGACACCAGAGATCAGGGAGATGTAAAAAGAGTGGGCCCAGTGAATATTTCCAACGTCGCAGGCCTATTTACCATATTTGGCCCCATACGACGTCTGCCTTTTTCCCAACTAAAGTCCGAATTGTGAAGGACGACTTTGAAGACCTAAGACCTCGGGAAAAATCTGGGAAAAATACTTCTAAAGAAAACTTAAAAGCGCTTCAGAAACGCTGGACAAAATGTATTGACCTAAAAGCGGATCACGTTGAAAAATATTAAAGCATTTTGTAAGGAATCCGTATTTTTTTCATTCTCCTTCATTGTCAAATTTCTCGTTCCGTTTCTTGTATATACCGGAAAGTAGCGTTACCTAAACTTATGGAGGGAGGTTGATATGAAAATGAAAATTACATACTACAAATTAAATTAATACAATTTTTGCATGTTTTTGTTAAATGTAGTCTGTAATAAATTGTTAATTTTCAATGTTGTAACACAAAAATATGAAGCGTAGAAAATATTTTTCCACCCAAAAAATTGATTCCTTAAGGCTGGGATATTCGAATACCCGAGAAGCGTTCTCCTCGCTTCTGAGACGGTGTTAATACAGACAGTCCAGCTCAAAAACGGTATTACTTATAGACATGAATTATGGTTTAAAAGAAATATGAGGGTTGGTAGAATACGCTTATAACAATTTTATTTGACATATTTACACTGTTGTTAAAATAAACGAAGTAGAAAACGGGCAAATTTTAACGGAAATCTTAGCATTATTCACACACAAATTGTACATTCAGATTTTAGTTAATCGCCAAATAAAATATATGAGCATACTCACCGATCTTTTAGCTTTATTTTAAGACTATATTTGCCTAATTTCGTTATTTCAATTTTGTGCTGGACTGACTGTACTAAGCGGTTGCTAAAGCTATGTCTATTTCTGTCTTACACATGTACTACCGATCTCCTGTCCTGTCGATGCGTATCCCAGCCTTCAAGCAATGTTTCGCACCAGAATCATTACAAATCACATCTATTCAATTTTATATAGGCAACCAGATGCGCATCGCTAATATCTAATGCATCTAGTTATACAGCAAAATGTACACCTTTATGGCCTATTGAGAATGAATTATGGAGTTTGAAGAATAAATTCGTATTGTGTTGTGGGGCATTAAATAAACCAACCCTCACACGAATTGCACCATTTCTGGCGCCGCCAGTGTTGCATGCTCCAGTAGGTTATTTATCAGAAGTCATGGACGCAAATTACGTAAGCGTCGCGTCGGGACGATACGCCGTGAAGATAAATGCAACGATAAGAACGCGCTCTTTTGAAATATGCGTCGTGTATTTCTTCAGAATTTCTCCGTGATTCCTTTTAGCGTATATCTCGTAGTCTGCCCGACTGGGCACTCTATACATCGCAGATAACAATAGGGTTACCATTTACTAGTACTTTTATACTGAGTCTTTTTGCGTTTCATTTATGACACGTACTTTCTGCATAAAGATGTAATTCCACCTGAATTGAAAATTGAGCAGAACACAAGCGGCAAGCTATGTTCAATTATTCTAATACGCAGTTACGTATTTAATAAGGAAATTGCCGTACCAAATTGTTTGAGTTTTCTGATGGCTTGGTAGAAATTAGTGCTGGCAGCAAAAATTTAATTTACGATTAATCGATTAATGGATTTTCGATTAATCGCGATTTTGGGAAAAATCTAAAACTGATTAATCGATTTTTAAAGTCGACTTTAAAAATCGATTTCAAAAGTCGACTTTAAAAACCGATTTCTAAAGTCGACTTTAAAAATCGATTTCTAAAGTAGACTTTAAAAATCGACTTTGAAATCGATTTTAAAAATCGAATTCTAAAGTTGACTTTAAAAATCGACTTTGAAATCGATTTTAAGTCAATTTTAATGTTGACTGAAAACCGATTTTCAAAATATGTAGATGGTTAGGTTTTTTAAATAAATTATTAGTTTGTTGTTTAACGAACAAGTGTATTAATAAAGGCGATTGATAATCGAGACATTTTCACTCACGAGCGCAGCGAGTAAGTTAGTTGTCGAGATCGGTAATCGCTTTTTAATATACGAGTACAAGTTAGTTACAAAATTTTTCCGTCGACTTTTAACGTAAAATCTTCGTCAACATCCCTTTATTAAATTCTGTACGAATTAGGTACGATTTCAGAAACTATAAATTTGACAGTGATAGATCTTGAGGACATGACAACTTGATTTGGATATTTCATATGTACCTATGTTTGGTTGCCTAGGGTACTAAAATCGTTATTAATAGATAAATCATTAATTAATTAATTAAAAATTGATTCTAGAAATCGATTCCAAAATCGACTTTAAAAATTGAATCCGAAATCGACTTTAAAAATCGATTCCGAAATAGACTTTAAAAATCGATTCCAAAATCGACTTTAAATATCGACTTTCAAAATCGACGTTAAAAATCGACCTTAAAAATCGACTTTCAAAATCGATTTCTCTCTATCGTTGATTATTCGATTTTCCCAAAAATCAATTAATCGGTTTTACATTTCTGCCGATTTTGCCAGCACTAGTAGAAATGCACACAGGAGACTATTCCGTTGCAAACGGCACAAAGATTTATCTGTGTTAATCTGAATACCACAAGAGATATATCGTAATTCTGGCACCTCCACCATTTTTACCAATCAAAATTACTGAAAATTTTGTACTTTTACTTTAGCCAGGTGGAGGTTCTTCGTGTTTCATACATTAATCCGAACAGAAATTCGACATGTTAGTGGACAGAAAATGCGCACGCATGCCTCTCCTTCTCCTGGGTTTCGATCTTTCGATCGATCAGCTGTCGTTGAAAGCTCCGTCTATTATTGTTTATACGGCGTATTTCGTAATTTTTGTGCTATTTAGGATTTATTTGAACAGATAACATATTATATTGAACAGGTAAGGAAATGTTCATGTAAGTACGTTACATTAAAACATTTTCATCGCAGTAGTGATTAGTGTGTGCTTCTGGAATGTTGAATGTTTGTTTTTGTCTCTCAGTTGTACCGAAATCGTTGCTTTCTTTTAATAATACCTAATAATAATTCCACAGTACATTGTGCAATCTGTTTCATCGTTGCTTTCTTTTAATAATACCTAATAATAATTCCACAGTACATTGTGCAATCTGTTTCAGAATAATAGCACTTTTGAGGTTAAATACCAAAATACCATACGGAAATACCTGGAGGCGACCGAGGCAAGTGAAATGTAGAATCTGGAATATTTAACAAGAATACGATGCATAATCAGACTCGATATCCTTCACGTACATGTGCAATACTCCCCCCTTTCTCATTATTATGGCGCTGCTTGAAAGGTTAGTTTAGTTAGATTTTTACGGTAATTGTCATAAACTTATAAATTTTGTTTTCGTGACAATTAAAATACAGGATCACAGATGCATAACAGCTTTTGAATGAAAACGAAGCTCGATCAGATGTTTTGTGTGAAGAAAAGTCTTAATAAAAGCGAGGAAGAGTATATGATACTTCCGAAAGAAGAGATTTTTAAGGGAAGGCGCTCCATGGACAAACTCAATATCTAAATATATAAATATAAATTTATACCATACTTTAAGGTTCTTTATGCTCGAAAGATTAGTTTTCTTCTTTTTTGTAGGTAAACGCGAAATTCAATAAAAGTTCGAGCAGGTAAGAGTTGTTTTTCCCATAAATAATGCACTTTGGCTCTTGCACAATTAATTCAAAGTGGATTTTTAAATAATTTGACTGGTTTTGTGGCGCTCGCGGCTTGGTCCCTACCAGTCACTTTTTTGCATTGATTGTAAAAATGTATGGTCATGTCACTAATACTAATTTCCAATTTGTTGGGTTCGGGTCAAATAGAAGGACAGTGTCACTATTTAATAACGCTCTCTGGTTGTAGGTCCAAAAAGGGAGTTTCTTTGATGACAGTCGTGGTCACTGTTTAATAGCGATTTGTTTGGTTTAAGTCAAAAAAGGTGTTTCTTATAACAATCATGCCCAAGGAAACACTACATTATGCCAAAATCTATTGTTTGGTTTAGGTCAAAAAAGGTGTTTCTTATAATAATCATGCCCAAGGAAACACTACATTATGCCAAAATGCTGTGTGCTGTCGTTCAGGGACATTTCAATTCACTGCAGAAAAATCATCACAGTGTTGGGCAATACTCTGAAAAGTATCGATACCGCGTATCGATCCGTATTGGTTTGAAGGGGATCGATACGTGTATCATAGTCAAAAGTATCGATACTCGAAATATCGATAGTATCGAATCGGATTTTTCAATAGTTACTAATAATCCGAAAATTATTAAAGCAATGTAGATTTGTTGTTTAATATAGGTATACAGCTTAAGGCTTACAATAGAAAACGATGCTAGGCATGCAGCATAGGTAAGGAAAGTATGCAATTTTTATTTTCAAGTTTGATTTTTTTAAGGATTATTTATGCGATACGCGATATTTGATACCTGGTTTATTATATGGAAAATATCGGCAGGACAAGAAGTATCGTTACAAAATATCGGGTGCGCGATTTCTAACTGATTCGAAATTTACAAACCTCCGCGAACGAAATATAGCTCGACTTTGGACTGTCTTGTCTAATTGACAACGTATCGTTCAAAAATTGATCTTCTGACTCGGTGAAATTAACATTGTATGATTATCCGCATTTGTCCAAGAGGTTCTACGAACGCTGGATTTTTGATAAGAATCTAGCATTGTTCGTACCACGAACACTTCAAATCGCAATGCGCACGCGCATTTGTAAGGAATTGGTTACGGACCGTCTCCGCGGATAAACCTAATAAGAGCAATCTGTGCCAGACTTGCGCATTTGGCGTTATGTGCTAAGGACGGTTTTTTTTTCCGTACACGTAGGTTCAAATGATCCAGCCACGCTTAATTGACGGTAACCTGACAAATATTTAAAAAATAAAGTAGAACAAACAAAAAAACTACCAGCGCTGGTATCGAAAACACGACTACGGTGCATGGTCATCTGATACGCTACCGACACGACACAATTGATTCAACTCACAGCAGTTATATAACCTTACGGGCGTTTATAGTACTACTGTAGTGCACGACTGCATGCGAAATTGACAGGGGCATGGGTGCCACTTGGGCACAGATTGCTCTTATTAGCTCCTAATATCACCGAGCACTAGCGATAGGCGCTATCGAATGAATTTTGCTATCGAATGAGTAGTTTCCACTATCGAATGAATCATTCATTTGCTTATAGACGGCTGCTGGGGTAAAGGGCACGTGTTTCATATCTGCACATGCATTTTATTATTTTTAACGATAACTATTCCTTCGATAATTCCAGTGTTCGTTCGTCGTTCCCTTGGTTCACTGAAGGGGGCTACTAAATAATTCAGTCAGTACGTACATTTTATTCCATTGCTAAAAGATTCAGTTGTCAAAACGAATGAAACGTAATGAAATGAATGAATGGTTTTAGTACTATCGAATTAAGTATTCGAATGGTTGTGTACTATCGAAAAATTCATTCGATGCGCCCAACACACAACACTACCGAGCTAATCAACACGCAACATTTCCATTTTGTCAAAGCTGTGACTTGGATTTTTCATTTTCATAAGTTTTATTCTGCTACGATTTGTGTGTGTGCTGTAATTCGATATAGGATATACGTTTGTACATATTATTATTAATGCAGTGTTTTGGTAAGAGGTTTAAAGGTGAGTTAGAGTAGGAATTTTACAATTACTTTGCAGTTATAGGTTACGTTTTCTGAACCCTTGAAAATATAAATATAAATTTTCATTTTAGGTGTGCGTATGGCATGGTGATGCTTTAGTAAATATACATATATTGAAAAGGTGAGTAGCAACTGGACCGTTTTAACAGGTACGTTACAAACTTTGATATTGATCAACAATAATCAGAGGACAAATAAAAAACTAGACCAGAAAGAGATTTAAAGAAAGACGTTCAAACAGAGACAAGAAAGGCAAAATCAAAGACCCAGATTTTAGACCAGAGAAAGATTTAAGTATACATTTTAGAGTAAAGAAAGCTACAGGCAGTTTGAGAATTACCTGAAGACGATCAAAGGCGAAAAACAAGGAGACAAGAAACGCAAAGAAGAGAAAGATTTAAGTAGGTATATATTGTAGAGCAAAAAAGTAACACATAATTATATATCCTTGTTATAGTGCAACGAGTACAGATTCATAGCACAATAGTAGGGTTAGGTATTGTCACGAAGTATGCCTCGTAGAAAACTCCATCGAAGTCCTGAAGAACAAGAAGAATATATGAAGCGTAGACGACAACAGAAAGCTGAATGTGAACGTCGTCGTCGAGAAGCTGAACGAAATACTGCAAGAATTCCACAAATACAGCATCAACGAAATTATCGCTCGAGGAAAAACAATTATATTGATCTCACTTTGCTTGGGTTTGATGATAGTGTTAGTGAACATTATATTTGTGCCATGAGTGTTGATTGCATACATTGTAGTGCGAAACATTTTGTTTCTGAAAGAGTGTCAAATAAAGGCAATTCTTTTAATGATTGTTGTAATCATGGTGAAGTACGTTTACAACCTTTACCTGCTTTTCCTGCTTTTCCGGAGTCCTTGTTCAACGGGTCTCATCCAAAATCTAACACATTTTTTGAACACATCCGAAGTTATAATAGCTCATTTTCATTTGCATCATTTAACGCTAATCTGGTAAATTTTAATTCTGCACGTAGAGGTCCATTTTGTTTTAAAATTCAGGGGCAAATATATTATCAAATTAATACAGCACTTTATCCATCCTCTAATGAGACCCCAAGTTACGGTCAGCTGTTTATTGTTGATCCCCATGAAGCAGTAGAATTTCGTTTAAGTCAGAATTCGCAATGTGATTTAGAAATTATAAAACTAATTGAGAATTTCATGCGTGAAAATAATGTATTTGCTCAGTCTTATCAAATGATGGGGGAAGAATTGGAACACCAACGATGTATCAGTTTGAATGAAGAACCTGAACTGCACTTGTTGTTTACGATGAAACCTGTTATGTATCGGAATCGTTATAACTTCCAAAGGGTAAATTAAGTTGCTGCAGTGTTTTCAACAACAGCTGATGGTGACATTCCAGAGTCTTATGTAACAGTAAGAAATAAAAGTAATAAATCTTTACAGTATGTGAGTACTATGGATTCTAATGTAAAGCCGTGGATCTATCCTTTATTTTATCCATTTGGTACTCGAGGATGGCATCACGAAATTCCCTGTACTAAAAAACATAAACGAGTCACTCGCGCAGCTTATACCAAATACAGAATGGCAATTCGCGATGAAACCAATGTATTCTTAATGGGTCGTCGATTATTTCAGCAATGGTTGGTTGATAGTTACGTTAAAATTGAAAAAGATAGAATAAATTTTTGTAAAAATAATCAAAAGAAATTACGCGCCGAATCTTACCAAGGTTTAATTGACCATTTTGAAAAAAGATCTCAACTTAGTCAACAACGTATTGGAAAAATGGTAATTTTACCGTCAACATTTCAAGGATCCCCACGAAACATGTTACAAAATTATCAAGATGCGATGGCAATTGTACGTAAATACGGTAAACCAGATCTTTTTGTAACAATGACCTGCAATCCCAAATGGAGAGAAATTGTAGAGAATTTGATGGACAAACTGCTTCTGATACCTGATATAGTGACTAGAGTATTTAACATAAAAAAGACGCACTTGTAGATTTAATTGTAAATAAAAGCTTTTTTGGAGCAGTACAGGCATATGTTTACGTCATTGAATTTCAGAAACGCGGCTTGGCGCATGTACATATGTTAGTAACTTTAAAGCAATCGGACAAAATAACTACTCCTGATGTTGTTGACCGCTACATCGGCGGAAATTCCAGATCCTGAAACAGAACCTGTGTTACATGATATGGTTCATGGTCCATGTGGAAATTGGTGTTTAACGGAACAAAAAGTCTGTTCTAAGCATTTTCCAAAGCAATGTAGTGATCAAACTACATTAGATGAATACGGATATCCCAATTATCGTCGAAGAAATACTGGACTGACATTTAAACGCTATGTAATAATCAGTATGTCGTGCCCCATAACCCTACTTTGTTGAAGTTGTTTCCAGCATAAAATCCGTGAAATATTTATATAAGTATATTTACAAGGGCCATGACGCTGCAGGGATAACAATTGGCGAAACGAACAATGCAGTTATCGAGCACGATGAAATTCGTAATTTCATTGACGCAAGATACGTTGGGCCAGTGGAAGCTGCTTGGAGAATTTTAAGTAAACCTTTACAAGATAAAAGTCACTCAATTACAAGATTACCAGTGCACTTACCAAATCAACAAAGTGTTGTAGTAAGTGATGATTGTGACGAAAATGAAATAAGAAATGCTTTAGACAAACAAACAATGCTGATTGACTATTTTGCACTGAATGCACGAGATTCTGAAGCTTCACAGTATGTATATGGGGATATACCAAGTCACTATGTATTTAGAAAAGATAGTGTTAGTGGCATGCATCAGTGGCAACGACGTCAGAAACAATTCAATATAATTGGACGCATGTACTCTGTAAGTCCCAGTCAGATTGAACTATTTCATTTACGATTATTGTTAATTCATGTCAAAGGAGCAAAAAGCTTCGCAGATCTAAAAACAGTAAACGGGGAAGTCCAAGAATCTTTTGTAGCAGCGTGTTTACAATTAGGACTTACTGAGGATGATCATGAGTGGAAGAGAGTCATGAATGAAGC
This sequence comes from Xestobium rufovillosum, assembly GCA_963966045.1. Lineage (NCBI taxonomy): Eukaryota > Metazoa > Arthropoda > Insecta > Coleoptera > Ptinidae > Xestobium > Xestobium rufovillosum. The sequence continues at coordinate 19,980,873 of OZ014494.1, forward strand.
TGAAATTTGGATGATGCCAAAACAGTTAAGGTGTTTATTCGTTCGTATTTTAATTCATTGCCAACCACTTCATCCGGAAGAGCTTTGGGAAGAATTTAAAGAAGCAATGTCCCAAGATTACAAAGAAAGCTACGACAAAGTTGAAGGGGAAAGAAAAGCGTACATTCACATTAATTCAATGCTTTCTGCAGAAGGTTATAATCTTTCAATTTTTCCTAGCATGCAACAAATGAGTGACATAGAAAACGAATATGATGTTTCAAATGAACAACAAACTAACGAAATAGGACCAAGACAATATGAATGTCTGAATGAACAACAGAAAGACATTGTTGATATTATTCTAGATAAATGTGATCGTAATGAATTATGTGCTGAATCTTCATGTTTTTACATAGACGGCCCAGGAGGCTCCGGTAAAACGTATGTTTATACAACTCTTTACAATTTACTGAAAAATAAGAATAAACGTGTTTGTACCATGGCTTTCACAGGTATAGCTGCAACATTGCTTCCCCATGGAAGAACAATTCATAAAACGTTTGGTTTACCCGTCCCGCTATTTTTTTATTCATATTCAAATATCAAGAATAATTCGAAAGAAGCAGATTATCTAAGGAGTGTAGATGTTTTTATATGGGATGAAGCTCCAGTGGCACCAAGATATGCTTTAGATATAATAGACAGAACTCTCCGAGATTTTTTGAATTCGGATATACCGTTTGGTGGAAAAGTAATGATATTAGGAGGAGATTTTCGACAGCTGTTGCCCATTAAATTCAGTCCCCTTTGGAGTTATTTCCGAAAATTTTCTTTGACTCAGAATATGCGAACTCTGCCGCAAGAACAAGAATTTTCCGAGTTTGTATTGGATGTAGGAAATGGAAGTTTAAATGATGCAGACAATAATTTAGAATTTCCACGTAGATGTATTGAAAATTCAGATATCGTAGAACGAATATACGGAGATATTATTAGAGAAAAGCGCTTCAATGATATCACAAAATCCGCTATTCTTTCTGCAATGAATGCTGATGTTGAAGACATTAATAAACAAGTTGTTGAATTACTAGACATAAGAACAGAAAAAATATATACAAGGGTGGATAGTGTTGAAAATTGTGATAATGGAGATATAAACGACACTATTCTGCCAGAATATTTAAACACTTTAAATCCACCAAATTTCCCCCCACATGAATTAAAATTGAGAATAAATTGTATTGTAATGTTGATTAGAAATTTGAGCATCAGTGAAGGTTTATGTAATGGTACGAGATTATTAATTTTAGAATTGGGAGACAATATCCTACGATGTAAAATTTTGGCAGGCGATAAATGTGGAGATAAGAGATATAGTATTCATAAACCGTATAACACTATACTGCGAAAGTGTATATCCTTTTACATTTAAGAGAAGACAGTTTCCCATTAAACTAGCGTTTGCAATGACTATTAATAAATCACAAGGACAAACATTTGATCAAGTAGGAATTGATATCAGAAAAGACATATTTACTCATGGACAGTTGTATGTCGCTTTTTCTAGAGTTCGATCATGGGAAGGTTTAAAAATATATTTAGGAAATCAAAGAAATAGTAACACAGTTAAAAACTTTGTCTTTAAAGAATTATATTTTTAGAACTGTTTCGTGGTGACTTTGAGGTCATGGTGGTCTCATATATTTGAAATCTATCAAATTGCTATTGATTTGGTTAAATGCTAGATTAAACATATAAATGAAACCCCGTTAAGAAAACAGAAGAGACCAGAGTAGGATGTCATGAATTATTTCTAGCAAATCTTTTTGTTCTTTAACCACAAAAATAGGTACCCATCCCACACTTCCATAGCTATTATTTGCCACAGAGAAAAGAATCCCTCATTCAATGAAAACACTGCCTACAAATCTTAGTTTACGACTGCAAAAATTACCTACGTGAAGAATATACATAATAATTATATTAAGGTGGGGTCTAGCGACCTAGAATCAAAATAAAGGTGTTGCGCTAAGTCTGTCATCTGCACAACAAATGCCACACTATTGGGAATATTTGAAAGAATATTTTGTGATGTTTTGTTCCATGTCAGTAGAATAGGAGCAAAAATGACAAAGATTTTATTGCCGCAGTGATTTACTGGAGTGAGTGATGCAAATTTATTAAACTTTTAATTCATGCGCTTGTAGTGTTATATAAAACTAGAAAGAGTAAATTACGTCCTGAATGTGTTAGTTTTGTAAATAGCTAAGCAGAAAGTGCCCCTACATCTCCAACCAACATGGCACCATCTGACCGCAACAAAAATGGAATTTCCTGCCATTGTCACATTCAAATGGCATTTGTTTTGCAGGCTGTTCAGTAAATTGAACCTCACCAACAGTTTTCAGCAACCAGACAGAAACCAAGCAGTTACCGCTCGCTCTGGCAACTTAAATCTATTTACGAAATATACTAAAAGTTTTTCTAGAACTAGAACAATGTAGGGATGGGACTTCGGTCACCTAAGACCTAACGTGTTGACAGGGAAAGGAAACATCGTTGTTAAACATTGATGTTATGATTGTTTTTTGTTCCGACAAAGAGAGTACAATAAAAGAGTGTAATAAACTTTTTATAGCACCCTTCAATAAACGTTTACATTTTAACCCAAATCAGTGCAAAAGGTACCTATCAACTTTTTGCACGATCCACACAAATTGTACATTTCAATTTAAAAATTTCCTATGATTACTACTAGGGCAGTAAAGACGCGCGCAGCGCGTCTTGTTGACCTAGTATTACTTAATAACGTCTGGCATAATTTATTTACCATTGGGGCTCCCTAACCAATAATTGTATAAATCATCATTGTATTATGTTTTCATACTGCTATCATTGTAACAACCGCATATTTTTTTTATTTGACAGCTAAATCTATTTTTATTTCTTGAATATCATAATATTCAAATTGTTCGATCGTGCACAGGATTTTGTATGTACCGCGATCTTAAGAGCTTCTACGGACCTCGGCGTGCTCTATCCCTCGGTGCTCTGCATCTCGGGTTTCAATCACACCTCGGGCCGTAAAAGTCTGTCTACGACCTTGATACACAAGTTATTCATGTATTAAGGTCGTAAATATTTTACGGCCCGAGGTGTGATTGAAGCCCGAAGCGCGAAGCGTTGAGGAATACCTACTATTTGTTCTTTTATAATTGAAATGTCTCACCAGTTACTAGAAATCGCGACGTGATATCTAGTCTGAAATGGAATAAAAAATTGTAACTATTACTAGATGTCTGCATCATGAAAGTGTCTTTCTTTTTAATTTTGTTTTCAAATTAAACTTATTAGATATGTAAATTGTTTCTCGTTCACTCGCAGAAAATTGGTGTAGGCATTTGAATCCTCTAATTTTAGTTCATTATTAATTTGATAAGCCAAGAGTTCCTTTGCCTTGCTCATTTCTTTGCAACCACTTTCGTGACCATAGCTTGCGCTTACGACGTCGACTTTTGGTTTGAAACTTTTTTTATAAAATTATATATCAACAGACTACTAACTGCAATAACCGCTGAATAAAGCAAATCCTGTCGTTGTAACATTCTAAACAATGACAGAATATTATTTACTTTATATAATCATCTAAGCTGTCAGCACATAACCTCACTCACACAACAACTGACGAATGTAGATCCTGTCAAATCTCAATTTAACCTAGCTTCTGAATCACATACGCATGCGCATTAGAGTAAAATTCTTAAGAAAAGTAGAGATGTAAAATAGATTTTGGAGAAAATATTTTAAATTAATATTAATAATTCTTATAATAATTTTCGTTCGGAAGCATTCTCTGAAGGGTAAAACGGCTCTAAGCAAATACGACAATGGCAGTCAAATTGGGGGACTTCAAAAGTTCCTACATTTTGAGTTACATAGACTATCTGGTTGTATCAAACACTTATAATTTATCAATTTTGATCATTTTATATTGGGAACGTAAATTAACCCGCTCTTGCTTTGTCCAGTGCACTCGATATAGTGTCAGCTAAGTGACAATACAAATAACCGTTAGTCATCAAGAGGGCGCAATATAAACTCATCGATAAAACAGATGACGTAAGCGAGTAGTGGCGGTGGCAGACACGGCGCCACCACCAGCAAGTCGACCCACCTTTTCGATGTTAATTCACCGTTTGTTAATTTAACATTTTGCTGAAACAAATTCTCAGCCGAATACCTACGTATACGAGGGGTAAATCACTCGTGGATATTATTGTGCACTACCTTGGATATGCATAGATATTTAGAATATTTTTGGATGTTTGCGGTTGAGTTTAGATATGTTTGGAAATTTTTAGATACCATTAGATGTTTTTTTGATGTTTTTAGATATTTGTGGATATATTTAGATAATTTTGAATATAATTTGGATATTTAATTAGTTTAAGTATTCATTGCGCATGCTCTGAAATCAGCTGATTAAGGCCGTTGAACCAACGCTGAATTAAGAGGTTAGATTATCATTTTGGATATGGTTGTATATTTTTGGGAAAGTTTAGATATTTCAGGGTACGAATGGATATTAGTGGTTTACGCCTCGTACCCTCGTATGTAGGTATAGTACATTGTATCTAAACCAATCTGGAACATGGAGTGTGCATGTTAATTTTAAGATATTAATTTCAACTTGTGTTTTTTTCATACAGTAAAACTTATAAAAGCTGTCCGTTCGGCATGTGTGAGATTTGGGTCAATTCTATTTTTAGCTCAAGTGCTTAAAGAGGGCTTTTACGTTTTACCAACCCCTCTTTGATTTCTTGCGACGATAAAGAAAGAACTTCCCTATTTGAGATGCCGATGTACCGCTGTTTACGTGCCCCACTTAAGATCCAACGTCTAACGAAGTAATTTGAAATTAAAAGCCTAATGGTTAAATAAAGAACAATACTTGGTTCTCATGCTGAAGTATAATTAAGATACTAAAGCCGAATGAACAGTTCTTGTTTTATTACAAGAAGCGATAACATCTAACTAACGATGCAGAAGCACGAAAGAAAAAATCCAATTGTCTCGAGGAATTTCCATTTTCCATGTAATTGCATGGTCAAAGAATTTGGGATATTACTCTGAGACGAGATTTAACAAGCAAAATATACTGGATGATTACAAAATAACTGCAAAAAATGGAAGATCTAATACAATCAATAAATCATTTTTTCAAAATATAAAAAAATCGGTAATCGTTAGTTTCTAAGAAAACTATTTTAGTTCAAGGGCGAGTTGTTTCTGGCACAGAAGACAGAAGTTCGAAGCGGACACCGAGTTATCAAATATCTCTGAAAGAAAAGTTTGGCACATGGTTCAGATTCACGTGTACCATGTGAATCTGCACCTTCGTAGCAGGATGAACTGGACCAGGGATTTGGCAGAGAGACCTGCGAACAAGCTCCAGATACTGGACGGTGCTGGACGTCGGAAAACTGTTGTTTCCCAAGAAAACATTGATTTGGTCCTTGACATGGTCCTGCAAGATAGACGAATCACTGTGAAATTCATAGCTCAGATTTGTGGGTTTCCGATTAAAAGCGTCGAAACCATTTTACACGAAGAATTTGGTCTCAAAAAGGTGGCTGCACGATTGGTGGCGCCAGAACAAAGACGCATTCGACAGATCACTTCAGAGATGAACTTGGTCATCATAAACCGAAATCCTAAAAACTTCCTGGCAAAATTCGTTGTTGTGGATGAAACCTGGGTTTACCACTACGATCTTGAGTCAAAACAGCAGAGCATGGAATGCAGACACAAGGGTTTGTGTAACAGCATGTGCGGGGAATGTCATGGTTACAGTCTCCTGGGATACCGGGGAGTTGACCTTGTAGATTTTTACCACATGGTCACATTACCATAACTAGGCAATATTATGCTGCTATAATTTCAAAATTACTTCCATTAATGAAAAAAGGAGGATGAAACGCACACGCGTTGTGCTGTTTCATCAAGGCAACGCTCCTGTCCACAAGAGCTGTGTTAAATTGAGCAGCCTGCTTCCCTCCAGTATTAGCATCAAAAACCACTTCACTAGTAGCATTCTGTTCCTTATCGTTCACTACAAGGGTGGCCACGCAGGGTGTGTTTCAACTGCAGTTCCAAAATCGCTGGACTTGGTCATGCCAACGTGTGCAATAAATGTCCATCATCGACCATTAATAATTAAGTTAAAAATGCGCCAAAGAAAAGTATTATAAGAAAAATCAGTAGGTTCAAGGAAAACAAACATGTAAAAATACCTAATTACTGGAACACGCAAAAATATTTTTTTTGACTAAAAGATTATCTTATTCTTAGTATAAAAATGAAGAGAGTACAATAGGTGTATGAACTCGCATTACCGTCCAATATACCCACCTTATAATCCTGATAAATGGCGTTTCTTCTGGAGCTATAGACACTAACACGGCGTAAGAAAACAAACGCCTGAGCATCAATTCAATAAGAAAACAAATCAATTTCACCACTTGACTTGGAACATTGATAGTCCGGATCCGGAAGAAGAAGATATATAGGGCTTAATTTTGTACTCGGCTAATGCAGCATTTCCTGTAATCAGGAACGTCTTCGTGATGTAATAAACCCCCAGTAAATTCAAATAACGATCGAATAGAAACAGAGGAAACATAAAACCGATTGTGACTGCCTACTATAAACTACCCTTGAGGTGACGTTGAAATTTGTTAATTAGAGGTGCTAGAAATAGACGGCTATTAGGTAACTTGGAAACAGCGAGGGCACTTACTGACAACGTCCTACGTCTGTTTTCCAGAGACGTGCTTTCAACTTATAAATCATAAGCAAGTTCTTAACACATGCATGGAGTATCATTACACGAATCCAAAGCTTTTAACCTAAATAAATTTTGGGCTGGATACAATAGTTGAAAAATATTGTTCGTAAATAATTGAAAGGAACAGGACTATGACCTAAAATAAGAACACATTCATTCCAGGGTATCTATTTCATGTCTGAAAGTGTCCCTCTGGAGAACTTAATACACAAGTATTCCAAAGAGATCTTGACATCTGCTGGTGAAATGCATAAAAGAAAATGAAAAAAATGTGACATTGTAAATAATAAAAGCCCGGGCAAGAGCAAGAATCCAGCAGGCCATTAAAAATAGAGTAGAGGGGTTTTAAAGGTACATGAAATGAAGTACATGAATTACATAGGGGATAGCGTTGTTGGATAGGTAGGTATTCCGTATAAGAGTTTTGAGTGTATGCAGAGTGGGGATAGAGGTATATCAGAGGCTTTCGTCATCAGAAATGGGTTAAACCAGGACGACCCACCGTTGTTAAAAGGGCCATAAGAATAAAAGAGGGAAGGTACGAGTACTATCTCCAGGAATGCTTACCAATGTTTACCACATCACAGGTTATAACAACTGAGTAGCAAAGACACTAAGAAATTTAGAGAATGCTGAAACAAATGTATACTTGAGATTAAATGAAGCAAAATCCAAAGCACATGGCGATAAGGGGAAGGAAACGTGAAAGGGTAGTCCCTGGAGGTGGAAATAGCGACTTGCTAAAACTATAGAATTGGGTGAGTGGACAGTTTCTGATATTCGAGGAACTACTAATAATTTATTTATTTATCGAGTTGTGGCTAAAAGCAAATGAATAAGATTGTTGTAAGATCAGTGATCACCCATGATTGGGAGGCTTGAGAGCTGACCAAGAAAGAATTACGAAAACTGGAAAGATTAAAAAGACGAGTGCCAAAAAAGGTATCTGTACGACGAAGATAGTCGCAACGCTCAACGGTGTTTCTCGAACTGACCCTTTTCGGGCGTACTTTTTTCAGCCACGGTTTCTTGAGTAACAATCTTTCTAAATTGGATTTTATAAATAATATAAACACATAATAAATATAGTATAAATGCGAAGTAAGTTGTTTTACTGAAATTACCAAAACTTAAGAATTGAAAGTATAAATTATTTATATTGTATTTTACGTTCCCGTCGAGCAGAAGAAGGTCACGTCTTTCATAGATCGAGCAGATTTCTGTTTTACTTCTGTAAGACCATATTGAGCAACACCTATAACTCCGAAGACCTGCTTAGCTAGAAAGTGTATTTTTGGTGCGGGATATTGTCGCAAAAATTCGCAAAATTGAAAGAACTAGGTAATTACTCCTTCAGCATTAAATTAAATTAAGTTTTGCAATTTCGCTTGGGATTGTTAGCTACCGTATTAAGTATTTTACAAAGTATCACTTAAGGAAATTTTCTGTCATATGAAGGACCAATTACTTTTTCTTTGTCAGAATACAGCTTTTCATTAATTTAAAGTAGACTAATATCTCTCAATTATTTAAAATTTCCAAATTTTTTATGACTGCAATAATTCTACAGGAAAAATAAGTCAAATCCTTAAGGGTGTGGAATTTGAACACTAAAAACGGGACATGTAGACACATTTTTATCCCAACAATATTCTGAAATTAAAGTAGATAGGGCGTTAAATAAGAAAAAATTATCAATAAAGGATCAACTTAGAGACTCGCACTACATAATATTTTTTGTTCGCCTTAAATAAATCTCCCTCAAATTATTGAAAAATCCGTCATAAACTCGACGCCTTTTTTACTATTTATACACTTATTTATCGTACTTAGAAAGAAGGGTTGTCTAAGTTAATTATTCCTTGTTCATTTTCGACCAAGAACGTCTTGATATATTACTTCGTTAAACCGGCGTGTTGGAATGAAAATTATATTGCAATCTCTCCGTTTTGTGCATATTTGGCCGATATGCACAGTAAACTGGACGTTTGACAGTAGTAGTAGTGCGGCCACTGCAATGCAGATGGCGGTGGCGCTTCAGTTTATTCTCATATTTCTAAATAGAAAATAATAATTTAAAGATAGGACCGCCGACTGATCCTCCCAGATTTATTCGGTTGCCGCTAAAGCAAAAAACCTTGAAAATTCCAAGCTGTAGAGGTTCCGTCTGAAGAGTTTGCAGCTGTGAGCTGTGATAGAAACCAATCATAATAGATTGTAACTGTATTTTGCATATTCCTAATCACACTTTTGGGCAATAGGTGGCAGCACTTTATAGACAGCTGATATATCCCAGCCTTAAAGTCTTTTCGCGTTGCCCAGCAAGCTTACCGAGAGCTTTTGGTCTAAGTAGACAATGCACCCCTACTTTATTATGCCATCTCTATGAACCACAGGTCATCACTCTCCGTGCCTACACCTAGATATTCTTCATTTTATTGTAAAGAAAAAGATAACTTTACCAAATAATTTACTCACCCTGTATTAACGGGTAATAAACGATCACATTTTCTTTTCTTTTTATTTACAAATGAGCCGTATTTACCAACCGAAAGAAAATGTACCTGCAACAAAATAAAAATATCCATTAGTTATGTACCCAATCAATAAGAAACCGATAAACATAAAACCGATTGTGACTGCCTACTATAAACTACCCTTGAGGTGACGTTGAAATTTGTTAATTAGAGGTGCTAGAAATAGACGGCTATTAGGTAACTTGGAAACAGCGAGGGCACTTACTGACAACGTCCTACGTCTGTTTTCCAGAGACGTGCTTTCAACTTATAAATCATAAGCAAGTTCTTAACACATGCATGGAGTATCATTACACGAATCCAAAGCTTTTAACCTAAATAAATTTTGGGCTGGATACAATAGTTGAAAAATATTGTTCGTAAATAATTGAAAGGAACAGGACTATGACCTAAAATAAGAACACATTCATTCCAGGGTATCTATTTCATGTCTGAAAGTGTCCCTCTGGAGAACTTAATACACAAGTATTCCAAAGAGATCTTGACATCTGCTGGTGAAATGCATAAAAGAAAATGAAAAAAATGTGACATTGTAAATAATAAAAGCCCGGGCAAGAGCAAGAATCCAGCAGGCCATTAAAAATAGAGTAGAGGGGTTTTAAAGGTACATGAAATGAAGTACATGAATTACATAGGGGATAGCGTTGTTGGATAGGTAGGTATTCCGTATAAGAGTTTTGAGTGTATGCAGAGTGGGGATAGAGGTATATCAGAGGCTTTCGTCATCAGAAATGGGTTAAACCAGGACGACCCACCGTTGTTAAAAGGGCCATAAGAATAAAAGAGGGAAGGTACGAGTACTATCTCCAGGAATGCTTACCAATGTTTACCACATCACAGGTTATAACAACTGAGTAGCAAAGACACTAAGAAATTTAGAGAATGCTGAAACAAATGTATACTTGAGATTAAATGAAGCAAAATCCAAAGCACATGGCGATAAGGGGAAGGAAACGTGAAAGGGTAGTCCCTGGAGGTGGAAATAGCGACTTGCTAAAACTATAGAATTGGGTGAGTGGACAGTTTCTGATATTCGAGGAACTACTAATAATTTATTTATTTATCGAGTTGTGGCTAAAAGCAAATGAATAAGATTGTTGTAAGATCAGTGATCACCCATGATTGGGAGGCTTGAGAGCTGACCAAGAAAGAATTACGAAAACTGGAAAGATTAAAAAGACGAGTGCCAAAAAAGGTATCTGTACGACGAAGATAGTCGCAACGCTCAACGGTGTTTCTCGAACTGACCCTTTTCGGGCGTACTTTTTTCAGCCACGGTTTCTTGAGTAACAATCTTTCTAGATTGGATTTTATAAATAATATAAACACATAATAAATATAGTATAAATGCGAAGTAAGTTGTTTTACTGAAATTACCAAAACTTAAGAATTGAAAGTATAAATTATTTATATTGTATTTTACGTTCCCGTCGAGCAGAAGAAGGTCACGTCTTTCATAGATCGAGCAGATTTCTGTTTTACTTCTGTAAGACCATATTGAGCAACACCTATAACTCCGAAGACCTGCTTAGCTAGAAAGTGTATTTTTGGTGCGGGATATTGTCGCAAAAATTCGCAAAATTGAAAGAACTAGGTAATTACTCCTTCAGCATTAAATTAAATTAAGTTTTGCAATTTCGCTTGGGATTGTTAGCTACCGTATTAAGTATTTTACAAAGTATCACTTAAGGAAATTTTCTGTCATATGAAGGACCAATTACTTTTTCTTTGTCAGAATATAGCTTTTCATTAATTTAAAGTAGACTAATATCTCTCAATTATTTAAAATTTCCAAATTTTTTATGACTGCAATAATTCTACAGGAAAAATAAGTCAAATCCTTAAGGGTGTGGAATTTGAACACTAAAAACGGGACATGTAGACACATTTTTATCCCAACAATATTCTGAAATTAAAGTAGATAGGGCGTTAAATAAGAAAAAATTATCAATAAAGGATCAACTTAGAGACTCGCACTACATAATATTTTTTGTTCGCCTTAAATAAATCTCCCTCAAATTATTGAAAAATCCGTCATAAACTCGACGCCTTTTTTACTATTTATACACTTATTTATCGTACTTAGAAAGAAGGGTTGTCTAAGTTAATTATTCCTTGTTCATTTTCGACCAAGAACGTCTTGATATATTACTTCGTTAAACCGGCGTGTTGGAATGAAAATTATATTGCAATCTCTCCGTTTTGTGCATATTTGGCCGATATGCACAGTAAACTGGACGTTTGACAGTAGTAGTAGTGCGGCCACTGCAATGCAGATGGCGGTGGCGCTTCAGTTTATTCTCATATTTCTAAATAGAAAATAATAATTTAAAGATAGGACCGCCGACTGATCCTCCCAGATTTATTCGGTTGCCGCTAAAGCAAAAAACCTTGAAAATTCCAAGCTGTAGAGGTTCCGTCTGAAGAGTTTGCAGCTGTGAGCTGTGATAGAAACCAATCATAATAGATTGTAACTGTATTTTGCATATTCCTAATCACACTTTTGGGCAATAGGTGGCAGCACTTTATAGACAGCTGATATATCCCAGCCTTAAAGTCTTTTCGCGTTGCCCAGCAAGCTTACCGAGAGCTTTTGGTCTAAGTAGACAATGCACCCCTACTTTATTATGCCATCTCTATGAACCACAGGTCATCACTCTCCGTGCCTACACCTAGATATTCTTCATTTTATTGTAAAGAAAAAGATAACTTTACCAAATAATTTACTCACCCTGTATTAACGGGTAATAAACGATCACATTTTCTTTTCTTTTTATTTACAAATGAGCCGTATTTACCAACCGAAAGAAAATGTACCTGCAACAAAATAAAAATATCCATTAGTTATGTACCCAATCAATAAGAAACCGCTAAATCAAAACCAAAGCGAGTAAACTAAAAAAGTATGTTGCTAAGCAACGAAAATATCAGTTAAAAATACTACAAGCTCTGTTTCTGATTGTTCTACAAAAAATAATGACAGTTAAATTGCTAATTATAATTTACTGAATCGATATTTCGATATTCAATAGAACTTTTCGTCTTAGCGATTTCCAAATTTCGTGATTATCATGGAACATTTATCATTTGTTTCTTTACCTAGATTTTAACGAGTTTGCAACCCACAGGGCCTGTTACAAAAAATGTTTAATAATTGATTGGTTTAATCATTGATAATTTGCTAAGATACAACCAATCAGAAAATCGGTATCATAGCCTCTAATCGCAGTGTCAAAATACTTAATCAATGATTAATCGCTGATTAAAAAATGTGTTTTCAACAGGCCCACCATGTATCGTATGTATACCCACAGAGGCTTATTAAAAGATAAGCCCGGGTATTAGACTTGGTGTTATCAACTTTTATTTCTTGTCACTATCGCTTTAACTGTTAAAGTGTCACTGTCAGTGCTACATTAAATATTTATAGTTCTGCTGTACGACTGACGGAACCAAATACACTGCATTGTTCCGTACAAGAATATGTTTGATTTTCACAGTCGCAATGTTGCAATAAATTAAGTATAATTTAATCGTACGCAGTCGTAATGACCTTCATTACTTACACTTAATTAGAGTGTGGCGAATTTAAAACAGTCTGTACTAGACTTACCTGGGCTAGATTTACAACGACCTGTACCTCTCTTGGTGGTTCTTGCATAGTTCACAACATATAGTAAAAAGACGACACATGCACTATCCAGAGATAAACAGCAACAAACAGCCTTTATCATAAGGTAAAATCAGTTTTATTTGGTCAGGATACAAACCAAAGTGTTAGGACGTGAATTAAACATTCATCACGTTACCTACCAATAAATTCGTCCTTCGGACTGCCAGTGTTGCTGGGTAACGTGTGATTATTCGATAATCCTAAAACATCTTGTTGTATTACATACGATAATGGTGCTATTGAATTACACAATTTATAGTGCCATTATCCTTTCCAACAAAACAATTTTGCATCGACAAACAGCATCCAAAGTCCTTACATTTACATCCACATCTGATTTTCTATACATTATCTGTACGTTTATATATAGAGACTAGTTTCCGATTTCTATCACAATAGTGCTTTTGCTGATCATGCAGTTAAATCTGTTTGTTCACTAGCCTTACCGTTTTCCAGGATCTGTAATTCTATTCGCATGTATTCACTCAATCACTAACGTAATGTGAATTGTCCTTGCCATCCATCTCAGTCAGCATTATCTCGACACGTTTCTTTATGTCACCACTAAAATATATGTCCATTTCTTTGCTGCATTGTTAAGATTGATCTAAAATACGCATGTCAATATCCAGGCTGAATTTGCTCTATGTTCCTAATTACTTAAAAGTTTTTGTTCTTTCTTATAAATTCCTTTTTAGTTAAATGTAAGTTCTAAATAATCCCATTTCCCTATTTAGGAAATACGTTACACTGTAGGAGTAGGCACGGAGTTGCACACAATATCCGCAGAGCTTTGTGCAGGAAATTTCATTGAAAGAGTGCAATGGAATGTACAATCATTTTAAATCTCTTTATACTGTATAAACACTGTAAATAAATCAATGAGTGGAATGTTGCAAAAGATAAACACTTGTTTTGTAAGTTTACCTATCATCACTTCTTTTCTCTAAAGGGTTGCAAAACAGTTTTTGCTAAAAAACGAATTTTCCCATGTTTTCAAAAATACTATCTCATGCCTCTGACAGCAGTTTTTCAATAATTAATTGAGAATTTTTATCTTTGCGAAAAACTTTCCGCTTCACTTGCTGTTCCTTCTCTATTGCCTCAACACTCATTCAGATTTTATACTGTATAAACTAATAACAACGGGAATGCAGATAATTTAGTAGCACCATCCACCATGTAATCAATGAGAATTTTAATTAAAACTACGCTGCAAAATTTAATGAAAACTCGAATTTGGTATAGGTGTACCTATATAACGACGATACCTACATACATTTTGCACCAGGGTGAGTATTTTATTATAGGTGGCATCCTTATATTACAAATCCCGAAGTGGAATATTGTAACAGTGACGTGCAGATTTATAAGATTAGAAAGGAGTTGTTCAACATTAAAATTTAACTGCAGAATCGTGAATTTCGAAGTACCAGCGCATGCTGCAATTTATGTTATCGATTGAATACGATAAAGAATTGTTGCAAATACATTGGAAATGCGCAACTGCTACGTAATATAGTGTGCAGTAATTTAGCGATGAGCACAACCCCAAGCTCATTATATTGGAGAAATTATAAACTAGATGAACCCGTGGGCTACGCTCCACGTCTTTTACGTAGTGGTAAATCGGTGTAGTAATTATACTTAAAACGTAGGTGCATTCCAGGTGCACCACAGAATATTCCCATAGAATATTCTTAAATAATTAATTGCGTTTAAATTAATACAGCAAAAAACCATTCTACCTACGGGTGCAACGTTAAACTACGACTGCAAACAGCGCTGAGCAGATCCAAGCGTGCATCGAAATTATGCCTATGCAATTTTCTTATTTGCGTTAAAGAAACACCTGATCGAGTGCACGACCTCACCCATACGATCTCCGCCAGTTGAAAAGAGACCGAGCGACCGATATCCCCACCCGTATTTCAAGTGTTGTGCCAGTTCGCTTTTAATATTATTATTATATTATGTCTAATTCCTATAACTAAGCTTGAGGCATTTCAGAGCGAAAGTGGTAAAAACATAGTAAATGCTTTGCTTATAGAACAACTATGATAAAAAGAAAACGGCACGAGAAAAAATGGAAAGACAAATAATTTAACAGAAAAATTGTATATTTCGTAATGCATATGGAAAGTGGCAAATTTCGTATGTGTGTGAAATCACACGAGTGTATGAAATTATACACTTTCCATCGAGTTATGAACACGTCAGAATTTCAAAGCTGCCATAACATTTGAATATACCCGTGTGACTTTTACTATTTATAACGTCCAGCTACGAGTATAACACACGGATAGACGCAATTGTCAACTTCCGCGCCTACTTAGTTGTACGCAACGTGTCGCTTTATTAGGCAGCGGCGGCTCCTTAATAAGTGCGCTCGTGCGCGCGCACTGGTTACAAAAATATGGTTTTAACCTTTTTTGATAAAAGGTTCAAACCTTATAATTATAAACTAATAAGTTTAAAACTTTTTGAATCTCTGCCGCAATATATATTAATTATTATGCGAGATAATAAATAGTCCGCGCTCTAAGCATTCCGCGTCGTCTTTCAAAATGCCTACCACACACGCAACCAGCCGTCCGAGTACTGAGGTGTGGCACTCTAAGGCAAATGCATATTCGATATGGGCGCGACTCGGGAAAATTTCGTCGTATGTGCTTTTAGGTGGAAGAATTATAGCTCGTCTGGGAGCGCTGTTTGAGCACACACACTGTTGGGCGAAGCACGGGACGCGGGAGTATGTACTTCTGCGGCAGTGTTTATTGTTTTTGTTTACCATATTTAGGTCCGAGATAGCTCGTTGCTTTGCTTATAACGTGAGTAATTAGCTGCATTATCGTGTTTATTTTTAAATATTGAAATTTCCAATACTTAGCATGGCTGGTGGTTTGGTTAAAGTCAACACTAAAACTGTGAACTTTAACAAAGTGGTCGCCTGATTTTTGCAATTTTCAAAATTATTATTGTGTTGTAATACTCCATTCAGTTAAAAATTAATATTTTATCTAAATATAGACTTTTGACGAAAAACTTGAAATAAAATGAAATGGACGTCCTAAGCCTGTGCGAAGTATCAAATGCTTTTCGAAAGGTCACGGTAAAAGTTGTGTGCGAAAGTTTAACCTTTTGGATTTGGGATTTTCGTTAAATATTGCGGTGAGTGAAATTTCTTGTTTGAAAATGGCTTCTAAAGCACTTCATTTAAAAAAACTACGGGGGAGAAACCGCCAGACCCCCCCCCCCCCAACCGCTGAGCAGTGATTTCATTTTAGAGCACTGCCAAATTCTAAAGTCAGGAGCCGCCACTGTTATTAGGGGGTCGTGGAAAAATGTTAATCCAGAAGAGGACTTTTAAAGATCTCTGTTGAGCAGAAACGGAGCAGTACCTACCTAAGTTCTGTCCAAGTCCGAGGCAAGATATCTATCACTTATTCGCTGACACCTCAAACACCGAGCTTGCTCAAATAATGGAAATGCGCGTTGAATTCTGGTTTTATCGGGGGTTTTATGAATTTGGCGGCACAATCCCGTAATAGGGAGGTTCTGAGAAAAATAAGATATATATTTTTGGCATGAAAATGGCAGAAAATTGTTATTGTAATTGATTTACGGCGAAATTTTATTTCAAAAAAAAACGTTTTGCATCCTAATAAGCGAAAGAAATTAACTTATCACGCCCACATGCTAGTTCGTTTTGTGATTGGTTTGACGTCAGAGCTTCGTATGACGCTCCTCCCACTTTTCTTGAATGCCCGCGAAGCGATAGGTACCTATCTCGTAACATACTTATTGGGACTATTTCCAGCGTGAATTTTTAAAGTGAGGTGTCAAGAAAACAAAGACAATATAATTGATTAATGATGCAACAAGGGTATCAAAAATCCGATTCACATAATTTGCCATAATGTAGGTAAATGTGGAAATGGTGTGTGATTTTTTGCATCTAACACCAATTTCATTCAACCCCAAAAGCTCAAAACACTTATGAGCAGTGGTGTAAAGGCAGACCGGCATAAGTAAATCAAAATGAACTATTTATTAACTGTACTTACATGCCTTTTATAACTCAGTACCTATAAGCAGGTATGTGTAGATACCTGCTTACTTCTGTTTGTAAAATACGTACACCTATATTCTCTATAATACAATACCTAATACCTACCTATACCTACTCATTTATGTAGGTATACCTAGGTAAGTAAATGACGAGTTATCAAGTTAAAAGTTTTATAATGGATTGCAAATTTCCAAACGGAAGCAAATACAACTCACGCGAATCAAAAAACTACGTACTATTTGTTTAACAAAAAGAAACAACTGCTATAGGTACTCGGGAACAGTTAATGTAGAAACTCGGAAGAGCGTCTTAAAGACGCATGTATGGAGGACGGCATTATACGGGAGCGAAACTTGGACAATAGGAGAAGCGGACTGAAAAAGAGTAGAATGAGTCAGAGATAGGAATAAAGAGGTAGGGGTAGGAGCAGGTTGACTACTGCTCTCAAATAGTTGGGGATGTAGGATGTTCTACTTTTAGGGAAATGCGTACACTAGGTCAGGATAGAAAAGGATGGAGGTACGCGTCCAATCAGTCTTCGGACTGAGAACTTTATGATGATGGATGACGTACTATTTCATTATAGTAAAATTCAATAGTTAATGAAATTTCCTTTTTTAGTTCAGTATTTGGCTCCATTATGCTCCTAGCATCTTGTGTTTCAAATTATGCTAACCATTAACACCTTGGTAACGCGTTACGGTTAGAATAAGTAAACTACCGTTACCTTACATTATGGTGGATTTTATTCAGAGTTGCTGATACAGGATGACAGCCGATAATTTTATAAATTTTTGCAATGATAAACTAACTCGCGAAAATTTCGATAAACGATAATGCAGGCCCCTTTTTCCGTTTTATTGGCGTGCTGTACTATTACATCTGGGTACAAAACGGACAACACCAGTTAAAACCCGACATTTTTCTTATACGCAGTTAATAATATTTAACAACACATGCATAATATGGGACTTTGCGCGCTGAAGCTGGGAATCGTACTAACCACCGACGTCACGCGGCCCAATCTCGCTGCAAGGTACGATTTCTAGCCTCGCACCGACGGAAAACTTTGCAACGGCCTCACACGCGAAGGATTTTTTTAAACGAAAATTAACAACATAACTGCCTGCAGTATAAGAAACTCTATCAATTTTAACGAAATTTGAAAATCACCGAACCTGCCTATTCTGGGACGTATCAGAAAGTTTCTGGGATATACCTAAATTCGATATAACACCGAGAGAACGGACGCCAAGTCAGTACTATTTTACAAGTGATCGAAAAGTTTAATAAGGCGATTAGAATAGCTGATAGTACGACTTATAGTCAGAATAATTGGTTTATTGTGTTTATAAATAAGATGCTATGTTACGTTTTTGTTTGTAGAAAATACATTTTCAAGTTTCGATAAACGTTATAATATAATTCCGAAACTGTCTTACTCCATAGCCAAAATCAATTATCACTACAGACTTGTTATAAATAAGCGACTAGATTCTATTCCTATGCAATTCACATCTACCTCTCTGAAAGGGTCTTCTGCGAGAGTGGACAAAACAGCGACATCCACTCAATCATCGACGCAGATTTCAGCCGGAAGCCTAGGTAATCTGATGAACTTGTCCTTTTTAATCCAGATGAAACCAATGGCTACACACTTCTGAACAAACTAATTAAACTGAGGCAAATATCCTTGCGGCAGGTAAAACATTATTTATTATTATTATTAGTTTATGCAAAGAAATTTCGGATGCACTCCATAATAGATGTAGGAAATAAGTTGAGGGCGTAGAAAAGTGGGAAATAATAGGTATAGATTGAAGACTGAAGTATATTTCTGTAATGCTTAAATTTTTACTGCAAGCTTTTCACTTTTTGCGAGGACGTTTTGGGAGCCTTAGAAATGCCCAAGCACTTGTGAATAACCAAATCAATATTTAATAAACTTTTTAGAATATTTAGGACGTTGCAATAGTATAAGTCAACGTATTGGCAACAACGAATTTTCTCGATTTGATGACGTGCAACTGATATTATGTATCTGTTACTATATTCATGCAATTGCTTCCAACTTTTGTTGTCACTGTCAAGGCTCCACACTTTTCTCGTTTCAAGCTGCTTTGAGCAATTCTGAACACCGAACAAGATAAAGGAACTGAATATACTCCGAATTTTTCAAAGCATTCATTAGTTTGCTTTATTGGAAAGCATTTAGAGAGCCCAAGCCCCTTCTTTCTTTCGCTATTCATTCACGGATTTCATATCATTATTCTAATAGAATATGCTTGTATGCATGTATTTACTTGTCAGCTCTGTGAACTAATAACTTTGCCCCTACAAGTCGTTGTTAACTCCAGGAAGCATCTTGTACAACCCACTCACATTCCGCATGAGAAATTTACAAAGCCTTTCTTGCGCTCCATATTAGTAGGCAGACATAGGAAAATGTAAATGAAGCGTCCATTCTTCCCTAACAAAGCAATTATGTCGGTGTGGAATTTTAAGAACGCCGGATCCGCGTGTGTCGTTGAGATACGACGGGATCCCATCCGATTATTCAGTTTTGCCAACTGCAGATGCTAAGCAAACTTTTCTGGGAGTGCCGAGTCCGGAATGATACCTCGACGTGACATTTTCATTATCTGGTTCAGAGAGTAGGCCGTAGCCCTAAGTAACTCTCTAGACTAAGGGTGTAAATTATGCACTTGTGTTGGGAATTCGTGTCAGACGGTTATAAAGAATAGACAAAAAATCTAAATTACCCGTTTTTTTTAAACGGAAAGGTGCCAAAATCCAAAGCTATTATATGGAAGTTATCCCGATAGGTATTCTCGTATGTTGTCATTTTGGGGCGGAGCTAATGACGTAGTTGTATGCCCGCTCCAAACTGTCAAAATTCCATTGAAAGCAGCTTTCAGAGACGATCTAGACGTGCGTTATTTTTTAATAAAGGTTTTAAGTTCTTTGGAGATTATATTTCGATATACAAATCGTCGCTATCCCAGGTCCCCCACCCCACATTTCCCATTTTTTCAAAAACATCTTTTGTGAGTGTATGATAAACTTTGAATGTCGAAATAGAATCTGGAAAGAACGTACTTATAAAGTTCGTTAAGAAATAATGCATATCCAGGTGGGTCGCTTTGAGCGAATATGCAGTTCCTACTATATCAGCTGTGTTTGTCTCCGTAGGATCAGTAGATTATCAAATATTTCGATATACAGCAACTTCATAATTCCGAACAATCACGAGTAGAACGAAGTTATATTGAGTCAACTTCCGTATAATATGAGACCTTAATCTCCCGACCAGGCACACCCCACTAATGCATAATTCCAGACTTACGGTAACGGACGTATTTTCTACTTACATACTATTTTCGTAAACGTCTTTGCCAACACCTTCGTGGCTCAGTGATCGATGTGTCGTTCGCTTGAATCGCAAGACTGGGGGCTCGCGCCTCGCCGCGTCGTTTTTTTGTTATGATGATTTCGCTGTTTTCTTTTGAACAAAAAAACGGTCAGATTATCGTCAGATAGGGGATCGCCATCACGCCAGACAGACATCCACTCATTTGACTTTTATTGTTGATTTATAAATCTCCATTGTTCACAAGTCCCTCGCCCGGTGCCGTAGTTTTTGGTAGTGGGGGCTGCTTGGTCGGAAAATTAAGCTCTCGTCCATATAATAAGGACTCCATAAAAGAGAAAACATAAACACGTGTAAATGTAGTTAAGCTATATTTATATTGAATTTAAAATCGGCTTAAATTTGTGATGGAAGTGAAGAAGCAATTACATTGTCAGTTTGTTATGTCAAATTTGTAGGTTATATGTTCGAATTTTTGACAGGATGTTCTATAGAAGATTAATTTTTTCATCGTCAAATTGACCAATAGGAACATTACATTTGGGTCTAGAAGCGTGTATTATTTCGGTAATTTTTTCGATAATTTTGCTTGTTAATAAGTTGCCATAGTTTCGAATTTGTAGGTGCATTTATAATGTATAATCTAGTTACTTTAGTACCTGCCAAACGTCAAATATGCCCAACACATTTCTTTGTATGTGAATTAATTGAAATAAAATTTCGTTTTGAACTACCTTGCTTCGATTCCAAAAATAATCTTGTCAAATACAATTCGTGGTCTGGAATTTTTAGGTAATTTTACTCAAGCTGTTGCTTGTACTGGCCACTCGTGAAAATTTGACAGAAGATCACTCGCGCAAGCGCTCGTGATCTTTTAACTGTCAAATTTACACTCGTGGCTACCAAGCAACGCAACAGCTTTCGTAAAATTTCCGACAATTCCAAATCGCTTATTGTATTACTACAGATAATAATAAATTTGTATTACACATAGGCCCGGGTTTTCAAAGAATCTAACACCGCGTTAAGTCTGACACCGGCTTTGTTGCTATGATACCGGCTTTCTGATTGATTGTATCATAGCAACGAAGCCGGTGTCAGACTTAACCCGATGTTGGATTCTTTGAAAAACCGGGCCATAGAATTGAAAAATATATTGAAAGGAAATTTAAACGCACTCAAGTCTACCAAGAATTCAAGAAAATTTTGAATCCCTTCTTTTGGATTGTGCGCGTTGCGTGAAATATAAAATGCGCATGGCAATTTCAGAGCGAATTGGGGTATTTGCTTGCCGTTTCCAAACAGGAGCTTTCGCTTGCACGACGTCAAGGGCAAATTGAGAAAATTTCAAATTGCATTTTGAATGTAAATGATTAGGTATGACAAGCAATGAAATTTCGAATTCAATTTGTGATGAAAGTCAATGTAAATGTTACTTTACACTTTAAGATTAAAATAAGTACCTACTTTACTGTTGATCTAGGTGAATTGAAAAGCGTGGGAGTGTCGCTTCTGAATATCCCGTGGTTATGGATTACGCTTAGCGTAAAAAAGTACTGCACAGAAAATCAACCCCTGGTCTGCAAACTCTTATATTCGATCATTTGATACCGTTAATGAAAAACCAATATAATAGATTAGCAAACTAGCTACATCTGCTACTTTCTACCGCAAATTAATTCGTGAGCCAATTGTACTTATCTAGTGGATCTGCTGAACGGCAGAACGGCCATTATAATAGACTGTTCTACCTCAAACGAAACAAGCTATTTGAACTAAAGTAAACATGAACATGTATAGAAGCTTTGTATGAAGCAGCAAAATTTAATTATTCATTAGCTTTACTGAAGCGTATTTTCAATACATTTTGTGGACAAAAATGGGGATTTACTTTAAAAATCGAATGCGAAAAATTTTGGTACAAATACACTCACAAAATTTACTGTTTTTATTTTATCAAGGGGGTTGGTTGTATTCAGTTGAATGCCTGACGCGTATTCATAAAATGTAATCAAGTGTATTTGCCGTATTCTCTCGTATTATTTCGTCAATTTTTAGTAGATCTAGCGTGAAATTTGATCAAAATGAATTTAAAAGGAAATGTTACCCCTTACGTTTGGACTTGGGTCGTTTAAACTGCCCTTATTTCAGAAATAACCAATAAAATATTCTTTAGACTTAAATTTAGCGAATTATGGAAGTAAGTCGTAATACAAGAGGACTGCATATTTCAAAATTCTCAATTACTTTAGCTCCTGGTATAACTACTCTCATGGGACACTGGCGAACAACCATATAGCCCTGTTCTGTAACCATTAACTTGAGAGTGCGTAGGACCAAAAAAATAAGTAGATAATTCTATTTTTATATACTCAGTGTTGGCAGAGCAGCTTTAACATTATTCTGAATATATAATATGATAAAAAATAAGAATACCTCTCGGATGATGAATAGACCCTTTCGTTTTAATGAGGTTGGTGGACTGGGTCTTCATTTCCTTGTAAAAATATAACTAAAAGTCTGCAGCAATTAAGGCGATTAATTAGTCTAATCGAGAGAATCGAGATGCTCCAGCGAAAAATTCTGCTAACGGTTGAAGATTTCCAAAGGAAAAATCCTTGCTAGGGTTTCAAGAAGAATTGAAGTACCAGTTAACGAATCTATATTCAACTTCCACTGCTATAGCACCACTTTCTCTACAACCAGAAAAATTTTGAATGGCTGGATAACCCTTCTTATACATTTAACTCTCAGCGGAATTTTTAGTAAGATACAAAACATTCCGAGTTCTTAATTTTCTCTTAATGTGTGTAGGTATAGGTATATTATGTAAGGTTGCTTTTGGTGACAATTGACAATTATTTTCTATTTTTATATTGAAAAATCAGGGGTGAAAAATTATCTGACGCCATTAACGAGAGGATAATGAAGAAAGAGCCGTATACTAGCCGGGAAAAAGACACAATGTTCTTGATAACACTTTCGAATTTCTAACAGACATTTAAAATTATGTATAATAACACGAAACACGGAGATACACATTTAAGATTTTGTAAAAGGCGAGATTAGAAGAGTAGGGTGATTATTTAGCGTGTCTCCAGCAACATTAGATTTTTTTACAAAATCTTTGTTTCTGAAATATTTGCGCGTGATGATTTTGCTGGGAATGTCATATTGACGAACTGGTAAGTCTAAATCCTTACATGAGGACATTTTAATACATGAAATTCGCATTTGTGAGTAAAGGATAATAGTTATTTTGTAAGGAAAGGGTAGTTTTCAACATAGATATAATTTCAATGTTTTTGCCATGTTATTCCATTTATAATACTGGAGTTTGAGAAACTCCCAGACGAACTATTTGCCATGGAATTTTTTTGCGAAAATAATAAAAGCGCCTGGGTTGCAGATAAATCAAATTAGTAATACCTATGATAAATCAGTTAACGATCTAGAATAGGGTAATAATACACATGCAATCGAACCAAACAGAAACATCCCCCAACGTGTTGTTTTAAGTTGTTATATACAATCGCATTACATGACTTTTTCTACCCCTTCGGCGACGATTTTACACATCTTAAATTTATGAAAGGAAGAAGGGTCGATCTCTAACACAAGAAGAAGTAACAAAAATAAGGGCTATCTATGATTCTGAGGAGAACACGAACTTTGCGATACTACAAAGTGAAGAAGAAATAGAACCAAGTACAGATGACGGAATTAAAAAGAGTGAAGATGAAGTGACTGATGGAGGAAGAGGTGAAAACTAATTCTAACAAAAGCAAATCTATACCCCTATAGGTAATATTGCTCGTATATCTCATAGGTGTCATATTTAGGAATTATCATTTAAGAAAAATGGATATCAGTGGATAAGTGAACTTTCTGAATAGCAGAGGTGGCTGCACTCCAGCCCGGGAGTCCTATCCATATGCAGCAAACATAGTCGAAGTCTATTATAACAAAGCTGGAACGAAACGCAACTCATACATCTACAAACTGCAGAAAAGCTGCGACACAAAAAGAACCAGTACCAATATATTACGTTCGAAAATTGGCAGAACCCACGAAACGTGTACATAATATGTCAGTTGATAACTATACTCGTCTGTGCCATTCTTGATACAGTGCTAAAAGACCATCAATTAATAATTATAAGATCACCACGAAAGGATAAGGTAGAAGTTCCACCATGGGTTTTAGTGAACAGAATTGTATGATGTTATCTTTTTGTTTTCGATATCTTAACCAATTTTGGTTTCAAACGCTTTTAAGGCCAACAGCTTTGTGGTTTTGCTTTAATCGATGTGTTATCATGATTCTCAACCAAGGAACAGGAAAATTTCAAATAATTCACGACTACAGTACTAAAGGTGCAGTGACACCTTTGGTCAACTTTGACATATTCACTCAGTTTCTAGAAAGACTTTGGACTTTGAGGCCCTTAAAGAAAATTCAGTTCTCAAAATGTCGAAAGACTTTCGGAAACTTCTAAGAGGTCCCTTGATTAAAACAATCCTGTACAATACTCTCGCGGGTTTGTAAGTGCTTCCTACACCACAACATATATGTATATATGTAACTCATTCATCGCTCTATATAAGTACTTTAATATTTGCCACACGCGTGGTACGGCTATCAATCAGTTTTACGTTACTCCAAAAACACGTTCATGAGATAACAAGTTGCATGCATTTGTATTTGTATTTGCTAAGTGCGTGAGTGTATCCAGTAAGATAATAAGCACTACCATACCGAACTCTATGACAATAATTATTCGTTCCAGTATGTATATTCCCAAGCAGATAAGTATGTGGCTGATGCAAGTATGTGAAAAAAAATTGATAGACATTAAAATATGCAAATTTGTATTTTTATGGTGGATAGGCAAAAATTGACTAACAATTAATTACGAATAAATGTACACCTAAAAAATGAAAATGGGGAGATTCTTGCTAGAAGTACTGAAACTGAACATTTCGATTTTGTTTCTGGCAAAATGTTATCCACCCACCACCCTACAAGGGCTGTATTTTACCGAAAAGAATCAAACAGTTGTATGCAGCATCTTCCATCTTTATATCTATTCCATGCTTATCTCCTGTTACCATAAATTTCGTTTTCTCCTTATCGATCACAATCCAATACGTTTTAATAGTTTTTCTGCAAGTCTTCCTCATTTTCAGCCATATTGCAACCATTTCATCAGCAAATGCTCTCTCTAACTCTTTGTTCTTTGAAGATTTCTATATCTACCCGACATCAAGCTTTTTACTTTGCCTCGAATCTACTTACAGCTTCTAATGATACCACCCATAAATATTTTAAATAATAGACACGACTACTATACTTGGGCCGCCCAACAGACGGAGTGATCACCCTGCAAACATGAGCTCTAGACGGGAGCACTATCAATTTAGGACGACAGAACCGCAGTGATGCGCTTTCTTTAGACCCAGCGAAGTCGCATCACTCCAATTCGGTCGTCATAAATTAATATTGGCCCCGCTAGAGCACGTTCTTGCACGGGGATCACCCCGTTTGTTGGGCGGCCCAAGTATACATTCGTAAATTATTTGATTTCTGAAACAAATGCGAAAATGGCACTTCCGGGCACTTCATAGTAGGCATGTGCAAAATAATCAATTAATCAACAAATAATCGATTTTTCGATTAATCGATTATTGGAGTCAATTTTATCGATTAATCGACAAAATATTTTACTAATAGATTGTTTGATCAATATTTTATTGGCATAATCGGTTATTTGATAAATTGATTATTTTGGTAAACGAATCTTCGCCGCTCTCAGAGTTGCCATCCCACCGGAAAACAATTTTTTGGAGATTTCTCTTCTTCCTTCTGTAGGGTGTGCCAATGGCGGTGTCGCGTTTTCTGGGACGAGCACTTGCGAAAATGTCCTAACTGCCTCGGCTTGATTAATAAAGTAGACTATTCAAATAATCGATTATTCAAACAATCGATCATTCAAACAATAGATCAATCAAATAATCGATTATGAAATATAATAATCGCACAGGCCTATAATCTATAGTAATACAATAAGTGGTCTGGAATTGTCGGAAATTTTACGAAAGCTGTTGCGTTTCTTGGTAGCCACGAGTGTAAATTTGACAGTTAAAAGATCACGAACGCTTGCGCGAGTGATCTTCTGTCAAATTTACACGAGTGGTTAGTAAAAGCAACAGCTCGAGTAAAATTACCTAAAAATTCCAGACCACGAATTGTATTCAACACGATTATCTTTTGAATCGAAGCAACGTAGTTAAAAACGAAATTTTGTTTCAATTAATTCACATGCAAAGAAATGTGTTGGGAATATTTGACGTTTGGCAGGTACTAAAGTAACTAGATTATATATTATAAATGCACCTACAAATTCGAAACTTATCAACAAGCAAAATTATCGAAAAAATTACCGAAATAATACACGTTTCTAGACCCACATGAAATGTTCCTATAGAGTCCATTAGTGTAACGGCGAAATCAAAGCGCGAAATTTAAAACGCTATCCTAACAGAATAGTTGGATAAAATTTTTCAATGCATTTTAAATGGAGGTTAGATGACCTTGCACTTCACATTCTATTTTTACCTTTCATCCTGATTTCTTAGCATTAAATCAATATATGGCGATTACTATGAAACCTTTTTTCGCCGTGCAGCCAACGTCAAAATAATCTCCAAGGTTACTGGTCTGGTCTGAACGCGACATACGTTCTTTTCTAATATGTGCTGTGCTCCGTTTTAAAATATTTCTGAAATTAAGTTGTATTTTAAGTTGTTTTTGAAAATGTAAGAGCTGGAAAGAGCAGTCTATATGTCACTTGCAGAATCCCCGTTAAGAAATGCACCGAATTTAAATAATCAGTGTTTAAAATCTATGTCCCATAAGAGCTCCATGTTAAAAATTTTGAAGTAGGATAGCCCGCGAAACTAGTAACATAACCTAACTAATGGACTCTATTGGTCAATTTGACGATGAAAAAAATAAATATAGTAATACAAACGATAACAAACTACTATACTCGGAGTCCTGCCCTGTACCAGTATTTGTCCTTTACTTTGCAAGCCTTTATAATCCACCATAATAAATCTCGCAGAATCAACGTCGGTAAGGACGAGCTCAAATAAAAAATATTTTACCTGTCACTTTAGCACCTTCATCCCTCACATTTTTCATTCTAGCATATAAATCGGTCCTCTCCCAATTTAATCACTGTTGTAAACGTAACGGCCCTACCTGAAACGCTTTTTATGTATTTTCGCCAGAGGAACTCGAGGAAGAAGCGCTTTAAAAACATTCCACAACAGGTAAAAAAATAATTCGACACACCTGCTGCAATCCTGAAGCAAAACCTTCGTGGATAATGCTATTAACAGAGTTCATAATTAAAATGCCTACTAAAATGAGAGTTATTTTTTATTTTTATTTACCTTTTCAAAACTGGTAACTGAATAGCAGACTATTCCGTTACTTGAATAGAAATAATTGCCACAAAGGCAGAGCACAGAAGTATGAGAACTATCGTAACACGAAAAGCATGAGTTAAATAAGAAACTAAAATTTAGGTAAAGGGGATTTTCGCAGACTTTTATTTAATTATGAAAGAAAATGACACAGCTATGTCGCGAGTATCACAGTTCTCGTCGAAATTCCTAAACTTTGGTACCTACCTTCTACAGGGCTTACTTTAAATATTTAAAAATCAAATTATAAAACTTATAGAAAAATCAACTTTGAATTTGGCAATTTCGATTTTTATATTTTCTTATTGCCGAAAATCTATAACAAGAATCAAAAATCTAGCACTGTCAAACGATTTGCTTATGTTTAAACATTATATTCTGAAAATTTTAAGGTCGTCGGATTAGCAATAGCTTCTGTCTTAGGTTCTCAAATTTTAACACATTGCGAATATCCCCTTATGGCTTCGGATATACAGTATTAATTATTCATAATATCTCGTAGGGCATAGTAATATCATGAGAATGTTGCAGCTTGCCATAGCTAAATAAAGCAACGTTCTCACGATTCAACTTTCGTCGGCAAGCAGAAACTGAAAGTTAGTTGTACGTGTAATGAAACGTGGGAAACTAGTTTCATCTTAGAACCATTTCACACCGACGATTTTCTGTCATGCTGCTATAGCGCGGTTTTCAGAAACACGCTTCTACACACGAATGTATTCAGTCGTTTGTTACCAGTGCCGGCCGGTGTGATTCCGCCCTAATTTGACACGAACTTATGATTTAGAATACCAGAAGCAATGACTTCGCTAATAAAGTGAAAAAAATAATTGCATGAAGTGAAACATTTGAACGACAATAAGGTTCTTGCATTATTTTAAAACGTTCATATTAATGACGGAGAATTTTCTACCTTTATCAAGCACAATATTTTCAGCTTTTCATTGCAAGCATAATTTCTCCTGCACGTTGCTTTTAGCTCACCAAAATATCACTGAGATCTTTGATTTTCAAAACTCCTCCACGTTTCTCAAAATCTTAAAAAATAGGATAACCGAAAATGAACCCTTAAGACGAAAATCGCCCTAAACAACTTCACAGGCACTGAAATTATTTGTGGAATCCAAAAATGAAATTTTTTACAAGTGTTCTTTAAAAACGAATAAAGGTGCTCTGTAGAACGGTTTGTATACAAAGGAAAATAATTGTGTCCACGACTATCTTACAACATACTCTTTATACTTGTGTTTCTTCAATCAAAATTAGATACATTATTCACTGCAGTGATTAATGAATATTATTCACTAAACCAAGGAACATCGCTTTGACCCTTTTTTACATTTATTTAGTAGGCCGCGATCGCGATGTGTTAGTTCAAATTGAAACGTCAAAACAGCATGGTTTGCTTTTAATTTGAAATGCATATTCTAAAAAAGAAGATATAATGAGTAGTGAGAGTGAAAACGAGATTTCTTCAACAGCACCAGCAATAAAAGAAGCTGCAGAACTTGCCTCATTAGATTCATTGCTCAAAAAACCAAGAAAAATATACCTGAGAGCATATGTATGAATCTTTCTTACACTGGAGAAGGGAAATGAAGGTAAATTCTTTCTGGGAATCTGTTTTGATAGTCGTGGACAAAGTATAGTATACAACTCGTTATAATGATGCTATTATTACCGAGGATGAAGTTTACAACACGAGCGAGTGAAACGAGCGAATTTTGTAATCATATTCATTATAAACTCGTGTATAATATACTATTAAATTGTAGTCAATTAAAGAATAAGACTATTAATAGTATATTATACACGAGTGTATAATGAATGCTATTATTACCGAGGATGAAGTTTACAACACGAGCGAGTGAAACGAGCGAGTTTTGTAATCATTCGAGGTAATAATAGCATCATTATAACGAGTTGTATACTATACTTTGTCCACGACTATCAAAACAGATTCCCAGAAAGAATTTACCTTCATTTCCCTTCTCCAGTGTAAGAAAGATTTATACATACGCTCTCAGGTATAATTTTCTTGGTTTTTTGGGCAATGAATCTAATGAGGCAAGTTCTGCAGCTTCTTTTATTGCTGGTGCTGTTAAAGAAACCTCGTTTTCACTCTCACTACTCATAATATCTTCTTTTTTAGAATACGCATTTCAAATTAAAAGCAAACCATGCTGATTTGACGTTTCAATTTGAACTGACACATCGCGATCGCGGCCTACTAAATAAAATGTAAAAAAAGGTCAAAGCGATGTTCCTATTAATTGGTGTAGTGAATAATATTCATTAATTACTGCAGTGATTAATGT
The DNA here is from genome assembly GCA_963966045.1 of Xestobium rufovillosum. Taxonomy (NCBI): domain Eukaryota; kingdom Metazoa; phylum Arthropoda; class Insecta; order Coleoptera; family Ptinidae; genus Xestobium; species Xestobium rufovillosum. The sequence continues at coordinate 20,011,165 of OZ014494.1, forward strand.
ATCTAATTATGATTGAAGAAACACAAGTATAAAGAGTATATTATAAGATAGTCGTGGACAAACGAATTTTTAGTATACTAGATTCCAAAACGCGCGCTTTTAGCGCGCGCCGATTTTCGATTTTCGAAAGTACAACATAAATATTATTTTGATGAGATAAAAGTATAGGGCCCATGTGTGTTCACCTGAAATCATATCTAAATGTAGGAGTACTTATGACAAGATCAAGAAGAATAGAGATACATTGGGCTCTGTTGGAAGATATAGTTTATTGACAATGTTGAAAAATATTGTTATATAAAGAGAAAAAATACTTGCATATTATTATAAAAATATAGCTAATGGATATAATACAATAGTAGTAACATAATATGAAGTAATAATTAAAATATAACAACATAATAATGATAATAATAATAACTGTACCTACATTAATCTGTCTTTTTCAATTGTAACTTAGTTATCTACAAGCCAATGTTGAAATAATCTACCTCATCGTAGAAACGCGTTAAATTCGTCACGAACGGCCATTCGAAACTTAATATAAGCTGTTCTCGAACCACTCTTCTTACTATTTACTTTCATTAAATTGCGATGCCAATCTTGGGTACCGTGCTGAGGATAAAATTATGGATAAATCCATGGCTCCACATTTGGATCCATTGAACTTAGGCATTGCAATTCTTTTGAATTTCGATTGCGTATAGTAACGTATGATTCTAGAATTTCACCATCAGCAGTAGTAGAAAAACAACAGCAATTTCATTGACCTGTTGAAAATTAAATCTTCTACGATTTATGCCAGGCTTTAGTGTGAAAAGCAGTAGCATTTCAGGAGAGGTTTCGTTATTGTACAACTCCATTTCTTCTTGTCTTTTCACCTCTTCGTGAATCACCCGATAAGATTGGGCAAATGCGTTATTATCCCGCATAATTTTATTGAGGCTTTGTAACAATTCAACATCTAGTTCATTATTGTTATTTGAACGATTTGTTGTCACTTCGCTAGGATCAACAATACAATAAACAACTGACCATAACTTGGAGATACGCCCTGATCGGGGTAAATGATAGTAAATTTGACCTTGAATTTTAAAACAATGTGGACCAGGACGTCTTATTCTGAATTTGACTAAATTTGCGTTAAACGATGCAAATGAAAAAGCATTATTATAGTGACGTATTCGTTCACGAAAACGTTTTGACTGTGAATCAGTGGATTCAAACAAACTTTTAAGCGGTTGTGGGAAAATAGGTAAAGTATCCAAAACACTGTACCATCCATGACTAAAACAATCATTAAAAGAATCCTCCTTGTTAGCTACTTTTTTAACAACAAAATGCCAATACTTAAATAGAACTTAAATAAAACTTAAATAAAACATCCATTTTCCCTATATGATGTTCCACAATGACATTGTTAATTTTTTGTTGTTTCAAAGTCTGAAACTTTTGGGCACACCGAGCATCATGCCTTCTTCCTTCATTATCTGCACGTCTCTTACGCCGCAAACATTGAAATGCTTCTTATAATTGTTAAGTACAATAATAAGTACACAATCTTGTATACACAATTGTTAGTTTTACTTGTTATTTTGCAAATACTACAATTATTATAAAATCGATATTTGAAAAATGGGCATATAGCTACTTACCTACCCTATACAGGGTGTCCCAGAACGTTTTACACAGGTTAAAGCTCCAAAACTGTAACACATAACGAAATGGAACAAAATCCACTTTGTAGTGTTGATGAAGGAGTATACAACCTCAAGAACGTAACCACCCCCGGGGGCCCCCATCTTCGACAAACCACCCCACTTATTTTTTTCAAATAGCACTGTATATTCCGTGAAGGAATATGACAAATAATCAAATTCTCTATCCAAGATTTTTTTGAAATAAAAATTGGCCCATCAAAACAAACTTTTTATTTATTTTTACCTTAGCCATGGAATTATTAAAACTACGTATTAAAGGAAAAGTTTAAAATAAGTTATAATAATAATGTGATAACATAATCAGTTGATCAAATGTTCAAATTGGAGTCCTTCTGCAGCAACACACATTTCTAACCTCTTGTCTACATACTCATATGGCATAAATAAAGCAGGCATTTCAGAGCACAACACAAAACTCAAATTAACTTCGACATTTACGCCTGTAGCCGGTAGTCATTTGCTTATCAGTTCCAATAAATGTTAATAATTCCATGGCCGATTTTAACATAAATAAAAAAATCTGTTTTCTCCAACATTGATGGGTCAATTTTAAATTTCAAAGACAATGATACAAGATAGAGAATTTGAATTCGTCACGGTCCTTCACAGAATATACAGGGTGCTATTTAAAAAAATAATTTGGGACGGTATGTCAGAGGCGGCAGCCCCGGGGGTGGTAACGTTCTTCGAGTTGTAAACTCCTTCATCAACACTACAAAGTGGTTTTTGTTCCATTTCGTTATCTGTTATAGTTTTGGAGCTATAATCTGTGTAAAACGTTTTGGGACATCCTGTATATCAAAACGTCCAAACCTCTACAATTTATTATACACTTTTAATTTCAACGGTGTAATACAGGCGTTGTGAGATTTGGACGGGCCCGGTGAATGAATAGAAACTTGTCGCGGTTCGTGACATGATGTCATGCCTACGCCGAGGTCAGGTTTTAGTACCGATTAGAAATAATAAACACTATTGGGATATTAATAACCTCCGACCAACAACCAATAGCAAAGCGAATATATCGGCCAGCACCGATTTTTTAAGAATGGATTCTTTCGCACGCAGAAATTATTTATATAAAACAATAAACCGTTAGAAAATGAAAATATGGGGGAGATGAGCTGTAGAGGACATCACAGCACGTGATGAAACGTTATGAAGTTAGAGTAAGAGAAAGAATTACAGCTCTTCCAGTTTGTAGAACTACTGTAACCAATCATAATGAAAATGCCAATTTACATCTTCCAATATCCTCGCCAATATCCCACTTTTGAATTTTACTTTCTAGATCCTGTTACGACTTTTCAGGGTCAATTTAACATCCGGGGTAATGTGCATGAACTGTCGATAATTTTCCGGAAAGCCAAATACCAAAGAAGTGCAATATTAAATTCAGAATGACCCAGCTTAATTACTAATAAGTTAGTAATAAGATATAAGTAGCACATACAATGCATAAGCAGCTGCAAATTTCATGGTAATCAGAATTCATTATGGTAATGAAATTAATATTAACTTCTTACTTTTTAAAACGCATCTTCGATTCGAATATTTATAGCTTATTATGGTAATTTATTTATTTTTTTGCAAATTAGTGCATGCACGCAAAGTTCCAGCAAGTCTGTTGGTGATTCTTTTAGAGAGTAATATTGAACAATATAAAAACTTGCACCCTCATCCAAACCCCAAAAAGGAATTAAGAAATTCGTCTACTCTCTCTTTTTACGCAGCTACTAACTTTTCAGAGCTGAAACATCCTTTCATCTGGCCGACCTAATTTACTAGCGTATTTCTTCAAATATTTTAAGGTGGCATTGCCTCTCTAAAGAAAAAGGTGTTATAATTGAAAAGGAGTTAGTAGAGTATTATTTAATCTCAAAAAAATTATTACGGAAAGGTGAAAATATCACTCGAATGTATGCACACATTTTTACGCACTTACAAAGCATTTTCCTAACAAAAAATATATGTAGTTTTTAACTCCTCAACTTTTTTGCACGGTGTTTTCTTCCATTTAAAAGTAATACATGCCCATATGGGCAAATTTAGCAAGCAATTTGAATACCACTATTTTCAAATGTTCTCTTTGCTTAAAACTTTATGCATTCGGGACGTCAAAAACACGATTGGGCGTTGCGGCAAAAATGTTGTTTTCGCATTTTATTTACACTTTTTCAAATTGCTGCCTCCACTTGACGTATTTACATATATATTTTCAAATATTCAACGCTTGCAATTTCTGATAAAACAAAATTACATGGCATGTAAAGAACTAACCTTAATTGCAAATTGATTCCACAATTCCTAGCAAAACTCGTCGACTCCCAGCAGTTCCTAGTAAACACATTTCACGTAAAGAATCCTTACATAACAACATGAAATCACTCGTGCCGATTTAAGAGGGTAAAATGCGTCTACAGACCGCTCGGTCGGCGGCCCTAGTGCGAAATCGGAAAAACGCGCACACGCATACTGGAAGAACCGGACGGCAGCTCGCTGGAGGAAGAACCAAGGTGATCAGGCGAGGTCGAGCTCGCCGCAGTTGCGCCCGCGCGAACCCTGGTTTGCGCCGCCACAGTCCTGCAAGGGACACAGACGACGGGCGAGACGTTTCAAATGACGGTAGTTAGACAATCCCGGAGTTTGTTTTTGTTTACAGGTTTTTGTCACTGGCTTCGGTATTGATACCGCCTTCGATTTACAGAGTAGAAAGACATACCGGCGGTGGAACAGCACCAGCATTTTTAGGGTGAATACATAACAAACAACCATTGAATTGGGGTGTTTTTAAACTCATCTTAAGAAAATATGTAACTACTAAATTCTAAGTATGTAAATATGTAAATACAAAAGATGTAAATTGAAATTAAAATAATATGTCAATATGTACAGTGACCGGCAGAAAGTCCCCACCATATGGGAAAATTTTGTATCTTTTAATTTAATAAATTAACTTTATTGTAAAAAAGTCCTGCATGTCCTTAAACCAAAATACCACCCATCGTACTCGGCAAAACTTCTGTAGCATACGAGGGAGGGGTGAAAATTTCAAATTGCTCCAAGAGTAAAGTAGCCTTATTTCTCATTTTAGGAAAGAATTTTATTAGGAAAAGTTGTTTTTATTTAAAAGTTACTTACGAATATGAAATTTCAGTTCCTTGGGATGGAAAAACTATTTTAATCGTTTTTCAGGTGCACGAGTTTGGCGATATTATGCATTGCTCAAGTACGTTTCTTATTGGCTTCTTTGCAGAAAAAACATATTTGTATCTTAAATTAAGGAACGTACTTAGTACGCAAATGATAGAGGCCGCTGTTCTTTCTTCATGGCTACTAAACAGATTTTGTAATTTTCTGGAGATTGAATTAGGTATCCATGCTGATAAATTATTGCATGAAATATTGCAGTTTTAAGGGTTTTTGGAAAATTGTGTTGTGTATATCAGGGGTACAAATGTATTCAATTTTTATAATATCCCATAAAATAAAATAAGGTGTGCACCAAAAAAATCTTACTTTTGATTTAATTTTTGGACAGGCCCTATCATTTGCGTACGTACTTTAATTTAAGGTACAACTATATTTTTTTCTGTAAAGAAGCCCATAAGAAACGTGCTTGGGCAATGAATAATTTCGCCAAACTTGTCATAGGGGGGTGCACCTGAAAAACGGTTAAAATAATTTTTTCATTCCAAGGAACTGAAATTTCGTATTCGTAAGTAACTTTTAAATAGAAACAACTTTTCCTAATAAAAATATTTTCTAAAATGTGAAATAAGACTACTTTACTCTTGGCGCGATTTGAAATTTTCTCCCCTCCCTCGTATACTACAAAAGTTTTAGCGAGTACGATGGGTGGTATTTTGGTTGAAGGACATGCAGGACCTTTTTACAATAAAGTTAATTTATTAAATTGAGAGATAAAAAAATTTCCCATATGGTGCGGACTTTCTGCCGGTCACTGTATATCGATATGTCGATATATCGATATTTCGATATTTCGATATCGATATTCGATATCAAATTTTCGATATCGCGCAGGCCTAGCTATAAGTACTCTTTTAAGTAAAATTTATTATTGATTGACTTTAAAAAACTACCCAAAGGACTTGTACCTTGACGCAGTTCTAGTAATACTGGGACGGGTGGGATGGCTTGCGCGCTTCAATGATCTAAAGAGCCGAACCATAGGTTTAACCATATTGGAGGGGTTTTTATTTGAGAAGCCAGACTAAATCAAGTCCCTGAAAGGGGGCAGCAGCTCTTTCAGTAATCATAGTGGCAGAGATCGTGAGGGTCGGTATGGCACTGTGATACACACTACTGCGATGTGGAAGGCAACGGGAAACCACCACATTATTATATCCCTGGTACAGCGTACTTCGAATTTATGATGATGGCACTTTCTGGAGTAAAATATTCCGGAGGTAAAATAGTCCCACATTCGGATCTCCGGGCGGGGACTGCTTCGGGGGGAGTCATCAGAAATGATAAGTGTAACATCTCACGAGTCGGAGCATGGAATGTTAGAAGCATGAAACAAGTAGGAAAGTTAGAGAATTTGAAAATTGAGATGGATAGGTTAGCATTAGACGTAGTAGGTATTAGTGAAGTGCGATGGCCAGAAGCCGGAGACTTCTGGAGCGGAGATTTTAGAGTAATACACACAGGATCTGTAGGAGGAAATTCGGGAGTAGGAATTGTTATGCGGAAAGAAGTAGGGCAGAGTGTAGAAAATTTCTTACAGCAAAGTGACAGGGTAGTTATGGTTAGGTTAGATTCGAAACCTGTAAAAACAGTAATAATACAGGTATATATGCCCACTTCTAACTACAGTGATGAGGCCGTAGAGGCAGTTTATAGTGATATTGAACATGTGCTAGATTTTGTGAGAGGACACGAAAATTTAATAATTATAGGAGATTTCAATGCAGTCGTAGGCACAGGGCGAGAGGGCGGAATAGTTGGTCCCTTTGGATTAGGCAATAGGAACGATAGGGGAGTGACACTGATAGAGTTCTGCGATAAACATAACTTAACGGTCGCGAACACTCTATTTCACCATCATGTTAGGAGACGCTACACGTGGAAGATGCCAGGAGACCTAGGGAGATATCAAATAGATTACATTCTTGTTAGGCAAAGATTTAGAAATCAAGTTAGGGATTGTAGAAGTTATCCAGGAGCAGATATAGATAGTGATCACAATATAGTCGTTATGAAGGCCAATCTTAAATTTAAGATTTTGAAAAAACGAAGCGGAAGAAGGTATCTTGACCCAGAGAAACTAAAAGATGATGATACGCGCGATAAGTTCGAGAAAAAGACAAACGAAGTACTAAAGGGCGCGGGCGAAAATATTGTTAGGGACATAGAGGAAGAATGGAATTGCATTAAAAATAGTTTAGTTTCCTCAGCTAGGGATATTTTGGGTCATAAACAGAATGAAAGTAGGAAACCCTGGATAACAAAACATATTGTGAGTCTAATAGAGGAAAGGCGCAAATATAAAAATAGGTTAGATGAAATAGGGAAACAAAGATATAAGGCGATCAAGTGGGAAATTATTCGGAAATGTAGGAAAGCGAAAGAGCAATGGATCGATGATAAGTGCAAAGAAGTGGAAAATAAGTTCGAAATAGGAAAGACTGATGAAGCATATAAAATAATTAGGAGAAATTTTAGAGAAATTGGATCTAGTACCAAAAGCATTAGGAATGAGGCAGGAGATATCCTAATCGAAAGCGGGGAGAAGGCAGATAGGTGGAAAGAATATTTAGGAAACTTATATGCGGGACAGGAAGTGCAAGATATATTAGAAAGTGAAAGCAGTGTAGAAGGGGATAACCTAGGGAGTCCTATAATGAGAGAAGAGTTTGAGCTAGCACTAAAAAGTTTAAGGAATAATAAAGCACCAGGTATAGATGGCTTGCAGGCAGAAATCTTAAAGTGCGCAGGTCAAGAGGTAATAGATCGTTTATTTAAATTAGTTAGTCGCATATACCTGACAGGCGAGATTCCAGAGGATTACAAACTGAACATCATGGTAGCTTTGCCAAAAAGGAAAGGCGCGGATAGATGCGAAAATTTTAGAACTATCAGTTTAACTTCCCATGCGTCAAAAATTTTAACTAGAATTGTGCAAAGAAGGATGGAGAAAAAGGCGGAAGAGATATTAGGAGAAGATCAGTTCGGATTTAGACGAAATAGAGGAACGCGCGAGGCCATTCTAGCTTTACGAGTAATTATAGAAAAAAACGATAGAAAAGAGAAAGAGCGTATATATAGGATTTGTAGATTTAGAAAAAGCCTTCGACAACGTAAAATGGGGGAAGATGTTCGAAGTGCTGAGAAAGGGAGGGATGAAATACAGGGACAGAAGAATAATACATAATCTCTACAAAGAGCAAAAGGCAGTTATAGAATGTGAGCAGGAACGAAGGGAAGTAGATATCCGGAAGGGAGTGAGACAGGGATGTGCATTGTCACCTCTAGTTTTCAACTTATATATCGAAGATGCGATTAATATTGTTAAGGAAAGAACAGCCTCAGGGATCAATGTACAGGGCCAAACTATTAACATGCTCAGATTTGCGGATGATATAGCAGTGTTAGCATCTAGCAAAGAAGAATTAGGAGCGGCTTTGAATGAAATGGAAGCAGTTTTGACACAGGGCTACGGCATGAAAATCAATAAAAAGAAAACTAAAATTTTGGTATGTAGATGGAGTGAAAATAGAACTAAAATTGAAATACAAATAGGAAATGAGAAGATAGAGGAGGTCGCGGATTTCTGCTACTTAGGAAGTAAAATAACCCAAGACGGTAGGAGCACTAAAGATATAAAACAAAGAATGGCGCAGGGACGAGTTGCGTTTAACAAAAAGAAACAACTGTTATGTTCGAGAACGGTTAATATAGAGACTAGGAAGAGACTCTTAAAGTCGTATGTATGGAGTACGGCATTATACGGGTGCGAAACTTGGACAATAGGAGAAGCGGATAGAAAAAGAGTGGAAGCGTTTGAACTGTGGTGTTACAGACGCATGATGAAGATACCGTGGATAGATAAGGTTAGCAATAGGGAAGTATTAGAAAGAGTTGGGGAAAGGCGAAAGGTATGGAAAACAATAAAGAGTAGGAGAGATAGGATGGTAGGACACCTTCTAAGACACGAAGGAATAGTTCGCGACATACTAGAGTCAGAGATAGGAATAAAAAGAGGTAGGGGTAGGCCTAGATTAGACTACTGCTCTCAAATAGTTAGGGATGTAGGATGTTCTACTTTTAGGGAAATGCGTAGGTTAGCTCAGGATAGAAAAGAATGGAGGTACGCGTCCAACCAGTCTTCGGACTGAGAACCTTATGATGATGGACTTTAAAAAGTTTTATATTATTAATATTAAATGTATGGATCATATCCAACGAGTGCGGGGCCCTACTAGACTTATCTGTAGGGCCATATTTGTAATGAGTCACATGTTCCTCAAAAAGAGTTAAAATAGATCGAGTTGATTGCCCAAAACGTTCTTGTCGCAATTTCCGTGTGCCATTTTGTAAATTCTCGCTTTATGTAAGGGTTCAGTTTTGTCCTTAGCATCCGCATTTAAAGAACTGAAATTTCTCAATAGCACCTTAAATTCCTGATTCCTAATTGATCCATTTCGCTATATTTTTGAAATTTTCTACTTCCTATGGTATATTCCAGTGGATAATGGTAAGCACAACAGTCTATTGAGTAATAAAAAATCCATAACTAGTCACTTTATGCTTGTCACAGAGATTAGAATCTGCTCAGTGGCCCTCGGGCCCACAGATTTTTAATCCCCCTTGATAACAGGTGCAACATGCCGATTTTTTTTCGATGTTATACCTACTGTCGAAAATTTCAAATATCCCACCAAATCCCACTCGGTATTTTGATTCTCATAAATCTTTACAAAGGTGGTTTCCAGATTGGGGCTAATTCAAATTATGACTGGAGCAATCTTGTGCTGTGCCAATCAACCGCTTGGGTCTATAGTTCAAATTCAATTTAAGAACAAAAGACTACGTCAGAAGAAAGCGAGTCCCGGGTAAATCCGATTAAAATAAGCTATTCGCGGTTCTTATTCCCTCTTTTACCAAGAAACAGCTCTAAAGGATATAATTTTAATCGACATATTTATATACGGACACACAACCTGCGAACATACTAATGGAACAAAAAACTGTTATGGAAATTCTATTCGAAATTGAAAACAATCTTTCACAAACCTAAGTAACAGTCCTATAAGAAGTATATTGTAAAATTAATTATCAATTCAGAATGTTAGAATTATTATTCAAACATTGCATTTTAAGCAAGGGAATAAGCTTTCGTGTAACACTGGAAAGAATTTAGTACCAAGACTTTGTGCTTGAAGTACCTAAGTCAAAATAGAAAAAAAAATGAATTGAATGCTCCAAAGGGTAGGTTTGGTAACAACTACGTTCCGGTAATGTTTCCATCAGTTACTAGCGTGGAGGAACTACAATTTAATTTAAAATTCTAATCTCCATACTTAGGGTTGGGCGAGATCGAGATCTCGGCGAGAGTTGGCCCACTCTCGTCTTGATCTCGAAAATTCTCGAACCTCTTCGGTCTCGTCTTGATCTCGAACAACTCTCGACTGCGAAAATCTCGTCTCGCCTCGAGACTCTCGGTTCTCGATCTCGAATTTATTAAGAGGTAGGTGGTATCCTTTGTACTTTGGAAGCCAAGTACCATACGGTCGATTTTCGCCAGCGATAAGGGGATGGTGTATCGCATGACGCGGCACCAGCAGTTTTCGTATCAGGACCGCGTTCAGAACAGTTTGTTTGGGCTCGGGAACGTTTTTAGAACGCAGAATATTGAAATAAAAACTGCCAGAATACAAATACATATTCAAAACATTTCTTAACAGAACGTCTTATAAAAAGGTACAGGATGATCCAATCAAAATACCACCCTCCTAATTATGAATTGAAGAATATTTTTGGGCGTAATGACGCGGATCTGTTCTTATTAAGTGAACCACAGGTTTCAACAAAATACTTACCTTTTCTTTTTCGCGATTGAACGATTGAATATTGTGATAAGTTTGGATTTTAAAATAAGATGCCTTTGTAAAAGTTTCTACAAGCGGATGCAGTTTTAAAAATTGAAAAATAAAAGCCCTTACCACAATATTTCACAAAATTTAGTTGTACTAAATACGCATTTAGCCAGCAAAGATGCCAAAATACGTATTTAGTACAGATACACAATCTCGTAGCTCGTAGACTACTGATGACGGCACCTTAGCTGCCGAAATACGTATTTAGTACACTTCAATGTCCTGAAATATTGTGGCAAGGGTTTTTATTTCTCCATCTTTATTAGTAAAACCACACGCGATCCGTAAATATTGTATTAAGTTTTGTTTTTTGAGTTGTTCTGTAATGTATTGTTTTTGCACTAAAATTGTACATTATATCGTGTTTAAATCAACGTTTCTTGTGTTTTAGTGACTGAAATACGCAAATTAAGTAAAACTGAGTTATTGCGAAAAAGTTATGAATTGGAAACTTCACAATTATATTTTACAAAATCTAACAAAATGACATTTACCTATTTGCATCCGTTGGAAATTTAAAAAAGCGGACACAGCATTTTTCGCACTGTTTCTACATTACTTTTATCAATTTATTATTTTCCAAATAAGTATTTTTGTTGTGATATTAATGAGGACATTAATTATGCAGTTACTACGATTTTATTTTAAATTTATTTTCTAGAAGCTCCTTTATTTTGCTTTACAAAAATAAATATAATTTTCTCACATAACGGTTTAGTTTAGTATTATTAATTATCACCTATTATTCTTGACAAAAAAAAACGAAAAATAACATTGATCAAAAAAATAATGTCGAGAAATCGAGACTCTCGGCGATTTCTCGAGCGAGAGTCTCGATCTCGTGCAATTGACTCTCGGTCTTGATCTCGATTTCATTGGACAGTTCTCGTCTCGGTCTCGCACCCGAGATTTTCATTCACTCTCGGTCTCGGCGAGAATCGAGACGAGAAATGCACAACCCTATCCATACTCGATACTCTTGATTCTGTACCTATTTAAAAAATTCCAACTTCTAGTGCCATTTCTATAATTTATCTTTCTCATCTTGTAATACTGAACTAAGTACCTACCGATGTGCTAAAATCCATAGGTTCTTCACTGGTTATTCTTCCACAATGATCTTAAATTTTCCTACTACTTTACTGCGTATTGGATTTCCATTCGGACGACGGAACACGGTAGAGAATACGACGTGTTAAATATTGTGTTTGAAACTTTTAACAAAATATTTCAAATTACTTGAACCTTCCCATTGACGGCGACCGCCGGCGCCGAGTGCAACACATTTTTTGTGGAAAAACAAAATGTAAAAATACAACAAAAGGACACCTGCGAGTATCGAACCCACGGCGCGAAAATGAACAAGATTGTCATCTCGAACCGTACGTGCCTAGCCAAGGAAACTGTTAGATTCGTGTCTTAACAATCAGGTACTTCAATCAAATTATAACGTTTTTGAACTGAAACCTCTTTTGTCTCGGTAGAGTAAGTTCCTGTGTTGGCAAATGCGAGCGTCACCAAAAGTGAAACGAATGGTGGGAAGCAGTCTGCGAAGACGGGCGGAGGAGAAAGGGAATATCGAACGCCCCACTCTTTAGCCACGCGCTCTCTCTCATGCTTCGTGCTCTTTCTCTCAGGCAAGCGTCAGTAAAGCGAGACCACACCGTTTCAGTTCTCGTGACGCCGCCCCGCTCTATTAGCCACGCTCTGTCTCATGCTTCGCGCTGTTTCTCTCAGGCAAGCGTCAGTAAAGCGAGGACACAGCGTTTCTGCGTTTCAGTTCTCGTGACGCCACAAAGCGCTTCGTCAGAAGCATTAACATTCGATTTATTCTGTCATTATTATTATTTTGATACGGACAGTACAAATTTTTCATTCCTCTAATAACGTTGAAGTTTCACTTTTATCGCGTGTGGCGAATACGCACCCAGTTTTTTTAAATACTAGTTCTGAAGTCCGGTCCGGAGGGAAATCCAATACGCAAACCGATTGGTACTTGACCGTTTACTGGGTATCCCTTTTCTTTAATTTTCACTTCCATGAATTATGTACTTTTATCCCCAGTTCCTTACAAGCTTATTTCAATTTACTGTGAATTCTTCTTCTTTCAAAAACGAGAAAACTATCATTCTGATCTGCACTTTTTCTGCGCCAGATTCTATTCTAAATGAATAAACTATTTTTAGAACAATAAAATATTTACATTATTTACTAACCTGGCGTAACTATAGACCACGGACAAAAATATTTACGTGGTACACTGCCAACAAGTACAAATTCAAAGGTTAATTTTGAGTTTTTACAAAATTATAGGACACAATTGAAAAATCCACAAGTTTTATAACAACATTTCTAGTTGTCTATGGAATTGTAACTGCTTGCCCGCAACTTGATTTTAAGTAAGTAATAGTGTTGATTTTATACCGTCTAATAACAGCGTACGAGTAAGCACGTTAGAGGTGCTTAAATTAGTCTAGGCACGTGCACTTCAGAAGGTAGTGGGGCAAGCACTACGCCTCAAACCGCCTATTATTGCCCCAGATATGATCCTAGGTACTCATTTCCTTAGGCTGAGTGAACCCAGCGGGTAAAAAAGGTTCAAATTTAGTGACTGCGCAGCTGGAGATTGAACCCGTGCCCGCTGTGTTTGTAGCCTGATGATCTGACCATAGACTATCGCGCCTCATCATTTGGTATCATTTGATTTTGCCTCACCTAAATGGACTGAAAGGGGGCAGCAGCTCTTTCAGTAATCATAGTGGCAGAGATCGTGAGGGTTGGTATGGCACTGTGATACTCACTACTGCGATGTGGAAGGCAACGGGAAACCACCACATTATTTTATCCCTAGTACAGCGTACTTTAATTTATGATGATGGCACCTTCTGGAGTAAAATATTCCGGAGGTAAAATAGTCCCACATTCGGATCTCCGGGCGGGGACTGCTTCGGGGGGAGTCATCAGAAATGATAAGTGTAACATCTCACGAATCGGAGCGTGGAATGTTAGAAGCATGAAACAAGTAGGGAAGTTAGAGAATTTGAAAATTGAGATGGATAGGTTAGCATTAGACGTAGTAGGTATCAGTGAAGTGCGATGGCCAGAAGCTGGAGACTTCTGGAGCGGAGATTTTAGAGTAATACACACAGGATCTGTAGGAGGAAATTCGGGAGTAGGAATTGTTATGCGGAAAAAAGTAGGACAGAGTGTAGAAAATTTCTTACAGCAAAGTGACAGGGTAGTTATGGTTAGGTTAGATGCGAAACCTGTAAAAACAGTAATAATACAGGTATATATGCCCACTTCTAACTACAGTGATGAGGCCGTAGAGGCAGTTTATAGTGATATTGAATATGTGCTAGATTTTGTGAGAGGGCACGAAAATTTAATAATTACAGGAGATTTCAATGCAGTCGTAGGCACAGGGCGAGAGGGCGGAATAGTTGGCCCCTTTGGATTAGGCAATAGGAACGATAGGGGAGTTAGACTGATAGAGTTCTGCGATAAACATAACTTAACGGTCGCGAACACTCTATTTCACCATCATGTTAGGAGATGCTATACGTGGAAGATGCCAGGAGACTTAGGGAGATATCAAATAGATTACATTCTCGTTAGGCAAAGATTTAGAAATCAAGTTAGGGATTGTAGAAGTTATCCAGGAGCAGATATAGATAGTGATCACAACATAGTCGTTATGAAAGCCAATCTTAAATTTAAGATTTTGAAAAAAAGAAGCGGAAGAATGTATCTTGACCCAGAGAAACTAAAAAATGATGATATGCGCAATAAGTTCGAGAAAAAGACAAACGAAGCACTAAAGGGCACGGGTGGAAATATTGTTAGGGACATAGAGGCAGAATGGAATTGCATTAAAAATAGTTTAGTTTCCTCAGCTAGGGATATTTTGGGTCATAAACAGAATGAAAGTAGGAAACCCTGGATAACAAAACATATTGTGAGTCTAATAGAGGAAAGGCGAAAATATAAAAATAGGTTAGATGAAACAGGGAAACAAAGATATAAGGCGATCAAGTGGGAAATTATTCGGAAATGTAGGAAAGCGAAAGAGCAATGGATCGATAATAAATGCAAAGAAGTGGAAGATAAATTCGAAGTAGGAAAGACTGATGAAGCATATAAAATAATTAGGAGAAATTTTAGAGAAATTGGATCTAGTACCAAAAGCATTAGGAATGAGGCAGGAGATATCCTAATCGAAAGCGGGGAGAAGGCAGATAGGTGGAAAGAATATTTAGGAAACTTATATGCGGGACAGGAAGTGCAAGATATATTAGAAAGTGAAAGCAGTGTAGAAGGGGATAACCTAGGGAGTCCTATAATGAGAGAAGAGTTTGAGCTAGCACTAAAAAGTTTAAGGAATAATAAAGCACCAGGTATAGATGGCTTGCAGGCAGAAATCTTAAAGTGCGCAGGTCAAGAGGTAATAGATCGTTTATTTAAATTAGTTAGTCGCATATACCTGACAGGCGAGATTCCAGAGGATTACAAACTGAACATCATGGTAGCTTTGCCAAAAAGGAAAGGCGCGGATAGATGCGAAAATTTTAGAACTATCAGTTTAACTTCCCATGCGTCAAAAATTTTAACTAGAATTGTGCAAAGAAGGATGGAGAAAAAGGCGGAAGAAATATTAGGAGAAGATCAGTTCGGATTTAGACGAAATAGAGGAACGCGCGAGGCCATTCTAGCTTTACGAGTAATTATAGAAAAAACGATAGAAAAGAGAAAGAGCGTCTATATAGGATTTGTAGATTTAGAAAAAGCCTTCGACAACGTAAAATGGGGGAAGATGTTCGAAGTGCTGAAAAAGATAGGGATGAAATACAGGGACAGAAGAATAATACATAATCTCTACAAAGAGCAAAAGGCAGTTATAGAATGTGAGCAGGAACAAAGGGAAGTAGATATCCGGAAGGGAGTGAGACAGGGATGTGCATTGTCACCTCTAGTTTTCAACTTATATATCGAAGATGCGATTAATATTGTTAAGGAAAGAACAGCCTCAGGGATCAATGTACAGGGCCAAACTATTAACATGCTCAGATTTGCGGATGATATAGCAGTGTTAGCATCTAGCAAAGAAGAATTAGGAGCGGCTTTGAATGAAATGGAAGCAGTTTTGACACAGGGCTTCGGCATGAAAATCAATAAAAAGAAAACTAAAATTTTGGTATGTAGGGGAGGTGAAAATAGAACTAAAATGGAAATACAAATTGGAAATGAGAAGATAGAGGAGGTCGCGGATTTCTGCTACTTAGGAAGTAAAATAACTCAAGACGGTAGGAGCACTAAAGATATAAAACAAAGAATGGCGCAGGGCCGAGTTGCGTTTAACAAAAAGAAACAACTGTTATGCTCGAGAACGGTTAATATAGAGACTAGGAAGAGACTCTTAACGTCGTATGTATGGAGTACGGCATTATACGGGTGCGAAACTTGGACAATAGGAGAAGCGGATAGAAAAAGAGTAGAAGCGTTTGAAATGTGGTGCTACAGACGCATGATGAAGATACCGTGGATAGATAAGGTTAGCAATAGGGAAGTATTAGAAAGAGTTGGGGAAAAGCGAAAGGTATGGAAAACAATAAAGAGTAGGAGAGATAGGATGGTAGGACACCTTCTAAGACACGAAGGAATAGTTCGTGACATACTAGAGTCAGAGATAGGAATA
Source organism: Xestobium rufovillosum (assembly GCA_963966045.1). NCBI lineage: Eukaryota > Metazoa > Arthropoda > Insecta > Coleoptera > Ptinidae > Xestobium > Xestobium rufovillosum. The sequence continues at coordinate 20,027,703 of OZ014494.1, forward strand.
AAAAGAGGTAGGGGTAGGCCTAGATTAGACTACTGCTCTCAAATAGTTAGGGATGTAGGATGTTCTACTTTTAGGGAAATGCGTAGGTTAGCTCAGGATAGAAAAGAATGGAGGTACGCGTCCAACCAGTCTTCGGACTGAGAACCTTATGATGATGATAAATGGACTGCTCTGACGAAAATAATGAAATACGTAGGTATTCACTAAAACGTCTTAGGCACATGGGAAAACGATTCTTGCTAAGTGCTTTCAAATACCCAAATAACCATCATAATGACATTTTTATATTTTCGCATTGATCCCACTTGCCTTGCCATAGACACTTTAGTTATTAGAATAGTTCAGCCCAAGAAATTAAAATTAGTCCACTAAATAAATTCTTAAAGAGACGCAGCCCATTCCAATGTTAAATAATTTAATTACTTCTCGGATAATTTAGTTTCAAGTCTTTTGCAGACACAGTATCTTATGCTTAAGGGCACCATAAAAATATAAGGTAACTACAATAAAATTTAAATAATTGCTGAGTGGGTTTCTTTAATGGCCTCGCAAATAGCTTCCTTCTGTTTGCTCGGAAAAGGCAAGAAAGCAGTTATAAGAAAGTGGATGGCACTCCATGTTAAGAGCCAAACTTTCATAAATCACTACGGGATGCCTATTAGCATCAGAGGGTGGAAGGAATCAATGACTACTTCTGCAATTCAAATATGCTTTCGATAAAACGACAACATAAACATTAGCATATCTCCCCTTGTGTATGAAGGTATACTTGAACCTTCTCAAAAAATGCCTTTTGTTGCGATTATTCTGCATAAATATAAGGATGTGAGTCACAGGTTAGATTTTCTTACTGTTTTAAATCAAACAGCTTCATATATATTTAGAACTTTCAGGCATTTATGGGATTATATGTTTATAAAACTACCTGTGGCATATCTTAAAATTGGGTAAGTCAAAAAAAATGTATGCCTGGTAGGTATTTATAAAGCTTCCAGATAGTTACAGGTTTAATATTCGGGAAAATAACCAAGTTATAACTTATAAGGCAAAAAGTCTAAACTAAACAGCGGGTGGTTTACTAAATTAACTTAGAAGGAGTATAAACGCAGCAGTTTTAGTAGCTCCTGTGATTAATGGTGCGTGACAATAAGAAAAAATTTAAAAAAAATCTGGAAATTCGTTCAATCAGGCTTAAAAATATACGTGAACTAAAAATAATAAACTAACTGTTATGTTACTTAATGCACAATAGCGTTTTCATTTGCAAAATTATTATTCTTCGAAATTCTGCTTAAATTACAACAAACTATCCACTGTTCCCTTTGTCATTTTGTGAAAACCATCCTTGGAGCTTGGAATCACTCTCGAATATCCTAACTTAACCAAATCTCAAACTATCGAAGGGTTTATACAGGTCTACTATCTTTTATATTTTAGGCACTCTGACAGTACAAACGTGTTTTTTTGCAATTAATTCTCGTAATGAGGGAATTGAGAATATTTATTGTTATGGCATCGTTGTGTATGAGAAAAGTCTCTCAAGACTCGAGACCAAAAAGGAATTTTCATACTCAAGACAAGATTATTTCGATCAAGAGTGTCCCAATACCAAGACCATATTCAAGTAGACAAGACTTTCACAATACCAAGACGATAATTTAACTATGTATCTGCATAAAATCAATATCAAATTAAAAACTTATGTACCGGGTGTCCAAATAAGAAAGGATGCCGGCCATATCTAAGGAACCGTTCATAGTACAGCTATGGGAAAGAAAAAACAATAACAAAAGTAGCCAAGAGAAATCACTGGAAATTATTTTCAAGTTTCTAAGTTTGCTGCTAGAGTGCGTAATAGTCATAGTCGACAAAAAACCTGGTTTTCTCTAAAATATACCAAGATGAAGTAGAACAAAAATATGAATATTGCAATCTTGAATATATTTTGTATAATTTTGGTTTACCACTTCTTGCTCAAGCGCATCAAATAGCACCGGAGGGGGAAAGGGAACGATTGATTGTGAAGATGCTTGTAACTTCGGTTTGATTTAACCGAATTTAGCAAACTTAATCTCGTTGGAAAGAGCTATCTTCCTTTAATCAGATACTTTTATAATTTAAGTCATTTTTGTTCTTTAGTGATCGCTAGAGGGCGTTGTTTGAAAGATCAGCAAACTTTTCAGATATCTTTCTTCTAACCAGAGATATGGACAAAAGAGTTTTAAGGGCTAGAGGACAGGTTAATTACTAACCTTTATACATGCCACCGAATATAAAAGACATTTTGAAAATATCATAATCATTAAAATTATATGCTTCTTCATGGCCGTTTTAAATGTGGAAATTACCATTTTTTAAAGCAAAAACCTATGTTTTAAGTATTAAAATATAACATACTCTTGTAAATTGCAATATTTATTATGAATTCTTAAGAAGATAACCCTGCACGCCAAAAGACAGTGACACAGTCATCAAACTCGACACATATTTCGCTGACAAAGTCAGCGTCCTCAGGGGTGTGCTGTGTAACTGTCTTTTGGCGTGTGAGGTTAAATTATTAAGAATTCATGGTGAATTTACGCCAAAGTTACTGATCCAACCACTGTGTGCGCAATATATTATAAAACAAGCTGTCGTTGAAACAAGAAGATTCAGCACAATGTCAAGTGTTTGATATCTACAAATGTCTTAAATTTTCGGAAGATGGGAGACTTTCTCCGAACTATAGTAAAAGCTGTTTTATTATATTTGTATAATTTTTATATTGGCATCAAAGCATACACAAGTTTATTACTACTACACAATAATTGCAAATGTTGAACCGGGTGTTACCAACAATTTTTGCCTCCATCCTCCCAATCCGAACACTAATTTGTTTATATCTCCGGTTAGAAAAAAGATATCAATGCGCGGTTTTCACTATTCCTTTTATGATTCTATCCTCTTTTTAACTAGGTTATAATTATTATATCATTCCATTTAAAATTTTCAAGAAATTTTGAAAAGTTTGCTGGCCTTTCAAACAGCGCCTCCTAGCGATCACTACAGAACTAAAAGAACCTAGCTCATAAAAGCATATAATTAACCGAAGAGATCTCTTTTCAACGAGACCAAGTTTGCCAAATTATGTTGAACCAAACCGAAGTTACAAGCATCTTCACAATCAATCGTTCCCCTTCCCTCTCCGCTGCTATTTGATGAGCTAGAGCAAGAAGTGGTAAGCCAAAATTATACAAAATATATTCAAGATTGCAATATTCGTATTTTTGATCCATCTCGGTAAATTTTAGAGAAAACCTTTTTTTTGTCGACTATGACTATTACGCACTCTAGCAGCAAACTTAGAAACTTGAAAATTCCTTAGATATGGCCGCCATCCTTTCTTATTTGGACATCCGGTACAACAACAAAATATACATATACAATTTTAAATCAAAATAGATGATCGGCGGTATCTGGCGGTCAAATTAGGTATCGCTTTATTTTACGAAGTATGTGATTCACAGATAACGTATCTCGCCTTCTCGCCCTATGCGATATATGTAAGTTGCGATTTGCGAACTCCTCCTAATGAGTATTCGGAGAAAAGAATTACTCAGTCTTGCGATTTGCACAATTGACTTTAGTATGATTGATGTCGTTTGTTTGTGTGTAAACCGTTAAATCATGTGCTAAAGAACTCTGCACCTGATTGAACCCTAAGAGAGGCAGGTAGTTGCTGTCAAGCAACTAAGGAGTATAATAAAAGGCTAGCCTGTTCTACTAGCCATAATCAATTACGGGCTTTTACGTATTATCTGAATATGTCCCTTCACGTGTGTTCAGGGCCACTTCCAATTTAGTAATAGAATCTGTATAACCTCAGTTACGATGGCACGGTTGGTAAATATCAAATCATATCAGCGGTACGACAGTAGGCGTTTAATTAATCTCATAAACGTAATCGTCTTCGGTGTCACACCAAGTTGCTCTGTCACGCTTGAGCAGTGCTGTCTAATTTCATGCGCGATCTGACTTTATGGAGCGGCCAGTATAGGGATACGGTAGGGAGGCTGCTGCGTGCGCCGCAGAATATGTATTTATTTATTCTAATAATTGTTGCATTTTCTTCTGTATCATTACACCTGTGCCTTAGTTGAAAAAAACAGTTGTTTTGATAATAATAATAGTAGCCCGCCCTTACACCGTCTTGTGACAGTTTACTGGTAAGCGCTGTAGAGGTGCTTAATTTAGTCGGCATACTGAAAAGGCGCAAATTTAAATTTCAGAGGTCAATGGAGTCAGCACTACGCTTCAAGTTTCTCTAAAATAGTTGTTCTACCTTTGCAAAAAAAGGAGCCATGTGATATATAGAATTTTAAGGAGTATTCATCGAGTCCGTATACTTATTATGCTTATTCAATTTTTAGGAATGTTCATAAAAAGTAAACCTATCTAATCTTCCTGAAAATTAAATTTTGAATGCGAAAGATACCACGGCCGTTTAAACGCTGCAAGCCCTAAACAAACTTTAATATTAAGATTGTAAACGAGAAAATTAAGTGTAATTCGCCGTTAGTGAATATGAAAAATTCATAGGGGGTAGTATGGTTACCGCAGCGAGGGTAACGGAAAAGAAATTCTAAACTTGATGGAGTTATCCTGCCACGAACAGAACTAGGTCACGCTTCATCGAATGTATATTTAACACGTTGCGTAAGCTATGCTTCTAATCGAACATAATCGCGTTTCCACTATAAATTTTACTCCCAGGAAAGTGGATATTTTCCCGGCATGTAGGGCAGCTCGAGATACAGAATTGGTTTATCTAAATCGGAAGGAGCATGTAAAGTCTTTGTATTCCGTACCGTTATTGCTAGATCGATTTTCCACAAGATTTGGCTTGTGTATATGTATATCCCCAAAGATACGCATCTCTTTCAAGAGCAAACGGATTAAGCTGTCCTGATTTAACCTCAATACTGATTCCAATCAAAACGCAATATATTTGCAGCAATTTACAAAGCTTTGTGTTTCCGCACGACTGCGACTGTATGGAAATCGCAGTTCCAATAATTCGTTTTCGGGGTTTGTTTTTGACAGTGAATGTAAACAGTTTTTGGCGTTGATTTGCTAGCAAACTATAAAATCGAATTATTTCTTTATTGGTTTCATACCTACTCTTGATATACTATTAAGACAGACCTTGATTCAAAAATACACAATTTTCATTCAAACTATTGCTTATTAAAATACTGAATTGCGTCTATTCATTTTTTAAACTATTATTTATTTGAACCAAAATATTATTTTCTTTCTTCATCGTTGAGTACAGTAATGAAGGAACGTTTCATTTAGGTACCTACTACTTCAGCATAGTCTATATTCCAGCATCAAATCCTTTGATTTCAATAATGAGATTTTATTATTTTGTGAAATACTGGCATACCTGCAAAATAAATACAATAAAAACTTGGTAAAGTCGACGTTACGGCCCCGTTTATGGCCGTTGTCAACATTTATTAGGAATAAATAAAAATGGCATAAAATTAAGTGAAAAACATTAATTTTTTTCACATGTCATTTTTATTTATTCTTAATAAATCTTGACAAAGGACCTTAACGGGGCTGAAACGCCGATTTTACGACGAAGGTACAGACACAGACCTCCTACAAAAATGGCTCACTTTCCTGATAAGTACACAAAACAAAAAAAATAATACGAACCGACGCGACATAGCACAAAAAATATACAGGATGATTTTTTTTTATTTTCACTACAGGGATCTTGGAAACCAGCAGAGATAGAGGGTAGGTTAAATGAGGAAAGAAGTGCAGTTCTTTGAGCTTAATAAATAAGAAAATTCAAATTTTCGAAAATTCACAGTCTGTTAGATAAAATGAAAAAATTAAATTTTGCCAGATTTAAAAATATTTTCTAGCCGGCTTGTAACACAAATTATGAAAAAGTGCCAAAGGAAAAAGTTGTACAGAATTAGACTTAGTACTATCTCAAATAATCAAAAGTTGTATTATACCAGTCGTGTTAGAGAAATAATGCAAACTCATGCTTTTTTTAATGGAAACCATATGCGACTTTGGCACCATTAAAAAGGATATTTTTAGCTGATTTCGGCGATATATCATATTCCATGTTTATTTTAAAAAATGAAGGAGTTATAAGCATTTTTCAATTTTAAATTAATGAAATATGCAAGTTATCCATGGAAAACAAAAAAAAAATAACATAAGTATGTACCTACAAGTGAATCACGGTGGCGTAGTAATCCTTCAACTTGCTACCGATTGTTTTTTATCTTCATGCATTTTATACCCTACAACTGAAATTTTTTTTCAAATAAGTATGAACAATGTTATATCTTCCAAATCAGCAAAAAATATCCTATTTAGTGGTGCCATAGTCGCATATGGTTTCAATTAAAAAAAACATAAGTTTGCTTTATTTCTCAAACACGACTGGTATAATACAACTTTTGATTATTTGAGATAGTACTAAGTCTAATTCTGTACAACTTTTTCCTTTGCCATTTTTTCATATTTTGTGTTACAAGCCGGCTAGGAAATATTTTTAAATCTCGCAAAATTTGAATTTTCCATTTTATCTAGCAGACTATGCAAATTTTCGAAAATTTGAATTCGCTTATTTATTAATCTCAAAGAACTGCACTTCTTTTATCATTTAACCTACCTTCTATCTCTGCTGGTTTCCAAGATCCCTGTAGTGAAAATCAAAAAAAAACTCATCCTGTACATATAATTTCAGCCATAACTGCTGCGTGCACAGTTTTGTGCAAAATAGCGGGTACCTTAACCTACATTATTATTAACAGTTCCTAATCCCAGATATCCGCTCAGATCATAACATAATGCTTTCAAGACACAGGTAATAGCAAAATTACGCAAACCACGGTTTGTTCGTATCTTCCTTCCTGTGTCCAACTTGACTCTGATAAAATTTTCTACATTCTCGTCTGTCTCTGGATTGGTGTGCTATTGGTTGAATTTTCTCGCCAAAAATTTGAGCATACATTTTTCCTTCCCTCAAACAAATAATATTGACATTGGAACTTCAGTGTTAATTTGTTTAGAACAAGTAAATATTATACATTGTACTTTGAAATAATTTCATTTCGTATCTATTAGAAAATATAGTTTCATTCAAATAAATACTTTCTTATAGCAAGCGAACTATTAATTGCTTGAAATTAGCAGCAGTTGTATTAAATCAAACAAATATCGCAAACTCATTGCAAATAAATGAATTTCTTATTCTAAAAATTTCCGTTGATTTGACAGAAATATATTTTTCTTGAAAAATATATTTTTTTGCATCAAGCAGAATCTTGTCAAATAAACTGACTTGTTAGAATCAAGAGAACCTTTTTCTTTGTGTTCATATCGTTTATTTACTTGTTTGTTTTCATTAGTTACCTCCTTGCGACTTTTTGACACAGTCACTATTTCAAATTTTATTACTAATGTAGCGAGTATTTTAACTAAGCCTGTGTATATTTCTGGGTTATTTATACATTTTTAAAATCCCGATATATTTTTCAGTTTCCGCTTTGTGCCATCACTTGTCATGAATTTCCTTTCAGAACTTATTGAACGATTGGCACATAAAGCGTGATATGTTGAACTGAAAAATAAAAATATTCAGACAGTTGTCACGCGGGTACAGCGCAACGTTGGAATATAGGAAACGACGCAAATCAAACGATTGTTTTTTTGTTATTTTCTACAAAACGTAGCCCGGAGCATTCAAATTTTCAGCCACACAACGTTCCGAGTCGCAAAAGTGTACCGGCCGTAAATCGACCAGCATTAACTTTGTAGGTTTCAGAGTCCTGGATTCGGATAAAAAATATGTGCAAAGTCCGAGTTTAAAGTTTGTATTTCATTCCCGGGAGACAACTCCATTTCCTTCAAAAGAATATTGCTTGCCCTCGAGGCTCACATCCAATGGAGTCGTAACTATTTCATTATGTTTTCGAAATGTTTTTAATGAACGTATAACTACGGAAGCGCTGAAGGGCCACGTAAAAATTTTTCATTAACACGATAATAATTCCCAATTCCTTGAAAGTCGACAATAATTTACAGTTAGTACGCCTTATCACGACAATAAAGTCGAGTTCGCACTTTCTATCTGGACAATAATGTCGAATTCGCATTTTGCATCTCGACAATAATGTCGAGATCACAGGCTTTACCTGGGAATTAATGTCGAGATCACACACTATATCTGGGAATTAATATCGAGTTTGCGTTAACTATCTGGGAATTATTGACGAGTTCGCTTCAACAATCTGGGAATTATTGTTGAGTTCGCCCTCTTTTATATTTCGATAGTGTCTACAGTAGAGTGAAATGAAGCTTTCGCCTGGTTTCAAACGCTGTTGAAGTAACCATAAACATTAAATGCATTGTAGGCAGCTTGACCGCAATAAACATACGCTTTTATTTGGGTTTTCGAAACTTTTACAATAAGTCATAACCGGGAACGTCTCGCTACGCGTTTACTTGTATCCCAGATAGGTTTTGCCAATGCATAGACATCCAAAGTTTTAGCGTACGTTTATTGTTTTTATTAGTAATAACGAATTTTCTTAAAAAAATGCCTTTTCTGACGAAGCACTGGACACAACACAACGAATGCAAAATTCTGCAAATTACAATAAACTTTAGAAGAAAAAAGAAAAGGAATCCTTTGGGATTCGAACAAAAACTTCTTGTACATTTTCGTACCCAGCCACGACGGTTACTTGCGGAACATGAAGTTTAACAGTTTATGAAAGCACGGAGCGAACATATGGAAATGATCTACTTGGTTGGGGTATAAATAAATGTTCTCGCCACTCACTGTTAAAGTCAACTGTCAGCTGTAATTCTATATCATTGACGAAGGTCAATAATGAACCAATCATAGATCGCCATAAGTAAGAGGTGGAGAAATAGTATATTATACACGAGTTTATAATGAATGCTATTATTACCGAGGATGAAGTTTACAACACGAGCGAGCGAAGCGAGCGAGTTTTGTAATCATGCTCTCAGTAGGGTTGCCAGACGCCCCAATTTGGGCGCGAACATAATATGTTCCATATAATATTATTATATGGAAGTGGCCTACTTGGTAAAACCTAGTTGATATATAAATAAACGCTCTCGCTACTCACTGGTCAAGTCAACTGTCAACAACCGGCAAGCGTAAACAACCCTCTCTGTCATTCCGCCACTCAAGCGGGAAAATTTAAAATTTGAATATATTTACTACAACATAATAAAAGTAATTAGCTAGAGGCTTGAATTATTTTCCCATGATCCATAATTACAGCATATAGATACTAGATTGGAAGGAAAATAAGAGTATGCATCATAATATTATTTTTCACTACTAGCCTTAAATAGTATATTACGTACCGAGGTGGAAAATGTTTCATTACAGCCGAGGGCTAGATAGATGACCAAGGCGCGAAGCGCCACGGTCATCTATAGCGCGAGGCTGGAATGAAATTTTCCAGCGAGGTACGTATACTATTTTATTCACAATCGTTAGTTTTAATTATGGTTAACTCTAGTTATCCGTAGTTTTAATGAACAATAATTATTAAGGAATAAATATTTCATTTTGTTTTAAATAACTCTTGGTAAGCTGTGAAATTGACAATTATGAATTATGTCAATATTATATAGACATATTTAAATAAATCTTTTTAAAATAAAGTAGATATATAGAATTATAGATGTCTGATAGTGAAATGGAGGTCTCGTGCACTCCACCAGAAATTCGTGAAGCCGCGGAAAAGGCAGTGGAAAATTTAATACCCAAGAAAAGCAAACCTAGGTATGAGAGAGCTTATGACTTATAAAAAGATTGGTGTGCCCAGAAAGGAGCTGAAAATATTCAGTAAGAAAGTGTTTTGCTGGCGTATTTTAGCGAAATTGGTAAAATTCGAAAAGCGTCAACTCTTTGGGCAACATATTCAATGTTACGAACAACTTTAAACCTGAGAAATAAGATTGATATTTCGAAATTTGCAAAATTAGGAGCGTATTTGAAAACACAGAATGTTGGTTATAAAGCGAAGAAATCAAGCGTTTTTTCTGAAAATGACATCAACAAATTTCTCAAAGAAGCCCCCATGGAATTTCTTCTCCAAAAGGTTATTTACGTATTCAAGTGTAGGTATGCTTATCCACATTTTTAAACATTTTAGGTTGCCTTAATAATTGGTATTTCCGGTGCCTGTAGGGGTGATGAATTATTTAAAATGAAAACTGCAGATATAGATTTTTTAGAAAACAGAGTTAGCATATTGATTCCCGACACAAAAACATACAGTTCTAGAGCATTTGTTATAACTAATAAAGAATGGATTGCAGTATTGAAGCAATACATGGACCTTCGTGAAAATTGCGATAATGAGAGATTCTTCATGCAAATTAGGTTTGGCAAAGTTACCAAACAACCTTTTGGACATAATTCCATCGCACAGTTTCCAAAGAAAATAGCGACCTATTTAAATCTAAAAAACGTCGATACCTACACTGGCCATTGCTTCAGGCGTACGGCAGCTACTTTACTTGTGAACAGTGGAGGGGATGTTATGCAATTGAAACGATTGGGAGGATGGAAGTCCAGTGCTGTAGCTGAAGGTTACGTAGAAAACTCTTCCGATGGTCAAGTGAAAATTGCCCAGATGTTGTCAACAAGAACTGATGCTAATGAAGAAGGAATGTCTACTTCAGCTCCATGTCCATCAACCTCACAGCAAGAATTTAATTTTTCAAGTGCGCAGCTCAAACATGGTGTATCTGTTATTATCAACGGTCATGATAATTCGAATTTGACAATTAATATCAATAATTAGAAATTTAAAAACTATTCACTTGTTGTAAATTTTGATAAATTACGTACCTATAAGTAAACAGAAAAATAAAAACTTCCGCCATTTACTACCGAAATAAAGGAATAAATAATTCATTTTATTCTTAAATACTGCATCATTTTCGATAATTCTTGGTAGGCAGTGAAATTGACATTTATATTTTTATTAATTATTAAACTGACAAGCATCGTTTTTGACAATAAATTCACTGAATATGAAAGAGCATATCTCGTGGTAAAATATGTCTGGTAGTCAGTTGGAGTACACTCAAGCAGAACTCCCCGAGACCGCAGAAAAAAACGGTAGGAAATTTTATTCCAAGTTTATTGCATAATACATACTTAAGTATAAAATCAAATAGGCACTGACTTCTCAGGTTGGAAAATTTTCCACCCTAGGGTGGAAAATTTTCCAACCCGGTCGTGAAGCAGAAGTCAGGAATAACCTACTTGCAAACTTTTTAAAAGTTGGCAATTGACTTATTACTGACCGATTGTGAATAAACGTCATTATTGACCGATATTTATGGCGAGAAATTGTTTTGTCCACGACTATCTTACAACATACTCTTTATACTTATGTTTCTTCAATAAAAATTAGATACATTATTCACTGGAGTGATTAATAGTTATTTAACGAACAAGTGTATTAATAATATAAGAGTTCGTTACAAAATTTTTCCGTCGACTTTTAACGTAAAATCTTCGTCAACATACGTTTATTAAATTTTGTACGAATTACGATTTCAGAAACTATAAACTTGACAGTGACAGATCTTGATGACATGACAACTTGATTTGGATATTTCATTGTATATGAACCTATGTTTGGTACTAAAATCGTTTATTAATAGAAATCATTCATTAATAGGGGTCATTAACGAACTGTTTTGCGTTTGTTAATCATATTCATAAATACACTGTCGACGGAAAGGAATATTATTCACTAAACCAATAGGAACATCGCTTTGACCCTTTTTTATATTTATTTAGTAGGCCGCGATCGCGATGTGTTAGTTCAAATTGAAACGTCAAATCAGCATGGTTTGCTTTTAATTTGAAATGCATATTCTAAAAAAGAAGATATAATGAGTAGTGAGAGTGAAAACGAGATTTCTTTGACAGCACCAGCAATAAAAGAAACTGCAGAACTTGCCTCATTAGATTCATTGCCCAAAAAACCAAGAAAATTATACCCGAGAGCTAGGGTTGCCAGATATTAAAATTAGAAAAGCGTGGAACCTGGACGGGGGGCAAGGGGGGCCGAAACCCCTACAATGAAGTTCTTTGGAAGTCATTTTAAAGTGTTTTAAAAATATGTTGGATACCTTACGAAGGAATAGAAATAATGTAGGTACTTTGAAATAAACTTTTTTATACGAAAAAGCACCCAAAATATAAAAGGATCCCTCACGCGTCTAGAGGCGGTACTTACCCACTTTTTATGGTGGGGTGATGGAGCGGTACGTAATCATAGCTTCTGTCTCTAAGATGATAAATACCTATGCAATGTCGTCAGTTGAATCCTTTTTTGTCCCAGAAAATCGGGATAATCGGGAACGAATTTGTAAAATCTGGGCATTTCGTTAGTTCGGCGTGGCGCGGGGCAGCTACTGAAAAATCGGGGCAATCCCGCCCAAATTGGGGCGTCTGGCAACCCTACTGAGAGCATGATTACAAAACTCTCTCGCTTCGCTCGCTCGTGTTGTAAACTTCATCCTCGGTAATAATAGCATTCATTATAAACTCCTGTATAATATACTATTTCTCCACCTCTTACTTATGACGATCTATGATTGGTTCATTATTGACCTTCGTCAATGATATAGAATTACAGCTGACAGTTGACTTTAACAGTGAGTGGCGAGAACATTTATTTATACCCCAACCAAGTAGATCATTTCCATATGTTCGCTCCGTGCTTTCATAAACTGTTAAACTTCATGTTCCGCAAGTAACCGTCGTGGCTCAGTAAGAAAATGTATGAGGAGCTTTTGTTCGAATCCCAGAGGATCCCTTTTCTTTTTTCTTCTAGTTTATTGTAATTTACTGAATTTTGCATTCGTTGTGTTGTGTTCGGTGTCCCGTCAGAAAAGGCATTTTTTAAAAGAAAATTCGCTACTACTAATGAAAACAATAAACAAGTCAGTACGCTAAAACGTTGGATGTCTATGCATTGGCAAAACTTAGATGGGATATAAATAAACGCGTAGCGAGACGTTCCCGGTTATGTCTTATTGTAAGTTTCGAAAACCCAAATAAAAGCGTATGTTTATTGCGGTCAAGCTGCGTACAATTTAATTTTCATGGTTACCTCAACATCTTTTAAAGCCAGGCGAAAGCTTCATCTCACTCTACTGTAGACACTGCATTATCGAAATATAAAACAGGGCGAACTCGACAATAATTCCCAGATAGTTGAAGCGAACTCGACAATAATTCCCAGATAGTTAACACAAACTCGACATTAATTCCCAGATATATAGTGTGTGATCTCGACATTAATTCCCAGATAAAGCCTCTGATCTCGACATTATTGTCGAGATGCAAAATGCGAATTCGACATTATTGTCCAGGCAGAAAGTGCGAATTCGACTTTATTGTCGTGATAAGGCGTACTAACTGTAAATTATTGTCGACTTTCAAGGAATTGGGAATTATTATCCTGTTAATGAAAAATAGAGGAAAGGCGAAAATATAAAAATAGGTTAGATGAAACAGGGAAACAAAGATATAAGGCGATCAAGTGGGAAATTATTCGGGAATGTAGGAAAGCGAAAGAGCAATGGATCGATAATAAATGCAAAGAAGTGGAAGATAAATTCGAAGTAGGAAAGACTGATGAAGCATATAAAATAATTAGGAGAAATTTTAGAGAAATTGGATCTAGTACCAAAAACATTAGAAATGAGGCAGGAGATATCCTAATCGGAAGTGGGGAGAAGGCAGATAGGTGGAAAGAATATTTAGGAAACTTATATGCGGGACAGGAAGTGCAAGATATATTAGAAAGCGAAAGCAGTGTAGAGGGGGATAACCTAGGGAGTCCTATAATGAGAGAAGAGTTTGAGATAGCACTAAAAAGTTTAAGGAATAATAAAGCACCAGGTATAGATGGCTTGCAGGCAGAAATCTTAAAGTGCGCAGGTCAAGAGGTAATAGATCGTTTATTTAAACTAGTTAGTCGCATATACCTGACAGGCGAGATTCCAGAAGATTACAAACGGAACATCATAGTAGCTTTGCCAAAAAGAAAAGGCGCGGATAGATGCGAAAATTTTAGAACTATCAGTTTAACTTCCCATGCGTCAAAAATTTTAACTAGAATTGTGCAAAGAAGGATGGAGAAAAAGGCGGAAGAAATATTAGGAGAAGATCAGTTCGGATTTAGACGAAATAGAGGAACGCGCGAGGGCATTCTAGCTTTACGAGTAATTATAGAAAAAACGATAGAAAAGAGAAAGAGCGTCTATATAGGATTTGTAGATTTAGAAAAAGCCTTCGACAACGTAAAATGGGGGAAGATGTTCGAAGTGCTGAGAAAGGTAGGGATGAAATACAGGGACAGAAGAATAATACATAATCTCTACAAAGAGCAAAAGGCAGTTATAGAATGTGAGCAGGAACAAAGGGAAGTAGATATCCGGAAGGGAGTGAGACAGGGATGTGCATTGTCACCTCTAGTTTTCAACTTATATATCGAAGATGCGATTAATATTGTTAAGGAAAGAACAGCCTCAGGGATCAATGTACAGGGCCAAACTATTAACATGCTCAGATTTGCGGATGATATAGCAGTGTTAGCATCTAGCAAAGAAGAATTAGGAGCGGCTTTGAATGAAATGGAAGCAGTTTTGACACAGGGCTTCGGCATGAAAATCAATAAAAAGAAAACTAAAATTTTGGTATGAAGGGGATGTGAAAATAGAACTAAAATGGAAATACAAATTGGAAATGAGAAGATAGAGGAGGTCGCGGATTTCTGCTACTTAGGAAGTAAAATAACTCAAGACGGTAGGAGCACTAAAGATATAAAACAAAGAATGGCGCAGGGCCGAGTTGCGTTTAACAAAAAGAAACAACTGTTATGCTCGAGAACGGTTAATATAGAGACTAGGAAGAGACTCTTAACGTCGTATGTATGGAGTACGGCATTATACGGGTGCGAAACTTGGACAATAGGAGAAGCGGATAGAAAAAGAGTAGAAGCGTTTGAAATGTGGTGCTACAGACGCATGATGAAGATACCGTGGATAGATAAAGTTAGCAATAGGGAAGTATTAGAAAGAGTTGGGGAAAAGCGAAAGGTATGGAAAACAATAAAGAGTAGGAGAGATAGGATGGTAGGACACCTTCTAAGACACGAAGGAATAGTTCGTGACATACTAGAGTCAGAGATAGGAATAAAAAGAGGTAGGGGTAGGCCTAGATTAGACTACTGCTCTCAAATAGTTAGGGATGTAGGATGTTCTACTTTTAGGGAAATGCGTAGGTTAGCTCAGGATAGAAAAGAATGGAGGTACGCGTCCAACCAGTCTTCGGACTGAGAACCTTATGATGATGAATGAAAAATTTTTACGTGGCCCTTCAGCGCTTCCGTATATAACAGAGCAAGCTACGGATGAAATAAAATTTGTGTATGTACAAGGTAAAGTTTGTTAGGTAACTACTCCATTTTGATAAACTTGAAATAATGAATGAAAGAGACATTAAAATTATTTGAAGCTTTTCGTTTAAAACGTTAAACTTTGTTATCCAATTTCATTCTCAGACTGTGTAAGATAATAGAGTGTGTGGCCCAGTAGGGCTTTTCTTTTTCATAGGTATCTGTATTAGGCCTCTTACTAAAAAGTTTCCTTGACAATTCCAGTATGAGGCTGTTCGGGATAATTTTTGTCCTAGCAGCGATTTCTGTGACCCCTGAAAATTTCGCAGTTTTTGCGATTATCATTGAACAGTTTAACGAATTGGAAGTGTACGTATACGTAGAGGAGTTGGTGCAAATGTGGAAACCCAGTTTGTTTTTCATTTGTAAAAAATCAGTGAATCCTTATTTTAACCTGGAAAATTGTCTTAAAATGCCTTATAATGTTAGAAATAGGAGACCATAAGTCACAAGTGCAAAAACCATGTACTTAAAAAATAAAAAAATATTTGGCTTACTTACTACATTTTTCGATTTTTGAAAAATGTGCGGGTAATGTGGAAACACCCTAAAATTACAGTAAATCAATGTGTAAACACATAAAGATGTTGGAATACTGAACTTTAAGAATTGTATTCTTTCTATAATACGTTTTATAATATGTTTTATAATATGTCATAGAAAACATTATTCGTTGATAAAAAGATACAACACATTGCCCTCATCCACATGTTTCCAAGATACCCGCACTTTAGCCAAACTGGATTTTACGAGTTAAGTCAAGAAAACTTTAGCTTATGATTTATTGAAATCCAACAATACCTTCCCTATAACTCCCTTTCCCAATACTCTGATACGCATTACGCTACCTCTATGATAAGTTAGACTAAATAATACCACATACTTACCTCCGAAAACTTCACGAAAATCACGAAACAGAAATCGACGAACCACCATTAACTATAATGCCCGACTGATTCCTAGCCTTGCGCCTTGACGAATACGAACGAGAGTGACTGTTTACGGCAATCGCCGCTAGAGTGAAGCTCTCTGCAGCCGAAATACTTGCCGTTTCCACATTACCCTCATGTTTCCGCATTTGCACCCCCTCCTCTACTTATGCGGGGGCACAGTAGCGGTTTCTGTGACGGCCGTAAATTTCGCAGTTTTTGCGAGTTTTTGAAAGTTCTACGTATTCCAGTTCAATGTTTTTGGTTTCATTTTGAAGTTCTCGTCAAATGCGAACTTTGGGGAATGTGTAGAAAACGTAAAACTCGAAAGGGTGAAAATACGGGTATAAAAAATATTGTTAGACACGGAAACGTTCGGTTTTGTCACCTGGCATACTTTGTGAAATATCCGACTTTGATCATGGGCTAGCTGGAAAGAGGATGAACCAGCTAACATCGCATGGGCTGGTTTGCTGGTATGCGGTGCACGAAGGCTAGATTATAGGATTGTAAAGTTGAGGTACATTTCTAGCAAATTTTAAGCTTTCGGTACTGTTATACAGCATATTTTTGTAACAACCAAATTTGATTTTGGGCTATACTAGGGCCGCCGAACAGACGGAGTGATCACCCTGCAATCACGAGCTCTAGACGGGACCGCTATCAATTTAGGACGACAGAACCAGAACCGCAGTGATGCGCTTTCTTTAGACCCAACGAAGTCGCATCACTCCAATTCGGTCGTCATAAATTAATATTGGCCCCGCTAGAGCACGTTCTTGCAGGGTGATCACTCGGTCTGTTGGGCGGCCCAAGTATAGTTGAAAAGAAGATGAACCAGTCTGTGATGGACGGGGCGATATTATAGAGGTATAAAGTTGAGATATGTTTTAGCAAACTTCAATTTTGCTTAAAAATGGGGAAGCGTTAAACAACTATTTACAACAGACAGAATTATTGCCCTGTTTGTGCCAGTTTCTTTTAAATAATTTCTAAATAAATCTTGGCAAAGGCCCCGAACGAGGCCGAAACCCCGAAACGTTATATTCATTATATATTATACACGCCAGAAATTCACCAAATTAGAAAATTATCCAACAGGTAGACAAACATGTCAAATTTAATAAAGACTTGTAAACTCAATGACGGCCATTGGCGACGAGCAGTCACTTACGTTTTACGTAATCCCCACTGTTTTTTGCAGTGTGTGGACGTCTGTAATTTTTTCGATTTCGGGGGCGGAGGGGGCCATTCTTGAGTTACTATGCCACCGATGAGCATTCTAATAAATTATATTTCAATATAAATAATGCATTACAAATAAACGCTGTTTAATATCGATGCCATACGCTTTCATTATGCCTCTAATTGTAACATTTTTGTGCTTATCTACTACATATTTAGATTTACAGTTTACACAATGGTTTTTCGTATCAAAAGACATTATTGGTTGTCAATCTAGTGTAGAAATAAGCACTAAATGTAGAATATCTTAAAATATCCGGTGAAACTCAGCTCACAGGGTCTTCTACTCATTTTATGATGATGGTGATGATGATTACGATGACGATGACGATGATGATGATGATGATGATGATGATGATGATGATGATGACGATGACGATGATGCAGGCTGATGTTTCATTAACGTGTAATATGATGTAATTAATTGTTCTGGTTAACAACAGTTAATTATTGTCTCTTATTCTGCCTATCCTAAACAGATATGATTGAAATGATGCTGATGTTAATATTCCAAGAGATTACAGATTGTTTGTTAACTGGGTCTGGTATTCTAGTAATTTTGGGAAAATTCACACTAAATAGAAGTTCGTCCTATTTCCTATTCGTTAAACATTAATCTTCACGCGCTATTTATCTGGTGCAAATTCAAAAGTTTATCTCTGTTAGGGCAAAAGCTAAACGAAGTTCCTCTTGTTCAACATTTATGGTTTGCCCTCTATAATCTTGGAAGATTCCCGCGGCTAGCTAGTCTAGCACTTATTATGCATTAGTAAGCCGCAAGTTCCTTATGTTGATTTATTCAAGATGTGTAGAGGTTGGAGAGTGCTTGTGGATTTATTTACACTAGTGGTCTCCGTATTGTAAATTCAATAGACTCGAACGCTGGAACTTGAGAGTAAATCCTGGCAATGAAACGGAATGCTTACGCCCAATCAAACTCCTGCATGTCCTGAAAATCAACAGTAATCCCTTCCTAATACAGGACTTTTTGGGGTTTGCGATAGTCGATTTCAGCTGGATGGCGTGACCTTTGATAGCTAGCCTGTCGGTGTGTGTTCGCATTAAAACGAGAAGAGCAATTTACTCCATAATGTTCTTTCACTAAAAGTTCATAAATTTTAATAAACTGGCAAAATGGCAGCATAAAAGTATGATGATTAAAATGCTAATATTAACATAAAGGGCTGGCGAGTCAGCAACTGCCCACGTGTCCTTTACTTGTACGAGTATTAAAACGATACATATACACACGCCTACGTATTATGCTTACCTAAATAAATATGAATACCTACTATATTATATAGGCCCTCTTTTTACCTCCATAAATTTAGGATATAGGTAGGTAACAGAATTGAAAAATAATGCTCTTTCATTGAGGAATATTTTATTGGAAAATGCTTAAAGTTTAAAGCAGGCCTTATGGTCTGACATGATCTGGCCAAGTTTCAACCCCGAACCCCCATATATCAAAAAGACATTTTTCGGTTAGTCGAATTAGTAGACATTTAGGTAAGCTTTTAACAACAGTAAGATTTCAAAGTTCCAAATGAAGAATTAATTTTTCATAGATTTAAGAATGATCAATAACTTCAAGGATCGCCAAAATTAATACAATTTTTTACAAGCTTCAGTTTATTTGGAAACCATCGAATTTTTCTACCCTTTACCTGAACCAAATCGCTATCGAGAATTTTATATAGAATTCGATGCGATTCATTTGAAGAAATGTAACTTTATTTTGCCAAACTTTTGTAAATCGCCCTATATAGATATAAACATGTTGTAACAAAGCATAATTAGAATGCCAGATAGATCTAATAAACTTAGATTGGCATTCATTACTCGTGACGATACTTGCAATATGAAGCAAGAAGAACATATCATATGGAGCGACGTCATGCATGTAAGAACACCGAAGCGAAAAGAACAGGTGGCATGTGCCGCGCGCTACAATTTTTGACTTAATGGAATGAACGACTGGTCCCGAAGCATACTGGAAGAGAAACATAAAAGAGAACATCCAACCGATGAACAATGGTTTTTCTACCAGATACGATCCAACCAAGTAGATTTTCTGAACTACCGAAAGTACTTGAGTAACTGTTTCTCGTTGCGTACTATGATTGACTGTGACTGTTGTACATCGATACCGACCGTAAACTACAAGAAGTAAGTGCCGGTGATTAATTATTGTGCAGTGCGTGGGCATATAGACGAACAATTTTTTAATCAGACCGACCTAGATGCAACAATTTAATCGTTAATGAGCTAACGACTTGATTTAAATGGGCATACAGAACACACCAGGGAATGTTTGTAACAATTTAAAAAAAACACGTAATACCTTTACTTATCAAAAATTATTACACTAATCATTTGATTCATGGTCATCCAACAACACCCGGAAGTTATTTGACGATCTATTTGTCTCCTTTTATTTGAATTTTGTCCTGATTGACAATGGGTTTTTTTACAAGAAAGTGACACTTTGTCAGTTATTAATTTCTTAAACATTTTCAACTGGCTTGTGAAATAAACGGCGCTTGTTGATTATCACTCTTGGTTTCTAACAAACAGGGTGTCTGTGATTCGTCGTTTAACTCTCCTCCGTGCTGACCATGAATAACAGTTTTGTTCGGTTTAAACACAGAATAGGTGCAATTCCGACCTTGTTGAGTACGTTGTTAGCAAATGTGGAGATGATGTACAAGGATCGAGGTAGATTAACCTGAACAAACGTTTTTCTCTTGGTTATCCAAGATATTTCCAAAAGGGAGGCAGGAGAGTACAATATTTTGTGTTCTACCTTGTTGGCCATCTCATGTGATTAATTTCTCGCTCCGCATATTTTCAAATCTCAGTAAGCATTTGTTCTAGAAAATTTTGTTCATTTGAAATAGAATGCACTAATTTTAGTTTCAGTTTGCTATTTAATAGTTAAAAACTGTGTGGCTATACCCTATACACATATTAAATCATTTTATTTTAATACCACTTCTTTTATCAATAAAACCAGGATATAAATATATATGTTACGGTAATTGTGATTAATCCGGTGATTTTGTATAAAAACCGGTAATTATACATAATCACCACGAAATTTGGCAAATATTATTTTTTTAACTTAATGGTAAATGTAATGAAAACCTTTAAAATATTGTTCGATTTTTCTTAAATTAACCGGTGAATATATCAAATCACCAATCAAGTACGGTAAATGTAATAAATTATGTTAGATATACCTGCCCTAACTTGTCCTGACTTGAACTGACCTGACCGCACTGTGTGGAGTTCACCCTGGTAATACTACAGCTCCATAACTTGATAATTTGAACAGAAGTAGAGGAAAATAACATAATGGCTGCACGCTAACGTGTACGCCAAACTGAAAAATGCGGGCGCGCGAAATGCGAATACGTGTTAAATATTTTGTTGAAACTTGTAACAAAGAAACGAAGTAGACCCCTTTATTGATGGAAACCTGACAGAACGCTTTTTGAAACAGATCACCTAACTGACGGAAACCTGACACACGCATTTTTTGTAAAAAAAGATCATGTAAGAACGCAAGAAAAAAATCTAACCTCTACGGGGGTCGACCTCACCCAGCCTAAGGACATCAAACTACTAATTCTATGCGATATCCACCGAAACCACTGACGGTGTTCACGACACTAACGAAAATACAACGTTTCGGGCGCCCGCAATTTTTTGTTTTGCGTGCACCTAGGCACAGCACAGCGTAACATAATTTATGATTATTACCAGCGCGTCTTGCAACCTGTTTATAATTACTGGTAAATGTGACTAATTCAAGGATATTTAATAAATTGTCCATTATACTTTGGGAATAATATAGAATCACCGGTAAAAGTGAATAATCTGCACTTATTTATCACAGTTAGGTACGTATAATTTTGGTAATACCTAGTATATATTATAACCGGCAATTATATATAATAACTAGTTTATTTCATTTACTGTAAAACAAATAATATGGGTATTAACCAACAAGATTTTATATTTCGCAGTTTCAGTGATGGAAACAAAAACACGATCCTTACATAGGAGACCAATTGCAATTCTAAACGCTAAATTTTATGAAAAGCGTTAATACCCTGCAACGTGATGAAAGAAAAGTCTAATAGTTTTATTAATTTTCATTGCACGAATACGTAGATAATTCCTCAAATTCTAGGCCATTAAAACCTAAACAAAGGAAACTTCTGTGGAGGCTGGGATTATCACAAAAGCTTCCATATGAAAAGCAAAACGCGTCAGTAAAACGAAACGTGAAAATACTTCAATCCTCTACCTTTCATCGCCTTTGCTTCCGCTTGGCACTACACACCTGATTGTTCTTGTCTACGAAGGGAAGGTTCTATGAATCATAAACGATTTTCTCTAAACACTGACGCATACTCTTTGTATTTTTGAAATATTTTATAATTTAACTATGATCATTTACGTTCTGTATTTACCGAAGTATTTATTACGATAGTCAATGAAAATTTTTTACATAGGTAGGTACTACCAAAATAACAATGAAATGGCAATCATGGCTGGTAATTATGACACGATTCAAACTTAATGGCTACAACAGGGAGGCAGAAAATCGAATCTGATTTGCAGAGCCAAATCCTTAATTATCAAGACTTTTGAAATCAGAGGATTTTAATTTTAATGACTTTTTTAAATGTGCCTTGACGAGACTCCAAGCCTTCATTATCTATGTTTCACACCTATTGATTTTGGTGATAGTAAATTAAGTTTGACGTTTTTGTTATAAACATTTTAATTGTTCAATCCAGTATCTCTTTTAAATTCAAACACTAACTCAAACCCGGACTATTCTTCCATGTTACGTGAAAATTCCAATCAAATAAATAACTGCCTGAAAGGATAACCTCCACTCATGACAACTGACACTGAAATCGCCCTTCATGCCTATCTCTCCGAAATCATCGCCATTGCTCGCCGACAAATAGTTTTGTCACCGCTACAATCTGCTGCCGATACAAGAAATATTCCTGAAAATGTATCTATCTGTTTCTGAAACTGATTTTATGTAAGAATTTCTTGTGCGTACTGCAATAGCAGATAATATCTTACATTCAACTTGTTCCCGGATTTTCGTTACCTAACGTACTTCCTCAGGTTTTGTTCTTTGACCAAAATTTTAATATATTTCTTGCTAACATACCTACTTATATTCTTCAAGGAAGTTTGGATAACGCATCATTAAAAATCATCAAAGCATGGTTAACATACAATGATCCTTAAAAATACTACCTACCTTCAATGTCCTTTTGCTTCTTCTCGCACTGCGACTCCTTGCACTTTTGAGCTGAATTAGGCGACACCGAATGATAACCATTTTGTAGCGGCACATTTTTCCTACTGTCCGAATCTCCAGAGTCAGTAACATTGCGGTTCTTATCACTACTACTCGGAGTAATTGGTTCCTGCACAGTATAATCACATTTGTCATAACACTTTTCGTCCTCAATTTCCATGACAGGGAAAATGTCACTGTGTGAATAGAATAGAGTTTGTGGTCGTTCTGCTAGTCGCTTTAGATCCTCGGTGGCTTTCTTCAATCTTGTAATAGTGGTAGGATCACTTATGTTACGCACATGGGATCGTTTCGGTTGGGTAGGTTCTTCCATTTGTGGTCTCCTACGACGACGAACTGGACAACTAAAACTCTCTTCACTTATTATTAGGGTACCAGCACTACTTGTTCTTGTTCTATATTTTTTGTTGTGTAAAATAACTTCTCCCATGTTCTGGGCATTATCTTCAACTGTTCCTCGTTCTATTTTCGATTTTACATACTTATTTTTCGGGGGACAAGCTTTTTCTGGAGTTTCTTTAGGAGTCTCTTTAGACGTTCTGTCTCTCACAGGGTGGGGTGTTATGAAATTCCTGTAACCATCTTCGATAGATCTTTTAATGCTTTCTTCGCTGTATCTTAAAATTCTTCTGAATAAGTCGTCGCTGTTGGTTCGTCTATGATGTTGATAATTTTCTGATTCATTAGAATGCTTGTTTTTCCTCGGTGAATTTCTTTGAAAGCATTCGAAAAAAGTATTTTGCCTCGCATCCACTGCACTTCTGGATTTTTGTAAATTCGTACCTGATGCATTTGGTTTGCCGCTTCTAGTAACTTCATTAGTTCGACTTCTCGAAAGTTCTCTCTGCTTTAGTTCGAAATCCAGATCATTGCTCTTATCGTATTTACAGCTCAAATTGTCACTTTTACATCGCTGGTTATATTGTATTATAGATTGTTTAGCAAAGTCCCTATTACTTCGAATTCTGTTCTTTAAATCTAAGCTGGGTATGGCATTTACTGCACTCTTAGACTTCTGCAAGTTATTGACAAGGGCAGATTTAGAATGCTCATATCGTCTTTCATTACCAGCGAATGTCGAATTTGTCGAAATATGTTCTGTTGAACTTCTCCCCAATTCTTTCTGTTTTCGTTCTGGCTGTTTATTTCTGCGAATATTGAGATCGTACTTGTTTAACTTTGTCAAAGTATCACTCTTGCAACGCTGCAGATATTGGGGTATCGATTGGTTGGCAGCGGCCTTGTTTTTTATATTTTTGTGCACTTCGAAATTATTCCAACTGTTTCTTTGTAACCCTACATCTTCTGTTTGAATAAGTAACTGCCCTTTAGAGTTGTACAACTGGATGACAGGTAAAGCTATATGTGGCGATGATTTTGATGTGGATAGTTCCCAGTTCCAATTCTTCGGTTTCCTGAGTTGGAGCTTGATCACCTCACCCAAAACCGAATTTTCGCTCATCATCGTAGCTGAAAAAATTAGTTCTACATTCAGATCAATACGAATGTCAGCTGGAGAAAAGAGGGTAGTAAAAATTTACAGCTTGCTGGCGGAAAGCATTCTCAGGAATTGGAATATTTTTATATCTGCCGCAATTGGAATTTGTCCAAGTTTACTGAGTTACTGGGCGAATCCTAGAATCCTTTTTCAAGCTGAACGGTCAAAGCTATAGCGGGTTTTTGCGCGACTGTCTTTCAAGTTGTTTGTGTTTAAATTGTTGGCCCAGTTTAGAGGGACGATTTTATTGGGAGAATAATATGGGGTTTGTTATAAATTGTCTAGATTCGATTGAAGACCTGATATTGACGCAACCGTGTTTCTATGCCCCGCTCATTGGAAAATTTATTGTAAGAAATATTTTCAGATATTACTTCAAGGTTATAAAGTTACTGTTAATTAGCAGCACGTACTTCAATTAACGCAGAAGACCATAACTAATTCCAATTATAAGTTTATTACATGATTGCCAGAACAATTTAATTGATAATAAATTTTGTACTTAATTTGGTTTTCGATTATTATTAGGTGACAAATATGACGAAACCAAAAACTAACTTCAACAATAATCTTGAGAGGTAAGTTTTCTAGATATTTAGAACAAGGATCTGGGAAACTACTGTAGTTAGAGAGACGCTTAAATGGAGAAAGATTTGAAGTGTTATGAGGCTGATCTAATGCGTGGTGGAGTAAAAACATGGTGTGCCTAATGCGTATGTTGCGGTATACTTTTGCAGTTTTGCGGTCTACTTTTGACTTTTTGTACCGTCCCGGTCTAATCTTTTCCAAGAGAATTTAATTCGCGGAAACTTTCTAATAAAATATTACGTTCGAATATTATTACGACAATAATACACATATGGTTGAAGCACTCTATATAACTGAACCCTAGGCAATACGACTGCAAATGTTAAATTTTTATGTTAGAAAACAACTGCACACGCTCTATGTGACAGATTTGAACGAATTTGAATGCATTGGAGAGTATTTCTCGCAATAATATTGTAAATAATCTTTTTGTCCTACAAAATAAAAAACCGACTTCAATGAGAACATCATCAATGTAGTCGAAGTCAGTTAAATACGCATTATTAAGAATAACTCAAAAACTACTGGTCAGATCTTGATCAAATTTATATGGGACCACATGAGAAGCACCAGCTTTCAAATAAAAAAAGAATCATCAAAATCGGTTCACCTGGAAAAAAGTTCTGAGGTAACACATAAAAAAACAGTCAAATTGAGTACCTCCTCCTTTTTTGAAGTCTGTTAAAAAGCAAATTTTGTCAGTGCGTGTACGAAAGTTGTCAAGTCATAATGATAGTTAGAGGTGACCTACTATACTGATATTTAATATCGAAACGACGATGTTCTGTAAAAGACAATCGAACTATCGATGTTTTAACGAATATATATACAGGTTGATTCAGAAATGGTGAATCAAACGAAAATAGTAGATTCCCCAAGTGAAAATAAGACAAAGAGTCTAATATACTCCTGTCTGAAGTTGTACCCCTGAGGAGATATAGCCCTCCAAAGTATCCCCTTAAATTTCGATAAAAATTAATTTCTCAGAAACTATATGACACAAGATTCCAATTTGGTACACAATTTAGGAACTTCATAAACCATAACTGATGCGAAGTTGAAGTTAATTGAAGTAATGCAAGGTGTTTATTCGGGGTGGGTCACCCTTAAAATTTCATTGAACTATTTAATCCATTAATTAATTTGAAAAAAAATCATGGCATTTCATGCAAAATTTCATTTTCAAACTTTTTTTACTCTTAGTATTTTTCACTAAAATGAATAGTTTTTATTAATTAAATAAAAAATTACTTCGCGTACTACAACAAAATTATTTTATTTAACCGGTTTCAAGATCTACAAACGATCCCATCATCAGAAATGTTTAAGAAAAATTGTAAACAAATTATTATGACAGTTGACAAGGAAACAAGAGGACCACCAAGGGGCCGACCAAGAAACCGAAGGCTCCGAAACCGAAAAGGACGAAGCCCGCCCCCAAGTCGATCAAGAAACCGGTTAAATAAAATAATTTTGTTATACTTATTGGTAGTACGCGAAGTAATTTTTTATTTAATCATGGATTTCTACCAAATAGTGAAAAGTGAAAATATTAACTACATGAATAGTTTTGAAAAAAACGAAAATAACTTAAGTAAGATTTGAATAATTTTACTTAAAAATCAATTCTTGCTTGATTGGTGCCAGTCTGTTTTTAAAATTTTCTTCAATTTTGTGAAATTTGCCAGAAAATTCACAAAATTGAAGAAAATTTTAAAAATCAATCAAAACGTTCACTAGTAGGCTATGATAATGAGGCAATTTTTAATAAATTTTAATATTTTTACATAACGAGTATTACAGAGTATTTAATAAATTTCAATTAGAGTAATAATTGCTCAAATTGTTGTCCATGAGCCTAAGTGAACGCTTCGATTAATTTTTAACGGGATTTTTAAGTAAAAAAATTCAAATCTTACTTAAGTAATTTTCGTTTTTCTCAAAAACTATTCGTTTTAGCGAAAAGTACTAGGAGTAAAAAAAGTTTGAAAATGAAATTTTGTATGAAATGCCATAAAACTTTTTCAAATTAATTAATGGATAAAATAGTTTTAAGAAATTTTTGGGGGTGACCCACCCCGAACAAACACCTTGCATTACTTCAATTAACTTCAACTTCACATCAGTTATGGTTTATAAAGTTTTTAAATTGTGTACCAAATTGGAACCTTGTAAGTTATATAGTTTCTGAGAAATTAATTTTTAGCGAAATTTAAGGGGATACTTTGGAGGGCTATATCTCCTCAGGGGTACAACTTCGGACAGGGGTATATTAGACTCTTTGTCTTATTTTCGAATGGGGAATCTACCATTTTCGTTTGATTCACCATTTCTGAATCACCCTGTATGGGTACGTAGATATCATGGCATAGTGAAATGTCACCTAACTACGTACGTATATCGTATCTTTAGTTTATGTTATCATTACGATTAAGGCATTGTTTAAAATTAATATTTTTGTTATATTTCATACCGGTTACCTATATCGATTTTTCTTTCTGGCCAGTATATTTTGACATTTAAACCGCAAAGCGCCTTGCGCAGAAGCAGACGAAAATGAAATCTCGGACGAGCACACCTATCTTCTTGCACTATGGTCTAATGCAGTTTTTATTGTTCAGAAAATGTTCATGACTTACTAGATATTTAACTATAGCTGAATTTTGCGATCTTCTTTAAATTCATCTAACACTCTTACGTGGCGTTGTAGGGCTTATATATCCCCATAATGGGAGGCCGATCATCCAACAGTGGACGGGTTAAGGATTATAAAGAAAAATATATTTTGAGTAAAGAACAACATAAACATCTAACCTTTTAAATATAATATGCGGCCGATATGCCTTGTATCGTTTAATAATTGTATTTAGATACCTACAGTCGTTGTATCTAGCATGGTATCTCGGATTCAATTCCTGGCAGGAACATTTTTTATAATTTTTTCATTGCTTATAGCTGACAGTACTGTTGAAAACAAAATTGTACATTAAGATTACGTTACATTAGGTACATAATATGGGGATTGCCCTTACTCATTTTCCTGATATTGCCATACTCCTGTTCAATTTTCACCCCTGCAGAATGACAAATTTGCTTGACTGGCAATCTGTAATAATTTTTATGTTGTGCTACCATACGAAATCTGGCAAAGAATACACCATAAAGTCTATCTGCGTCAACACCGATATTTTATTTGTATTTTACGACAAATTCGGTAGCAGATAACACAGTAAAGTGAAACTGTATATCGGAAATAAAATCATAAAAATTTATGCTTGTTTTATTAGTGCTCTGCCAACGGAGGAAGCTAACTGTTAACATTCAAAAATGATACTTAAACAACGTTTGTGTAATTTATGTATAATTTTAGTACTCAAGTCAATGTACCACTTTAGAAAATTGAAATTAAAGCATTGGCTCTTAACAGTTGGGATTTAATAATACGTAGGAATGTAGTAAGTTCTACTTAAATAGAATCCCCTGGAGCTGGAGACATCCAATTTTCAGAATTGTGGTTTGTGAGGTAAAATAGAAACTATAACTTGACGAATATTATGAAATAGCGCAGCTATAGCGATGTTCTTGAATGAGGAAAGTATTTCAACAGAATCTACCTTAACCACATCTTACCACATCACGTTATTAATTTAGAGTATCAATTGAATTGGTGAAACTGGATGTGCACGACAAGGATTTCGGTTTTCTTAAAAAGATAAACCATGGGTTTAAGTTCAGCAAAGTTTTATACATTTTACACTAGTCGTACCTAATATTCTGGAAGGAAATTCGAGATGATTTAGACCGTTTTCCTGAAGCTCACCATATCCATATCCTAAGCTTTCTATGCATTTCCCCAAAAGTAGAACATCCCGTTTCCCCAGTATACGCTCTTGGCGTACGTCTTCTCTTTATTCCTATATCCGCCTCTAACGTGTCACGAACTAATCTTTCATGTCTTAAAAAGTATCCTACCCTCTGTTCCATAACTTCCCTATTGTTAACCGTATCTATCCGCGGTACCTACCTATCCTTCTCATTCGCTTCTCCTATCGTTCACATTTTTGCTTTCCCTCTATTAGACCCACGTTACCCTTTGTTAATCAGGGTTTTCAGCTTTCATTTTGTTCATGAGTCATGCCCCAAAATATTTATAGCCGCGTAATCTAAACTGCTTTCACTTACATTCTGTCTCTATACCCCTAGCATTAATACTTCGTTTCTATTTTTCTTCTATCGTCCCATTTCTTTCAAAATCTTGACTTCAAGATTGGCTGTCATTGTTGTAATCGCTATATCTGCTTCTGCTTCTGCATTTCATCTCTAAATCTTTTGTCTAATGGGAATTTAATCTGTTTGATATCTCTCTATACCTCCTGGTGCAGAGTCGCCTTAGGTGATGGTAAAAAGACGTTTTACGATGGTCAAATTATATTTATCGCAAAATTCTATCTTTCTGAAATTATACTAAAAATTGGAAATAAATATACCGTTTTATGTAACATTGAAAACCTCCATTTCTGAAAAACTTAAATACGTAGTTTAAAAAAGATTAAAAACGTCTCCTCTACTGTCCAAATTGCAAGCCCCCAATTTTAAAATCTTTTACTTACTGAATATTTTATAACTGACTGTTAGTAACCGACATGTAAAATATTATTACTTCATTTCTTTTAATTCTTTTTAAGCATGCAGGAGAAAAATGTAATAGGACAAACCACATTTTATTTGCAATTATGTACCTATCACGCTATCATAATATAAATTGATGGAATACTTTTACTGGACAGCCAGAATCCTTCATATTTGATTATAATGTGGTTAGTGTTTTTACTCTGAATACAAGCATGTCATCACTTTGTCTTTCAAGATGATGGTGTGCAAGAATTTCTGATGATAGGTATACGAATATGACGAGGTATTGTAACTTAATTGACAAGGGATAAAGATAGATTGTAAAGCAAATTAGTATTGTTCCGGAATTCCTAGCCGCAGAAGACAATCTGCAATTAATTTCCTGTTTTCATTTCTTATGCAAAATGGGCTGCGTACTAGCAAAGCACAGACTGTTGCTCAAACAATATCAGCAAGTACCTCTCGCTCATAAATGCGTAATTGTGCAGTAAAGTTCGCGCAAGCAATTTGCGAAAAATAATGGAATGAAACGACTCGGGTAATCCATAAATTAAAACTCCTGGAACTTTCTGAAATCCGCTCTTATTCCCGATCTACAGGCTTGCACCACTTTAAACAAACGAGTTCTCCTAATTAATACCCGTAATTCCGCAATTGCAATTAACAGTAATCACTCAAAAGACGGCGCACCGTTACATCATCGGTCCCAACTACCGAACTCGCGTTCTCAGCGTCGACCGCGTCGGATTATTGCAAATAATTCTGCTCGCCGTTCAGTGTGTACACATGTCTATTCTGGTCTAACATCTGCTCCTGGTGTCATTAGAAAGAGACGGAATCTACTAGGAACTTTATCTGAAATTCACATCTCCCACCCTTCCTTAATCCCCAAAATAACTGCGGTGTTTACATTCGTACGTTTGAGAAGTTCTGACGTTTCTGAACTTCGTAGAATTAACAGGTTGCTAATGCTTACACATCAAATAGCAGCGTTTATCGAGCGTGGCGGACTGATTACTAACAAGATTTGGGGTTTTGGAGGACGTCTAATACATTCATGATCCCTTCAGAAAGGCATCACTTCACAATTCGATCAATACCTACCTACATATTAACATGATGTATAATGGTTCACAAAAATTCTTATGCTTCCTCCTCCATCATTTTGTCTCGCTGGATTGTAACCATAAATATCAGGTTATGCTTATCTCAAGATCAAGGATAAATGGTTCACAATACTCGGAGTATTCCCAAACAAGTGACACCAGCCCAGGCC
The DNA here is from genome assembly GCA_963966045.1 of Xestobium rufovillosum. Classification (NCBI taxonomy): domain Eukaryota; kingdom Metazoa; phylum Arthropoda; class Insecta; order Coleoptera; family Ptinidae; genus Xestobium; species Xestobium rufovillosum. The sequence continues at coordinate 20,058,784 of OZ014494.1, forward strand.
AACCCCGCACGGGCCAAGTAAGTTGATGGTTGATGCTGACTGGTCAGAGTTTTTAACGATAATGCATATAACAAAATGTCGTCAAGATAATGAGAGAGACGATTGCAGAGTATTGTAATTGTAATAGTCAACCCAAATAACTTCGGTTTGAACTGCTTCTTTAAGCCTGCCTTCTCCGCTGCCTAAAATCTGCAGAAAAAGCAAAATCATAGCCATCCCCTACAAATCTATTGGAGAATATCCATTAGTTTTCCCTATGTGCTTCTTAAATAACCTGTACGAAAAATTCTTTTAAATGTGTCTTTTTCAAAAAAACTAAATTACTTGATGGTCACACAACGGTAAAGGAAGACAATGAAATTTAAAAAACAGTGACGGAACGATTGACTGTCTGAATGGAATTCTTTTGAGTCATGAAATTGGGAAGAAATGATAATTGAATATCTTTGAAACTCTTTGGAAAAGTAGCCTACAACTGCATGGAGTTTAGACATGGCGTATCACTCAAAATGGACGGTTTTAGATGAACAATGAGAATGTCCAGAGAGTCAGGGTGCGAAATGAAGACAGGAATATATGGATCTTTACAAATGATATTCAAAGAGTACAACACACAATGCTTCCTAAGAATATTATGCAACGGGTACTACAGAACAGCCTGAAGCGCGGAAGACTTAAAAAGAACTAGAAGGAAGTACGCAAGAGATCTAGGGGCAGTGATATGACAAAATGGCGTTCAAGTTAGTTCTCGGACCACGTCCCAGGACGTTTTCAGACCATATACAGAAAAATATGTGGTAATGCTCCATCAACAATCAGACGCGCCGTTGAAAGTAAGGCCGAACGTAAAAAGCATGAAACAAACCAATAAGGAAATATTCTCGCCACCTTTACGTACTCGTAACACCCAAGAGTTTCATTTCTTCTGTCACGTCGTTGGAGAAGCCAACGCGACATTAGCGAATCTTCAAATGGGTATCTGTGTTAGCAGACAGAGAAAATTAACTCCAATTATAACCAAACGAACTGCTCTCACCTAGAAAAGCTTAAATCAACTCCGATCTCAGCATTAGGTGGTAATGGATCAGTGCATATACGAGCACAAACAGACTATGACCCACACGACCTGACGCAAATGGTAGCCCTACCAGAGTCATCTCGCTTTCAGCTCAAGTTATCAGTTTTGCAGGTGACAGAAAAGTAGTAAAGAAAGCATGACGGGAAGAGGAAATTGCTTTAAAGTGACAGTTCCCCCCCTGCGCTGCTCAGCTGCTCTGCAAGGGTAACTACGCTGAGCGAGTGGGTGCCGGCACCCCTGACTACCTGGCCGCCGTCATGGAATATTTGGCCGCCGAAGTCATTGATTTTTCCGGGAACACCGCGTGGGACAGAAAACCAAACACAGATTAATCCTCGAGTATTTGCAGCTAGCAATTCGCAATAACGAAGAACGGAACAGGCTGCTGCCTGTGATGGACTGTGCTGTTGGCCAAGAAGACGAAACAGAAGCCGATAGCGGCGCCCGAACTAGTGAGAGAGCTGAGAGCTAGCGGCGTAATGTTCCACATAATCTTCTTCCATTTCAGTACAGGTTTCCAGTTCTTGTCCAAAATAATTACATGCCTTCTCAAAAATTCTAGGTTTTCGCAGAATAATCTGACAGTATCGTGAATACACTAGACGTACCATGAGGTCTACAAACGTCCCCAAGCAGAAAATCTAATAGAGTCAACTTGGGGAATTATTACGAGCGATGCAATTGAGTCTCATCTTCGCATGTCCATCTTTTGGTGTACCTCTGATTCAAATGTTCCCAAACAGCAACCGAAAGGCAACGTGAGGCACTGTAAATGCACTAGCCAAACTTAACGTCTGTTTTTTATGGGCAAGTCTAATAAAAATGACATAAAAATGTGCAATAAGTCCTTATAACTTATCGATTCTGAAAATACCTTATATCTTCGAAACAGTTACCTAACATGCGGGACCTGTGTTGATCAAGCTACTTTTCGCTTATTTTTCTCAGTATCTACTAATTGTCTTCAAATTTGCAGCATCTTTTCGTAACACTCTATAGCATTACGCAACTTTTCAGCCACTTTTAAGGAAATATTGCAACAATTGACTTAAACGCCGGACAAATGATGTAAACACCATGCACTTGAAATAATAAATCAAATCAAATAATTAGCAGAAGGTCAAATAGATGGAATCCCACAAGCAATCTCTCAAATTTTAATTCGAATTCTGGGATACTGCACAGAGGAATATTTTGGAAAAAAATAACTATTACAGAGTAATACCCTAATAGTGGAAGCAGAGGGATAACAAAGTATTTCAATCCATATTATCTGTTCCTTTAATATAAATTGTCATTACAGTATTTCTTTGGTGTTCTCGAACTTATCTGTTATTTTCAACCGGTTAACTGATTGAACCCAATCCATAACGTATTAAGGAATAGTATCTGCGGAAAGGGACTCCGTGCTTTGTCAGTAATTGCTAACATTTGTCGGGAGAATTAAATTATATATTTGATACTATGACGTCTTGACAAATAGCCGACAGTTTGTTTTGGAAATGGCGCATGACGCTTTATGATGTAACATGTTCCTCTGCCAGTAGATTATATTTAAAATGGAACAGTCTATTTATACACGTGAAAATACTTTAGGGCTCAGATCACTGACGGGAAAATGTTTCGTGGATTCTGTTCAAGAACAATAACAATAAAAATCCTCTGTTTCGAAATAGCTTAACGTACGCCAGACATGTTTCAGCACATGTTATTAAGGAAACTCCGACTTCTTTATGCCAGATTAGATGTGAGAAAAGTTTTGTGAGAATTTTAGATGTTTAGATGCATATTTTTTAGCTTCGGAGGACAGGTAGGTACTGAAGTACTCCTTTATCGACGTATTCAGTGCTTTTGTCTATTTATTGCTTTCACACATTTGCCTGACAATTTTTTCTATTTAACAGTAACAAGGAAACCTTTAATAAATGAAAAACGAAATAATTCACAAAACTCAACTTTTCTGTCCGAGAACGAAGCACGTCAATAAACTTTGTGTTGGGATTTTCTTGAATTTATACAACTGACGAATGTGCGTTAGATTTGTAGAAACTTCTTTTTATTTCCTTTCTATTTATTTCCGACGATTCCATTATTTACAAAATAACAAGATAAAAATGGAAGAGAATGAGGCGGTTATAAATTGTTAACCTGAATCGTATCGGATGCAACCGGGGGAGACATTGAAAATGACGAAGCAGACTGTAACCCTTGTGCGTTTGGGATATGTCCGCATACGCGATAGCGTGTTAAATAAGTATTCATAAAACACCTTCGGCGATGTATAATTGTGGCATTCTCTTACATTTGCGAGACGGTCGCACTCTGAATGAAGTTCGAAATCCAGATTGGAAAGCTGGTAGAATTTGATCTGTAAGATTGCTGAAGTTGTTCAGACACCAGTTTCTAAATAATTTTTGATAATGGAGAAAGTATTCTTATTGATCGCTTTTCGGTTGTGGACGATGAGTGGACGATTCCATGAATATCTAGAAATGTACAAGCAGCTCAAGTCGATCTTCATCCTTTCAGATGTAGTATTTGCTGCAGGTATATCCCATTGTACCTACAATTGTACCCACACTTGTGAAGGATGAACAACTGGAACTCGATGAACTGTCAAATTTATGAAAATATTACAAATTTTCATGCTGGGTCATGACACAATTTTCAGTTTCTATAACACCAGGTTATGTATGAAGTCGTTAGAAAATGATAGTGTGCGGCATTTACCTACCCCCCAGACTTTAATTCGACAGAGCATGTTTAGGATTTGCTTACAGGGAAGCTTGGATCCATACATCCTTTCCTATCCTGGGCTAACCTACGCATTTCCCCAAAAGTAGGGCATCCCACATTCCCAACTATCTGAGAGCAGAAGTCTAATCTGGGCCTGACCTCTTTTTATTCCTATCTCCGAACTAATCCTTCCTGTCTCAGAAGGTGTCCTAATTGTCTTCCACACGTTTTGCTTTTCCCCAACTTTTTCTAAAACCTCTCTATTACTAACCTTATCTATGCCTTCATCATGCGTCTGTAGTGCCACATTTCAAACGCTTCTACTATCCGATTCGCTTCTCCTATCGGTCAAGTGTCGCACCCATACAATGCCGTACTCCATACATACGTTTTTAAGAGTCTCTTCCATATTTACCGTTGTGTTGTTATGTTGTTAAAACTTGTTATTCCATTTTCCTAAGAAAAGCAATTCTGCGAATAGGCCGTGCTCTAGTAAATGTCCAGACCAAAACCGCAATCCTTTCTAGAAAATAACACACTTTCTGTATTAAACAGGGGCAGATTTATTGTCTTTAATCTCAACTTGGGGGGTAAAGGTTGCAATAAAACGGGTATAAAGCGTTCTTTCTGGATTCTAAGCCGTCCTTCGACTATTTTCAATTGATACTGTTAAAGACAATCTTCCATAGTATCATATACAGGGTGTCCCATTTATCCTTAAAAAAACGTGGGCAAGTTAATCATGCCAAAAACATTGGGGTTTGTCTTATAAAGTTTTTCACTCAAACACTTGTTGGCGAAGATACAGAGCGTTGAGAGTGGAATTTATCAGCTATAAAGTGCTGCCACCTATCGCCGAAAAGTGCAATCTCATTAGACGGAACAATAGTTATAGCTTGGAATTTTCAAGGTTTTTTGCTTTGGCGGCAACCCAATAAATCTGGGAGGATTAGTCGGCGATCCTATCTTTGATATATTATTTACTATTTAAAAATAAGAGAATAAACTGAAGGGCCAGAACCATCTGCATTGCAATGGCCACTCTACTACTACTACTAATAAGTGTCCACTTTATTGTGCATCTCGGCTAAATGTAAACAAGATGGAGGAATTGTAGCATGATTTTTATTCCAACACGCCGGTTCAACCACGTAACGTATCAAGACGTTCTTAGTCGAAAATGAATAACAAATAATTATCTTAGACAACCCTACTTTCTAATTACGATAAACATGTGTACAAATAGTAAAAAAGGTGACGGATTTTTCAATAATTTGAGAGAGACTTATTTAAGGCGAACGAAAAATATTGCTGTAAAATAGTGCGAGTCTCTAAGTTGATCCTTTATTGATAAATATTTTTTTTATTTCAGAATGGTGTTGGAATAAAAATGTGTCTACATATCCTGTTTTTAGTGCTCAAATTGAGCACCTTAAAAGTTCTATAAAAGAAATAAATTTCTGCTATAACTTAATAATAATTATTACCTATATTTTATAATTATGTCTGAAAACAAATTGTTAATCCCTAAACTGATACCTGCAGACAAACTGGGATATAGAAGAGACCTATTTTGCTACGAGGCACCTCTGGCCTCGGCTGAAATTTCTTTAAAGCTTTCAGGAAAGGCAGCAAAAAGGAACAATGAAAAGTCTGAAAGAAAGGCTTTGTTTTCAGTGCCAAAAGCCAGACGCGAAAATCAGAATTTATTCGCGCACTGCCATTGATAAAATTACGCAAGGGAGGAGAGACTAGAGCTTTTGTTACATACCAGTTGGTGGAAACAAAGATATTAGAACCAGAGACTTTCTTTGAGTTAGCGTATCTGGGAAATCGATAATATGCTTGCTTTGAGAGCTCTCTGGGGCTCTGCAACTGAATATTTTCTAGGACTTAGTGCTTTTGTGGAAAACGAATCGAACTGACGTAAATAATGGCTATACTTACGAATTTATCACTTGCACAAAATGTCACTTTTAATGATTTGATGGGGAGTTTAACATTCTGGAGTAGTCACGTAAATAGAAACTTGTGTTTTTGGTGAATTTCTTAATCACGTGTTTGGTGTATTCGTTGGAGGTGGAGGGAAACAGGAAATACTTTCAGGAACTGGAGTTGATGACAACCTACATCAATTGGAATAAAATCGCAGCTTTGCAGGTGAATGGCAAATTTGCTGATGAGGTGCAGATACTTCGAAGTTCGAAAAGTTTGACAGGGTCGTATCTTGTCTCATTTATTTTTCATTTCGGAAAACTTCCATAAAGCAACCCTTTGTACGAGCTGGAGAAGGTGGTCATTGTCATGAACGGAAGATTCGATACGCTGACTACGTTTCTACTAGCAGACACCTTAAGGACTTCAAAGACTTTAGCAGGCGCAATGGATGCTGGAGTAGGATACGGCTTCAAATTCAATTTAACAAAGACCACGTACGTGATCATTGCCAAAAAATGCTGAATCTGTATTGACAATGAATAAGAAGGCGCTGTAAAGAGTACAACGATTCATTTACTTCAGTTGCACAGTTAGTGACGGGTGGAATAAATAAGGGAAGTCATTAAATGAATTATCAGGGGCCGTTCGCCCTTCTAGCAAGGGTGCACGGTGCTGTCATAATGGAGCCTGGAGTTGAATATCGTTTTCTCAGGTGCTACGTGCTTCCGGTACTACTAACTTTGCGGAATGGGTACCTGAACTATTTCAGAGTATGTAAGGTCATTAAGGAGGTTAAGAGAAATGCGCTTGAAAATAAAAAAATCTTGAATACCTGGACCCCATATAGGGGGAATCATAAGTATCTTGTACTCCAGAATATCATGCAGAGAACTAGTAAGGAACCAGTAGGAAGATGAACGGTTTAGTTAATTAACCACGGCAGGAAAATGGAAAGCTACCCAGGAACTTTTCCGTGCTGCTGTCAAAAAAGAATCATCAAAGCCAGGATAATCGCCAACGTTCTCTTTTGCGGGTACGGCACGGTAAAAATAAGAAGAAGAACTGGTTTCATCTTATTAATTCTTAACGTCAACAGACACTATTTTTTCACCATCACTTAGATACCTCGCAGTACGGAAGAGTTTCAAAATCTTCGATACCGGTCCGGATATGTTGATTTGATACTTCAATAAGTATTAGTATTAAGAATTTGCGTTATCTTTCTGAAAGAAAAAAGCTGAAATGGTTTCGCCAAAATAACAAAAACCCAACATATTACTTTTGCCTGATTTTGCAGTTCCTCGTCATGGTAATTTTTGCTTGCATTGTTGCGTTCATCTTCGGTTATATTTTACGTTTCTTCAGATTACCCAGTAATGCTGAGGAATGCAAATTAATGACAAAAGATAGAGGCTAAAACATATATAACCAAAAGATCTTGACGCAAGAATATTGAACGTCTATACTTAGAAATGATGAAATAGATGGAAGAAAATAGGAAGAAAACTATATGAAACCATCCTCGTAGATATCGAGTTTAATGCAAGAGACCACGTTATGAGATGACCACCACTACATCTTTCAATTATGGCCATAGTTTCTCGATTGCCATAATCCTCTCGAAACCAGTTGAGCACTGTATGTCTTCCTCGAATACCATGCCACTATTATTCGATAACTGTTGCATTGAACGCAACCAGCATTCACAAGAATTATTCGCCGACACGAATACTGGAATAAAGCTGTAAATATGTGGTTACGTTTTTATTAATGCAATGTATGAAGATTACTGACCAATTCATTTTCCTTCACCTGATGAATGTCGATAAGGAAATTTTTATTTAGTAATGGAAGTAATTTTATATTATTCTACTCAATTTAGATGCTTGAAAATCATTCGATAGAAGAAAACTGGGGAGTAGGTGCCTACATAAATATAAATTGTGTTCCAATCTCAACGAGCAACAAAAACAAAATGCGTGATATTAAATTTCTTGAAAGTTAGAAATGCTTCATCAAGAGTGCCTCATTATTTTGGTATGCTTGGCTGCACAACTCCCGCCTACTCTATTCCATTTTTCTATTTTGGATCTGGAAAATTATTTCTCAGGAAAATTTATATTTAGTGAAATGAAAATGACTGTTGTTCGCGCCACCTTCTCGTCAGTAGACAGACTGCTTCCTCTCTGCTGTATTATAAATTACAGAAATCATTGGTGCGCTTCAGGTAACATAGTTTCCTGTGATGGGTGTTTATGCTAGTTCAAAACGTATACGACAGATGATATTCCTTAGCAGAAAATAATAAGTACATTAGATTTTTCAAATTTTGTAATTCTTACTAGTTGTCATCTTCTATAATACATATATCATATTTGTAAATAAATATTTCTAGATACATAAATACGTGGTGCAAACAGGGTGTCTGTGCATTCGCCACACATATTTCACTGTCTTAGAAAAAGACTAAATTCAATACCTAGAGCCAATATTTTTTACGTCACTATTTTTAATTTCGAAGTCACTTTGCCATGAAGGAGACTTTGATACATTTCAGAAAAAGGATATACGCACTTTTATTACAGTGGCGTGGACGCCGGGTCTATTATTGCTAAATAACGTGTTACCTTTCACCTTGCTGTACAGTGTACATCCATGTATAGATACCTAATCCAAAGAATCATACAAAGGCATTCAAGCCCTTAAGTTAATGTAAGTAAATGCGTTGCACTGCACATCTTTTACTACTTAAGTTTTATAACTATTGATGAGTATTATAATTTATATTTTAAGATATGTATTTACCTTCATTTAATTTTTTGCATCGAGTAGGGAAACACGTCGTAAAGCAAATCATCCTACTATTACAAGTATTAAGTATAAGCTAAAAATAATTCTGACTGAGTACTTACACTTTTAATGTCTTTGTCAATATTGCACATTGAATTTTAACAGTTTTTTAGAAGCAAATTCGCATGCGATTAAGCATAGTTGTATATAAAAATTAGTAATTGTTTTAAAGTTATTACGAAGCTTAGAATAGGTATTTGGCTTATTGTATAATTCATTTATTTATTTAACGTAAAGTAAGTGTAATGCACAGTCCAACAGATTTAAGTTGGCGAGCGGTGGAGGGGTGGAGGAGCGACGCGTTGGCGCCTGCCACAGCCTGCATCTAAATATCTGTATAACTTAGCGCAACAGTGGCGTGGACTTTTATTTTACTCTTGTTCATCATCATAAGGTTCTCAGTCCGAAGACTGGTTGGATGCGTACCTCCACTCTTTTCTATCCTGAGCTAACCTACGCATTTCCCTAAAAGTAGAACATCCTACATCCCTAACTATTTGAGAGCAGTAGTCTAATCTAGGCCTACCTCTACCTCTTTTTATTCCTATCTCTGACTCTAGTATGTCGCGAACTATTCCTTCGTGTCTTAGAAGGTGTCCTACTATCCTGTCTCTCCTACTCATTATTGTCTTCCATACCTTTCGCTTTTCCCCAACTCTTTCTAATACTTCCCTATTGCTAACCTTATCTATCCACGGTATCTTCATCATGCGCCTGTAGCACCACATTTCAAACGCTTCTACTCTTTTTTGATCCGCTTCCCCTATTGTCCAAGTTTCGCACCCGTATAATGCCGTACTCCATACATACGACTTTAAGAGCCTCTTTCTAGTCTCAATGTTAACCGTTCTCGAACATAACAGTTGTTTCTTTCTGTTAAACGCAACTCGGCCCTGCGCTATTCTTTGTTTTATATCTTTAGTGCTCCTACCGTCTTGAGTTATTTTACTTCCTAAATAGCAGAAATCCGTGACCTCCTCTATCTTCTCATTTCCTATTTGTATGTCAACTTTAGTTCTATTTTCACATCCCCTACATACCTAAATTTTAGTTTTCTTTTTATTGACTTTCATGCCATAGCCCTGTGTCAAAACTGCTTCCATTTCATTCAAAGCCGCTCCTAATTCTTTTTTGCTAGATGCTAACACTGCTATATCATCCGCAAATCTGAGCATGTTAATAGTTTGACCCTGTACGTTAATCCCTGTTCTGCCCTTAACAATATTAATAGCATCTTCGATATATAAGTTGAAAACTAGAGGTGACAATGCACATCCCTGTCTCACTCCCTTCCGGATATGTAGGTACTTCCCTTCGTTCCTGCTCACATTCTATAACTGCCTGTTGCTCTTCGTAGAGATTATGTATTATTCTTCTGTCCCTATATTTCATCCCTACCTTTCTCAGCACTTCGAACATCTTCCCCCATTTTACGTTGTCGAAGGCCTTTTCTAAATCTACAAATCCTATATAGACGCTCTTTCTCTTTTCTATCGTTTTTTCTATAATTACTCGTAAAGCTAGGATGGCCTCGCGCGTTCCTCTATTTCGTCTAAATCCGAACTGATCTTCTCCTAATATTTCTTCCGCCTTTTTCTCCATCCTTCCTTGCACAATTCTAGTTAAAATTTTCGACGCATGGGAAGTTAAACTGATGGTTCTGAAATTTTCGCACCTATCCGCGCCTTTCCTTTTTGGCAAAGCTACCATGATGTTCCGTTTGTAATCCTCTGGAATCTCGCCTGTCAGGTATATGCGACTAACTAATTTAAATAAACGATCTATTACCTCTTGACCTGCGCACTTTAAGATTTCTGCCTGCAAGCCATCTATACCTGGCGCTTTATTATTCCTTAAACTTTTTAGTGCTAGATCAAACTCTTCTCTCATTATAGGATTCCCTAGGTTATCCCCCTCTACACTGCTTTCGCTTTCTAATATATCTTGCATTTCCTGTCCCGCATATTATAAGTTTCCTAAATATTCTTTCCACCTATCTGCCTTCTCCCCGCTTTCGATTAGGATATCTCCTGCCTCATTCCTAATGCTTTTGGTACTAGATCCAATTTCTCTAAAATTTCTCCTAATTATTTTATATGCTTCATCAGTCTTTCCTACTTCGAACTTATTTTCCACTTCTTTGCACTTATTATCGATCCATTGCTCTTTCGCTTTCCTACATTTCCGAATAATTTCCCACTTGATCGCCTTATATCTTTGTTTCCCTATTTCATCTAACCCATTTTTATATTTTCGCCTTTCCTCTATTAGACTCACAATATGTTTTGTTATCCAGGGTTTCCTACTTTCATTCTGTTTATGACCCAAAATATCCCTAGCTGAGGAAACTAAACTATTTTTAATGCAATTCCATTCTTCCTCTATGTCCCTAACAATATTTTCGCCCGCGCCCTTTAGCACTTCGTTTGTCTTTTTCTCGAACTTATCGCGCGTATCATCATCTTTTAGTTTCTCTGGGTCAAGATACCTTCTTCCGCTTCGTTTTTTCAAAATCTTAAATTTAAGATTGGCCTTCATAACGACTATATTGTGATCACTATCTATATCTGCTCCTGGATAACTTCTACAATCCCTAACTTGATTTCTAAATCTTTGCCTAACAAGAATGTAATCTATTTGATATCTCCCTGGGTCTCCTGGCATCTTCCACGTGTAGCGTCTCCTAACATGATGGTGAAATAGAGTGTTCGCGACCGTTAAGTTATGTTTATCGCAGAACTCTATCAGTCTAACTCCCCTATCGTTCCTATTGCCTAATCCAAAGGGACCAACTATTCGGCCCTCTCGCCCTGTGCCTACGACAGCATTGAAATCTCCTATAATTATTAAATTTTCGTGTCCTCTCACAAAATCTAGCACATGTTCAATATCACTATAAACTGCCTCTACGACCTCATCACTGTAGTTAGAACTGGGCATATATACCTGTATTATTACTGTTTTTACAGGTTTCGAATCTAACCTAACCATAACTACCCTGTCACTTTGCTGTAAGAAATTTTCTACACTCTGCCCTACTTTTTTCCGCATAACAATTCCTACTCCCGAATTTCCTCCTACAGATCCTGTGTGTATTACTCTAAAATCTCCGCTCCAGAAGTCTCCGGCTTCTGGCCATCTCACTTCACTAATACCTACTACGTCTAATGCTAACCTATCCATCTCAATTTTCAAATTCTCTAACTTTCCTACTTGTTTCATGCTTCTAACATTCCACGCTCCGACTCGTGAGATGTTACACTTATCATTTCTGATGACTCCCCCCGAAGCAGTCCCCGCCCGGAGATCCGAATGTGGGACTATTTTACCTCCGGAATATTTTACTCCAGAAGGTGCCATCAGTGGCGGATACAAGGTGGGGGCTATAGGGGCTAAAGCCCCCCCCCCATGCAAGCGCATAAATACAAGAAAAGACGTACGTACCGATACTGGAAGGCATTTATGCCGATCCTACGCGGTATAACATTAGAGCTAATGCAACGTTCCCTGACTGGTGTATTTCTGCCACCCAACAACAGTAAATCAATAGTAAAAGTCAACAAATTTGTGGATGTCTGTCTCGCATAATGGTGATCCCCTAGCTGTTCTTTTGGACCAGAACCGATTTTTTGGTCAAAAGAAAAAAGATAAATCATCATAACAAAAAATTACTACTGCGAGGTGCGACCCCTCGACGTTGCGCCTTGGGAGACTGACACATCGACCACTGAGCCATGAAGGTGTCGTGCCAAGATCGCTTACGAAAATAGTATATTAAGTAGAAAATACGCCCGTTGCCGTAAGTATAAAATCAGCCGTGAGTGTACAGTTGCTATGTTATGCCGCATTTTGCAGAACGAGACCCCGTCGCATGGAACTGTCAAACTGGTGAATTTGAATAATTTTTAGTTTTTAATTTAAAATTGTTTATAAGCCATACATTAAATGAATGACTTCTAAAGCACATTATTTTAATGCCCTGTGCCTACCCAAGCCCCCCCCTTGACCTACTCCTAGATCCGCCACTGGGTGCCATCATCATAAATTCGAAGTACGCTGTACTACCGGCTTTCTGATTGGCTGTATCATAGCGACGAAGCCGGTGTCAGACTTAACCCGGTGTTGGATTCTTTGAAAAACCGGGCCTTAGTATTCTCCACTTCTTGGCCGTCTTGTAGAAAAAAGTTTTTTTAGGAGAATATAAGTGGAAAGAATAAATTATAGTATTATTCATAACACTTGCCATCACGCAGAACTGATATAAGTTATGAGAGCGACATCAATTGTATTTGAAAGGTAGTATAACTTAACTGAAAGAACTAAATTAATTATTGTTTACAAGAACTAATTTGCATCACGTAAACGCTTGATTTACTGTTTGTAATTCATTCTGTTTTATATACCTATTACAAGATATCATAATGTTCATAAATAAATATGTACATAATTATATGCCTACATACTTCAAATGGGAAGGTATTTCATCAAAATATGTATCCACTTTTAAATTTAACCTCTGAGTAAAATAAGGCCGTTACCTTTTGTTTCACACTCAGTTAAACACAAAATCTCTTTTAGGCAAATCATATATATTCCATGATATACCCACATTAACATATAAGTATTTTAGTACCTATTTCTTTAGATTTCTGAAAATTAGACAGGCCATATTTGTAGTCTTATTCCTGAACATGTTACCGGCCGATTTCCCACGCAGGGCCATTTTCTCCAACTCAAATCCGCCTTTTTCAGGATTTTAGACATATTACGACCCGTCTGGAATTAAATAATTTTGTATTGCCTTCTGTGGAAGACAAGGTGCGGGGGTATACTTAATGCGCGAAGTTTTAATGACAAATGATTAGTTCATGCCTTTTTCTGAAGAAATGAGTAACAACAGTTTTTATTTTTACTTATGAAAGCATTTCTGTCGTAATTAATAGTTAAAAAAATTACATGGCGAATGGTTAAAATGTCAGGCTATTAATATAATAACATAATAAGAATTAATAATGTAAGTGCAAATTCATAGGCATGGGCCGCATAGGATGCATTGTACTTCTTATCGTTTTTGCCGTCAAATATCTATCCTAATGCGCGCACAGATTTGACTCATTACAGAGAATTGTTGTTGCAGGGTATCTTAGTAGTGTGAACGGTTTTCGACCCAACGAAAATTTGTACCCCCATAAAACTCGGCAAAATAAACGTTTTCACAAAAATCCAAAAACACGTCGATTTTTATATCAAAGGGGACTAATTTTTATGCAATAATCATTCTTGCAACTCTAGCCCTGTGCGGGGGGTAGCGACCCCCCAAAATTTTTAAATGGAAGGGTTTTTCATTACTTACACGACCGTATTTGTTTGATTCAATTCGATCAATTTGTTACCGAGAAATTGCTCCTTGAAATTTCCAAGTTAAAAAATTAATAAAGCACAAAAAGGTTTAAACTATCGAATGTATTAGAATGTAAAAGTAACAAAATCAAGTAAACTAATAAGAATAAAAAGTAAGAACAAAAGAACATCAGAACAAATGTCAAAATAAACTTATTCGCCATAGTATAAAATCGTGGTTATTTACTGAATCAAAATGGTTTATTCCAAAGAAAAACGCCGGCTAATAACTCCTGAGGTCTTGAGAAATGTAAGATCTTGATTTGAATCCAGAATGTATTATTGTATGACAATTGGTGGAGGTCATTTCGAGCAATACATTCGATAGTTTAAACCTTTTTGTGCTTTTATTAATTTTTTAACTTGGAAACTTCAAGAAGCAATTTCTCGGTAACAAATTGATCGAATTGAATAAAACAAATACGGTTGTGTAAGTAATGAAAAACCCTTCCAAAGTAGGGATCATTTGACCCCCGTCCCATTTAAAAATTTTGGGGGGTCGCTACCCCCCGCACAGGGCTAGAGTTGCAAGAATGATTATTGCATAAAAATTGGTCCTCTTTGATATAAAAATCGACGTGTTGTAGTAACCGTACCTTTTTTTATATTTATTATTCCGAAAAATATCCTATTTCGTCTATCGATTCATTTTCGTTTCGACTTAGGTAGTTTATTTATTTGAGAAATTTATGCGTTCGCTTTTTATGTATACACTAGCGTAGGGGGATTAAGGGGATGTAAGCGGCCACGTCTGGAAATGAGAGGGCTCGTTCTTGAGACGTAAAAGCGTCACTACGTGTTTTAATTATTGTCGTTCCTTTGTGAATATTTTTATTGTTATAAAAGTTTTTGGGTGTCTACGAGATTCGCAGGTCAGTCAAAGCTATGTTATTTGTTTGTCAATTATTTCATGTATTTGTTCCAAAAGATATGTTGTTCTTTATGTTCGTTATTTAATTTCAATCGCAAATCTTCGCAAATCTTGTCATCAGATAGTGTGTATTTGCCTTGTTGTGTCAATTAATCTTTTATCCCGTGAGAACAGTAATTCCCGAAGTGCCTTGAGTTCTATATATTGTTTTATTTGTGCGTTTTTATTTATATGTGTTTTAATTTGAAATATTAGCCTTGATCTCCTGAACAGGTGACCTGGCATCTACTGAAAAAAATATCGTTAAGGGCCCTGGTGCTTACGGTAATCTGATTCAATTTTCAACTCATAGCTGTGAGTAGCTTGTATAGCCCGCAGTACCCACTGACAGAGTCAGTTAACTAACAAAAATTCTTCTGTTTTGTATGTTTTATGTGTGAGACGTTGCATTGCATGTAATTTGTTTTGTGAGTTTTGCTGATGAGAAGATTTGTGTATGCCCAACATCATTAAATCTAAAGTTCACAAAATCTGGATTTCGTTCTATAATTCAATGCCTGGCGGGTTAATTGCCCGAGGAGTAGTTGTTCGAACGGTCCAGTACCACCCACCGTTAAATCAATAATATGTCACATATCCTTTGGAATTATTGTTGTTTACTGTTATTTTATTTACAAATGTTGAACCACAATTATTTTATTTTTGATGTCTTGATATTGCATATATAATTTTATTGTGTTGTATTGTGCAAACATAGCAGATTTATACTGGACTGTGATCGAGGTTTTTCTTTGCACGGCTCTTTTTCTCCTCGTGAGTCTAAGTCAGGCTGAGCACGTTAATTAAACTATTAATTAAACAATTGTGTGTTTTCCTTCCAATTTTCCCAAATGAGCTATTTCATCAGTGCAATTCTAGACAAAATTCATTTTAAAATTAACACAACGTAGGGTATAAAATTTTTAGACGATCACGATCACGAATTATGTTTTCGACTGTTTTCTGTCAAACGAGCCTTGGGTTACTACGGGATATTACAGTGTTTTTGGATTTTTGTCAAAACGTTTATTTTGCCGAGTTTTACTGGGGTACAAGTTTTCGTTGGGACACCGTGTATACACGGTAGTCCAGTACGCGCGCGTCGGTCAGTAGTCGCTAAACCGTTGAACTTATGGGAATTTTTTTTAAATAAAACTTGTAAGGTTCCATCTTTGCTGCAACTGAAAATTATTTTCAATTATACAGGTTGTCCCATTTCTTCTGCGCAGTGCCTAACTCTGTTTTTTTAAATGGAACACCCTGTATTTGATCGCATTTTGGAGTTCTTTGTTGAATTTAAGTGCCACTTTGTTAACCGTACATTGGGTCTAAGTCTTACGGCTTCGGCGTTATGTGACGTTAAAAATAGTCATTTTTCAAGTTTCGCCATTTATAACTTTTAAAAGGTTCGAGATAAAGAAAAATGACTTACGTGTCTCTATCTTAGTTTTTAATCCTCTATCTAATGGGGCTGGAAAATGCTGCTTCCTGATTGGTCAACAAATGGCAAAAAGCGACCTATCAGGAAGCAGTATTTTCGAACCCCATTAGATAGAGGATTAAAAACTAAGATAGGGACACGTAAGTCATTTTTCTTTATCTCGAACCTTTTAAAAGTTATAAATGGCGAAACTTGAAAAATGACGATTTTTAACGTCACATAACGCCGAAGCCGTAAGACTTAGACCCAATGTACGGTTAACAAAGTGGCACTTAAATTCAACAAAGAACTCCAAAATGCGATCAAATACAGGATGTTCCATTTAAAAAAACAGAGTTAGGCACTGCGCAGAAGAAATGGGACAACCTGTATAATTGAAAATAATTTTCAGTTGCAGCAAAGATGGAACCTTACAAGTTTTATTTAAAAAAATTTCCCATAAGTTCAACGGTTTAGCGACTATTGACCGACGCGCGCGTAGTGGACTACCCTGTATAGCCTAAATAAAACAATTATGTACCTACCCAACTTCATATCATAATGTTGAAGTGATTCTACAGGTATGACACTGAAAATAATTTTACCCTTAAAAGTATTCTGATGTGGAAAAATTGTTTTCCGAAAATGCATTATAAAGCGTCTATACATATTATCTTATATTATAATTTATTGGTAGTGCGCGTAGTAGTGACAAACTCAATTATGTACATAGACTACCAAAGAGCAAAATTACACGTAGAGGAAATTGGGTGACCACCAAATGTTAGATACCTGCCTACTGTCTTATTGTGTAATTAGCAAGATAACCAGCAATTCATCAGTGGATAGGTTTATTTACGGGGCAGGTTAAAATCCATTATACTAAATTGTTATTGTCTTGCTTCCTACTACATGTTGTATCAAACCTGTCTTAAAGTAAATATTTGTCTGTTTGCATATTGGGCTCTCAAGATGAACACCATCAATTTGCCCGAAGTTAAAAATCTAATTACATCATTTAAATTGAATTAGGTAAGCTAATCCATCGCGTTCTAGAAGCATGCCGCGGAACTAAAAAATATTCATATTGCAACCGTAAAATTATTGGGATATCAGAAAATGGTGGGCTAGAAGTAACAACAAATGATACTTGATGTCAGTGGACCTAATAAAATTATATACCTATCTACACATTTCTTTTTATCCAATTTGGAATAAGTAGGTATCTTACGGATTCAATGTCCTGTTGTCTGAGCAAAATTTCCTAATAAACATTAGTCACGCCGGCGGGGGCCAAATGGGGACTATTTTCAGCAATGTGTTGGTGTATTTTACGAGACGTAATTTTTCAACAAACAATATGTTGCTTTTATAGACGGTCGCGTGGGTTAGACTTAAAACGCCCTCCCCTTATTAAAACTGGAAGATATCTTCTAAAAACAGGATCCTTATACGTTAGGTAGTCTAGCCAATGCAAAAATATATATAACAAAACCCGAGGTCGTCTAAATTGCAAATAGCACCTGTATCACGCCTAGGTGAGTCATTAGAGCAGCATTGGTACATACTGACTACCGAATACAGAGTAAAATATTTGAAACAAAACTTGTTAAAAACTAATGTAGGTGCAATATAAGGTCAGTTCCGCAGCAATTATCCATGTAGAAATAAAAGATTGTCTTGTACCTACATAATAGAGTAAAATGTTACTGTCACAAAAATAACCCTGTTTTTACAACTTGTAACATTTCGTCTTCATTTTCCACATGTTTTCGTCCAAACTTTCCGAAATTTTTATGTACATGCGGAACATAAAGTAATTGAAGTATATCCTGCTCCTCTTCACTTGAAAATCGTATTTCCTGGCCCTAAAATCAACGAAAATTAGTGTAAAATTCAATTGAACTGTCAAAATTTTGTTTAAGACAAACGTTTTTGTTAATTTAGTTTCCAATAATTCCAAATTCAAATAATGAATAATTTGAAATTTCGACTAGAACGTAAAACTAAACCATCAGCTGTGATACATCATCGTAATCAGAAAAAATCTCCACCTATCCAAAAATTTGAAAATCCATTGTAGCGCCTATAAGGAGACATAACGCTTGCTCTTGTTTCCAAGGGCGCCCATAGAGAATTTTCTAGGAGGGGGCAAAGCAAAAATATGTGAGATGTATGCAAAAATTGTCAATGCGCCGCAGGCGAAAATGTTGAATTTTCAAGGTCAGGATGTGATTTGCAAGTTACAAAATAAAGTATCAGGGACGTTGATTACGAAATCCAGCTATCCAGGGGGGGGCAAGTGCCCATGCCCATGCCTATGGGCGCCCTAGCTTATTTCTCTCTCTATGCCAGGGTAATGCTATGGCATATTTGAATTCATCGTAAAGAGTGTCTTAGTAAAAATCACTAGTTTTATCTGTTCAATTTTACTCTAAAATCGCCGTATCTTCAGTGGCGGTGCTTGGGTGCATTGGGCCCCTAAGCAGTATCCAAACTAGCACCTCCTCGTTCAATTTTGTAATAATCATGAATATTGTGCGAAAGGATGATATGTCTTACGCTAGGGGTGGGCACATTCAAATGTAGATTTTGACGCTTACTGAATAAATATCGCGTCACGTCTGTTTTCAAATCTAATAATTTTTTACGAGAAAAATCTCTTCAAAAGTACGGCAGTTAAACATTTTAATGGCTTCTCGATGGAAGACCTAAATATTTTCGGTACGAGCTGGGCATTTATGAACTGGCGGGCAAGAGAACAAATCAAAGTGTCATTCATGAGCCGGTCGGAATTATTCGAATACGCGCTCATAGTTAGTAGGCTACTTAGAAATTTTGACATATACTAACATAGATAACGAACCATTAAAAATAAAGTTACAGCAATCGTCAAACGTGATGGCGAAAGCCCGCGTAGGCAAGGCTACGCCCTAGTTTCAGGCAGTGGGGCGAGGTTCCCTGGACTATAGATGCATTTATTATGAAGTTAATCGTGCGTTACTGACAGTTGCGTGCGTCCACCGAAAACCAATCCCGGTCGAGAGCGTAGTGGATGAATAGTGGGGATTACTCAACTGCGCATCTTTGTTGCTCGCCATCACGTCTGACGATTGCTGTACTATTTTGTGAATAAATTTTTAACTTTCTTTAGTGGTCGTGGGAAAAATAGTGTACGCATACCTACATAACTTCCCAATAAAAACTTGAATTGAATTTATCAATTGATCACGATGTGTTTCCTAAAGCTTGGAAAGTTTCATTATTAACGCCCCCTCCTAAATCAAAGGACCCCAAAGAAATTAAGGATGTTAGACTAATTAGCATTTTGACCGCTTTGCCTAAAATTTTTGAAAAGGCATTGGAAGCACAACTACGACGTCATGTGGACAAGTGGACAAGTTAGGTTTTGGAGAGGGGCACAGCTGCGAAACTGCACTTCTACAAGTGACGGATGATGTCGTGAAGGCTTCGGAAGGTTAACTTTACTGGTTTTGTTGGACTTTTAATATGTTGAATCACGAACTTTAGTTGACAATTTTAAACTAGGTATATTGGACTTAACGGAAGTTCTGTGAGATTACTAAGCAGCTATCTTACTGGTATATAGAACCCAGATTGTTAAATGTGAAAATCGGCTTTCAGACCCTGGAGCTGCCAACTGTGGTGTGTCTCAGGTTTCAATTTCAATTTCAATAATACATCTGCTTTTATCTCTGTTGTTACTGCCTGTACCACTGACACTGAACTATACTAGGTACTCATTTCCTTATGCTTTAAAAAAAGGAAATGCTAATGTGAGTATAGTTTCCAAAACAGCTTTGATTATTCCAAAGCAGTCTCTGATTATTAACTTGCCTTAAGGGGTCGATTCTGTAAGCACCAACGACAACGTTCACTACCGATTGTCGCCTTTGAACGACATCGCAACGATTTTCCTTATTCTGTAATAAACGACCATCGTACGTTAACGACTACAATTTGTCGTTATTCGGCGACGCCATATTCGCTGTCGTATGTAAACGATAATTCTACTTTTTGGTAGGCAGGTAGTTGTTTTGATAACACAATTATTGTGGCACGTACACGTATAAAATGAATTTATTAAATAATGAACATGCATGGTTTATTCTCAATTAATTGTGACTCAGGAAAGCAAAATTTTCAACAATAAGTAATGTCAGGATCACTTCCATCAAATTAATTTTTCCTGAATGGTATATGCTATTCAGTGGTTTTTTGATGACCTCTTGGACATAAAGAAGAATAGAAACTATTCGGTTTGTTTGTCCACAGCAACTGTGCATATTGTGATTTCACTCCCGTTGGATCTCATCAGTACGCCGCAGCTGGTGTGCAAACACACTCTCGTCAAGGATTTGTTCTGTAGTTCAATCCCTGTCGGGGTACTTGTCCGGGGAGTAGTTATTTGATCAAGTTCGAGTCGATTTTCTATCTCTTGGACCTAATGCAACTAACCGTAATATCACAAATTGAATTAATAATGGACTTAGCAGGTAAACAAAAAACAATAAGCTGTCGAAACGCAAAGATGTAGGAATAAGTTAACCACAAATTAATCAACGACGTATGTGATATGTCAAATTTATTACCAACTTTAATAGTATACGTAAAATTTTGTCGTTGCTTTATGTTCAAGATCGATATCATAACGACTTGGATACAGAATGTACCTCTCAAAAAGGTCGTTCAGATAGTCGTTCAAACAATGTCGTTATGTAAATATTGTCGTCCGTAAACGATTAGTTGCAGAATCGACCCCTAAGTCTACATTGCTGTTATTTGGAAAACAATATAATTCTGATTTGAGCAACTCACTTCTCGACGAGACTGTGATTACTTTGGATGGTGTAAAATTGGAATTCAGCGACGAGGTTAAGAATTTGGGGATCGTGATTGATAGATACTAAACTTAAATTTACTAAATATGTTAATATTTTAATACAAAGATCTTTCCTAAATTTAAAACTTATTTGTAATATGAGAAAGTATTCGAATTATCGTTTAAAAATTACACTTTGTGAGCTGTTGGTTCTTTGGAATTTCAATTTTGCGGATACTTTATGTGAGCCATTTCTGGACGCTGCTCAGGTTAGAAGAATTCAATTAGTGCAAAATTCTTTCGTGCGATTAATATTTGACATACGCAACTTGGTTGAACATGCAAAAACTTCGATACTTGCATTCTGCTTGCCTTTTTCACAAAGTTATTATAAATCAAAAACTTGCGTACCTATCTCCATCATCATCATCATCATCATCATCATTATCATCATCTTTCGCTGACGGGGATTTGAACGCACCTTTCGGAGTCATGGTCGGTCTGAATACTTCCCGAATGAGACATGGTTGAGTGGAAGAACAGATCACATCATCATGGTGTGTTCTGAACTTCCCCTTTTCACCATTGGGTTCCATATGTTTATTTTTATATTCTCTTTTTATTTACACATTTATGTCCGGTGAATAAAGACCTTCATTATTATTATTATTATTATTAATATAAACCTATATTTCAAAATTTAAAACTAAAATGAGACAACCCACGCCGATACCAATTTGAGAAGGCATATACATAATATGTAGGTACTAAAATTGAGAAATGTGTTCTAATATATGTACAAATACGTCTTACGTATAAGATATCGCACTTTCTTTAATCCGTAATCATTTTTATAGATATTATTCGTTCTAAGCTAAGTGGTAGAATAAATTTCTCTCTAATGGAGCGTCTATACTTTTTTGGAAACTTGTGAAATGTAGTTTTGCCATAATGAGAATCTATATTATGGCAAATTTATAATAGGTGATAGTTAAACTGTGAGAATGCATAACTCGGACATAAATATTATGTGTTTAGAACCACAATATGTATTTGTTTTTTTATTTTACGTCTGTTATACAACAAACAGACTCTTGCATCTCATATTTGTTGATCAATAGTAAAAGTAAAGTAAGGTGATCCTTTATAGTTCAACAATTAACCGAAGCAATAGTGACGTAAAATCGAGTAGGTCAGTTTTTCATTCCAAATAAAGAGCGTGCCACGTGCTGTTGACGTCTGTCGGTGACAGTTACAAAACAGTTTTTACAGGCAAGTACAACAAACAAATTGAAAATAAACTGTTTCCACTCCAAAACTACCTACTAAAAAATACTATAATTATATTGCAAGATATAGTTTAGGTAAGTGTTTTGTATTAAGAGACACTGACAGATGTCAAGAATATGTGACGCGTTTGTTTATTTGGAACGAAAATTTGTGCTACCTTTGGATTGATGCGGGTTACCCTATGATTCTTTAATATTATCTCAGTTATTTGAAGAGATAGGGACTTCATATTTGAAATACGGTAAACTGCACGAGTTGCTACCATATGAATGAGATTATAAGGAGCATTGGGTCGAAAAAATGAGACAAACAATGCAGAGGATGGTACTATTCTTGACTGACAGAACTTTGTCAAACAACAAAACAAAAGCAGAGGTGTTTGCCAGAAACAATTCATTTCAGACGGTAACTTGCAGTATTGGCAATGGGAGCAACTCCACACATGATCCATGCTCTGTTTCGAATAAAGAACATCCTGGTTAAAAAACTTGTGTGTGTCAGCTCCGACGCACGACTGGAGTTTACTCCTTACGAAAGATTATTTTAACTTCAATCACTTGATAATAGGGTACACGCGAATGTCAGTTTTATACCCAAATGTGTATTTATCAGATGGTTTATGTTCGAAAATGTCCAACTACATCATAATATAAATTGTTTATAAATTCAGTAATTAAGAGACAATCTGCTAAACGTCGATCCCACTGGCAATGAAATAAATACTTTTCCTGGTGTTCGAATAGGCGTCGATTCACAATTCGGCACTAAGCAATATTTGGAGTATTTTATTAGGTTTTCCATATTAAATCAAAAGATTCAACAAATTTAGGAAAGAACAAACACTGCAAATGCTGACTTTACAACGCCAACTGTCATATCTACTCTATGCCACTCTATTTTCACTATTTCCATGCTCTATGGTCTATGCAGTCAGACATAAACAGCCGTATCCATAGATACGTACATAATTTCAATGTTACAGGTAACGTAACGCGTTACTTTTAGTTAACGCGAAATGCAATGCTTGATTTTACTACTCATAAAATTTCCGTAATAACTGAAAATCGATTCTTAAGAAGAAAACTCCAAAAATCTCTATGATATTTTAATGGTAAAATTATTTTTACACTTTTAGAAATCTGTAATAATTTAATAAATTTAATTTTCAATGAAACCGTAATAAAAATCCCACGTGATTTTGCTCGATACTTCCTAGTTAAAGAGAAAAATAAACCCAGCATATTTTACATATTTTGAATAATTTTGTCAACGCCTCCTTATACTTTTTGTAATGTAAATAAATTTAAATAAACAAATCAATGTCATAATTATTATATAAATGATTTAACCGGTTCCGGAAGTCGAGATATAAAGATTAAAGTGATGTTGGCGCCAAACATTGCTTAAATGAATTTAAGAAATTTCATAAGAGACTATTACTATGGCGATTGAAGTAACGCAGCAAGTAACGTATCTGCCCCACTATATGTATACTAAAGATTGGAAAAATAATTAGTTATAGATGTTTGCGCAATTTCTGTTTTATTCTATAGATTTATGTCCAAAAATGGAAATTACAGTCGCCGCACGTCGTGAATTGGTCATTTTGTTGCAGTAAAACGCACAGTTGTTAGATACCTAATTACTATTGATCGCATATTCATCAGGTGTAACTTGTTTACTGTATTCCTCAATGCCTTATAAGTCGGCAAGAATCTTGGACGTGAGATACGTGTGGGAGTGTCCGCGAGTGGGTTGAATTTTACTTACCTGACCAAAGTTTGTTGTGATAATATAACGTAAATATTTTTCTTCGACGCTATTACTTCTACCCTTTCCATATATACAAATAAAGTCTGGAATCCAGAAATCGCAACCCACCACTGATTTCAATAAAGATAGCACCCAAAGAGATAAATTTATTACAAAAGACAACTGCATTGCTTTCAAATTGCTGCATTGTTAGATATACCATTTTACAACAACATGAATAGATACTGGAGTCTAGAGTCACAAAATATTCAAATACGCACAGTGTGCGGTAACTTTCAACTTACAAAAAATCAAAATTAGGCCGATACTAATTTTTGAATACCGATCCCGATACTTAGTTCCGATACCACCAATTGTCACTAATTTTTCGTTGGATTGCCTTGTCGAATAAAAGTCGTAGACCTAATTGTTTGGTAATTTTTATGGCATATCACTCGTAATTATTGCATCTAGAAAATTGTCACTCGTATTATATTTGGTAATACAGCCGGAACTGCATCATTTCTGACAAGTGAAATTGAGGTTAGGTCTAGTTGTCAAAGTCGTATGAAGTCGCGTCGGTGCTCGAAGATACTCTTTAATAAAGAAAAAATTGATGTTGTCTACCAGGCCATTCTCAACTACTGTGGACTAAGGATTTTTTTACGATTTTGGAGTTTCATAAACTCTTTATCGCGTGCTTGTTACATTGAGATAGATTTAAAATCGTTAGGAATCTTCTATAAAAAGACTACTACTGCTACTACTCACTGCCTTTAAGTTTGTGTGTAGTCACGAAGTGTCACGTTTTTCTGACGTTTCAAGAAAAAATGCAAACTAAATTATTAATTTATTCGACTTGAAGGACCAGATGAACAATTACAAATAAAGCCAACTACAGGGTGATTCATTAGCCTCTTTACAAACTTTGACAAAGGAGAGAAGATGTAATTTCATGAGAAAAATGTCCTATTAACATAGGTCCAATTTCCTTTTGTTCCGAAGTTGTAGCGTTTTCAAATTTTTAAAGACAAAAAATTTAATTTAAACTTAATAATAAAAAATATTTATTTAAACAATAGAAAGCGCAAATTACAAAATTATAATAAATGTTCAAAAGCAAGTTCCTCTGCCTGAGCTCGCAACGACGAAGCAAGCTTTCTTGCACTCTTAGTAAATTCATATTATTTCTAGTTGCAGCATCTTGAATCCTCTAAATTAAAAGAAGAAGATTATTTATTTCCATTTGATAGACAAGTTGCTTCAAATGACCCCACAAAAATCACAAAGAGTTAGATCGGGAGCTCTGGGTGGCCATGGTGTCGGCCCTCCATTACCAATCCGCTTGCTTGGGAAATAAGTATTTAGCCATTGAATTACTTGCCTTCCTCGGTGAGGTGAAGCCCCATCCTGCTGGCACCACATAATGTGTTGTCTACCTGAAGTGGGATATCTTCCAGATAATAAAAAAGTGTGTTGTCTAAAAATTCGTGGTATATTCCTGCATCAAGGTTTCCTGTACATTCCTTTACCCCAAACATTTACCTACACTAAATCTCTGCCGAAAATTCCGTGATCTGACGACATGTGGATTGCCCAAGGACCAAACATGGTCATTACGAAATTTACTAATCCAGTCTCCAGTAAAAGTGCGCTCATCTGACCATAAAACTCTAGAAATAAGATTATCTTGGGCGTGTTGTTGCAAAATCCAATGACAAAACTGCTGAGCATCTCCAGGCTGCAATGCTTGTCTGTTGCGATGATGATAAGGATGATAAACTTTGTGAGAGCCTTAAATTACTTGCCACACGTCTGATGCTAATTGCAGCATTGTCCATTACAGCAACTATACCGTTTTCTTCATCCTGGACGTTAATTTCATGCAGATGAATGGATCTTTGAGGACCCGAATTGCCAGTCATGCGCAACCTTTTAATGATGTGCTGAACACGGAATATGCCGGTTGGCGTCTATCAGGAAATCTAATTCGTTATTCCCTCACTGCTTGACGAGCGTTTCTATTACACAATCCATAGCCAAAAATAATGTCTGCATATTCTTCGTTAGAGAATAGATTCATTAAAGTTTCTTAGGTTTCTTTTGCGGAATGCAAATTTAAAGTGACAAAACGACAAACTGATGTGCCAAATATAACTGGCAAAGCACAATGTCACAAATAATAAAAACTTTAGTTTTTGATTGATATTATTAAATCTTAAATCATGTGTACTAAGTTTTTAGTCTTTAATAACTTTAAAACACTATAACTTCTCAACAAGTGGAAATCGGACCTATGTTAATTGAACATTTTTCTCACGAAATTGCATCTACTTCCCTTTGCCAAACCCTATAACTGTAGTGCCCATTTACCTTGGGAAAGATCAGGATAACTGGGAAACGTCTTCAAAAGTGGACTGTATTGATTGTCTTCGGTTTTCCTAAAATGCGGGGTGCACACACACGCGTGCCGCTTGACCCGGATGGTATATTTACAATAAGAAAATCACTTGCCTCCCAGACGACTTATTGGTCAATCTGTATAGCACTATATTTTTAAATTACAGGTATCTTTGATTTGAACAACCACCCTAATAAAAGAACTGAATTACGAATATGTACATGATGACATTGTTAAGGATATTCGCGTTTTTTACTTTGCACTCTGTACATAATCTAATTCTTTTAGCATCTTCCTATAGTACTGTATCTTCTAGATTTTGTATGGTGTTGTGTTTTAACGTTCAATTTTTTAAAATTCAGAAACTATATCAACGCATCACCACTACTCCAAAAAAGCTTTCATGAGATCAAGAATTACATGGGAGAGTATAATAATGGTGGAGGCGCCAGTGAAAAAGTTGCCAGTTATTTAACAAACCATTTGGATGTTAATGTACGAGTAGGTCTGCTAATAAAGTCTTTATTTAACAATGGAACGGCACTAAGCTCATAAAATTTTCTAGGAAGTTGAAATTAAGTCAAAGTTGTCAGTGAGGACGAGGCTCTTTAAGAAGAACTGAAGCGCCGCGTAGATAGGGTGGCTCTTCTTCGTATTGTGATACAACAGCGAACAGGTATCAACCCAAATTCGACGAGAAAAGTGCAAGAGGTACTTTCGTAGGCCCTGCCGGAGAATCCCTTCGGATTGTATCATTTAGCATTGGGCATCAGCAAAAAAGGAAAATCCATAATTTGCGGGTTGTTTCGAATATCTCGGCAGCCTCGGTTTTCGATACCATACTGGAATACTTACTGAAAGTTGCAACTCAAGTAACGTCACTGAATGCTGGCATCATCTCCAAGAATTTAGATTTATAATTTGCTTTAGGAGCGCTACTTTTCCAACGCCCCATGTAACTTGCTGTAATAGAGGATCATTCTAAGACATACTGAAACTTAGTTATAAAAAAAAATTCTTCCACAATTTCTCTATTAAAGCAAAATAATAGTCAAAAATTCTAAAGGTCGCTCTCACAATTTACATTTTTTAATTTATAGATACCTATTAACTTGGCAAGCTAATAGGGTGCCAAGTTAGAGATTTCGACCGTCACGAAAACGATCCAGTGCTTTACCGCACCGCACCGGTGCGAGATACGCATATGCAAGTTGAACTTCGACAATTATTTCTCTAGAATGGACAATAGAAGCGGATTGAAAGAGTACAGAAGCGTTCGAAATGTGGTGCTACAGACGCATGATAAAGACACCATGGATAGATAGATAGATGGATAGATATAAGAGGTTAGCAATAGGGAGGTATTAGAACGTTCTTCCTTCCGAGATCCAGACACGATTGCTTAGATATAATCAGTTAATGTACAGTGTTAAAATATTCCATAAATCTTAAGAAAGGTCATACTTGTGAAGTATCGTGGATTCAAACCGAAAAGGTCAAGACCTAAGCTCTAAATGCTGATTTTCTAAGTTTTTATAAATGTTTGATAATATAGGACCACAGCAATTTGATAGATTGCTTTCCCAGATAATAAGACGTACTCACTTAAGTAAAGGAAAAAATGCAACCGATATCGAAAAAAGCTTTGGAGGCATTTGCTAAACACAATCGGTTAGTTGTCGGGCATTTTTAAAGAAAGGGCATAACCCAATCTTTTCTCTGCGTTGTATTTTATCGACACAGCCCAGGTGAATGAATGGGACGAGTTACCAAAAGAATGTAAAATGACATCATGCATAGGTAAGTTTGATCAGATTTTTCTCAAGTACTGATGCACGAAATGTGTTTAATTAATATATTAGAAAATGCAATAAAATGAAACCCTAATCCGGTTTTATAATACACTCGTGTTCAAAAAAAACCGGACAATTACATATTTTTGAAAGCCATCAATATCGTGCAATATCTCAGTTTGTTGTTAATCAGCTTCAATAGAGAGCCAAGCAACCATTTCAACCGTTTTACTCAATTAGGCGTTGAATAATCTGTATTATATTGACGGACGACAGAAAAATGCAAGTCGTAATAAATGTGACGTTTTTCTCTGTACTCTCGGAGACAATTTTACATTTAAGAAAAGTGATTATTCGGCTTAGTTTTATGAAGTATTCGTCAATACAACTTAATATCACTTAAAACTTGTTAGTTTTGGTGTTTTTGACAATATGCGGCCTGAGGATGTAGCACGAGCAGTGAAGAAGGAAGAAGTGTGTGATATATCGGAAACGTTTTAGGTACTGCCAAAAGTACTGTAAATGATGCGATCAGGCGGTTCTACCAGACTGGGGAGTACACTATGAGGGTAGGATAAGGCGTCATCGCTTAGCAACTGAACGTGAAGACTGTTTCCTAAGATTATCAGTTCTTCGTGATCGTCACTTACCTTCTACACTTCTCGCTCGTCGTTTTGCTAACGTTCATGACCATGAGATTTCGACATTAACTGTTCGTAGAAGGCTCCAGGAAGACCTAGTGAGATCAAGAAGACCGGCTACATGTCCAAATTTGTCAAGAACGTCTTCGATTTGCACGGGAACATGTCAAATGGACCGTTGAGCAGTGGAGGGCCGTATTGTTAACAGATGAATCCATATTTAATGTAGTCATCAGATGGACGTCAAAGAGTGTGGAGAAGGCAAGGCGAGCGATTTGCCCAATGTTGCTTGTCCCCAAGAACACTATTTGGAGGTGGTGGAGTAATGGTGTGGGCAGGAATTTCAATGCATGCCAAAACGGAATTTGTAGTCTTAAACAACGGGACAATCACGGCCAATAGGTACATTAATCAGTGTCTGGTACATCATGTGACACCATTTGCCCCATTTATTTTTATTGTCCTGATACACGATAACGCCAGGCCACACATTGCAAGTCTGTAATTTTCCTAGCTTCCGTTTCTGGCTTTATGCCATCATATCATGTATCCATATTTATGTTACCACGGAAATTATTACGCTGGAATAAATTCAAGAGATCATGTCAGCCCCAAAGTTTTCCCTATCATATCCCCTCGGGCCCATATTATACGAGTAGTCTTCTTGGTTAATTTCTCCAGATAGGCGCTGTGATTTAGTATGATGTCTGAAATTAGTCCTAAATATTCAACTTCTTTGCTAATATTTGAATCTCCTGTGCCCACTACTGAAGCCACTTCATCAGATCCTGAAGATTTCTTCCTCTTGTGATTGACGTACCGGTGGCCTTAGCAGAATTCAGTGTTCGCAGATAATCCCTTTACTGAACATTGAAATGGGGAAAACCCGCAAATTTTGAAAATGATCATATTGAATAGTTTACTACCCAAAACAAATTCCGCAACTTTCGATTTTTACATTTGACTCTTATTTTCGTCATTATTAAATACGAAACATGCGTCACGCTCAAGACACAAAATTTGAATGACGCTGGTGACGTACTTGACCACTGGGCCCGACAGATTAGGTAGGGATTTTCACATGCGCAAACCGATCCGTTTGCACCCTGAGCGCTCGTTTATTTCTCGACTCCTCCCACTTGTTCCAGGGAGACGCGTAAACCGTAAACACCGCGGTGCAACGGATAGGTCTCGTACGCCACAGAAAGCGCGCGTTTTAGCCATCCCGGTCATGATGCTTTCTAAGTTGCAAATTTTTCGCATAATTTAATTTCTAATGCCCTGAATAATATTTTTAGTTTTTCATTTCTCCTGAATATTGCTTCCATCTCACAATAAATATCTCTGGTTACATCTTTGTTCAATCCCAAGATAAAACTACTGGCATCTACCAAAGTCTCCAAAGAAATGCTGGTAGGTAACTCAAGAAATATCCAATTTAGACAAAAATGAAGTTAAATTCAGCGCGATCCGGTTAAAAAAAGTAAAGTAAGGTGTCGTACGGAGGAAAATAATTTTAAACTAGGTAGGTACATCTATTTAAAACAGAATTAAACTTTATTAAGACCATTTTTACTTTTACTAGATGGACACACTTAAATATGTGTCTCACTTTATCATCCACTAATTTGTTCTCAATTACTATTAGTAAAACAGTTTCCTTTGTTCGTATTGCTCAAAGCTATTCCAAAGTAGGTAACTGACATAGCTACATTAAATAAAAACACTTGAACTTGAAAAATGAACAATACACTCGAAATTCTACCTCAGAAGTCTTCTTTAAATATATTACGCAGATTATGCAGGTACCAGTTCGTGCAGGTTCGATCAGTTTGCTATTTAGGGCAACGCAGACAAGCCCGTGGAACTGGCTCTTTGAATAACACATGGCGGTCTCCGTAGGTCGCACATTTGGTAAAACCACTACCAGCCTACTACTCCAGTGACGTCATTTGTTGATATTGCTGCCTCTAGCTCACACCCACAGAAAAAAAGATTTGCGCTGTTGTTCATTTGTCTCTTGGTACTGTAATAGGCAAATGTCAGTTGCGTAGTTCGTAGTTTACTGTTCATTGCATACATGACATTACTGTTATTGTATGCTATGGAACGAAAAATCGAACTGGGTCTAAAAACGATACTAATGAAGCAAAAACTAGAATAATTTGGATAGTTAAAAGCAACAAATAACTTCTGTCATACTTATTTTATGATTTGTTATTATTTATAAATATGCGTTCTAAGTGAAAGTTGCGTAATTCACCGGACTTACTTATGTAAATAATTTGTGACACATGTTCTGAGGAGATGTTGCTCCAGAACTCAGTTACAAATGTGGAGTACATACCAATATTTCGGTTTTATTTTCATTAATTTTCATACTGTAGTGTTCTGCTTCCATTTTGTGCAATACTACATATTTATAATTCTTTTTTGCTGGATACTAATACCGTACGCTGCACTATTTTCTTGCGCATAACAATTCCTACTCCCAAATTTCCTCCTGCAGATCCTGTGTGTATTACTCTAAAATCTCCGCTCCAGAAGTCTCCAGCTTCTGGACATCGCACCTCACTAATACCTACCACGTCTAACGCTAACCTATTCATCTCAATCTTCAAATTTTCTAACTTTCCTAGTTGTTTCATGATTCTAACATTCCACGCTTCGACTCATGAGATGTTGCACTTATCATTGCTCTAATTACTGAAAGAGCTGCTGCCCCCTTTCAGAGACTTGATTGTGGACCTCTTCCTAAGGTACCCATGCTAACTCTTCGAGTTTACTCTTCGATACTGATTCGGAAATCGTCGATAGTGCAGACATTATTGATATGGGCCTATAATAGGTAGGATCCTTTATTTCCCCCTTCTTGTTTATTGGTATTAGTTTTGCATAGATTAACAACAAAAATTAATGGTTCTTACAATGGAAGGTATAATTTTCTTTAGCAAAGTAGTGGAAAATCCACATACATATTATATCTTGCGACTTTTATTGCCCAGCTTCCCTACTACTCTAAAGATCTCGGCTTGTGTAACGTCGGGTAAGTAGAAAGAACTCGTGTTCATCTTCTGCATATAGGTAAAGTTAATTTTTATTTCATACTTACTTATTGGAGGCATATTCTAGTTAAAATTGAACTTTTGGCAGTTGCACAATTAAAATCTTTCTAAAGATGTCAGCACCTTTGCGGAATTTTGAAACCCATTTCCTTCTTCATCTGCAAATACAACGGTCTTCTTTTTCTCCTGGAACACATCTTCCTGAAGGCTTTACAGCCTTTACTTTTTTCGGTCATGTTTCCATTACGCTGAGCAACGTATTTTCTTATTTCTTCTTAGATAGTTGGTATTCGTGATCACCCTACTTAACCTTGCACCAACATTCTGAATCAGGTAAAATACTAAACACATAATTTAATAAATTGATTTTTATAATAATTGTTTGATCGGAAATCGCATAGGGGTTTTACACTTTACGCTAGAAATCTAAATCTACGCCTACAGATGTGCTTTATTTACTATGGGGCATGTGCCCAATGGGTTGAGCTTTCTATTCACCATTCGCTTTTCTCATGTGACGAAAGTCTAGTGCCGCCAATTGACCAACGTCACCTAAGCGGATTATCCCGCGGCCTCCGATAGATACAGGCCTACCTACTGAATTTGAATGGATGCGATAGTAGTCCGAATTCTGCTGCGTTAGTAAGCGGCGCCTTACGGCGATTCAGCGTAAATACGGTGAATATTACTAAAACATGGGTGTTTTAGTGGTTTAAAAAGGTGTTGCGATTGACATGGCTTTGTGTAACTTACTTTTATACATTTTATCTTGAAAATTGGACACATTACCGCTAATAAATAGAAAATTAAACAATGAAAAACTGAAAGAAACATTTACAACACTTTATATTGAAAACAAAAACACGTAAACTTAAGAAAATAACCTGAGTTTTCTGTCCCCGTTTTAAAGAAACGTTTTTTTTAAATACGTAGCATGTGGTATAGTTAAAAATCTTGAAATGCGAACTGTCTGTAGGCACCTGGCTGTTTAAAATAAAATTAAACTGCCCAAAGAAATTAATTGTTAAAGTATCTTGAACTTCTAGAAAACACGAGTTTCAATTGCACACTTAAAAATTTTAATTTAGTTAAAGTTATTACATGCAAGGGCACTTTGCAAGTTTGCATTCCCTGCTTCTAAAAAATGGTATATACAATTCATTCACTCGTATCTGCATTAAAAGTTTCAAAATACTTCATAACATTGAATTTACACTACTTGTTAACCAGCAGATCCTTTTCAATAATTTTTGCAATGTCTATCGCAGTTCGTAATATTACATAGTCTTTGGAAAACATTTGGATTTTTAAATTTAAGTTTGTTATTAAAGATAAGACAACTGCAGGCATTTTTTACTGCCGTTGGTCAAATACATACTTTTTCCGAGGCACCTAATTATTTTAAAATAATTGAGTTGTTTGTTATGTTCTAACTTTTGTGCGAAATTTTGACAAAATTCTTAGAAACTTGAAACTCTACTTCTTGCTGAGCTAAAGATTTTCTTATGTGCATAGCATGCTCCCATGCTCACGATCCTAGGGAGATTTTATTTTTTTATTACAAACGAAGACATGTAAGAAGGCTGTGCTTTAAAAGTAGTTGGATAAGCATCCTTAAGTCAGTTTTAATCGTTTGTTTGATAATTCTGGTTCCGTCCGAATATGTAAATTTTTCGTTGCGCATTAAAAATCGCTCATCAAAATTATCTATAGATATTCAAATTACCGAAGATTTGGAGGGTACAAAATTATCGCGATGTATAGCGCGAAGTCACTTTTGTAATCTTCCCGGTTCCTTATGAGGGAACGAAAACGTACTTTTGCACAACAGTGACATGGCATCTACATATACCGTTTATTTATAATTGACCCAAAATTTATAGAAATAACAATGATGGTCACGTTGTTACCTTCTATCAAATTGAAAACAATCTGGGCGCTCGTATACCTACAGCATGGGTAATGCGAATTCGCGCGCGTTTAGTCGGACTACTAAATATGAATCTCTAGTGTGGAGGGGAGCAGCATGTTGGCCTGTATCTATCGGAGGCCGCGATTATCCTCACCAGTGTTGCCAGATTCCGGGATTTATCACAAATTTGGTGAATTTCAAGTAGTATTTGCGACACTTTTTGTTACGAACTCGCAAGTCGCAAATTTGGTGATTTTCACCTAATCAAGTTGGGATTAATAATTTTCTGCTTCTGCACGATGCACGAAGAACATTATTTTCCCGCCAACCGTAATCATAGCCAAGCCTATGTACCCGTTTCGCGTTCTAGTAATCGCGGCTCGCGATGGGCATAACAGTAAATTCAGTGACAACGTCAAAATGACAGATCGGTTTAGTTCAGTCAAGCTATTTATCTAGCAGTAAAGCTGTGTAAAATCATGTAGTTAATATTTTCACTCTTCACTATTTGGTAGAAATCCATGATTAAATAAAAAATTACTTCGCGTACTACCAATAAGTATAACAAAATTATTTTATTTAACCGGTTTCAAGATCTACAAACGATCCCATCATCAGAAATGTTTAAGAAAAATTGTAAACGAATTATAATTTGTTTACAATTTTTCTTAAACATTTCTGATGATGGGATCGTTTGTAGATCTTGAAACCGGTTAAATAAAATAATTTTGTTATACTTATTGGTAGTACGCGAAGTAATTTTTTATTTAATAACTGTGTAAAATCGGTCTACCAATAGTAATTTTCTATTCAAATTTAGCGCTCATTTGTGGGAGGAGTTTTTATAGAATCTGTTGGATAAACAGCGTATAGATATAAAGGGTATTATTATTATTACTATTATTTACCCATTTCCTGGGCTGCGACTTTTTGCGACATCTAGTGACGGGATTTGCGACTTGCTCAAGAAAAATCTGGCAACACTGATCCTCCCTCACTGCAAAACATCTGTTTGCAAGAAATCACTGCGGTTGCCGGTTTGTTCAGTTCTTAAAGAATGCTTCTCCCTAGGCGTATTATTTACATTCTTTCATATATTTATCAACCTATAATTTTGATTTAATAACTGGCACCTTGAAATCTAATAAGTAACATCCACCCAGGCGCTATACGCCGATTAGCAATTAATAATCTAATAAAATTTCAAAACATTTCTCAGCCTACTTAAGTCCATGAATAAATACCAGTTTTTCTGCAGGTTTCAAGCGACAGCAGGCGCTATTGGAGACCGTTCTTGTCCCTTTTTAGGTGAGTAGCAATGGCAATGATGCCCACACGGGAACGTTCCGTATGTATAAACATCTAGTCACAGTTGTCGACTAGGATTTGGACATCGAGTGGGCCGTTTTTAAAATGCTTTAGTTTCAGGGACTGCAAATCACCAACGGCACATTTCAAATGCACGATTTACATAAACATGACTACAATAATTATGCGTTTCAGATTTACTTTTTATTCTCTTGACGGCGCAAACTACATATTACTAATTTGCCTAAACATAAGAACGTCTTCCACTACCCTGCAGAATCAGAAATGGATGTGAAATCATAGCAAAATATTTAACGATTCACATATTCTAGCAGCCCTGAAGAAGTCTCTTGTGAACTTGTGAAGGCATCCAGCTAATCAAGGACACGGTCGTCGACCAGAACTGTCTTTACAAGAAAGATACAAGTGGTTCATAAAAGAAGACGGACGAATAAAAAAGAAGACAGGGAGAAACCTGGGCGGCAAAAAGAGAGAAAAAGACAAGACAGGCCATCAAGGGGAAGAATTAGTCGAAAAGAATGGGAAGAATCATGGATGGAAATCGGAAAGTCCACTCGTGGTATAGATATTGGATCTGACTAGGTCTGGAATTGTCGGAAATTTTACGAAAGCTGTTGCGTTGCTTGGTAGCCACGAGTGTAAATTTGACAGTTAAAAGATCACGAGCGCTTGCGCGAGTGATCTTCTGTCAAATTTACACGAGTGGTTAGTAAAAGCAACAGCTTGGGTAAAATTACCTAAAAATTCCAGACCACGAATTGTATTTGACAAGATTATTTTTTGAATCGAAGCAAGATAGTTCAAAACGAAATTTAATTTCAATTAATTCACATACAAAGAAATTTGTTGGGAATATTTGACGTTTGGCAGGTACTAAAGTAACTAGATTATATTATTATAAATGCACCTACAAATTCGTAACTATGGCAACAAGCAAGATTATCGAAAAAATTACCGAAATAATACACACTTTTAGACCCATATGAAATGTTCCTATTGGTCAATTTGACGATGAAAAAAATAATCGAGTAGATATACCTCGGGAAGACGAAACATATTTTCTTAAAAGATCACGTTGCAGAACCCTGACATCTACGTGGTCAGGTCTCAAAAAATGTTATTAGAAAATAAAGAGTACATACAGTCCAACAGATTTAAGTTGGTGAGAGGTGGGGTTGCGTATTACCATACTTTACGTATGCAATAAAATGTCTTGCAGTACCATTGGCGAGGTAAAATTTTCAGTTACCGGTGAAGATGCGCGGAAGTTAGGGGAATATGAATTTAATCAAATAAACCCAGAAGACTGGAAGAAGTGTTGCGATCACGTGATTAAGATCAAGGACAAATGTTCAGAAACTAAAGTGTTCGCAGACAACATCAGTGAAGTTGAACCATTAATTATTTCTTCAGGCGATAGTGAGAGTGATACTAGCGATTCTAGAAGCGGTGATTAAGCCCTTCATTATTAGTGAACTATTATTTTTTATTGGAATTAAGACAAAGAATCTAATATTAATGATTTTCTGCAATAAATCATTATATTTGTCATTTTACACTCTGAATTACCTTTGGTACTAATGATTTTCTTAATACACCTTGAAGATTATTTACTGAATTTTTATTATTTAATATTTATTCCCAAGAGTAAAAAAGTCCACGCCACTGTTGCGCTGAGTTAAATGCAGGTTGTGGCAGGCGCCAACGCGTCGCACCCCAACCGCTCGTCAACTTAAATCTGTTGGACTGTAAAATTGTGAACTCGGTTGTGAACACGTTGATAGATATAAAAATTAAATCCTCCAAGAGAGAATAATAATAACTTTCTTGTTGATTTATTAACCATAAAACAGCATCCTCGTCTCTTCGCCGAGGCCAGTCATCTATGGTAGAACGCAAGACTTCCATGTCAATATTGGCCGCCGGAATGACTGTAACTGCCCCAAATTTCGTTGATTATAACGCATACCTTATCCTTTAGAAATGACCAAATCTTAATTCAGGTCTAAACTTGGAGATCAGCAATTTTCATGTTTAATAAAAGCATGGTTTTGGTGACAAAAACATTGTGCAGAGTCTTGTTGAAAAACACTCTGTATTATTATTGTAGGCCCTAAGAACTTTACTAGAATGTGATGCACTTTATACCCAATCTTCAGACATTTTAGAGTTGAATGGTGCCCAAATGGGAACCCTCAATCAATTCCTAATAGAGCGATCGGTTCAGCAGCTTCAGCACTGATTTGAGTGCATACGCTCTCTATCATTTTGCTTGTTTACTTTTTTGCTTGTTTACTTGTTTGCTTGAAGACTTTATATTACTAGTAAATGCAGAGTCTTGTTGAAAAACACTCTGTATTATTATTGTAGGCCCTAAGAACTTTACTAGAATGTGATGCACTTTATACCCAATCTTCAGACATTTTAGAGTTGAATGGTGCCCAAATGGGAACCCTCAACCAATTCCTAATAGAGCGATCGGTTCAGCAGCTTCAGCACTGATTTGAGTGCATACGCTCTCTATCATTTTGCTTGTTTACATCGAAAAGATGTTCTAATTTGTATAAAGGATTTTGGGGTGCCAGAAGAAGCAACGTTTTTTTTAACTGGTGGTGAGAAAATTGCATTTTTCCTTCAAAAAGCGCGCAGTCTGAGGTCTTCACTAATCACTGGTTTCAAGGTTTCCCTTTTGAGGCAGAGTTAGATACCCATGTTGAATTCAGGCCTTAACAACTTTTATAACTGTTCTTATCTAACACAGTCGGCCGGCCCGCAATTTCTCATCAACAGAGAAGACTTCAATGTGAATATTTTCTAATAGTGAGATAAATGAGGCATTCCTTCTTTCCTCGCTTCATTATTAGTTGCATTGATACCCCGATAACTTCTGGTACTTTTATCGTTGACATTCAACAATAGAAAGAAACAGTAAAGATTTGATATTGCAGACCATGTGGCTTGAATAGGTACACATATTTATGAAGAAGTGCACATGGAATTAAGTAATTATTTATTGGGTACTATCACCCTGATCATTATTAATAAATATCACGTTGAATCGCTTCAACCGTCAACAATACTATAAAAGATTATTGTGCAACCTACCTGTATTCTGGTTTTAAGCTTGCCATGACCTATCATATTGAAGTGTTGCATCTAAAATGTCAAGTTCCTAGCGTCT
This sequence comes from Xestobium rufovillosum, assembly GCA_963966045.1. Taxonomy (NCBI): domain Eukaryota; kingdom Metazoa; phylum Arthropoda; class Insecta; order Coleoptera; family Ptinidae; genus Xestobium; species Xestobium rufovillosum. Next base: position 20,097,323 of record OZ014494.1, read on the forward strand.
GAGACTCAATGGACATAATTATAAACGAAAAATAATCATCAAATTAAAGTATTTTGCAACCCTCCCGCAATAAAAATAAAGTATACTGAAAACGGTGACTTTCAATAATGATTATTACATAATCTTTGGTAAAATTGCACATATTCATATTTAAGTGCCATCACTGACTCGTCCACGGAATAAAGATCATATTGATAATAATTACGACGTCAAAGTTTACTTATGCACAATTTATTGTTCCAAATTTGGGCGCAATTAATGTAGTGAGAGGTAGAATGGATTTAATTTGACGTTTGTTATGTACGTATGTGGGTAGTTCAATTTACTTAGGGTAATTTCCTATACTTAAATAGCAAAAATGATAAATGCAATATTTTTAATCAACAGACGTTCTAATTTATACAGGCAATCGGTGCAATTAAATAAAAATACACAACACTGAGTAAATACTGATGTAAAATAATAAAGAAATAAGTGCATTACTATAAATGTGAAGTCACACTTAACAAGACAAAGCACGTATAGTTCATACCAAACTTACAGTCCCGTAAGTAGTAAAACGGTCTGGTCGATCTACGAAATTCCGTAAGCAGCGGATCATCTCTCCTTCATATTATAGGCAGTGAGACAGCAGGGACGACGTCTTTCATTTAGTTGTGTAATGTGTTTCTCGTTCCGTTTCTCTTTAAAAGCATCTGTACGACGAAGACATCGTACTGCTCAACGGTGTCTCTGAAACTGACACTTTTCGGGCTCACGTTTTCTCACCTCGGTTCCTTGAGTAACAATCTTTCTAAATTGGATTTTATAAATAATATAAACAAACAATAAATATAATATAAATGCGAAGTCAGTTGTTTTACTGAAATTGCCAATACGTAAGAATAAATTAAAAGTATAAACTATTTATGGGAACTTATACGCACTGCCGTGGTGGAAAATCGATAATATTGTGTTTGAAGTTCTCGTCGAGCAGACGATGGTTTTCTTAGATACAGCGGATTTTTGATTTACTACTTATGGGACTTTAAGTTTGGTATGAACTATAACAACGTTCGTCATGGTATAATGAGTGTTGGAAATTAGAATACAAGAGTGTTGTATGCGCGTAGACAGGTTGTTGTTTCTTCAAAGAATGAAATTTTGTGTATCTATTTTATAAAAAGAGCAAAATGATCGAAAGTCATAGGCACACTCAACAAATTGCGAAATATTCATGATTTTCATCCTTAATGAAATTTGAAATTATTTAACTGTACTTTATAATGTTTCGGAAATCTCTCCATAAGTTACTGGTGCAAGGACGTGAAATCTGCGCTATATGCTATTATAGCAAGCTGCAACGTCCGTCGGCTACTTTCTATGTGCGATGTAGCATTCCAACAACGTGTCCGGCATAGCGTACGTTGCAACTAGGGTTTTAAGAATTCGGGATCGGGATTCAATTTCGGGATTTCGGGATTTCGGGATCGAAATTTAGAATCCCGGGATCCCGGGATTGAATCCCGAACCCGAAATTCAGAAGTTGAAATAGGAAACACTACTATTTAGGGATGTAACGTTTAAACGTTTAACCGCACGTGTGGACACTACCCGTTTTGGGGACCGTTTAAACGAAATGCAAATAAAATTTAGATATAGGCATCCTTAAATTTCAGATAAACAAAGCCGCGGCTAGTGCTAGGCGCGCACCGCGTAAGAGCAAAAGCGAGGCGACCACTTAAATATTGCAAAACCGTCATGCACTTTTCAAATTGATTGTTTGCATCCCTTTGAGGACTTTCGCCGCCAGCGCCGCAGTCCTCATTCAACGGTATAAGTACATATTATTTTATGATTTATAACCCAACTTTCAAACGACGCGACGTTTGATTTTTTCTAATTATTCAAGTTTCAAAACAATTTTGCAATATTGTTAAGTTTATTCGCCGTTTAAACGTTTAATAAACGCGTTTAAACGTTTACGAAAAATCGCTAAACGTTGCATTCCTGCCATTATTTATAACTAATAAACACCCCGAACGAATTTACGTATTTACATAAATACAATCGGCGACTGGTGATTTACTGGATTATTTACGCACGCGGAGGTGCGGCGCCGAAACTGACCCACGGCGCTGATAGAAACTTGTAAGGACATGGGCGTAACGTCCTGTGGGATACATGAACAATAATTTTGCAATGCAAAAAAATTCCTTTTGCGTAAATTATTATTTCGGTATTTTTCGGGATCCTGGTAAAATGTCGATCCCGAAATCCCGGGATTCGGGATTTCGGGATCTACATTTTACCGGGATCCCGGGATTCGGGATCCCGGGATCCCGGGATTGAAAACCCTAGTTGCAACAGACGTTTACATACATTTGGTGCACGTAGTGTTTTTGTTTGGTTTCATCTGAATCCGTACTACCACTAAGGGCGTCGAACCGTCGAAGCGAAAGCTATAGCTCGGGCTTTCTTAGCACCCATGTGACCCCCACACTTAGACTGATCAGATTGGCCTACAAAGTACGTCCGCTGTAAACCATGGTGTTCACACGTTCATCACAACGGACGTCGCTTTTACATCCGTCTGGCCCCAGCCCTACCAGGATTACCATCATCGTCATTAGCTTATTTTGTCCACTGCTGAACAAAAGCCTCCCTTAATTTTTGCTACTTATGTCTATTTTGAGCCAGAGGACACATTATAAACTTTTAGTAACCGCTATTATAAAGTTTCCTTCAGTTCAAAACTTGCCACCGAATAACTCTGGACAAGGCGTTTCTACTTTGTGTGTTTCTAATAGTTTTGTATTTTGCACCTACTAGAGTACTTCAAAAGAATATTTGCGAGAAAGTTTGCTTATGCGGTAAACGACAGTAGATCTCGAGAACAAGGATGTGACCTGTCCTGGAAGACAATAAAGAATAGGGGAGATAGGATGGTAGAATGATATAATGACAGGATTGTAGGACACCTTCAGAGACACGAAGGATTAGTTCGCGACATACTAGTCGGAGATAGGTATAAAAGGAGGTAGGGTAGGTCCTTAGACTACTGCTCTCAAATAGTTGAGGATGTAGGAGGTGCTACTTTTGGGGAAAGGTTAGCTGAGGTTGGAAAAAGATGGAGGTACGCGTCCATCCATTCTTCGGAATAAAAACTAACTTTATGATGATGTAACAATAATCGTTTCAGACTATTATGTAATCAGTTGAACTATTTCATACAAACTTCCCGTTGTCCATTTCTTGTTGTTTTGAAGAGACCATACTCATTATACACTTTTTTTGTTTGCAGTCTAAATTAACTCTATATTTCACTATTATCTGATTATTTCATGTAAGCATATTCCAAAACTAAACTAATGATGCACTCCGTTCCTATATATTGTTCTCCTGTTCCATGATCTTGTTCCATCTTCTTATCCTTATGTGGTTTCTATGCCAATCTCGTGCTTTCCTATGTTTCACAATTCTTGCCAACGTTGTAGATCAGTAGATCCTTCATATTCCGAGACTTATTTGTTGCCCTAATAACATGCTAAACTTAGCCTGTACCTATGGTTGTTTGTTGGACCTTTATGTTCTAAATTCATCGTGTTCGGCTAAACCAGGGCTCTTTCAGCACGTACGGAGGTCTTAGGGAGGGAGAAGCGAATGGTTCTCTTTGAAAATCGCCTTTGTTTTTATGAAGAGGAAATATTGCCACCCTTTGAAATTGGGAGACCAGAGTTAGTTGAGTTTGTTTAAGAAACATTTAATAAAATAATTTTATGTACTTAATTTTGACTCACAAAGAGATAGCCGATTTCAATTTCTTTGCAACAGCATATAAAATTTGAGAATTAAAAGTTTTTTTATGTACATAGTTGGAAATGAAGGGGCGAACTAAGAAACATTCTAAAGTGGTTTTACATTTAAATTGCTGTTCTCTGCCCAAAAGTTGCCTAATAGTTATATTTAGTCCAGAGTTATAGGTATGTATGTCATTAATGCATACGTTTTCCAAATAAATGTTTTAATGTGACTAGTGCTTTCGATAAACTGCGTGAAATTGTTTTCGTTTACTAAACATTCCACGTGCTTTCGTCTTAGAAATGTATGTAGGTTCATAGGGACTTCGACATGGTATTAATAAATAATAATTACTGCACCCATGAATTATAGTGCTTTCAATGCATACGTTCGAGTATAGAAAGTTTAGTATGTGAATTAATTATTATAATCTATCCATATAATAGATCGAATTTATTATATGTATTAAACGTTTATATTGCAGTCTGTATAATTTTATCAGCAGATAACGCACGTTTAACATTAAATAAATTTGCCAATAAAATCTGTTCTCATTTTAAGAGAAAATATTGGTAAATTCTGGTAGGCTCGAGAATGCAACAAACTGGCAGAAATAAGTATTAAGTTTGTCACAGGTATAAATTCTTTTTCTATACCAAAAAGTTAGGTAGGGGAAATATGAACAGAGTGCAAGACTCTTTAGTTTTTAATAACCAATTTTTTAATTATTAACAAATCTACGAACTTAAAAATTATTTATTTATTACTTATTTTTCCTGATGTATTGAACAGGTTCGGCAATACAGGATTGAACGGTTTCTGATAGTTTTATACGGAGAAATTAGGATTGTAGCGTCTGTTAAAAAGTTATATATTAGCTCATTGAAACTGAAAGTTTTATATATACCGTGGCCAACTGACCCATCAATCAACAAGTCTTCACAATAAAGTCGTATAAATTTCGTCTGAGTCTGTTGTATAGATATTGCAACTTGCAGGCTGGCAAGATTTCTCAGTTTAACAGCTCCTGATTTTTCTTTAAAGCTGTTTCAAGTCAAGAGTCAAACAATTTCAGAACTCAATTATTCATGATTCGGCAAGAGGTAAACCTTGTTGTAACAAACATTTACTTCAACGCATTATGCTGAATTTCAGAAGAAGATTTCAGCAATTTATAGAACATCTTACGGATGTCGTATTTGTGCAAGAATAGTTTCCAAATAAATTTCTCCAAGTATCTTTTCAGTTTTATTGAAAATTGGTTCAAATACATCGTTTGTTTCTTCACAAAATAAGCAATCAAAAATTGTTCGATCTAGTAGTTAATTTGCAATAAACAAAAATATAATAATTCTTCTTGCAAAGATTAATGAATAGTAGGTATCTATATTTATCTAGCAATTAAAGGTCCTTTAGGCCCTTCTTATATAGGTGAGATACTTCTTGCATAAAATTGTTGAAACGTTTCATAATCGAGATTATTTAAACAAGAATTTAAACAATAAGGGTATAATTATTGAAAGTCCGATGATTACACTTGTCATCTTTTCGGCTTTCTATTTTTTGACCATCATCATAAAGTTTTCACTCCGAAGACGCGTACCTCCTTTCTTATCCTGAGCTAACCTACGCATTTCCACAAAAGTTGAACATCCTGCATCCCTATAGATAACTATTTGAGAGCAGTAGTCTAATTTGGGCCTACCTCAACCTCTTTTTATTCCTATCTTTGACTCTAGTATATCGCGAACTAAGTCTTGGTGCCTCAGAAGGTGTCCTACCATCCTATCTCTCCTATTCCTTACTGACTTCCATTTCCCTTTTCTCCAACTCTTTCTAATACCTTTCTGTTGCTAAGCTTACCATCTTATCATCTTCATCATGCGTCTATATAACACTACATTTCAAATTAATGCATCTAATTCTTTCTTATCCGCTTCTCCTATCGTCCAAGTTTCGCACCCGTATAATGCCGTACTCCATACATACTTTTTTAAGAGCTTCTTCCGAATTTCTACATTTATCATTCCCGAGCATAATAGTTGTTTCTTTTTATTAAATGCAATTCGGCCCTGCGCTATACTAGAGCTCCTGCCATCGCGAGTTATTTGACTTCCCAAATAGCAGAAATCTGGGACTTCCTCTATCTTCTCGTTTCCAATTTGTATTTTCGTTTTAGTCCTATTTTCACGCCCCCTACACACCAAAATTTTGTTTTTTTTATTGACCATACCGTAGCCCTCCGTCAAAACCGCTTCCATTTCGTTCAGAGCCCTTTTTGGTCAATTACAAATTTTACAGGTAACGAGTCAACAAGTGGGTCACATTACAATATTCTCGCAGCGGTCAGCATTTTCTTTGGCAGAACTTCATAAACTCTTATTTGACAGCCGACGGCATGGGTTCTGTGGGACGACAGAATAGGGGACATTGCATCTATGTTATTTTTCCCTTAAAACCAAACAGTGGGCACGACCATAAGAAAAACTGTGCATAAATTTTGATTATCATAGAAAACATGACAAATTAAGGAATTTAAACAAAGAATACAAGAAAATGTAGTCGTCGTCAACGTTCAAGGATTAAATTGCATTTTGGCCTGTTCCAATCCAACTCTCATCCACCTCTTCTGTGCGGCCTTTCTATAGGTATACGCTGCATTTGCCCCATATTCTGTATGTATGAAATTTATTGTAATTTGCGGACTTATTCGTATTCCTGGAAGGGCTATGTGTTTGCAGTTAAGTAATCGATGTAGAAGAATACTAGAGATAGATAGCAACACTGTCGTAGTCCTTGGTTGATCAGTGTTGGTTCTCACACTTCGTCTGTTTGAGTGCGGAGGGAAAATCAAATCTTCCATGATTTTCCACGGTATGGGAGCATAAAACTTTGTCTAAAGCTTGTGCCGAGGCTGTTTTCTCTATGTTCTTCGATGATAAATTTTAACCTAAGTACAGCGTCTGTGAGGGATCTACCCTTCCTAAAGCCATTCTACTTCTCTTGTAATTTTGTTTCAACGATTTCCTGATTTGAGACATTATTGCATGTACTTCAAGCACGGTTTAGGAGGTTACTCTCCTTACTGGTCGTCAATATCTCCTCTTCTGTCCTTTTAAAAAGAGATACGACTTTGGCCAACTCCAATCTGTATTTATAAGCTGCAGCAGACTAAATTTTAAAATTATATCTCCCTATTTTATTAATTCCGTTAAGATAATCTTAATTCACATTTGACAAAATTTGCATTCTAAAAATTTTGGAGATAAAGAAATTTGTTTTGACACTTTACATTCATATCGCAGGGTGCATGCCACAAGTCGAGACTGGTCAGTATAGGGTGTATATGTGATGCTTTGTGCCTACATTCATAATATTGGAAACCTGGCGAATTTTGTAGGTAGCAACAAACTATAATCAAAAGCTCTAAAATAGAAGTTTCATCAACTACGTTGAGATTGGGGTTCTTCTGCATGATATATGAGAAATGAAGCCGGCGTCATTTCAGTTTTGCGACATGCAATAGGCGTGATTTATGGTGATTTTTAACACATAATATTGTTGTTATTTGCTCCAAAAGAAAAGGAAATTGGTAACACGTTCAAAAATTCGTTTCAACAGAATCTTTACTAGGATGTTTTAACTATACATTCACCATACATCCCAGATTCATTAACATACAATTATTATCTCTTGGTCGTTTGAAAAAGATAGGTAATCTACGTTATTTTTTGCAAAATTTTAAATTTTGATTAATTTCGATAAATAACATTCATTTATAAACTGCGGGTGGTTACAAAATCCTGGAAACGTTTATTTGAATATTTTGCAATAACTTGGTCCACCTTTTATTTGTCTTTGCTAAAATTAATTTAAATATTTTTCGGAACAGTTCTTAAAAATTGCAGGGATTATACGTTCTCCATAATTTATTTTTAATTGCATCGTCAGACAATATCCGCCGGTAATAATGGTATTTTAACTAATGAGACCTAAACTTAAGATGCAATTTCATAATTATACCTTTCCTTCTAAAAATATGGCATGAAAGAAAATCACTCCCCGCAGTTTTCAACACATTTATTTACTCTAGGATTAGAAATAAGTTGCTATGACTTATTTTCCTAAGTTTTTTAAGGCTAATCTGTAGTCTGTAGATACAAGTTGATGTATTAAAATCGTTTGGAATAATCACATGGCATGTCTGCAAACGAATGTATAGGTACTTATCATTTATAAAAAGTACAACCTCGAATGTAGTTTTGCCTTTGTTTTTGCAAGTTTACATCCTTTGCTGGTTATGTACGCCTATTAATTCTAATACTGGGAATTATAAAATTTCCAAATAGAGCAAATAATTCCAATGTGCAACTTGGAAACTGACCTATACGATTGATTCCTATAAACGGACAACTCAACGCACTCTTATTTTTATACTCATTCTTATTCAGTATTGTTTTGGCCTCGATATGTCAAGTGGGATATAGAAACTATCCCATTCAGGCAATATTCTGTTGTTGATTGATCAAACAGATCATATCTATTGAAACAATTCGCAACACAAGAAGAAAGAGCATCTGTAATTTATGTGGAGTCATGCTACTGCAATGTAAATGTTATATTTTTTGCCTGGAAAGATCTATCTAAACGCTCAATATAGTATTTAAACCTTCATGGTCTTCTTCCTGATGAAGGCAATAAAGGAGACAAATGCATATAATTTTAAATTTAATCAGTAGCAAATGGTACGTTTTTGCAGCTAATATTTAATCACTGTAATGAAGTACATAGATATAAATAGATGAAAACAGAATATTCGTTTATGTAACAAGACATTTTCTTGAAACCAACACGTCAACCTTCAACGGTACGCCCCCTCTTCTACCTCCGCAACCTGCAATGCAAATTTATGTTTGTTAATCAAAATTTAAACACCTTTTCTTCTGCATCATGTAGTTATAAGTGATTTTTAATTGCTTCGAGTTTTTCATTTCAAAAGTTTCAATTGCACACGAATGCAGATTGCCCGACACAACTTGGTGTTTCTAATAATTTTATAAGTAGTGTAAATTGTAATGGTTTTGTTTCGATAAGAAAATTAATCTTCCCATCCTCAATTAGGGATTTGAGCATTTTGAGTTTTCTAATTTGTTTCACTTTATTATTTATTGTTATATTCAATTTTATTCTAATAATGCTAAAAATACACAACTTGGTGTTTCTAATAATTTTATAAGTAGTGTAAATTGTAATGGTTTTGTTTCGATAAGAAAATTAATCTTCCCATCCTCAATTAGGGATTTGAGCATTTTGAGTTTTCTAATTTGTTTCACTTTATTATTTATTGTTATATTCAATTTTATTCTAATAATGCTAAAAATAAATGATGTGAGCGATTTCAGATCAGAGTTGCTACTACTTATCCCCCACCCTCTGTTTGTAATTTATATTCTGCAGGTGCTGCATACTTGGAGAGGGAAATGTTCGAACTGATTTGCTACGGATTTGTGATAAGAATGGGGGGTCAACTATAGAGCATAGAGTTCTAAACTGTACAAAGAAGGACAAACAGAGCGGGACGGAGAATATCATGGGAGAATACACCACGAGAGTCAGAGACGCTAAAACTAAAAATTAAACTGACGGACAGCTCTAATAAGCGGACATCTCTCATGACCGGACAATTTTCGTGGAACCAGATTTTTACGTATTAATACCTATATTAAACACGTTTCCATAAGCGGACGCTCTGGTAGGACGGACGCGGACACAACAATTTTCCCCAACAGACTCAAATCGCTCTCACGAGGGGACAGGAAGCTCCGAAAATGGACAAATTGAGAGCTGCGCAGAATAAAATTCGGAGTAAAATTGATACCGGGGATTACCCGTTATACCCGTTGCGTATTTACAAGAATATCTAATGATTAGTATGTTACAGATATGTAGGTAGTCTTGTTGAAAACTGTGTGACAATGGCACCAAATAAAATCTTTCTTACATTAAGGCAAAAAAATGGAGGTGATTAATGTTGCAGAGCGAGAGCATTTGGGTGTTCGCAAACTGGGTGAAATAGGTCATTATTTCACGGTTTTTATTTAAAAAAATATGTGATAGTAAATTATTTTAGATTAGTATTGAAACATGCCTAGGAGGTTTTTTATTTTCACATTTATGATTTAGTAATTTTTTGCATTTGAGCTTCCTTATGAGAGGACAGCTCTCATAAGCGGACAAAAAAGTTGGAACCGTTAGTGTCCGCTTATGAGAGCTTTCACTGTATTGTTTTTCTGGCACCCTAGAAGCCGTGGCAAATGTGATGACATGCTTGTATTCTCCGTAAGTAAGTGCCTTGATTGGGTGATTTTGCTCATATTGGACCTTTTTCCACAAACATCCCTGTAACTTAGGGAAAATGTAAAAACTACCCCGCGGGGTGTTTGGGCATTTAAAAGCATACGGCTTTTAGAGAATAGCATTTAAAATTGATTCGCAAATGATTCAGTGTGGAAAACGTTGCTCAAATTGAAGCTCCGGTATCCTAAATTGAACCTTCAAATAATAACGTGAAACATGAATCTTTCATTTCAATAGACAAAACAAATACATGGTCTTATATTAAACGACAAAGCAGTAACTATAACGGGAATAAAAGGTTAACGAATACGCTGTTCTACCTCGAAGAGCTCTCTCCCCAGGTCGCCAGTATACTGGATCTAGCCGTTGAACGTGGGGTTCGTTCGAACACACTGTATCAGAGGCGTCAGAGCAGCAGAAGGGATATAAATGAGAAGTCGTAGATTAATTGAATAAAATTGAGTAAGTTGGACAAATTTACCCTTAATACACATGATTAACAATAAAACACAGTGTATAGTATAGCAAAAAAACTCGGGTCTCTACAAGACCAAAGAAAACTATTTTTTTTGTAAAAATTGCAGGAAATTTAAAAATCTTTTTGCCTAAACGGCAGCCATAAATCATCTGCCATAAATGCTAGCCGAACGAAAAATTACTGCAAGCAATTCGGTATTTGCATAATTTTCAAATTTTGGGAAAATGTAATCTTTAAGAGGTCAGAAATACATTCGTAGTGTTTTTCTTTCTTTTTTCCCCTATAAATTTTAAATTATGGCAGAAAAAATATTTAACGCTGATATGCTTATCGCGAAATACGTGAACTATCGAAATTAAACAGTGTCGTTAATATGACTTATGATCTTGTAAATTCATAAATCTTAATGACCGCTTGCGTTTTAGTTGACAGCTGCCTTGGAAGTCTTGAAATTGTTTACGTATTTACGGTGGTTACTGGTAAAATGGAACTGTAATCTCTAAACTCTACTATCATGAACATGGCTATTTGAGGTAGATTATGGGATTGTGCTTGCACAATATCTTCTGCAGGTATTTTTCAGATGGATTTGTGATATTCGTTGCTAAAACAAGTTGTGAAATAACAACGTGCTTACCTAACCCGTAACTAGCACTGTACGGCACTCGGAGCAGTCAGGGTGAAGAATTAAATTGTAAATGAATGATCCTGAAATACTAATAATTAGTTTTTAATTTATTTCCAGGCACACAGTAGTTGGATCAAGAACTTTGACGTAAATTCACTATGACTTCTGAATAAGTTAACCCCACACGCCAAAAGACAGTGACACAGTAATTAAACTCGACTCGCTTCAGGAGTTGAAGATTAATCTTCAACTCCTGAAGATGCTGACGTTGGCAGCGAAACACGTGTCGAGTTTAATTACTGTGTCACTGTATTTTGGCGTGTGGGGTTAACTTATTCAGAATTCATACTTATTTCCAGGGTTTAAGTGTGAGTTAGTAGGGACAACAGACGCGACATGGTGTCAATAGGCAAAATTAGTACGTCAGCTACATTATATGATGTCAGTACGATTGCTCAAGGCCAAATGGTTCATATTCATAGCGCGTACTGCGCGATTTGAAACTTAACATGTAATTGTACTCTTTTGTGCGGTCACTATAATCTTAACATATATTTCAAAATGTGATAAAAAGTACGAGTTTTAATTTATGCAAGAACACAATAGTTCAACATCTAAAGTGCAAGAGGTGCTAACTTTACAAATTCTCAAATAAAGGAAAGTTCAATTTGGAAGTGGGTTCAATATGGGCTTCTTTACCATATTGACTTGATTAAAAATTTCAAGTTTTATCAGTTTTCAATTTAAAAATTATAATCGTTCTTTCTTTTCTTTTATCTTCAATACTAAGTAAAGTAAGTTTCTCCATTCTTTTCAGAATGGATAAATAATAATAAAATCAAACTGAACTTTAAGAGTTTAATTGAGATCATCCATAGCTTACCTATTTTGTCTGGCATCTAGAAATATGAAGCTGTTTCCCCATACCGCAAACTAACGGAGGCTTTAATTAACACATTTAAAGCTCTAATGTCATTAAATATATCGACACCCAGTCGAAGATCAAGATTTAAAAGCAAGTCGACTTATTCGTCTTCTGAACAAAGCAGTCCCTTTTTAACATGGTTTTCATAACTACAGGAAGTGAAATTTTATTTACGGAGAATTAAAAACGAGCTCTCAGTACTTTAGTGTGTCACAATAACACGCAGTTGAGTAGGAAACCATATGGTAGTACAGAACCTCGCCCCGACATTTGCCCAGACTAATTTCGAGTTATAACCTTATTGAACTTTAATGCCCATTGATTAGAAACAACACTAGGCCGGATTAATTAATTAATTAATCACCCGCCGAAAATTAATAGCCAGTCCGAGACGGTCTTATTTCGCAGATGGTGTCTTGTTTATTCCAATACCGAGAAAAAGAAAGTGACTTCTTACAAATATGGGAATGCTTTGTTGTATTATAGCAGGTATTTTCGAAGCGATTAACGAGTACTTAGCTGAAAATCTGGCGATTCGTTGCTTGGAATATTAACGTAACATAACGTTATAACAATATTTATTCATGAAAAATAGGTCGAACGTAATTCAATTTAGGATTCACTTTACACGTTTTTGTTGCCGTTAAGCTGATTAACAATTCACAAATGGATAGGTGAAGAATCTAGCCAACACACATTCGGTGGTCTGCAAGCCTATTAACTAACAACAATGATTAGCCCAGATCATTAAGTAGGTTTGCAATACATTATCTGTTCAATACTAAAACGCAATCAAAGGGAAACTGGATATTTTCATGAAATATCTTAGTAAATACCATTTTTACGCACAGTTCGTCTTTATAAAAGTTACAAATTTACGGCAATTTATTGTCTACAACGCTTCCAAATATCCGCAAATGGGGGTTTTCGCTCGCTCGCAACTTAACCGTAATGACGTACATTACGCTCACCAATGAGCGTGATCAAACAGTATAGACACCCCTAGATGCTAAAACCAATGAAAACATGAGTCATTTTAGCTACACCATCTTTTTCATTTTCTGTTGTCAATGTCTAGTTTCACTTCAGATCCAGATGGCAAAGCAGCAAGCAAGTAGTAAACAAGGTTACTCAAAAGTCATAAGTGACTTCAGGACTGCTGACATATACATTTAGACTAATACACGCGAATACACGAGTGACGTCGAATAAGCGAGGTCGAATTATAAATTTTTGTTCTACCTTAAAATGAAGCACAGTCACAATCGCAAAAACGAGGTTCAAATATTTTCATCCAAATTTTCAACATATGAAATAAAAATGTCGTTCAGTTGCCCATTATGAAGACTTCGACATTGCAGTTTACTCATCATTCTGAGAAAGGAATAAAATGCTAGGTCCCCACGTGGATGGATGATCCTATAGTAACTATGCAGATGGTCGTGCTTCGGAGGGCACGTTAGACCTGCGGTTTTGACTGCCAAACTATTTTCATCTCGCAAACGTTAATAAAATCTTCAAACAAGAAAAGTCTTTTTTGGTTTGAACTAACCCACCTGTCCCAAATCTGCTTGCAATAAATTATGGCTCTTTTCCCATAAACTTAACATTCCCATTTGAACCGTACGCATCATTCAGAATTTATCGTAAATAAATGATAGGATTCCAATTATTGTATGCAATTTATAAGCTGTTTTAATGTAACGACACTGCCTGGTGCGGTAATTCGTCAGCATGTGAATTTTATGGAACTGCAAAAGTCAAACTCCTCCACTTTATAATTTCGTGGGTGTTTTATAGTCCACAGGACCACACATACAAGTTGTTTTCCATTGGCAGCATCTGAACAATTTTAGTGCCCGTGTTCACAACAAGATTGTCTCCGATTCCTAGCGTAGTCATGCAATAACTCTAATTTTTCGAAGTAAAATAGCAACTAGACCACCACCAAGTGATTTATCAAACTCGTGCCGGGCCAGTTAACGGCACTTGACTAGTTCTCTGAGCAGAGAAACGATATCTTAAGGAAGTGCGTCTATTTCTATACTAAAACCTGGCGCCGTCTGCGAGTCGATTTTAATACGCCGCAGGTGTTTAATCTTCGCGCTTCCACTCCCCCAAACGTACTCAGATGCTGCATTAATAAGTTTCATTAATAATTAAACCATATAGTGATTTACTCCGGAGGAAATGGTTAACCTGTAAGTTATGATTAGTCATCATGCTTCTGGCTTACACGATAGCGGTGGTACTTATTCGAAAACATGGTTCGGCGAACTCTTTAATTCAAAGGAATAAACAGATGTGGCAAATCTTTTGACAAGTAGGTAACTCTTCTTTCTCGTCGTGGATTGTAAGGTAGGTATGAGGAAAACCTGCAGCTACTTAATAGTAACTAAGATGACTACCATGATGTTTCGAAACACGCATTACTTGAAAGTGAAGCTGGAATTTCTGTAAATGTTTCCAGTTTGAGATTGGAATGGATTTAAGCTCTTCCAGTATACCCAATGCGGGTCTTGACTTAGTAGGAGCTACTGTTCGGTAGTATTCCAGTATTTGATGTTCATTTTCCCTCTGTGAAGATCTGTTCCTCTTCGTTAGGTCTTTCCAGTTTTATTGGTATGGCAGAAAGACAGCTCTTGAGAAATTTTAATCTTGGTGGAAGCTACGAGTCCATAAGGAAGGTGAAGTAAATCTGTTTCCTGTTTCTTGCATCGGTCCAGATTTACAACGGCACGTCTTATTTACGATGAAGCAATGTCCGTCAGAAACAGTCACTTACATGCAGAAGTTTTGTCGTGATTTGGGGGTTTCTCATAGAAGCATACCAAATTTTTGATGGAAACTTAATGGGATTGAGATACATGAATTTATTGAACATTAAACATAAACATAAACATAAACAGGGTATATTCCCAACAAGATGGTGCCCCTGTTCACATTTCTGCAACAGTTAGAAATTATTTAGAAAATAAGTTTCCGGGTAGATGGTTGGGTACAAATGGACCTATATTGTGGCCTGCAAGATCATCGGATCTGAGTATATTAGACTTTTTTGTTTGGGCATTTTTAAAAGAAAAATTCACAGACCTCGCATCTTACGCAAGTATCATAGGCGGTATTGAAAATACCGACACAACTGCTCGGTTTCTAAGATGTCCAACAAAAGTGATCTGTGCCGTTTCAAGTTGGTATGTTATTGATACAATAAAAGAAATAATTTGTGACAAAGCACAAGGCACATAGTCAAACTGACGCAATACGTAACAAAATATTAACGCATCCGTTTTGTACAGTTTGGACTTTTATTGCAACGCGATATCCCTCTTAAACGGTACTCGCCCTCGCCGTACCTTGGTTTACATCTGGCGATCTGGCTAGCCGGTAGCCGCCTCCATCCAATTTATTAGCGGCCTCGACTGCGCGCGCCGCCAACTGAATCTGTCGCGTGTCGATACATTTTTCGTAAGATGAGTCCCATATACACGAGCCCAGAAGTATTTTCAATACTAATGAGTCCCATATACACGAGCCCAGAAGTATTTTCAATACTAAAAATCGTGAACCCTCACACAACAATGGTTCTGCGGCCTCTAATAGCAATACGCTTTTAAATACCTAGAAAACAGGATCAATTTAACGTTAGAACCATGTGTTTAATTTGTGGAGGATCTGGCAAAAGAAAAAGGAAATCACTTACTTCAATTCAAACTGGTATCGTAGTATTAAATGTTTTATTTGGTTAATTATGTATTGTTTGTCGTTGTTACTATAGGCACGGGTGATTCCACTCGCATAAAAATGCTGCAAGAGAGAGAAATGACAATGGTATTATCTCTAGACTGATTTTGTTTGAAGACTTATTTGCATACGATGCAAAATACCACAAATTGTGCTACGCAGAGTACATATCAACCAGAAATATAAATTCCCACAAAAATAAAACTGACAGAAATACAAAAAATACCGATCGCTTGTTTTCAACATTTTCTTCTTGGATTCAAGAACACATCTTAGATAATAAAGAAAAGCTGCCATTAAGTACCTGCAGTAACACAAAAATATAATTCTATGTTACGTAATGCAGAAAGATCCCCAATACAATCCGCGAAACTGAAAATGAAATTGTCGGAAAGATTTAAAGGCTCTATTCAATTTATTAGTAGACCAGGTCAGGTGATTTGTTGTGTTCTGGCAAAGAACTTTTGACAAAAAAATCAAGCAGGTAAATGAGGACGCAAGCTCAACAGACGAATCGTCTGATTTTAATCTAGAAACAACGGGTGATACATTATCAGATTTGCAAATTCTTCACAGAGCTGCTGCAATTTTAAGAAAATGTATGGAAAATTTTGCAATACCCAATAAAAATTATCCTTCCCCAGATGATATAAACAGTAAAAGTTTCGCTAAACAAGTACCTACCTCATTTACTAGCATTTATTTCGTGGCTATTACAGAAAGAGAGTTTTGAATATGCATTGAAAGAAGATTTTAAAGGTGGCATTACAACGCTGTTCTTTTGCAGAGTAACTTGGCCGCGTTCTGTCTCCTTTTGGTGCTCGGCTATTCCCCATAGTCTATCCTTTTCACTCGCACGGCTCGCCCCGTGCATCGAACGTGAATTTTTGACATCGGCGCATTGAGAGTGTTATAGCGGACTTATTTTTGAAACGCGACCATACATTATTCGAAATCATAACTTCGTTATACCATAAGAAAGTTTTCTATGTAAGAAAAAACAAAATCTATATCGTGAAAAAAAAGTTATCCAGGTTCAAAGTGGAACGTATTGTTACCGATGTGGCGACATATTTTAGATACGGTGCAATAAAATTAGTTTGGTTTCTTGTATTTACACAAAATTTACACCATTAAAAACGTCAATATTTCTTCAACAATTAAAAAAAAAACGCAAAGTTCTACGACTTGTAATTTTCGCGTAAGATGCCCGAGAGTCTCCCGGCGCACGGTGGGATAGATTTACTGCTTTTTCACCCCTAATTTTTTTCGCTACCACCCAAAAAAGTCGTAATTGCCATTTTTAGGTGCCAAAAGACTTGTAGAATCATCTGTGAGAGTTTCATCTGGTTATACTTTGGGATCACTCAAAGTTAAAATTTTAGTATTTGCTGAATATCGCTGCACTACGACAGAATCTGTCGCCTGTCGATACATTTTTCGTAAGATGAGTCCCGTATACACGCGCCCAGAAGTATTTTCAATACTAAAAATATACATACGAAGATACAACAACCAAGCCGAGCTAGCAGAGGCAACACATGCAGCTTTCCGATATTTGCAAGCCCATCCTATTTTTTAATTAATGCCATCAATCTATTAACTAAAAGATGTAGATTATATGTTGAAAAACATGGCAATCAATTTGAGCAGTTCCTATAATTTTGTTGTTTGATGTTTTTCTTGTTTTTGTTTGTTTTGCTGTTTTTCCTGTTTTTGTTGCTTTTATTTCAGTTGTTATTAAAAGTTTATATATTTGTTGAAAATTTTGTATTATTTATTCGGTATTTAAAGGCGAGCAAAATAAAATTACTTACTTGAATTAGAATAATTTTAAAAAACTGGACAAATACAAAGAAAAATAAAAATAAGGGCATATACGAGTAGCCCCCGTTTACCGAACTAAGAAGAGTCAAACATTTTAGATTGTTGAGTAGCGGCCGGAGCCGGATTTTATTTGCACAGCCATAATAATAATGCTAAAGACTGAGACAACGCTCCGCTTGACCTTAACCTGACAGACTTTTGAATAAAAAATGTGCACTTAACTAATAAACGTATTCTTATTGCTTATAGAATAAATAGCGGCTTATAATTATAGTTGCCCCATGCAGGTAGGGCTGGGATGCTACTCCAATATCCACGGAACGCTTCTTCAAAAATGTTGCCTGGGACGAGTATGGTCTGCCGGAAGAGGGTTATTTTCGAATGGATTTACAGAGAACATGAGTGGATATACTAGGCGTCTTTAACCTAGGAGGCGTTGACAACGACAACTGAACTGGAGAATTTTCAGTAGGAGCAAAATAATTTTCAATAAACTTTTCTGAATTCAAAGGGAAAATTCCAGCAGCTGCAAATTTCTTTTAGTATGTTTGCGACCTGATCCTGGGTTGAATATTTCATACTTCTGATTTGAAATTTTAGTTTTTAAACATAAATTTCATTCTCTTTGTAGAGTAATTTGAGTAGAGAAGACAAGCAGTGAAGGAATACATTTTCTGTTGCCCCCTTTGCACAAATTACTGTAATGTTCTTTATTCCTGCACAAATCCAAACTAATTTAATCAAGTTAAACCTTTTATGTTACTACATATTTTCTTTATATGTTATGCAGATATCAGTTTCGTTTACATACTGTCTACAGAAATTTGGTATTTTTGATGCACATTTTCAAATTGTTGAAAAAGCCATCAGTTTCTTCTTTATTAAAATAGTAATTCTATTGGAGCTTGTTGCTTCCGACTCTCTAAAATTCCTACATCAATCCTTCCAACAAGTTGTTCTTGTCTGTTGAAATTATGCGGTATATTTTATTTTTCGTTAAACATGTTTATAAAGAATTTGTGGAAGTTATGTTTGCATTATTCGTCATACCAAAAAAAATTCGTTAAGTGTAGCACATCTTCATTTTCAGAAGAAATTTCTTCTGAAGATGGGAAGTAATTTCCCGAAACTGTATTAAAGTGACTTTATAACATACAGCGTGTCTCATATGACGCATTTTAACACCGCTCGAGATATTGGTGTGCGGTTTTCACAAACGAGTTGCGTACGACTTCAAGATTTTTTTTCACTGCCGACTTTGAAATTGTTTGTGCTATTTTCGGTTCATAAGGACCAGAAAAGGTCACTTTTCAAATTACATACTGTAACTACAATTTCTTAATGGGACACCCTGTATACGGGTTTTTAAACAGACAAACTTAAATTATGTGACAGACCTCGATATTTTAAGATGAAAAGTTTATATAAACATATATGTCGAAACATTCTTCCTAAGGGAGCCATCAGGGCCTTTCAAAGAGGGACTCCAAAAATGGTCTTTCTTTATTTCTCCAAAATTATTTAACATAAAATAATGTGGTTTAAAACTTCTTCTAGTTCTATTAAATTTGGTGTATTCGTAAAAGCAGTCCCATGTTTTAAATGAGTTTATTTTCACGAGTTTTATTCAAAAACGACATGACCCAATATACTATGTACTTCCTTCAGACAGTGAAACGGAATATTCTGGCTCTTACCTAATCTATTAGCCTTGTTACTTTCCCATAGTAAATACATTAAATAGCATTCCTTTCAAAATATTAGTAGATTTCACTATTGTATCTTCAATCTTAATGAATGGTAGTTAGTTGTGATTCATAAATGATGGATCATTCATGATTCTCAAGAACAAACTGCTTAAATCTGAACTCCTGAGTTCATTTATCTCAATCCGCTACTGTGTCATTTGCCACTTTACACATAAAATCATAAACACTTTAATTTGCGTCTCCTTGAAATAGGTAATTGTTTTTGTAACCTATTCAAAAATTTATATGCTTTCAATAGGTACCTTAACATACTACATATTTGACAATGGAAGAAACATAACCAATGCCATTTTTCCTGCAAATTTTTCGCCCACGCTTCATCTGTTGCCACATTACAGTACATATTTATTCTACACTTTAGTACTTTTTAAAAAGCACATTAAAATTAATTACGCTTGCAAGACTGCAGCCATTCAATAATTTGTCTCGTAAATAGGCTTGAAAGTTTATTGCCTATGTATTTATCAGTCGAGGCTAAACAGGACAGTTCCGTCCTTTGTTGGACAAACACTTTCATTCAGTTTATTAGGAAATGATGTGAATAATCATCAAATGAGTAAAAACGCCTCATTTGACAAATTTACATGTGTTTCTAGAAATCTAGTTTAATGGGTTCTATTTAATTGGCAGGTATGTCATAAAGTATAAACAGCGACCAGTTACTTCATAAATCTTACTGTATGGCTGTGGCTTACAGGTAATTCCAGACTCGTATACTCTTGGAGGCTAAACAATAACAAGGAAACGAAGAAATAACCTAAAAGATGTTGGTGTTTGTGGTAAGTTACGCAAGTATTCAATTATCTGGCGACCGCGAAAAATTTATCTAGTAAAGTTTTATTCAAGTACACTGATGCATAACTTAACCAAGTAAGCTAAATAAATAATAATGCTAAAGAAGCACAAATTTCTTGCTTTATTGCTTTTATTGTTTGAAGTCTTCCACACTCTCAACTTTGATAATCCGAAAAACTATGTCTGTTCAGTCGTTCAATGAAAGAAACAGTCTATTAGCAACGTAGCTGCTTAAATATATATTTTTAATTTACCCACGTATGCACGATAGTTTTCTAGTGGTCGAGAACTAGAGAACAAATAAAGCAGTGGGTGCGGGTCACAGAGTTACCTACATGCAAATAGAAGAATGAAGCCATGGTAAAAAAATGACTCAAATTGAATGCAAGACGTATTTAATATAACTTTCGTTGAAGTAATGTACGTAGAGATACGTTATGAATGTTTCAATACCAGCTAGCTGGAGTAACATTCTGTGATAACTCGTAGTAGGTACAATGAAATCTGGATTCGTTCTGCCTGACGGGGTATCTGCTCGAGGAGTAGTTGTTCGAACGGTCCAGTACCACTCGTTACATCTAAACAATTCATAAAGTAATTGGCGCTTGCTCATATTATGATCGACGTAGGAAGATCTTCAATTTTGCACTCGTCAGAAAGTTTAAGCAAAAATATCAAATAAGAATCTATATTTCCACACTATTTATTGGATTCTCATAGTAAGTACACAGCGTGTACTAATGAAACATAAACTACCTATAACTTATTTTATCTTTTATTTCCAATCACTTTCCCGTTCTTATTTTTAATAACCTAACTTTTATACACTATGTAAGTAAACGCAAAACAGTAGGTAATTGTTCTTCTCAAAATAAACACAAAATAAATAATGTTACATCACGAAACTAGTTGAAAAAGAACGACAAACCTCGTACGAACTCGAATATAATAGAAATATTACCATGAAACATCAACCAAAACAATGTATTTGCATCTATTGTGTGCCCACCAAACTGTCAAAATCTGTACATCCAAAATATAGAAAGTTATGACTAGACCAGGTTAGACAATAAAAATTTTGAACATATTGAATGGTGTTGGAATATACAGAATCAAGACATGGGCCATAAATGACATTACAGTAATTAAGAGTCCGGCAAACCCCTTTAAAATGAAACTGAAAACTGACTTCGTAGTACTATGCTTATTTCTAAACTGTGAAAATTGAAGTGTTGAATTTTGGACAGTTTACAAACGAAACTTCATTTTATGTTTCTATAGAAAGAAAAGTTAAAATTTTTTTCTTAGAAAGTGTCAGTTCACTCATGAAATTGACCAACTTCACGCGTGCATAGCGCCAAGAGATTTAGTTTTTGAAAAATTGTTTCAATAGAGACATAAAATATACCTTCTTTTACCATAATCAAGCTTTCGTGTTGCTAAATTTACTAGGATGAAGGTTTAATCGTGGTACAGCGAGAGCACTGCAACCGCAAAATATGCCTTGGTATGCGCTGCCGCCGCGTAGCGAGTGAGCGTAAACTCAGAGCGGCGTTGTCACATTTACTAGGTACCGAAAGCGAGGGCTTTGAATGCGGGTTGTTCTTGTGTCCATAAATGTGTTTAGCGCGACGGTGTTGCAACACAGCTGATAGTTTGCTCCGATTTCTAACGGATACCTCACCGACCCGATGCCCCGCAAGTGTAACTTTTGACATGCTTTGTCGGACAATGGACAATACCAAAGACTCCGATAATAATTTTTTATATGAAAACAAAAGAATTGAATGATCAGAGTAAAGATTTCGGAGCACAGTAAGTCTTTTAATATATTTTATAACATGCCTCTTAAGGGGGCAATGTGTTCAGCGGAAAGCAGCTATTTCAATTTTACCAAAGTTTGAAATGTCTTATTGTTATGAACTAAGTTGGGCAATTCTGAATTACTTCATTTTTCTATCTCATTTCGAACTATACGGGTTTTGCTGCCGCGAGATAGCAAAATAATCAAATTGCCCCCTTAAATAGCAAGTCGTCATCCAGAAATTAATAGATACCTGTATACATGAATGCAACTCCGAATTTATGTTTTATGTTTATGTTTTACGGTCCAGAATCTGTGTCCGGTGCCCGGTGCCCCGTCAGATAAGGAAATCGCGTTCCCGGAAAATAATTATTTATTTCTTGATTTATAACACCTGAGGTCAACCCACTAAAATAAATTCATGTAGTTCAGCGAGTCAATCGAATCCAGCCGAATGCGCATACTGGTTACATATTAGGCTTTTTTACTTGAGACAGAGCTTTCCTAGTGTTCCGCGCCGGCAATAGGTGGCGATGTAAGCGATAAACATAACATTTATTTTCTATTTTGATTGAACTCTGTTGATCCCGTTGACATGTTTTAGTGGAAGGGAGTGTCTACGGAACCGAATATTCGGACGAATAATATTTATTATGGAACCGAATACTCGGACGAATAATATTTCTTATGGAACCGAATGCGCGGACAATTAATATTTATTATGGAACCGAATATTCGGATAAGTAACAAACGGTATTCGCTAATTTTGTGTATTCAACCGAATGTTTGAACTGGATTGATATGTTTTGTGTACACCTAATATGCGTATTCAAGTTAGGTACTTTTTAAAATTACCCTCTATACACCATTAGAATTAATGATCATAGTCTAAAATCGGCTAGTATAAAGTATAATTATGAATGCCCAAGCACAAGAATGCGAGTGTTTAGGTGTTTACCTACTGATTACAGATATGAATATTGCTGTACACGTGTTGTTTGTTTTCGGAAAATTTCTGGTAAAATTAGCGAAAATGTTTTATTTTTTAAAAATTACCCTATCCTTCCACAAGTCTCTCATCACAAGACAGTCAATATTTTTGATGAAGTTCAATTTATACATAGGTACCTATCTTATGCAGGACGATCAATTTTTTATGAGCAGCTCATCACGAATTGATATAATTGATATAATAGTGAGAACATGAAAAAATAATTTTTGGGTGTCGTGTAAAAACATATTTTCAAAACTATACAATTTCTGAAAATTACTTATTTTTCAATTTTGACGCTAATTTCCTAAGTTTTCCGCGGAAACTGGAAATCTTCCAGAAAATTTCCAAATGGAAAATTACCGGGATCAACATCACTGCAGCACACTGACCTCTGATCTATAAAGATTCAATGTATACCGGTTGTCACTGTGGCATACTTCGATGTAAATTATGGTATAGTTAGACCATTGTTAAACTTATTTTCAACTTTCCCGGCCAACTTGTTCTTTTAAATCGATCAAAGTATTCAATTTTTCAAATTTCAAAATCAGACGATTCGAAAAATTTCCTTTCTAACCTTATACTTTTTTACGTAAGTATACTAAAAAAGAGGTCATCCTAAAACTGTACATTTATTACCTAATAATACTTAAAGACAACAAACTCTCCATAAATAATAGGTACCCCAACTCAACAACCAGCAACAAGTTACTGGAATTCGGGAACGGGAACAAACGACTGTTAGACTATTACTGATGAGAAAGCATGTGCAAAGCGGTAGTACCAACGAATAAAGTAATTTATTATCCATTCGAGTATTCGGTGCTATAATAAATAATATTCATCCGAATATTCGGTTCCATAATAAATATTATTCGTCCGAATATTCGGTTCCGTAGACACTCCCTTAGTGGAAACTATAAAAGTAAAGCAAAAAATAACCTGAAAATTTATCTGATTTTATTTGCCATTTAATTTAAAAAAAGTTTTAATGTGAATTGAACAATTTATCTTTTGTGCTAGTGTTGGTGATAAGTTATACTTACAGAATGCCGTTACTCTGTAAGCGACACAGTATTTTAGGTATGTAGGTAGGTATATAAAAATCTTATTAAATAGGTTGGTACCTGTGACTATTTTCGAAAATAACATATAAAGGTAGGAAGTTAATTTCTTGGGTTAAAGTATATTGGTCGGGGCACTGGTTGAAGTACCTACCTACATAGTAAGTAAATGATAAAACTAAAGTTTCGAATATTGTAGGTAATTTCTAATTTACAGGTTAGATAACTATACGATAATCAATCTGAAATTAACCTTTTTATGTGTACCTACCTAAATCTATATAATCCTTGTAAATTGCACTCAAAAAATGTACACAAGTCGGGATGTATTGACAAGAAAGGCAATTCTCACATTTTTTAAGTAATTTAAGTACCTGCCTACCTAAATATAGTTATAGCGTATGAAAAGGGAAGTATAGGTTTCAAATAAAATGCAATTGCAATAAGAAATAAGTAATGTGTAAAGTACCCAGGTAAGCATACGTACAATATAATACCTATAATACAGGGTGAATCACGGTGATAATCTGTTAGCTCCCCATAGGATAAGCAGTGATCGAGCGTATACAGGGTGCCCCAGAGAAGCCTCGACAACATTGCTATCTCACTTATCTTTAAAGATAGAAACACGGGAAACACGGGAAAAAGTTTTACAATTTGGAGCTCTTTAATATGCCCTCACAAAAATCGACTTTGCTTTGTTCGTTTCTTAAGGCGGGTACAGATCTGAGCACGTACGCGTATGAGGCAAGCCGAGGACGCATGAGCATTCAGATGTGGACGCGCTCCCGAGGCGCGGCAAACTGCCTCGTTCTGTGCGTCGTGCGGCCTCGCCCCGATCCGTTTGTTGGCGGTACATCAAAGGCCGTGCGTGCTCAGTCTGGACGCGGGATATTGTACGTAGCCGCACAGAACTACTTTTAACGTACGCTCGCGTGCTCGCGAATTCATTGGATCAGTAGCGAACAGTGCCTCGTGCGTCCACCATTCGGGCATTCAAATTACGCCGCACGAGGCATTCGGTTCGGCCTCGGCTTGCCTCATACGCGAACGTGCTCAGATCTGTACCTGCCTTTAGATATTTGAAAAAACGGAAAAATTTGCGATTTAGTTTTTGTTAATAACTTCATTATTTATTAACACTTTGATGATTTGTAAAAATAGGTTTAAATGGTTGTTTAACCAGCATATTTTGCAGTACTCTAAAATTGTCTCCGACGCTTCATACACTTGCAGTCATCATCAGGTTTTCAGGTTTATTTTTTATGGACGCCATATTGGATTGTTATGTCATTAAATAGCTTATTTCTTGCTGATAATAGCAACCTATAACAAATGGATATTATTCCAGCACAAATAGTTTTAGAAAATAAAATTCTATTATTTTGGACAACAATATTTATTTAGTTGGAGATGCAATTTTACTCCTAATTTTACAAAATATAAACTTTTAAACAATAGGAAAGCGAGTAGGAAAGTGTGAAAAAAATCTTAACGATGAAATGAGAATCAAGTTTTATTTTCTTGTGTTTTAAAAATGGTGTCTTCCCAATGCAAACTTTCTTTATTTACAAAACAGTCTGTCTACTTGTAAAATCTTGAATTAAGGTACAATAACTTGCACGATTTACGCGATTTACGATTCCAATTCAATAAAGTTATTGAAGGTCTAAAAATAAGCCGTACAAAGACGCGGAACGCTACCAGCGCATTTGTACGACGAGCGAAAATTTGCATCGAGAATGAAGGCGCACATTTTGAACATTTGCGACAATAAAATAAGTTGTTTTCGATTGTTTTGTGACTAGTTTTTATTATTCTATTGATGTTTTTTGTTTTTCAATTTTGAAATTATAATTTCCTGGGGCGGCAAATAAAATTTTGAAGGAAGTATACTATTTTTTGGCAGTTTCTACTGATACAAACTCGGATACAAATTATGGGTGTTTCATTGATTTCTACTAAACGAAATAAAACTAATAATTGTTGCAATATTAAAGTTGTTTTTCGCCGGATAACTAAATTTTTCAACTAAATTATGAATTTTGTTTTCTAAAGCTATTATTTTCTGTAGAATATCAACTTGTTATAGGTTGCTATACTCAGCAAAAAATAGGCCATTTAATGATATAACAATCCAATAAATCTGATAATGAAACGTCGGAGACAATTTCAGAGTACTGTAAAATATGCGGGTTAAACAACCATTTAGACATGTTTTTGCAAATCATCAAAATCGTAATAAATAACGAAGTTATTAACCAAAATCCAAATTGCTAATTTTTCCTTTTTTCAAATATCTGGGAAGCCAACAGAGCGAAGTCGATTTTCATGAGGGCATCAAATTGTAAAACTTTTTCCCCATTTAACCGTGATTCTATCTTTAAAGATAAGTGAGATAGCAATGTTGTCGAGGCTGGGACACTCTGTATTGCGCTTAACAGCGCCTCTAAGCGGCGTCAGAATGTGTCATATTTACAACACTGGGCAGCTAAATTTAAATTAAAATATTTTAATTGTAATGCCCACAGATTTATACTTTTTGGAGAAAAATTCAGCTAAAGTATGCCCGTTGCATTATGGAAGACACAAAGCCAATATTATCAATATTAAAATACCTGTTTGAAAAGCTGAACTCTCAATCTGGTTGTTTTCTACTTTGGGGCGTCATGAAGTCGGTAAGTTATAATATATTATTTGTGTCTCATTAGAAAAGGCCAAATTCGGCGACGGAATGAAATATAGGCTGTCCAAAGGACGTTCGTTCCCTTGGGAATCGATTCAAGGAGTAAGATATGTAGCTACATCGAAATTGTAAAGTGAGTCTCTGCGTTCTTAAAATACGTTAATAAGAAATATTATTTTGCAGGTACATATTAAGTAATAAGAGTAGAAATTATTGGATTCTAAAGCGAGGATATGGAAATGCCAGTGGCAAAAGATTAGTGTTATTTCACAGTACGGAAATGTGTCACCTACGTGTGGTCACCTTTCATGTTTAGCATAAATTACGACATACAAACCAGAGTTGCCTCATCAAATACATTTAAAATGGCACTAACTTAGATGATAACAAGAAGGGGTAAAACAAGAAACGAGGATAATTCCTGCACACACAAAGCGTATAAACAGTAACCTAACTGGGTGAGATTAAATTCTTAAAAGAACTTCGGCGACCTTATAAGGATAATGATAAATGCGCAACTGCGACTTGAATCTCAACGCTTGCGCATGATCCGCGTTCACCAGGAGCCATGGAGCCCCACACAAGCCTTCGACACGGCAAGCAGTTTAGTTTTAGTTGTAATAGTCGTCGCGTTACGTGGAGTTGTAGTTGTCGTCTGCGAATGAGTAACTAAACAACATAACCCAAAGGACTACGTGTTACGTGTAATAAACAAAATGTGTGACACCACGAACGCATCAACGCAGAGCATAGCAGACTATTTGGCGCAGTTGCTAAAGGACAGGAAGCAGATAGCCGCATTCCCGAATGTGTTCCTTCACGTAGAGCGACTTCTGGAAGAAGGTAAGGGTCCCCGCAGCGCTAAATATGTATTTTCGACCGATGTCGTTGCCTGTGCACGCCGAAAACATCGCCTCGTTTTCAGGCAATTAAAAAACAGTTGCTTAAGATAACATGTGATGGTGGCAGGCGAGTGACGTACACTCATCAGAGTGACCTATGTGCGAACCCGTCTAGAAGGCTGTGTTGCTGTTATTTATTTACGTTTTCCTGTTATCGCTGCCTGTTTCAACTTGCCCTGTGCAAAACTGTGCATTTTTATGACCGTGTTATTTGGAATTCATTTCCAAACAACGGTAATTAGTAGATTGTCGCGGCAATTACCGGGTCACGGCACAGCAGTTGAGATTTTTTGCAAATTCTTGGATAATCGGGTGCCGTTTGGCCTCTTGATGTGTTCTGGAGAACGTGAATCGTGAATGCAGAGGCGTGGCGTCATGCTCGTTGCTTCGGTATGTAGGTAACAGCGACTCAGACTCTGAAAACTCTGCGGGAGAGGTTCTTCGGCGCACCGCTGATACACAAACCGTGATTTTTTAATTTCATCGCATGTTGCATTATACTAAACGAACTGTTGTCTACGGTTGTTTTGCTTTCAAAGATCAAGAAAGTTTACTTTTTTGATTTTTTGTTCGTCGGTTACTGAATCACTGACACCCACGCGGTAGATGTACCTGTTTTTGAGACTTACATAAACAACTTCCAAGAAAAATGTGTCATGCTTGTTTTCGTTCAGGTTTTCCTTGCGCATCTGTTTTTATAGTATCGATTTTCAGCTTAAGAGAAATTCCCATTTTCTGGATATTCACAAATATATTTTTAATTATGCGTCAGAAAGAAGTCCAAATGTTTTCAAAGCTCCAGCGAAAGTTCGTACTTGAATATTTAAATCCGAATGTTTTCTTTTTTTATCTCCTGTTTAGGTTATATTTTGATTATGTCTTCATTAGAACAGTAATACACTTACTTAGGTACTTTACGAAGTTTTGTTGTGCGAAATCGTTGTTCTTTTATGCAGTATATCGGCCTGCAGAAAGTCTGAGAATTTCTGGTGCTTGAAACTCTTCGAATAATGAAAATACCAGTTCTGTACATTTCACAGAGGAAAGTCAAACCTTTCTGCAAGAAGCCCCTATTTTTATTGTTTACCCTGGAGCTCTTTAAATCGTAAACGCACCCCTGCTTTGTGAGAATGTGTTCAACAGGTGTTTGTAAATTTGTTTAAGTAATTTTCTAAAGTATCTATTGCAGTGTTGAATACTTGATTTTAACTAAATCATCAGCACGGTTGCCTTCCATCAGGGACAAGGTTAATTAAAGATGATAATGAAAACATAAATATTTTCTCGAGATGGATTTGAAACAATAATGTAAACAAAACCACTAACTAAACATTCAAGTCGCAAAATATTAGTAATGAAAATCAATTATTTCATATCTGCATTTTTTAAATTAAAATTTACTTAATTTGGTTTCAAAGTAATCTTCACATTGCACTCTTAACTTATTGTTTTATTTAAGTATTTAGTACATTCATAAATAATTATATGCCTACAACCGAACCTGCAACCTTTGAAAAGATGCAAATTAGTTAGGTATACAGGGTGGTCACTTTTACAATGTACACCATTGGAATCTTCTAAACCCGAAGAGATTCAGAGTTGGTCAAATGGTAAGAAAGTTGCACATTTTCATGCTCTTTAAGGATCTGAAAAGAAATTCTGGATAGCTCTCGTTGTTCCTGAAATATCCTGAAAAAATTGAAATATTGCGTTTTCTTATTTCTTCCATATATTATTTATTACTCAAGCGAATGTGATGACCTTTGGCAGGTTTACATAAGTGGGTATGGGCTTTCCACTGGATGTTTCAAAATTTGTCTAAGCCTACTACATCTTCAAGTTTTCATGGCCAATTTTTGAATTTCTTATGGGCGCCATATTGGATTTTCATAAGGTTGGATAGAGAAAAAAAATACAATTTCAACGATGTATCGCACATGGGTCATCTAACTTTCTGGAACACTAATTTCACTCCTTATCTACAAAATCTAGTTGCCATGATTATGAAAACTCAAAGATGTAGTAGGCTTAGACAAATTTTGAAACATCCAGTGGATAGCCCATACCTACTTATGTAAACCTGCCGAAGGGCATTACATTTGCTCAAGTAATAAATAATATATTGAAGAAATAAGAAAATGCAATGCTTCAATTCTTTTCAGGATATTTCAGGAACAACGAGAGCTATCCAGAATTTCTTTTCAGATCCTTAAAGGGCATGGAAAATGTGCACGTTTTCTGTAATTTGACCAACTCTGAATCTCTTCTGGTTTAGAAGACTCCAATGGTGTACATTGTAAAAGTGACCACCCTGTATAGTATATTGCTTTGGGACTTGGAAATTTTAAGGCCCTAGCAAGTATTTCTACTCATATTTCTATAACCAAACCTGTATTGACGTGACGACAGTCTGTCACAACGACACCAGGAACAATTTATCCCAAGTGATTCTATTTACTACCTCCCCCTCTCTACAGATTAAAGTTGAATGCTGATCCACTTGTACCTGTGGGCTTTTTAAAAACTGGCCCCACAGGTAAGGTTAATCACCCCACTGGCCGACCCTAAAAGTACCTACCTGCGCCGCAGTTAGTGTGTAAACGGTCACATTAGATTCTTTTGTATATCTAAGAGCCACCTACGCTATAGCGCTAGCAAACAGTCGCTGTTTGATAAAGGAGATAAGGAATTTGATAGGCCAATAGCTGTAAATCATGGGCAGGTGCGCTGTTGCGTTACGTACCCCACTCGTGATAGAAATTGGCTAGATAGTGATATCTGTTGAAGATAGAATCTGATAAACACGTTTAATTTCTGTTCCCATGGAAAATAAAGATGTAGTTCTGCCTTGAGTTATGCATCATGTCGGTTATAATTAGTAAGTACAGAGTAAAATGGAATAACCGTTATGTACATTTCGACGTACATTTTGTTAAGGATCAGTAAATATGGTGGTCTATTTGACCTCTATCGGAGAAATGCAAAAGAGCAAGAAGCGATTAATCGAAAGTTTGAGCCAATTTCCAAATTTGAATGGATTAAAAAAGGAGCATTTATTATCAGGGCGCTCGTCAGGGCGCATAGACGGTGGGTACCTTCAAGGTTTTACTGGAATCTAATTATTCCTATCTGGAATGGTTATTGTGAAACCAAAGCTCACAGCATCAATACCACCGTTATAACGTTTACTCGTCACTTATATTTTGAGCAACTGGAGATTATTATCGTTCCTTGCTGAAGCTGTTTAGAATTTCGACTCTATTTCTAAACCGTAAGTTTGTTAAGATATTGAAGATGATCTCAAAAACTGGATGAAAGTAAGTTAAACACAAGAACACAACAGAAACAGTAAATATAGCCCTGACTTCACAGCAACAGAAAGTTCCAACTCAGATTTGTTCTAGTTAATCCTTTGATGTTAACTGCTTCAGACGGAAATATGCAACAACCAGCAACATTCTATTGTAATTTGTACTACAATGAGCAACTTGGAGGAACAAGCGGAAAATTTTCTAAAACATGCAGTGGCCGAGGCAGTGGCAACAAATGGATACGTGTCTTTTGCAAAGTGTAGAATGCCAATTTGACATTCTTTAGCACACGCATTTCGTGAAGTGAATTGCACGGCAAAATCAAATCAAATGAAACTTGTAGTGTAGACGTTAATTACAAAATTTGTGCAATTTGATATATTAACCGAGGGGCAAACCGCAGGCTAAATTTTGTACACCAAACTTCCATTTTTATGGGACTTCCACTAACTTCCACTGACTTCCACTAACTTCCACTGACTTCCACTGACTTCCACTAACTTCCCCTAACTTCCACTGACTTCCACGCACTTCCACTGACTTCCACGCACTTCCACTGACTTCCATGCACTTCCCCTTCTTTAGTATTCTACCTTTCACCAAGAAAAGGTTAATAAAAATCATTTAATCTAACGAAATACGAATTAGACAACAATGTAGAAAAAATGTGGAAAAAATCGTTTGGCGATTAAAAATTTCACTGAAGTGAATATGGAAATAACGTCTCTGTATAATGTAAATATTTATTAAATGACTGAATTCGAATTAAATGGGTAAATTCCGAGGCAAATTCATACTTTTTAAAAATATCTTTAAGGCAATTTATCAAAATCGATCATAACAAATCGATAAAAGGTAGATATCGGGAATGCTTATAGGTACTTTTTGAAGTAGAATACCATTCTGTTTCAGGTGGTGAAATAATATAGAAGATGTTCTATATATTAAGAAAGTTGACTATTACAAATTTAAAGTTTGTTTGGCATAACATCAGATTAACAACACCCTGTAGGGTAAATTAGAAGCATCCTGGGAAAGGTACAAGTGGTGATTCACGATTCAATTTGAAATACGTAGCAAAAATATATTTTTAAGAAGTATGATGCAAAGCCGGAAAAGTTCGAAAAATAATTAATATTTCGAGAATGGATGACTTTTTGAATATAAAAACAAGCAAAATGGAAATCTGCTGTCAAAAATATGGCTTCCATTAAAAAAAAATAATTAGTAAACATTTCCGGTATAACCGGAAGTCGACCGGAAGGGCCACGACTTAAAATATTTTAAATAAAAAGTTCCTAGGCATTTACGCCCGAATATAATTTTTTAGATTTGTAACTGTATTGTATGAGAAAACATCTATAGCTAACAGTTTCCGTGAATCACCCTATATACTATTAATATATTACTGCATAATCCGTTAGAGCTTGACATTCGGAATAAAAACGATAGGGCACCTATGTTACGTCACTGGTTCAATTTGGAAGCGAAGAAATGATTTTTTCGTATTACTCTTTAGGTTTTGAATAAAATAGCATTTTGCCTAACCGCTCACAATCGCAAAAAAATTAACAATCGATTGTTCTAAAACTGCTTGCCACTCCATTTAGCATTTCAAAAGCAAAAATGTTTGGAACAAAAATGAGATTTACAATTTTACAAATTTTAATTCAATGATTTTCTTAGATACCTACCTATCAAAAAGTAACATTTTTTTTAGAGAAACCTTGATCTCAACACCGTGTATCTTAGTTGAGAGTAATTTTAAGACATGCATTATGTTTTATGTTCATACAACTTTTCTTCTTATTTTGACCTAGGTATACCTCCCGAAATTTGTACACTCGTTATGGATCATGCCTTATAAAGAGAAAAATACTCGGAAAAATATATCTACGCATTATACAGGGTGGGCCAATAGTGTGTAGTCGGTCCATATCTCTGGTTCTATTCAAGGTATCAAAATAAAACTTTACACGTATGTTGAGAACTCCACGAAGCATCTGATAAAATTATTTTGGTGTATACAGGGTGTTCACACTCTGAGTACCAAGCAAAAGTTATGTCTTTTAAATCGAATACCCTCGGGTTGTTTAGGTACATATTTGAATTCTTTATAAAATTTTAGGACAGCGTATGAAAGATGATATACCTTACCTACTACACTCATGCCCGGTTTTTCAAAGAAACCTACACCGGATTAAGTCTGACACCGGCTTCGTTGCTATGATACCGGCTTTCTGATTGGTTGTATCGTAGCGACGAAGCCGGTGTCAGACTTAATCCGGTGTTGGTTTCTTTGAAAAACCGGGCCTATGAAGTTTATAGAGTGAGCGATTTTAAGATATTATCATTTTAGTGCCGAAGCTATTTAAGATTTCTCTTGAGATTTCTTTATTGGATTAGGTTCACAGACTGCTCTATTCGTAAAATCCATGAGTACTTTTGTCACAATACTTAATATCATACAGGGTGGGCGGCTTACGCAATATGCATTTTTTCTCAGAAATTTCAAATGGAACACCCGATATTTTATTTTCATATTCGATAGCCAGTTTACCAAGCTTTTGATTGATGTAGATATTGTTAAGTCTGCGACTGACGGTTTGGGTCTCGGTTTCGGTAGAATTGAAAATTCAACCTTAAAATGTATTAATTTGACTGATAGGTCCGTTCTCCTAAATTTTGCCATCCAAAACACAAAATATGATTTCCATTTTGTTTCTGGAAGTTGAGTTCACATTGAGACAAAAAATCATTGCCAGTTTGTTTCTTCACGGTCATATTCTTAAATACTTGGTAACTTATTAAACCTAGGTATAAATTATTGATACAAGGAGCGCAATGGAAGAAAAAAACAGTCTTTTCAAGAAGTACCTAATCTTGCAATGAGATTTCTTGTGCCAGTGTAAACTCTGTTCGCTAAATTTGATGTAAAAACAAAGTGAAAGCATTCTTCTGAGTTTTGGGTGGCAAAATCAGGGAAATTCCCCAAAAATGGTACAAAGTTACGGCAAAAATCTAATTTCTTAAGGTTCAATCTTTATTTATGCCTAAATTATCAGTCGCAGACCTGCCAATATATGCATCAATCAAAAGCTTCATAAACTGGCTATCAAATCTGCAAATAATATTAGGGGTGTTTCACATAGCATTTTAGAGAAAAGCTCAATTTTGCGCAAGTTGACCATTCGGTACAATATGTATTTTGAATAAGTATTTTGATAAAAGTGTTAATGGATTTTATTTACAATTAGCGTATCCTGTGAACCTATTCCAATAAAAAAATCTTAGGTAGCATTGATCGGCAGACGTCAGTAGCTCCACAAAGTTGGGTTCACACTGGTACTATAATGGCTGTATCTTAACATCGCTTGCTTCAAACTCCAACGTGCAGCATATTAACTTTCATGAAATTTTATGAAGAATCCAAATATGTTAACAAATGTGGGGCATTTCATTTAAAAAACGTTACTTCGGTTTGGTACTTAGCACGTGAACATCCTGTGTACATCAAAATAAGTTTAACAGAAGCTTCGTGTGGGGTTCTCCACATACACGTAAAATTTCATGTTGATATCTTGAATAGAATCAGAGATATGGACCGGCTACGCACTATTGGCCCACCTGTATAGAAAATATAAACTAATGTAAATTTACCGTTACTATGCAAGCAAAGGTCCAAAAACTAGTCTAGACTACTCAACTCTCGACGAATACGACGATACGCAGACCATCTAGAACTACAGCGCATGCGTAAATGCCCAGAAACTTTCATTGACTTCCACTAACTTCCACTGACTTCCACTAACTTCCGCTAACTTCCACTAACTTCCACTGACTTCCACTCACTTCCACTGACTTCCACCAACTTCCACGAACTTCCATTAACTTCCACACACCTGTACACCTAACTTCCACAGCGGTTTGCCCCTCGATATTAACACAACACCGAGAGATGTTGCAGGAAGACATTTCACAGTCAGATTGCTGCTATCTCGATGTCCGTGGAAAAACTTCTCATGCGTAGAAATGTCAAAAGAGTAAGTACTGACAGACGTCAGAATATATTCGTACCGGCCTGCTACTTTTTTGTCCAGTTTTTTCTCCATAATTATTATTTCTGGCTTACTAATGGGCAACTGGACACTAATTAAATTTGTGGCATTTTTTCTTTTAATATCACAGTAAATACGTACCATCTTCATACATTACGTCTTGATAAAAGTTTCAAATTCATAACAAATAATTGTTTAAAACGCTTCCAAACATCCACTTTTTCAAACAAGTTTTTCAGTGTGGGCGTGACTTAATCCCAATGATGTACGCAAAAATAGGGGTCAAATATTTTCATCCAAATAAAAAAAGTCGTCCAGTTGCCCATTATTTCTTAAGCAAATATGATAGTCGTGGCCACGCTGATAGTAGGTAAAACGTTGTAAGATATTCTTATCGTAACTTCATATTATGATATAGGATGGGTTATCAAACGAGGCCACTGACTCGTCTTGCTCAGCTTGTAATACCTTACCGATTATGGGGTGACACTCACTTGTGGCTGGCACTTTTTTACAGGGCTTGTTACCGCATGATTTCTATTTTGTTACATTTCTCGGCTGTACCCGCCGGGTCATAAAATATTAACCGATAAGAGTTTGGCATATCCGCAATGCATAGCCCACTTAGGCCCGGTTTTCCAAAGAAACCAACACCGGTTTAAGTCCGACACCGGCTTCGTTGCTATGATACAACCAATCAGAAAGCCGGTATCATAGCAACGAAGCCAGTGTAAGAGTCCGGTGTTGATTTCTTTGAAAAACCGGACCTTAATGTGACCAGTTATCCATCAGAATTCAGGAAACGATCAAGTATGATGTGGTATGTTTAAAGAACAATATATGTATTATTTATCACTATGAAAACATGCCGTTTATTTTTTCTTCAACGCCCGTAGTGATTCTGAAAACGAAAGTAAAGGAAGTGGAATAAAATTTCACGGCCCTCTACGCACTGTGAGAACGCACTATCCAGACAGAAAAAAAACTTTCCGCTCTTTTCATCCTTTTTCCATTTAGTATGTAAATTTTAAGCACCCGGGGATTACCAACCGTTTCGATTCACGGCTTTAGGTACTTGCCGAGTAGTTCTTTTGTTAGAAGACTCATTGGTAATACCAATCAGTTGCGTGTCCAAAAACAAAGACGGAGCAAACATAAACGATTTATTGGTCAACAAACCACGAATGCGATTCTGACTACCGAGTCACATATGATTACCTTAGGTTCCGAGACCTGCGTACGAAAAAAACGCAAACACACACGTAAAGAGGCGTTTACATGAATGATTTCTGAACGTTGCTATTACCATTTTATGTTTACAAGAGTTTTGAGATACTGATGTCTGCTTTAGTAAACATGTTTGCTACGATTGTTGACAAATTGCATTTGGTAACAATATATCATATTTTGATGGTTTTGGTATGAAGATAATGGCGTAAATTCGAGAGGAGATTGCCAAGAACATCAATTTCTGAAGCCATAAAAGACTGGGAAGAAGTAATATATCATGTAAACCTGCCAAAAAGTGGACGCCCAGAAATTTTACCTGCAGATTGTGTATAGATGGTCGACATAATAATAAGATCTAAAGGCAGGGTAGATACATCAGTTCGGAAGTTGGATCGAAATTTTCATTTTTTACTCATGACTAAGT
The DNA here is from genome assembly GCA_963966045.1 of Xestobium rufovillosum. Classification (NCBI taxonomy): domain Eukaryota; kingdom Metazoa; phylum Arthropoda; class Insecta; order Coleoptera; family Ptinidae; genus Xestobium; species Xestobium rufovillosum. The sequence continues at coordinate 20,134,099 of OZ014494.1, forward strand.
TCGAGGTCGAATCGCAGCTCTTTATGCTTTACCTTTAACCGTTGATTGAGAAGTCCGTTGACTTCTCAATCAACGCTTTAACCCAAAGTGAAGAGCACCGCTGTTGCAAGATTATTCAAAATATTAACGAAATCGAAAGCTGAGGTTGTCCGTAGTTCAGTTGGTAGACAGCGAATCATGAAAGACGTCGATAACACTATATCAGACTGGCCATAAGAATCTGTTGGGAAGATTAATTGGAATTTTTAGACTTCAGCGAAATTACAGCTACACTGCAGCGATATTTCAGATTTCACCAAGATTATTTCTTTTTGGTAAGGGCTTATGGAAAATCCCCATGAAAGAAGAGAGGCAGTAGATGAAGCGAATCGTAAGTATCAGATTTGTTTTCCACGTAGGCGTCCGGAAACATTCATGTAAAAACGCACTCATTGTCGCGGTATGGTGCTGGATCGGATTCGAAATGCCGAGTCATTAGATTATGTGTGGGTTTGACGAAAAGCAATGTGCCGTTCTTACTTAAGACAACCGTCGGTATGTACTATCGTTGCTGAAAACGTTAGTTGAGAATTTTGAGATCACCGGACGCAGTTCACTGGATAAACAGACTTATTCTTAGATACCTTCATAGAGGTTATTTTCAGGATGCGTCCCGTTGGAAAACGATGCACGTGCGTGTTAATCACCAGATTCTCCGGGGCGTCTTCCCGTCTTAAGCCGCTAGAATCGAAATAAAGTCGGATCGCCGTACAATCTTGTCGCGGCCCATTTTCCTAACTTGTTATTATAGACAGGTTGACAGGTATTTAAAACGGATACATGACAGATATCTCTTACTTTATCGCATTTATAATATGAGTATAGTTTGTAAATTTTAGGGATTTTTATATATTTGCTGGAAGAATTTCAAAAGTTAAAAATGAAGTAGGTATTTAGTAAGTTGCATTTGATAACTCGGACTGGTTCCGAGCAATAAAATAAATTATTCTGGATTCAGTCTTCATGTGGCTAATTGCAGGAAAGTACTGAATACAATGTAAAAAGTAAAAACGTAATTATAGCTACAGAACGTTATGAACCCGGCACAAAAAATTAAATTGCAATGAGAACTTGACATAAGCATAAGTGTGTGGCAGACACAAATCTACAACAAATAAAACGAACACGGAGAAGGATAAATTAATGTACCCAATGACTTAAAACTTCGGATACATCAAAACACACGTATCCATATCTGATTGATTGATCGGATAAATATTGAGTAAAATCAAAGCACGTTAATGCGGATGGCATTTGCGGAACTGCAGAAATCAGGAGATCTGCCACCAGAATCGAAATGCCGATTCCAACACCATGTGCGAAGTAAGTCTGCCGTCATCTATAGAATTTCTGATTCACAAAGTTTCAAATAGTATTTATACAAGAGAAACTAGAAAATATTTTTAGCTACCTATTCCTCGTGCCGTACATTATATGATAAATATTCATAAAATCTTTCAGCGAGTAAGTACATTTATTCGTCCTCCGATTCCGATAAATAATGTTCTCTTACCTGTCAATGGTCTTGTACCTTGAAACGTGTGGGATGACTTGCGTGCTTCAATGATCTAAAGAGCCGAACCATATTGGGGGTTTTTATTGAGAAGACAGACATCGAATGCGCCAGATTTTGTGAAGGGGCAAGAAAATTGAATCATTGTAGGAGACTTTAATGCAGTTTTAGGAATAGGGAGAAAAGGTGGAATAATCGGTCCCTTTGGATTAGGCAATAGGTACGATAGGTAGTTAGACGGATAGATTTTTGCGATAAACATATTTCAACATCATGTTAGAAGACGCTATACAAGGAAAAAGGCAAATGCCAGAGGCCTAGGGTCCTAGGGAGATATCAAATAGATTACATTCTTGTTAAGCAAAGCTTTAGAAATCAAGTTAGGGACTGCAGAAGCTATCCAGGAACAGATATAGATAGTGATCAGTGATCACAACATAGTGGTTATGAAGGGCCCATCTTACATTTAAGATTTTGAAAAAACGGTACGGTAGAAGACACCTAGACCTTGAAAAACTAAAAGATTGTGATTCGCGCGATAAGTCCGAGAAAAAGACAAACGAAGTACAGAAGGACGCAGATGAAAATACTGTAAGGGACGTAGAGGCAGGATGGAATTGCGTTAAAAATAGTTTAGATTCTTCAGCTAGAGTTATTTTGAGTCGTAAACAGAATGAAAGTAGAAAACCCTGGATAGCAATGGATATTGTGACTCTAATAGAGGAGAGGCGAAAATATAAAAATTGACTAGATGAAGGAGGGAAACAAAGGTATAAGGCGGTCAAGTGGAAAATTATTCGGAAATGTAGGAAAGAAGTGGAAGATGTGTTCGAAGTAGGAAAAACTGACGAAGCGTATAATTAGGAGAAATTTCAGATAAATTAGATCTAGCAGCAAGAACATTATAAACGAGGCAGATGAGATCTTAATCGGAAGAGAGGTCAAACTAGGAGATATATTAGAAAAGGAAATCCGTGTAGAGTGGGATAACCGAGGCTGCCTATAATAAGGGAAGAGTTTGAGCTAGGTGTAGACGGGTTGCAGGCGGAAATTTTAAAGTGTGCAAGTCAAGAGGTAAGAGAACGTTTACTTAAACTAGTTAGCCGTAAATACAAGACAGGTGAGATTCCAGAAGATTACAAAAGGAACATCCTAGTCGCTTTTCAAAAAGGAAAGGTGGTGATGAGTGAGAAAATTTTAGAACTATCAGTTTAACTTCCCACGCGTCAAAAATTTTAACTAGAATTGTGCAAAGAATGATATAGAAGAGAGCGGAAGAAATATTACTAGAAGATCAGCTCGAATTTAAACGAAATAGAGGAACGCGCGATACCATTCTAGATAGAAAAAAGCAATAGAAAGGGAAAGAACACCTATATAGAATTTGTAGATTTAGAAAAGCCTTTGATGTCGTAAAATGCCGGAAGATGTTCGAAGTGCTCAGAAAGGTAGAAGAATAATACAAAATCTTTGCAAAGAGCAAACGACAATTATAGAATTTGACGAAGAAAACGAAGAGAAGTAGATATCCGGAAGGGAATGAGACAGGGATGTGCGTTGTCACCTCTAGTTTTCAAGTTATGCGATTAATATTGCTGAGGACAGAACAGTCTCAGAAATTAATGTACAGGACCAAACTATTAACATCAGTGATTTTCTAATACTAGATACCAACATGCCGTATATTCCCTATATCATGGGACACGCCAGGAAGTGCAAAATACTTTATTGTTTTTGTTTCGTTCTATCGTGGAAACTTGTATGTAGCTATCACTGCCACGAGTTACATAAAGAGCGCATGTGCGAGACGGAGGTTGCCCTTTTTCTTTTCTTAATTCAGCCGTATTTGAGGTTAAATTATTTTAAAAGCAAAACAGGGATAAAACACATCACTGAGCAATTAATAACGACCAATAATGAGAAACTGACACTTTTGTATTTGTCGCATGGATATTCCGTTCTATTTAGCAGTTTTTAACTGAAAACCATAGCAAACAAGACTTGTTTTGACGTCCCGAAACAAAACACTCGCCATATTGCTCATTCGGCATCGGGAACATGGGAAGCTGCTTGAGCATGCGTATTAATGTAGAACTCGTGAGAAGGATAGATGATCCCATTTGATTGATCCAGAGTGCAGAAAGGTAACTAAAGTATGTCATGTTGGCGTGGAGGCTACCTTGCATGTTGGTATCTAGTATTAGAAAATCACTGATTAACATGCTCAGATTCGCGGATGATATAGCAGTGTTAGGCATCCAGCAAAGAAGAATATGAATAGCTCTGGATAAAATGGAAGCAGTTTTGGCAGATGGCTACGGCATGAAAATCAATAAAACGAAAACCAAAATTTTGGTATGTAGAAGGTAGAGAAGTCGCGGATTTCTGCTACTTAGGAAGTCAAATAACTCGTGATGATAGGAGCACTAAAGATATAAAAACAAAGAAAAACGCAAGATCGAGTTGCGTTTAACAAAAAGAAACAACTGTTATGCTCGGGTACGGTTAATGTAGAAACTCTGAAGAGACAGCTGCTTTTAGAGAAAAGGATACCTACGATTTCCATGCATTTTCAACTAATACATAAGTAACTGCATTACTGATTGCATGATTAACTTATCTGCCGCTGGATTTGTGAATATCAGACCGAAAAAGCTCATTGGAAATGGGGCACACCAAGTGTTATTGTAAACAAATTTAAAAAAATTAAGAGCTAATCATTTTGTTGGTTTAACGTTTTGTTATTATTTTGATACCTTCTTTCACTCGGCCTTTGCAAAATCGAATTTACATAAGGCATTGCGTCCTTATTATCTTAACCTAACCTACATCCTCAAGTGAGTATTGTCATCGCGACGTTAACGATTCAAGTAAACATAAATTGTGCTCTTTTGCATAATATCCAATCAGATTGGGGTCTTGTTATAATAGCTTTCTTAAGAAATTAATAACTCAAACTTGTAATACACGCTATTTGTGTATTCTGCATCTTTCGATCATCTGTTGAAAGAAATTTGCAGCCGATGAAAAATAATATATGCATCTGTGTTATATGTAAATTGCTGATTTGCATCCTAATTCTACCAGTTTCAGTAGGTATGTTATTATCGATAGTTTTATTCGTGAATCGAATGAATTTGTTTTGATTCTATTCCCGCTTAAGAAGTGTTCCCTTTGGTGTTCCCACAGCCATATAGTACGTGTCACAGTGGTGGTAGAGGAAAAGGCAGAGGTGGATAAATCTTATATGCGGGACAAGAACTAGGAGATATAGGTATTATAAAAGGAAATCAGTGTTGAGGGGGATAACCTAGGCTGTCCTATAATGAGGGAAGAGTTTGCGCTAGCATTAGAAAGTTTAAAAACGATCAATCACCAGGTATTTGCAGGCAGAAATTTTATAAAAAAAACAATAAGAAAAAGCTTTCGACAATGTAAATCGAGGAAAATGTTCGAATTGCTCAGAAAGATGGTATGAAATATAAGGACAGAAAAATAGGTAATACCTCGGGTAATACAAAGAGCAAATGTCAATTATAGAAGAGAACTATACATATATCCGGATGGAAGTGAGACAGGGATGTGCTTTGTCGCCTCTAGTTTTCAACTTATATCAAGAAGATGCGATCAATGTTTGAAGTTTGAAATATGGTGCTACAGACGCATGATGAAGGTTTGAAAAACAAAAAAGAATAGGAGAGGCAGGATGGGAGGACACCTCCTGAGACACGAAGGATTAGTTCGCAACATAATAGAGTTGAAGTAGGAACAAAAAGAGGTCGGGTTTGCCCAGATTAGACTACTGCTCTCAAATAGTTTGAGAATTGCGTAGGTTAGCTAAGGATATTAGGGGATGGAGGTACGCATCCATCGAACTGAAAACTTTTTGATGATGACCTGGCTTTAGTGATTTAGACACTCGAGTGCTGTATGCATTGGAATTTTTATATTAGTGTCCCCGGCTCAAATTGGATACAAGGATCTGTCTCGCAAGCAAACAATGGTCTCAGTGACTTTGTAACCTGTACCCTTACAGCTTTACACCAATGATCGGAGCGTGTAAAAATGAATAAATATTATTTCTTGCTCTCAATGTTGCATGTGCCCGCTAGACAAATACGTAACTTTTTTAAATCGAATATGTATTTTAAAAATGCTCTGTGAGACAATCCGCGTGTGAAATTTAACACTACTATGATGAGTAGTGAATAGTCGCAATCACTTGTATCTAGGACTGAAGCTGTGAAGATTCCGCTACGCTTTCCTCATCACCTTTCAGTATAATAAATATATCGAGAGAAATGAGAAAGGTGACACCTTTGATATGTTGTAATCAGTTAGTTGCACAGTTCAAATCTTTTCGCTTCATATGCTGTCAAAGAAACAAGGAACTCATCCTATCAACTCTTCTTGACACCAACCATTAAAATTTGAGTTAATCCTCGATCTTCCCTAAGGAAGAATACACTATTGACATACATGTAACGCTATAGGTAAATTGCCTATACCGTAACTGATACGTGGCACAATAATAATCTCCCAATTTGTTTTAATGTATGCAACTGTGCTTGGTAACAATCGAATATTATAATGATTGAATGGAACCGCACCTATTTTCATTCCTATTCGAAAATAGTCCAAGGGATATTATTCATCGGTAACGCATTTTATGTACATGTCTATTCGTTGCGTTTCGCTGATAATTCGCGCGCTCATTATGCGGCTCGTTTTGCATATAATCAATCATATCAATTACGTTGTTACGTGAACTAAATTTATTATTGGCATCTGCACATGGCAAATTCATTATTGAGACGTTAGTTTCTAATGCGAAAACGTCGCTGATATTGGTCTGATGGTGAATAGTTCTATGCTGTGGATAAATCGCTTACGAAACGGTCTTACCTCGGGTCAATCTGATCTATACGATTTTTAATTCGTCTGCTGGAATTCATAGTTCTTGTTCAATTTGTTCGAGGGGTTTACCACTAGGAAAAAATCTGTCCCAAGTATTTCCCATTTCCAAATATGACCTTACTATTTCTTACTATTTCCTTGCAATTTCTTACTATTTCCTACTATTTCCTCACTATTTCTTAGTATTTCTTAACTATTCCTTAGTATTTCCTCACCATTTCTTAGTATTTCTTCACCATTTCTTACTATTTCTAAGTATTTCCAGAGTATTTCCTAGTATTTCTTTACCATTTCGTAGTATTTCTTTACCATTTCCGAGTATTTCTTCACCATTTCCAAGTATTTCCAGTGTTCCCGAGTATTTTTTACAGTTTCATTCAATTCGTACCTTTTACCTCGCCTTTTACTATTACAAAAATAGCATACATTATCTATTTTCTTCTTGTGAAATAATTTACTGCACATTTAATTTTTGTGTTGTAAAATAAACGTGTCACGGCCGTGAGCCATGGGATCTTGCTGGCATGCGCGAGTGAGTAGTCATTAATGCTCAGCAACAGTGCCCGCGGTTTGGCTATGGATGGGTGACTCATTTCTGCGCTGTGGCTAGGGCGCGCCTCTTGAAAAACAACCCCTATACAATTTATTAAATTTTGAAGTATAACGCCCATTTTCTTTAAGAATTGTCAGGGTGTCCAAAATTAAGTGCGTACCATTGTTAACTTTGTTATTATTGGACCTACGAGGTTGGTTAAATGGGCAAAGAATTAGTCGAGTATTTCTTATTACTAACAATATGGTGAACATCGCATTTTCGCGATATTCACACAAACAACGTTTTAAATGGAACGCCCTATATATTTCTGTAAGTGTTGAAAGAGAATAAAAGTCTGAATAAAAAAGTCTTATGGAACAACTATCCCAAAATTAAAAATAACATGGCTTTTGAAGCTCGTTTTGAAGGATCAAAACAGCCCGCGCTGACGCTGGTATCACGTTAGGTCTCACGTTAGGTAGTCCATAAAACAAATTTGGTTGGCTCCCATGTTTAAAATTCGCAAATAAGTAGTAAAATAACAATCAAATATGTACTGTTAACACCCGCCGACAATAATATTATTATGACGCAAAATTAGTTTCATGGCCTACCTGATGTGATATACTGGGCTCGATACTGGGGCATTTTTTATGCTCCAAAAGTCAAGTTATATTTAATTTTCAAATAGATGTTCATGTACACAATTTTATATTCTGTTTAAATATGCAAAAATAGACATGTTGTCCCATTTAAAAAATTATCGTTTATTTTATGTGAATACATATCTCGAAAATGCGATGTTCGATTGTTTTTTTTGTTTTCACCATCTTATTCTTCACGAAAAACACTAATTCGTTGCCCATTTAACCGACCTTGAACGTCCAATAATAACGAAGTTAGCAATTGTGGACACTTAATTTTGGATACCCCGTATATGTATGCATGATGTGTTAGGAACTCTTCCCTAGTTTGGATGTGTGTTTCATAACCTCTCTAATTAATATTTAAGTATTGCTTGCTAATTATGTTACTCAATTGATAAAACTTAATTTCCCTTCCTTGCATAATTAACTGAATTTTTAGCCCCCACGGTCGTGGTTTTCATAAAAATGCGAAAACAATAAACATAATAACAATGCTATTGTATGTCACCTCTCGCGCCGCTGCCGTGTCTAAATCGAGACCTACATAACATGATTACCGATATTTACAATAACTAAAATGACATGTGTTCGAGTATGTATTCAAAAAATGCTAGATATTCTTGCAATTCGCGAATGGTCACCACAGTTAAATACCGACAATTCTAGATGACCAAAGTAGATACTGAACAGCCGGCAAATCGGGGCAAAGTCCCGAGATATTACATAACTTTAATCGATCAAAACCTAATTTATCAATTTAACATTTTTCTTTTATATCGAGGTTCATATTCGCTCCCAAAAGTTCCAACATTTGAAAGATTCCAACCATAATTATAAGGTCTTGGACACGGTAGTTAATATTATCTTCTATATTACCCCTCAATTTCGGGCTCAGTTTAATTCACCCCGCATCGATCTTGTCCAATGCTATTTCTTAAATTATTATAGGTTCACAAATTGCATAAAAAGCGAGTAAAAACGACAGTATACCTCGCGGTATACCTAAAATTTTATTTTGTTGAACAGTGTATACCTACGAGTACCTAACTAAAATAATATAAAAGTCTATCGTTAAAACCTCCACTTAAAAAGCTCTTCACTTCCAAAAATTGTTATCCGTTTTTATATTAATTTTGGTACCGATCATGCTATTTGCGGGGATATTTACAAATATTTTTCAGAGTTTAAAATAGGATGGCAACTATCAATTTACATTAAATAATAAATCCAGGAATACTTGTATATAGGTATAAAATTCATACCATTTTTTACTCGATTTTTTATTTGCTTTGAATGCTCACCATGACCCTACCACTCACTGTTGCTACAGAAGAAACTTATAACATATTGTTCACGTGCCAACAATTGAGTCAAGTCGAAGTCACGCTATTGGCCGTCTACTGTGGCCTCATATTTGCTTCTGCGCCGCGGAGGACGCGACCGGCCTACCGGCCAATGTTTTTACTAATACTAGTACGTTTGGCGCGAAGAGGGAGTAGAAAGTTTTATATCGGTCGACTACTTCCAGTACTTCCTAGGTATTTCCCTTACTATTTCCAGTATTTCCCTGAGTATTTCCAGTATTTCTCAGACTATTTCCAGTATTTCTTTGAATATTTCCACCATTTCTTTACCATTTCCTGGGTATTTCCTACTATTTCTGAGTAAGAAATACTATTTCTGGACTATTTCGTAGTATTTCTGCACCATTTCCACCATTTCTCACCATTTCGGAAATACTATTTCTTGACCCTGTCCCAACCATTTCCTTAGTGGTAAACCCCTCGAATTTGTTTCCCACCTCTATAATTGGCAATCAACAGTGACATAAAAGAATGAAGGAAGTCAGAATATTTTGACATTTGAACCGCAAAACGTCTTGCGCAGAAGCAGACGAAATTGAAATCTCTGACGAGCACACCTGTCTTCTTGCACTATGGCTGTATATACAACACATGAATCTCCACATGAATCGTGATGCCCATGGCCAGATCGCAACTTCCTGGCGAACATGAAATTATAATATGTATGCATATATTTTATATCATATTCTTAACATGTATGCATATTTTCTTTCATTAATATAACTAGAACTTTCAGGAATGAGCCTAGGGTATAAATGAGGTTTATGTTTAAACGAAAATAATCGTGCAAATCGGTAATAATGCATGCATGTAGAAGCAAATGTGGTGTAATGGTAGACAGGTGACTACGAGATGTTCGTGTGATACAAAGTCACGTTCTTGCATTCATTAAATCACTTTTGAGGCAGAGTATTTGTGATTTAAATGTTAACATATTCTATTGTCACTGTAGAATTATCTGGCGATGTACTTCCGATAGGTATTTAATTTTCAAAAAGGTTAATAATCATAAGTACATATTCTTTCAAATTTCTCCATCTTGAAAGAATAGTTCAACTAATTTGTTAAAGCGGCATAGCAGATGTTAATCTCCTGTACTAACACATGTTTCAACTTATGCGCCATAAAAATGTAAAAATTAGAATATTTTAAAAAAATACAGGAAAATGTGCAATACTTGCATAAATGTAGGTCACTCAATACTAACATTCAGATGCGGATGTGCAATTACATAATGACATTTATGAAGTAGCAAAATCTATTTTAGTCGAAACGGATGTGTTATTTTTTCCAAAAGATACCTACTAACAAGATCTAGCGAAAACCGAGGTTCGGATAATATGTATCTTGCAATCAAAACTGATTCTATAATTTACATCAATTTGCGGTTTAGCCTTTCTCGTTTCAGGATGTAATTTTTGCAATTATTTCATTCCGCTAGAACCCTTATTAAACAATTTAAACACATATTTTTCTATAATCAAACTTTAAATCAAGTCTCAGACACCACGCTGTTTTTATCAACGCCTACATAGATTAATCAAACGTGTTTCTTGAGTAGTTAACGTACGCATGCGCAGTGAATTATAAATTGAATTTAAGGCTTTGTTAGTGTCGAGGTCGAGATTCTATGCATTTATTTACCGCACTTTACGAAATGATTTAATTTACGAATTTCGTTAAGTTAAAACACCAAGGCTTCACTTTTGTGTTGACCCACTGTTGTTTTTAAAGTGTGAATTCAGTGAAGCTCGAAGTTTCAAGTGTATCCGGTGAAGTACGTAATTAAAGAGCCATTACGCAAAACAAACTTCCAAACTTTACTAAAGCAATTTAAAATAATGATTATTTCTTTAATAGTATAAATAGGTTTTTCGAATGTAAACTATAGCAGATATCATGAATTTCTTGAGATATTTTAAATATCTAGATACCTATGCGTACTTTTGGTTAGTTTCAGTGTATTGGACTATACAAATTAAAAGTGCAAAATAAAATATATATATACGCCTTGAATTCAAATACAAGCATGACGCCGACGAGAAACGAATTATACCCGTGAAGCATTGCATTATTACCATTCCGAATTTCGTTTAGGACACATAATCTATTCTTCAAAGTAATTATTCACGTGTATTATTTTGTTTTAGGATTTCACACCGCGTACCTACTTAAAATATTCCCAAGTGTATGAAATTGCAAATACATTTGTCTTGGTGCCCGTGGTTTAGAGGCTCCACTGTGAAGACAGAAAGAAATCTAGTTGTTAGTTTTTATTCCGCCATCAAGTACAATACGATGAAAAACAGATTTGTACCGGTGCCAGCAGCAATTGAACCCATTACGGTCAAGAAGCACCATCGGGTCTCCGGACTCGAGAAAATTACTAGCGTCATCTGAAACAAATTAATATTTTATTCTTCTTTTTCTTCCATTTTCTCGTATATTTGTTCAGGGTAGAATTTGCTCTGGCTGGTTGTAGATCTAATAAATCTCGTTGCTCAAGATTATTTTTTGAGTTTTGTACATCTTGAGCAATTTTAAAACATTTGAAGTTTCAACGGGGATTTGTAGATGGCATTTTACAGCATAAAATGTTGATCTGAAAAATTATTTTCTATTTTCCGTCACTGCTACCCAGAGTGTATCTTGAATGACTTTACGATCTGCTTTCAGCTCTGTTTTGCATTCGCTCATCTTGGTTAATCCCAAAATTGCTCGTGTCTGCTACCACATTGCCCCTCCAGATCAGCTAGAGTGTTGCTAACTGTGTATCTCTTTTCCTTAGACCTCGTTTCCAAACCAGTCTATTAAACACGTTGTTCTTTAACATATCTCCGTGTCCGGCTCATTCCAGTATCTGTGCACCATGTTCGCTTCGAGCTTTTTCAGTTGATTCCATTTTAGGTTAATCTATTTTACACAAGAATCTGTAAGATCAAGGCTTCAAGACCAAGAGAGAAGCGAAGGCAAAATATTTCATGTTTTCATGTTCAGTTGGGAAGTTAAAATAGCAAGCAAAGCAACAGCAATGACGAAGAAGCATTACCTACTTTTACATTTTTGACAGAAAAATATAAAGACAAAAACCTGAGCAGAAACCTACTGGAAAGTGTTCGGGAAACAGTTGTATCATGTCGCATAGTTAAGAGAAGGAAGCTCAGATGGAATTATATAAGGAAACGCTACAGTTCTCAAATCAGTCCATCGAAAAGTGGCATTGTAATTTATCAGGGAACTGGACAATACAATGGCTATGTTGATGAGCCCGGGCTTGTATTAAGATCTCCGGATGAACAGGAACGAATCTTGGAAAGACGGTAACGGTATGTAGTCCCTACACGCCGTTTGTTGATGGATGTGGTTAGAGGAGGAATTTTTGTGTAGAGGGGTGGAGGCAGGAACAGGCGAGTTGGTAGTAATGGCACGTGGAACTATATACGTCATTTATAGTCTAAAATTTGGTATTGACGTGTGGCTGAAGCAGTCATCCGATGTTTGAATGAGTTCAAAATTAATCGCGTTGCAGGGCTACCAGACAGTTCAGCTCTCAGTGTTTAGAATGAGTTGAAGAGGTGCTTTCGGAGCCGAGAACCCAGCGCGAAACATGACCATTTCTTGGGAAATTGGAGCAATTCCTAACAGAATTGATTTCCAATTCCATTCACCGCATTCCACAACGATTCAAAAAAATTAATCAAGTAATTAATCAGCAAAAATTCATTTTATAATGCTTTTACCTTTTGTTGTTTCGTTTATTATTGCGTGTAAGTAGGTATTTTTTCCAAAATTGTTATTTATTTATATTGATTTTGCTCTGGCATCTACACCACCAAAGATAAATCCCATCAATTGCGCTTAATGACCAGAAATACGGTTCCGCGAATTTTCGTCCGGCCGTGTAGTAAGGCGGTAAAAACCTGACGGATAACTCAGTTTGATTGATAAAACGACAAAACTTGCTATGGTTGTTACGAGGGTTTTTATCAGTATTCAGCAGTAGACTTTCAAACGCTCCATGTTTCCAGCACCATCCATGCTGTTGAAAACTTAAAAACTAGAAGTTAGAATACTTAGCTTTCCAGACAGCTGAACTTCCGAAGTGTGACAAATTTTGATATCGTGTGATTCGAACTTTCGCGTTTTAAGCATATTATATTGTACCATAGTAATCCAACCATTTTAATATAGGTTTTAGTTATCTTACACTGCGGTTTTAGTTTAATTTATTTTTTGAATTAGGAACCAAAATTATTTTACCCATATCTTGTTTTTTTTTCAATACGAAGTGTATTAAAACCCTTATAATATTATTTAGAACTTTTCAAAATGGTGCGTTTCAAAATAAGCGCGATTAGTGTGACGTCAGAGAGCGGACGACAGCGCTCACACGCAGTTACTTGACGATCTCGAACAACTTTTTTGTTTAGTAATTTTATATTTATGTGTAATTTATGTACTTTAATTTACTTTTATGAATAAATTGTTCAAATAGTTCAGTTAATACCGGTTAATACACAAATAAAGAAATGACAGTTGATGTTGTTTCTATCCAACTGGCTTGTAAATATTTTGCGGTGTAGTTTTCTGAAAATTGTGCTAATTAAAGAAATAAAACGATTGTGTCGTTTTGTCGTCTTTTGAAAATTGCGTATCATTATACATATAAGTAAATGATGTACCTGCCTATACCAATTTTATGCCGTTGACTCACCTCCATGTAAAGTTGAACGTTTCGTTATCTCCGACTATAGTGCGGTTTTAATTTTAATTAATGATGCTGAAAACCGCTCATTTTGCCCATAGTTTATAACAAGTTTTATCTTAAATGTCAGCATGTAATATATGGTTATTATTTGTTTCAGGTGAGTGAAGTAATCCGGAAAAAATAAGCATTCATTACTGCGTACGTGTAAGTAGTAAAATGTTTCATTTGTCACGAAAAATAGGTCAGTAACGATGTTTACGCCCCGTATATTTGTTACTAACTTTTACCATATTGAGCTATAATTTATTATTATGGCAAAATTATGTATTTATTCCTACCTACACGCCGATATTCTAAAATATTCAAATTTTATTCGGTACCTACACCAGATTTAATAATGAGAACGATATATCAAATATTAATAGCGTGGAAATGAGTACTGCGAGATAAACAATTTTAAATTATTAGATATAATGATGTCGACATTAACACACACGTGCTTCTGTGGAAGTAATAATTTTGTATGAACTGAAAATGCAGTGTTCAGGCAGAAATAAATTCATTGTGACAGATGGCAGCACTAGCATCCCGCACTATCTGCAGAAGGGTCGACTTTTTTCTTTGGTAGACTAGTGTGTTAGGCTCATTAGTAACATCTTTTCCTACTAAAGTCTCCTATAAAAAGAGAAACTTAAAAAACCAATCACGTTTGCATATGTTTCTAATTTGCAGATATACAATTTTCGTTTAATACCGTCACAAAGATTACAGTTTTTATTGCCACCGCTGTTGACTATAAATTCAAATAGAAATTTAATTTGTATTGATAAATCACTGCATTTCTTATCGTTATTTCATTCTTAAAAAATAAAAATTGGCGATTTCTAGGGTCGATCATTTAAAATTCTAATTGACTTGAATTCTCATTTTGCCTACTTCATGCCAAAATATAAAAAAGCACTCCTGGTATGGAAACAAAGCGAGCAAAGAAACTTTCTCTTGACAATTCAAATTCTGAATACATACGGAGAGATTTTTTGGGGGTGATAAATTGCACCAATTCATCTATCAGATAAGCCGATCTTCGATCTTTACCTACTAACGGACGAGTCTTTATAGAAAACTTGTTTAACTGATGTTTCTGAATGTTCATAGTACACTTCAAAACAATTAAGCATCCCCCAATAACCACCGTCATCTATGCTTTTTGCAATCAAAATGTCCACCAGCACCACTAATTGAATAAATTTAAAAAACCTGCACTACTTAACTTTTAACTAACGTCTACTAGGAAGAGTGGGGAGACATCATAGCAGAGTATGTTGAACTTTTTTGTTCTTTAAAAAAATACCATTCCTGACGGGAGACCGAAAGCGACACATCGAGACCGAAGTTCTGTAAATTATAATAAATTTTAGAATAAAATGGTAAAAATAGGGTAGCATGGAATGAAGCCGTCAATACAAGTGCATTTTCCGACTGAGCCACGCTGGTAGCACCCTTCAAGCTTTGATTTTACTCAAGATTTTTCCCACTAGAAAATCCCTTCCATTCTTGTTGGATGTCTCGTCAATTTTAATGAAAAAGTCTTGTTGTTGCCTTCATTGCGCGCTTTACCTGCGGTTTTAGATTTCCGCTTTTATCCATAGTCTTTTCTACGTGAATCTGTCTTTTCTTTATTTATTTTCGTGCCTCTCGACCTTTACAATAAAAATTAATTCGGCATGCCCGTTGTACGGAATATTAGAATTAGATCGATATGCCAATTCTAAACTAAAATTTATATCGGTAATCGGCATTTGTGCTTAGAAATTTTAATAGCTATCACGTGGGCCGTGTGTTGGGATTCCTTCTTGATAAATCATTATAAAAAACCTTATGCCCTGACCTGACCTCCACTTGGCGGAAGTAAAACCACCAAATTTTAATGCGGGAATATCAAATCTAATGCTCATTTCATTTTAAATATTACGCATTTAAATTGTTTCTTATATAAAAGAAAATAGCTGGCGAGCAGCTAGGGATTTTGCGAATGTAAAAAAATTTTTTATGAAGCTCCAAAATTAATTTTTGTTGTATATTATAACTTGTTGTATGCAGTTAAATGAATAAAGAATTCGTATCAGATTTCAGATTAACTTTAACTAGCTATCTCAGTAAGTTATCGCATAGCAAACAAAACTGCTGCAGCACGATATTTACTTAAATTGAACTTTACTCAACTAATGAAGAATAATGAACTTTAGCCAAGCATAAGTACCTATATTTAATTTGGCTGTGCTTAAACGACTGCAATGCCAATGTCAATCTCAATCGTAGTGGACACGTGACAACAAGTACTTAACATACATACGAAGAGTTCCATAAACACCAGCATAGTTTGGGCCAAGTCTGGGAAACTTAATATTCGTTCTAAGCAGATGTGACGGATTTCAAAATAGTTATTTGGACCCGACCGCGTAGCATGTGTGTTCTGGAAATTAGTTTTGAAGTTGTGATTATTGCTACTGATGATACAATTTATAATTTGGACCACATCATTTGTCCTATATTAATTTAACTATTAATAATAATAAAGTATAAGTAGGTACTTCTGAATTCTCATTTTCCGGCCGGGTACTCGGCTGATTTATTCCACGTGTCAGTTCAGGCCAGTATATAACATTTTCTGTGAAAAATTTTGGTAAAGAAGATAATAAAATTTAAATGCATCACCTAAACAAAATCAATAAGTAACAAAAAATTAAAGAATCGCCTCGAGAACAGAGAATATCGAATCAAAATTCTTCAAAAAGTGAAATCTGTCAGCACCTGTAATATCAAAAATTTCTTGATTAATCATCGACACGTTTGCTTTTAGAACATGACGCTATAATTATTTAAAGATCTAGCAAGTAAACAAAATAGTTGTAGGTGTAATTGCAAACGGATTTCTCGTATGTATTCGTTCATCACGCGATGACGGCGTTTCGTATTATTTGTTGTTGAAAGTGTCAATTGGTTCAATAGTGCCGAGAAAAATATATAACAAAGCCCTGGAGTGTTCTAATAAAGGTGAGAAGATAGAGAGGCACGTCCACAATGTATAATTATATGTTTGCATTGAGCGGTACTTAAAGTAGGGTGATGGAACGGAAATATTTATAAAGCTCCTTTGTAATTATGGAAAATAATGTTATTTGATTCAGCATAATTGAAAACATTTTTTAATCAGAGATGCACAAATACGCGATAACTTGACTTCAAGGCCTGTATTTCCTATATTTTGAATATGTATACATATAAGACTGTTCCAAATATTGTTCTCAATAGCCGATGCATAAAATCGTACTTATACCAACCATCCTATAGATTTACCGAACTAAGGTAAATATTTTTTACATATTGTTTATTATCAATAAGAATATAATACATTATGTGAGCTAATTTTCTGGCTTAAATACTGTCCACACTGCTCATTTTGTCTCCTCCATTGACGAATGACGAGTCCTCAGTAATCATTTATAAGGTCTGCTGACCAAACCCTCTTCCATCGCCTTTCATGTCTCTGATCTAGTAAGATGTTACCATGCCTTGATAATTTACCTATAGGCTTAATACTTTTCTTTTATAGTACATTCTTGATAAATGGTGTGTATAGACCTCAGTTTAGACATAGATTAATTATACTATTATTAGTATGATTCTATGGTTTTGATCATTATGTAATATTTGGTTCGGCAAATGCCAAGGCGCATTCGTGATAATTCGTAGAATATTCGACCGACTTCTTCGTATTATAGCAAGATTAATGTTGACAGTGGGGCATACCTGTTGCTATAGATTCTACTTTTCCTGAACCGCCAAGAAAGGAGCGAAAAGTGATGGGAGATCGAAACTACCAACGATATCCTCCACAAGCCATCGAAAATGCATTACAGGATATTACCAGTTGCATGACGGTAGCACGGACGGATAATCCTTCTAGATAAATGGTATGTAAGGCGAATGCAATCTGTTAGCCATCCATTAGCGGTAAAGCTCCGTGAGGAGCAACGGATTGTCGATACAGTAAGTCAACTAGTGAAATGATGGTATCCACTGCGTCAGCTGGGCTATTAGTTTAATAATCAAGAGTTACCTTGGTAAACAGGGTTATATCAACCCCAACATACCTGGTAAGGATTCTATGGTACATTTCATCAACAGACATAACCTCATCGAGAGAAACTGATAGATCATAGATATGAAACCGAATCGTGTCTTTAATATTGATGAATCAAGTTTTTCGGACGATCGGGGGGCGAAGAAGGTTGTAGTGCTAAAGGGTACCTATGCAACGAGTAGAAAGGGTTATGGAGCATTCGTCGTTTATAAAGCTGAAAATGTATATGAACACCGGTGTAGAGGAGGTCTTCACGGTGCGTACTGCGTTATATCACTCCACGACGTGGCCTTTTTCTGCCACTAAAAGTTCACTAGAGAGACGTTCTAGAAAATTGGCTAAAACAAAATCTATGTAGGTATTTCAAAAGAGCATTTCTCTGCACTAATAAGTAGGGAAAATTATAGTTCAATAATGGGAGTGAAAATTCCCTAACAGGATTTCGAAAGAAAATTCTGCCCCCTTTTGATCCTGAACAAATGCTGCAGATGTTACCTGACAAACCTGGGTCATCAGATGACGACGAAAGTAGGACCAAGTTTCAGCAACAAAGGAACTTAAACACAGAAAGAACGAAACGGAGACGTAGCAGGAAGATTACTTGGAGCCGTCAAATCAACATTTAGATGCTCCTGCTTAACCTAGTGCTTCACAAACGCTTACCACTTCATTTTTTTTATTCAAGTTACTATACATTTTTGAATAGAATAATATCATAAATGCTAACGACTGAGACTTACAACGCTCCGCTAGCTTCGCTCCGATTGACCTTAACCTGACAGATTGTTGTGTAAATAAATGTAAAACAAAAATCATTGTTAACACTGGACTGCACTATAGTTGCAGGATGCAGGTCAGACCCTAAACGCGAATGCATACTAATAGCACTGTAGGTAGTACAGTATTAGTAACTCCGCCATGCATTTGAGAAAAATGTATTATAATCAGCTTTTGATTTGTAATGACCTGCCAATCCTCAAGTTTATGGAATACCTTTACCGGACTCCCTGTATATGCAATTGAAACGGATGGTTTCTATTATTTATAAACGAATAATTTTGTGAAATCGATATCCAAAGACGTAAGACTGTCTTTCAAAAGTATAACCGTGGCATTTTGCAAGCGAGAACATGAAGTAGCCTCCGCATAAACCAGTCCGCGCCTTAGACGCGTAGGCGTAAATTTTGTGGTCACTTGTTTTACATAATAGAATTTACCGACTTGTACCTGTATCTTAAAGTAATTATTTAACACCTTAAGCAAACTGATTGTAATAAGCCGCTAAAAAATAAAAGACTATTTAGGTGTGTGATCTGGTAACTTACGTCAGCGTACCTCCAAGCTTAATGACAAATGATTAGGTTAATACGGACTAATGTCCGACATTTTGTATTCAAGTATTTGCCTTCCGTTACAAAACAGTGCCGCGAGAAACCTTCACGGTTTCTAATTTAACGTAAATACTTACCTGTTAACATCGAAACTTGTTGGAAGATCATAGTCTACTGAATCGTGGTAAAGGTTGCTTCTCACGATGGTATAAATTTGAAGGAATTTACTACTGTTAATACGTTGACAATTATTAACATTGAAAATGTTTGTAGTATCGTAGTATGGGGATCATATTCACCGAAAAGATTCTGTGGCTGCTAGACCGCTCAGTCTGAGTAAACTTCATTCAGAGTGCGACCGTCTAGCGTCGCAAATGTGAGAGAATGCCATAACAGGGCAGTTATTATACATCAGCGCAGGTGTTTTATGAATAATTATTTAACACGCTATCGCGTATGCGGAAATATCCCAACACAAGGGTCACAGTCTACTTTGTCATTTTCAATGTCTCCCCCTGTTGCATCTTTGCGAAGGCTGTGAAATTGTAATCATTACTCTTGTTAAAATTCGTATGATATCGATGTAGATTTCGAGGAACATTATTAACTGTTTGGACATTGGCTTCACCAATAGAATTATGTTCAAAACAGCTGAAGTAGAATTATTCTTGACTAGGGGGGGGGGGGCTTCTAAAACAAGTTGGTGGATGAGTTTCCATTTTTAGTAAAGAGAGTTAAAAGTTTTTGTACTATCTCTTTTCAGAGTCTGAATCTAATTTCTTCGCGAATCAAAGATTAATGCGATGTATGACCCGTGACATGCTCCCGTAACATCACATTTCCGTTTTCAACTGCTTAATACCTCATTAACCAAGGAAGCCACCTTAAAATCATATTTAAATTGAACACGCAGCATTTAGATGAACCTAGAAATATTTTCTGCTGTCTCCCATGTTGGAAGTTCAATTTATTATAATGCACTGTTTTCGTTTTTTGTAATACCGATGGTAGGTCATCTGGTCAAATTGTTTGGATCTCGGTTTGGATTAAGACTATTACTATTAGGTTTAGTAGCGTTATTTATGTTGGAGCTGTCGCTGAAATACTGCGCGTTCTAATAGGCAGGTTCGGTAATTTTCAAATTTCATTAAAATTGATAGAGTTTATTATACTGAAGGCAGTTATGTTGTTAATTTTTGTTAAAAAAAAATTCCTTCGCCTGTGAAGCCGTTGCAAAGTTTTCCGTCGGTGCGAGGCTAGAAATCGTACCTTGCAGCGAGAGTAGGCCGCGTGACGTCAGAACTTAGTATAACGTACAAGTCCCAGTTTCAGCGCGCAGCAGTCCCATAAGTATTATGCATATGCATGTGTAGTTAAATTGTTAAATATTATTAACTGGTTCTAACTGGTATTTTCTGTTTTGTACCCAGACTAATACATCGTACAACAGCACACCAATAAAACGGAAAAAGTGGTTCGTTGGAACCAGAAGGAAAATCGGTCAGCATTATCGATATTTTCGCGAGTTAGTTTATCATTGCAAAAGTTTATAAAATTATCGGCTGCCCCATTGCAGCCACTCTAAATAAAATCGAACATAATGTAATTTATCGACAGTTTTCTGGGACCCCTTGGTACTTGGTAACGTGTTACGGTTAGCATAATTCGAAACAGGATGCTAGGAGCATGACAGAGCCAAATACTGAATCGCCGTAGCATTCCCTCCCTGAACTAAAAAAGGAAATTTTATTAACTATTTTACAATAATAATTAAATAGTACGTCATCATAAAGTTCTCTTTTGAAGACTGGTAAGACGCGTACATCCATCCTTTCCCTGAGCTAGCCTACGCATTTCCGTAAAAGTAGAACATTCTACATCCCCAACTATTTGAGAGCAGTAGTCTAATCTGCTCCAACCTCTACCTCTTTATTCCTATCTCTGACTCTAGTATGTCGCGAACTATTCCTTTGTGTCTCAGAAGGTGTCCTACCATCCTACGATCCTAGCCCCTATTCTTTATTGTCTTCCATACTTTACTCTTTTCCCCAACTCTTTCTAATTCCTCCTTATTGCTAACTTGCCTATCCACGGTATCTTCAACACCCGTCTGCAGCATCACATTTCAAACGCTTCTACTCTTTTTCAATCCGCTTCTCCCATTGTCCAAGTTTCTCACCCATAGGTATAATTTCGTACTCCATACATGCGTCTTTAAGAGTCTCTTCCGAGTTTCTACATTAATCGTTCCAGGATATAGCAGTTGTTTCTTTTTGTTAAACAAGTACCTAGTACCTACGTAGCGTAGTTTTTTTGATTCGCGTGAGTTGTATTTGTTTCCGTTTTTTTAAAAAAATTTCCGATCCGTTATAAAACTGTTAACTTGATAACTTGTCAATCACTTAGGTATACATACCTACATAAATGAGTAGGTATGTATTGTATTGTATTAGAGAATATACCTAGGTAGGTACCTATTTTACAAACAGAAGTAAGCAGGTATCTACAATCTACATACCTACTTAGGTATACTGAATTATAAAAGGCATGTACAGTTAATAAATTGTTGACTTTGTTTTACTTATACCGGTCTGCCTTTACACTACTGTTTTGAGGTTGAATGAAATTGGGGTTAGATGCAAGAATCACACACCATTTCCACATTTACCGGGACATTTACCTACCTACTACATAAATATGGCAAATTATGTGAATCGGACTTTTGATACCCTTGTTGCATCATTATATGGATTATGTTGTCTTTGTTTTATGTTTCCTTGACACCTTACTTTTAAAATTACACGCTGGAAATAGTCCCAATAAGTATGTTATGAGATAGGTACCGCTTCACGGGCACTTCAAGAGAAGTGGGAGGAGCGCCTTACGAATCTCTGACGTCAAACCAATAACAAAGCGAACTAGCATGTGGGCGGGATAAGCTAATTTCTTTCGCTTATTACGCCGCAAAAAAATTTGTTAGAAAAAAAAATTTCGCCGTAAATCAATTACAATAACAATTTTTTGTCATTTTCATGCCAAAAATAGATATCTTATTTTTCTCCGAACCTATATGTTTGTTAGTGTATTTTGCAAGGGCATTCCAAATATTTAGTTATGTGAACCTACAGCCCTACAGCCGTCTCTGTATCTCAGATCCTGATCCTGATCCATCAGAACCTGATGCCATTAATAAACCTCGTTTTTCCATTGCTGCTTGAATCCCTGGTTTCCATCACGTTATTCTTGATGCGTTTTATCTGTTAAAGACCAGCATTCCGAGGAGTATTATGTTAAAAATTACAATTCTTCATCTTTTTCTACTCCTTCTCGTTCTTCTTCAAATCATTAATTTTCTGCCTCGTCAACTTTCTTTTACTTTGTTTACTTGCAGTCTCTCTTTGAATTGCTTAATGCTTCCGCTTTAAAAACGATTCTTCTGGAACCGCTATTCTTTAATTTTTGTTCAATCCCCATTCCCTTTTTACGTTCATATTGTTACTCTTAAGGTCCTGCTTCAGTTTGAAACAAAGCTAGTTTTGTAAAAACAATGTTTTTGGATAAAGCAACTTTTGTGAAGCCTATTTCTTTTAAGAAATCTGTTGCTGAAGTATTATGCGGAAGTGATATTGGCGAAGCTTATTATTGCATAATAATTTGATAAAGCTCGTATTTGACAGGAGTATGTTGTTAAAATATTATATTCCTTACTGCCTCCTGACGAAAGATTCAGACTTCTGAACTTCCGGCATTCGCTAAGTTCACAGGTTTATCTTTTGAAGGAACTTCTTGGCGTGCCTAATTCCCTACCCCTCACAGATGACGAAAACATTTGGGCATACACATTTCTTGGCCACTTTTGCCTAGACATTATCATTTATGTTTATGCAAATTATTAAGAAATATTCATAATAATTAATAGTTCCAAATACACGGTGTCTAACGAAAACTTGTACCCCCGTAAAACTCGGCAAAATAAACGTTTTGACAAAAATTCAAAAACACGTCGATTTTTATATAAAAGGGGACCAATTTTTATGCAATAATCATTCTTGCAACTCTAGCCCTGTGCGGGATGGTAGCGCCCCCCCCAATTTTAAATGGGACGGGGGAGTCAAATGATCCCTACTTTGGAAGGGTTTTTCATTACTTACACAACCGTATTTGTTTTACTCAATTCGATCAATTTGTTACCGAGAAATTGCTTCTTGAAGTTTCCAAGTTAAAAAATTAATAAAGCACAAAAAGGTTTAAACTATCGAATGTATTAGAATGGAAAAGTAACAAAATCAAGTAAACTAATAGGAATAAAAAGTAAGAACAAAAGAACATCAGAACAAATTCCAAATTAACTTATTCGCCACAGTATAAAATCGTGTTTATTTACTAAATCAGAATGGTTTATTCCAAAGAAGAATGCCCGCTAATAACTTTTGAGGTCTTGAGTAAATGTAAGATCTGGATTTGAATCCAGAATGTATTATTGTATGACAATTGGTGGAGGCCATTTCGAGCAATACATTCGATAGTTTAAACCTTTTTGGGCTTTTATTAATTTTTTAACTTGGAAACTTCAAGAAGCAATTTCTCGGTAACAAATTGATCGAATTGAATAAAACAAATACGGTTGTGTAAGTAATGAAAAACCCTTCTAAAGTAGGGATCATTTTACCCCCGCCCCATTTAAAAATTTTGGGGGGTCGCTACCCCCCTCACAGGTCTAGAGTTGCAAGAATGATTATTACATAAAAATTGGTCCCCTTTGATATAAAAATCGACGTGTTTTTGGATTTTTGTCAAAACGTTTATTTTGCCGAGTTTTACGGGGGTACAAGTTTTCGTTGGGACACCGTGTATAATAAAAAGGCATTTACGCTCAATCGGATTAATTATTTCCGATGATGTATCAGCTTTAAATCCAGTCCGCCAAGAAACCAAATCTGCATTTAAATGTTCTTGTCTGTGTTCCACACAAACATAATTTCACTGGTGTTGAAATGCCTGTCCTTTTCCTCTCTCATGGCCTACATTTCAGTGCGTACGACTCCCTTCAACTTAAAACCGCTAAAACACGAGCAACAGGTATTGGTGAGGTGTAGGCTGCAGTGTCCTTATTCCACTTGGCGTAGGCGTCACGATCGCTTCTTGCGGCGGATCCGTTCCGCGATATGTTGCAGGAGCGCCGGTGATTAGGCAATTATGTTTCTGTGTTCAATCGACGAGAAATTGGAAGCGGCCCGACACCTTGCTATAGTTACATAAAAAACGTTGCCCACACGGGCGCCAATTCGAATGCGATGAATGAAGCAATGAAGGGGAAAAGGAAATGTATGAAGGTGTTATGGTAGGCGTCGTAATGCTGCTGTTGATGGAAGTATTTGAGGTCAGCGGGGAAATCACCTTGGAGATTTACATAAGCTCTCTTGCTGTAAATGTTATTTTGTGTTAAATCGTCTAACTTCCCCGCTTTTTACAGTTTCGACAGAAAGGCAAAATATGCAGAACTCGTCATTAAGAAGACGGTTCTTAAATGTTGCATGAATTGCAATAAAACTGCCGCAATTATCGATGAACAAGTAAAATGGAACCACGAACCACCGTATTCAATTGCAGTGTTGAAACTGCATCATAAATTTGCAAAATTTTAGTGTTAAGAAAGTTAAAAATAACTGTTCATGCGTCTTTGATGTTTGGCGAGCTCTGAACTATGCAACAAGTATCAAAAATATGTACAATTCTCTATAAACATTGCAAATAATTTTTAATGGTTAAATTTCTTGTGAGGCTAAAATAGTTTTGTCACTGTTTAAGATTTTGAGTTGATTTTATTTTATGTAACGTTGACAGATGTCAGTGGTAGTTTCACAGATGTAAAATTCGATGCGTCCATAGAACAGCTAGAGTTTCTTGCTAATAATTAAGGACTATGAGAAAATAATTTCCTTCCCCTCGCCAGAAGAGAAGTGCATAGATCTTGTAGATACTGTTTTCGGAATTGGCCGAGGAATTGGTCCTTGACTTCGAGTGTGTCTCTTAACTCATTCCAAACGGAGTTTCAAACATGTTCTACTAGATGGCTAGATTTCTGGATTGCGTATTTGGCTAAGGAGCAGGCATTTATTCGCCATCGGAATATAAAATTCAATGCTTGGGATGCCATCTTGGAAATAGTTTCCAATTCTTACGGCGATCGTTCATTCAATAATATTTACATTAAAATCTTCGATTGATTCAAACAACTATCAATTTCGCCGTTTCTCGTGGGTTACATATTTTTCCCTCATTGAATGAGCGGGTCTTTAAATATCCCAACGTGAAACACGTTGCCTTGTAATATGTACTATACAAAAATAGAAGAAACAATAAACGGGATTTTTCAGCGTAGAAATATGTATAAACCAAATAGTTTGCTGAAAACATTGTAGTATTGATTGATTGATGTTGCTTATACAGGGTCCTGCAACAGTGCGTCAGCCTCGGCGTCGGCGGAATCTTGCGCCCATAATATTATCACATTGTAGGAAAATAAGTTGTATGGAGGACCCCTTCTTATTTTTTGCTTTTCATACTTGATTTTTGAGATTCCTTAATCGATTTTACCTCGGATTTTACTATGAGTTTGTATAAAACATGTTTTACCTGAAATGCATATTTTTGACGTCATTGGCATCTCTTTAAGTGTTGACAGATGTAATGGAGTTTTGAAAATCAAATATTTTTGAATTGAACAAAGCTGTAACAGCGATATTTTGAAAAAGGAAAGGTATGTCTAGGAGAAAGTGTCGCAAGATTTAAAAAAGCAAAAATATTTAACAGGGAACTAGCAATTACATGGTCAAATTAGAAAACTTAAAAACGGCAAAACTGTTTGGTTATACAAAATGTTACAAGATGGGAAGGTCCTATATGTTACGTCAAATTTTATTAATATTATCTTTTCTATTAAGGTAAATGGAAAAGTTTTACCTCTTACGTTTCGTCTGGTGTTTGTACAGCAAATATTTGTACGAATGCCAAGACCGTGTGACTTCCCTAAATTGTGCTTATTTTTGCCGGTTGTTTTCCAACAACATCCTTTTAAACATTGTCCTCATTACTTATTACCCATTTATAAACCCAACAAATTTATAACACTTAATACACTCGTTTGTCATATCGTACATTAAATCTTACGACTTAATTGTCTAGTTTTAAGGCGTTACTACCGGTGTTGCGATGGCATTAATGGATGTACAGACCGCCATCATAAAGAAATCTGAAGATATAATTTTGAGAAACCATAAGTGATTGATAACATTCTGTGGCATAAAATTAGTAACCCCCCCCCTCGCGCAGTCATCGGGGACTGCCAGTTTATCAACACTCTTAGATCATGGTCGAATATATTACTCGTAAAACTTGTTCAACCGGAAAATGCAAAACTGTGCAGTTTATTGAACGAGAACTCGTGAATACTTGAATGAAGAACATCTTCACGGCTTATCTTAATATTAAAAAAAACTTAGTATTTATTTTATGGCAGATATAAAAATAATAATGGTTGTCCTTGATACCGAACTTAAGAGAGCTGTAATAAATTTGTAAATTATTCAGGATGAGTCGCTAATTAAATTATTTCAAACTGAATTTTCGCAGTTCACAACATAAATTTAAATAATGCAAGACCGCATTAACTATGAAATACAATTTGTTTTAGTTCTTTCTTCCTTTAATTATGATAGTTTGATAGGTTAGTGGTTTAAAGGCGCATTTATACATGTCAGTCAACTCGGCCGAGTGAGCTGCGCCGCATTCGCTAGCACGAGAAAGTTGGCCATTGTGTTTACACGTGCTTTTTGTGTGCTAGTGAAATACTCGGCCGAGTTGACTGACATGTATAAATGCGTCTTTAATGTTTTTCATAATTTTCATATAACTTTTTGCTTTAAGTATACATACTTTTTCTTTAACTTAAATAGAAAGCAACATTACTACTGCTGCTGCATATCAAAGATCCGCAACACTTCAATACAAATAAAACTACGCATATATATTTTGTAGTATGAATGGAAATTTGAAAGTGTGCCATAAAAATAGGCGACATAAGTTACTTGACCAGGTTCGTAGACAAAAATACGAAGTATTTTAAGTACTGGTCAACAATCATTAAGTCCTACGGATATTATTTTTGAATGCACACCCACAATATGAATACTGAGAAATGACCTGCAGCCATTATTTTACATTATTGAGTAATGGAAATTGGAAGAAAATCACAATTGAACCGTACTTCACGGAAAAAGTCAATTTACTGTGTATAATTTATTACTCTATTATTACGTATAGTTAATGGTATATTCTACACCTGGTTTAGCATTACTTGTAAATTCTTACATATTTCAAGTCAGCTCCTACTCGATAGCGCAATTATCGCCTCGTAGTAGAATTTATTTTCATTAATTTGAATCTGAAGAATGAACGACTTATATTTATTTTATCGCAGTTCCAGAAAAGAGGTTGTTCATGAGTCTTGAACTACTCCATATCAGACCAGAGAAACATTATAGGAATGGAAATAATCGGGTTTCCATTATACAAAGGAGTATTTGAATGACTGAATTTAGGTCAACATTACATTTTGGAAACAGTTTATGGTTCCTTTTGAAAAATAAGTCTTGTAGTCCAAACATTGCACAAAAATGTGGTAAAATAAAGAGATCTCGAAAATTGTTACACGCGGGAATCCGTAGTGTACATTCCAGGAATTCTGTAACAAGATATTTCAGTTGTTTGGCTTGTTTTATATTTTTACCACAATTAATAAAAAATCGAATGTATCACTATCGTTGTTGTTGTTGTTGTTGTGCAAGGCACTATTAAAATTTAATAACAGGGTTCCCTCTCACCTGGAAAACCTTGAAAACCTGAAAAAGTTAGGGAATTCTGTGTGTGTCGAATAAAGTCAGGGAATTGTCAGTGAATTTTAAAATTCGAGGCAAAAGACAGGGAATTTTTGGAGTTTACTCCTTAAGAATCGATTTTCAGTTTAGCCCGCGGTACGGAAATTTTATGGGGAGTAAAATCAAGCGTTAACTAGTGAGCGTTACGTTACGCGTTAACTAGTGAGCGTTACGTCACATTGAAATTATGTACGTATCTATGGATACGGCTGTTTATGTCTGACTGCATAGAGCATGGAAATAGTGAAAATAGAGTGGCATATGGTAGATATGACAGTTGGCGTTGTAAAGTCAGCATTTGCAGTGTTTGTTCGTTCCTAAATTTGTTGAATCTTTTGATTTAATATGGAAAAACCTAATAAATACTCCAAATATTGCTTAGTGCCGAAATGTGAATCAACGCCTATGCGAACACCAGGAAAAGTATTTATTTCATTGCCAGTGGGATCGACGTTTAGCAGATTGTTACTTAATTACTGAATTTATAAACAATTTATATTTTGATGTAGTTGGACATTTTCGAACATAACCATCTGATAAATACACATTTGGGTATAAAACTGACATTCGCGTGTACCCTATTATCAAGTGATTGAAGTTAAAATAATCGTTCGTAAGGAGTAAACTCCAGTCGTGCGTCGGAGATGACACACACATTTTTTTTTAATATAATATATAATAAAAGCCTGGAAATTTTAAAGTATAAGACGTATAATTTAAGAAACGCCGTTATTTTTTTATTATTTACTTTCCTCCTCTAGACATAAACGTAAATCTTCATCGAGTATAATCAGAATACCGTCTCAATTTTGACAAATTTTGGTCAGGGAAAACATGGAAAGGTCAAGGAATTTGATATGAATTTAAAAGAGGAAACCCTACAGGTACACTTCATGATGTACGATTCCACGATATCATCTAAGCTTTTATTTATATCCCAACTAGTTTTTACCAATGCATAGATATCTAACGTTTTACACTGAAAAAAGTATTTTGTAAATTTACTGTAATTATTGTTGGTTATTTGTGTACAGCATTAGTATAGTATATTTACAAGGAGATTGTAAGCCAGTTACAAACCATAATGTAAATTTAAGAAGTTACCTTAAATGTGAATTGTAAATTTAACGCTCGTATGTAAATTTGCGGTGTAAATTAATCAACAGTTGCGTATTTTTCATTACTAAATTTCCATAAATTTTGTAATTACTTGGTGTAATTCTACATTTTTTTGTAATAAAGCACTGTGGCATTACCATGTGTTTCGTTACTTTGTAGTTTTACATTTTAATCTGTTTTTATTACTATTGCTGCTTGGTGATAGGTAAATGAATCAAACTCGAAAATTAAAATACGTTATTTATTATATAGTATCTATGTATACATAATTACATTAAAAAACATAATATTTATAATATTTATTCAGACAAGTCGACAATACTGAAATGCTAATTTCAAGAGTAAAATTGTTTGGAAATATGTTTTTCATATTAGGTACTTAAGGGGCCCACTCACACAGAGGGATAACTGAAGACTTGAATGCACACGCCACGGGGTACAGTTAAAACTTACTGTGTATGGGGAAGCGTGTGGCGTGCACAGTCAAGTCGCTGGGATTCAAGCGCTGCTTGATTTTTGGAATGTGCAGTTATAACTGCACGGGGAAGAGTCACCGTGTATGGTGAAAAAGTCCGTGCACGCCTCGGGTCGGGCCAATGGCGTTTGTTTAGCAGCATTGCATCCGCGATTTGACGCATCAACATGTCGGATTTACACAATTTTTCACGCGAATTTTTAACGGAGTTTATTGAATTGTTCACGTGAGAATATTCATGACGTTTCAGCAACCATTCCTTCACCCATTTGGATCTAGGTCTTTGGTTTTTGTAACACTTTGTTTTTTTATTATTAAGCACGCCACTGTCATCAACATAAGGTCTTTTCGTGATGCCATCGTACCCAAAACTGACGATATTACTCATTGTGTGTGTGGGGAAGGACAGGCTACAGGTTTAACTTAACGTAAAAGTGTGCAGTCAAACCCGCGCATTCTTCCCTCTGTGTGAGTGGGCGCCTTTACATACATCAGATTGCTTAAAGCGCCCACTCACACAGAGGGAAGAATGCGCGGGTTTGACTGCACACTTTTACGTTAAGTTAAACCTGTAGTCTGTAATTCCCCACACACACAATGAGTAAAATCGTCAGTTTTGGGTACGATAACAACACGAAAAGACCTTATGTTGATGACAGTGGCGTGCTTAATATTAAAAAACAAAGTGTTACAAAAACCAAAAGACCTAGATCCAAATGGGTGGAGGAATTGTTGCTGAAACGTCATGAATATCCTCACGTGAACAATTCAATAAACTCCGTTAAAAATTCGCGTGAAAAATTGTGTAAATCCGACATGTTGATGCGTCAAATCTCGGATGCAATGCTGCTAAACAAACGCCACTGGCCCGACCCGAGGCGTGCACGGACTTTTTCACCATACACGGTGACTCTTCCCCGTGCAGTTATAACTGCACATTCCAAAAATCAAGCAGCGCTTGATTCCCAGCGACTTGACTGTGCACGCCACACGCTTCCCCATACACAGTAAGTTTTAACTGTACCCCGCGGCGTGTGCATTCAAGTCTTCAGTTATCCCTCTGTGTGAGTGGGCCCCTTAAGATACATATACCACTCTGAGATTTGGAAAGTGATATAAAGTTGTAATGGTCACAAAATAATTTATTTATTTAGTTTGGTAAAAAAATGTAACTCAATCTAGAAAACTTTGAATTGTAAACAAAATAGATTTTTTTTAATAAAATTTAATTCAACTAATTCAGCGAAGTGTAAGATCCCACATGCACTTTTTCGAAAAAAAATATATTTCTTGCTGGGTGCATCTGTAAAGCAAATTAAAAATTATCTCAGCGGTTTTTTAAAAACAGGAATGAATTGTAACATATTATGTAACAGGTACCGACTAGGTACTTTATTGGAAGCCACTAAATCAAGAAGTACGTAATATTTTCTACAATTTAACAAATTGCTAAAGTATACCTACTCACCTACCACTTCTACCGCGCTGTGCTCCTCAATAGCAATAATTGTATCCTGAAACAATTACGATGATTTGTACCGCGGTAATCGGTAAAAGCATAGAACATTTTCTTATTACCTTAATTTTTAAATAATAAGTTATGATGCAGTTATTCTTTATGAATTTTCAACTGAAATTTGTCATAAAGCAGGAAACTATGGATTTTTTGATTCATTGTTCATTGTCAAAATTTTGATCTAACGTATTACTATCGTTTATCTGAAACTGTTCATCCAAATTCAAATGCATACGTATCTTTTGCATGCACCATTACTTGAATTATATTTCGTCCTCGTTTCGTAAATAAGAACAAGCGTAGTTTCCCCACTTCACACCGCACACCACGAATTTTTAAAGTAAAACAAACAACCTGCCTGCGCTTCCCCTCACCCCATAGGTTCCTACGATGGTCTGGCGACACATGTAACTCATTCTCTGTTTTCGTGCCGTACATCACGTTAGTAGCGGGTTTTATTTCTCGTTTTTACCAATAAATTAGAGTTTTTTGTGCAGTGTAGTTAATTGTTAGTGTACCTCATGTCGGATAGCCGGAAGAGATGTTATCCTAGTTCAGATTCGGATAGTGACGACTATCTTCAGTGGAAGATTTCACGATTAAAGAAACGCTTGGCCACAAGGACTCGATTACGCAATCAAGGATCCGTTTCGCCGTCTCAGGCGTCTGTGTCGTTGCCGACTCACGACCAACACAGCCGCTCTCAACAGGATATTTTTTCCTCGCCAGAGTTTTTGGTTTCGGACGATGATGATGTCCCTTTGTCAGTGCTTGCGGCCGATGGGGCCGGCACCAGCGCCCCGATTCCCGCAGGTACATAAATATTTACACAGAACGTCATTTGTTTTGGTTTAGTCTGTGAACTGGAAAATATTATGGCATATTTTCCCTCTAATAAATCAATTACTTTTTTTTTTCGGAACCTTTGTAAAATATTATGGCATATTTTACATAACACAAGAATTGTCGGTTTTCTGAAATATTATGGCATATTTCAGACTTATAACCGTTTATCCAGTGTTCCACCTATTTTTGGCAATAGGTTTTCTGTTCAATGCCTTTTTTATCTTGCTCATTTATGGAAATGATTTCTAAATATCCTTCCTTTCCCTACTTACGTATGGGATATTACATAGTTATCCTTTTCTTCCAGAAGAGGGGAGTTCGACCCTAGATGCTAGTATTTTAGCGCTTCTGGGAAATGAACAGCCATCTCCAGAATTATTGGGGCCAAACATTCATGCAGACATAGCTAGTAGGTGGTCTTTCGTTCTAAGTAACGGACTAAATGAAGAGTCTGTTACTGCCTTGTTAAAGAAGTATCCACCTGCTGAAAACTGTTCACTTTTAAAGGGCCCTCGTATAAATCCAGAGGTCGCCTCGGTTATTAATGAGCAGGTGGCTCGGAGAGATTCAAACCTCTCTAGTCTTCAGAATCAGATTGGTGCTGCGCTTTCTGCACTGGGTCAGCTTGCAACAGCCCTTGTTTCAGAAGAGGGGGGGGCGAAGCTCTCCTACATTGAATTAGCCAGTGACGCTAGCAGGTTGCTACTAGATTTTCACCATAAGTATTCGGTCATCCGTCGAGATTTATTGATGCTTAATCTTCGTAAAGATTTAAAGGAGACTCTCACTGGTGTGTCCGCAGACGGATGGTTATTCGGAAAGAACCTTGGCGAGCGAATTAAAGCTTCCAAGGATATAGAGAAGACTGGTTTAGACTTGAAACCTGCTAGGGTACCCAAATCTAATGTCCCATTTAAACAGCCTGCTAAACGGGTTCCGGTAAACTCTCTCCGTCCACCTCGTCGAATTCAAAAGGGAACCAGTCGAAGTGGACGGCAATACAAGACTCCAATTCCCTCTCAGTCGTTCCAACAAAGATCTTATCCTCCTCAACGAAAGACATCAGACCAGGATCGTCGTCGTCGACAGGAAGGTCGCCCCAAGGACAGGCGAAGTCTATAGACTGCAGTGAGGTGGGTTGTTTAGTGGGTCGTTTGCGTAATTTTTTACCAATATGGAAAAAGATTACTCATGATAAAAACATTTTATCTTGGATCTCGGGCTTAGAGATTCCTTTTGTGAATAGACCTAGACAGAAAGTGCGGCCCTCGGAAAGGCATTGGTCACATTCTGAAAGAACTGTTTTAAAAGAATCAGTTCAGAAATTATTAGCTGCTGGCGCCATTAAAAAAGTTAGTCACTGTAAAGGAGAATACATTTCAAGTATTTTTTTAGTTCCTAAGCCTGATGGTTCAAAACGTCTAATTTTGAATTTAAAATCGCTTAATAATTTTATTGAAGCAGAACATTTTAAAATGGAAGATCAAAGAACAGTGTGCAATATTATTCAAGAGAATTTTTTCATGTCCACTTTGGACCTTAAAGATGCATATTATTTAGTTGCCATCGACAAACATTATAAAAAGTTCTTACGATTCATGTTTGATGGTGAATTATTTGAGTATAATTGCATGCCTTTTGGCCTTAATTGTGCCCCGTTTATTTTTACTAAACTGATGAAACCTGTTCTTTCTTTTCTGAGAGAGAAAGGCCTACCTTCGGTGCTGTATCTAGATGATTTTTTGCTATTGGGAAAGACTTTTGAGGAGTGCAGCAATAATGTATCAATAACTAGTAATTTTCTTAAGGACTTGGGTTTTGTTATAAACTATCAAAAAAGCATACTAATGCCTTCTCAAACATGTCGTTACCTGGGGTTTCTTTATGACTCTATAAATATGTCTGTTTCTATACCGGAAGATAAAATACCTCGACTTTTAAACTGTGTCAGATTTCTTCTAAGGACTAAACATTGTAAAATTCGCAGGTTTGCCCAGATACTTGGGAAATTAGTCTCTGTATGCCCAGCTGTTCGTTATGGATGGGTATACACTAAGTTACTAGAAAGAGAAAAATTTTTGGCATTGAAACGATCAGACGGAAATTATGATAAAATTATGACCGTTTCTTCGTTGTTACATAATGACCTCAAGTGGTGGTTGTCACGTATGGATAATAGCCCAAATTCTATTAAATTAGATTTCTTCCATTTAGAAATTTTTTCAGATGCCTCCTTAACAGGCTGGGGCGTATACTGTGATAATGTTAGATCTCACGGTTTTTGGTCCTTAGAGGAAAAGAGGGAACACATAAACTATTTAGAATTGAAGGCAGCTTTCTTTGGGTTAAGATGTTGTGCCGGTAATCTAAATAACAAAAACATTCTCTTACGCATTGACAACACCACGGCCATTGCCTACATCAATAGAATGGGAGGCATTCAGTATCCCAAATTAAACTCCCTTTGTCGTGAAATTTGGCAGTGGTGTGAGAACAAAGATCTCTTTCTTTACGCTTCTTACATTAACACTAAAGATAACGTGATTGCAGACACAGAATCCCGGAAGTTACATTTTGAAACTGAATGGGAGTTAAACAATAAATATTACAAACAAATAGTCTTAAAATTCGGGCTACCAGATATAGACCTTTTTGCAACTCGAATTAATTCTAAATGCTCATTATTTGTTTCCTGGCACCCAGACCCCCAGGCATGTAGAGTGGACGCATTTACCCTTAATTGGAGGGATTTTAAATTTTATGCTTTTCCTCCCTTCTCGATAATCCTTAAGGTTGTGCAAAAAGTTATTAGAGACAGGGCCGAGGGTATTGTAGTTGTACCATATTGGCCTACACAGCCCTGGTACCCCGTTTTTACATCTCTTCTGAAGATGCCACCTCTTTATCTCCAAGCTAGTAAAGATTTACTTTTATGTTTTAATAGATCTCAATCGCATCCGTTATGGCCACAACTTATCCTGGTTGCAGGACTCTTATCCAGCAGGGCCTAGAACTAAGAGGAACCCCTACGACAGCAATTGATGTTTGTTTAGCCTCCATTACATCTTCTACCATTAAGCAGTATGATTCGGGTTTAAAGCTGTGGTATCAGTTCTGCCAATCAAGAAACGAAAGTTGCTTTACTGCATCAACTCCGGCAGTCCTAGAGTTTTTGCAGGAACAATATAATAGAGGTGCCTCATATGGTACGCTCAATTCTTATCGGTCTGCTGTAGCCCAGATTTTAGGACCCTCACTAGCAGACGATTTTCGAATGAGACGGTTCTTTAAAGGTGTTTTCCATTTAAGACCTAATTTGCCTAAGTATGGAAATACTTGGGACCCCTTACTTGTTTTAAATTATCTACGAACTCAAATTAACGTTAACATTTCGTTGGAACAGATTTCCTATAAATTAGCCATGTTGTTAGCTCTTGCTTCTGCACAAAGGGTCCAAACACTCTCACTTATTGAACTTGATGATATAAAAATTTCCTCCCAGGGAGTTCAAATATTTATTCGCAGCCGTATTAAAACTTCCGGCCCAAATAAAACACAACCTATTATTTCCTTACCGTTTTATTCAGATGATAAGATTCTTTGTGTGGCTACTACTCTCTTATTTTATATGGACACAACAGGATCTATACGTAATTCCGCTTGTAACAAACTACTAATCACCTTTAAAAAACCGTATCGTAATGCCTCATCACAAACCATTTCTCGTTGGATTCGTAAAGTTATGTTTAAGGCTGGTATTGATTCTACCGAATATGCATCTCACTCTACGAGACATGCATCAACTTCATTAGCGGATCGGAAAGGTGTGCCAATAGATATAATCAGGACAGCTGCCGGCTGGACTGAACATTCAAAAACCTTTGCAACCTTTTATAAGAGACCTGTTTGTGATTCTTATGCTTATGCAAGGGCCATATTCGAATGACCAAAATATGACTTTGTTATTTTGTTATAGCCTTATATATCTAGTTTAATGCTATATTTAATGTTACTATGTTATAGGTTTAATGTTATAATAATGTTGGTGTTGATTATTATTATACCTATATATATATTTTTTTTGGGGTATGTTACTTGTTTCGAAGTTTTTTCTTTGCTTAGCGGATATATATTATGCTAATCATTACCTTAAGGTTTTGTTTTCAGACTTACTATATAAACACCTTTATATATAATCTACATTGGTTTTTCTGCCTTAAAGGTATTTTCCTTGTTAGTCTACAGTTGCACAATTATCTCTTTAAACATCTACGCTTGTTCTTATTTACGAAACGAGGACGAAATATAATTACTCAATCAAACGAACTTACCTGTAATGAAGTTCGATTGTAATTATATGACGTCCTCGTGAAGTAAATAAGTCCCTCCCTCCCTATCTTACGTTTTATCCCCTATCATAATTGACAAACTGCAGACACGTCTTTAAATAATGAGTTACATGTGTCGCCAGACCATCGTAGGAACCTATGGGGTGAGGGGAAGCGCAGGCAGGTTGTTTGTTTTACTTTAAAAATTCGTGGTGTGCGGTGTGAAGTGGGGAAACTACGCTTGTTCTTATTTACTTCACGAGGACGTCATATAATTACAATCGAACTTCATTACAGGTAAGTTCGTTTGATTGAGTAATTATTTGCATCTGTGTCGGCACCTATGTTGGATGTTACATAGGAGTGTTTCCGGCGCATTATGTGATTTCTGAGGTTATTAACATTGCTAAACGACGGCGACGCGACGTCTCGAATTTACAAAAAACGTTATAAGGGCAAATGACGCCAATGCCAGCTTTCAAGTGTTTATAAGTATGTTTATGAAACTCTTTTCTGTCTTTGCACTGAAACACACAACTTCGAACGTTACAGATAAAATTTTTGCTTGATTTGTGCTAGTTTAAATTTTTAATATTTTTATATACATTTTGTGAATTTCTGGCAATAAATAACTGTATAAGTATATAATATATCGACGTTTCGCCCCCGTTCGGGGGCCTTGTCAAGATTTATTAAAAGAAACATGTAAAAAATATAAAATATTTGACACATTTTTTGTTTCAAACGGGGACGAAACGTCGATACATTATATACTTATACAGTTATTTATTGCCAGAAATTCACAAAATTGATATAAAAATGTTACAGATAAAGTTTGAGTTATAAAAATATCTAGTTTCGCTGAATTTAGGTATGCAATCTATTTAGAAACGTGATTTTTAAATTTACTGTAGGTATTTAAAACTACCTGGAAATTTGGACGTAGGCAATAAAATGGCATTTGCAAATTTCGATGACAGTACTGATGGAGTTCGTAGTTACATTTGTTTTACAAAATTTGCAGGTGATCATTCTTTAATAATATATACTTATCAATTAATAACTACTTATATTATATATGAATAAGATAACCACTTACCTTAACAAAACATTCAACTGTAGCACTTTATAAAACGTGCACACTAACAAAAATATTGTGTGATTCTGATTTTTGATGCAACAACTGTCATATGCCGCTCGAACGCAAGCGCCACCGTTTCTATTCACGTGTTTAGCATACTATGAATCCGATTGGCCAGACGTTACAGAGTTTCCGTACTATTATAGTTCTGTCAAAAATTTTACAATTTTATGGTGTTATTACGTTATATCCAACAAAACTGCACTTTAGATTTACAACTTTCTAGATTTTCACATACTTTGAAAGGAAATATACATTTATTTGCAAAACATTTACATTATTGTGTATTTTTATGAATAACGCCACTGTAATTATTTTTTACAGTATTTCTTATGTAAATATTACAGAAACTATTATGTAAATTTAATGTGAATTTACATACATTTTTTACAGTGTAGTGTTCTATTATTCCCTTGTTTTCATTAGTACCTAATCGCGGATTTTCTTTAAAAAAATACCTTTCCTGGCGGAATATAGGACACAACACACGTCGAATACACAATTCTGTAAATTCGGGACCTAAGTGCCTCCGTCATACGTCAGATTTTCATTCCAAACAAAACAAAAGCACGTGCCATTTGACGTTTATCGATATTATTTACAACGTCTTAAACTAGTTTTTGCAATATAATTATAGACGTTTTGCAGTGAAAACAGTTTATTTTCAATTTGTGTGTTGGGCTTACGCGTAAAAACTTGAAAACAACTATATGTAATTATAATTATATTTCAGAGGTTAGGTTAAAACGTCAGAAAGCACGTGGCTTCGTTTTGTTTGGAATGAAAATCTGACGTTTGTGACGTGCCACTTATCTCCCGAATTACACTAAACTTTAGAAGAAAAAAGGAAAAAGGATCCGCTTGGATTCGAACAAAAACTCATTGGATATTTTGGTATTGAGCCACGCCTGCTGCTTGCATGGCACGAAGTTTAACAATCTATTCAAGAGCGCGTAAAAATGGAAGTGGCCTACTTTGCAAAACCTAGTTGGAATATGAATATACGCATCATTTAACATGCGCGAACGCACTGATTGATTGATTCTGTCTACATTCTCTTCAGAAGTCAATATTCTTTACCGTTCTTTACTTTAATCTTG
Source organism: Xestobium rufovillosum (assembly GCA_963966045.1). NCBI lineage: Eukaryota > Metazoa > Arthropoda > Insecta > Coleoptera > Ptinidae > Xestobium > Xestobium rufovillosum. Next base: position 20,172,758 of record OZ014494.1, read on the forward strand.
TTAAGGGGGATACGTACGGTGTAAACAGCGCCGTTATCAAGCTTTACGATACAAATTTCTTCTTTCTGGCACAGAAAATTTTTTGCAAAATATTCATTAGTGTGAGCTCTGCCCGGGTTCCCTCTCACCTGGAAAACCTTGAAAATCTGGAAAAGTCAGGAATTCTGTTTATGCGCAATAAGTGGTAACGAAAAATGAATCTTCAAGAGTTTTGCCAGATTTGGTATGGCGTCATTTTACTTATTCTTATAACGTCTAGTCCACTAGGTTTTTCCAATTTCAAACCCCAAACCGTGTCTTCCAAATCTTCCACAGAAAAGTGTCGACTATACCGAGCTGGGAGGCCTTCCCTAATGGTCGTTCTTTATGTTCTGCTATATTTACCGTTCTGAATCAAAATCTCTTACACATGCTGTGGTATTTGATATACAGGCTGTCTAGAAAAGTTAACAAAGTAGATGCATGTCCATAGTGGCTCTTTTTATTGGTATGTATTTAGGAACTCTAATAGTATTTTCCTTTAATGTTGTCTCCTGTGACAATCTTTACTTAATTGGCTTTTATTTTTATAACCTTAAAAAACTTAATTCCTCTATTGATAAATAGATAAATACTAACGAACCGATCAATCTATAATACCAATCGCGCCAATAGCACGTAATTTTACTGATAACGATTAAAATCCGTCACGCCTCGCGATTCTATTGGAATGACCGTAATAATTGTTATCAGCTACAGGTGCCACCGTAACAATGTATCCAAGCGCAAGGGAGCTGTATAAATTCCAGAAGTTTCACAACACAGCCTCTCGGCGTTTTAACTGCATAAAAACAAGCAAACTGTAATTACTAGAGCAAATACTATATACTTGTATGTAAATACGATCTTTCTGAAAACCATTATGATTAATATAGATAAACGAGATACTATCTTGCTATATGACAACAATAGTTATTAGAGTATTACTTGACCACGCCTCATTTATCCAATTGATCGTCGTTTTTTTAAATTGAGTAATTGTTAGTTAATTGTTCCTAACGAGATTATCTGTATAATTTGAGGAAAATTTATGTGGTAGATAGATAATGAGCAGAGAATCGTTAGATTCATTTAACGTTAAGTCATGTTGGAATAAGTGGCTTTCAACTGCCGTGGAAGCAGACACAATTATTATACAGCCCACAAGAAACACACCCGCTGACGTGATAATTTGTATAACAACTTATGACTGTCTGGAAGCCATTTTATAGCTACCTCGTAATCCTTGGAAAGAGCATGACCATTACAGAAGCATTTGTAACGCGCAAAAGTAAGAAAATGTTACCTACCTTTAGACAAATGGAGAAGGTTAAAATTGGTCTTCGCACAAAATTATCAAGTTTGATCTCAATGAAGACTGAAAATAAAGATTATACATTGTTAAGTGTTTTTTTTAATAACAAATTGACAATCCAACATGTTTTCCAATTTTAACAAAATAATATGTAATCAACAAAGAATCGCATAACCTGCCCACCACCAACAAGCTTAATAATAATTATAATAGAAGAAAATCGAAAAATAACAATGACTAACTCTTTTGCATCAAATTCACCGGAAAATTTGCGGCATAATTAGTTGACTGGTAAGGTGCATAAACATTAAAATTTAAATTTTCCAAAATCAATTACCTAGCTGTGAACATCCTTCAACGGAAGTTTATGCAGAAATGTGATGTAGGCTCAGATGTAGGTACATAACTCTAAGACCAGCAAACTTCACCATTCTATAGAATTCCAAACTTGCCCCAATCCTGCTGATTTGAAGTTCAGAAGATTGATGAATTTAATTTGTACTTCAAGTTGTACTTCTTCAATTTTAATAATACATACCTAGATATACGTGTCCAAGTTAAAGATGTCTATCATGGCCGTTTCGACAATGAAGTTGATGATGATATTTGAGAACGAAACGTCGGGCGGCAAAACTGATATTCCCTTAGATAATCTGTAAAAAGTTGCTGTGCGGAAGTGCTCTTTTTTTGTTCCTCCTATGACAATAACATCAAAAAATGTAATAGAAAATCGAAATATTGAGTTTTTTGAGTTTTCTTGAAAGCCAAAAAAGTTATTGAAATTTTTTCGCTTGCAAAATAATGTCCTTCTACTTACGCAACTTTTTCCCCATTTAACCAAATCTGTATCTATTACCATTGTTGTAATCGCCATGATAGACATCTTTATCTTGGACACGTTGTATACTGTAGCAGGCGTTCCAAACTATTGAAGCGACCTCTAAATGACTGGCGTACCAAGGAATTAAATAAATATATAAGATACTGGGACTCCTTGAAGGACTGTCACCCTATTTAAGAAAGCCCAACATTCTATAGGACTTATTAACAATTGAATTTATATGGAGTTCGAAATAGATCTAGAATACCAACATTCTCCAGCTTAACCATCAAAGTTTTATGATGAACCTTATCGAATACTTTAGAGAAGTCAGTAGTTATACACAGTATCCACCTGATATCGAATTCAATTCAAGGGTACCAAATTGGTAACAACCTCTGTAACAACTCAGCGTCCCCCAAAGAACCCATGTTGACATTCTTCAATAAGATTTTTTATTAAGAAGAATAATTCGCTGCTGATTATGCTTAAAGTCCTTGCCAACTATAGATAATATCAAAATAGGACGATAGTCATTTTTTTATTTCTTCTCTTAAAGACTGGTATAACCTGGGCCAATTTACAGCTGTCCCCTCACATAATAGAGTTACTTATTAAAAATTATGTGAAGTCGCCGTAAAAGTAAATTGCAACAGTTTTTAAAGAAAACTGGGGGCGATCCCTTAACACTAGGAATTTCCAGTTGTCTTCAGGACATTAGATACGATCGATTTTGTGACATAACTTTATCTGACCACATGTCTTCACCGGATAGAAACAATGAAACAAGTGGTTGAGGCAGATTATTTGTGTAAATGCAATACGGCTTACCAAGCGGCTGCGCTTACTTATTATTAAGATTTAAGAAGGTCTAGCTCATAGAATCAAAGAAATGTCGATATTTCTCTTCTTCGTGTGTGTACTATAAATTAAGTATTTTGCTAAGTTGGATAGTAAAGCACTCCATGTTGACATAACGTGTTGTCTTCTTTTCGAAATTTTCAATGCCTTGAGTTATTTTTGTTCCGGTGTACTCTTTGCAAACATTTTTTTGTTTATTACAGTTACAATAGATGACGACCTTCAAGTATTATAAGAAAGAAATCGAAAAATTATCTTGGAAGCGAGCCAATTAAAATTTGTCACAGTAGAATGTTCTGTCTGATTATTTCAGCACTTTGTTTTATACATATCATCTATAAGCGTGTTTTTGTGAAATCTTAAATAGTTTTAGCTTAAATACGTACTACAAATAGGTAACTATGTATTTATTTGTATTTTTGGTCATTAAAATTCGGGTTAAAATCTATCCAAGTTTAGAAATGAGCTAAGTAATGCAATACCGCCGTGAATTTACCAATAAATAAAATCACTCAATTTGCGATTTTTCTTAAAAAAAGGTAGCAAATAAGAAAAAAATAGCCTAGTATGATAAATCACCAATCTGCCAACAGTATTTGTAATTATGGCTGAAATATATCTTAATTTGGCAGCTTTTACACACGCACTATCGAGCTTTTAGGGGTTACCTACTATTGACTGTTGGAAACTGAAATCACCTCTTAAATCACTCACCAATCAAAAGTGTAGCCGGTAATCATTAGATTTTATTTTTTCGTACCTTACTAAGCAGTCGTAATGACAAAATTCTACAAAAAAACATTGTGTAGTTCATCAAAAAGCATTTACAACTTAATTATCCTGACCTATTCAGTAATTGCCGAGGTAATTGCTATTTTATATAATAATTATTTGCTATGTTGCACGCAAAAATTCAAAGGCAATGGGTATACATTCCTTAGTTTTTCAGGTTTGAACTTTTATCAGTAGGAGAACCAGTTTCTTGAAAGTGATCAACTTGCAGGTGAACTCTATTTCACCAATTCGTATAAATAAACTAAAAATTAATATTTATGTATTTATGTAAAAGAAGTAAAGCAAAATGCTGTTGGTTCAAATGAATATTATATAAATAACAAATATATTTTTGCATAAACGATCAGGTCCTTCTTCAGCCCGTCAGATTTGACAGGGAAACTAAAGTGTTCCATTTTCATGCTAATTCAATGATAAATCTTTTGATGTTTGACAACGCTCCAGGCAAATTTTTCAATGGAACCATATAAACAAGTTTGTTCGCTTTGTATTTTAAAATCCATGTAATCTTCATTTTTGATTAATTTCCTACGTTGCGTATAGAAAAATGATGTCTCTATAATTGATTAATGAATATTTAAATTTTTAAGTAGGTAGGTAGTTAATAATATGTTTGTGCGTTATTGTGCATTTAGTTACGCAACAAAATTTATTGATGTTTGAATATTTCACTGTATCTATTTGGCAACAGAATTATCTACAAATTTAATTCGTGTAGGTACTATTTTGAATATGTGTAGGTAACACTTTGTATTTGCTCCGTTACTTTTTGAATTTCCATTACACGTGCTTGTGAGCCTATTGGCTGTCGTGCGTAAATCAGCGGTGTGTAATCATGGGATGATGGCAATAGGCCAGGAGGGTCGACTGATAGGGGATGTACACAATAAACAAACTCGGTGCTTGATAAACACAGACTTCTTTTCATGGCATTGTCGTGCATGTGTAGGGTATCGCTGCTGAAACACAATGAATTGGGTTATCGTTGAAAAGAAAACATACCTAACACTTTTAAATTGTTTTAAACTACAAACAGGTACTCCCACAATTTTTTAAGTAGTACTAAATTTTTAGCCAAATCAGACATTTCAACAATAAATAACATATATTTAAGTGGTTTTCCTTTCAGTGATGGTACTCTGTTATCAAATTGTTAACATTGTTTTTCTTGTTCCAGGTGAGTCTTTTAAAAAGTGGACAGAGAAAGATTACTGTAAGTAAATGTTGTCTAAGTAAATAAATATAATTCAGTTGAGGAAGGAGTTGAAACAACGCCAACACTATGTAAATAAATTGACTGTCTGCAACGAGCCGGTTCATCATTAATTAATTGAACACTAAACGATTGTATACATGCAATTGCCTGCATTAAAAAAATACCTTCACGTTACATAAACTTGTGGTAGTCCAAGTATAATGATAAAAGATGGTGTAAAGCAAAGATCTAGGAAGCCTGTTGCCCAGATATAACAACTTGTTGAAGATGTAGAGCTTCAGCTGAAAACTAGGCGGAATATGCCTAAACGTAGGCGGAGTCTTTGCAGATTGCAATATAAATATTAGTAGTCATAATTTTTGACAACTACTTCAAGGTGTTTTCACTTACACAGAAAGTTGGCAGTAACGTAGCTACCGAGGTTGCTACTTTAAATAAAATACCCTGGATACAGGATTTCCGTTGGAATTGAAATCTGTAAATACTTGTGTTAAAAATACAAAGCAGTCCAGTGAAAACCAGAAATTGATGTTTCAAGTTCCTGCTACCAAACTATTTTTAGAAAATTGGTATCGTTATGTTAAAGTGGAAGCCCAAACACTAGGGCAAGCCTCTTGTCGAAACTGAACCTAAGCCAGCTCCGCGAAACTGGCTTGAAAAGATCAAACGTGCTGACGAGGAGTTTCAGACGCCTGGTCGTAACTGCCCATTCTTCACGTCGCTTAACCAAATTTGGCTTCTGCGCATTGATGACGGGTATCCTAAAATTCTAATCGTGATTGGAGTGATCTGCCACATTTACATCCCCATCCATTACGATCGCATTATTCTACAGATACCATGACATGATATTTCGTAAGTAAAGGATCAACATTTTCGTATTTCGCAAAAACGGAGTAACTACCAATTCAAACAAATTTGTAGAAGGCTTGTTGCGTCCTCTACTCTTCTTGTGAATTGAAAGTGTTGCGAATTTAGGTCCTCTACCTTTTATTAATTTTCACGCCGGTTCCAGAAAATATCTCATTAATCCCCTTATTTGTTTTTCTGTGCTTCTACAAATATAATAATTATTTAGGAGCGAAGGATAGATACTTATCTGGAATCAAAATTAATTCGAATGTCCGACAAGAATAGATCTCAGTTTATTTCTTTATCTGTTGCAAACATTTCTATTAATCTCAAGCGCCACTTTAAGCAAATACAACTTTCTCTGCAAATTTAAGGCATTTTAACACAACAGTGTACCGTAGGATCCCATTACGCCTCTGCTTTTAAAAGCTTGTACCACATAACTCGACAAATTACCTTCAAATTATTAATTGCCGTGGAAAACTGAAACAGATGGTGTTATTTTCGTCTGCAGCTATAAAATAATGGGTTCGTACATACGCCCAAACAAAGGCCCTGTATCGTAAAAGTTTCGTCATGCAAAACGCGCAGTCTTGTGTTTTGAAACGGAATGAGATGTGATTCAATTGCTAATTATTACCAACAATCTCAACACCTTCCGCCCGCTGAATACTGAATTGATAAAAAAACTAAAAAGTTTCCAAATTTCGCAACAATGGGTTGTTTAATTTTTATATCGTTCGTGTGTTTTCTGGGCAACAAGTTCATATTATGGGCAACTCAACAATTGCGGCAGGTTATATCGGGTTATTGGAGAGAGTTGTTTGGCACGTGTTCAAAATGGACGGGACTTCCTTGATTCAACCTACCACTATACTAGATGTGTCTTAATATTTAACTCATTTGAATATTTATAGTGTATTTTATGGTAATTGGTTCTGTTGAAAGTGAATTAAAACTCGAATGTTTTATTACGGTACATACATTATTCAAGGAAGCATTAGTTTTATGTATGTATGTACATTTGTTGAAGTCCAGCCCTGAGATAGTGGGTTTCCTTGCCTTCGTTGTTAGGCATTTAGGGATGTCGTTTCGTCGTTTGATTCAGTGCTACGAATTTAAACGGAGAACTTGAAGATAAGGCGCGTAAGCGCAAAATTCGTCTCAAGAAATCATTGCGCGTGCGACTTGCTTTGGAACTAAGAGGCCAAACTCAGATCCAGGTTATTTAGGAAGTGTACATTCTGGATACAGTTTAAGATCCAAAAATGCAGCTCGCAAGAGCAAACAGTTGAATTGCTGCGATCAAAGTTCAAAGTAAACGATGATACTGACCTGCCTTGTTGATAATCAGGGAGAAGGCAAGGAGTGTTTTGAAGATGACAAAATCTGATTCTTAATTTTCTCTAGTAATAAACCGTTAGGACCTACATTAATTATATTATTTAATCAACCTCATATGGAAGATTACATAGCTCAAAATACCATCATAGATAGAGAGACTGAAAATAAATTAATATATTTGCATGGTTCTCAAAAAATTTTAGAGGTGACTTATGAGACTAAGTTGTACACGGTGACCCAAATTGGGTGCAAGTATGGTGTATCTTGGTAAATATTAGTGATAGAGAAAAACTGATAAAGCACTTGCGATCTCTTGGTTGCGAGAAATTTTCGAAATTGTTTTTCATTTCCAAGCTATGGACGAAAATTTAGTTTTTTGACATTTCGAGGAATGCTTGTATCTCGCTTATTGTAAGAAATAGTGGGATGCAATGTAGACATTTATATTTTGCACGCTATCCCGAGCGTCATCAACCTCATCTGTCCATATTCAGAAGACTCTGCTGCTTGAAGATCCAAAATTAATGAAAATTTTCTCAAATCTTCTTAATATTTGTGGATGAGATAGGCGACGCTCAAGATACCATTCAAAATATAAATCGCCAGCTGAATTGGCATGTTTATTGCTTAGAATAAGTATAACAATAGTATCATTCTGTATGCCTATTTGTGATAAAAATTTGATATGTAGGTATTTATTCATTCATTACATGTATAATTTAATTCGCATGTTATAAATAAATATATACAGGGTGTCTCTAAAATGCCTGTACAAAAAGCTGCCACATATTGTTTAGACCAAAATAAGTCTATTTAACCAAATTTACCTATATCCAAAATTCCTTCGTTTAGGCGCTAGAGGGTGTCAAAGTTCTTAAAAAATTTTTAACTTTTCATAATAACAAAAAAAGTCTTTTAGTTATATGAATTAATTTTGGCCTGCGAGTTTGTACTTCAAAAGACTATTTTTGGTACTGATTCTTTGTTCTCTGTTGTTACGTTAATTGTCAATAGTGGGTCATCCACATCTTAAGACGTTCATATTTTTTTTTAAGTTTTGTTAATGTTCACCGAAATTTTGTGGCTTATAGCCACTTTTATTCTGATCATTTTTTGTCTCTTATTCGATTTCGCTATCTATCATAGTTTAGGCAGCAGAAATTGTTTTATTTTCCAATGCGTCGTACAGTGTAGCTATGATGCTAAACGTAGTAGGCTCATCTAACGTTATCACAATTTGACTAATAAAAACTAGACAAGTATTGTAATAATTATTGCAACTAAATCTAAAATTTGAAGAAACAAAACATTACAATGAGACAAAACACTACAATAAATGTTCAAAATGTCTACCATTTTCACGCATAGAGATCAATGCGACGTAAAAAATTAAATTGTACTCTTTGCATAACGTCAATGTCATTTTTCAGTGTATCTATGGCATTTTGTATGCACCTCCACAATTCTTGTACTGTATTTATAGGCCTGGAGTACACCGTTGTTTTTAGGGCTCCCCATAAAAAATAATCTAATGGCGTTATGTCGGGAGAAAGTGGTGGCCAGTTTATCGGAGCATCATTCCCTCTGCCTATCCACCTATTTGGATAATGTGCATTTAAGAAATTGCGAACATTTAAGGTGAAATGCGGTGGTGCCCCATCGTGCATAAACCACATTTCTCGACGAAGTTCCAATGGCAGATCTTCTAATAAATCTGGCAATGTATTCTGAAGATGCTCCAAATAAGTTTCACCATTTAATCGCTCCGGCAACATGACGGGTCCAATAATATGATTGTCGATTATTCCTGTCCAAACATTAATTTTAAATTCGTGCTGGTAATGCGTTACTTTAATGGCATGTGGATTTTCATCTGCGTAGACATGTTCGTTGTGTAAATTAGTTACACCCCTTCTTGTAAAACAAGCCTCGTCTGTGAATAAAATGGTTCTGGTAAAATTAATATTGTGTGCTCTTCGCTCGTTAATGAACTGACAGAATCCGAGCCGTAAATCAGGATCAAGCTCTAAGAGATCTTGCACTGGTTGAAGATGATACGGATGGAGTAGTTGCTCTTTCAGAACTCTGTGGACGACATCCTTGGATACTACTACTTCAAGACCCAAGCGTCTGGTACTTAATGTTGGATCTTCTGCAACCCTTTCCAAAATCTCGTCTTCAGTATCAGCAGTTCTTACTGTTCGCTCACGTCCGTGGTCCACAGTTGAAGGTGCAAAACTACCTGTTTCACGAAGACGTCTCTCAATAGCGGCAAAAGTTTGATGGTTCGGCACCCGACGATTTGGAAATTTTTCTCGGTACACTCTGACAGATTCGCGCCCATTCCCTTGACAAAATCCATATACCATTAACATATCCGTAAGTTCTCCATTAGTGTATTTTCCGGCCATAATAAAGAAAATTACAAAATTCAACAACGATTTACACAGCGTCTGCTGTTGGAACTGACAGTTTGATTAGATTTTGAAAGGTGGCAAAGCCCTCTTACTTAATTGCGATTTTTGTGTTGACAATCCAATGCCACTGTGATAACATTGGATGAGCCTACTACGTTTAGCATCATAGCTACACTGGACGACGCATTGGAAAATAAAACAATTTCTGCTGCCTAAACTATGATCGATAGCGAAATCAAATAAGAGACAAAAAATGATCAGAATAAAAGTGGCTATAGGCCACAAAATTTCGGTGAACATTAACAAAACTTAAAAAAAAATATGAACGTCTTAAGATGTGGATGACCCACCATTGACAATTAACGTAACAACAGAGAACAAAGAATCAGTACCAAAAATAGTCTTTTGAAGTACAAACTCGCATGCCAAAATTTATTCATATAACTAAAATACTTTTTTTGTTATTGTGAAAAGTTGAAAAATTCTTAAGAACTTTGACACCCTCTAGCGCCTAAACGAAGGAATTTTGGATATAGGTAAATTTGGTTAAAAAGACTTATTTTAGTCTAAACAATATATGGTAGCTTTTTGTACAGACATTTTAGAGACACCCTGTATATACCAATTTAAAAAATAGTGACGATGTGGATAATTATTATATCTGTCGAGAACATAAATTGGCTATGACTGTGAAACAAGCCTATTGTAATATGTTTTAAGTTTAAAACAGAAAATTCGTCATAACTCCGTAATTATTGAAGTCGGATTATGTCAAACTATATATTGTTGAAAGCAGAAAAAATTCCTCTATTCAACGAAATGAAAATCAAATATGGCCGCCATTTGAAATTACAAAGTTTGGCCCGCAGTTCCGAAACCCTTCATAATATAAAAATGTTGACTACGCCACTGTAATTTACTCAAAAAAGTGCATTAAGAATGTCTACATTGCATCCCACCATCTCTTACAATAAGCGAGATACAAGCATTCCTCTAAATGTCAAAAAAACTCCATTTTCGTCCATAGCTCGGAAATGAAAAATAATTTCGAAAGTTTCTCTGCACCATTGACTTGAACGTAAAAAAGAGATCGCGAGTGCTATATCAGTTTTTCTCTATCACTAATATTTACAAAGATACACCATACTTGCACCCAATTTGGGTCACCCTGTACAGCCTTAGGAAAGTAACCAAGAAAATCACGTTAAGCCACTTTATGAGAAGTAACAACGACCCATGGTTTAAAAATAGTCGGTCTTCATCATCAGGAGAGTACAATCCATTTACGCGCAAATCAGCAGGTGATGGAGAGCCACATTTCTATCTGTATAAGAAACAGTCCCGCAATGAAAACATCAGGGGATTTATTTATTTGATTCTCGATTCATCCTTAATCGGCTATCCCAAGGACGTTTAAAAAGATGGACACTGTACTCTTGTTTGTGAAGCCAACATGTCTGCGGAAGAGCGGTTTGCGTGCAATGTTGTTGGTTATTGTTTTCCTCCACCACCAACAAAACCTTAAATTTTATTCACCGATGAAATTATATGTTTAGCGATCGCTGATGGGTGTCTTCAGTGTAAGTACGCTCCCAAGACCAGTTCTGAACCAAGGAAAGATTTGACACGCATTGGCTTAGAAAGAGGCAGGTCAGCTCACAGGAAACGCAATATTTGTGGTTCACTGAAAATTGGGTTTTTCTGTCAATAAATTTAAATTTTTTGCGCTATTAATAAATTGTATTCGCATTTTTGCTTCCATTATTCCTAAAATTATATCACAGTATTGAAACCTAGAGCAGCTGCTGTCCAAGTAGATTTACTACGTAAATATTTATTCCAAATTAACTGAAGATAAAAGACTATCAGTGCTGTTTATTTACGTAATTGTACTCTCTGCATGTTAACATCAAACAGATTCTGGTTAGGTCAGTTTCCAATCCCATTTATCCTATTATTAAACAAGCACAAATAAACTATTAATCGTCTACAAGGACTAAGTAATCCAATGCCTTGTCCTTTTTGAACTCAATTCCTCTCAGTACACACAACTACTATCATGTTTTAAATTAACCGATATTCATATGGTAATTTGAAGCACGTGCAAGGCACAATACGGTTACATTTATTATATTATAATAAAGACCCTTCTTTCGTCTGCGGGTACTCGCGTGCCAATTCCGCAAGTGCCTTTCAGTTTGTCAGAGACAGGTTAGGTATCGCATGAAATAGTGTGGAGGGTTCTGTGAATTTTATTATGTGAAGTTTCGTTTCGCTTATCTACAAATTAAAGTGACCTTATCGTTAATAGGGCATAGGGGCAGAACCCTTCTAAACTGGATCTGTCCCTAAAGTCCAATTTATTTTTGGAAATGTAAGCTTCGTTTTATCAAGCCAAGAGATAATTAGTAAGTGATTAAATGCAGTTTATTAATTGAAAACAGTGGTATAGATAGGATAAAGAATGTAGGGGGAAATAAAAGTATTGAAATTTTTGCGTTTTCAAAACGAGCCTCGTAGCAAAATGTTACAAACGCCCTTGAAGGAAATTGACACTTTTGCAGAATTTGGTGTTCATCTCGGTGTTCATTAATGTGCCCTTGTGAAATCTGATCTATCTTGAGATATGTCTAAATTATTTCGAACCTTTCCAGTAGCTTCAGTATCATAATATCATATAATATAATCGGTTTATAGCGTCTTATTTCGCCTTCCTATACCCATCCTCCACTCTCTTTTATTTTCCCAATCTCGTTCTGCTAAGTTCCGATCACTCATTGCTTTCCTAATTCCCTGGCCCCAGTTCTTCCTTGGCCTCCCTCTTTTCCTTCTTCCTTGCGGTGCCCATTCCAACACTTGCTTCGACAGTCTATCGTCTCTCATTCTTCCAACACTGTTGTTTTTGCATCCATTACTTCCCTTACATATTCGTTGGTTTTCCTGTCTAGTCTCGATATTCTCGCGGACCGACTTAAGGCATCCATCTCTGTAGTTAAAAACTTTCTCTGTCATTGTCCATGTCTCGGAGCCACAGTTTAATATGCTTTTGACAATGAAGTTGTATATGTTTCTCTTTCTTTTTCTAGTGACATCCTTTGCCCAAAATATTCCATTTAAAGCTTCTATAATTTTCCTGCTTTGTGTTATTCTATTTTGAATATTTAGAGCGTCCTTATCTTCTGCGCCAAATGTTATTCCCAAATATTTGTATTCCTTACATCCCTTTATGCTTATACAGTTCTACAACTTCAAATCTCCTTCATCACTTCCGATGCTCATAAACTTGGTCTTACTTATATTCGTGGTTAATCCCCAACCGTTATATTCTTCCAATAGTTTCCTTGTCATGTACTCATGTTCTCTTTTGACTGTGCAATCACCACCTGGTCGTCTGCGAATTGCAGGGTATACAACATCACGTCGCTCATTTCAAAGCCCATGGTACCACATTTCCTTTCCCACTTCTTTAACGCCTGTCTTATACTTACCGCCTTTATGAGAGTATGGCTAATCTGTGTTCGTTTCATCGCTTCCCATAGTCTTATTACTGGTACTGTATCATATGCTTTCGCCAGATCTACAAATAGTAGGTGTGTTTCATTTCCTACAACAAGTTGTTTCAATGAGTTGTTTGATACAGAATGTGTTGTCTATGCAGCTTCTTCTCGCTCTGAATCCACTTTGTTCCTCCGCTTCGTTGGTTTGATATTCATCATCTATTATTAGATCTCTTAAAATTCGTCCGCAAAATCTGCTAAATGTGCTACCTAGTAACCGATAGGGCTCTGTAATTTTCGCATTTATTTCGATCGCCTTTCTTATGAAGGGGGGTGATATAAGCAACTTTCCATTCATCAGGCATAATTTAGCCACTGTCCTTGGGTGGTCCGCTTTTAATTAATTCTCCAGGTCCACCACGACCAGGAGACTTGCCGTTTTTCACTTTAGAGTTTAGACGTACATGATCTTCTGTTATTATTGTTGGTTCTCCCTATATGTTAATTTGAGTAGACCTTGGTGGCGATGTTTGTTAGGTCTGTCTTCAAGGAACAGCTCAGAGAAGTAATCCTTCCACGTATTAGTTGAATTGTCTTTAGGGAAGTACTTTCTTTATATGGTGCCTTAACGCTTTTTATAAATGTCCATGATATCAACGTGTATAAAAAGAAAATTATGTTTTCGTTTTATTCTTGGTTTTTTAATTAGAGGCTTTGCTCATCGCATCAATCTTTCCAAAGCGCCTACTGAAATTTTCACTATCACTTCCTAAACTCCGCGGAAAAATATTTGTTTTAATCATATGCAGCAATTTAAATGATACTCCACCTCGTAATTACAGAAACAGTATTTATTATTTTATTTCTAAAAATACACAGAAAGCATCTTCTGAAAAATTCAACAAATGGTGCATTTGCGTATAAATTCACGAGCGCTGCAACTTCAAACTAGAAATTAATCAAAAAACAAAGGCAGCAAATTTGAACAAAATGTGCTTGCATTTGGACGCAGGTAACTTTTCTCCCACAAAATGGAATTTGCTATTTGGCTGTACGCCTGCAGTTGTTAAATTTTATAAATACACTGCTGTGAAATCATTTCCAGGAAAAGTGCGTGCTTTTCTCTAAACAGTAAATTTAATAAGTCGTTGGGTAGGTAAGACGCAACACTTCATGTAGGTACGCTTTGAAAATTCACTAACTGGGTATTTTTATACATTACCTTACACTTGCAGTAGTTGTTATTGAAACACGATGTAATTGAATTTCCACAGAAAAATTATTCAAATACCACAGAACACTAAAGTGGTTAAACCTGAATTGCTATAAAAATTACTCCCAGCAATGATTTACATCATCCCGAGTGTTTGACGGATTACCTATTGTAATTGAATAATGAAGAAGAAGGAATCTTTTGTTATGTTCTGAAAATAGTTTATACTTCGATGCACGTACTTTAGCAAATAGCTAATCATGCCTACAAACAGAAAGGTACAAATCCAGAAGCCAATTTATGGGGCAAATAGGTGCAGTTGTCATGTCGAGGAAAATATCGCCGCTTCATTTTCCAGAAAATTGAAAATTATTAGGTCGGTGCCTGATAACTGTTCTGATTTCTGAAAATACTTAAATGGTAGAGAGTTTTAACAGTTTAGCAATACTTCAGAATCTGACGAGCAACAAATCAAGTCCACAGTTCCACTTCCACTGTGCCTTCTCTGATGTATAGTTATAAGATAACTGATATAGATTGTTAGGTATTCTGAGTAATATTGAGAAATTCGAAGGAAGAATACCTATACTGACATTTCAGCCATTGCAACTAAAGAACTTCCTCTAAAGACAGGTACAACGTCAAGAATTTGCTATAGTAAACATAGCTTGCGGAACCTGTTTTTCGCAAATAATGAAGTCATGTCAATTTTCGGTTTGAATAAAAAACTGTGTTTCTCTGGCATAAATACAATTTCTAAATAAACAAAAGTTCCACCCACCGTAATCAGCTGGCACTTGTGTGTGCAGGAACATAACTTTTAAAAGCGTTTCGAAATCGTTTTGGGCTGCCGTCCATGTTCTTTCCGCAAGTAGCATACGTAGGTAAATTAACTGCTTCATTTATGACTTCAAACTTGCCGTTGGCATTGTTCGGAGCTATAAACTGCATTGCATACAGGTTGTGTCACATATATTTGTAAATATTTTAAATTTACTCAGTTTCTGTAGAATTCAAAATTTGCATTATGTTTACGGTCAAGTTCAATAAGTACAAATGATTTTATCTGTTCATGACCATGGGTGTAGGATCCTACATCCGTGTTAATGACAAATGACATACAATTTTAATTTCGCGCGCTTTTTGTGGTGTAGAAAATAATTTCTTTTTTTATTAACTAACCTACTCGGAATTAGACTGAAACAAAATGAGAGACACATGCGAGGGTTTACGTATACCTTTACACTTTAAAATTATCACCGATAACTAAGAATTTCGAAAGTTGACCAACTCCCAACTGGTTTAATTCTGAAGTGAAAACTATAAAATTCCACATGCCTCAAACCTCGCTCCAAACATACCTCTCTGCAGAAGTGTCACTGTAAGTTTGCTTCATTTTCCATCTACATAGCCAATATATGTATACAGGGTGAGTTAAAAAAAATCTAATCTTTTGTTGTATAACCGCCGTATCTTTAACTGTAGCGGTTTTTGACTTATAAGCATTCTTGTATGCAAAACTAAAAATTTATCAAAGTCTAACGAGCAAGTCTTGCAAACCAGGACTGTGTTTTGAAGAATTATTGAGCTAAACAGAAAAATGGAAAACTATCAAGAGAAAACCTTTTGCCAAATTCATTTTAAATTTTAATGAGGGAGTAAAAATAACGGAAAAAAACGGGAACATAAATTTCGTGACATAACAGCCTGTATAGTAGCTCGTCTAACTTAAGAGCCAAGTATCCGATCGCCAACATCAAGATTTTTTAGGGACGTAAGACGAGGTATGCTCCGAAGGCGGAGCTACGCGTGGCTCGGAAGCTCTTCCAGGGTCGCACTCTGGCTTCGCTTAGCAAAGCTTTAAGAGTCCGGCAAACCCCTTTAAAATGAACCCGAAAACTGACTTCGTAGTGCTATGCTCATTTCTAAACGGTGAAAATTGAAGTGTTGAATTTTTGACAGTTTATAAACGAAACTTTATTTTATGTTTCCATTGAAAGAAAATTTAAAAATTTTATCTTAGAAAGTGTCAGTTCACTCATGAAATTGACCAACTTCACGCGTGCATAGCGCCTAGAGATTTACAGTTTTCGAAAAATTGTTTCAATGGCGACATAAAGTATACCTTCTTCTACCATAATCAGGCTTTCGTGTTGCTAAATTTACTAGGATGAAGGTGTAATCATGGTAGAGCGAGAGCGCTGCAAACGCAAAATATGGCTTGGTATGTGCTGCCGCCTCGTAGCGACTGAGCGTAAACTCAGAGCGCCGTTGTCTCATTTACTAGGTACCGAACGCGCGGGCTTTGAATGTGCGTTGTTCCTGTGTCCATAAATGTGTTTAGCGCGACGGTGTTGCAACACAGCTGATAGTTTGCTCCGATTTCTAACGGATTCCTCACCGACCCGATGCCCCGCAGGTGTAACTTTTGATCTGCTTTGCCGGACTCTTAATTTCAATTTGTATTGCAGCTGGTATAGGTCTGAATCTGGTTCGGTTTGACGTTTGAAGGGACTATGCAATTGAATTTTTGTCTGTACAGGGTGTCTTATTTTCGTTGTGATTTGGGGGTTTCTCATAGAAGCAGCAGAGATAGAGCCTTGGGATTTTCGCAAACATGAGCTATTTTCTTGAGTATAATAAATGCCGAAACCAGAATTTGGATATCGTTTTTAGTTTTCGAGTTCTCTACAATTCTTTTTGTGCTAAGCAGACTAAAACTGTTAAGATTGATTCCTATAGAACTTTTTCCAAGGAATTCAGTGGCGTACGTAGTTTTTTTCTAGGGAGCGTATTTTTTGAGTTATGATATAAAGTTCAATTTTTTAAATGGAAATCACAGCATTCTTTGGTCAAGTTCAAAAGGTCTTTTTTTAAGCTATCAAAATGTACCTATCTATCTTATATTTTCAAAAGTTACAACTTAAAAAGTACCAAAATCCTTGCCGTTTTTTGAAATAACAATATAAAAGTATATACACACAACCAAACTTATATGGAATCACCCAGTATTTCTGAAGGACAATATTTCAATGGCAAAAAAGTCTTTTGGAAATGAAAAGCAGTTTATCCAAAACAAGTTTATTATAAGAAGAATTAGAAATTAGTTCAAACAATTTTTTTATAAAGAGAACAAAAAGAAATGGAAATTTTTCTAAAAACAAATTAAGGAAAATGAGAATTTCAGACAAAAATTAATAACTTTTTGTAAATTTAATAATCAGTATTGCCTCCCCTGGCCTCAATGCAAGCACGAATTCGACGAGGGATGCTTTCTATTAAGTTATCAACTTCTTCTTGGGAGACATTTTCCCATTCCTCTAAAACTGCTTGAATGAGTTGTTCTGCATTGCCAGGGTTATTTCGACGAGCTCTAATCTTTCTTTTCATCTTATCCCACAAGTGCTCTATGGGGTTTAGATCCGGTGAACAAGAAGGCCACTCCAAAACAGCCACACCCTCCATTTCTAAAAAATTTGTGGCAACTCTGCTGGTATGTGGAGGTGCATTATCCTGCATAAATAAAAACAAATCGCCGAAAGCAACTCTCCGGAGCCTAACTACAGCTTGCACCACTAAATCAACATACCGTGGACCTGTTAAATTTTGTCTTATTATAATTATAAGAGTTTTTCACCAATCATGATCCCACCCCAAAACATTACAGTTCCTCCTTTGTATTTGGGAACAGATCTGGCAGCTAGGAGCCTAGCTTGTCTCCCACGACCTCTCAAAACTCGAATTCGCCGGTCATCTGATCGAAGGCCAATTCTGGTTTCATCCGAAAATAAGACATTTCGCCAATCTTCCATTGTCCAGTTTTGATGTTCCAAACACCAATTTAAACGGTCGATTTTATTTTGCCTTGATAGTTCGGGAACCCTTAACTGTCTTCTGCTGAATAATTTTCGTGCACGAAGTCTGTTCCTGAGTTTCGACCGAAACATTAATACCAGTAGCTTGCAAAAGTTGCCCAGAAAACTCGGAATAGGATACTGTGGGATTTCTTCTTGCTATTTGAGCTAAAAAGCGGTCCTCATTTTCTGTAGTTACTTTTCCACGACTTCTCCTCGGCCTATTTTTCAAGGTTTCCAACTCCAAAAACCTTGAATAGGTTTTTGAAACAACCCCTTGTGTGACCCCCACCGTTCGTGCAATTTGTCTTTGGGACATTCCCTGTTCCACCAGAGCTATAATTCTTCCCCTCTGTACTTCTGATAACCCCACATAAGGCATTTTTAACCAAAAATTTGAACAGATGCAGCTTACCAACTTGCTGCGATTTCACTTCTGAACAGCAAAAACAACAGTTCACGAACAAATCTTATTAACTTTTTATGCATCCAACCTATTTTGACAGTAAACACATTAAGCTTTTATTCGCATGCAATTGTTTTACCCACAACAACTTGATTCTTGTAAATACCTAGTGATTCCATATAAGTTTGGTTGTGTGTATTTTGATAGCTTAAAAAAGACCTTTCGAACTAGACCAAAGCGTACCTACTATGATTTCCATTTTTAAAATTCAACTTTATGTCATAACTCAAAAAATACGCTCCCTAGAAAACAACTACGTACGCTACTGAATTCCTTGGAAAAAGTTCTATAGTAGTCTGCTTAGTACAAAAAGAATTGGAGAGATAAAAATCAACATTATTTTCGAGAAAAACGGTATCCAAATTCTGGTTTCAGCTTTGTGTTTGTGTAATTTTGATTAAAAAATTGATGCGTGAACGTAGGAAAGGGGGGGTTGTAATACCCACTGCGCACGTGTATGGTTCAAAGGTATTGATTGATACCAAGCCTTCATTTCTTTTATTTTTTCCCTCTTGTAAAATTTTGATTTAGGGCTTGGTTTACGAGATGTTGCAACTCATTTGACTATGTGTGTTGTTAATCCACTCGCTGTTTAAGTCTCCCAATTTTTCTAAGGTGACGTGGATGCATATGTTCCTGCATAACGTCTAAGCTTCAGAAAAATGCCCTTGGATGGTACCGATTCGGTCATATTCCTGCATAACTCTAACAGCCAAATTAGCATTGGAAAGAAAGACGGGTAGGTGTTAAGTTGCCAAAATAATTATTAATAAAAGAGGTACCATCCAAGGGCATTTTTTTGAAGCTTAGATGTTTTGCAGGAACCATAGGAACCAAAGACGTGCGCATCGATTTTTTTGATCAGTTACACAAACATTTTATCGGTATATGAGAAAATGTTGTACAAAATTTCAACGGAATATCTTAAAAAGCAAAGGAGTTATTCATAAAAATAGTTTTTTAAATTTTAACTTTAACACCCTGTATCTTGAAAGAAAGAAGCCTAAATGAAAAATGGCATAAGGAAAGTCCGATTATTTTCGGTCAGATAACCTGTGGTTAACGGCTTGACCTACTTTTTGTAACACCCTGTATATGCTACGGATATAGTGTGAAAGTAGGGCAATGCTGACGGTGCCCGGGCAATGCAAACAATTACCGTTCATGCTGTCCGGTCAGGTCTTGTAAGGTCAGGTCACGTTGCCCAGGCATTGCAACATCGCCCGATTCGTCACTATGCCCGTAACATATACAGGGTGATTTATACCAGGGGCCGAAAAATTAAAATTAGGGTTCAGAGCCACAAATTAAGTAAAAAATGTCATATGAAGGTGTGTCCGGAAGTGATTCGTTTAAAATTTATGCTCGTCCAAACATGATAGACTCCATGTTTGGACGAGCATAAATTAGGTTGAAACGATAAGGGATGATTAAAAAATATCTCTTCGAAGCTTCCCTATTAGTATAATAGGTGTACCAAAATTCATCTTTATGTCTTTCTCAAAAGTTGAGAAAAAATTAGAAACCTAATTTAATAGCCTCCATATTTGGACGAGCATAACTCTTATACGAAGTAAGTATTTCCGGACATACCTTCATATGACATTTGTTTACTTCATTTGTGGCTCTGAACCATAATTTTAATTTTTCGCCCCCCGGTATAAATCACCCTGTATATGTATAATAAAGCGAAAGAATATTTCAAGAACTAAGCATTCCGTATTATTAGTCAGAAACTCCGGACGGTCTTATAAGAGATCAAGGTGTTGTTGAAGTTTATGCCCAAAGTTCTTGTAATCTAACCCCGAAGAAGGTATCGAGAAAAGGAAAACCATATTTTGGAATCGAAACGGGAAGATAAATAAGAATCACAATTACTTTTACCAACTGCGGTTTTCCATACACATTCAAAACATGCAATATTTGAACAAATTCAGGGACAAATGCAAATTACAACAAGAGGGTATTGTATCTTTACAGTCTGGACACCCAAAGGAATATGCCTCTACGATGAATGTTGAAAGCCACGCTATTAGAACTCTGGGCGAAATTAGCATTTTTAGTTTGTTCAGAGTTACATTACCTAAATACTTGTTATTTATGAGGATCATTCCATTATAACCCGGAATTACTATATTGAAGATAAATTACTTGCAATCTTGAAAATATTTTTTGCTCAGGTCTACTTTTGGATCAATTTACAAATAAATTATAATAAAATCCCCGCTCATGTCAGAACAACCCTCGTATCGGAAAAAATTTACTGGGTTTTCATTCAGAGATTTTAAGTTGTTGTTATTTGGTTATAAAGAGAACATTATTTAAGGTGAAATTTGAATTATTTTATATCTTACTATATGTTCATTACTTTCAATAACAAACGTGTTCAAATTGTGTAAATTTACTTTCAGATAAAATCGACTCTAGATTGAACAAAATTATAATAAAAATGTGGGATATGGCAGAGCGCTGCAATTAAGCACAAATACATTCATTCGCAAGACCAAAATTCTATGTTCGCGTATATACGATTAAAATATGTAATGTATGGCTATACAATTATTGAAGTGGGCCCCATACAAAAATCACTGAGTTCGTACTAGCAGTTTACCAAGTGTTGCGCGATGAACAAGCAGAGGGCGTTACAACGCAGGGCATTAAATCGCGTTTGCAAGGGCAGCTCTCGTTACAAATTACTTCCTTATTTATGAACCGATTTTGAAATTGTTTGTTTTATTTGAAAGAAGAAACTTGTGGAAATCGGCCTCTCATCTCGGATTTTTAAAAGAGTAATTTTTTAGTAAGTTAAAAGTACACAAAATTAGGGTATATTTGGAGCCGAAAAAGACAAACTTCTATTATTTTTTTTAGAAATCGCCGATGAGACGACTCTTAAGAAATGTTTTCTGTATATGCTTGCAAAATTAGAAAGCAAAATATTAATAAATAACCGTACAGTTTGTAAAGGCGGGAACGTCTGAATCGCTCGAAAATGCAGCAGGGAGACTTGGCTCTTAATTGGGATCCAAATCTCGAAACGCCTCTCTAGCTTGAAGTACCAATTCGTCCTTTATATTTACAGGAGTCTTATAAACTTTTTCTTTAATTCTTCCCCACAGGTAAAAGTCGAGGAGTATAAGGTCCGGGGATCTTGGAAGCCAGTTCCATGGTACTACACGCCTTATTCATCTATCGTTAAACATGGTATTAAGCTCCCGGCTGACCCCTATAGGAAGTGAGCGAATATTGCTTAGCAGCGACACCAAGGCGGCGCAATTATAAACTTTTGGTAGTAACTAAGTGTCAAACTGAGAGAGCAGGTGACACCTCTGTCAGTTTGACATTCCCGCGTAAATTTAAGCAATGGATACTTTAACGTTATATGACAACTAAATCTGCAAAAAATTATAAATGTCAAATCTGACAGCCCAGTACCACCAAAACTTTTAAATGGTGGCGCTGGCTGAAAATTCGCTCACTTCCTATAGAGTGCAATGTGCTGAGGCGCCATCTAATTGGTACCAGCAACTCCTTACCTGCTCTACATTTAGATTTTCCAAAAAATTCGTCATCACTGTCCTCAAAATTTCTAAATATTTTTTGAACTTAATTTGAAATAGATACATATCTTAAAGAGATCCAATAAATACTGCAGATCTTATTACGCAAGAGAAATATTACGTATTAGTACAGGTAGCTCAAGATTTGTAAAGTTACAATATTCGAAAGTTGGAAATGTTCGTAGATTCTATTAGTTACAAAAATTCTAAATAAACTGATCGAATAAGCTCATTTTACGTTAACTTTTTATTGGCATATTCTGAAAGAAAAGAGCAACCATACAAAATTTTAAAAATTGTTGGCGAAATTATCATTTGTAAAGAAATCGAAATTTTATGCGTTAATAAACAATATGGGCGCATAGCTAGAGAGACGTGACGTCATCAATTCGCTGCATTATTAAATATTTTTTAATTTTATGCAGTATGAGTGAATGCGTTAATTCACCTATGTCTTTCATCGTATCCAAAATTAGATCGTACTATATGTATATTAATTGCAATTTTTATAAAAATCTAAGATTTGTACCTTTTTATTGAGAAACGACCCTTGGGCATGTGGATCTAGCTTTAGACAGTGTTCTTTCATTCATTTTATTCTTCTATTTCTTCTACAATTGGCAACAGTTCAAATTGACTTGAACATGGATAGAGGATATCCTCTATCCATGCTTGAAAAAGAGCTTTCTAGCATACCGTAAAGGTAATAACAAATAAAGGCAATCAAATATTTTCAACCAGCGTTGGTTTCGATCCATTTCATTTGTACCTCAACCCATTTAACCTAACCTTTATGTCTGCCAGTTTCCAAGATCCCTGTAGTTATAGTGAAAGAAAATCATCCTGTTCCTAGTTACTCTGGTTTCTGTGTGTTGTAAATTAGGAAAAGAACACTGTGGGGACTTTAGAAAACCCTAACATCATCAATTCCCCTCCTTTAAACACACTAAAGTAATTCGTTTAAAAAAATATTTTCAAAACCAGCTAAGCACGTTTCCCTCACGGTATCTTCCCGTTTCGTGCGTTCCCGTTTCGTGCGTTTTTTGGGTTTCTACCTGTTTTCGTGCCGATTCGAGCGTCAAGAATTTACTCTGTAATTAAATAGTGCCAGTTCGTGCGTTGCACAACGAAAAAAGTGGTTCCACGACCCACTATTTCCGGTCTGTGGGCAAGCTTAGCGAGCGGAGCGTTTAAATCTCCCCCCCTCAAACAAAAGCATTCGCATTTGAAAACAATAGGAGAAATCAACATACACTTCCGCATTGAAGTCTATTTATTAACAGCGTCGTGTTGTAAAGATAAACTCGAATTAGTGGCTTACTGCATTATCAGCAGATCAGCGCGTGAAACGGCACTCAAACCGGTATCTTCCCGTTTCGTGCGTTCCCGTTTCGGGCGTTTTTGGGTTTCTACCTGTTTTCGTGCCGATTCGAGCGTCGAGAATTTACTGGGTAATTAAATAGTGCCAGTTCGTGCGTTATAGGTATTTGTTGCAATAAAGGCATACAAAACGTACTGCTGTGTTTTATAGTTGCCCGTCACTGAATACGGCCAACCCCCCCCCCAAAACAAAAACATTATTTGAAAACAATAGTAGCGAAATCAACATACAATTCCGCATTGAAGTCTAGTTATTAACAGCGTTGTGTTGTAAAGATAAACTGGAATTAGGGTCTTACTGCATTATCAGCAGGTCAGCGCCCGCGAAACGGCACTCAAACCAGGTAGAGGTTTGGGACGACGCACGAAACGGCACAAATTTCATCGACGCCCGAAACGGGAACGCACGAAATGGGACTAAACCCTCAAACCAGGTATAGGTTTGGGACGGTGCACGAAACGGGAAAATTTTCATCGACGCACGAAACGGGAACGTACGAAATGGGACTAAATCTTCCCTCACACGCTAACGTAGGTCCTGAGCAATTTCTTATCTGCATCCGATCAGAAAATGCATTACTTACGGTGTAACACATGCTGAGTTTAATTTTTAATTTATTTGGAATAATTCTCGTTGTAGTTTGGATTTTTAACATAACCGTACGTAGTAGCCTACACTCACGATTTCAGGGATGCAAGTTCAAACCGTTATCAATGAAGAAGTCCAGGAAGCCAAAGTGATATTCTTGTCTTCAGCCGCGAATTTAGAGCCCTGGTGATAATGTACCTCGTAATGTACTCTTTTACTCGTGATCTTGCTCGTGATGCAATCGAAAGTGCAAAAGTGTAGGTACAGATTTTTTTAAATTTTTAGCTGCATTAGAAGGTTATATTATGTATGTATACACATTAAAATTATCTTTACTGTCTGTTTTTTCCGTGCATGCTCAACTTTGTATGCGTTGCAGTGATTAAAACACAAACCCCGTTTGTCACATCCAGTTGAATGCATTAGGCATTACATTTAAAACAATTTTCAACTTAAAACAAGTATAAATAAAACGCTCAATGTGACTTCTTGCAATGAATGCGTTGACAAAAAACTAACAGAGAAGATCTCTATTTTCATGTTCAAATGGGATAAGATAACTTGCGCTCAGGAATGTGACCGTATTTAATCCACTATACATAGAAAAGTAAAAGACACCATTATGTAAAAATAGCGCGTACGCACATACTCCGTCGGTCCTTTCCCCGCGTATCTCGCAAATCGTTGCAAAACTACAAATGACCATTCCGGTCGTAAATTAAGCGACTACATGAACGGCGAACATCACAGCGCAATTGTTGTTTAAAGAACAATGGATGCGGTCGCTGTTATTGCATTCTGCATTCGTCATGTCTTGGCCTACTTATCCACTTTTGGTTCTGATAAGATGTAACGGCGAAGTAACAAACATGATGATCCAAGGTTCATTAAAAAATGTGGGTACCTACATAATTGATTGAGAAAGGGGCAACGTGTTAGCCTATGAATGTGATGAAGATCTAAAGTGTTCTACATAACGAATAAAAAAGCCGCTTGGTAAGACATAAAACTAAAGGGGAGCGCTTGTATACCTCATTCGGAGCTTAGCACTGCATGACTGTGGTTTTCACCAAAAAGTACTTAAAATCTGAGATTCTGATTCAAACAGAGTAAAATTGGAAGTCATAAGTAAACTAACCTTTTGTCGTTCTGGGTTACGTTACAGTATTTTGTAAAATATTCCTCCTGACGTTCATCTTAACGAGTGAAAATTTTAGCGAAAAAATTATAAAAATAGCTGAACTCCATCTGAGGGTGTCTTAGAATTTTTAGTTTAGATCTGAAGAGTCATTGATAGAGCCATGAACAACAACTAAACTTTTAACGTTCGCCCATTATGTGTGAGATTATATTTTCGACTAGGTATATAACCTATGTTTCTTTTTTATCTTTATCTTTATTTTTTTCGCTTTGTGGCATTGTTGCATACATTTTTCGTAAATTTCTTCAAAATATGACAAAAACGGTTTTATTTAAGGGGATTTTCGCAACCTTGATGACTTAATGCTAAAAATACGTTTCATTTATTTTATTCTGTGTAAAAGAAAGTGACAGAGCTATGTCGGGTACCGCGGTTCGCGTTGAAATTTATCAATTTTGGCATCATGGCATCAGCCACTGGGGCGGGCTTATTTTTAAATATTTCAAAAAAATAAAAATGTATACACTGTGTCCCAGAACAACGGGGCAATATTTCTGGAGCATATAGTTTGGGTCAAAATAACAATTAAAGTATGTAGAATTTTTTTCTAGAACACACCCCTTCGAAGCTATTCGCCCTTAAAGGTCAAGTCCTGAAGAAGGTTTTTTGCTGGTGACTTTCAAACTACTGTAACGAATGTTATAAAATTTGGACTGTGATCGAGTGACATGACATCTTCGGTATCTTGTCTAGGAAGCCGGGGGTGGAACACCCCTAATGCTTTTCACCCCTTAACATTTACGTTGATGCTTTTAGCGAATTTGCAATGACATTTTTAAATTCCTTAGACAATTTTCTCAAAAAATGTACTCTTTTGAAACCGTTAAAATGACCCGTTTCCGAAAAAAAATTACAAAGATATGGTTTGTCATTTTTACTATACAAGCCAGGCATCAACATAAAAGTATGAAATATGAACTGCTACATGAAACATGCGAAAAAATGAAAATGAAATGAAAATGTAGGAACACTAGGTTTTGAAAACATAATAGCCGAGATAATAGCGGCTACAATAAATTTTCGAAGTGAGCACCTTGTAGACACATAAATTTTGGTGTAGTAAAAATGATAAACCATGTCTTTGTATAATTTTTTTTTCTTGGAAACGGGCCATTTTAACGGTTTCAAAAAAGAGTACCTTTTTTGAGACAATTGTTTAAGGAATTTAAAAATGTAATTGCAAATTCGCTAAAAGCTTCAACGTAAAAGTATGAAATATGAACTGCTACATGAAACATGTGAAAAAATGAAAATGAAATGAAAATGTATAGGAACACTAGGTTTTGAAAACATAATAGCCGAGATAATAGCGGCTACAATAAATTTTCGAAGTGAGCACCTTGTAGACACATAAATTTTTGTGTAGTAAAAATGATAAACCATGTCTTTGTATAATTTTTTTTCTCGGAAACGGGCTATTTTAACGGTTTCAAAAAAGAGTACCTTTTTTGAGACAATTGTTTAAGGAATTTAAAAATGTAATTGCAAATTCGCTAAAAGCATCAACGTAAAAGTTAAGGGGTGAAAAGTATTAGGTATGTTCCACCCCCGGCTTCCTAGATAAGATACGGAAGATGTCATGTAAACCTTTATAAACTTTTGAATGATATGTGTCGCAGCCCACACAGGATCAAATCAGCAGTTGGAATTTCAAATTTTTCTATTTTAAAAATGTAATATTTTTTAAAATGTTCGTTTCTGCTCATTTTTTCCAAAAGAGAAAATATTATCTTCAAGGTTTCCAGTTCTGAGACTTATACAGAGGTTACCCAAAACTTTATAAAGAGTTTTGTATAAAACAATTTAAATTGCTACGAACCTAGTATTGGAAAGCAAATAAGTACTTGTAACTTTTCGGATTTCCCATGTCAATTAGCCAAATCAAGTTCAGGCACCATTATAAAATTGTAGTATCAGCTTCGATGCATTTTATTGTGCTCAGTTGTTGTGCTGACGTACATTTCAATAAATTGTGCTCATTTGCAAATCGACGAAAACAAAACCAAACAAAACAAAACAAATTCGAGGGCTATATTTCCGAAAGTTAATGTTTTTATTGATTTATGTAAGTAATTGTGCTACTATTGTGCACTTGTGCTGCTGTGCATTTCAATTGTGCTCATTTACAAATTGGTGAAAAATTAAAAACAAAATTCTTGCAGCTATATATTTTTAACTGTATAGCAAAATTCGGATTTAGATATAGCAGGTATAAGTGTAAATCACAAAAGAGTTAAACTGTAAAATACTTCTCCAGTAAACAATCCTTCCTGAGGAGAGAAAAATATGCCCTTAGTAAAATCAGAAATAAATGATGTAATATTTTCGTTTATAACTGGGAAAACCCGAACTACAATGTATTGTCATGACAGACGAGATATTGTAAAGCGTCAGAAGGTTATGAGCTGTTAAATCATAAAAACTTATTTTTACAACAAGACTACCTACAGTAACGGAAAGACATGAATAAAACTTTCTAACAATAACATAACCTGGATTTAGATACCCAACCCTTCGGTTAAAGAAGAGATCTCATTGATTTTTATTATCTGGTATGCCCGAGGTTATTCCAGTTTCGTATTTTATATTTGTGCTGTCCATTTAATAAGTAAGGTAATAGGTATATGGTAGTAAGTATCTAATATACGGACGGGGCATGGTTGCGCTCACAGCTATATCTTTAATCCTCTCATTAAGTAAGTAATCCGTAAAAGGGTCGTAGCATCGTTCTACTCGCGGTCAATTTTTACCTGTAACGGTCACATCTTCTGCCGAGCAGATACGACTGAGAGTTACAATGCTCCACTCACTCCGCTTGATCTTAACCTCACAGATTTTTGAATAAAAACATTTGCACTTAACAACTAGTAAACGTATTCAGATTTTTTAATTGCTGAAGTACCACACAAAGCAGGTAAGAAATGATATATGCGCCATCATGCCCGGCCTTTTAGGGGTGGTGAGGGAAACCATGCCATAATTAAAGAGGAACCATGCCATACCGTAATATACAAGGTGTTTAAAAATAATGTCGAAAATTTCTGCAGCGTTTAGTAGTCATCAAAATAAGTTAAAAAGTTTTTATACCTAAACATTTAGGAAGACACTTATGGTACTGTCAGACGTGTACAGTTTTGTATTGCGCAATACGAAAAATTGCGCAAGTTAAATATTGCTTCGTGTGAAGGGCGCCGCAAGTCAGAAAACTGGCGCAATACGTAAGAATTGCAAGCAATATTACCGCTTGCGTACAGTTGAAAAATTGCTAGTGTGACAACCCTCATGCAATAAATTTGCGCAAGAAAAAAAATAACCAACATGTTGGTTATTTTCTTGCGCTAGTTTTTATTGCAATTGCATTCATACTCGTATATGCGACGCAGTGGGCAGTGACGAAGACGTCAGTCAAGGGCTTGTTGGTTCGCCGTGCATGTGCATGTGCATTCAAAATGTCTCGAAAATGGACTTCCCGGGAAACATCCCAGCTCATTCCATTAATTGAGGAACAACCCTGTTTGTGGAACATTCTCACAAAATTCCTATAACATGCTGGATCTTCTGCGCGTAGTTCTTATAATAAATTATTGACAGCATCATACTTAATTAGTGGTACTGGACCGTTCGAACAACTACTCCTCGGGCAAATACCCCGCCAGAACTAAATCCAGATTTTTTGTACTACGAGACGTTTCAGACTGCTACCCCACCTAAGGTGGCTTTGAAACAATCCTAATTTGTCTCCATGTACGTACGTGCTTTTAAGCAGGTCTTTGTTCAGATGTTGCATGTTTTGAATGTGTATGGAAAACCGCAGACCAACTGGTTTCGTCCTTCTGGGACTCATCAGTACGGTGCTTCCCCCTACACACCCAAACCATGCAATTTATCTTGCTATATATGCTGCCGTGCTCTGGACAGATATCAGCAAGTGACAACTACTTTGAGTAATTATCTGGCATTAATTAGTGGTACTGGACCGTTCGAACAACTGAACTACTCCTCGGGCAAATACCCCGCCAGGTGGGGTAGCAGTCTGAAACGTCTCGTAATACAAAAAAATCTGGATTTAGTTCTATAATTCAATGCCTGGCGGGGTATTTGCCCGAGGAGTAGTTGTTCGAACGGTCCAGTACCACTAATTAATGCCAGATAATTACTCAAAGTAGTTGTCACTTGCTGATACCTGTCCAGAGCGCGGCAGCATATATAGCAAGATAAATTGCATGGTTTGGGTGTGTAGGGGAAGCACCGTACTGATGAGTCCCAGAAGGACGAAACCAGTTGGTCTGCGGTTTTCCATACACATTCAAAACATGCAATAGCATCATACTGGTAACGATTTAAAATCCAATTTCTGGTCCACAAACTTTTTGGACGCTGTCATTTTCTTTGCTCTCTTTTAATCGAATTAACTGCCAAACAAGCAATGACGTCAAATTCGTCTTCAGAAGAATACATTTTCAGACGTAGTGCATATGAATCAAGCAGCACTCATACTGAAATTTTATACTGGATGGAAGGGTAAGTTGCGTGACACAAATTGCGCATTCAAAATTGCAGAATAAATATTGCCTATGTGTGAAGAGCACTGCAATATCTAGATATTGCTGCAACATTTTCTCATTGCGCAAGTTTAAAATTTGCTAGTTTATGCAATTTTTCCGTACACGTCTGAACTTAGCCTGCAACTTTATTGCAGTACTTGGAGAGTTGCGTACAGAAAAATGTATACGTGTGACAGTAGCATTAGCCTAGAATAAAAATGTTATGTGCGGTGACACCTAAAAGGGAGGCCTATGATTTTAGTAATCAAGAATGAATTCTGCTCCATCAAGCCAGGTCTGTGCACGTTCGTATGTGCGGCCCTCTTACTTTAAACTGCTTGTTAATTGTTAATTCGCACCATTACTTCCCCATACTTTAAAAGTCCATGGGACATACATGCGGTATAAGTAATTCCACTGCCTTTCTAGAATATTAGTGTCAACTCTTATATAGTGGTAAAAAGAGCCTTTTTGTTTTCTAAAAGCAGTTGCTAATAAAGAAAGAGTGTGCATATTACACACATTTTTTTTATAATACAGCGTGACTATGTTGTGTACAATTTCGCATTATACCCACAGAGGATCCTCCCCATATCGTGACTTCTGTTGCAGTTGCAGTCTAGGTCATATTAATAATAAAAGAGGTGTGTCTGAAACCTACATATAAACATTACGTGGGTCAATAAGTGGTACCTAAATCAACGGAGCCGCTAAACACAGTGTGCAATTGCGTATGTAACAGTTAGTCATACCATGTCTATCTACATACAAGCACAAATTGCTTTATACGGTTCAGCAATAAAAGTTTTTATGCATAGGTAAGTACAGGTTGGGAATCCAAAAGTACTTAAGTAAATACCTAATTGTAATTTAAAATTGCAAATAATAAGTTTTTTAAATGTTTCATTTTAATTATCTGTCGTACATTGTAGACTACTCTAAAAGCTTTCTAAAGTGATTTTTCCTACATTAAAATTACGCAATGCATTGCGTTTCCTGTTAAGGTGTTCTATTCGTTATGATCCTTTGGAGATTTCAGTGATAGGTGGAGCACGTGACCGAATTAATTTTACCCGGTACATAAATAATCCCATGAATGTGATCACATTTTAGAGACATTGTGGATTGTGTCAGTGAAAGGTTGGCAATAAGTGTATATACCTATGCTTCCAATAAACATTTTGCATGTTGCAATAAAATTTGTAGGTGCCCTCTAACTGGGTATACATAAATTATTCTTGTTGCATTTTTATTGCCCTGCATTTCATTTCTCATCCATTTAATTATCCCTGTCTATTCAGAATGACCTTCAGTTTGTGTATCTAGGAAAACAGTTTTATGACAGTAATAGAATAATAATAAAAAGTGCAGTTATAATTTTTTAAGAGCTCCTCCGCATACACGTTAAGCAAACATCTGCTTCAAATTACTATTAAATGATCAAAGATATTGGCAACTTGAAAATTTTTCACACCCATATACCACTTGTAACACATCAAATTAAAAGTAATTGTCTCTATACAAGGCGTTTCAACATTAACTGGACAAACTTCAAATCTGAATTCAGGACCTCGAAATGAGAGAAAAAGTTCCTATGAGGGTATGTCCGGAAATGCTTCGTTAAAGAGTTGCCCCCTTCCAAAGATATCGGCTAAAGTTAGGCTATTACTTTCTTTCTCAAATTTGATAAAAGATGAAAAAATAAATTTTGATAGAGACTTTCTACCAAGGGAAACGCTTGTAAGGCAACTCTTTAATGAAGCGTTTCCGGACATACCCTCATAGGAACTTTTTTTAATTTTGAGGTCCTGAATTCAGATTTTAAGTTTGTCCAGTTAATCCTGAAACACCCTGTAGAATACCCTTTCTAGGAAATTTTCATGCAGTGTAATAGGAATGTTTCGGGAACGGGTGAAAATTTTAGAATTCTAAAAATTGCGTTTTAAATGTCATGGAGTGACGTGCATTTACCGAAACAAAGATTTTAATTTTGACACATCGCCAGTAGGTGGCAGTGTATGTCTGATTTCTAAATGGTATAACACCTGTAGGAAATGAGCGAATATTGCTTAGCAGCGCCTCACTATGGCGAATTTATAAATGTTTGGTGGTAATGCAGTTGTCATCTGTCAATTTAAATTTTCGGCGTATCTAGGTAGTGAATATTATTGGTATTAAACTAAATCAAACTACAAAAAATTTAAATGTCAACAAAAATTTGACAGCTCAATACCACCAGAACTTTAAATGGCGGCGCTGGCTGAAAATTCGCTCATTTCCTATAGCTTTTGTGTTACTACCGTATATGCATTTTTGGTAAATTCTAATTTTTTAATCATTAATTTTATATGTAGGTATATTTTCATATAATTTGTACTCAGTTCACACGGTTTATTTTCTCTAATTTTTTGTTACTGTTTTATGTCCAGGTACATTTATTTTAAGTGTATAAAATCGTAGTAGTTACCTAGATTATGATAGTGTAAAAATATTGTTAAATTGAACAAAAATAGGCTCAAGGAACAAAGTTTTTAACAATTCATGTAAGGTTGAAGAGAGGATGAACAGGAATTTCATTTAACAAAGATCTTAAAACGGATAGTACCACCTAGGCGATTCAGAATTTTTCAAAATCTTCAGCCATTCCTGAGATATCACTTACACTGTCCTAGCTCTCTCTGAACACCTTCCTTCATATACATTGGATTTATGTCTGCTTTTCTTATTCAATTGTATTTTTTTACATGGCGTACGAAAATCGTTCAAACCAGTTCTATAAAAACTTCCAAGCTAAAAACGTAATTCTCAATAACGGGCTAAAATTTAACCCAATAATACAAGCAGTGGTTAAACAAAAAGCTAAGTATTAAAGACAGGAGAATAATCCATTAACGTTCAAGTTCAATTCGAAGATAACCAATTATTTCTATATTGTTTGTTCTAATCCGAAGCAAGCGTTCGAGAACTTATAATTAGTTCGAAACCAAACAATTAGATACTTCATCGCTTAAATGCGTACCCTAAATCACTCTCTATACTCTGTCAGAATAATTCTGCTGGTATAATTTGCTTGTCGATTGTTTCCAAATATACTGGAATAATATAGGTGTTGCAACAGTCGAATCAGCAGTCGGATAGAAATACAAAATTTCTTAAGGGCTGGTTCGCAACCTATACAAAATCTTTTCCTATATCCTTTAAGAATCGAGTTGTTTCGACACGTGCAGTCGTAAAAAAGTTACTAGTGACCTAGTGAGTGTTGTGTTATAAAACAAACGAAAATATGGTTAGAATGTACAAGAAATAGTTGGGTGGCAGAAAATACCGTGACTATAGTGAATTAGATATCAGAAAAGCAGTTATTGCTAAAAGGATATATTCCCCAAGAAGCTGCTAGCGTTCAGTTTAAAATTCCAGGCCAGGGTATAATTTCGTCAAGGCATTTGCAGGTTGCAGCCAGAAATAATTTAGCCGTTTGGCTACAAACATCAAAAAGCAACAAGCCTGTTGGCGAAGCTCAAATTTCGGAATTTTTCTATTTTATTCAGCCCGATTTGTGAGGATTACGATTAGGTAAGTGTTTTCGTAGAATATAATATTTTTGCTTTCGATTTAGTTGTATAGAAAATGTAGGTACTTAATCCATTTTCAAAGTTCCTATTACTACTTATATAGAATACTTAAATACTTACGTATTGTTATTTCGTTATCTTTCCCCTTTTTTATTTTTCATTAACGTACGAACATTTTTAAAAACCATAATTTGGTGTCGATGTTAGGTATCCAGAAATAGAGTTACTTCGACTCCAAATTCAAAATTAAAAAATATATATTTCCGAAAACTCTTATTTTTTGGAAAGTAGTGGAATAGATAACCAATCGTTCAAATGGTATAGTTGTTTTTGATTTTACAACCGGTATTCAGAATCCTGAAACGGTTTATGCTGAAAACGTGTCGAAGTAACCCCAGTTTACGGCTACATGAAATCAACACTTTAGTTTTTTATTGAAAATGTCAACTTTAAACTTGCCTTTTATAAGGCAACACAGTAATGCAACAAAGAGCCGAGAAATAGATTTGAAGATAATCATCGAAGTAGACGTTGCTTTTTCGTAATTTACTGCTTGTATTTTTTTTATTGAAACACCCATCAAGGCAAACGTTTCGTCATTATACTCGTAGTAAGCAAAAATTCTGTTTTATTTGCGTTTTTACATGATGCGCGAAGCTTTGCAAAATGAAGATGCTCAACGAGCATGAATACACAGTACGCGTTTTAACTTCAGTATACAAATTATAGTCTTAGAAATAAGCACTTTGGCATCGATTTATGCAACATAAACAAACCTGCTACTGCAGTCTGAGACTGCCTCTTCAGCAGTCTGCTGCATGCAAAAAATCACATAAACATGTACCATGACTTCAAATGTGTTCAAGCGGCGAACAAGCAGCTCGGTTAAAAACATCAAGTACACCAACTGGTATAAATCATTCCGCACTTGTGGACGATTAGACAAACACACAGATATTCGTAATAAGACGCTGCAGATGCAATTAGAACGGATTTACATGATTGGTTTTCAGGCGCCGAAGTTGGCGTTTGTTTTTTCAACGCTACTGATAGAAACACCGCGTGCTTCTGCTGTGTATATTTATAGAAGTTGTGTTTCCCATTAAACATGGATAATAACCATATATATAATAACTTCTGCGAAAATCGTGAAATGAATAGTGAATACATGCAACATGCATGTCTAGATACAAATTGGGGAAATTATTCATATTTTATGCGGCCCTTGCACATAATATGCCACTTTTCTCTGCGTATTGTGAAGGCTTATAATACATACCACCTTTAAAGAAGGCCATCAAGAAGTGGATGGTTAAGGCTGATTATTAAAAAATTCACAGCCTTCGCAAAGATGCAACCGGGGGAGACACTGAAAATGACGAAGCAGAAGCAGACTGTAACCCTTGTGTGTTTGGGATATTTCAACATACGCGATAGCGTGTTAAATAATTGTTCTGCGCCGATTTATCATAACTGCATTCCTGCTGTGGCATTCTTTCCCATTTGCGACGCTAGCCGGTCCCTCTCTGAATGAAGTTTACTCAAACTGAGCGGTCTAGCGCCTGGCGGCCAGGTGCTCGACTTTAACCCTCACGCGTGACGTATGTGGCAAATGCAACACAATCTTTTCGGTGAATATCATACCCATACTAGGATACTAATAACATTTTCAATGTTAAAACTTTAACCATATATTTCTTAAAAAATCGTAAGAGATTATTAAAATATGCGTAGATTCTTTTATTAAATTAGAAACGCCTTTCTGCTCAGCATCAATCGCATTTGATTATCTGATTCCTCTGATATTGTGAATGGAAGCATAAATCTTTCAACATGAAAGAAGGCGATTTGCATTCATAAGCTGCCACAAAAGCTAATTTCATTGTAATTTAACTGTTGCCTAAATTTAAATTCTAGAACGTTGCATTTAAAATTAACGTCATTATTGTGACGTCAATAAGCGGCTGGCAGTGCACATGCGCAGTTATGTGTACAATGACGATATTTTGTTATAAAATGTGGGGTTAGGTTGCCGAAATCAGAACACAACAAAGGTTATCCAACCATAAATTCAAAACTTCACTACTTGTCGCCTGATGACTTCACAGTACTACCGTTTCGTATACATACATTCACTTAAAATACTCCTTAACCTTAATAGTGCTTATTTAAATATTGCCAGAAATCTTCACTATGCTCTGTTGAATTATTTACGTACCGCATGTAACTGACTTTATCTATAAAAATTTTATCATAAACTAGCGGGCCCGGTAGACGTTGTCCTGCCTAAAATTACTTTTCGTATTGAACTTTTGATTCATTAACCAAATCGTTTATTCAATGTGAAACATTTTTCTGATTACGTTTATGTTCAACCAGATATGTCGTTCCTATCGTCAGTTATGATCGCGAGTGCATACAAAAAAATTATGATTTTGACAGTTTGTCCGAATTTCCCGACTTACGCCTATCCATATACAAACATCCAATAGAAAAAAGCACTTTCAGTTTTTTCCGAATTTTCCAATTTTCCGGCCAACTTTTCCAATTTTTCGTTCCCTAAGAACCTTGTTTTTGAAAAGAATTAGCCAAATCGGTCCAACCGTTAAGCACTTTCAGTTTTTCCTGAATTTTCGCATTTTCCGGTGGATTCTCCAAAAATTTTCTTTCATACAAACCTTGTCCTGACGATTACGATCGCAACAAAAAAAATCAGCCGAATCGGTCCAGCCGTTAAGCACTTTTAGTTTTTCCCGAATTTTCAAATTTTCCGTTGGATTTTCCAAAATTATGATTTTTACAGTTTGTCCGAATTTCCCGACTTACGCATATCCATATCATACAAAAATCCCATAGAAAAAAGCACTTTCAGTTTTTCCCGAATTTTCCTGGCAACTTTTCCAATTTTTCGTTCCCTAATGCCACGTTCGACCTATGTTTTGTCGACGTTCCAAATTATTTTGTGCGGAAGCTCCAACTGAGCGCGTCGAACTTGACTGTATCCTTGTTCCGGAGTCATAATGGTTCGCGCTTGGGGCTTGAGAAATTCTTATTCGACTTGGCTCCAAGCGCTGTCTACGCTCTTCGTCAGTCTCATTGCGCGTACGCCGGCCGATATTTCGACGCCTCACTGGTGGCATTTTTTCCCAAAGAAACACCAAATACAATCATGATCACCATCGATAACACACTGACAATTCAATTTTTAGAACTGTCAAACTGAACGTCACATTTTTGTTTGTCAAACAGATTTTCATACAAACATACCACCCAAATTTTCGACTTTCCCGGTGG
Source organism: Xestobium rufovillosum (assembly GCA_963966045.1). Classification (NCBI taxonomy): domain Eukaryota; kingdom Metazoa; phylum Arthropoda; class Insecta; order Coleoptera; family Ptinidae; genus Xestobium; species Xestobium rufovillosum. Next base: position 20,209,566 of record OZ014494.1, read on the forward strand.
ATTTTCAAAATTTTCTTTCATACAAACCTTGTCCTGACAATTACGAACACAACAAAAAAGAAATCAGCCAAATCGGTCGAGCCGTTCTCAAGTGATGATCTTACATACATGCGGCAATATGCCTTTTCATTTCGTTTGATTTCGTGAATGCGCATGTGCAGAAGTACCTACACTGACACATAATATAAACACTGCACTGACAGCTGTTCTATGTTTTTTCGGACGAATGTCACTGTCAGTTTTTGAGTTTCCTGTACAATATTCGCAAGTAAATAGTAGAGTACCGAATAAGGAGGGTGTTTGAAAGACGGAAAATTACAAAAAAATGTTAGTTCCCAGTGACATCCCTCATAAAATTATGAGGCTGAATCCCGAAGGCGTATCTGGCCTGTTTGAAATACGGGAATGTTAACCAACACAATTTCAATCACGCAGGTTTTTAATACGTAGCGGTGAAAATCAATCAATTTTTTAAAAGAAAACTGAGAAAAAGAATCTAATAGACAGGTGCGTATTTTTCTGCAATGTATGTATGTAACTACAAATAATTATTATTTTAAAAACCTAACAAAAATGACGTAAAACCTGGAGACACGTCCAACACACTTTTCCATTTCGAATCTTGCCTCTTACACATTTTCATTCACGTAACACAATTTACATAGGTGGAACAAGTCCTTACTTGGTCACCGACCCAGTTATTAACTTCGATATACCCCAGTGTTAGGCAGGGTTTGGGAAATGGATAAAATTGTAATCCCAAGCGATAGCTTGGCCTACCCACTCTACTAGCGCCGTTGGAGTCGCTAAAAGCACAAATTTTGGATGCTCCATGCTAATTTTGCACGTTTGCAATAAAATTTTACTGCATGGACCAAAGAATTTAAAATAAACACTTTCAAACAATTCAAACCTTTGACATCTGTCCGAAAATATCATGGCGCGATCGCGCATGCGCCTCAGCATTTTTTTTATAATGAAAAGTCCTATTGATTTTTATTTATATAGATTCGAGCTAGTAAACTACCTACCCGACATTGCTACATTATGCCAATTTCTAATTTCAAAGAAAAACAACTGTCAAAACTAAATGGATACTGTAAACAAAAGCTTTGGTGCCAATGGTTTCTCCAGTTGTAGCTGATTGAAAAATCAGTCGTTGCTTTATAATAATTAAGCTAGTAAGCTACTGGAGATGCAATTATACAAGTCTGTGCACCACACACACATGTTCTGTAACCAGCCAGCATCAGCGTAACGGGCGGTGCATGTGTCTGTTTTGTCAACTCGAATCTGGCGTGCGAGGCCACTGACCTTCTGAATGTCGGCCAGTCTGCTGCTACTTTTGCTACTACCACTGGGGTGAATCCGTTCCAGTTATCGGCTGAAGTTGAACTGAATGTAACTGAAAGAAGCGTTCGACCGAAGTAGTTACTTTTTTCATGACAATGACGAGCACTTATTTTATGGCACATTGCCTGTGGCTCTCCGTCGTTGAGAGAAAAGGTATGGGCTGTCGTCAAATAGGTCACCAGCTGGTTAAGCGAGAAGATGCACTTGTTTGGCCGCGTTTTAGAATTTCGTTTAAACAATATTCAGAGGAACCTAATTCGTTAATTCTGTAGCTACTGTCTTCATTTATGAATGAGTTATTCGAGAACTTAGATTTTGTAGTTCATTCCTCGTTATTTATCAATTTTTACAATTGCAAGGGACAGCTGAAGTACCTTGCCACTAGGCTTGAGCAATGAAATATGATTGAAACTTTAAATATAATATGTAATACGAGGTACGACGTTTAATAAATGAAGCAAATTGTCTAATATAAATATTGTATCACCAACTCCTAACACTAATTAAGTTGCCCAGCAGGTTCAAGGAATGATTCATCAACAGAGTGACATCTGTGTAAATCTGCCTGTACTAAATTGTATAAAATTTATGAGTAACTGGATTGAAACGTACAGTGTTTTTCAAAGAATTTGGACTGGGCATACATAACCATACTCTGCTCATCAAGAAAATCAAAATAGTTCATATAAAAAACAATTCGTTAAAAATAGTGAATATTAAGTTAACATAATAAATTCGAATAAATATTAAAATTTAAAACACAAACAAAACTCAGAGTTTCAAGCACTCCTGATTCCCCATGAACTGTCTTATGTGTTGAAACACACCTGGAATGCTGCCCATCATCTGATGTCCATCTCTTATCCTGAGTGACTCAGTTTTCATTGTGAACAACCACGACCGATAAAGCGAACAGGATAGGCTCTTGACAAGAAAAATATGAGAAACATTTTCGAACTAATTGATAGATCGATAATCAGGTTAATCGACCGATCAACGTTTCAATTATTCCATCAATCGATAATTCATCGATCGATCGATAGGTACATAGATAAGTAGTTAATCGGTTGATCGTAAAATCGATGTATCGATTTTATTCCCCGATGTAATCGATCACTGATTAATCGATTAATCGATAATTTGCGCAGCCCTAGTATACGCTAGTATTTCAGTGATTTATTTGACTGCAGTAGCAACTCCTGTTTATTTCATGAAGCCTGGCGTGGTAGTAACCGACAATGCAACAGGCAAAAGCATTTTTGTTGCTTTTACAGCGACGCCGCAGTCCCTGCCAGTTGCATCTTCTTCAACGTGAGTCATCACTCATTCTTCCAAGCCATAAGCTTAGGTTTCTTGCAAATACCTACCTGCGCAAATTTTTAAAAGTGTTATCATTTATGCACACGTCAGTATGAAAATTGATTTGCGTAAAATTATTCAGCCTTAATGCTGATTACAATAATTAGAAATGTCATTCATCAAATGTATGAAATATCAGCCAAATTTGTTAGTACTACAATAAGTAACAAGTACTACACAGGTGGGCAAGAGAAAATAATGAAATAAGAATCCTAAAGGGCACCTACTGATCTAACCTGCGTCATGGAATCTATGAAATGAGCAAAGTTCTAGCACATCATATAATCTCTAGTCGCGCAGCAGTTATAGCTTTCTGCCTTTAATTCCTTTTCATTGGAAATTCTCTCTTCCTTAGTTGTGATTCCCTAATCCACCTTTGCTTCCGGTTTCTTTCATAATAATATGAATTAATTGCCATGGAAAATGGACAACTGCCTAGCTGGAATCCAGGCCAGCCACATGTTGTTCGATACCTTTCAGTTTAGATGTTCTACCGTTTAGGCAACGACCACCGGCCAGTCATTGAAACCTTCCCCCAACCTGAGGTACAACAAAGTGCCATCATAGGTTTACGTACCATAGCTTCATTTTTATCATGATCAATTTACAGGTATTTATTCCTGATTTGAATATTTCTTTCTATTTTATGCAGTAATCATCTTTGATTGTATGCGTCAAACCCTGAATTTGGCTCCGTTTACCTAAAGAAGCCAGAGGACGGTTTGAAGCAGCAATATAGGAAATTTGCTTGATGCTGTAGTAAATTTGTACTTTTACCCAAAACTAAAATATGCTATTTATTTTCGCTATTTTACGATATCATCAAAGACGTGTGTGTGTACTTTTAAAACCACAAATTCGGGAAACGGTTAAGACATTCAACAAACAAAAATCTAACGATAAAGGATATAAAACTGGGTTATCGTAAAAATGAGCGAAAGCAAGATCTTTTGGTGGAATGTCGTCTAGTGTTTTTAATAACCGAAAACAAACACAAATACCCGTAAATATGAATGCGTGTAAACTGTTTATTTTAAAACACGCAAAGAGAATGATAATATGAGTTTTCTATTTTATTTTTAGTCTGGGGGCATCAGCCTCCTCAACAGATTGCGGTTAAAAATAATACCCATCGTCCAATCTGAAAACAATATTGCCACCGAATACATGCTGGATTTTACAATGTGATTGGCTGCTAACGGAAGTTGCCCATTATGTTTCTATTTTGATTGGATTTTATAGCGCATGTGTAACGTGTAACTTAATATATTAACGATTTTCGTTAAAAGAAATCGGTAGTTTAGGGACGAAAATAAAATGGTGCACTCTTACGCAACTCATGACTGCACGTTTTCAGTTCCCTGGGCTAAAGTACAATGGTGATCTAATGCATCTAAAATTTACTATTTGCTCACTTCGGCACTTGAAACTTGTTTTTCTGGAATTATTTTAATTATGTTCCGTCTCATTTCATCAAAGACGTACGATGGAGTAATAAAGTAACAGAAATTTTTACAAGAAGTTTGATGATATTTTTGTTTTTGACTGTTAATGGGAATACGAAATGCACTCTTCACCAACAACTGAAAACGTTTGCTTTTCAGTGAGGTAATGTTGGTGATGTCTTATATTAAGAATTCTAGGTAGGTTTGGAAGTTTTGTGGGAGAATAACAAATATTTTCTTTTTGTTTATTCCTTTTCATAAAGCAGTCACGGCCATTAAAGACGAGACATCTTGCAGGACCTTCCTCTTCCTAAGTCTGCCCACAACTTAGGTACATAAAACAAATTAAGCTGTGTGTTGTAAATACCACATGTATTTGTAACATTGCAAACAGAATATTATCCTGCAAAGCTTTTAGACCATTACACTCCATTAAAAATTGTAAACAATGGACATCATTTAAACAGTTTAACATGAGACGCATTCCTACTAATTGATCATCAGTTATTCTAGCCAGAGTGACAAGTTGTTAATGGCAGTATTCTCTATTTCATCAGGATTTTTATAGATACATGATGAAATACATGGATTTTCAACTTCCACTATAAGTTAACTTGTAAATTAAAATGCAAATCAATATTATCTCTTTCGTCTCGGTGTAAAGCAGCTTCGTTCGTTTCAGAAACCATTTTACAAGAATATCAGTTAACTAATCTAACTTTCTGCTTTTATTTTCTCGCTTCAAGCAGTGCCATCTAAAACCATATCGAGAACTGCTACGCTTTTCAACCATTTTCCCCCTCGCATCATATATTAACATTCAACTGGATATTGAGAAGCAGAATCCATAACTTGTTTTGCCTAAGCAATTCGTTTTTGTAACAAATCACCGAGAACTCCCATTTAAAGTCTGCTTTCGTTATTGAGCCAGTTCAGGAATTTTTGCTGATTGTTACAGTGCATGAGCAGAAAAGTTAGAAGGCGGGAGTCTTATTTTGTAATCCAGTATTTTCAACGTTCCGAAGTTATTCTTTGATTACAATTTTCAACATTGGAAAGGGTTTTGGACTCAGAAAGATGGTTTGAAGAAAGGAGACTGAGGTACGAGACCCAGGCGTGAGTAATAAATTGAAGTATTGTATTCTATCGCCATCGCCTCTCTTCAGAAAATGCCCTTTACAGATATGAGTGAAACTGCATTGCTCTCCTTCTTTTCAAATAGCACTGCTTGATTCTTGTACTGTGATGCTAAGATGGTATGACACGCTGAAGAGTGGCCGGATTCCAGACGGTCTATCTTCCATAATACGTAAGACCTACATCTAGAGTGGGCACTAGATAAACAGACGCATTCGATATGTGGATATGCAGGAAAATGTCAAGTATGCCTCGTAGAATAAACGTCTCAGTATTGGAAGGGGTGGATCAAATATGAGGCACTTCATTATGGTCAGACGGTCGATCTTGCAATATTTTGGGCGTGCAGCAAAAAACATCGATTTAAGTGGAGATAATAATTATGCAGTGCAAGGCAGAGTCGAAGACCACAACTCACAGGAAGATCCTCATTCAGTCATAAAAATCGTTCCTTGTATATAACCTGTCAGAAATGACACGTTCGCCAAGAGACTCGAGGAGCCTGGTCAACGGTCATTAACACTAACGAGACAGTAGCTTCATCGTTTTCTCTCGAAGAGCAAAGGTGGGCACAGTTAATTAAAAAGTTAACTTCGTTAACCGTTAATCCGTTAATGAAAAAGTTAACTTCGATAACCGTTAATCAGTTAATTGGCACAAAATGTAACTAAAGGTAGCGTTAAACCGTTAACGTATCTAATTTTTTAAACAAGAAATCACTTTTTGATCTTCATCCATCCAAAAAGTACATAAGTTGTAAAATAACCCATTCTTTACCTATATCGGCCCAAAAATCGGCAAAAATCTTGCGAAAAAACAATGGCAAAAGTATTATTTTTATTTATTACATACATAGCATACATATCGTATACAGGGTGATTTTTTTATGTGGTGCTAACTTGGCTTATCTTTTTAATCTTAATAGATACAGGTTCGGTTAAATGGGAGAAAAGTTGCGTCTATTCAAGCATAAAGAAGTACCGTTTGCAGAAGTTGATTATCTCTTTTCGTTTTTGAGATAATCGAAAAAAAATTAAAATTTTGGCTTTTACATTTGTGTTCATATTTTCCTTATTTGGCATTCAATCTTAATCTGCAAAAATTTTCTTGGGGCGACTTTTCATCCTCTTTCCATTTGTGGTAGCAGAAAGTACCTACCACGTTTCGTTTCTTCAGAATCATCATCAGGTTCATTTTTTCTTATGGCGGCATCTTAGATTTATTCACCATGAAATAGCCCATTTTTTTCTGAATAAAATGATGTAACATATTTGTATGTTTAAATCGCATTTAGGCCCAGAATTTTAATAAAACATGATAAAAGTGGTTTTTCCTTGTAATCACAATTGCCGTGAAAACAAAAGTTTATCTACTTTGTCAACTCAAACGTCAATAAACTTTTTTGTGTTTTATTGGGTTACAATGGATTACTCTAATGACGAAAAGGTTGGCATGTTATTTGTTTATGCTACTGCCAGAAGAAATGCTGAAAACACGACTGCAATGCATCGCGAATCGTATCCGGAACAAACACAACCCCATCAGTGTTACTTTCGCAAATTGGAACGCAACTTACGCGACAATGAACAGTTTATGAAACCTAAAAGAAAAAAGGAAAATCTAGTTACGCAAATATGCGAAAATATTGAGCAAAATGTATTAGCATTTACCGAATTAAAAAATTTAGAAGGTAAAGATGTATCCCTGCGTGATAAGCATAAGTAAAGCGGCCCCTTCACGTGCATACATTTGGACGAACTTGGGTTGTGCAACCCTCAAAACGCACCAAGAATGCACGTGAAGGGATCAAAAATACCAAGTTTTTCTCGCACCCGGTGTGGTGCGTGGTGTTTCGTCGGCTCTAAATTCTTTGTGCGGTGCGTGGTGCGGAGTGTACGTGAAGTTTGCACGCGCACTTGACTTCGCACTTCGACAAAGATAGATAAATACAAATCACAACGAGTGAGAAGCATCAGACGAATTCATCACACACATTTTAATAAAAATTTAGTTATTTACTCCTTCCCGCGCGTTGAAGTTGACTTATCTTCTAATCACGTTACAAGAGAGATTCTTTTAAAGTACTTATGGTGCAAAGAAAAGGGTGATCAAATAAAATTCTAAATTGTTTATTTTTTTGAGCATTAATTTATAATTATACCGTTCGTACAACCCCATTCTACAGGTTGTTCATGTAAAAATCGAGAAATCTTTCAACAGAATTTTTGATGAAGTTTATAGAAAAATATGGGAATTTACCTTGTCTATGGAAAGTAAAAAGTCCAGAGTATTCCAATAAACACATGAGAAACGTGCACCTTGCAGCATTTTGCAAGTCGGTTCTCTCTTTCATTGTGACACCATGTTAATTTGCGAACTTTTAACAACTATATGCCGTGAGAAGCACGCAAATCAGGCCGTAGTGCGTGCACCTAGGTATGTGCGTTAAGAGGTAAAAGAGCTCGATACCGAGTGTGTGCGCCGCACCAAGTTCGTACAAATGTACGTACGTGAAGGGGCCGCTTAACGCTGATGGGGTTGTCTTCGTTCCAGATACGATTCGCGATGCATTGCAGCCGCGTTTTCAGCATTTCTTCTGGCAGTAGCATGAACAAATAACATGTCAACCTTTTCGTCATTAGAGTAATCCATTATAACCCGATAAAACGCAATCGTATTAAAAAAGTTTCTTGACGTTTGAGTTGACAAAGTAGATAAACTTTTGTTTTCACGGCAATTGCGATTACATGGAAAAACCATTTTTATCATGTTTTATTAAAATTCTGGGCCTAAATGCGATTTAAACATACAAATATGTTATATCATTTTATTCAGAAAAAATGGGCTATTTCATGGTGAAAAAATCTAAGATGGCGCCATAAGAAAAAATGAACCTGATGATGATTCTGAAGAAACGAAACGTAGTAGGTACTTTCTGCTACCACAAATGGAAAGAGGATGAAAAGTCGTCCCAAGAAAGTTTCTGCAGATTAAGATTGAATGCCAAATAAGGAAAATATGAACACAAATGGAAAAGCCAAAATTTTAATTTTTTTCGATTATCTCAAAAACGAAAAGAGATAATCAACTTCTGTAAACGGCACTTCTTTGTGCTTGAATAGACGCAACTTTTCTCCCATTTAACCGAACCTGTATCTATTAAGATTAAAAAGATAGCCATGTTAGCACCACATAAAAAAATCACCCTGTATAACGGTTCGCGTAATGACTAACCATATTTAAACTCTACCAAGGGCAGCATCGGGCATCGGTTGCCGTTGCAGTGTTGCCGGTTTTAAGATAATGGGAATGCCCGCCCACAAAGCCAAACTAATTTCATTTATTTTTATTTCGCAAAATCGTTATAATATTAATTTTCCCACGAAAACACAGGTTTATCGATTTTCGACCCTTTATCCATTTAAAATTTTTTCTTCTAAAAACTCCCACAAAAAGAGAAATTTCCCATGAGTTGGCATCACTGCTGGAGTGCGCACCAAGCGGGCCATACTTCCTTACCGACGATGGCTAGCTATATCCTTGTCTTACTACCGCATCGTACACGGGTGAAGAGAGATAGCAATCCATCGTATTAGCTATCTCTGTCGGACCGCGACCTTCCATTGAAAAGTATACGTGGTGCGCAGTGTTGCCAACCCTACCGAAATTTCAGTAGATCTACCGATTTTATATGTTATCTACCGAAATGATACATAATTCTACCGAAATACAGCGCACAAGTGCATCCGTCATCTTTGGGGAGATGGCTTTATTTAAAATTCCTACTCATTGTTTTCCTGTTTAAAACCGAATCTACCGAAATCGCGAAATCTACAGAAATTTGACGACCAAGCTTCCGAAATATTTACGACCGGTGTTGGCAACACTGGTGGTGCGCCCTCCAGTATGTTATAGAGGTCACTGGCGTACAGTTAACAACGGACTTCCCTTAACGAAAGTGAAATGTAACGAAAGTTAATAAGACCGTTACTGATTTTTAAAGTTAACTTAAAAGTTAAATCGTTAACTGAAAAGTTAACTTCGTTAATAACGGATTTACGGTTTGGTGCCCAGCTTTGTCGAAGAGTAAATGTAAATGATGAAGTAAACGTATTTTAAATATATTTCACGAATACCATATTCTTCTCCTCATATATCCTCTTGCTTTAAACGTAAATGAAATATTATTTGTAATTTGTTTAAGCCACCGAAATTCATTAAACGAATTAATTTTTATTTTAAATCCGGTACTCAAAGCTTGAAAAGCATCAAGCGAGAAATTCATTAGTCCCGCACCTGCTATGTTACGGATAATTTATTAATTAAATTGCGTTCCTCCTACTACCTGAAATATTAATTTACGTACGTGCGTTGTTATTATGCAAGTTTTAATAACAATTTAGTCGTATTCTTTTTAGTAGCACTCTTGTAATTATTTATAAGCGAGGCTATTATTTCTTTAATATTACCATCCGCCTTATTAATTGATTAACTAACATGAACACTTATGTCGGCAAGCAAAAAAACAAACTAACAATTTCTGTTAATTGAATATTATTTTATTGTGTTCATTCATACCTCTTGATACATTGTTGTTTGATTAACATTGAACAAAGTCGTTTTGTGTTCGGGAATGCTAGTTAATTAATTGTTTGTTAGATTTTGACGGCTGTAACTATCTGGTTGTTTTGGCCATTGTTGTTTGTCTTCAGGGCCCGTCCCTGAAATTTCCAACTAAAAAGAAGTAGGTGGTCAGTTTTTGTCCGCGTGGTCATTGATTCTCTGAGCGCAAAGAAGCAAATTCAAAAAATTGATTTTGTTTGGAATTTTAAATTGCTTGATGCGTAGGTTGACTATAAATGATCATACTTCGAAAATAATTGCTTTTATACTTGAATTCTATTGTGTGGCGCCTTTTAATAGAAAATTAACAGCGGCAATGGAAAAGAACATATTAGGAGTAGGTTTTTCATAGACTTGAAGACTAAAAATGCGCCGATTAAGTTCATTAGATTTCCTTCCACTTAGAAAAAGAAGGAATAGTTGTGATAATATAATCTTCATTTTCTGCCTTCAATAATTTCTGGCTCTCATTGTGTCGTCCTGCCAATGAGCTCATGATCTCCGTGTATGTAAATAGACCATCTTTTTCAAAGAGTTGGCTGCGTACGTTGTGATAACTGCCAAATTGACAACGTTCAGACATACCATAGACGCTCAGTGTCAAAAAATGGTGAACTCTGATTTAAGTGATTTAACGCCTGCCGCCCACAGTCCTCCAAAACGGGGGGCACATGGGAAGTTAAAATGCCATTCTGTGTATTCTTGCACTTTTCATTAACTGAAAAAATTATTTGTACGCAGCACCAACAAAATTGGTAACACAATTTGCATAATGCAATGGTTATTCTTGAATATGATTGGAATTGCATCATAGCTTTTATTGAATTTTTCAAACATTCTCAACATTCTTTGTGATCACATTTATGCAAATATAGAGAATGATTTCAGCCAAACTATCCCATATTGATCTTAAGTATACAATACAGACTCAACCAAGGTGGATAATTTCTCATTCCAAAGTTTGCGTTCTTACCGACATGAACAAAAATGTTTGGCACGTTTTTTTCGCTAGCTGTCAAGAGGGTGTCAATTTCTGTTTATTTTCTATTTCCTTGGTGCTCTGCACTATTCGACTAATGTGTTTGCTTTGAGTGAAACTAAATCTTATTCATGTCATTCATTACGCTTAATTGCATTGCCTCCTATTACCGAAACTATGCCCGAGGTCAGATTTGAATAACAAATGCCTAACCAAATTTAAGTAATTGCCGAACAGAAAGACCGCAGATTCAGCTTCGTTATTAATTGGAATAAGAAGATAATTATAGTACTTTCTTAATTTTGAATAATTTATTTATATTTCAGCGTATTAATTAACTAGGTACTACTTAAGTAGTCACTATTAATATTTGCTACAGTTGTCTAACCTTACGGTTGTCAAGAATATATTATGAGTGATGAAATTGTGTGAACATCAAATAAAATTACCATACGCGGTGTATGAAAAAGATATTTGCGCTACCGAGCTTTTGTAATGCAAATAATGACGCCGGTTTCCTCAATGATATCACGATACGATCATGAATCGTGAGGCCGCTGTGTCAACTTACAACTGCTGTCCGTTTCATATCATATTAAATGCATACAGTTCTGAAAGATACAACTACAACTTCATTAATTTTAAGCTCTCAAATCTTCTTTTCTTTTGGTGTGTAACCATATGTCCTAAGTATAGGGAGGTTGTTGTTCATGTCTATCCTTGCCGATAGGGCGTCGTCTGTATTTGGTGGATAGCAGGATGCATACATTTTCTGTTGTTTAAATTTAGAAACAAGAAAATATTTTAGTACAACCGCACCTAAATAGTTTTATAGCTTACTCGATCCTTTACTCCTGAAGAAAAAGGCTTTGTAGATTATTAACGGTCTTTGTAAATGTAAATAACTTTAATGTCTTATTGTTTATTTAATGCCAGTTAACAATAAAACTAGCCTGATTCTTGCAGAAAAATTCTTAAATTTGAAATAGCTTCCAAGTTGGAACAATCGTAATACATATGTACCTAATGACCTATTTTAACGTAAAACTTCTACTATGTTGTATTTCCCATGCGAGGTTTATTCCCAAACATTTTTTATAAATATTGGCAACTACTTCTTTCTTTCTCAATATAACTTGAATTTAGCAATAATGGGGTCGATGCACTAAATAGAAAATCGATATAATTTTGATAGAAATAAGTAATTAGGTGTTTAATGGCCCTTTGGGTTACATTTATTTACTCACCAATAGCCCAAAATTTAAACAATGGCGATTTTAGGGCGAAGCGCGCCTTCGGAGAATTAAACAGAAACAAGTGCTGCCCCGGTTACGTGATTAGCTTAGAAGCGCTTGTGATTGGTCATCTGAATTGATGTTTTGATACCCAGAAAGCTAATGTTACGGGGAGTTTGAATCGGTAAAGTAGGGAGCAATAGTGTTAGGAATAATCAGAATTTGACTTTTGGAAATTTATTATTTTTATTTGTATTGGGTGTATAAATAGTTTATTTGTGTGTTTTTATTTCTATTTATTGTGTCAATTAGTATATTTGTGTACGGAAAATAGTGCAAGTTTTCGTTAAAGCCGATTCAGATAATTTCCCGGTAGTTAGTAGTGAAATGATTGACAATTATTATTTATCCAATTTGGACTATTAAAACGAAACGGTGAGTGCTTCATTTATTTGGAAACTAGACAAACTGAAAAACAACACAACACTGATGTACACTATCTGTCAAACGACTAGACTGTCAACTGCCATGATTGTTTATTAATTCAGTTTACGTTTGACGCGTTTGACACAAGATGACGTTTGCGCTAGCATCAAGCATAAACAAACAGCGGTTGTACTTTTCGGCTAATATCGACAATTATCGGCATCATTTAAAAGGCTTAAAGGGCCAGCGTCTTAACTTTGATGCTGGTTTAGATGCCTAAAACGTTCGCTGTGAGAAAAATAAGAAAATACAGGTCAAATATTTTACGAGAATCTTCGGGAAAATATGATTTTTAAAAATTGTGTAACGACCCCATTCAATTAGTTTTCTAAATCCAAAAAATGCATAAAAATTAACAACAAATTTCCTGTAACAGTTTTATAAAAAATTACATGTGCCATGGAAGTTTGGGAACAAACGGGGTTTTGAGAAGTTAAAAATAATACTTTTTAGTCTTCTTTCAAACCAATTTTTTTAAAATCAAAGTAGTTATTTATGTATCAAGACCGCGAAATTCCTTTTAGCGTACCAAGAGAAAAATTATCGCCGAGGCCGCTTGTACGGAAGCGCTCTGGTGCCACGTATTATTTATTTTCATTTTCCGTTATAACGAATTTTTTCCCGTTATAACAGATTTTCCCGTTATAATGTATCTCTTTTTCCGTTATAACGGATCTCTTTTTCCGTTATAACGGATCTCTTTTTCCGTTATAACGGATCTCTTTTTCCGTTATAACAGATCTCTTTTCCGTCATAACGGATATTTTTTTCCGTTATAACGGATCTCTTATTTCCGATATAACGGATCTTTTTTCGAAACCATTGTCAGTGGAAAAATAAATACAAGGTTCCATTATAATATGAACGATTCAAATTTGACAGCTTTTGACACCACATTCATCTTGGATCCCAGATTTAAAAGTATTTTGCCTAAAAATATAAAAAAGCAACACTCAAGTTTCTCGACCTGACATTAGTAAGACTTGAAAGTCAATGCGATGAAGAAGAAAATACGGAAAGCTCGAGTGTATTAGATTTCCTTTTCCCAAAACCCTCAGGAATTACGAAGTTGAATGAAGCTGAAAGGTACCTTCAAGAGCAAGATCTCTACAAAAGTAGATGCCCTCTTATGGTTGCAAGCTACCAAAAGATATTCTCAAAATTATCAGTGCCGGCCAGTAAATTTCTTTGTATTCCATCGACTTCTACGCTCCCTATAAAAGGGTAGTTTCTATAGGTGGAAATAGTGTACGTGGAAAGAGAAGTTGCCTTTCTTCTAAGAATATAGACATACTTTTTTTACCCGTTTAAAATTGCATTTTAATGCTAAGAGAATAATGGGAGTACCGTGTACCGTTATATCGGAAATAAGAGATCCGTTATAACGGAAAATACATCCGTTATGACGGAAAAAGAGATCCGTTATGACGGAAAAAGAGATCCGTTATGACGGAAAAAGAGATGCGTTATAACGGAAAAAGAGATCCATTATAACGGAAAAAGGGATCCGTTATAACGGAAAAAAATCCGTTATAACGGAAAATGAAAATAAATAATACGTGACACCAGAGCGCTTCCGTACGCTTGCTCCTGAGGCGAGATAATCTCGAGGTCGCTAAAAAATTTCGCGTCCGTGGTATACACTCTATTTTTTGTGCAACTGTGAAAATTATGTAATTTCGAAGAAAGATGTTGCTGCTTTTAAACAACCGTATGCGAAGGTAGTATTTCGCGGGCTGCGATGCGAACGCAAAACACTAACTTCGCATACGGTTGCACAAAAAATAGATTTCTGCACTTATCGGCACAGTTATAATTTGTTCATGATTTTAGGTAGTTTATCAATAACGTAAGTATCTAATTTTTAAGAGATCTTTAAAAATGAACATAAAGGAAGTTGTTAATCTTTATGAGAATTTCATAAAAATTTAATCATAACTATAGAGTGTAGATGACCCAAGGTCACTTACGTCAAGCACCGAATTTGATCTCAAGTTCTCTGACTTAAATATTGCGCAGATGAAGACAAGGTTGAGCAGATTTAAAACATCTGATTAAAATCATGATTTAAATTAAGTATTTTTTGAAAAAAATCATGAAGTAGAAATCGATAAAAAAAACTAAAACGAGTACTTAAAAACACAATTACGTGTTATTATTTGACAAGGAAAAGTAAACAATAAAAGTGAAAGAAATGTTTCAAAATATAAATTTTAATATACGGTGTAACACACTTACGCATAAGTTTTGTAGTTTCTTGTCTGATTTGAACAAAATTTTCATTAAAGAAAGAACACATTAGAGTCTACCTACTTATGGCCAAAAAACATTCACCCTCTTAAAATGCACAGATATCTTCGATACCAAAATAAATTAAAAAGATCGATAAATCTATAATAATTATATTTTAAAAACATATATCTACTAATTTCAAATAAGAATCTACTACAAACTACCTAACTTTCTATATGCAGCTTAACATTCTTCTGCATTCTAACTTTTTGAGCAACATTCCGATTTATCCTTAAGCAGTTTACTGTAAATTTAAACTTCTCAATTTCTTTACCATGGGTTTAAAACTTAAAGTAAATTTCATAATCTAAATCAAAGAGATCCAAACAGCTTATAGATTCACAAAAAAGTTCTATTATTATCCATCATTACTACAACATCGTCACAATAACCATTTATTCACACATACTTTTTTGTTTCAGGTGAGTTTGTTCAGCCAACGTGAGACGCTAGTAATACGTAAGAAGACACCGAGTAACACGAGAGATGTCAGTAACACGTTAAAGTACTTTCTGAATGCTGAATCAGGTCAGATACCGAAGCGGAAACGCGAGTAGTACCGTACACAATAAACAATCCCTACTCGATGCATTCTTCAGGGCATCGTCGCAGGAAATGTTATCGGTAACCTCAATGTCGCCGGCGAGAAAACAAGAGATGTTGCAGGACGGGCGGAGGACCGCCGCACATGTCCCTCCGAATGCACTTAACTCGGATAACGGTAACAGGTTGTACTTGTCGCTTACGCAGAATATCATTTGCGCGATTAGACATCCGGTTTGAAAAAGGTAGTAGCATAACGCGCCACTCTAATGGGTTTTCGAACTTTTCTGTGGCAGAATGCGCATAATGACGCACTAAAGGTGTACAAGACACCCACTTCCGCGCTGCTTTGTGGCACGGATTGCCCTCAGTGGTACGTGCCCGGAGTTGTTTATGTTTCATCTATATTTAAAAAACGCGTTCCTTTGTCGCGTTACCTACTAAGGTTCCTCTTCTGGTTGTTCAAAAAAACAAGAGGTATTAATACAACCGGAAAAATACTCCTACATTTGATATTTGAAGAACAAATATCTTCAAGTACTATCAAGTACATGTAATTTTGGTAGCCTTGAAACGCCTGTGCTTATGTCAAAATGTCTCTTCCTGCAACGTTGGTTGTAATACTTATTATGAAGTACCGCGTACCGGGTACATATTATGAAGTCTTCTAGGACTTCCCCATTCCTGACACAATCAATATTTAAGAGCAAAGTACAAGCTGCTATAGCATTTTGAACGAACTGTGAACAGAACACGACTGTCTTTCTAAATTCAGACATAAAACTACCATATCGTACTCGGTTGCGGAATTTAGACATTGGCCGAAATATAAAAGGTAATTTTAAGAAAATTTGCAGCCCGATTTGAAGGTACATTATTCGATTAAACAAGCAAAATAGGAGTATTGTCAGATCTAGCCAGGTCTAGTTAGGTATAATCTCCGGTATGATCACACAAGTTTAATTACGATACATAAAAATATGGTAATATGAAGCTTATGGAACTATGGTAAAAATAATGAAAACTTGCTGACCCTCTTTAGGATAAAATTTACGAAACTTTATTACCTACTTCCCGAATTAGCAAGATTCAAATCATCCAACAGTTTCATAAGACATGCTTTCTTGTAAAACGACTTTACGACATGGCTTCGCTTCCCGAACACCGCCGAATCTACAGAACCGGACGGAAATGTCAGAAGATTTTGGGAAGCAGCTTAGTGGTTGGGACTAAGAGAACTTTTTTGTGTAGTTCAGGGTTCCGCGAGCATCCTTACATCTCTTCACTCTACGCCTCTACTTTCTGCAACTTGCTTTACCTCTCCCTTTCTTGTATTTTTTGGTCTTCCGTTCTTTTCACTCATACGCCTCTTCCATACGATTATGTGTCCCTACAGCGTAATCTGTTTAGTTGCATTAAATATAACTTAACGTCTTTAGGTACTCTTCGTTCCTTATTCGGCCTCTTTTAGTTTTTCTTTTATATTCCGAAAAATCGCATGTTAAACTGTTGACAGCAGGTTGATTCTGTATATGCTGATTTCTCAAAAGCATTTGATAGAGTCAATCAAGAAATACTGTTCTCTGAACTGAATGGTTATGGCATTAGTGGGAGTGCACTTCAATGGAGCGGTCTCAGTTGATCAAATTGGTATAACTGTACATCCCGAACAGTAGGAGTAACAACAGGAGTTTCTCAGGGATCCCATTTTGGTCCTTTTCCTTTCAATTTTTTCATTAACGATTTGGCTTGTGGCTGTTTCATCTGTACAAATTCCCCCATTTCTAAATATTTTGCTATTTCTGCTGGTAATCATTGATTCTTATCCCTATTCAGTTTAACGTCTTTGCTTAGTTCTTTACGGTATAAGTTCAGGCTTGGTGCAGTTATTTCTTTGTTGCTCCCATCAGGTCTACCATAACGTCTGCATAACGTACGTTTACCGCTTTTATTATGTTCATCCTACAGTTCGCTATTGAAAATTAATAACTGATATTCCTCTTTTTGATTGCCTCAACCAAAATAATTTTTGTAAAGTAACGGCGTGGTACGTATGTACATCCTAGACTTGAACACTTTTGCACCAACTCCTGTTCTTCCTAAGTCCACATTGAATGTCCTCGATTGTGCCTTCGACCTCTTCTCTCACAGAAACAATTGAAAGATTCAAAAAATATTATATTACCCTATTTGGAATTCAACATAATCAACCACCGCTTATTAATAATAATAATATCTAAATAGTAATAATAAACATACCTTATTGATGCTAGTACAAAAGAGTACTTATGTACATCAATGCAGTAGGGAAAATTCGAAAGTTTTAAAAATTGTGTTAAGCAATCAATAATAGTTTACCATTCAAAACAAATTCCCCAACTTTCGATTTTCGATCCGAGCTAAAAATTTGTAGCTTATACAAAACCGAGTGCAAAACGTTAGTAATATTTTTGTGCTTGATATATAGGTAGTACTAAAAGTTATATTTTCGATTAAGTTGGTGTTCCCCATTGGACAAACGAAGTTCTAATTCAGTTACGCCTTCTTGGCAATGATTTTTGGCAAATCTGCAAAATAGGCAATTTTAGTTTTGAAAGCAGGTAATCATCCGATAGTTTCAAACCAGGCAACTAAGAAAAGATGTAACTTCTGTCAATTTTCAAACGCATTATTGTGTAGAAAAGGGGTATTTTTAACTATACCTTTTACTCCCGTTTGCCAGTACCTACCTATATCGTAATTTCTTCTTCATTATAAGCTACCTTAAGGATTTCTCACAATTTTGTCATCCTCTCTCTCTCTTTATTTGCTCTATTGGCTGTTATGTTATCCAATCCTGGTGCTATTCAACTTAATTTTAGTTTTCTCCGAGGTTTTCTCTTATATTCTTCCATTACACAAAATTCACGTTCACTATTTCTGCAGCTTCATTTTCACCCTGTTCTCTAAATTTTCTGTAGTTTAGCGTCATTATCTATTTGCCGCATGTCTTATCATCTGTTTAATGTAAAATAGTTTTTGATTAAGTGCGTAGGTTTTCTTCATCTCCAAATTCTACTTGCTTGTTTTATCTTGATAAATTTTAAAATCAAATAAAATCGTATGGTATACTATTTTTAGCAATTGTAAACTTGAATATGCTGCAAGAAGTATCCGATAACGATCATTTAATTAATAAATAGTAAGTACATCAAGTAGAAGACAATTATTTTGACATTTACTGGAAATAATAATCTGCGGCACTCCTACGGAAATTGCACGTTCATTTTGTAATGTATGCGGCAATTGTAAACCAATTGTTTGTTCTCTTACGTTTTTTTTAATTTTGATTAATCGGTGTCTGGGCAAAAGAAAAACATGAACAGCTCACACGATGATGTCATATTAACTGAGCGTGGATTTTACATTATGTCATATTACACATTTATCATCTGTAGAAGAATGACTTACCGGCAATGATATGCCATTTGCATAAGTGATGCCGACAAATTTATACAACTTCTTGTCTTATTATGTATCTCTGCATTTACATGTTATTTTTCGCGCGCGCTATGAAATATGTAATTCTGTACATCATATACGACTTACAGTTTAAACTGGACAAAGATGAATTAATTTTGGCAGACATTGTGAAATTGAACCATATCAATAAAGAGGAGTACTTTAAAGCGGATTTAGGTAACAAAGTGACCTTTCGTGCATCAGCATTTTTAAGTCGTTCTTAAGATGAAATGAGATATTTAGGTGCACCTATTACACGTTGAAACTTAAAAAGAAGTAAAGTGTGAAGATTGGATCAGTAGTGGTTAAATATATGTTATTCTTTGTCAGAGTCTCAAAAAGAATCCCTATCGATTGATGTCATTTCTTGCTGAATAAATTCAAAAGTGTGAAGGAAGTCTCTTAAATCGTCGATGGTGCTGAATTTTGAATTTTCATTATCATCTGGAATACCAGCAACAGTGTTGACCGCGTTTAATGCTTTCCAGGCAAATCCCCGCCAACCAAAATCAGACGATTATTGAAGGAAAATGATGGCTAAATTATTTAGGAAACTGAAGAAATTCAGAGCGGTAGCAACTCGCACCGCTGGCACTTATTTATTACCTATAAATGGAACGAAATTTTTTGCCGCATCCACACTGTTCTAACCTATTTAGCCCCCCCCCCTCCCTTAACTTTTCCAGTTTACAATAATATATGGTTCCGGGACCTATACCCATCATCATAAAGTTTTCAGTCCGAAGACTGGTTGGACGCGTGCCTCCATCCTTTCCTATCCTGAGCTAACCTACGCATTTCCCCAAAAGTTGAACATGTTGGATGTTCAACTTTTGGGGAAATGCGTAGGTTACCTCAGGATAGGAAAGGATGGAGGCACGCGTCCAACCAGCCCCTAACTATTTAAGAGCAGTAGTCTAATCTGGGCCTATACTCCTACCTATTTTTATTCCTATCTCTGACTCTAGTATGTCGCGAACTAAGCCTTATTCGTGCCTCAGAAGGTGTCCTAGCATCCTACCTCTCCTATTCCTTACTGTCTTCCATAAATTTCGCTTTTCTCAAACTCTTCCTAATATCTCTCTTTTGTTAACCTTATCTATCCACGGTATTTTCATCATGCGTCTATAGCACCACATTTCAAATGCTTCTAATTTTTTCCTATCCGCTTCTCCTATCGTCCAAGTTTCGCACCCGTACAATGCCGTACCTCTTCCGAGTTTCTACATTTATCATTCCAGAGCATAATAGTTGTTTCTTTTTATTAAATGCAATTCGTCCCTGCGCTATTCTTTGTTTTATATCTTTAGAGCTCCTACCATCGCGAGTTATTTGATTTCCTAAATAGCAGAAATCTGACACTTCTTCTATCTTCTCGTTTCCAATTTGTATTTTCATTTTAGTCCTATTTTCACGCCCCCTACATACCAAAATTTTGGTTTCTTTTTATTGACCTTCATGCCATAGCTCACCGTTAAAACAGTTTCCGTTTCGTTCAAAGCCCTTCCTAATTCTTCTTTGCTGGATGCTAATACTGCTATATCATCCGCGAATCTGAGAATATTAATAGTTTGTATATTAATTCCAAATCTCAAAATCTGAGTGCTTATTTCCAACATTATTGTTCCATTGAGGTGTTTAATAAATAGTAGCATTAAACATCTTCATTCACCAGACATAAATGCGTAAATAAAGAACAATACAAAAATAAACATATGGCACCACTGGTGAAAAGGCGGAATTCAGAGCATACCCTGATGATGTGGTCTGTTCTTTCACCCAACCATTCAGGAATCAGGAAGTACCCAGACAGACTATGATCCGGAAAGGTACGTTCACATCCCAGTCGGAGAAACAAGATGCGTCCACATCCCAGACAGCGAAACAACATCAATCAAAATTTCCTTCAATTTATAAACTTTTTAAGCGCCATATTGTGTATACATTGCACTTTGTTAGTCGGCGATGGCGTCGCGTCGGTCGGCAGGAAGGTATCGCATAGAGTTGGTAGTCTGATGTCCTTGGGCTGGGTGGGGTCTACTCCCGCAGAGGTTATTTTTTTTTCTTACGTTTGTACATGATTTTTTTTACAAAAAAATGCGTGTGATTGGTCTCCGCCATTTAAGTGGTTTGTTTCAAAAATGCGTTCTCTTAGGTCAGGTTAGATAAGTAGTATAAATAAAATTGATGGATATATCTCTTCTGGCACACAAGAAATCGCACAACTTTTTTATTTAAGGAGCTCGCTACTCCCACTAAGTCCAATACAGTTTAAAATTGCCAACAAAAGTTTGTGATTCGCGGACAAAAGAAAAATCCATTTCATTATCTGAAGTTTTGTTATTTATCTAAAGATTTAAGAAGAACATGGAGGTGAGATCTAATTCGACTAATTGGATGGTTAAAAAACATAAGCGCATACGTGCTTATATGGGCTGGCATGGTCATTAATGCAATAATTTAATGACATTTCTCGTCATAACTATGCGTAATGTTCGTTATTTCCGTATTTTACTGAATGGGTTACGCAGGAAGCAAAACTTTTGTTCCTCGTTATGCAATCGCCGTTAGTCTGAAACATCCCGGCAATAGCTAGGAAAAAGCGCCACTTTTCTTTCTGGTCAATCAACTGTCAGCAGATTTCTCGAAGAATGTGTACAAGCCCCTGCAGTTTGTGTTGCATGCTTTCCGCATATCCTTTCAGCGACGAATGCCTTTTACGACAGCTGGTTTCGTTTGCCGTATTTGGTGGCGAGCCGTATTGCCGTCATTTTTACGTTTAAATATTGAATAATCGTGGAAACTGCGATGTAATTGGAGGCAATTAGAGTTATTTGTTTAATAAACATTATTTCATGTGCCAATCGCGTGAGGTAACTGCTGCAATTTAAATTTCTAACCTACTTTGGTTTTGTAATTTGCTTAAACAGATCGGTTCTTTTCTTCGGAGAATCGGAACGAACAAGGCTCGAAAATGTTGAATCTGTCCTACATTCAGTTTCGATTACGCAGGATCTCAGTTCATCCCAGTTTTTAAATTCTCAGTTCTGTTATTGTTTGTTGTTAGTACCATTACATAATTTATTATTATATTATACCTACTAGAAGGTATGCCGAAGACATTTTTAAATTTCCTACCCAGGTTATTTCAACTATTGTGATGTACTAAATTTCTATATCAGTTTTGGCCAAATTTTTACAGTTTTCAGAGAATTTCAAATATTACAGTAGAGGCAATGATTTTAGCAAAGGAATGTGGTTAAAATAAATTCGTTAAGAAATTCCGGGCAAATTTTACAGGAAATTTTTTGAGACACGTGAAAATGTTCCTCAGTTCACAATTTTGTCGGCTATCTTAAGCTTATAGAACGCTGGAGGTGAACCATCAAAGGAGCATCATTGCTCTGGAACGAATGGAACATGGAAGTTCTTTGTGAAATTCTGCTGGAGTAACTGGAGTAACTCAAACCTAATACTTTTCAGATTGACTTATTGATTTTTATTGGTAAATAAGATTTGTCTTTCGTAATTTTTTTATTGAACCTCAAATAGCGTGAAAATTAATTTTTGAAATTTGAAAAATAGATTCCCACCATAAAACTGACGTCACTGCAGATCCGCCCTTGGGCTTGAACTTGAATTTAGCTTCATGCAATATGACGTCGCTATTGTTTTGACATTTCGTGTTTGGCTGGTTTATTTTTGGAGTTTACTCCTTAAGAATCGATTTTCAGTTATAGCCCGCTGTACGGAAATTTTATGAGGACTAAAATCAAGTGAGCGTTACGTTACGTGTCAAATTGAAATTATGTACGTATCTATGGATACGTCTGTTTATGTCTGACTGCATAGAGCATGGAAATAGTGAAAATAGAGTGGCACAGAGTAGATATAACAGTTGGCATTGTAAAGTCAGCATTTGCAGTGTTTGTTCGTTCCTAAATTTGTTGAATCTTTTGATTTAATATGGAATATGTATTAAATGCTCCGAATATTGCTTAGTGCCGAAATGTGAATCAACGCCTATTCGAACACCAGGAAAAGTATTTATTTCATTAACAGTGAGATCGACGTTTAGCAGATTGTCACTTAGTTACTGAATTTATAAACAATTTATATTTTGATGTAGTTGGACATTTTCGAACATAAACCATCTGATAAATACACATTTGGGTATAAAACTGACATTCGCGTGTACCCTATTATCAAGTGATTGAAGTTAAAATAATCGTTCGTATAAGGAGTAAACTCCAGTGGTCGTGCGTCGGAGTTTTTTTGTTTCGTTTTATTTTCTTTGGTATTTTAGTCTGAATTTAGATTTATAAGTAGTAATTATTGACTTTCAATCTGCTATTACATACAATTAGGGTTACCATATTTGGTCGATAGTAAGAGAGGACAGTCTAAAGAAATTGGAGAAGAACAGGAAGGGCGATGTGGGGATTACACCTCGCTTTGGGGATAGGGGATTCTTCCTAGGAAAATTTTTAGAAAATAGTTTGACGTTGAAAAGGTCAGCTCTAAATTTATTTTATTAACTTGAAATGCAAAGTCACAATCAAAAGACACAACAAACCATTAGCCCAGGTGCTTACAATACATCGTAGATGGTAGGATGGTGTTGCTTTGAATTTTGTTTACATTCAACAATATGCATAGGTGTAGAAGATGTCCCCGGATGGAACAAATAATCACTTTAAAAAACTCTGCTTGTTCTTAGACTCCCATCGCACATTATATTATTTTTTATTCGACTGTTCCAATAAATATTTTATTAGTTTTTTTTATGCCTTTTCCGCTTAGAAAATCCCCAGTAATGTTGACACTACAGTAAAAATTTCAGTACTGTATGGTATTAGTGAGGAATGCTACAGTCCAATAATTATAAAATTTTGAGAAAAAATTAAAAGATTTAAGTATGTACATGTAGGTATGTATTTTCATGTCGGAAATTAGCCAAAAACCTTTCTAGAAATTGACTTATTGAAGATGATACTGTTTCTATTCGATACAGATGGCGCACTATTTGAATACTTAAATATTCATAATTTTTTTTAATTTAACATTTTCCAAAAGTTTTTATACAATAATATAATCGTTTAATTGTCTTTGTAATGTTTTCTGTAGTAGGTATTTCTTCTAAGTAGATATCAGAAAAGAGTACACTATGCTTTCAAAACAGAAAAGTAAGTAAGAGTACCTACTAATAATTATTTGTTCCTCTGGAAGAGCACCTGCAGTCTTTAAAGAGCACGGTTGGTAACCCTACATAAAATAATTAAAATTCCAACCTAAAATATTTTTCACTTAGAAACTCTGCATTATCATAGTTTTCACCTTGCCCATTAAAAATTCTTGAATCATAATTGATCGCTGGCAAGGTTTGGGATGTTGCTTGCAGAAATTTTGCTTCGGAAGTCATATTTTACAAGGAACACAATATAAAATTCAAAGAGTACAGCAAAGCAAATAGAACTCAGCCAATAGATCATTTCAGAATGACGTCACACAATTGACAGTTACATTTACTGGAGGGCAAACGTTTGTTTACGCATAACCTTACGAATAAACTGTAATTTTCTAAAACTAATTAATATGCCATGTTTTGTTGTGTTGTGGGGTGCGGAATGAGAGGTGAAAGGGATTTGGTAAGATTTTTTTAGAATTCCTGCTGCACTAAATCGTCGGGGAGAGTACTTAGACAAGTTGTCAAGACGTGAAAGTGGGCAAAAGTCTTAAAAAGGGGAGTTTTTAGTGAAAACCAATTAAAAAATTGGCCAGAATGTTCTGGATATTTCATTTCTGGCAATAAAAACTTAATTTTAACTTGCCAAATAAATATGATTAAATGTGTGCCCTCCAACAACAAATGGCGGCCTGTCAAAATCAGACATTCAAGAACAGTCTATTCGCGAACACTTGTCAGTGTCAACTGTCAAGTCAATCGCAAGGAACATAAATAGGGAAGCAGCATAGCCAATCGTGCAGCACAGACAACCAAGCAGAAAAGTTCCTAAATTCTAGTAATTCTGCACTGACGTCAGAGGTAATGGCGGCAATGAAAAATTTAAACTAGAAACGAGTATTCCTAATTACATAAGGCAATCAAAAATATTATTTGTTGTTTTCGTATTTGTAATAGTGCATATGAAAAATTTCGCAAAATTTGACTGTGGTGAACGATTAACTGCGTTTCATGAAAGTTTCCTTGAGACATGAACCAAAGTTGAAAACAAGTTTCACGGCTTCATGCAGATACAGTGGATATTAATAACATCCCTAGTTTCTTAAGATACAAACCAGAAACGCGACATCCGGTTTCCCTTTTAGATCTAACAATTAACAGACCAGCAAAACTGACGATCCATTTAATGAAACGACGAGTATCTAATTACTATTTCAAGAATGGAAACGCGTCCGAATTTAACATTAGGATGACTTAACCCAATTAGTCATGTACTTAGAATTACGTAACGGACTGTGTTTGCATTTTATGCTATCAATTTAGACTATTTACTCCATCAAATATGATTATCTACGGGTTGAAAATGTTCGGCAATTTTTTTACGTGAATGAAATGTTACAAAAGTATGGACGTACTGCTAAATGAATTTATTTTTAACACTTCTCTGTGGAAATAACGTTGAAATCAACTTTGCAAAACTAATAAGACAAATACGTTTCAGTTCCTTCTAATAAAAAATGCATTATGTAGAGGTACGGATTTTTCCCACGGACAATACAATGCAAAAACTGCTCACGTACGTGAACGTATAAAATAATTTGCACAATTTGCATTTATTGTTGTTTGCATCATTAGAATTAAGTATTTCACCTATGGTGGATAGGGAATTTAAGTATTTAGGAATATTTGTAATGACCTTCTGTATACATTTCTTGGAGGTCTTGATATTTGACAGCACACCTCGTAACGTTAATTGTTAATTTACAATCCTTAAAAATACTAGTTAGTAATGAATTTAACAAGTAATTTATACTACTAAGAGATAAGGAAAACAATAGTCCGGTAATTTTCGATGGTTCAACCCTTAATATCTATAATGTAATAGGTATTTATAATAATTATATTTTTTTCCACAACTACTTGGTCCGTTATTTCTTCCCTATGCAGACCGGTTAACTTGGTTATGAAACGGCGACCACACAAACGGTTGTGTATCCTATGACCGGTTTTTTTCTTAAAACCAGCCGTGCCTTACTGTAACCGGTTAAACCATTTTCTCCAGAAATTGACGACGCTCTCCATAAAGCATCCAATTATGTAGATAAAAATATAGTGTATAGTTAACTAGAACAGCAGTCTTTTATTAAAAGACTATAAACATTACACTTATCGTGAGAAATAAATATGCTCATTTTGCGCTATATCTTCACATAATACATAATTTTTATTGAAATAAAACATAACTTTATAAGAATATACCTCGACTTGAACAGAAACTTGTAGGTCAATATCCTCGCATATCGGTTGGTTTATAGTTTTTAAATTGCACGAAAGAAACAATCGCAGCGAATTACTCATTGTTGAGCACATTTTATGAAATTTCTTATGTAGCCAGCAGATAACGCCTGTTTTGTCATCAATTATTAATTTCGCGAGGACATTGACTTGTTAATCTTATAATAATTGAAGGAGGAATATGTATTAGTTTATATGTATATAACATAAAAACAAAAACGATAACATGAAAGCAGACAGTTTTGCAATAGAGAATTAATCTCCAGAAATACGTATGTGCTTCTCAGTACCTCTATTTATAACGTTTTGTACATTACCCCATGGAATCCTTTTTCTCGGACTTAAAAATAAAATAAATACCTAAATATAATCTATACGAAAAATAGGAAGTAAGGATAACTAAATCTATCCAGCAGAAAAAGTAATAAAACATAATAAACTTTTAAAAAATCAAACAAAGCATGGCGTGCATTTTGAAATTAATTAAATGCAATTAAATAAAAAAAATTACCTACTTTCCTAAGAGAAGAAACATTCTAACACTATACACGATCTATTAATAAATAAAATACCAAATACAAATACACATGTTAAAAACGAAGGGCAACGTTTTTAGACTTACTAGGAACATGACTTTCGATTAATATTTTGTATTTTGTCGTAATTAATTTTAAAACTTGCATTTTGCTGAGGTAATCAATTAAATCTCGGGGCAATCACGTCCTTTGAAGCTGAGACGAATTAGAATTTAATGTACTTACAAGCACGAATGGATACGTGAGTATGCATTAATAAAGCTGAAATTACAAAGAATGAGAGAATTTTTCATTGCCAGTACAATAAACTAGTTACAGTTAATTACCTAGATATTGAACTACAAGATGAATAATTGTGTTCTTTCTTAACATCATTATAAGAAATGTTCTCATCACGTATCAAGTAATGAGCTAATCTTGTCATTGTTGAAGAACAAAGCAATAAATAATGCACGGACGGCAGTATCTAACCATCTTCATTTAAATAATCGTTAATTGCTTAGGTATAGATTTGAACATTCTTTTTATAAGAATATATCACTGTCGAAGTAATGGAATATTGTTTTTATTAATTCCTGGTATGCACCACATATCAATCAAGTCAGTACGTTACATCTTATTCAGAAGATAATAAAAGACGAATAAATTTTGCTAAATATTCCATGCAGGGTTTCTCCACGTCCCACTGCAAGTGTTTATTGCCTATTGAAATACATTGCAAACATGTTTTCTATAACGTGACACCATCAGAACTTTTCTTTTCTTTCCATCAGTTTTTTACCCCGAAGAATCTTGCCCTGAAAGTATTTGTCGTTATGGAAAAGTATTCGAAAAATAGGAGTACATAATTTTCTTCTTGCTATTACTACAGAATAGAGAACTGCAGAGAAGCAACGTCCATATCGGAACGTTTAATGTTTACGATCTAGCGTCAGTGACCGTGGTTTTTTAAATTGGTATAAAGTTAAACGCACACATCCAGTTTTTTGTCGGTCAAATCGGCAGTTCAAGTTATCCGTAATTGTGTGGGTGCGTACGCGGGTGCGTGCGCGTGTGTGTGTGCAGTATTTTGAGAAACGGAAAACGGCACTGGAATTCGAGGCACAGTGTATTTTATTTACGTGAGATATGGCGGTCGATACAGTACCTTATTTTCAGCCACTACTCGGCGTGGATGGCTTGCTGAATTTATAATGCAACTAAGATAATTGGGTGTTCTTCAGAATTGAATAAAACTCCTAAGTCACGGCAAATGAACGGGATTTATTACCTACAATAATACCTAGCGTACTAGGAACTTTTTGTCGTTCAACAGTTCGGTCGTGTCCTTATTTGGGAGAAGACGTAGTGGGAAAGTTGGTCAAACTGTTCAGTAGTAATATGCGCGTTTCCGTACCTCATAATATTATGCAAGTTCATGGGCCAAACCCGTCAGACAAATTGGTAATTGCTTTTCAAACGTGTATTTTTCGAAAATAACCCATATAGGAATTCTATCAACAGGCCCTCATTGTGCAGAACCTGAAGCTTTTTAATTTTTTTAATGTGACGACGTAAGGGTTTAATGGTTTAATTTATTATTGGATTCGGAAACTAAACATATTTTTTATCTTTCCAATACGAATTGCCCAAAATCGTGCGTTGCCGTAACGGCAGTGAACGATAGCCAACGCATACGGTCCTTGACGATCTCGAACTACCCCGCTTTGACTTTGACGTGTTATACTGTTGTGCAGAGTGAGGCAATGTTTTATCCAGCTAAAAATAAGTTTCTTACATAGCCGATTTTTAGCAAAAATAGCAAATCTGTTCATGGAAAAAAATCCACCTAATTTAAAACCTCTCTCACAGCTCCGCTTTCAGACACAACCAGCACTGTATCTCTTGGTGGTAACTTGTTCTTGTGCATTGTAGTAAAAGTCTTCGTCAATGTTATTATTTATGTTTTATATACTCGCACCGTAGTGAAGTTATCATATCTCGCATCGGCGAATTCAAGAGGCAAGATCAAATGTCGGGAGTGGCTGGTCGGTGCCGGCAATAATCGAGGTCGCGTGGATTTCTTATCCGCAAATCTTGTTCCATGTGACGTAAGGAGGTTAGCGCATGATTGATCCGATGCAATTACGAACGTCGTCCGTACACAGAGGAGGCAATTAATTCTTGCAATTAAGATGTTTTTCTTCTACCTTACCCTGACTTGCTCAATGGAAGATGTTAAATGTACTCTTCTTTTTATGTAATAACATATCTATCGTAGGTATTTCATAACTTATGTAGAGGTATCCAAAACGTTTTCGTGTGAATTTATTTTATTTTCTTGCAGTATTTCTTGTCGAACTTTCTCCGAAACAATTCATGCAATTTTCACAAATAAGATTACCAAATATGTGTTCCTGAATTCATTTATATACCCAACGAAATTATGTCTAGACGTGAAGATTCCATCAATGAAGAAAACCCGCAAATTTTCAAAATAGTTTTAATCAATAGTCGTTCTTGTCAAAACGCAAGTTAAGTAACTCTCGATTTTGATAACCCCGCGGTCGGAGATATTAAGACTTATGCGAACGCACTGATTCCACTCACCACCCACATTTTATTCACGGGGCCGTTATTGTTCTAAAGTTGTCCAATCAGCCAAACGAGGTTTTGCACGTCACACACACATGCGCGATTTGGTAGTCGCGAATTGATTGAGTTTTGAATTGCAGATTTTAAGTTGGGAGTGAGTACTGCACATTACAGAATGTAACCTATATTTGGCATTTTGGAAGTGTAAAAAAACTAAAGCTGAGAACGCTTTTTTAAAATAGACCCCTACTTGCCCTTTCGCACCAGACACACGCATTTTTTGGCAAAAAGATGATGTAGAAACAAGCAAAAAATGCGGACCCGAGCGGGCGCAGAACTCGTGTGACCATAGGAGAACAAAATGGCAGCTTTGTATCATACCCGAACACCCACCGAGATTGTTGGCGATGTCTTTTAATAACGAAGTTCTTAAACGTCATTTTACTGATATTGTGTCGACTGTCCTGGAACAAAATTTAGAAGTGACCAGCGGACTGTTCAGTAGTCACTCCCTTTTAAGTTTAGATATATTCACAAACTTATTGTAATACCTATGCGATACATTACACATTCATTCAATACTATAGTTAGTGATAAAGTTGATAGAATTAAGTTTGGAAATTAATATCAGAATTAGATAAATTCCATATTGATGTTTAAAGATTCAGATTGTATGTTTTATCAAACCAACTATGCAATATAAACCAATTTAATCAATGTAGTAGTTATGTGCATTCGACAAAGAAGCCTGCTATAAATAAACAAAAGAAAACGTTTGTTTTATTTCAAAAAAATAAAATTTCAGTATTATATTGATGATGAGATTTTCCAGGTTTTCTAGATATAAATTATATGTCTGTTGTCTGTTAGAAAATCATCAAAATTATGAAATGAAACAATTTTATACAACTGAATCCAGGAATAACTTCAAAATTATGTGCTTATATACAATCACTATGTGTTTTTAAATGGGGGGTTCTTGCACATCTAAAAATCAGTACAGAATCAGAAATCCGCATGTGCATGTCAAAAGTGGAGAGCATCAAGTTTTTTTCTTCAAACGGAACACTCGGTATATTTTTACCCCGATTTTTACATTTTTTGAAAGCTTTAAACATTTAGTAACCAGTTACAACATTTTTTTCCTCGAACTGGCAGTGGTAATTGCAATAAATCTAATTTTCAATTTGCAGTCTAGTAGACCGTGGAAACAGATTTTATGCAATTATTTCAAAAATCCGGAAGGCCTAGGAAATAGCAGCTGTTATAACAAAAAAGAACGCCTTACATATTAAATAATTAATGTAGGTAGTGTGAAAGTGTGATTATTACTAGTCGAAAATGAAAAATCGTAATTTTAATGTGGAGTGGGAGTTTTGGTTTGTTGCAAGCGTACCTTACTTTGAATGCCACAATCGACAAAAATAGTGTTGCTGCTTTGCAACTACTAATAATTTTGTTTCCTAGGCCTTCCAAATTTTTGATTATAATAGCGCAAAGTCTGTTTCCATGGCCTACTAGATTATAAATAAAATTAAATATGCGTGAATCTTCGTGCCGTGGAATTGAAACTTTTGATGCAGTAACAGTAATTATTAGAGCTCCAACTCACCGTGTACGCTCTCCCTACTCGTTTTCTTTAGAATCGTGACCCAGCAGGCGCCCCACCACTCACTATCCCCACGCTTTTGGTGTCGCATTTTCGTTTCATACTATTTTGTGCAATAAAGATGCTACAGAGCTGGGTCTTTACAAACGAACAGACTATGCAAGAACCCCCCTGCTATGGTTTATAGGGACTATTTTGTGCGATAAAGATGCCACAGAGCTGGGCCTTTACAAACAAACAGACTATTTTGTATTTTTTCAAATTAGGTTTTTATGTTTAACATGCATTCCCTTTTGGGCTTACCACTGTTAGAAAAGGTGTTCAAGTGTTACACAATTTCACTTCATTTCAGGCCCTGCACAATCTTTAGATTACGAAACAGTGATTTTTCACAAGGATTACGTGCTAATACGAAATACGATATCTTTTAATACATGACTACAAGTGATTTCATAATGATTTCATGGGGATTGCACACTGTACCATAATTACACGAAGTGGTGATTCTCGAGGGGTTCACCACTGTTAGAAAATGTGGCGAAGGATTGCAATGATTTAAGCACATTACGTTATACGGTGTCTACATGATTACATTATATTACAGGATTATTAATAATTACTTGATTACATTTGGTACACAGAATTTTAAGAACTATACAAGACTTCATGATTACTAAATTGTTACATACCATTTATTTTAATAACATTATACCTAGTTATACTTAATTTCAAAATTATTGCATCGGGGTATGTATTAATTTTTATGTACATAGCTAATGTATAAAGATTTCTAGTCTATTAAAAACGGAACAGCTGGTACTTCAAATTATTACATAGTGAAAAGTTGGGTGCACATTATTATTAGTTAAGTACCCTACTAATTTTAGCCTTCATTTTTGTTTCAGAAATCGCGAGGGTGAGGGCTAGTCTATTTCAAATAAATGGAGTAAAGAAGGAACCGCTCGTCTTACCAGAAGCCGAAGGTCCCGTCACGACGTTGACTGAGAAAGTATATGTGCCAGTAAAGGAACATCCAGATGTAAGTATATACAGTACAAGAATTTTATAGCATTTTCCGAATTTACGTACACACACTGCCTAGGCATTTGTGTACTCTAAATATAGATGCGGATAAATTCGAATCCGTGAAACACTATACCACTGTAAACATAATTTTACAACTAAAATTGTTTGTTCAGTAACTACTAATTATTGAGAAATGAGATAGCCAACCGTCGTTGCAACAATAAGTAAAACAAATAGACGAAAATAGACGAGCTTTTCACTTTAATTTACAATGAAGTGCTACAAGATATAAATGAACTCTAATTTCAACATTCAAAATAATCTGGAACATGGCGCTAAACATCTGATGGCGGATCAGCTACGTGACAGCCAGGTTACATTTTCTCTATGGTGTAGAAACTTTTTCCCAAGTTGTAGATACTGAATAAGATATCAGAAACGGTAGATGAATCCCCTGTCGCAAGAACAAGCCCCCGGATTTCGTAAAGCACTTTTTTACGGCAAACCGTCCCCAGACCAACAACCAGGTTATAGAAAGAGCGTATGAATTCAAATTTCCTGCATAATTTTCTAAGACTACGAAAAAGTAGGTACCTCCGATCGCAAGGAAAGTGTCGATGCATACATCCATTTTGTTATCGATATCGAAAAGTTATCGATATATTGGTAAATGAGGAAGAAATATCGTTATTCGATAAAGTTTTCGATGCCCTATAGCGATACATATTCGCAACCCTGCTTCCGGGGCAGGATGAACAGAATTGAGAAAGAAGTTCAATGAAAATTATTGCAGGATCACCATCAAAGTATTTTGTTCTAATCTTCTAATATGGAAATTCCAAACGGGAGAGAAATGAGATCAAGCCGGACCGATGTCATCGAAATGGGAAGATCATAAAATCTTGGATTAGCCGACGACCTAAAATTTGTATGGAGTGATCTCAATAAAAATACGAAAGGTCGCTCTACGAATTAACCGGTATAGATAGAAAGGTTTAAAAAGTGATGAGGAAGTAACACAACCACATGATTGTGAAATAAGCTACAGGGTATGAGAGGTGACAGCTTGCATCTAACGACAGATAAGAGACACTATTATGGAAGTGTTGTTCAACAAATTTCACTTTTAATTTCGGAATGCCAGAACGACTATAAGGGACAAAACGCGATGTCTCGTTATTTTCCACCTTGTTAGTTTTTCTCTTTTGTACTCGCTTGGAGCTTTATGCGAATGTTAAAGAACTGACGAGCCTCCTCAACTGGTGCTGAACGGAGCATCCGATTCTCCAGTCCTAGATGAAGTTTTGATGTTAATCAGTAAAAACGAGGAAATTCGAGTACTACTTTCCAATTCTACGATGAAGGCGAAAACGATCGAAACATGTATCCTGAGGA
Organism: Xestobium rufovillosum; assembly: GCA_963966045.1. Classification (NCBI taxonomy): domain Eukaryota; kingdom Metazoa; phylum Arthropoda; class Insecta; order Coleoptera; family Ptinidae; genus Xestobium; species Xestobium rufovillosum. The sequence goes on from OZ014494.1 coordinate 20,243,139, forward strand.
GGACAAGTGAAAAAAGCCGTGAGTTACTCATAAAGAATTGGAGAGGAAGTGATTAGAAGTAACCATGAAATTCGGAATTTGAAACGATGAAACAAGCAGGGCAAGTTTAAAACCGCCGCCAATTTACCTGATCGAATGCCTACTCAATAATCGGTGAATATCAAAAAAACTTCCTGGCACTATCTGCAACCTTACAGTCCAACAGATTTAAGTTGGCGATGGGTGGGGTTGCGACACGTTGGCGCCTGCCACAGCTTGTAACTGTGCTCTTGGAAAGCCACCTACCCGATCAATCTGACAGTTCGAAATGGTTCCAATTAACAAAATGCCTGGACCACAAGAAAACGGCAAACATAATCACTGAGAATCCCAGCAGTCTAATTCGAAAGAATATGAAAAACTAAAAATCAAATCAAATTGAATCTTGACTAAGTCCATGACGTAATTGCTGCCTCACTTTCTGGTTATAATTTTTTTTATTTCCCTTTCAAGAGACATAAAAGGAAATATTTTCAGTACCTTCGTCAATGTATTTTTTTTCAGTCCTTTTTGCTATTTTCCTTCCAGTTTTCGGCGAGCGTTAGCGTGTCAAAGTTATTACAGGCATTCACGCCTATTTCAAATGTGGTCTGGGCTACTTCGCTGGGGTGTAAAGGACCGTAAAGATAGGCGAGAAATCGATTAGAGCGTTACTGCGTCACATTTTGACGAATGTTAGCACTCGCATAGGTATTTTTCATGAACTTTTGGTCAGTGCCCGAAGATTGTGTCTATCACTATGAGCCTGTCGCCAAACAAGTCAGCATGGAGCGGCGGCGTTCCATCTCTCAAAAGAGGTTCAGAACGAAATCGTCTCGATTTTTGGGATTCTCGCAGCTCCTGCTTATCGACTCCTTGATGATGATTGTACCAACTACGTGTATTACTGCGAGCTTCTGACCAAATTGCAGGATCAAATCAAGATCAAGCGCCGTAGACGACTGTGAGAAAGAGTAGGTACTCCTGCAGCACGAATGCGTTGCAATGACTGAAGTGGGCTTCGAAATCCTTTTACTCCCAGCGTATTCGCCGAATATCTCCTTGGAATGACTTTTTGTTTGGAAAATTGAAAACATCTTTGCGGGTGCATTTCAGGGACAATAACAGCTGAGGTAATTTGATGGTTGAAGGGTCAAAGCGCGGACCTCTACAAGGAGGGAACTATGAACATGAAATATTGTCGGGCCAAATCCAAAAGATTTCGCAGAAGAATATGTAAAGAAAGTCTAAGATGTGTGTAGAATTAAAGCACTAATAGTTTTCGAAAATAGCAAAATTTGTTCCCCTTCCCTCGCGTATTCAATATTTCGTATATTTATGATACTAGTTTCTGAACTTCAAATAAACCAAGCCTTGACAACGTGTAGGGTAGCTCTATCCTTGTCGCACATTATGGCGTCGGCTGCGAAGCAGAGTCGGATTCGCAGCGCTTCGCGTGCGTTAATTCTGTAGTATATTAAGACAGAATAATAAATTATTTTGGTCCAATTTTATTTTGGTCTTGGTTTTATTTATGTTGCAAATGAAAGGGGAAGGTGTTTTCCCAGTTCTTCCTTAGTTATCTGCACATGCCCTAGTTGTAAAAAGTGCCTTCCTTTTATTATGTATTGTACTACAAATTATGTACCTTAATATTAGCTCAAACCTAAGTATTCAAGTTATTGGGTACAGCTTCTATATTGCAGATTGCTTAATAGAATAGAAGAATTTATCTATACATCATGTAATGCAGGTATAATTTGTAGATAAATTACTTATGTAAGTTTATTTTATCATTTTGCCGGCAAGCTACAATCCATTGCTTTATACCAGTTCGATATTCCTTTTGTTTTACGATTGAAATTCCCACACTTCGCCGCAGCACAACCAGGCATTTTGTCATATTTTTACATACATTTTTCAGCAGCAGAAATTGCAAACAGTGCTTAGAATTTGTAATACAAAACATTAAAAACACAGCTTCACTGTTCGCACAGCACGAAGAAGTGTTTCCCGCCAATTTCTGCTTCGCACATAACGTCATGCGCACCTGTTGACAAAATTGGGCTGCCTACCGAGCATACTATATGGTTATACATACTATGAAATAAACTATTTTTTGATGGTTTGTTCATTATGTTTAATATTTCTTCAAGTTTGCTCCAATGCCACTTGAGAAAAAGGTTTTATCGTCGATTTCCATAGTCACCATTTCTGTTGGCCCACTCGCATTAGCACAGATGCTGTTTCAAAATGATTATTTTAGTAGTCCTCTGATAATTATTTTCAATGACACGTCTATTAGGAACTGAGAGTACCTTTTCTTAGGTTTTCGCAGAACCCTGAACTCTCAAAGTGCCTATTGTAAGAACTGAAATTATAAGCCTTTGGAACTGTACCTATTGAGCAAACAGTCGTTTAAATATAAACAGTATAACAAATTTGTAAGGCGCCGTCTCGGGCGCTTTTACTCATTTTGCATCTCTTGTAAATTGTGTCTGTTTTCGTGGAATTCCTTGGCAATGTGAAATTTCAGTCACGTGTTTCAGTGCAACTGGTGAAGTTGGATATTTGCGGATTTATATTTAAAATTAGGTCAATACACGAAGTACTTAGTAATAATTATTTTTTTATTTTATAATAATATACATGGTGCCTGATTTCAGAATTCCACCTTCAACTAACATCTCTTAGTTAGATTCTTGCAAAATGATCTTATTCTTTTAAAACACAGAAGAAACTGCCAAAATTAACTCTTGTTAGTTGCGGTGTATTTAAGTATTTTCACTAGGTGCCATATTGCCAGTAAGAGATGCGACTGCCATTGGCCATTAACGACATTAACAAAGAAACTATCATTAAAAATATTTTTTTTTCATTTTTTCTTATATGATATTACCTGGAAATTATCCTTGTCGGCGCCCGCCCTAATCAAACCGATCAAACACGGTACATAAAATAATAACCTAAAATTGTTGGGAATTCTGTCTGAATTCAGGGTCAAAGAGCACTTTCATTTGTCTCCAGATATAATAGCTCTATTGTTTTTCATTTCTTTTGTTTCGGGTCGTCTGTAATTGCGCCATCTACATTCAATTGTTTGTGTTGCAGTTCAATTTTGTGGGAAGAATTCTGGGGCCGAGAGGTATGACGGCCAAACAGCTAGAACAGGAAACAGGATGCAAAATTATGGTACGAGGGAAGGGCTCGATGAGAGACAAAAAGAAGGTGTGTATATATGCTGTAATTATCGATTAAGTTGTCTTTTGTTTTGCTTTTAAATGCAGTATTATCTGTGTTTCGGGGAGGCGCTATTATTTCGCGTTAAAGGATAAATTACATAAGTAGGCGATGGCGTGACAATATAAAGGCAGTGAGAGGCCATGGCGTTAGCAATACCTTAATGATCATACTGTATATATCACAATAAATAATGATGATAAGTTGATTACTTTTGCCCGTGCAAAATCAAAATTCCTTTTAATTATAAACTATTGCCCCTATTTTCAACTTAAAGATACACCTCTGGCATAAAAAGTAAGATGCAATTTCACAAAGAATATTATATAGATTAAAATAATGACAAATTAAGTTAGTAATGTTTTGGTCGGTATATGGTGAACTATAAATGAATTGTTCAATCAATTTTCCAATTGTAATTTTTATGGAATTAATAAACAAATTATAATACAGTTAAAGAGTAAAAAATAAAGCTTATCATTATTGTTTGCCTAGGTTCTTACTTTAGAACTAGTACCTACTGCTGAAGCCAGGAACTGTTTTGATTTATTCTTGCAATTTATCTACTTCATGCTGGGTTTCGCAGCATATTTCCCGTCGAAAACAAGACTGCGGGTGGATGAGACGCCTTTGTTTACAGGAAGTTGTAGAAAGCGACGCCCACGCGTTACCTAAAATTGAAATGTATTTGTAAAAATTGGGCGGCCAAACAGTGGTTTTGCACCCATTATTTTTGGATATGTACTACGCCGTTTAACGTATTTCGTGAGTCTTTTAAATTTCTATTCTAAATCTTCATAATGAGCCAGAACGAGCTAATTGCTGCTGGGGGAAAGCTTCAAAAAGAAAATATGAATCAACTAATTAAAATCATCTGACAACTTTGAGGTTTGCCCTTTAGCATAAATAAAGCGGGAGTTTTTGGCTACGCTCCAAATCTGTTTTCCTAATTTAAACTCAGGTGAGCTCTGTCTAAATTACAAGAAAAATAAATATCACCGTCGGAGGAATGGGCGGTTTTACAGCGGATTTTCTCGGACTAATATTCGTTATGATTTTCTATTTTCGTGTTCTGAGAAATTTAATATGCTGTTTGTTTTGGAATTTTCATGCGACCCACGGAAGTCGAATGGATAAATAGATTTAGACCTGCGTAAGTATCGAATTTCATTGTAGTTCTATTCTGGACAGGTGCACTGTTATATTTCTTGTTTTCTTTACAACTATATTATGTAATAATATGTTGTGTACGAACACATAGTACGTTAGCTCATTTATGTAAATGCATTTTCATTTTAATTAGACATTACGATACTTATTTTTTTTATCAAAACTTTTATATAGGTAGGTAATCTTACCATAAGTTCTGTAATGATGGTTCTGGACGAAATTTAGTAAATAATACCGCGGCTATTTTTCTAATATCTTATCACGTAATCGCTGTTTCCTATAAAATAATACCTTTTAATTAAAAATTTTGGCTTAATTTTGTTCTTGTCAAAAGTTTTTATTGACAATTTTATATTTTTACGCCAAATAAATCTTGACAAAGCCCCCGGGCGGGGGCGAAACGTCGATTTTATACTGTTGTTAATTGAAAAACTTTTAATTAAAATGTCATCTTTCAATATTCACACCAGCTGTCAGAAGGCGAGGCCCCTCCATTTAGCCCCTCGGCTATTGCTTTCTCAGAGGATTGCTTTAGACTTTTCAGGTTCCTACGGTGTTTCTTACAGGTCGCGTCTAGGGCTGTAAGTATTTTAAAAAAATATCGAATATCAACAATGAGATTATATCGATATTTCCGATAATATCGATATCGGTTTTTTTCCAATATCGCTTATCGATAATATGGATATAAAACGATATACCGATAACATCTGGCAGCCCTAGTTAGGCCCGTAAACTAAAAGAATATTAATGTGGGTAAAAAAAACTAAAAAATGTTATCCAGATCTCATCACTACTGCTGATATTTTATCAATATTTTCTTTGTAAATATCGATATTGCCAAAATATCGGTACTATCACATTGTTATTATATATTATTCATAGAAATTACAAAACTATCGATATTATTGAAATATCTAAATATCTAAATCTAAAATATCGATATTATCGAAATATCGGAAATATCGATATTTTCGATAAATATCGATATTATCGAAATATCCACCACTCTGCTGTTTATTACTTGTACGCGAACTGTTGACAAACATACTGTGTTTTGAATGCGGACTTTTTTTTCGCGACCTGCTAACGAACATCTCGGGATTAGTTGACGAACACCAATTTTAGTTTTAATACGCTTTATATTTAGATACCTACTCAGTCATATAAATTTTCTTGTTCGGCTCGAATAAGGCTCACGAACTGTCCCCGAACACATAATGTGAAAAAATATCTCGCAAGCAGTTCATAAACAGCACCGTGTTCCGCCATGCGTCAATTTCTTTCTGGACGAATCTCTTGTTTTTCATGGTGGTTAGTTTGTATGCGAATACTTACGTTATCATTACTTATTCTCAAACCGCTAACGAAGTTACGATCATTTTGATGCGGACGTATTGTTCGTAAATTTTTAGCCCACAGTTCGCGAACAGTAATTTTGGTTCGTACACTCCTTTTGATCTACCAAATTAAAGACATGGCGGAATTAATCACATTAATGGTACGGTACCTACATAAGCAAAATTCAGACATTTTATTTTTTAATCCGGCCCTGACCTATTTTCTGCCTTTTCCCTTGCCGTTCATTTACCAATTATTACCAATCGTCTGGAGCCAGTGTAATATTTTGTTAGTATGTATATATGAATTTTATAGCCTAGGTAAAATGGTGCAATACACATTATATTACTTGTTTTCAAGTTACGCATAAACTAATAAAACAGGAGGTATCTCTAACTACTGTACAAGTTTACTTAACATTTTAATGTATTTTTCCTACAGGAGGACCAGAATAGGGGCAAACCGAATTGGGAGCACCTCTCAGATGATCTCCACGTGCTCCTCACAGTAGAAGACACAGAAAACAGAGCGCAACTGAAGTTGGCGCGGGCCGTAGAAGAAGTCAAAAAATTACTCGTACCTGTAAGTGCATGCGTATTTTTTGAAAAGAATACCTTTATCGCTTCCTTACTGCATGTTTGACTTTAAGATGCCTTTTTTAACGGTTTATTTATGAGCCCAGTTTGCAAATGTGGCGGTATCCTGCACTTTGTGAGCGTTATCTCCGCTAGTAAACATGTTTTAAAAATAATATTCTGCTTTTTATGTGTTTTCCGGCGATCTGGCCAGTCTATTTATGTTTGCGAAACGTCTGTTATTGTTTCGGGGGATATTAATGCTATTAAGTATGTACATAGTTTCAATAATTCGGCATATTTCTTAAATTACGTAACTGAAAAATTCAAGACTTTTAAATTGTAAACTTGGATTGAGTATACACAGTGTCCCAACAAAAACTTGTACTCCCCTAAAACTCTGCAAAATAAACGTTTTGACAAAAATCCAAAAACACGTCGATTTTTATATCAAAGTGGACCAATTTTTATGCAATAATCATTCTTGCAACTCTAGCCCTGTGCGGGGGGTAGCGACCCCCCAAAATTTTTAAATGGGACAGGGGGTCAAATGACCCCTACTTTGGAAGGGTTTTTCATTACTTACACAACCGTGTTTGTTTTATTCAATTCGATCAATTTGTTACCGAGAAATTGCTTCTTGAAGTTTCCAAGATAAAAAATTAATAAAAGCACAAAAAGGTTTAAACTATCGAATGTATTGCTCGAAATGACCTCCACCAATTGTCATACAATATTACAAAAATACATTCTGGATTCAAATCCAGATCTTACATTTCTCAAGACCTCAGGAGTTATTAGCCGGCATTCTTCTTTGGAATAAACCATTTTGATTTAGTAAATAAACACGATTTTATACTGTGGCGAATAAGTTTATTTTGACATTGTTCTGATGTTCTTTTGTTCTTACTTTTTATTCTTATTAGTTTACTTGATTTTGTTACTTTTCCATTCTAATACATTCGATAGTTTAAACCTTTTTGTGCTTTATTAATTTTTTAACTTGGAGACTTCAAGAAGCAATTTCTCGGTAACAAATTGATCGAATTGAATAAAACAAATACGGTTGTGTAAGTAATGAAAAACCCTTCCAAAGTAGGGATCATTTGACCCCCCGTCCCATTTAAAAATTTGAGGAGGTCGCTATCCCCCCCCCCCCCCCGCGCGCGCGCACAGGGCTAGAGTTGCAAGAATGATTATTGCATAAAAATTGGTCTCCTTTGATATAAAAATCGACGTGTTTTTGGATTTTTGTCGAAACGTTTATTTTGCCGAGTTTTACGGGGGTACAAGTTTTCGTTGGGACACCGTGTATGCAGTTTGCAGTCTACTAAATACTGAAAAACGTTTCGTTTAGGTCAGACCATCATCAACTTTATTTTTTCTTATAGGCGCCATTTTTGTCTTACAGTTTTTTTGAAAGAAGCATATTTTATTTCTGATTTCATTGATATACAACTTGTCCATATTATATTGAATATTGTTGAACAATTGTTGAAAAATTTAGTAAAAATCAAGTGGGTCTTGCAAGGAAGCAGTCATCAGTTTGTTGTAATTTAAGCAAATATATCAAATATTTATGGTGCTGTTGCTGAGACGCAGTTCTTCGAAGAATAATTGGTTCCTGTGTCACAATTTTTCAAATAAAAAAGCTTTTTAGCGCTATGTAACATTAAACTATGACATTTAGTTTATTGCTTTTACTTCAGGTCCTTTACAGGAATGCCTACACACAGTAGATGGATCAAGAACTTCGACGTAAATTCACTATGAATTCTTAATAAGTTAACCCCACACACCAAAAGACAGTGACACAGTAATTAAACTCGACACAACGTTGAAGATTAATCTTCTGAAGATGCTGACGTTGTCAGCGAAACACGTGTCGAGTTTAATTACGGTGTCACTGTCTTTTGACGTGTGGGGTTAACTTATTAAGAATTCATAGTACAGGAATGCCTAATTAAACGATTTTTCTAGAGTTTTGAATTTTTTCTTATTGCAGCTACTAGAATGTTCAACAAAATTCGATATAATATGGACAAGTTATATATCAATGAAATGAAATATGCTTGTTTCAATAAAGGGTAAGACGAAAATGACACCCATAAGAAAAAATAAAATTGATGATCGTCTGACCTAAACAAAACGTTTTTTAGTAAATTCATAAGAATGTGCCGATAGAGCACAAAATAGTGTTCTAATACTGTATCCATATATCATTCCGATACGAGGTCAAATAGTCAAGCTACGCGGCAAAAATTAAAAGATCATTTTATCGTTTTTCGACCATTACTCATCTACCATTTGAGATAGATAAGATTTCTTAACAACATATTAATGATCACCAAATTCTGAAAAAATGACAAATTTAAACCTACCCTCTATATCATTTGAAATAAGCGAGATCCCAATGGTGACTCTCTAATTTGAATCACCCTTTATAGTTATAGATCTCGGTTTTAACGTCTGCATATGCAGCAAACCCTTTATAGTTATAGATCTCGGTTTTAACGTCTGCATATGCAGCAAACCATCGTTTATTAAGAATTGGAGATGAGATTTTAGTCGAACGTTACATTCAAATGTAAACTTACTGTGTAAACTTTACTGCGAATTAGGGTCTTGTATTGTACCAATGAAATGAGTACTTATTTAGTTATTAATCTCAAGATCATCGCTTGTTGCCACAAACTCGCTGTGTTCTATAGCTGTAGCGGTAGCAAGTAATAGCTGCATCAAGCTTGTACACCAAGCAAAAGCAAGTAGTTATTTTCGTTGATAAAATCGTGTTAGTTAAATCTGGAATCTTCTTTATTTGTTTTTAATTAACATTATCACTTAAGATTTGTTCCAGTTTTCTTGATATTCCATCATTTTCTCTCTGCCCATATGCTTATATTTGGAATTCGTTTTTCGTCCAGTGCCCAAAGTTGCTTTCGTCCCATTTTTACCTTTTTTGAATTGTCGCTTTCCTCTTTTCCCTTTGAGTCTTCCTTGGTTCCTCGCTCGTTCTTCGACTAAAAGATCCATTGCCACAATTTCTGTAATTGCTCTTAGGTTGTTCTATGAGCTCTGCATAATATTCTCTTTGCGACTCTGCGCTGTACTTACTGGCTTACTGGCATGAGGTGGAATAAGAACTACCCAAAATTCAAGTTTTATCTGTCCAGAAATCCAGTCTAGTGATGTTTCGGTTTCGGCAGAGATTCTGGCAATTTTAGTGAGATTAAAACATACAGTGCCCGTCTAAAGTCCGTTCCCCCCCTACTAATTTTTGAACCATTTGAGGTACATCCTTGAAATTCGGTACAAGGTAGTCATAGGTCACAAGATATTTTTTGATTTATTAATGCCAGCTGTCAGTCTCAAAATGGCGGTCGGGCGCCATTTTGAAAAAATATTTTAAATGGGAAGGACGGTCATGTGACACCTCGTTTTAAAGGTCTTATCGAGTGCAATATCATACTAAAATATGGCGTCGATACCTGAAAACGTTACAAAATGGTGGCTAATCAAATTTATAAATAACCATGAATGTTGCTCTCAATCACGTTTGTATTAGAAACAAAATTCGTTGTCGCGGTAACATCTTGTTTTCTACTTGTCAAATGTGACATGTTTAGTACCTTCATTTGGGAAAAGTGTGACCATGGCTCGTAGCTTAGACGTTAAATTTGAAGCGGATTTGATTTTTGGAGAAGCTGGAAGAAATTACCATCTAGCAGTAGTTTTTCCTTAATAAACTCTCCTTTCTCCTCTTATTGGTCGACTTCATTAAGAGATTTCACTACAAATTACAATAAAATTTCGTTAGAAAAATGTTAAAATTTAAAAATTGAACAAAAGACATCGACGCCATGTTTTAGTATGATATTGCACTCGATAAAACCTTTAAAACGAGGTGTCACATGACCCTCTCTCCCATTTAAAATTTTGTTTCAAAATGGCGCCCGACCGCCATCTTGAGACTGACAGCTGTCATTGTTACGTCAAAAAATATATTGTGACCTGTGATTACCTTGTGCCGAATTTTATTGATGTACTTCAAATGGTTCAAAAATTAGTAGGGGGGAACGGACTTTAGACGGGCACTGTATGTACATAGATGGTTTGTACATAATAAAATGATTCGATCTAAATATGTATAAATTTTCTAGGAGTAATTGGTTTAATCGGTCAGTGCTAACGTAGGACTAGCATCACTTTAAAATATTTTACTTCCATTTCTCCAATTTTACTTAATATGTATGTCACTTCTCTTAGTAGGTGCAACTTTACATAACTAGTTTGTCATTTTCAGTTATTGATGCAAATATTTCTTGTTCCACTTTATCGTGGTGCTGCAGATTACTGAAAACCCAAGAAACTTGTTTCATTCTAGGTGAAAGACATGGACGACAGCAATTTTTGTGACACAATTTATAGAATTATATAAATATTGCTGATTGGAAAGTCATGTTAGTAGATACATATTGATAAAGAATTCACTTGTATCCTACATTTAATATGTCATATTCTGACTGTTTTGTAACCCCTACATAATTAGGGTGGCCAGATTGTTGTATTAGAGAATTACGGTTACATATGACACATTACGGTTTCATATGACACGTGCAATAATTTATTGTTATTTGTGCTAATGTTTTTATTTCGTTCCAGCAAGCGGATGGGGAAGACGAATTGAAAAAGAGGCAGTTAATGGAACTTGCTATCATAAATGGCACCTACAGAGATTCGAGTTCAAAGGCGGCGTCAGCAGCAGGTGAGCTCTATACCTGTAACTGTATAGGTAAATTAAACTACAATTTTTATTCTTTTTCCAAATATTTGTATTCAGTTTCAAAAGAACTTTAAAACCAACTAAACCTGTAAGTAAGTGTAGGGTAGCATTTTTGTTATCGAATTTACTTGTAACTCTACTTCCAGAACTTAAATGCATTGAATAAGGTCGTTCACTATATGCAAATTACACACACTTTTTCATATTTACTACTTCTATTTTTTAAGAAATGAAAATTACAAATAGTTAACTTTTAGCTAGTTTAAATTTCTATGTTCCCACTCTTTGCACATAATGACACTTTATGTTTAATGTTAAGTTGGTTGGTGTTACACATTTGGTCATGCTATTTGCTGACTATTACAAATTGGCAATAAACGCATTTTCCCTTTAGCCACTCTAGTCACTATGTAATTGACGCCACAAGGGTGTCCTCACAATCGTCAAATTTTCATTCCAAGCAAAACAAATATGTACGTGCTCTTGACATCTGTCAGTGTCACGTACAAATACTTAACCTAACTTTTGCAAGATAATTGTAGTAGTTTTGCAGTGCAAACGATCTATTTTCTATTTGTGTGTTATAAACACTTTTATCTACTCCTATTAGATTATATATTAATTAATCAACTGCTTCTGAGCAATTAATAGTATCCATAAACCAACAGCGTGAGTTATAATAACTCACAAGTGAGTTATTACACCTTCGTTCCCGATTCGGCGAAATGGAACAGTCCATTATTGTTGACGGGAGACAGATGACTTGACATTTCTAAAAAATTTGACGTTTTCAAATACAGTTTAGTAATAATTGTGCTAAAAAAGATGAATTGCAATAGTGAAGATGAATTATTATGTAGGTACACCGCCAGAATTAGGGCAAGTAGCTAATGATACAATAGAAAGTACTTACTAACTTGTTTGGGCACGATAGAAGTATAAATTTTATTCCCAGTAGGTATCTGTCTTATTTTTTGAGAATCATTAACGTACCCCAACCAGTTAGTAGTTCTACGACATAATGCAACAAACACAAAAAGAAGCAATAAAATTGCATAATTCAGTCCGGCATATTCAGTTTGCTGGTTGTTCAAACTCTACAATTAATTTTATTAATAAACAAAATGAATAATTATTTAATTTCCATATCCTTGTAACTAATAAGATTTGTAAATAAATATTTATTGTTATAGTCGTAGATAAAGTATAGTATTCAACTCGCGGTAATGGTAATAACTCACTTGATGAATTATAGCACTCGCCTGCGGCTCGTGTTTCAAATTTCATCTGCGTGAGTTATTACCTACATTACCGCTCGTTGAATAATATACTATAAAACTACTATAATTGTATTGTGAAAATTATGAAGGTGCTTTGTAGCCGAAACTGGCAGACATCAAAAGCACGTAGCACACTGTTTATTTTGAGTGAAAAACTGACTTATCTCCCAAGGTTACGTCACTATTTTTCGATGAAAACGAAAACGTCGGGGAAATTAACGCAAAACAAATAAAGCAGTCAAACATCAAAACTATAGATACCGATGCCACATTCAAACCGAAATGTCAACCTTTGATTGATTATCTGATTCATAGATTTGATAAGTTTATCAAATATACCCAATAAACTGGAAAGGATGAACAACCTCATTATTTGGAACTGCAAAAAGTCATTCTACAGATTAGGTGCCTATTTAATTTTACAATAACAGTCACACTACTATGTACTACTCGCCTATACACTTCCAACTCACAACGTTTTTTTCGGCAGAAAGTACTCCTTCACCTCAAAAAAAAATATTTCCTAAAATATATTCAGCTCGTGTTTGTCACTTCAGCCGGCCCTGCGTCCTACATCCCTACGAAACATGTTATCGATTGCGGTCTTGGGACACTACGCGCCCATTCAAATCACAAATACGTCCTATCATTACATTGTTACAGCGTTATAATTTTTCCCATGGTTCGGTGTGGTGGGAAAGGAAAAAAGATCTCAATTTTTCCCTTCCCCACCACTCCAAACTACATCGAAAAAACCCACGTTTCCGCTCTCACTTTCTTCTGTAATCCAGTCCCCTCTTCCCCCGTCCCCCTAATTATATTCAATTTTCGGAGGTTACAAATCTACAATTCATCCATGTACAAGCGCAGAATACTACAAAAATCGACAATTTGAACCAATTTTTTACTCACCCAGCACCCCTATTCGCTCCCCAGTCCCGTAAGTTTGAGGGGTTTTTGGCCTTTCCGACAAAAAATTTCAACATTACACCATGTTTCAATACACAAATTAGTCGTTACTCCAAAAAAACGCAAAAATTCGATAGGCACCTAATCTGTAGAATTACCCTGCAAAAAGTGCATGATGAGTGTCAAAAAGTAGATTATGCTACTACAATTACCTAGTGACATTATATCGGGTATTATACACTGTGTGGATCTTCTTTAATGCCCTTAATGTAGTGTTTAGTGCAAGAAAACTTAAAAATACAAAATACCTTAGTTGTTTAAAATGAACTGTCCCCCTTTTAAAATTATTTTCCCGAATACAAGAAAGTCTTACGTTGTTAAATTATTGTTAGATGTTTTAATATTTCTTTGTCTTATGTATAGGTTTTCAAAAGTAATCGCAATGTAATACCAGTTCGCTTAAATTCAGCAAATGTGGAACACGCTGTATAAGTAATTAAAAATAATTTTAGCTGTGTACGATTTACCGAGAAAGACTTGCACTTTCATTTTTTTTCCGTCAAGAGAAGATCCACAGAGTTGCGAAATTCCCTATACTTACACTTGTGTACTTATTGTCTAATTATTCCTCTCTGTAATAACGTCTCGTGTACAACTTGAAAGTACATAACTTCACGCAGTACCTGGATACAGTCCATTTCTTTCTTTTGTGTATGCTGTCTGTTTCACATTATTGAAAAATCAGTTGAATTAATAAATTTTAATATCTTTGAAACTGAATATTAATTAAGAATGAAGAACAAATAAGTTTCTCTTATTTATACTTATTTTTTTACATTTTCAGCGTGTGATGAAGAATGGAGGCGAGTGGCGGCAGCAGCTGCTGAAACACAACGGTTGTTGTCACCTGCTATTCCCGGCTTAGCCACAACACCGCTACGAACAGCAGCTACCCCGTTGGGGGCGCCACTAATCCTTTCGCCCCGCATGTCTGTACCAACGACGGCAGCATCCATATTGAATGGTTCAGCACCTCCAGGTTCACTTTTATCACCTGGCGATCCTCACGGGCTTATATATACACCTTATGCGGATTACACAAATTATGCCGCCCTGGCAGCGTCACCCCTCCTCACAGAGTATGCCACTGCAGATCATTCTGGTGGGTTATTTGCTCGTTAATAGGTGAATTTAGTCGTAGTTTTTAAAAAAGTAAATGTTGCATCTGTTAGACTTCATGTTATTCTCTTAGGTTTTAATTAAGTTCAACTTCTTTTTTTGTATTTGGTAAAGGAGAAAATAGAGAAAGCTGTGCACAAACTCCAGCAATAGTCTAATTTGATGGATAATCTTTAAATTATTGAGCCTGCAAAAATTCAAACAGTAACCAAATCTGAACACAAAAGAAACATTTAAATAATATAATAGTGCTTATTTTCCTTGAGCGCCGTACATATCCCTGTTAAAGGCAAAAAGAAAATAGCTCACAAGTGAATTGAAAAATCGTACGATATTCACTCCAGTAACAGAAACATCAACGAGTTTATTCGGAAATTCCGCCGAATACCAGTCCCTGTCCAAACTTGTCTGTTGTTGATGAGCTGGTGTGGTGAGAAAACACATTGTAAGTGCATATCTTTCTTGCACAGGTATTACCTTCCGAAAGTTTGCGACTTGTTTTAACACGTTCGCTGCGGCACGGGTCACATAGACCCCGTACAGCACCAGCGTTGCATGCGGGCCTTTGCAAACGTTACTTTTCCTGCAGTGCGACTTTAAATAAACATAGTAATTTTTTAAATATTTTCATTTTGATTGAAGATATATAGTTCCCATAACATCTTCTACCTTCACAAGTCTTAAAATCATACGGGGTTTATACGACCCGTACCGCACATGAATACGATTTTCATACTTGTGTGTGATACGGGGTTTGTAGACGCGTCTGGACTTGTTCTCTAAATCGTCTGCGAATATGCGGTTTCAACTCATTTTTTGTCAGTACCGCGTACTAGTAAGTTGAGAAATATAACAATGAGTGGTCGGGCAAAACAGTTGGTGAATTTAGCCGGCCTATTGTCTGGCTTGTTTCAACGCTGCCCACGAAAAGCATGGCAACTGAACCATTTTTGTACGAAAAATTGTTTTACTTTAATAATATAAGTGTTCTTTTTTTATTTTTCAAAAATAAAGCTTTATTGTAGTTCTGAATCTTTGAAAATATTGTAACATGTATAAAAATAGTTTTTCGTCGTTAAATGCTATACGGGACATTTAAGCCCCGTGCTATTACAGCCAATTATAGATCCTGCTTACTAGAAAGCACTACCCATAATGCAATCCCTTCCATTATGACGTTAACTCTAGTAGCCAACGAAATCTGACGGCTATTGTACTGGACTTATAGACCCCGAACCGCACAGTCAGAAAAACTGATACGGGGTTCATATGGCCCGTACCGCAATTCAAAAAAGTATTTAAAATACGCCACCGCAGTGAACGTGTTAACTTGGTCGTGTTACACAAAAAAGTTTTTCACAATCTGTTGCAGAATAATCTTAGTTAGATCTTCTTCTAAATAATTTAATGAGTTTGATTTTGTAACCTTTAAACTAGGGATGGAACGGAGATCCGGTCTCGATACTGCATCCGGCCGATCCGGCCATCAAACCGGATATTCGTTTTCAGCTGAATTGGCTGAAAAATCCGGTCAAAACGTAAAAAATCAAGTATAATCAAATTCAAAACAAAAATTTTATTCTAAATAATACAACAAATAGTACAACAGAATGAAATGTACGTAAAACGAAAAAAAAAACAATGAAATATGAAACAAAAAACAAATAAAACTTCTTTTTTTTCCTTAATTAATATTTATAATTTATTAATGGCAAGTTGTGGTGAATGAAAATCAATGTCTCACCATTATCTGGGTTGAGTCTATTCCTCTCACTCGTAAAAATATTTCCCGCTTCTGAAAACAATCTTTCACATGGTGTGTACAGGAAACTTGTTGCGAGGCATTTTAGTATAGGAAATTGCCCTACGTGCTCATTCCACCAGGCAATGGGACCTTTTTGGGTAATTACTGGCAGAAGGACATATGCGTCCACCTCTTCCAGCGGCGATAAAGTTTTTCTTTCGCTGATGTTCGATACATATTGTGGACTTTCAGCAATATTCTCGTAGTTTTGTGCTGGCTTTCGGTCGACCGGCATTACCTTTTTGAAGATCTTTCTTCTCTTTATTAAAAATTAAAATGCTGTTCAAATTCATGCGGATGCACTCATTTTAGGTGAGTTATAAGTGGTGAAGTTGAGGCAGCTTTCCCCTTTCCGTCGCGAGAAAATGTCTTTGTGCAGATATTGCACGTTGCCAGTGTCTCATCTTGAGCACTAACTTTAACAAATAATTACACTTTCGATTTAAACTGCAGTTTTGAATTATTTGATGCTGCCATTATACAAAAACTTCCGCAGAAACACATATTGTAACTCGTCCGCGTCGACTGAGTCGTCTGCCATATCGAGAGCGGGTGAACATGCGCACAAGTTTAGAGGCAAATCCGGCCGGACCGGATTTTTGTCCGGCCGTATATTCAGTATCCGGTAACCTAGCCAACGGCAAATCCTTTCCATCCCTACTTTAAACAAACTTCTCTGCCATCATCTTCTAAAACGTTTATCTTTTGATCAGAAAATTGTTCAGTTCCAATGTGGCATCGTTGCTAATGGCGACTCAGCGAACTACTACGAACCGTAGGACCCCGCCTTTACATTGTGTACATTTCACTGGAGAAATATGCTTTGTTTACTGAAACAGTTATTGCAAAGTTATAAGGATTGCAATTGTGTGTAATTTATTTGTTTCTGCGGATATTATTCTTTAAATTGACATTACTTTTTAAAAGGACGTATTTAATAGTGCTGTACGGATCCATAAATTTTGACGGATCTGGATCCGTTTAGAAAAAACCCGGATCCGGATCTGGATTTTATTATAAGATCCGGATCCGGATATCGGATCTCGAGATAAGGATCTTGGATCCGGATCTTGAATCCAGATCGTGGATTCTGATCGTGGTGTCAGATCCGGATCTCGCTATCTGGTTCTGAAAATTACTTTGTTTTCTGAAGACAGTATAGTTATTACTCAATAAAAATGAAGAAAATAGAAAGTGCATTGGGAAATAGGTATAATAGAGAGATAAAATTTGCAACAAAAAATGTAATTTCATTCTAAAAACAAAGGCACTTGTATCCTAATATTGTCTTAAAAAATATATGTACCTTAAATATATTAAAGGGGCCTATACACGATCAATATGCCGGTGACCAAGAAATCAGGCTCGCCCCTATAACATTTTTGTTCCTTAAGGTACCTATTAATTTGAAATTTGGTGTGCTTTAGAAAAAAATTTACTTAGATAATTTTTAACTGAAAATTAGATTTTGTATCTAGACAGCAATGATTGAACAAAAAACGTCAATTTGGGATTCAAATTATCAACTAAATTTAAAATTTCGAAAGTTTGGGAATAAGAATTTTTTAAATGGAACCAGGGTGGTTCTTGGTAGTACATATTGCAATAAAGAATTTTTTTACATTTTGATACAAAACGCGACGTTATTATTTCATAAATAACTCCCAAAACATTTGCCAAACAACAATAAAAAACACATTCAAAATTTCATCGCTATTATTTATGTGAGTGATAGACAAAGCCGCCACAAAGCTGATACAGCCACCGACCAAAAAGTCGGCTTTCCTTTGTTCTTTGATGCAGCTTCTAATGCCGACGCTACCCGCTGGAACTCAAATAAGGGAATAATAGCACCAGCCCAGCGAAAAGGATTCTAAATCCGAGATCCGGCTCCGAGATCCGGCTCCAAAATCCGGATCCGAGATCCGGCTCCATGATCCGAATCCGAGATCCGGATATCGCTTACCTAAATCCGGATCGATCCGGATATGGATTTTGCAGTCTGATAAATCCGGATCTAATCCGGATTTAAAAACGATCCGGATCTGACGTACAGCACTAGTATTTAACCCCTGATTTTGGTTATCCACATATTAGGCAACCTGCAGGTTGAAAATTAATTTCGAAATAATTTTCAGTTGGGCGTAAATGAATAGGAGTGGTTGCACAGTTTTCCAAAAAAATACGGGGTACTTTCTCTTTGATACCACGGTATGTTATTTAGTCAGAATTTACGTTATTCTTATTACAATATTTCTGTGATAACGAACCCAGATAGAAGGTTGTTTTCTAAATACGTACGAAAGTATGACGCGTACGTTTGAGAAAAATTTAGTTAACATTTTTATTTTTTTGCAAGTCACTCGTAGTTTTAATTTCTTTTTATTATTTATATATTTTATTATGGCCATTGTACTTTAAGAACGTGCAAGGAGGTCGTCAATAGTCATTTGTTTTTATAAGTTATTTCCAATATAAATGCAGATAAAACAGAAATTTTGCACATCACATTTTTTCTGTACATATATATTTTTAATTTTGTACGAATATTCTTTCAATTTAAGTGTAGATTTTGTATATTTAAGGTAAAATGCATTTATTATTCTATGTTACCTTAAAATATTTATTTGTGTTATATGAAATACGCAAGAATTATTTCGGTAGTTTTCTTACAATAGAAATGTATTGTATAAAGTAGGTATTTTTTAATTTGTTGTCATTCATTACGTTCAGAGCATAATGAATGATGAAATTTTTTCTTTGGTAGATGAAATTTTGCTTCGATATGCAGTGCCTTATGTACCGTCGACCCGAGACGTTTGTAGCAAATATTGGCATAATCGATTTTATTAAGAAAGCGATAGTCCTTCGCGTGTCAACTACGAACTCAGCAAACAAGGACCCAAAACTGTTAATAGCTATGTTAAGTAGTTGTACATTTAGGATATGAAACAATGTTATGGTGAATAATGCATTTATGTTCTATAAGTTTTGAGATGGAAGAAAATCGAAGTAAAATCTTATTTTGTTACTCAAGCGAGCTAAAATAATTAGAGATGTCCCGAATATTCGGCACTGTTCAGTTCAGCTTATTCGACCACTTTTGCTTTTTGATTGCCAAATACTCGGTGATTTTCTCGGCCATTTCTGGAACTAATTTATTCTTCGAAATAAAACAGATTGTCTATCAGAAGATGATAACTGATTAGGTATCTAAAGATTCGTCCCTGTGCTTCATTTTGACAGTTGCGCCAATTCAAATCGGAGAACTGTACAATGTACATTTCAGATTTTACCTTACTTTTAACTTCAGTTACTTCAAAGAACACCCACACTCATGATTTTTTGCGTTTAATCATTATTGTTCTTTAATTTCTCAAAATAAACGGTAAGTCGATGAAGAATTTTAATAGTAACACATCAAGGGGGAGAAGGGAGATGTCCCAGAATATCACAGATTTTCTCAGTGTATTTCGGGCGTGAATTGTGAACGGAATATTCGATTTGGCTGCTAGAAACTGCATGATGTTCGATATTTGGCTATTCGAACAAATTTGTATTCGGCACATCTCTAAAACTTAAAAAAATGTTCTTAACTTATGGAATTAACAAATCTCTAAGGAATTACACTTACGCATATGAGAACCAAAATCAGCGACAAATAATTTTACTTGTGAAATTATTTTTAATTGCAAATTTGTTCATTTTAACCTAATATGACGTCTGCCTATAAACCTTAAAATTATTAACATGTGTTTGGGTCTTTCCGTAGAGCGTGATTGGCAGTTGAGGGAGCAGACTGTACATAATTGTATTGCACGTTTTTGACTATTTGAAATTGACATGGGAAATTGACGCTGATGTTAATGTATGCTTTATATATGAACAACTTTGTATAGGTGCAGCGGCAGTAGCTGCAAAACAGCGCAGGCATTTGGGCCAGATCAGGGAACATCCCTACCAAAGAGCGGGCGCTCTGTCTTAAAATTTATTAGACAAGGTTAGTTTTGTTATGTCTTACATTTTCATTGTTTTCAGGTGGACCGTATGTGTTGTACCGTCATGTTAATTATTATGTCTATTAGCCATTAACGTGAGGCATCCCGCACATTCGTATAGACAAAGAATAGTCAGTAAATTGCATTTGAGACACGACTTACTGAATGTGTGGAATGCCAGAATGAGTGAACGAAAAGAGAATAGACATGTCTGCCAATATGTTAGTATTTGTGTGTATATTATATTATTATTAGGTTATTTTGCAGCAGTAAAATATTTATATTAGCCGTTTTTCATCAGTATTTAGTCTGTAAACAATGCGGGTTGTGAAAACAGAGCCACACAGTTTCTGTATCAATGCCTGTTTGTTTCTGTCAACCGCTCTCTCCATTTCAAAACAAAAATAAGTCGAGGGAAAGAAGGACAGTTTTAATAAGTTCGTTACCATGCTTTAATAATTTTGTAGGTGCTCTTAAGCTTTATTTTTTATTTTTATTTAAGTAAGTTTTCTGTGGATATTCAGGAAATTGACCGTCCATTTTTTACTAGAAGTAAGAAACAACAAATTTATCATATTTAGGCACTATTTCCAGTTTATAAAAAAATCATGCTCTTTGAGTGTTTCAGCTAAATAAAATTTTGAGAATACTAAATATGTAATTAGAATTACATTTGATATTTGCAATCTGCATCAAATTACTTAGAAATGAGAAATTGCTCTAAATGCGTCGTGATCTTGAAAATACAAGATTTTGGCACAAATTATTTATCGAAATATGTATGTATTATACGGAAGCGCTCTGGTGTCACGTATTATTTATTTTCATTTTCCGTTATAACGGATTTTTTTCCGTTATAACGGATCTCTTTTTCCATTATAACGGATCTCTTTTTCCGTTATAGCGGATCTCTTATTCCGTTATAACGGATCTCTTTTCCATTATAACGGATCTCTTTTCCGTTATAACGGATATTTTTTTCCGTTATAACGGATCTCTTATTTTCGATATAACGGACCTTTTTAGGTTAGTGTCTTCATTTAAATCAGTGCAACAGTTGGTAAAGTAGGTACTTATTTGTTAGTTATGTCCGCTACCAACATGGACGATAAGTGGATATCGATATTGTATCGTAAGTCACTTGGCGAGGAACACCATACTGCACACCGGTTATGTAAAATGACACCCATTAATACTTAATACTATAGAGTTCTTGAAAAGTGTTATAACGGAAGAAAAGATGCGTTATACGGAAAAAGATCCGTTATATCGGAAATACGAGATCCTTTATAACGGAAAAAGAGATCCGTTATAACGGAAAAAGATATCCGTTATAACGGAAAGAGAGATCCGTTATAACGGAAAAAGAGATCCGTTATAACGGGAAAAGAGATCCGTTATAACGGGAAAAGAGATCCGTTATAACGGAAAAAGAGATCCGTTATAACGGAAACAAATCCGTTATAACGGGAAAAAATTCGTTATAACGGAAAAAGAAAATAAATAATACATGACACCAGAGCGCTTCCGTAGTATTACAATACTGACTCAAAAAGAGAAGAAAATGTAAATTGCTCAAACTGAGAAAACTGCTTGAAATATATTTTATGAAGCTGCCGAATTGGACATTTGCGAGCAAATGCCAGAAATTTTAATATTACGTTTAGTTTACCTAATGATAAACACATGTACTATTGAGTAAAAGTTTGGATATTTTGAAGCACTTACATGTAAAACAGAAATATTTGCAAAATACATCACTTGTGCTTTATAAATTACAATTACAATGTGTTGTCTAAATATCTTTGTTCACAAATTCTTCGTATTTGAGAAATATGCACATAAGTGGGCAATAAATTTTGCTATGTTCTCTTATATATAATCTGTAATTTTTATACGAATCTGAAGAAAAGAATCAATATTGTCACATCTGTAAGATACTACTGATCTCACTATATTTTTTCGGAGCACAATCTGGCAATTTTGTGTAAAATTTTATCCTCGATCGTTAAATAGGACTTCTTTGTTAAATTATTTAAGCTTTAATACTCAATTAGTAGCTCTTTCTAGTCTGAAATTGTATTTCTCTCGGTGCTCTCCTGTCTCAACCTGTAAGGTTAGTATTTGTTACACTAGTTGCAGCAAATCAATGTGATATTTTACAAAGGTCCTTCTTTCCCCAAGATGAAGGCGAACATGTGCGGCATTTTTCTTGTTTTTTTTTTACCTATATCAAACTACGAATATGTTCACTTGTTATAGGAGTCTGCTAGCCATGCTGTTCTCTTTTGCTGGAAGTTTGAAAGATACAGAAGGGAGAATCGCCTGGCTTGCGGAATATTTTTAAATAGTTTTATACATTCATATATAGTATATATTATATTTTTTGTATGTTGTTGACTTGCGCCAATGTGGAACAAAATATATTTATATGAAAAAAATAGCAACTTTTTATTTTCATTCAGATTGTTCCCTTATTCGATCTTGGTGATGTAA
This sequence comes from Xestobium rufovillosum, assembly GCA_963966045.1. Classification (NCBI taxonomy): domain Eukaryota; kingdom Metazoa; phylum Arthropoda; class Insecta; order Coleoptera; family Ptinidae; genus Xestobium; species Xestobium rufovillosum. Next base: position 20,265,932 of record OZ014494.1, read on the forward strand.
GTGAGTGGAAGTTTTGATTTATACTTAACTATTAATAATTATTAACCTAATTTCCGTGTTTTTATCATGACTAATTCCACATGGCCAAGTAAACTAATGGATGACTGAGTAGTGCGATTGTGTTCATAGTACTATATTAAAAATGACTGACTATTAACAATTTTGTACAGAAACAAGCAACGCCTTCGTAAAGTAGCATTTTCGGCACACACGTTCTCTATTTGGTGGCACTACTTCTATACGACATACCTTTCTTTCTTCGAGCACCATTTTTGATATAGTCTAAGAACACTTTTTCACTTTGCTGCGAGATTCAGTGATGAAAATTTATTACTCGGAAAATTTTATCCGCCGTTCATATCTGTATACAAGCATGAGTCAATTTATAATTAATCTTTTTTATGGTTTCATTCATTTTCTTATTTGTATGAAAATTACATATCATTTTATGAGCATTTTTTTAAGATGAAAAAGGCGCATTGGATAAAATATTCCGCAGTTGATTCAGTATTGAAATTTAGTTTAATTATATTGTGTGCCGATGGTACAGCTATATATAAAATACTAACAACTGTTTTTTCTTTTCTTTTCTTGTTAACCCGGTTGCCCGGCCTGTAGGCTTGGAGTGCTAACCTGTCACCTGCGCCACTCCACTAACTGGAAGCCGGACCATCTGCGGTAGCGGTACGTCTAACCTCACATCACTAACCCTAACTCACTGTGTCGCCGAGCACTTATACTAAGGACTCCTATCGTTGTACATGTACATCTACACAAACACACCGTTGTCAATAACAATAGAAATCATTTGGAACTAAAATTATTATTTTTGTTTACACATACTAAAATTATACAATCAGATTCAACTGGCAACGAAATCTGTAGCATTCATTCAATGCGCTCTTGTTAATTAAATGTCAGAATCTCAAAAGTTGTCAATTGTTTCTACTTTATTCATACATTAACCGTATGTCTTTGCTATGTACACATTTGTTCTGTTTGCATATTTAATATGCATTTGTAGCTTAGTATTAAAAAAGTATAAGTGGAAATGTATATGCGATACTTCTATACTAATAATTTTTATTAATCATTAATTATTTTTCGTATATAGTACAAACATCTTGACAAGTGCCAATTTTCATCGTATTGTTGTGAAGTATCGTTTCGTAGTAGCAACTAAAATGGATAACCATAAGTGCCTTACGAGCTGTAGCGGAGGAAGTTTTATTTTCCCAGATGTTGAGTTTGATGAATTTATGTTTGGTACAGCATACGTTATGCAAAATACAGTGCGTCTCATTATTACGTTATAAATAAAAAAGGTGATAGGATAAATAGAAAATTAAACATTTTCAAAAACACACATAGGTACTTTAGAGGAGCTTATATTGGATACTTACTAAAATGGCCTATTTTAAGAAAATATGTTTGTTGTTCCAGCACTTCTTTGACTTTAATTCATTATTTTAAATGAACCCCATCCCCATTTGTTGTATATTTCAATTCTGCATGCAATTTAAGATAGTTGTCTTATTTTTTCGTAAATTATGCCATTTCTCGGATAGCTTGACTTTTAAACAAAGTGTGGCACGCACACAGAGCTTTGGTAAATTCTTAATCATTTTAAAACTAATAATAATTAATGTCACAATAATGTACTAAGCAATAATTGAAAGATTTCTAACGAAATGTTTATAGGGTGTTAATGAACACTGTTGCCAGTTTCGGAAACAGAAAGTCTGCAATCATTTCTTATTATGAAATAGCATATTATATTTTCTTCAATTTTAGTATTCTACATGTTTTAGGCAGATTCCTCAGGTAATAGTTTTGGAGAAATTTTACCCTTTACAATAAATGCCCGACATTTTTGAGCTTTACTTTGTATTACGCGTGCTATGGAAAATAATAATATCATTTGGCAGTATGCTACAATTATTAGTTGCACTTCTGAAAGGAAGACTTAAATATTTATTATGTATTCATGGTGAGTGTTGAAGAACGTGTAGAATATTTATTGAATGAAATCAGATCGGCTACAGCCCACTAAATTAGTGGCTTCGCAAATGCTACACATTTGTCCGAAATCGTACTACTTGAGTAAGAAATGGTATAATTCTTGTGAATATAGCGCCACAAACTTATTTCAAAGGTATTACAGAAACAGCTAAAGTTATATAAGGTTTAAGAAACTCTAACATTGCTATATAGCTTTTATCACCTACTAAATTTATACCGTATTATTTCTGTAATAGTTTTATTGTGAATTTTGCACTTTCAAAATTTCATATTACCACTGAGTGAATCTTGTAAAATTAAAGTTAGGAGATGATAACCACCAGATATAGTAGAAGAGCCCACTGCAAAATTATGCACCCATCTGTTAACGAAATGAAATGTGCAGCAAAGGCATGTAAAAACACCGTACTCAACGGAACGGCACCCGTGCCGGTCACCATTTGGTGCATAAAGGTAAAAACAATGGCACTTCCAGTACGGAAATTTGCGGAAAATTGCGCGATTTGTTAACGAGATGAAAGTTGTGCCATCTTGTAGCCTGCGATTAATTGAAGAATTGAAATCAGTACCCGTGCCATCTTTTACCCTAGTACAAATCCCCGGCATGGCGACATTTTTGCAGCCCGTAACTCGGACAAATTCCCGTCATGTGTTAACGACTTGAAATAAAGTTCATTGGAAAGGGCATTATGTCCCATTTACGAATATCCAAACGTGCCGCGATTCAAAACAGTCAAAGTATTTGGCACGGTCCGATTTATAACGCTTTACGCGTCGTCGAAATGTCACTTTTGAATCAATTTCAATGGTCGCGCAACATGTCGAATATTATGTTTTTTGTGAGGTGCACAATTGACAACTGTCACTGTGACACCTGCTAATGGTAATAGTAACTAAGTCATGATACAAAGAACTAAGTAACTACAGTCCTTCTTTTTAACTTGATTCTTACGTCATCAACGTCATCAATGTCTGGAATGCAAATTGTCACCGGATTGGCATTGTGCAAAAAAGGACGGTAAATAAAAGTAGCGGCTGAATTGCATGCCGGTTTACATTCTTTTCAGTGTTCGGAATGCTGTACTGAGTGACATTAGTATCAAGTTGAAAAAAAGGACTATATAGGGAGTAAGTAACTAGGTAAACTTTCGCTATTAAATCATGAATTTCGGGCCTATACTACGAAAATAAAAATATTTACAATGTTAAAAACTCGCGCCGGCTGCCGAATTCCCTGAAAATGATGCCGCGTAGCACGTTCAAGTCGTTAACACATGACTGGAATTTGTCCGAGTTACGGGCTGCAGAAATGTCGTCGTGCCGGGGATTTGTACTAGGGTAAAAGATGGCACGGTTACCGAGTTCAATTCAATTAATCGCAGGCTACAAGATGGCACAACTTTCATCTCGTTAACAAATCGCGCAATTTTCCGCAAATTTCCGTACCGGAAGTGCCATTGTTTTTACCTTTTTGCACCAAATGGTGACCGGCACGAGTGCCGTTCCGTTGAGTACGGTGTTTTTACATGCCTTTGCCGCACATTTCATTTCGTTAACAGATGGGTGCATAATTTTGCAGCGGGCTCTCGGACTAATAATAGATCAAAGTAAAAACTTTTTTCTTGCTGTGCCATATTTATATGAGACAAACCGTCACTCTGTTGTACTTAAATGTCGTTCTCCGCTCAGACATCAGTTTACCAATTAAATATAGAAAATGCAATAATTAAGGTAGAAAGGTAGGTATACTAAATGTAGGTAAGTGATTTAGGAAAAAAAACAAAAGAAAAAAAAAGGTGTTATAAGTTTATAATTATGTTTATGACAAGCTATAATAATGTTAAAAAATTATTATGATATTCGTTAGATTAATGGAGTTTTATGTAATAAGCGTGTTGGCTATCATAAGAATAATTATCGACGAAGATTATGTTCATATATATATATATATATAATCTAAAGCCTTGTATTACCCTCACGGGTGTTCATATATACAATATTTTGTTGTCAGTTTTAGCAAATATTATATTATCAATTTTTGCGTTTACCCTTATTATATTTATTTAATTTCACTTTGTCCAATAAATAGAAATCTCGATTTTTAAAAGCGCTTCCGTCCATTTCGACAATTCTTAGTATCAAATACAAACTTAGAAATAACAATAACATGCGCCAAGTTTTCAAAGAAGCTTTGTCCAATGGAGGCTGGGTTTTTTACTTATTTTTATGTAGCTGTTTGCACACTCGACAAGCACAAGCAAATTTGTCATTTTTCAAGGCAACGTGGCCATTATTACCAGTGCCAGCAATGGATATTTTAATAGATGTTTTAGGAAAAAAAGCCTAAAGTGTAATTAGAATCTCTCCATGTCAATGCCATATGCAAGACATAAAGATTGTTTTTAGTTAATTATTCACTGCAATTATTTCAAGTTTCTGGATACATTATTAATTCTTTCATCATTAAATTATTCTCTTACGAGACGTTGCAGTGTCTAGAATTTGTTGCTAATAATACTCATTTTACGTAAATTTTATCGTGCAATGAATAGATTGTAAATAAGTTACTCATTAATTTAATTGTTAAATAAAGTGCAATTCTCGTTAGATATTGATTAATATTATTTTATTTGGGATTTGTTTGAAAAATACGAATTTTATTTGCTGGAAGTACTTTAATAAGTTGTATATTTTCATTAATGTACTTAGAGATATACCCGATCGTGCTTATTTCTTTCTTTAGCTAAAATTGTATTAAAAAAGCATACCTATTTATTTTCTATAGTTGTAGTTTATGTGAAAGTTTCTCACAATTGTATTCGATCTGATTTTGAAATAAATGGTAGCTTGTTATTAAAATTATATTGTAACCTAAGTTATAATTGTGTCATATTAATATTTATGTTATTTAATTGCTGCGTGAAATCACTCTGAAACCATTTTTTTGGGTATTATTTGAGATTATTGTGGTATGTAACGTTATCTTTAATTCTTATGCTTTTAATTATATAATAAAGTTGTCCCTAACATTACTACATTTTTACTTAACCCTGTGTATCTTTATGCTTGCTACTACAAAATAATACATTTTAATTCGTGTTTAAATATGTGTTACATTAACACTAAACAAAACAACCGACACAACAATGAAATCAAATACGTTTCTTATTATATTTTATCTTACAATTAATAAGGAAACATTATGTACATAAATGAAACTGACAAAGTTCCTTAAGTATGGAAGAAGTGATTTAATAATTTTGTGAAGTATTGACATAATATTTCGTAAAACACTTCAGATATTTAAAATTTTTTTGCAAATAAGTTGTTTGCACGTATATCATTTTCTCTGTATTTTTTACGTCTAATAAACCTTGAGAAGAACCCCAGACGGGACCGAAACGTCGATATATTATGAAGTGCTCGGCTCCTAAATCTCAAAGAGGCTATATCACCAGATCATGATCAAATGATGGGACTCATAGCCCACTGTTATGCTCCATAAGAGTAAGCCAGCTGCAACTTATATGGAAACAAGCCATAGTTGCTCCCATAGTTTGAACGTTTGAAGCGATAAAACTATAGACTAATAAGTCTATTGTATACAAATTTATTGAAAGAATGTTAATTTATATAAACAACCTGACTGATTGATGAGCAGCATGGGTTTATTCCTGGCAGATCCATGCTTACAAACCTACTTACCTACCTGAATAATTGAACGAGGGCTCTTGACTGAGGTATTCCGCTGGATGTTATCTACCTTGATGTTGAAAAAACATTCGATAGTTTCATTTGAAAAACTCTATAAGTTGTAACATTCAGAAATTAGGGGCCAACTACTCAAATCACGGAATTAATCCTTTTTGGGTGGACATACTTTAATATTCATAGAGGGTTCACTCTCATCAGACAATGGTATTTTTTGCTGTGGTGCACCCCAGGGCTCGGTACTGGGCACTCTGATATTTGCCTTCTATATTTGAATAGCTCAAAAACTGCATTAAATCTCCCTCAAGTTTCTTTGCAAATGACACTTAAGTAATTTTTGATGAACATAACGTGAATAGATAAGGTTAGCAATAGGGAGGTATTAGATACGAAGGAATAGTTCGCGACAAACTAGAGTCAGAGATAGGAATAAAAAGAGGTAGGGGTAGACCCAGATTAGAGTAGTGCTCTCAAATAGTAAGGTGTTCTACTCTAGGGAAATGCGTAAGCTAGCTCAGGATAGGAAAGGATGGAGGTACGCGTCCAACCAGTTTTCGGACTGAGAACCTTATGATGATGATGACACTAAGTAAGCTCTATGGTGGTCCTGGAAGAGGATCTCAAGATGATTTAAGTTCTGTGTTCTTGACTCTCAATATAAAGTAATATGTGGTCCTACACATAGGAAAATGTAATCCAAAAATCAGCTGTTCTTTTGACAACCAAAGTCTATAAAGACCTGGGGGTATGTACATATTACCAGTGAATTGAAATGGAAATACATAAAATTGCAACTACCAAAAGAATTAATGGTTTACTGTATTTATCAGGCAGCATTCTCAACGATATCAGTGGAAACTTTCATTGAAATAATTAAAATTTCGGTGACCGATCATTAGATTTGCAGTGATCAGGTGGTTGGTGTTTTTCTTCTTAGTAATAAAACGCAGCTTCGTGTTCACAGCTTTAAATTATTGTGTAGAAACTGTTCTCTGTTGATGTAATTCGTGATTCCATCTTGAATCAGTACTAACAGCCATGTGCTGCTTGCTGACTAAGCTAATAATAAAATATATATATGCCAATAATTCACAAATATTAAATTATTTAAAAAAATTGGCGCAAATTATGTAGATAATAATTCCATGGAAGAAGATATTTGTCAAAGTCAGTGTGATAAGATATATTCTGATCGTCTCCAAGTATACCTAAGTAAAAACAATTATTGTATGTTCTTCTGAACCATATTTCATCAGATACCAAAATAAAATTATTTAAAATAACAAAGAGCCTCTAGAGGATATGTGGATTTACAAAAAACTTTGGCAATGTAAAAGCGCACGGCCGAGTTGCGTTTAATAAAAAGAAACAACTGTTATGCTCGGGAACGGTCAATGTAGAAATCGGAAGAGACTCTTAAAGACGTATGTATGGAGTGCGATACTGTACGAGTGCAAAGCTTGGACAATAGAAGCGGATCGAAAAAGAATAGCAAGAGTTTGAAATGTTGTGCTTCAGACGCATGATGAAGATACCGTGGATAGGTAAGGTTAGCAATACGGAGGGATTAGAAAGAGTTGAGGAAAAGCGAAAGGTATGGAAGACAATAAAGAATAAATAGGATGGTAGGACACCTTCTTAGACAGGAAGGAATAGTTTGCGACTCGAGAGATAGGAATAAAAAGAGGTAGACGTAGGCCCAGATTAGACTACTGCTCTCAAATAGTTAGGGATGTAGGATGTTCTACTTTTAGGGAAATGCATAGGGTAGCTCAGGATAGGAAAGGATGGAGGTATGCGTCCAACCTGTCTTCCGGCTGAGAACTTCATGATGATGATGAATGTAAAATGGAAAAAGATTTTCGATATGCTCAGTGTTGTGGCTAAACAACTTGTATTATTGATTCAATATTTAAAAAAAATGTAATGTTATGAAGAAATATATACAAACAGAATTAGAATAGAATATTATTCTATTCTATTCTAATTCTGTCAATAACTTGTAATGGTGAACAATACGGACATAAAGCAAAGAATGGGCAGGATCGAGTCGTGCTCGACAAAAAAAAAACAATTATTCATGGGGAATAGTGAATTTAGAAACTCTAGAAAAGACTCTTAAAAACGTGCATATGGAGCACAGCAAAATGTGGATGATAAAAGTAGGCAGATGAAGATACAGGTAAAGTTTTAGCAATAAGGAAGTACCTAATATGAAGAAAAAGAAAAATACGCAAATGAAAAACAATAAAAAGTAAATCACCCGAGACAAAAATAATTAGTTCGCGACAAACAAGAGGTGTATAGGAACAGAACGAGGTAGAGAGGAATAGGCACAGATTACTTTACTATTTGCATTGATAGACGCAGAATGTTCTGTATTGAGTGGAATATGGAATTCATAAGTTACCTCGGGATAGGATGATGGAGGTGATCGTCCAAGTACTTTTCGACTGAGAAGCTTATGATGAGATGAAGTTAATCTGTACAAAACACATACTTGCATTACACCATGAAGTGTCATAATGAACATAACTATTAGGTACTTATGCCAATTTTTAATCCACAAGCATGTCTGCTAAAATCTAACGTTGCTATTGAATTTAATTTATGTTTTAGATTAATGCAAATTTTATTTAGTACTTAATGAATAAGCAAGTTCAAAATTTGTACTTAAAAAACTACTCAGTGTGGTGAAATATTCCCAAATGATCACGAAACAAGTTTTAATTTTTATAATTTATCGTTATTCATTAATATTAGAAATGGCAATTATGAATACCTGTTGACAAAACACTCAAGTACAAAACTTTTAAACACTAGTTCATAGAACGTACATAATGTAGACTAACTTATAGGTACCAACACGCATATCTGACAAAATTATTATAGCTACGTACAATATTGAGAAACTACTGTAATTAATTTAAATAATTCCAGAGTTCCACTCGTAATTCATATCTCAAACTATGCATGACCGAAGATTACAACTGCAAAATCCTAGTGAACCAATACACCTCCTGCCCTCTAGTGTGTAATTATGGTAATAAATATTTTGCAAAGTAGACTTTTTTATTTATTTCATTTCCACAATTATTATACACTATACAACGTTCAACGAGCCTGAAGCATGTGTGCAGGTTTCGATACAATTTTGCAAACAAAATGACCGCCTTGTCCTGCACCTCACATACCAGGTGTCCGGATTAAGGTTGGCAACCGGCCATATCTCGGAAACTATTCATCCGATAGCTTCCAGAAAAAAATCTTCGAAAAGTGACCACAATAAATTTACCAATATTTTTAGCTTTAAATTTTCACCGCTAGGCGGCACATTTTTAAAAGAAATCGGAAAAGGGGCATTTTCTTCAAAAACCTAAATGGAAGGAAGGGTAGGAGATGCTTTAAATTTTCAAAATCTCATACGTAATACTCTGCAAATCTGGTTTATAACTTTTTAGGATAGCCTTCAAAATAAGGGTTGGGGAGAACGAATTTCCATACACAAAGAATGTGATATCGCCGAATTGCTTGAACCAATTTTCACGAATTTGGTTTTCCTAGAGAGAGAATTAATAGCATAAGATAAATCTGTATTTATCCTTGAATTTTTTTTTATGTAAGAGCCGTCAGATGGCATTGTTCCAAAATTTATGAATTATCTATGAATTATCTAAATGCTGAAAATTGAAGGTTGCTATCTCTTTTCAAACAGAAGTTATGGTCAAAAATATGGTTCAATCATACCTCGGTGCATTTTTCTAAAAACTTTAAATGGAATGGTACCTTATGGTCAAAAATATGGTTTAAGCGTATTCAGAGGCTAGATATAAGAAAAGTAAAAAATAGTTTGCCATGAAAAATCTCTTGACAAACAGAATTATGGCTTTAGAGGATCTCAGGGAAACTTTATTACCGCCAGAGAGTATTTATTTACTTATACTAGAGGAATATGAAACCGGTTTCATGGCAAACTATTCTTTTTTTACTTTTCTTATGCGCCAGGAGTTACCCTGAAAAGATATTTTAGATCATAACTTCTGTTTAAAATAAGATATCAACCTCCGGTTTGCGTCCTGCTTTCCTCCATTTTGTGTTGCAACACCATGTTGCAAAAAATATGCCATTCTGTTTAAAATTCTGAAGAAAATTTGGTAAATTCATGTTTTAAACCAACGCCATCTGATGGCTTCCACGTAAAATAAAATCTGAGTGTAAACGCAAGTTTCCAATAGGCTATAAAGCTATTAACCAAATTTCCAAAGTATTATGAGAAGATTTTGAAAACTTTAAAGGATGTAGATATCCTTTCCATTTGAATTTTCATATAAAATGCCAATTTTTTATTTTCTTTTAAAACTGTGCACCCTAGCGGCGAAAATTGAAAGCTAACATTATTTTTGGGGCCACTTTTATTGAGAGATTGTTTTCCTGAAAGCAATGGGATGACTAGTTTCCGAGACATGGCCGGTCGCCAACCTTAGCCGGACACGTGGTGTAATTTATTTATTTTGACAAAATAGTGTGTGAGGAAAATGTTCTCATATTTACACAGTCCCTTCCTTACAACTAACGAAATACAAAACAAATTAAAATAATCCATATTATCCTTCGATAAAAAGGAAAATATGAATTTAGTGCATGCTTAATTAGAATAATAGATAATAAATGAGCTTAGATGTCGAGCAATGCAACAACAGAAGGCCCTCCTGGAAAAACGACCAAGCACAGACTGGATCGCCGCTCGTGTTGCTTAACTGTTGTGCCTATTTACTATCTTTTGTTGTAATTATTATATAGTCATATTGGATAAGATATTTAACATAACTAAATATCGTATAGTCATATAATAACTAGATATTAAACCAATATCAACAGACTCCCATTCCTGGTTTGTATTAATGTACCAGTTGGACGGTTCATTTGAAACAGGCATGCTCAAATGAAAACAGGGGAAGAGAATTTATATCACAAGAGAGAGATCTCCTATCTTCTTTAGCAGTGCACAACTTATTATCGTGGCTTCAGATATACTGGTCAACCTCTAATACCGTTGAATTTGTCACTATTCCGAAACCAGTAAAACAGTTCAAACAAAAATACACAATTATCAAAAAAGACTATCAAAAGGTAGAATATATGTAATTGACAGAGGAAACTTCAAAACACTACAAAAGCACTTACCTTTTTAATGCTTGCTAGTATTTTAAAAGAATCATTCAGTAAATTGTTCACTCAAGAAATTCTACTGAAACCATCAAGGAAAGCTGGTTTACTACTAAGAACAAAAATGATTATTTATTTAGTGTCGCAAATATCCTACTAGTGACTACATTAACACAAAATACAAAAAATTAACAAAAAATACAAGTTTGAAATCTTATGAATTACAACAAGCAGAATTTCTTACATAAGATAAAAAAAATACGAACAATTCTGCAAAGAAATTCTGGGGGGAGACGGCACATGGTAAGGACAAAGAAAATAAAATAATAGAACCATATGCAATAAGTAAAGCGTTCAATTTGTTCTTCAAAAGTGTAGCAAGAGATTTTTCAGTTAATGATGGAATAAAAGTACACTTACTACAAAGATTGAAGCACGTCCTAGCTCCATCAATTTGCCAGAATAATAAACGAGAAAATTAAAAAAGGTCAATTTCCTGATGAACTAAAGATAGCACAAGTACCTAACTACTGTTTATAAAGAGGAATGCAAACAAAGAATGACAAATTATCGACAAATATCGGTACTAAATTCTTTCTCAAAATATATGAAAAAGTACTCCGTAAAAGTTTGACTCAATATCTAAATGAAATAGGTTTATGGTAAACAGAGGTAACGGAAACATTAATAATTAACTCCTTGAAACACATAAGTACCTATACTGTAAAATAGAATGCAAGAAAAAAATTGGGGCTCTGATATTAGATTTTAGAAAAGGATCTGACAGTAAGTCACATGATTTTGCTAAAAAAGTTAAAAACTAAGTACTTATAGGAATGTTAGAAAAAAAAAACTTCTAACATACTTACTATCTGCTAGTTGAGCAGGAAAGTACGTAGAGATCTAAGAATGTTCCAAGCCCAACGATATGTTTGGGGTAGCATTCAGTATGGATCTCGTAGTACATAAAATCTGGATTTAGTTCTACAATTCAAAGCACCAAGTTGCACATAAAAAATGGAGTACCAGAAGGGTCAATACTTGGAGCAATTTTGTTTCTAGTCTACATAAACGATTTAAGCTAGGGACACATTTCTCTGACGTGTTGTGTTGTGTCGTGACGCAACGCTGCATGGATCATACAGCATAAATCGCATGTAATTAAACGAGGCACGTGCACATTTCTCTGACGCTACGCTATCCCACGCCATGCATTGTGTTGTGACGCAACGCGATCCCTTCTTTCCAGATTTTCGTTGCATCGCAACACAACACGTCAGAGCGTCAGATAAGTGTGCACGGGTCATTTCGCTTAAAAATATGGATGAGGCACTCTTAATTGAAAAAGTAAGAAATTACGAATGTTTATTTAATGTTAATTCGAAGAATTACCGAAATCAATGTATGCGGCAAGAGGTGCGGGAGGAGGTAGGCAGGGAAATGAATTCTACAGGTAAAGCACCAGCATTTTTATATCACTTGTATTTACATGCAGTGTCGAAAAAAGTATAGAAACAGTTCTATAAAAAGTTTCCGGTTAATCGGGGATGAAAACGCTCAGTATGTCGATTTATATTTTTTAATGCGCCTTTTTTATATGCATCATTGGTTTCTTGTACAAATACACACTGGAGCTTTTGAGAAGTTGGGTAGCACTGGTTTAGCAAACGTTGCGTCAAAACACGACAGAACAATGTGCACACGGCGAGTCACAACACAACACGACACAACACAACACATCAGAGAAATGTGTTCCCAGCTTGAGGCATGACTAACAAGGGAAACTTAATACTCTCTGTGGATGACGTAATAATTTTTTATGATGGTACCAAATTATAAAACCTAAAGACCACGAAAAAAATATTGAAGTCATTGCAAGATGGTGCCATAAATAAAATGAAATTAAACGAAAATAAATGCAGCTACATAAACATAGGAAACTTCAGAAATGTGTCGGGTTGGATGCACAGAATGCAAGGTTGCATGACCAAGGTCTGTCAAGCATTCATTTTCCAAAAAAAAGAAAAATCTTGAATTTCTACTTCTCCTAATAGTAACGTCAATGCAATCTCTCTCAAAATCTAAAATAAAACAAACATAACCAACTTAGGATTATTTATTTAAAAATTAATTTATAAATCGAATAAATCAAGCTTATTGTACATCGTGTCTTACATTTATTTCCCCGTTCAGAGAACAAAGAATGAAGTGTAATGCAACTTTTATTTAAAAATCTCAACAAAGAAAAACCAGCAAGATAAAATGTTTATCTACATTTCCTAAGCTAATATAAAACAAGGAAATTCAATTTGTTGTCGCGGAGTTATTTTAACCGGCAAATAATTAATATTGAATTTAGATGATTACAATTTTTATCCCTACACTCGATTTCTTTAATATTGAAAACAGCCAAATATGTTATTACTTTATTAACTAAATACCCAAACGTTTTAAATTGTATAGATGACGTACAGCCTGCTCCTTTTAAGCAAATCTATGCACAAATTGAGAAACATTGTAATCAAAAACTTGAATATTAAGTGTCGCTCTCCTCTTCTTTAGTTCAAAAATCCATTAATAGAAATTAAGAGGATGTATCAATGGATCGACTTAAAAGAAACACTGTACACGAGAGTTTTTAAGGACGTTTAGTATTTTATTTGGCTCTTATTAAAACACCTATTTTTGGACCATAAAAATCCTTGTTTAAAATGGGAAAAAATACATTGGCTAATCTACTGCTCAATTTGGACAATTAAAAATTGTGTTCCAATTTTCAGATTTTAAGGTCCAAACTCGAACATAAAACGTGAAATACACACATATTGCAAATTGTACCAATTTAATATCAGGAAAAAATTAAAAACAGCACATGCTGAGCAATATCTGAAAAAAAAGGAAGGTACACTGCTCAATTGTTGCTCGACGAACAGGATCTAACCAAATATATGTAACCACAATTAAGGCCTCAATTATTCTACAATGAGCAACACACATGTGCCCCCAAGTCCCATGGTCTCAGGAAGCGCCTCTTATCATCACAAGCAACTTTCAAGCACAATAGTTTAATAATAACCATAAATAAACATGTCAGTACACAATATTTATATAGTACCTATTTATAATATATATAGTAATAGAAAATATTTACTCAGATAAATAATTACAAAACGTCTGGTACAGCAAACTAACTAATGACGTGCTCCTAAAATGAACAAAACATTATTTCGTCATCCAAATCGCACAAATACTTCAGTTTGATTAGCATACTGGGGCATTTACAGATTGATAAAAGAGAATTTTATTAAAACAACAGACGGACAACAGTGTACAGAGAAGAGGCTTCAAGACTACTATAGTTGCTGGATTCTGAAACAAAAGAAAACTAAATTATTAAACCACAACATATCCTGACACATTGGAGCATGAGAGACAAGAGGAACATCGGCATTAAAAGAGCTTTTCAAAACTAATAAAACATACTTTTTAGAAATGGTGCATTTAAACACAAATGGCCCCTCTAAAACCTCAGACTGGAACCGAAAATGATTTTGGGTTCGATTTCGATTTTCGGTTCATTTTTGGGTTTATTCCAATATAAATATCAGTTAAGGTTAAATACGGTTTTATTTCAGTTACCAAATAAAATATTTTGAATAATTAACGCAAGTATTTAATTCTTCACACATTAAATACACGGTGTCCCAACGAAAACTTGTACCCCCGTAAAACTCTGTAAAATAAACGTCAAATGATCCCTACTTTGGAAGAGTTTTTCATTACTTACACAACCATATTTGTTTTATTCAATTCGATCAATTTGTTACCGAGAAATTGCTTCTTGAAGTTTCCAAGTTAAAAAATTAATAAAAACACAAAAAGGTTTAAACTATCGAATGTATTAGAATGGAAAAGTAACAAAATCAAGTAAACTAATAAGAATAAAAAGTAAGAACAAAAAAACATCAGAACTAATGTCAAAATAAACTTATTCGCCACAGTATAAAATCGTGTTTATTTACGGGAAGTAATTATTTGGGCGGTTGTTTTAACATCCAGGCAGTTCCATCGGGCAGTTAAAAATTCACGCGGGCGGTATTAAACTTTTTTGGTGGTAATTAACTTAATGTGGCAGTTGAACGTGGCCAGCAATATAAAAGAATTTGGCCGGTTATTTAATCCTACGACGGCAGTTCAAAACTTACTCGAGCGGCAGATTAAATAAATGTCTAGTGCAATTATTATTTGAGCTGTAAAATGATTGAATGGGCAGTATAATGTATTAATGGGCAGTTAGATAAATAGTTCGCCAGTTCTCGACGTTTGGCAAAATCGAACGTCATTTTCATTGAAAAGAGCGGCGCACTTCCGTTAAAAGGGGCGCAGCTTACGCGACAGTGCACCGTGGGCGGCCAATTGGAGGAGATTTGCCTATAAATATTAGGTCGTTTCGCTCATTACCTTATCACTGTGTTGCGAGTGCTTGGATCTATTACACTAGCATTACACCATTAAATTTATTCAACGCACCCCTCCCCATTTTCCCATAGAAATGTTTAAAATACTGAGCTCAGCCCCTCACAGGTAAAAAAAATATTAATTTTGCTTCATCCCTTTGAGTCTTCTATTGCACCGCATTGCACCACAAAGCATTTTTGTAATGCTGCATCGAATAATGCATCATTTGGATGCTAACGACTGAGACTTACAACGCTCCGCTTGACCTTAACCTGACAGACTTTTATATTAAAAAGTGTCAGTTGTTAGCGTTTACATTATTCTTTTCAAATATTATTCACATGAAAATGCGCACCTTTGAAGAGAATAACACTATAAACGCTTACAACTGACACTTTTTGTCCAAAAATCTGTCACGTTAAGGTCAAGCGGAGCGAAGCGAAGCGAGCGGAGCGTAGTAAGTCTCAGTCGTTAGCATTGAATAATTTTAATGGTGCAATATATTTAATTTTTTTCTTAATATCTACATTATTGTTAATTGTTAATTTTTATTTCTCTGCCTAACTTAAATAAACATTGTATGTATGTATCATTTAACAGGCCGATCATATTTTGTACTGCGTAAATATTTATAGAACTACTTGTCCCACGATTTCTAACAGACCCATTCTGATTGCATGACTGCACACGCGTTACTGCCCCTTTATTCATTTTACAGCCAAATTGAATTTTCACGCATTCAAATATTTATTGAGCTACTCATTTGAAGATATGTTACTCCTCGTTTCCACTTTTTTTACTGCTCATATTTTACCACTCAATCTGTTATTGAACATACAATTTGTATTTTCACACTGACCAAAACTGTAATATAGTACCGCCCCTTTATATAATAGCCTTTATTTACTGAATCAAAATGGTTTATTCCAAAGAAGAATGCCGGCTAATAACTCCTAAGGCCTTGAGAAATGTAAGGTCTGGATTTGAATCCAGAATGTATTATTGTATGACAATTGGTGGAGGTCATTTCGAGCAATACATTCGGTAGTTTAAACCTTTTTGTGCTTTTATTAATTTTTTAACTTGGAAACTTCAAGAAGCAATTTCTCGGTAACAAATTGATCGAATTGAATAAAACAAATACGGTTGTGTAAGTAATGAAAAACCCTTCCAAGGATCATTTTTCAAAATAACCATCCAGCATTAAAAAACTTGAAGGAATTGGGTCACCCTTAACTGTATCATGGCAAATTGTAAAAAATGTAAAAAAAAGCTTTGCAAGCTACTTTATTGAAAAATCCAGGTCGAC
The DNA here is from genome assembly GCA_963966045.1 of Xestobium rufovillosum. Classification (NCBI taxonomy): domain Eukaryota; kingdom Metazoa; phylum Arthropoda; class Insecta; order Coleoptera; family Ptinidae; genus Xestobium; species Xestobium rufovillosum. The sequence goes on from OZ014494.1 coordinate 20,282,598, forward strand.
TTTTGAGAAAATGGCAGAAATTTACAAAATGGAAATTCTGTAAATAACTCCGATATATTCATTTCTCAATTTTTAAATAAGCGCCTATTACAAGTTGTAATATGGGGGGAGGTTATTCTCTACACTAAAGAATGTCTTCACACTCAATAATAATACAACAATTCATTCAAACATTTTTTCTTTACCTCCTAGCATACACACACTATTATGAACTATGTCATTAAATTTATTGAAAGTAAACTTTAAAAAAAGAAACACACACGAGATAATAAAAGTACATACATTTATATGCAAGGTGTTTCTAAATTGAGTACCATAAATTTAGGAGTTTGAAGAGAAGGTAAAATAACACTAAAACCTTTATGTAGTTTTATACGAAAACATGTCCTTTCCAAAATATAGGGTGTTATAATGGCGGCTGGCGTATCAGTTATTTAGCTATACTTGGGCCGCGGAACAAGCATGAGCTCTAGGCGAGACCACTATCAATTTAGGACGACCGAACCGCAGTGAAGCGCTTTCTTTAGACCCAACGAAATCCCATCACTCCAATTCGGTCGTCATAAATTAATATTGGCTCCGCTAGAGCACGTTCTTGCAGGGTGACACTCTGTCTGTTCGGCGGCCCAAGTATATATCTGTAACTAAAGCAGCATGAGAAATCTAAATTTTTGTGGGCAAGTGTTGCAGATAATCCAGCAATATTTGAAGTGTAATACGACAATTCAGTGGCGTAGGAAAAGGGTTCGTGTAATACCTTTTTGTTAATAAAAAGTTTGAGGTAAAGTTTTTTGAAAATATCATTTTATTTTTAGATTCTCTAATCAAAATACTGCAAAAAAGATTCTCTTTTTAAATATCTCTAAAGTCGTTTATTTTCGAAATAATTGTGGTTTTATGTAGCAGTGCTCATGTTGATTTGCGAAAAAAATCACATATGATTGCTGCATGTTTTGTAGGTACCCTCATAATTTATACCTGCAAGCATTTCTAGATGATTTTGTTATCAAGTTTTACGTAACTAATGATAATATAGCAGAACAAAGACAATATTATTTTAATAGCACTGCCACATAAAAGATTAGAGATATTTAAAACGATCATCCTTTTGCAGTATTTTGATTAGAGAATCTAAAAATAAACCAATATTTTCAAAAAAACTAACCTCAAACTTTTTATTAACAAAAAGGTATTACACGACCCCTTTTCCTACGCCACTGAATTATCGTATTACACTTAAAATATTGCTGGATTGTCTGTAGTTTTGAGTAGCACTTTCCCACAAAAATTTAGATTCCTCAGGCTGCTTTAGTTACAGATATAGCTAAATAACTGATACGCCAATCGGCATTATAACACCCTGTATTTTGGAAAGGAAGCTTTTTTGTACAAAACTATATAAAGGTTTTAGTGTTATTTTAACTTTCTCTACAACCTCCTAAATTTATGGTATGTACTCAATTTAGAAACATCTTGTATAATCTACGATTTCGTCCTCCAATAATGTAAATTACTCCCAGAATACCAAAGAGGTATGTATTGCATAAAAATTAAGAAAAACTGACTAGTGGATGGCAAAAAGCTTCAATGGTCGTCATAGTTAAAAAAATAGTTTCTTATTTATTAAGGAAATGCTGGGTTACGATACATCGCTAAAAAGAAAATCTTAGGGGTGGTTCGAATATTTAGGCAATAAACAGAGGGCCATTTAAAATAAGAAAGTCAAAAGCATTCCTGGTTAAACCGAAAACGATTTTATTGGCTGATTTCTGCCAGAAAATTGCAATTCAACAGTATAATAGCTTCACCAAATTTAATTACTGTATTCAAAACAGGATAGAAAAATGAAGGTCTTGTTTTCCTCCCATTAACTGCTTCACAAATATATTTTTCACGTCAAACACCTTATCTGTAATGATGTTCGTTCCACTTGCATGTTTTAGTAAAACACCAATCACAAACTTGGTAGGTATCATAGGAAGAGCAGTAGAGGTACTGGCTATAGAAATGCCCTGTCTATTGAATGTAACAATAATTTATGTCTTTTACATTATACTATATTGCCATGAAGCACCGAGCAATAAATTCGTAATACGCAAAATTAGAGATGCAAAATTCTCGGGAATTTATAAATCGGTAATATTCCCCGCGAAAATTCGCGAATATTCGCGAATTTAAGAAACATTGCCATAATGACCTATTAAACAAATTTGGTATAAAAATGTACAACATGAATGTTCAATATTTTGTATTAATATTGTATATTGCATACATATTTATTATAATAATTTATAACTCTTTGCAAACAATAAACTTAAATAATACACTCATAAGTAAATTAAATTAATTCATTTATTCATTTCTCTCATTGAAAGTATAATATTTCCAAACAAAACTCTTATTTTTCACCATTTTAGAAGAACTAAAATAGTGCAATATCGGCACTTCGGAACGTTTGGAATAAACTAAGATGGTTAAATGACCAAGTGGCGTATGTAAAAGCGAGGGGAAAGGTAAAAAAAGCTACTAATCAAACAAAAGCGGCATCGGCGGCACCTTTGTGTGGTGCAGATTATAGTTTTCTATCTACATCTAGTGCGCACCGCACGTATAATAAATTTCCAACACGGTGTGACCGTTGGCGTGCGCGCAGTGTAATGCATTTCGCGAATATTCGCGAACATTTGAACGAATATTACGGAAAATTTCAATATTCCCGAGAATATTCGTTTGGAAATATTCGCGCTTCACATCACTACGCAAAATTATATTTACAAAACTATTTCTAGTGTTCTTGGACACATCTTATTAATTTATAAACATGAGTTATAAAAATTTTTAATTGCGGTGATTCTCAAATGAAAGATTCTTTTATACATATTTAAGTTAAAATGATTAAATTACAAATCATTTACGTCTTTATTCCGAAATTGTAACAAACCGTAACTTATTTTACGGCGTCTACTGTGAACATATGAAACAACACTATGCTTTAATGTTAGTAATTACAAAACCCTCAAAATTAAAAATTATATACAAAGATGTTGCACAAAAACTGGAAAACTTACCTAGCAAACACAATGAATCATAAACATAAAAAATACAATTTTCTATCTAATAATGGATATGACATGTGCTAACAGAACAAGGACATGATAACTCATTCAAGTTTACTAATGGTACACTTAGTCACCAAACAAGTATGAATTCAAGTATAAAATGAGTACAGATTTCGTAAAAAGATAATTTCAACGAACTCTTACTTGGGTTTCAGGTTGCGTATACTGCTGTTACTGACAGCATTGCTTGCGAACTCCATCTGAGGTCATCGTGGGCTTTACATCAATAGGTTCCACATTCTGCGGTCGAATTGTATCTCCTTCAGGGGGATCTCGGATTTGTTTCTGCGATACAATTCTATAAATTTCTGAAAACAAAAATTCATTTAGTTTACTCCAAATTAAAGACATAATAAAAGAACAGTATTTTTATATCACACTACGATCTATGACTAATTACCTGTAAGTATATTTTGAAAAGCCATGTCTACATTGGTGGAGTCAAGCGCCGATGTCTCGATAAATGACAGGCCATTTTTTTCAGCAAAAGCTTTCGCTTCATCCGTGAGCACCGCTCTTAGATGTCTGAGATCCGATTTGTTGCCAACCAGCATTATGACTATATTTTGATCTGCATGGTCTCGAAGTTCGCGCAACCAACGCTCCACATTCTCGTATGTCAAGTGTTTAGCAATGTCATATACGAGTAGGGCTCCCACAGCTCCACGGTAATAAGCTGCCGTTATTGCTCGATACCGCTCTTGTCCTGCTGTATCCCATATTTGCGCCTTGATTGTTTTGCCGTCTACCTAGAAAATAATACAATTCAAATTATTAACCTTGCTTCAGTTGGGACTAATTGGAATTATTTTTAGAACTCACTTGAATACTTCTAGTTGCAAATTCTACCCCTATTGTTGACTTCGATTCCAAATTAAATTCATTCCTAGTAAAACGTGAAAGTAGATTACTCTTACCAACACCAGAGTCTCCAATTAACACCACTAAAAATAATAATTGAGTTATCTATGGTGCTGAATCTACTTAATAAATTGCTACAGCAAAAGAGAATAAATCTACAATAGGTATACCTACCAAAACCACGTTGCATGAATTGATTTCAAAATTGGGTAAATTTCATGTTTGCAAAACTAAAATGTATGTCAATATTGCTAGAATTTCAGTAGTATTAAAATTTGCGAAGATAACAAGGAATTGGAAAAGAAATGAAGTGAAAATTAGGGACCAATGCAAATATTTCTGTTAAAATAATCACAGCCAGACATAATTTTATACTGTGTTTTAAGTAGCGAAAGTACAATACAAAAATTGACAAAACTATTTAATAGTATGATAGATAACATATTTTTATTATAAAGAAAATGCCAACAATTGTTTTCAAAATAATCAATAGGCAATGATTTAAAGAATGCTTTCAAAATTTAGTCAAATTAAATTATCAATAATTTTACCTCCATACTATGGTATTCATTTTACGTTATCTTTCTGATTTGTAACTTGACAGTAATAAAAATGAAAACATTCTAATGCAATAAAAATTAGATTAGGCACCCATTATGAGCAAATATTTAGGTGCTACTGACACTCCTAAAATAAAGTCAACAAAAATTTGTAAAAAAATCAAAATGCACAAATACAAAAAGACCTTAATGTTGTTGAGCGCGTTTGTATTGTAATATGTTTATTTAGCAAGAAAATAAATGGAATAATAAGCACTTTGAATTTTACTATCACAACAATCAGCTGACTAAGGAATCCTTCAAAAAAGACCAAGCTTAGGCTGTCAAAAATAAAAATTAAGTTAATTTAATTGGAATAAGTTAAAAGCCCCTATTATGGCGAAGATGTTAACCCGAATAACCTTTTCTCAAGATACCAAATCATAGGAAGTTCATTAGAATATGAATCATTACTTTTATTGTGAATGTGAATGGATTCATTTTTTATGAACAGAGGCAACATCAACCTACATACATATCGTTAATTTAAAGAGCATATAAAAGAACAATACGTGAGAAATTGTAAGAATGCAATTACTATTGACTAGTAACACGATTAATTGACCCTTAATCGCCAATGCTGACATGTCAACAATTAAACGTCAAATACATAAATGTCCTCTACTTTTATTTTGAACCTTCAAAATTCATAAAACAACATGCAAAAATATAACGATTTGAGAAACACACGTTACGTACCTTTAAATAAATAATCATATTCATCATCCCTGGAACTCATTGTTACCTAGTTTTTACCCTCCCCAAAAAATACAAAATATAAGGGAACACAAATAGACGATCAGTACATAGCACTAACTAATATTCACGTAATCCCAAAATATCCAATATCACAGGAACATTTCACTTAACAATATTCAATCACAAATTACGATGGCAAAAATTATTTCAGACTGAATTTTCTGAAATTTACTCAATCAAAATGGCGGCTTTATTATTTTGATCCTTCATTTACCCTACGCCTCTTCCAAATCCAAACTGACAGCGCTGACAGCTTCGCAAGTGCGTTGCCAACATGCCAACAGCTACTGCTCCCCGACAATATTGAAAATATAAATCCCTAAATATGCATTTGCTTCCACCTTCCAGTGGCGCAACGGTATACTTCGCAAAAGGCGCAAAGACCAGAAAGTAAAATTAGTCATGTTTTCAAGAGCGTTTTAATTAATTTGTGTTGTATGTTTTTGCACTAAACTAAAGCCATTTATTTTTATCTTGATCTATTGTACAACTCTTTCTAGTTTTTAAACATGAAATTATTATTTTTCTTCCATTAAGATAGGTACGTACGGCGCTCAAAGAAAAAATTAGCACTCGGTCGCGTGCTACTATCCCCACTACACCAGCCAATGTAGGAGAAGCACAAGGAGAAAAAGATCTGCCAGCCAGATTCAATGAAATAATTTAGCCTTAAGACAAAAGCCCTTTTCATCCTCTTTACAGTCTCTAAGATCGCATCTCGCAAGCTGTCAACTGATATTTCTTTGTCTGTTCCTACTTCTTGAATCAAAATCAATGCAGTGCTGGAGTTCTTGAACAACCTGGTTTTACAACGAAAAAAAAACAATTTTTTGTTTCAAAAAATATAATTATTTACACACATTTACAATTTAGCAAACTACGTAGGCACCTTGATCATTTTTAAGTTACAACGATAATAAACAAACAAAATCTAAGTGCATTCATTTTACAGATTTTTCATTCGTTCTATAATTTAAGGAACAATATTATATAAAAAAACCGATAAGACTAGAAAAATTATATTCTAAATTAATTTCTCGTTTTAAAACTAAGTGTTACAAAGTAGATTTGAGATGAGAAACATAATAAATACTTAAATGTTAATTTCTAATGAGCATCATAGACAGCTAATAACAAAAAGAAAACGATATCTATTTGTAACACTATTTTTGAATAAGTTAATTTATATTACAATCTTAAAATAACTGTAACTCTAGCAGGGAAACTCCAAAGGCATTCGGTATTAATTTACACTAAATTTATAAAAATTTATAAAAATATTTACATATTTAGTTAAGTTATTGACTTGTTTCTACAATATTGTCATTTTTTATTCATTTTTACACAATAAGGCAGTGCAAACCAATCTCAAGAAAACCATTTTACATTCGATGCCTTCTTCAAAATTTTTGCAGTCTTGAACATTCAACAGCTACAATCTTAGCAAACAAAATGGAAGGAGCCAACAAATCATATGATAGTGTAGACCAATTTGCATGACAAAAATACTGAAAGTTCTTTGGAAGTCTGTTGCCTTTAGCTTATACATTTTTCAACTGCAGCACTCATCATACTGTATCGTAGAAAAATTAATAGAGTTCATTTCCAGTCACAAAATGTTCCAAAAATACCATTACATTCAGTTATAAGACAAATGACAACCATAATGGGTTCTAGGGCTGCACCAAGTAGGCCGAGTACTCGGTGCTCGGCCAGAATTTTCACCGAGTAATGAGTACTCGGTGCTCGGTCTTATATTCATTACTCGGCCGAGTAATACCAATAAGTAGAATAGTGGAAACAATCCTTATCCGGCATGTCAAAAACAGTAAGAAATGAGATACAACAGCAAATTAATGAAATTAACAAAAAATAACAATCATTCATCAACACCACCGCGCAACTTAAGAAAGCAACTCCAGCACACTAGCAGTTGTATCATTTAGCACGGAGAACCACAGAACAATACCTGCAATGACTTTGATGTTTATGCTAGAGCAAGATAGAGACAAATGATCAGTAGTACAGTAGTGTATACTTGGATGCATAAATGTTCAGATTATTAAAAAAACGAAAATTCCACTACTCGGCAGCCGAGTACTAGGTACTCGGCTAGTACCGTCAGCCGAGTACTCGGTACTCGGCCAAGTGAAAAAGCAGGGCTCGGTGCAGCCCTAATGGGTTCCAATACGCAAATTCAACTATTGTTAGTTTCTAATCAGATTGATAAGTAGACCTTGTTGCTCATACGGTCTTAAGGTAAAGTAAAGGTCTTCCTCATGGTCCAAATATCACTGGATAACCTAAAGCCCAGCTCATGTTTCAACTGGAAACTGAAGAGTGCAATCCTAAATAATGAGGAATAATTTTAAAACCAAGGACATTGAAATGAGGAGACCTAAGTGAAGAAGCGACGGTAATCACAATCTAAGCGACTTGTTTGTGGAATAATGAAAACTAAACAATAGAAAACCTGCATACCATAAATACTGCAAAGCGATGTAAATAGAATTCTTATCTGTCTGGTAATTTTTAATCGAGTTTAGGAAAACATTACAAAGGCTCGTCACAACCCCCTGGCCGTCAACCAAGTAACCTTCACAAACAAGCAGATGCTTACTTACGAATGAGGGGTCCATCTCTTTAAACGCCTTCGATTAGAACAACCGTTGGTGTTATAGAAGATGTAGCCTAGGTACACGAAATGCTCAAAACAGACCTGCTGTCTCGAAGCAAAATACATAATTTTTAAATTTGAAGCTCGGATTACTGGCAAGCAATGTATCTGATTTAAAGTATATTCCTACCAGGCCACGTAAAAGTATGCCAATTTAAACAGGGAGTGACTACTGCACAGTCCGGCCGCTTGCGCATTACAGAATGTAACCTATATTTGGCATTTTGGAAGTGTAAAAAAAACTAAAACTGAGAGAACGATTTTTTAAAATAGACCCTTACTTGCCCTTTCGCACCAGACACACTCATTTTTTGGCAAAAGGATGATGTAGAAACAAGCAAAAAATGCGGACCCGAGCGGGCGCAGAACTCGTGCGGCCGTAGGAGAACAAAATGGCAGCTTTGTACCATACCCGAACACCCACCGAGATTGTTGGCGATGTCTTTTAATAACGAAGTTCTGAAATGTCATTTTACTGATATTGTGTCGACTGTCCTGGAACAAAATTTAGAAGTGACCGGCGGACTGTTCAGTAGTCACTCCCATTTAAATAAGCATGGTTTTGTGCGACGATGCCAGGAATAAAAAAGTGAGGGTCGATGGTGGACCACACAGCCTCAGAAGAGCGTGAAGTGCAAAAGACGTTTTAAAGGGTAACCCAATATTTCGGCATAATTTTATGGGACCTTTACAGATCTATTTCTAGAAAGATTCTGCATCAGGAATGGAAAAAGACGACACTTTTTAAGAGAAGTATTTACACTCCAATATCTTGGTATCTGTATCTATAACAGATATTGATCTAAAATTTGCATGAGCCTTTTAATTTACTTCAAAACTTTAGTCTTCGAAATCAGCCCGCTTTGATTCATCAGCCAAAGTAACTGCTTGAACGCACTCATCACGATTCAAATTTCTCGTAAGGCATTCCATTTAAACAAAGAAGTATCGAAGGCTATCTAATTTCTATTCAAAAGCACTAAATTAAACAAAATATTTTACAAAAAGCGAACCAAACACTTTGTAAATTTTTCTTTTAGTTCATTACTTCCCATAGCCAACAACTTTTGCTATAGATTTTCCAAGTAAGAACCTGGAGTATTGAAAACTGTATCTCCTCTAAAAACAGAAATAATTATGTGAATAAAAAAAGGAGATTGTGAAGAAACGATCAAACTACAGTCTAATTTTAGTTGGAATTTGCTGTTGTTGCTGGTTTAGAACTCCAAAGGGTGTTACGACTTTCTGTAACAAAATCCAACATGATTGTTACACCTGGTATTTGCACAAAACTGAATTTTGATTAAAAATCAGAAGCACTGTAACATTCTCGAGGATTCAACCTACAATACAAAAAATATCATCCAAATCAGACCAACGATTCCGAAAAAAATGAACATCAAACTTACAGTAAATGCCAAGTTAATTAACCAATTAACCAAATTAAAAATAAATAATCAAACAGCAAAAATTTTAAAGCAATTGAAACTATAAATTTCAAAAATAGCTGCAGACGACTTTTTGATTTATGGGCTCCTTCCTTTTTGAAATTCAAATCCAAAAATATACCCACTGTCACTAAACCAACTTTCTTCAACAATAGTATCCCTTTCAAAAATATAACAATTTGCATTTTAGAGTATTAATTTACAACAATATACACAAAAATGTTTAAATAAATCTAATTTTACAGTAATCAATAATTTATTTCCAAAATACTGTTACACATATCCATAAAAGAACAAAAGCATTTGAAATATGTAAAGCACAAAAGTAGGTTTGGCAAAACTGACTAGCTTAAAAGGAGAAAAACTCATTTCCAACGCTATCAGACACATTCATATCACCAGTACATGATGATGTGGCTCGTTCTACCTCACAAACTTTACCCGACAATTTCTTAAATCGTGCAACTTTTATGGATAGTCAGTATATATATCACAAACATACGATAATAAAATGTAGCACCATGTGTTTCAATTCTCTTAATTAGTTAAAAATTCCATCAACTATTGCATTATTCCACTATTAATAACAGTAGCATTGACATGTCGGTTTTGCATTGAAAATTTCATAAGCACCATTTTCTGTATTCCGATGGCAATCACTCATTTAAAAAGGCACTGTTAGTCTTACAATCTAGATCCACATATTTTTAGCAGCACAGGAAAAACTTAACGCCTCTTATTTTATACAGTAACACTTATTCGAGATGCACCTAATAGTAGCATCAAAATTATTAAAAAATACTGTATTTGCATAAAGCCATACTTATCTTGTCTTTTTAGTTCATAATCAATAATTCTAGACAAGATTTCTTAAATAAATAAAAAAAATAAGAGTAAAAACAACAACGAATCACGTTACAATGCAGCGGTGCCATTTCTGAATACAATGCTTGAAAACAGTGCTATTATGTAAAAGCAAAACTAAACTCTGTTTCGAACGTTAACTACATAAATATAAATTATTTGAACCAATCCTTTAAACTCAAACATTGTATGCTCTGAATTTCTACATTCTGCTCTGATTTAGGTACCATAAACCCAAAAAGCAAGAGATAATAATAAATTTAAAAAGCAAATTTAAAGTACACTTAAAAAACCTAAAATGACAATTTAGAATATTTTTTAGACTTAAAAAATTTGAAGTATTTTAATAAAAATAATTTTTATTTTGTATGTTCGACACATGCAGTGACTTAATTTTAGTCAAAAAACAAAACCTTTCCAGTTGATGAAAATACTTTGAAAATGAAAGCTAAAGCAAAACTTCTAAATAAGAGGTAAGTAATACCTTTGACGGAATTTGCTTTTATTTTCCTCATTAACTATGTTGGCTCTTGGTAGTCGAGAAGCTATTATCACAGCCAAACATACTCATACAGTAGCTTTACTGATATCAAGGTAAATAAATCAAAAGCCAGAATTTATCACTCAAATTAGCAACAATGGCAATTTTGAAAAACCAACAATGGTGTTACATATTTGTACCAGGCTTAAATAGAAATGAATTAAAATATGATCACTAAGAACTGTTGCAGCAGAAGAGATATATAGCCACGTTTCTGAAGCAGACCCCCATTAATGTTATAAATCAGTCAAAACTTTTAAAATTTAGCTTAAAACGTACAGCAATCATCAAACGTGATGGCGAGCAACAGAGATGCGCAGTTGGGTAATCCCCACTATTCATCCACTACGCTCTCAACCGGGATTGGTTTTCGGTGGAAGCCCGCAACTGTTAGTGGCGCATGATTAACTTCATAATAAATTCATCTAAAGTCCAGGGAACCTCGCGCCACTGCCTGAAACTAGGGCGTGGCCTTGCCTGCGTGGGCTTTCAGCTGTAGCTAAGGTTATGTTCTTTTGCTATCATTAAAGAAAAACTAGTCAGATAGTCACATTTTTCTAGTTGGTACCCAAAGTCACATAATAAATAAGACTTTTCGATTTTTATTAATAAAAATATGGTTCAAATAAAGTTGTTATTTACAGTTTATCCGTACCAATGGGGTATTTTGCATAGTCTCTATTCTGGACTCTAAAGAGATATTCAAATTAAGGATATTCTTTCATCATGTTCTGTTACCAGTACAAGAACATAACTTCTAGGCACTTTTAATTATTTTAAAATGGAATTCATTAATTTGTATTTGTTTTCATTAAGATGTGTTCTGAGAATAAAAACCAAGAAACACTTAATTTCTATCTACCTACATTTAATGACTAACATCTATGCATGTTCACATGGGCCACTTTTCAGTGGCACGAAAAAAACATGAGGTGTTAATGTGATCATTTAAATTATTACATTTGAATACGTGAAAATAAAAAGGGTTGAAGTTCACAAATTCATATGTGAGTTAACCGCGTAGAATTGAGATGCAGCAGTTAGCAAATGTCATATATGAAAATGGGGCCATCCAGGACTTGTGTCTGTTTAATTCTAGAAATAAGAAGGCAGTGGTTCTTAATTTATATTATGTTGGTTGCTGAGCCAGGTGTGGTTTTACACATATTGGTACCGTATAAAATAGGTATCACATTATGAGTTAAAGATGCTACAAGACCAGAAATGGTTAAATGTGAAATTTCCTACCACTATTTAAAAATGTTTCGACAAAATTTAAAATGTGGCTTTGGTGGTTCCAGAACTGATCTTTGTGGCAGATGTGAGGAATTGAAAGAATCAATAACATCTGAAAAAACATAGCAAATAGACAGTTTTCAAACCGCATAGAAGTTTCACAAGAAGCTCAAAGAATTCGGCGATGCAACAGCAGGCGATACTGAAACTTTGTGCTGGAATTTGCAACAGAATTTACCTCACCTTCATTTGCCAGTTTGTGATGTCTTTTATCTTAGACAGTTGTGGCTATAAAATTTTGGGATTTACAGCTACAAACAAAAAAAGGTGTGATGCACTTACGGTCAGAAACTGAAGGAAAGTAGGCTGTAAATGAAGTTCTTTCGTGTTTAGAATGGTTTGTTTTGCGATAGTTGCAGAGGTCAGAGTCATAACAACTACGTTGTAACTAATCTTTCTAGTTCAGTCTATGAAGGAAGGTTTGACAATACTGAATGGAGGCTACTAGTAATGAGGACATAGTTCAAACGTTTCAGAAATGGCAGGACCTAATTTCAACAAAAATCGAAGTAAGAACACTTACGTTTATAGACTTTCTGAATTTCAAAGATCACCAAGCTCCCAGTTTCAAAAAAATAGTGCAGTGTAAAAATCAAAAATTCCAAGTCATCAAGTATAAAATGTTGAAATTTCCCAAACACCAGAAAAATGTAATTATTGTTTCCAGAAATATTTCAGGTGACATGGAAAATTCGTTCTGTTTGTTAAAGCCAGATGTTCAGGTTACATCTACCCTGGGGAAAAAGTTATATGCTGACAGCTTTGCTGTTAAAGATTTAAAAATACAGAACGTACAGTTTGTGCCCATTTTTAGATGAATATAAAAGAGAGTATTATGTCAACTTGGGACCTTTTGCAGCAGGAGGAAAAGAAACAAAGGTCCTCAAAAGTTTATTATTAGCATTATTTTTAATTTTCCTTCATTAATACAATAAATTTTGTGTTATTTACTTTCTAGAAAACAAAACTGACCCAAGTCCAGATATAGGTACACGTTGTCCCACCTAACCCAATTCGATTGCATTTTTGGATTCCTTGTTTGAGTTTACTAGATGTTGTATTATACTTTTTGCCTAAAATGAGTATTTTTGATGTTACCAGCAGTTTTATAATGATTTTGACAGATGTAGAGGAATTTTAGAAATCAGACAGTTTCAGATTAAAGAAAACTGTAGCGGTGATATTTTGATGACATAAAAGTTAACGTCTAAGTCCCGGTTTTTCAAAGAATCCAACACCGGATTAAGTCTGACACCGGCTTCGTAGCTATGATACCGGCTTTCTGATTGGTTGTATCACAGCAACGAAGCCGGTGTCAGACTTAACCCGGTGTTGGATTCTTTGGAAAACCGGGTCTCAGAGTAACTGTTCCGGAATCAAAAAGGTCAAAAATATTAGAAAGGGTGTGAGCAGTTACATGGCCAAATTAATATATTTCAAAACCCCATAACTGTTTTTTTTTTTTAATGGAACCACATAATTTTCATATTACAGTTGTTTTCTATTATGGAATCTCTCTCTATTTTGGATGAACTTGTGTACCCCTACTTAATAGTTTTTGATAATCAACCTCAAATATCTATTCCCCAGAATTCTTACACAAGAAATTAATATTGTCACATTGTAGAATCACATTTTGAAATTAGCAATCAAAACAGATATGCAATATTAATTTACGAATGATAAAAATGCATTTTAAGACCAATAAGTAATTTCAATTTCTTAACAGAGAAGACCATGGGCACACTATGTCAAGCACAAAAGCTTTCTTTATTAATTAGTTAGTTTAAATATATGAGTGCAGTTTTTACTAAAAAAATAAAATAAATAATCGTGTAGCATTTTGAAAAATATGCGGTTACAAGACGAAAATATTAATCTTTTTGTTTTCAAATTAGAGACAGTCAAATATTTGAAGGTGATTATCGCAAAAAATATTAATTTTAGAGGTAGGGAAGTTCATACATAACTGAATGCATGTGCAACAAGGAAAACAAATGATATAAAAATTATATGGTACCAATTGAAAAAATAATGTTATGGTGTTTGAAAATTTCTAACTTAACCATGCAATTGCTAATTCCATGCATAATAATTTCGTTTTTTAATGCAGAGGCAGTTTCTCCTAGATATTGTTTTCTTCTCAACAAAATCTTACTACTACAACTTTCTTCAGTCCGAACATATCTAATTTTCAAAATTTCTCTAAATGTGTCAAATCTTCAACAAAATGCTGTTAATGGTAGAAAAATGAATTTTAGGCAAAAAACATTTTATACAACCTCATAGTAAAATAATTTAAGGAATCCAAAAATGCTATGAAATACAGGGTGTTTCATTTAAAGAAACAAGAGTTAGGTTCTATACAAAAGAAACGGGACGGCCTGTCTAAGTGAAAATCATTTTATACAGGGTGGCCCGAAATTAGCGTGCAATATTTTACCAGCGTGTTCTGTGGTCAAAAATAAGACAAAAAGCTCTTATAAGCGTATACCGAAATATGCTTCGCAAAGGAGCTATAGCTTTCTAGAAGAGAAGGCCTGAAGACGTTTCCTTCTAAATATCTTCGAAACAAGTCCAGTTAAAATTATGAAATTTTATGAAATGTGTAAGTACCAAATGCTGAATCTTTTGCTGTAAACATGATTTCTAAAATTTAACAGGGGCGTCCCAAACTGGGGGTGGTGGAGGTAAAATTTACCCCAACTTTTTTTACAACAAGCCGTTTTCAATTTTTTCATAATAATTTCAAACTTCAGTTTTTTGCAAAAAAAAGTGCTCTTGTCTCGTTTTGATAGGAGGCACCGTTATCGAGCACAATAGATTTAAAAATTTCGCTGCATGCCCAAAACATTCCTACAAGAAGTGAAAAACTTCGTTTGTATACTTAAACGAGACAGGAGCACATTTTTTTGCAAAAAACTCTGAAGTTGTAAATTTTTATGGAAAAATTTCCAGAAAAATTGAAAACGACATGTTATGGAAATAATTGGGGTAAATCTTACCTCCACCGCCCCCAGATTTGGGACGCCCCTGTTAAATTTTAAAAATTATGTTTACAGCAAAAGATTCAGCATTTGGTACTTACACATTCCATAAAATTTCATAATTTTAACTGGACTTGTTTCGAAGATATTTAGAAGGAAACGTCTTCAGGCCTTCTCTTTTAGAAAGCTATAGCTCCATTGCGAAGCATATTTCGGTATACGCTTATAGGAGTTTTTTGTCTTATTTTTGACCACAGAACACGCTGGTGAAATATTGCACGCTAATTTCGGGCCACCCTGTATAACAAGGAATCAAAAATCAAGGCGTGTCTCTCATGACATTTTTCTCTAAAATGCATAATAAAAGTGCAACAAAAGTATGTAATTCGCTTAGGTAAGGCACCCTGCATATGTATATTTTTTCACCATTCCCAAAACTTTGAAGGATGTTTTTTTCTGGTTCTGGTATCCAAATGAATACATACATACGTATTTTTTAGTATAGTCAAAGTTGAAAGAAGTAAGCAAAATGATAAAAAAGTTGCAGCTTTCTAAAATCTGTTCGATGTATTAAAGTCACCCTAGTAGGAATTGGAACTTTTTCATTCTCGTTTATTTTTTTGTATTCTCCTTTATCACTTTTTTAAGCAAATTAGAAATGTTAAACAAGTATCAAAAAGAGCAAAAGAAATCATGATTTTCAATTTTGCAACACTGTTTCTTAAGCTGGTGACTCAAGCAAATGGACAGATTCATAATTTGAATAGCAACTTTTCTTATATACCCACATTGATAACACACTACGGTATACGTTCAAAACGAGCTATAGTTGGACTCCAAACAGGAGAACCGACATTTAAACACAAGCGGTAATGTGAGAAACAAAACAAATCCACTTCTCTTGTCGAAACCTTGCTGCTACAATACCGGCTTCTAAAGTATTCACTTTTTCCATCGAGCATAATAGAGAGCAGCCCGCAAGAAAAATACCGCCTTCACAAGGGTTTCACCCCACACTGGTTAATAAATAAGCAAACCTCAAACGTATACAGGTCCTTGATTGTCGTTGTCATCTAAATTAATCTTATTGAATGCCGGACCACCACCATCATCAAAAAATCGTCTGAAGGTGAACTCAAAGAACCCATGGAACGGTTTGGTATTGTCCAAGAGGTCATCAGAATTATTTGAGTCCATCGAAGTGGAATTTCTGAGCTTATCTGGATCGATGGGATCAAAATTTGAGGTGTCAGTAGGATCGTCGATACGAGGTATGTAAGGGGCAGGTTGGCGGCGTAACCCTTTCTCAAAATCTATGTCTTTAAAGAAGGGATGTGATTTCACTTCACTAGCGTTCTTACCTAAACGTCTCTCTGCACTACAACACAATTTTAATATCAAGTCTGTACTTTCCTTTGAAAGTTTCACTTGCTTTGGTATCTGTAGTGTTGTTTCCCAGTGTATTACCTAAAAAGAATATCAGTATCAATAAAAAATGTATTATTGAGAAAGGCTCAATGATTGCAAAGGTACAAATTCGCTATAAAAAATCCACAAACAATTACATTTTTTTTTGTTTTTCATAAGAAATTCTTACATTTTCCTACTTCGCTTTGATCCCTGTTATGAAAATTGAGAATTTACGTTCTTTTGACGTTCGACAACGAAATCAAATAGCTAGCGTTTGACTATATGCCAACTAGGTTTTGCCAATGCAACGTTGTTTTCATTAGTAATAACGGATTTTCTTTAAAGAAATACCTTTCGTGACGGAACACCGGACACAACACATGGAATGCAAGATTGTGTAAATTACAACAAACCTCGCAACAAACTCTAGAAGAAAAAAAAGAATCCGCTTGGATTCGAACAAACACTCCCTACACACGTTTTGCTACTGAGCCAAACTCGTCGTTTGTTTAGCATGAAGTGTAACACTCTATTAAAGCACATGAAAGTGGAAGTGGTCTATTTGGTAAAACCTAGTTGGGTTATAAATAAAAGCAAATCGCTATCTATTCACTATTCTATTACTACTACTACTACTACTATTCTATTGGATACAGTGTGACAAAATCAAAACCAACGCCTATGCTGCCACCTGTCGCACAGTGAGGTACTTCAGTTCAGTGGTTGGTGCTAGAGTAAGCGGAACCAGAATCCAGAAGTAAGTATGTACCTTTTGATTTACAAGTAGCCCAAATTAATCGCCAGTTGCAAGTAAAGAAATTTGGTCGAAGCTGGCCATTCGAAAGTAGCCCAAATGGCGATTAATCGCCACATCTCGCAACACTGGGAAAAACCTTAAAACTTCAGGATGGCCAAAAAATCAAAATAAGTGCTGGAAACTACTACAATTTATTATATTGCAAAAGTTATATTAATGTTTTGTAATTGTAAGTGAGAAGAATATAGAAACAAAAAGCGACAGTAGCCCAGGTTAAGTTGATTCACAATCACACGGAACCACTTACTCTGTTGGCATTTCACTCAAACTTCGGAAGTTGTCTGTGTGTTTATATTTATTTCTCTGTGGATTGGGTGCAATTTGATTGTGTGATTGTGTGTTCTAGTTGTGTAAAAAAACATCCCTGTTGCCCCTTCTGTAGTAATTGCTTACTTCTGTAGTACTCATTCTGTCAAGAAGAGTATGCGGCACATTGCTTATTTGGAATGAAAAACTGACCTACCCCCAAGATTATGTCATTACTTTTAGGGTGAATTCTTTACTTAGATAAATTCTGAATAACGGATATGAAAAATCGGCTTTTTTCATCCAAAGCCGAAACACACAGTCGTCGCCATCACTTTTTTTATTCTTATGTATAATGAATTTTCTCCTGAATTTCATCAAGTAGTGGTGCGTCTTCTGTATGTTGTTCGGTGCATGCTTCCAAAAGCTTATATCCTCTTCTTCCTCAGAGTTACCATAATTCAAGGTTTCTTCAAAATGCTCTTTCCAGTGATTTAACTTTTCTTGAGCACCACCTACTGGTTCCCCTTCTTTGGTCTAGCAAAATATCAGTCTTGGTTCTTAACCACTTCGTGTACACTGACATCAATGGTATAAAAGTGGGACTACTATTAAGTAGCATTTACATAGACTTTCATCACAAACTGAATTCCATATTTCATTGCTCGGCATACACTTTTATACCTACATTCAAAATTCAACTTTAAATGTTCCCAATTCGACCTTGAAGTTGTACAAGCCATAAGCTCCTGCTTGGAAAGGCCAAGCAAATACGTCAATTCGCTCTGAAATTGCCATGCGCACAATCCAAAAAAAGGTTTCAAAATGTTTTTGAATTCTTGGTAGGTAGTTGCTGCAAGACTTGGGTGCGTTTAAGTTTTCTTTCAATCTATTTTAATTCTATTTGTTCCATCCTGTCAAAAATTCGAACATAACCTACAAATTTGACATAACAAACTGACAATGTAAATAATGCTGCTGGCCTTGTTCCTGTGAATAGGGATTATTTAAGTAATTTAAATCTTCCTCTTTGTGTCGAAAGGCTGAGCCAATGAACAGGCATGTGTCTTCTGAATATATTTTATAATAGGTTTTCATTAGTTTGTTGTTGTTGCCATTGAATGTTTTTTTCTTATTTTTACCGATGTTTGCATTCCTTTTTATTGTATCTCAAATATGAGGGCAGATTTTGATACTAGTGTTGTTTCTATCGGGCTCATTCGCAGTTGCACTCACAGTGTTAGTAATACTCGCAGTCAGTCGTACCAGTAGTCGTACTAGCAGCTACAGTCGTAGTCGTAGCCATAGACAGCATGCAGGATGGCAGTTGCTCAACACCACCTGCAGTATCAGTCCACCGTATTATCCACGTTTGTTCCTAGTTCCCTAGTCCCTAGTGCGATAGGAACGTTGTCCGTCGACTAGGGTATGTAGCACCTGGCACGGCTTATTCGTGGCCAATCTTTTTTTGCTTCCGCACTGTTCATTTCATGGCATTAAAATTCAGCACCCTTAAGTTAATTCTTCTTTTATAGTTTCATTTAATTCTGACAAGTATATTTATTTTTTTGTGTACATTATTACTGGTTTCTATACTACATTTTGTTTATTACATGCTATTAGGTATTTCTAAGTTTGTTTTTTTTTGTTATTCCATCCCCACCACTCTTTCTTTCAGCAACTTTTAGGAATCGTAGTTGTTGGATCACTTTGCTTTACCCCGGAAGATTAGGCAACAATTTCTCGACGCCCATTTTATTAATTAGCCCACTCCCATCTTCGACTTCGAGCTCAGTCTCGGCGGATCCTCCCTTGTGGTGTAGCGTAATTGTTACGTCACAACTAATGGCTCTAAAATAGAACCTGTTCATCTAGTCTACAGCCTTGGGGCAAGTTTTTCCTGTTTTTCACTTGTTCATAGCAGATTCTGTGGCAGCAACATCGCTGTACGACTGACTGGTTCGTGGCTACTACACACGTAGAATTGCTTTGTGGCAACATCACACATATATTCGGGCAAACTTACGAGTGGTTGTAGGTACCACACAGTTCCCTTAGTAGATGGAAGTGAAATTTCCTGATTGGACAAGAAGGGAGTACCATCCAGCTTGTGTAATACGATCACACAACCGTGACTTTACGCTAACTTTATACTCTATTATCTGTCGGTTGATAGCAGGACTGCGCGATGCCCCTTGGCAAATCAAAAATTCAATTTTTCATTGATTCAAATCGAATCAATGGGTATCGATGGATGAATCGATACATGTTCAAATCGAACCAGAAAAACCGATTCATCAGTGCTATTTTTGAATTAATGAATTTTTAGAATCACCCAAAAATTCAACTGGTGCAAAGATGGCATAATCTGCATGTTGTTGTTAAGACATTCTGGTAGAATTCACCCTCTGATAGTGGTAATTCTGTCCTCGTTTGCACCCTTGGTACTTTGCTCGTCCAGATTACTCAGAACGGTTGACGAAAAAGTACAAAATCCCTACTTCAAGGAGCTTAAGAGTTTGTTCAGTAGTACTGCTCTGGCTTGTAAATTGCATTATCTTTGAGATATTCTGCAGCTTACGGTGATTGGTTGGAGCAGTTCATAATAGTTATCGGACCATTTTATTTATTATTTAGAGTACCAACCCTCAAACAGCTAGCTTTTATATCTATGAAATAACATCTCATCCCGGAGCAATTACATATTACAGAAGTGCAGGAGCGCTGTAACTAAAATTTTCCGACCATAAAATATAAAATATATTTTTTTTTCATTTCTCTCCAAATGTTTAGATTACTTTAGTATTTTGTCACAGAAAATTACATGCTCAAAAATAACTTATTTCTTTAATCAAATTATTTTAGGTTTAAAAATTCAGTTAAAAATATTTAGCCATTTAGTGACTTCGATACTTACCTTTTATTATATATATCTTTTCTTATATATATCTTTTCTTCGTCGGAACTTCTTCTAGTAAGAAATCTAGTCTACTAAATCAAACCAAGAAATTAAAATATTTAGTAATTTATTCGCGTCCAACCCTGATACGCAAATGCAAATAAAACCATAATAATAAGCCATACACAAGTTAAAATAATATATGTATTTCAAATTGAAATTTACATTTCTTGGTTCAAGTAGTTCACCAAGTTAAATGTTTTACTGCAAGAGCATTTACTAGGCAGGGGTGTTGTGTTTTGTTACACAGGTGTTGACTAAGTCGCCAAGGTCCACTTAAGCAGAAATGTAAACCAATGTCGAGTCGCAATATCACTACGTTCGCTTTGCATCTGCCAATTTGAGTATGGAGTTGATTTAAGCTCTTCCTAAAGTAGGTGTGCTTGATTGGCTACCTTTGAAGCACATTACCACTGCCTGTTGATGACTAGAAGTAGGTACCTACTTGGCCAAAAATTATTTTCCAGCAACTCTTTCCAACAGAGACAAAAGAGAAAGAAGATTCATCATCATCATCATCATCATCATCATCATCATCATCATCATCATCATCATCATCATCATCATCATCATCATCATCATCATCATCATGAAGTTCTCAGTCCGAAGACTGGTTGGAAGCATACCTCCATACTTTCCTATCCTGAGCTAACCTAAGCATTTTCCTAAAAGTAGAACATCCCCAACTATTTGAGAGGCATAGTCTAATCTGGGCATACCTCTTTTTATCCCTATCTCCGACTCTAGTATGTCGCGAACTATTCCTTCGTGTCTAAGAAAGTGTCCTACCATCTTACCTTCCTATTCTTTATTGTCTTCCATACCTTTCGCTTTTCCCTAACTCTTTCTAATACCTCCCTATTGCTAACCTTATCTAACCACGGTATCTTCATCATGCATCTGTAGCACCACATTTCAAACGTTTCTATCCTTTTTCGATCCGCTTCTCGTATTGTCCAAGTTTCACACCCGTACAGTGCCGTACTCCATACATATGTACGTCTTTAAAGGTCTCTTCTGAGTTCCCGAGCATAACAGTCATTTCTTTTTATTAAACACAGCTCGGCCCTGCGCTATTCTTTGTTTTATTTCTCTCGTGCTCCTACCATCGCGAGTTATTTTCACGCCCTCTACATACCAAAATTGTGTTTTTTTTTATTGATCTTCATGCCGTATTCCTCTATCAAAACTGCTTCCATTTCATTCAGAGCTATTTCTAATTCGTCTTTGCTGGATGCCAATACTCATCTGCGAATCTGAGCATGTCAATAGTTTGGCCCTGAGGCTGTTCTGTCCTTAACAATATTAATCGCATCTTCGAAATATAAGTTGAAAACTAGAGGTGACAACGCACATCCCTGTCTCACTCCCTTCCAGATATCTACTTCTCTTCATTCCTGCTCAATTTCTATAACTGCCGTTTGCTGTTTGTAGAGATTATTCCTCTGTCCCTATATTTCTTCCCTGCCTTTCTGAGCACTTCGAACATCTTCCCCCAATTTACGTTGTCGAAGGCTTTTTCCTACCTCGACGGATAGGCTGGCAGAACAATCGTGGCACTAATTAATAAGATCACCAGTCAGATTTTATGGAGGCCCAATATCTCTTTCAGTTTTGTTACTTGAAACCCAACCTCCGGGGAAGTAACACAACAGCATGAGCAGAATTCTTTCTTGCTGACATGGGACGACAAAAAAAAAACAGGATGGGTGGCAATCTTTTTACTAAGCAGTGCAGTATATTCGACAGAGGGGAAACGTGGTGGAATCCTAGCCATCCAAATGTCGTTTGCTGTATCTAATTGCACTTTTCCTCTGCTTTTAACTATTCTTTCAACTTCAATTTATTGCTTTTTATTTTCAATAAAGTTTATGTAGATTTTTGAATATCCGGAGACTACCTTGGTTTTAATTAGTCCAGATAATCGAGGTTCTACTATATAGGGCAAGAGTATTAGAACAACAGAGAGTAAACTTGACCCCATTTGCTGCATATCAGCTTCTGAAGTAGAATTTATTTCTATTAGCCACTCTTCTTTTCATTTTGCTATCAGGCTATTTGAAAGATAAAAGTTCTGTCAAGAGTGATTTCCAAATAAGTTGTTAATCACAATGTAATGATCCCAAATGATCCATAGTTCGCCATTGGCCTTTTTACTTCGAAAATGAACAAACTGGGGACGGCCTTACCAGAGTTGGGACAGACATTTTTCCTTTCGGTAAATATTCTGTTAACTTGTTATTTTGGACGACATTTTCTAAGTTACTTATATACATACCTATTAGCCTGGTATTGACAGCTGAACCTTTGTATAGATACTGGGCAACAAGAGTCAAAACCCAAAAACCATTTTTCTCAATTCCCCATATTACGTTCCTACTGCTGCTAATACATAAAAATAACGAGTTTCTGCGAAGAGACAGATTATTAACTAGGCCAAAATCAGAAAGAATATGGAATAATTCTGCTACTAGACATGGACGGCTAATGATGTAGACAGAGGACAGGCTCACAACCTCAGCTGAAATAATAAGCATGGACTGGAACGAGTTGTTCCATCAATTTCTGACAAGCGATTCTTCTATATAATTTGCACAAACAACATAGTAATGAAATAGGACAGAAATTTTTGGAACGAGTTTTACCGAATTTTGGGAAAGTCATGATTTTGCTTTTTCTTCAAATCTTGGTGCGTAGTACTATTCTTATAATTCTTCATGTCGCTCATACCAACAGATTTCCCCCACATCCAAACCTCCAAATCTTCCAAATCATCTTAAGCAGTCTGACAATTCTTTCTGTGCTTTTCAGTTATGTTTCCTGCTCAAACCCAAAATATATTTCATTTACAGCCTCTAGAGATACGGCTGCTGGATATCCATTCTACAAATTCATAACATTTGCTAGATCTCACTTCAATGTTTCCTTCCATGTTATTCGGTTCACTTGTAAATGATTTCCAGGACCAACAACTGGAGCTTGGGCAACAGCTGTTAGTACCAGAAACTCCAAGTTATCTACCCAGACTTGGAGAGCACCAGTGCACGAAAAATAATCAGAATGGACCTCTACAGCCCGCCAAACCCTAATGCAAGCTTATTAACTCTTCAGATCCGCTGCACTCATTTAGGCAAACATCTACAAAAAAATCACTTCTGAAAACTACTGCTTTCCAACAATGCACGCTACGATGAAGTCATCCTCGAAGGCAATACTGTTCCTGAAGTTACCGCCAATGATTTACTCACCACAATTCACCATCGGGAAATTGCCACCCAGGCACTAGCTACAGCTAGACCTACTCGGTACCTCACCTTTTGGACTCCTGCCTGGTTCTGCATAAAAACCGACATCATTTCTGGAAACACCGCTTTTTCATCCAGTTGGAGTACACCAACCAAGTTGTACATAAATCGATAATTCAAATATTTATTTACGCTTAAATCCTATCAAGTAATAAAAAAATGCAAGAAATCAATGTAATTCTGAAATCACTTCCCAAATGCGCATCCTTCGATTACTTACCCTCTTGCTCGTACACCGACTAGAAAATTGGGCGTTAACTATGTGTCCTAAAAAGGTTTTGTTTGTTTTTCATTGTTGCAAAAAATGCGTCTAATACTTAATCCAAAAAAATTATTTGAAAGAAATATCAAGATATGGTAAGTTAAAAAACACAACCACAAGTATCCAGTTAAAACACAGTCGCATTCAAAATAATAACTGGAAAGGATAACTCTACCAATGGCAGTCAATTGTGGGTATTACTACTACTCATTGCCATAATGCCCCAAAAGACGCAAGACTGGCTTCTCCCATGAAGCAAGCCTCTAGGTTCGCAACTCTCCCATTTGACAGGTATTGAAATTTTGTATTACAACTGCTTCTCATATTTTATTGCGACCTACTGTGGCAGAAAATACTTACTGCAAAAGCTGAGTTCAATGCAACTAACAGCAATTCAATAATAAAACGCATATTGTATATGAGAGTTACTTCAAGGCTGCAGTTGCAAAAAAAGAGGGACGGCAGACAAAATTGAGCAAAAAGGCACATTTATCGACTGTTGCAGTGATCTCGGCATTTGCAAAACCGAGTTTCGGAAGATGTACATACGCACCTTATACTGGGTCTCAGCAGGAGTGTTTGCCAAAAATGGTGGACATCCCACCAACATCTCATAAAGTATTACACCCACACTCCACCAATCACAAAGTTGTGTGTAACCCATACGCTGCAAAACTTCAGGTGCAATGTAATTAGGCGTACCAACAAGAGAATGTGCTAAACATCGTTGATGCTCCATTCGACGTCTTCTTTCCAATGGTTTCATACATTTGCATTCCTCATTCCAATCTTCGATTGGTTCCATAGAATCCTGTCTGTTGTGTTCGCCTATATAAAAAAGATAAACACAAAATGAGAACAAAAATAATGTGATCACAGCAATTACCATTAGGCTGATAATACTTCGAATTGTGTGTCCATCTGAAACCTGTGCATAAACCGAAGTCGGTAAGTTTAATGTGGCCTTCTTTATCTATAAGGATGTTATCAGGCTTAATGTCACGATGAATGAAGCCCATTTTATGAACACTTTCCACAGCACAGGTTAGCTCGGCAATGTAAAATCTATGACAATAATACCATAAAAGTCCTTAATATCTAAAACGACAAAGACCAGAAACAAAGCAGACCTTCCACTCTGTTGTAATAACCGAATCTAAGCAGAAAGCAGCTCAGATAAAACATACTTTTACATCGGGAAATTATTTAACTTCGTGAATGGCAAAATCTGTGTAACTCAGAAATTTTAATATCGTATCAAATTACGTTTGGATTTTGGATGAAACAACTATTATTCTGACAGTAATAATCAAAGGTATTGACAAGGAAACGATGATCAAAAGCATCAGCGCAGAGTGAAACATCTGATTTCTTCCTAATCTGTGATAACGAATGGTGAAATGTTCCATTAATACTTGCATAGAAAACATTCTGATTAGAGCTGAGCCGATACTGATATCAGTAACGAGTATCAGCTGATACTACTACATTTGATTACCAGTATCATGCACAATATGATTATTCTGCAAATTCATTTTTAATTAATTCAAAAATGTCTAAATATGAAGCTTAAAACTCCTGTTTTGTGGTTTGGATTGCACAAGTTGGGATCAGTGATTTTGATTACATTTCCATTGAAATCTTGTGCATACTGAACATAAATAATTACACCAAAGCTAAAATGGCATATTTGCTTTTTCTGTATAGTCTCCGGCCACTGGCCAGATACAGTATATTCGGCTGCTCAGCCTGACCAGATGTCCGAACGTTCAGCTGCCGGATGTTGTATTGCAGTTTAATTTTCGCGCCCTCCAATCTAACTGCGCTCCGCACTCCATGGTGCTGTTACTGTAGTAACGTTCTAATGTTAATTTGACTGGTTTGCCGGCTCTAGTCCACATGTGGCGTGATCCAATCATCTAACAGCAATTATTGTTACAGGCTTGCAATGTGTCAGCTGTCGTTTCCATTTTCGGTAGTGTGAGCTGATAAGGTTAAAAAATTTAGCATTTTTAGCATATTATTGTCGTGGTCATTTTGAACAGAGTGGAGTATGTGTCACGATCACGAGAGGTACTTTTATCTTTACTACAAACAAAAACAATGCCGGCTTCGGTTGCCAAACAGAGAAGTCCCGTGTGGAAATAATTTATGTTAAACGAACAAGATTCATCTAAAGCGAAGGGCAAGTTAAATGAAAATAAAATTATTTCAAGTGGTGGTTCCGGCCCTCTCTTATTCCATTTCAAAACATTTCCTAAAAACGTATACGCTGATATGATCGTTTCGAAGGAATCTGCAGCATCTCTCTCCAAATCCAAAACAAAACAAAGGCGAGCAACTTTGGAAAACTCTCGGGAAAACTTAAAAAAAAAAGAAGATTTGGGACATCAAGGACTCAAGTTTAGCTATACTAGGGGTTCCCAATCTTTTTGAAGCCGCGACCCCTTTTAAGACAAGACTTTTGCTCACGGCCCCCCACAATAGAATAATTCAGTCAGGGGGTTTTTAAAGAAAAATAATTTCGAAAACTTGATTCGGTACTGCGGAATCGTTCAATATAACTCAAAAATGGTGCTTGTAGCACAATCTGTTACCAAGCAGTTCAATTTTTTTATCTTTGTTTTCTGTACTTGCCAGCTTGCAAAAGAAGCTCTTAGATTTATGACACCATTTGCAACCTCCTATTTGTGCGAAATAAGTTTCTCGTCAATGACTGTCATCAAAACCAAAGCGAGAAATCGCCTAGAACTTGAAAATCACATAATTGTATGTATTTCCAATACTTAGCCCAGATTTGAAAAGCTAGTTTCTGAAAAACAAGCGCATCTATCACAATAATTTTTTTCGTATACGAAATAAATGGTAATACGACTTTTTTGTTTTATTTTGTAAAACCTCTCGCGACCCCCCGCAGCTCTTCTCACGACCCCCTAGGTGGTCGCGACCCACACTTTGGGAACCCCTAAGCTATACTATTGCTTATCCATTATACTTATCAGTGATCATATCCAACATGCCACTTTTCACCCGTTGATTTTTCATTTAGAAAATAGATTATTATTATTATTATTGCACAAAATCCCAAATTTTTAGCAGAAGCCTTTCTAGGAATCACATTTTGGCCTATCTAAAAATTCCAATAAAAAATTGAATGAGGGTTGCTAGTTGCATCCCCTTAAAATGATACAGGAGGATTAAAGAAATATTCAGAACTAGCCTTTATAAGAGTCCTCTTAATTTCATTTTTGTAAACTTTTCCAAAATTTGAGAACGAAATCATCATCATAAAGTTCTCAGTTCGAAGACTGGTCGAACAGATTCCTCCATCCTTTCCTAACCTGAGGTAACCTAGGCATTTGCCTAAAAGTAGAACATCCTACATTCCCAACTGTTTGAGAGCAGTAGTCTGATCTAGGTCTAGCCCTGCCTATTTTATTCCTATTTCCGACTCCAGTACGTCCCGAACTATTCCTTCATGTCTCAGAAAGTGTTCTACCATCCTATCTCTCGCATTCTTTATTGTCTTCCATACCTGCGCATTTCCCCATCTCTTTCTAACACCTCCCTACTGCTAAACTTATCTAGCCGCAGTATTTTTATCATGTGTCTGTAGCTCTACATTTCAAACGCTTATATTCTTTTTCGATCCGCTTCTCCTATTGTCCAGGTCCAGTTCAAGTTTTGTACCAGTACAATGAGATATTCCATATATACATCTTTAAGAGTCTCTAAGAGCTTCTACGTTAACCATTCGCGAGTATGACAGTTGCTTTTTTGTTAAATGCAACTCGGCCCTGCGCTATTCTTTGTTTTATCTTTTATATCTCTAGTGCTCCTACCATCGCGAGTTATTTGACTCCCTAAATAGCGGAAATACGTGACTTCCTCTAGCTTCTCATTTCCTATTTGTAATTTAGTTTAGTTCTATTTTGGTTTTCTTTTTATTGGTCTTCATACCACAGTCCCCCTTTGGAGGAATGTACCTCCTTGGAGAAGGATATAGGAGAAATTTTTTTAATGAAAGACCCCTTTTACTTGTTAACAAGGAATCGTACCCTAAATTTTTCGCACTTATTTGGAATCACCTGTATATTATATAGAAGCAACATTAAATTAACGAAGAACACTACAAAAAATTATATTGTCGATTCCCTTCAGTTTGAATCACTTTACTGTCGACGAGTGGCCCTCAACAAGTTTGGCCACTTATGCAGACGGTGACGAAAATTGCTTCCCAGAATGACTAACCATGTTCTATACTAAACCAAGTACTGGAAGATGTATCAGTATCGGTGTTTGACAAGTTATTATATGGGAAGTTTTCTCAATCTCTCAATGCAACTTCATTTTTACTGGGAAATCATTCAAAAATAAAACTGCTACAGCTCTACCAAAATTATTGTTGCAGTTCATTTTGCGATTTTTGGCCAATAACTTTGACAAATACATATTTATGAAGTTTTCCAAGAAAACGACAAGATTAATTATTTCTTATTTTGTAGAATTAGGAGCATTTAATTTGAATGAAAGGAATATTGTATGGGAAATGCAAATATCAAGTGAACACAGCCAGCTGTCGATAGGTAATAAAATTTCTGATCTACGATTGCTGCAGACTCTGGAAAAATACATTTGAAAAGCAAATTGCAAAAATTTTCGTAAAATGTCTAATAATCCTGGGGCTGACAATTTGTATATCGAACTGTAATTTTCAAAGTTTGTAGAAACTCTATTGAAGAAGAAGGGACGTTGAGGCATCCCTCCTGAAAGTCACACTGAACAAAGGAAACTAAAGTAATAATTTTGACAGTAGGATATTTCGAATCTGTTGATTTAACGCTGGTGTGAAATTTTTGGTTGATTTTTTCAAATATTAGTTTCCACCCCTAAACGATTTCAATACCGGAAATTTCAATGGGTAATATTTACCACCTCGGTCTTTCATCTCAGATAAAATGTGGCAGGGTGCAGGGATATGCTGACTACGTCATTTGCTTCACCCAAAAATAGCAACACGAGCTTTTTATAGGCTTCGAGACAACTTCCCGTATAATAGTGTTAGTATTAGCCCAGCTCTAATTTTGATTGTATTAATTCAACCTTTTTTGTTCCTGAATTAGGGTGAACAATTTGGAAGTTAGAATCTGTTATGGAAAGACTTTATGCTCTTAGACGAAGAAAAACAAAATAACAAAAAATTTATACAGGGTGATTTTTTTTGACCGTCTATTAGAAGTATCTGGAGAACTAAAAGAGATATTGATTTGAAATTTTGGCTGTGGCCGAAATCGGGTCGGATCTATTTAATGAAAATATTTTCAAAATGGTGGCATTTCCGGGAATACCGGAAGTTGACACCAACTTTGTTATCTTAAATGGAATGCTACCATTTTCTATTTTTTTTTAGATTCCACGGAAAATTTTAATATCAATTCAATACAGGTTCGCTATGCCTAAAATTAATATTTTCGGAGATATACATTTTTTTCTCAATATTTTGACAGTTGTGGTAGATTATGTAAAAATTAATATCTCGATAACGTCTAGCAGTAAGATGTTCGAATTTTTATGGTGGCAAGACACGGTGTTGGAGTTACTAATCAGGCAAACAAATTTTCAAAATCTATTACATAAAATTTTCTAATCAACGGCATATGTTGATCGCACAAAAGTAGCAAAAAGTCATTTTTCTTAAATAGAATGATACCATTTTCAATTGTTTTTTAGATTCCACGGAAAATTTTAATGTTAATTCAATAAAGGTTCGCTATGTCTAAAATTAATATTTTCGGAGATATGAATTTTTTTCCAATACCTATTTTGACAGTTGTGGTAGGTTATGTAAAAATTAATATCTCGATAACGACTAGTAGTAAGATGTTCGATTTCCTATGGTGGCAAGACGAGGTGTTGGAATTACTAATCAAGCAAACAAATTTTCAAAATCTATTACATAAAATTTTCTAATCAACGACATATGTTGATCACACAAAAGTAGCAAAGAGTCATTTTTCTTAAATTGAATGATACCTATTTAAAGAAACCAATTAAAAAACGTGAAAAAATGCGCGTTTAACAATGTATGATGTTTCTCTACCCAAAATGAATAGTATTTTAGATACCTACTAGATGGGGCGCCAGGTCATTGTTCTGCAGCAGTTACTAACGAATTGTACCGGATGTTTGAAGATAGATGGATATGACGTTTGGGTCCATGGAGTTGGCCTGCCAGGTCTCCAGACATTACACCGTTGGATTTTTATCTTTGGGGCCGTATAAAGGATAAAGTGTATCAATATCCACTCAATAACAGGGATGAATTGGTGGAAAGAATTGCTACAGCATTTGCAGGCTTAGATCCACATGAAATTCGTAGCGCTACTACACACGCCGTAAATAAGCGAATTATTAAATGTGTAGAAGTTAATGGACTACATTTTGAACAGTTTCTTTAACATTGTTTTACTATCACGTACCTACTTTATTTTTTATTTAGTTAAAATAAGTTCAGTGGTGGTAATTCAGGATATGTTCCATTAAATGTTCTGTATGTCCTGTTAATTATTTTATCGCATTTTCCATGAATGTTGAATAAATGCATAATATCCGAGTAAGAATAATTATCATATGCCATATCCTATTCGTTAAACACCAACCATACTAAATTACTAAAAAATACCAACTGCTTTTATTAAGGTAAGTGTCCATTTGAGAGTAACTAGCGAGAGTTACTCTCGAGAGCTACTCGCAAGTGTATGTTCACTTGAGAGTAATTTTCAAAAACTTTGCTCTCTCGACTCTCGTGTGTCTCGGAGAGTTACTGCCTAGAGAGAACTCTCGGATCCGTGTCCACTGGCTAGTTGCAGGTGCATTTGCGAAAACCGAATTTATAATGGACAACAAGCTCGCGGCTCTTATAATTGCATATACAATATTAAAAAGAAAAAGGGCACGCCGAAGGAAAAAGAAATGCTGGATAAAGCCGTGGATTCAACGTAGGTCAGAATTGGGCGCTTGTTCTACATTGCCAAGAGAACTACAAATAGAAGATGCCCAGCAATTTCGAAACTTTATTCGTATGAGTGCAGTGCAGGTACAATATATAAAGAGTTAATTGGTCCGAAAGTTTTTAAAGAGGATACGAAATTTCGCAATGCTATTTCTGTTTACGAACGCGTAATGGTGACACTGCGAGTATTTTAGTTCTCCTTTCGCGATTGCGATATTCTTTATCCTTTGAAATCAGTGGTACTGGACCGTTCGAACAACTACTCCTCGGGCAAATACTCCGCCAGGCCATTAAATTATAGAACCAAATCCAGATTTTCTGCACTACGAGATTTGGTTCTACAATTCAATGCCTGGCGGGGTATTTGCCTGAGGAGTAATTGTTCGAACGGTCCAGTACCACTGATTACTCCCAGATAATAAATTACTCAAAGTACTTGTCACTTGCTGATATCTGTCCAGAGCGCGACAGCATATACAGCAAGTTAAATTGCATGGTTTGAGTGTGTGGGGGAAAGAACCGTACTGATGAGTCCCAGAAGGACGAAACCAGTTGATCTGCGGTTTTCCATACACATTCAAAACATGCAATATTTAAACAAATTTATCTCTTGTGTTCCATAAAATAGAATTTTCTTCATACATGCTGATGAGGTTAAAAATTTCTTCCTTTTTCCATTTTTGCGCCATAATCACTAGCTGAGAGTACTCTCAAAATTCGAACGCGATTCGTTTTCCGAGAGCAGCTATCCGAGAGTGAAATAACTGCGTGTCGACTTGAGAGCAGGCCACCACATGTTCACTCTCGGCGAGTAAGCCGGAGCTCTCCGATTTTTACTCTCAGAAGCGTGTCGACTTGCGAGAAATACTCTCGAGAGCAACTCTCGAGAGTTTTTCTCGCAAGTGGACACTTACCTTTAGACATTATTTGTGAAATTTGTGAATATTTTGTTTTGTCTACAAGCCAAGGTCTACTTACTAGAAGGCGGCGCTCTTCAATTTTGATCGATGAAATAAGAAAACAGCAAATATCTAAAATACTATGCATTTTAGGTAGAGAAACACCATACATTGTTAAATGCGCATTTTTTCACTCTTTTTAATTGGTTTCTTTAAATAGGTATCATTCTATTTAAGAAAAATGACTTTTTGCTACTTTTGTGTGATCAACATATGTCGTTGATTAGAAAATTTTATGTAATAGATTTTGAAAATTTGTTTGCCTGATTAGTAATTCCAACACCTTGTCTTGCCACCATCGAAAATCGAACATCTTACTGCTAGACGTTATCGAGATATTAATTTTTACATAATCTACCACAACTGTCAAAATAGGTATTGGAAAAAAATTCATATCACCGAAAATATTAATTTTAGACATAGCGAACCTTTATAGAATTAACATTAAAATTTTCCGTGGAATCTAAAAAACAGTTGAAAATGGTATCATTCTATTTAAGAAAAATGACTTTTTGCTACTTTCGTGCGATCAACATATGTCGTTGATTAGAAAATTTTATGTAATAGATTTTGGAAATTTGTTTGCCTGATTAGTAACTCCAACACCTCGTCTTGCCACCATAAAAAATCGAACATCTTACTGCTAGACGTTATCGAGATATTAATTTTTACATAATCTACCACAACTGTCAAAATATTGAGAAAAAAATTTATATCTCCGAAAATATTAATTTTAGACATAGCGAACCTTTATTGAATTGACATTAAAATTTTCCGTGGAATCTAAAAAAAAATAGAAAATGGTAGCATTCCATTTAAGATAACAAAGTTGGTGTCAACTTCCGGTATTCCCGGAAATGCCACCATTTTGAAAGTATTTTCATTAAATAGATCCGACCCGGTTTCGGCCACAGCCAAAATTTCAAATCAATATCTCTTTTAGTTCTCCAGATACTTCTAATAGACGGTCAAAAAAAATCACCCTGTATACACACATAAAATTAAATGTTGAATAACTAACTTTTCCTACTTAATACAAACCTCGCCAATGGCTCCTCAAATATTCCTAATTTAATGAGCAACGACATCAAATCTCCACCAGGTATGTAATCCATGACAAAATAAAGGATGTCACTGTCCTGAAATGAATAGTACAATTTCACGACCCACTCATTATCAGCTTCTGCCAATATGTCTCGTTCAGCCTTAACATGCGCCACTTGGTTCCTCTTCAAAACATCCGCTTTTCGGAGTGTCTTCATGGCATACAGATGATTGGTATCGATTTTACGCACAAGCGTAACCTCACCAAATGCACCCACGCCAATAGGCTTAATTTTTTTAAACATGCTCTTATCCATTTTAGCCCGTTTCAAACGAATATAATTGGACTCTTTCTGAGACAACATTTTTCTCATCTGCATTTGAGCATCTGGACTAAGACCGATTTTTACCATTTCGTTTTCAAGCTGCAATCGTCGAAATACTCTCTGCCTGTAAGATTTGATTACATTTTCTATGTGTTGTTCCATGAAAAATTTGAAAGCTTGAGGCGAGTAATTTTTTACTTTGCCATCACGACGTTCTTCTTCTTTTTCTTTGCTAATTTTCTTTCTCTCTGGTATTGGCGACTGATGTTTTATTTTTGTGTATGGAGGAAGCTGTGGCGGATTGTCGTTTGTTCTACTTTCACCATTATTTCCGTTCGTAGCAGCATGATTATTATTGCTTTTCACAGATGATGATGCTGCAAAAAGTAAATAATAAAGCATTATTTGAATGAAAGTTGGAAATGATTCAGGTCGAATATTTTGACAAGTTCTTTCTAATTACGAAACAAAAAAAGTTGTCCGATTGCCCATTTTCTGGCACACCACAGTAAATTTTCTGTCAAATTAAGTGGTGTTGAAATAGTTATTTACGTAACCAGTTATGAAAAGACTAATTTTATTTGACGAATATAATATTTGCCAAAACGAGCGAACGAAGTGAGCGAGTTTTGCAAATTATATGAGTCAAATAAGATTAGCCTTTTCATAACGTGTTAAGTACAAAATTTTATCTAACCCCGCTTTAAAATAAAAAAGAATTGTGCTACATCCCTTCTAGCCGTACAAATAAATTCAACTTCATCGCTTTACCTTGGCGTTGCTATGGATACTATAAATAACTATTGTCAGTGATGAGTTTTTTATTTCAAATTACGCCAAAAATGGATGATTCTGATGTAGATATGCCTTCTGATATAGAAGAATCAGCGAATTTGGCAATAGATTCAATAATACCCTGTAATAAATTCTTACTTTTGTTTTTACTTGTAAATATTCAGTTACGTAAAAGTTCATTACATAACTAGTTATGTAAGGAAAGTTCATTACATAACTAGTTACGTAATGAACTGACAGTTATGAAAAATATGACGTTTCGTAATGTCAAATATGCATTTAAAATGTGACATTTCATAGCGGGGTTAGATAAAGGAATGTGTTGCCAGATTGCGTGTTCTGTGTAAAATCTCTAAATCTGTTTAAAAACAAGTTGGGTTTGTACATTTCGATACATTGTTTTGACTATATATTTGTATCGTAATACCTACCCACTTCTGGGCTAAGAAAACAATGATCTGGCAGTCCATAGTGTGATCCTTTGGGCGCCATAGCCCGAAAACTTGTCCTAGAAGTTTGACAAGTGTCAATGTCAAATTCATGCGTTATTTGATGTACTAAACTTGATCAAAGGAATGGTGATATTTTTTGGGTACTTAATAGTGTATTAAGCAGAAGAGACCTGTAAGTTAGGGGTGCTGTGGTGTCGAGAAGTAGTTTGCAAAGACTGATGCAGGTTGTAATGATGCAAAAGAAAATGCAAGAATTATTCCAATAAATGAATAAGCGCTTTCCCCTTTCCATTTGTAACAAAGCATAATAATAGAATGTCCGAAATATTCACAATATTATATGGTTAAGTACTTATAGGCACTTTCAAAAAATGAAATAAAAATCCAGGTCCGTATTGAAAAAAAATTGGCATTACACCTCAAAAATTAAACACCACGTAAAATATATGAGAATGCCATTTTATACGAAAGAAAAAACTACGAATCATTCATAAGAAAATCTTTTTTGTAAAGTTGCAGGTTCTGGAGTTATTAAAGAAAACAGTTTTTGGCAATCCATTTTTTGCCAATATCTCTGATAATGCATATACCCTTGATATCCTTGATGTCACGGTTTATTTGGGACACTTGTATAGGGGTGAATATTTCAAAACTGTCGATTTTCACGACAGTTTTCGTGAACGCATAAAAAAGTGACAAATCCTGTCAATTTTGCACTTTTAGGTCTTTTCCAATCATAACCGTAAACATAAACACGAAAAACGGATAATTTTTTTTGTTTGTGTTTTTCCAGAAAATCGAACCCACGGTAATGATTTTCCTTATTTCCTCACTTGTAAATCATAAGACGCCATTGTCGTGGACATATCGTCATTTGCGTGTCCACACAAGAACACGACAATGACGAGCAAGGTAATGACGATTTTGAGGTGATAGTCTCTTCACATTTTTATTGAAGAATTTAATAGAACTATTGAGTTACCATTTACTTAACAGTCATACTTTGACACACTTTGTGATAATATAATATTTTTTATCTCTGCATACTTGAAATAATACTTAACCCGACAATGACGGGAGCGACTTAACAAGCCGTGTTCGTTTGCTTTCAGGGCACATAGTTATTCTTACATTGAACAAATGCTACTGACCGTTACACATACATTGTATTTACATATTAGACGATCAAAAACTGCCGGAATTTGCCGAATGTGCCGGGTATTTAATAGTAAATTGTGCACATTTTGTGGGAGCACGGTAATGACGCTTATGGGCGTGAACAAACTTTGAGGTGATATTAAGGGAAAAATATACTTCTTATTATATTCAATTTTTTGGTTGCATCGCATTATTCGATATTTTCTCCGCCTGTATTAGACAGGATATTTCAAAATTTAATTGTTAAATGATTGTAAAAAAATAAAATGTCTGTGTACTTCGGATGTGAACAAGGCACGGTAATGATGATTGCCACACAAAATTCAAAATACTCTTTTGGCTATGCTTGTTTTAATTAAAATAAGTAAGGGGCCAAGTGAGAACAGTTAATTGAATTATGCAGCAAGTACTTTTTTTAAAGTGGGATGTTAACTTTTGAAATAACAAACCTGAACAGGCGAATTGACACTTTCGAAATATTCACCCATAGACAATATTTCAGTATTCAGTTTCGATAATACTGTTTTAAAAACCCAAAAAATATCAACATTCCTTCGATAAAGTCTAGTACAACAGACTGTTGACAGGCCACCATTTGTTGTTGGAGGGCACACATTATTCATATTTTATTTGGGAAGTTAAAATTAAGTTTTTATTGCCAGAAATGAAATTTTTCGAACATACTCGCCAATTTTTTAATTGGTTTTCACTCAAAACTCCCCTTTTTAAGGCTTTTAGCCACTTTTCACATCTTCTGTTTGACAACGTTCTTTAAGTACTCTCCATGATGATTTAGTGCAGCAGGAATTCTAAAAAATCTTACCAAATCCCTTTCGCCTCTCATTCCGCACCCCACAACACAATACAACAAAACAGGGACGTATTAATTATTTAATAGTTATGGAAAATGACAGTTTACTCGTAAGGTAATGTATAAACAAAGAAATGTTTGCCCTCCAGTAAATATATCTGTCAATAGTGTGACGTCATTCTGAAATGATCTAAAAGATCATTTCAGAATCAAATCATGGGTCAATTCTGAATGAATTTGATGTTGGCACTTGTCAAACTTCTTGGAAGAGTTTTCGGACTCTGGCTCTCAAAAGCCGCCACTGTGGGCCGCCAGTACGGGGGTCGATTGGTAGGTATTACGATAGAAATTATGTGTTATGAAATAAGGAAGATTAATCCGTCACCAGCTCTTTGACTGTACTGACTATAGCAAAATCTGTCTGACAGTGGGATAATAAAATAATAATTAAAAAAATTTGTTTATCAAATCAAAATTACTTGACTCATCCTATTGAAACTTCAAAATCAAAGAAATAAGTCATACACAATTCAACCTCGTAATTAATTACAAAGTAACCTACACTAACCTGTTGGGGGTAGTGGAGGTGCTCCATTATCAGGATATGCTGGAGATGGCCGACTATCACATGATGATGTTGATTGTGGACTATCGGACCTCGATACTGCTTCTGAGGATACGACAGGTGAATACTTCCTCTGCAAAGACTGATGCACATGCGGTGATGCTCTAGGCGACATTGCACTTTCCACGGTCGCCACCTGTGCTAAATTATCCTCAGAGTAAGGTGGAGGTGGTAGAAGATTGCCCCGTTGAACAGCCTTGGCCTTCGCTTGCATTGTACTTGCATAACTAGGTGGTTCTGTCGTTGGTACAGCTACAGGACTTGCACTTGAAGTGGAACTTGCTGTTACACTACTGCCTGGGAGTGGTGCTGCTGGTTTAGGGGTGCTCATGTAAGCTTTCTGTTGAATGGAAGCATTATAGGAAGGAGGCGGTACCTACAAAAATAACATTAAAAGATATATTAAAAAATGCCTAGAATAGATGCAAATTTAAATATAATTTTGTCTATTA
The DNA here is from genome assembly GCA_963966045.1 of Xestobium rufovillosum. Lineage (NCBI taxonomy): Eukaryota > Metazoa > Arthropoda > Insecta > Coleoptera > Ptinidae > Xestobium > Xestobium rufovillosum. Next base: position 20,320,382 of record OZ014494.1, read on the forward strand.
TTATTACGATGCTTTTCGCAAAGAAAAATTTTAAATGAAAAATCCTATAAACTAAATCTCACCTGGGTTGCAGGTGGAGTAGTGCTTGTAGGTGATGCAGGTATCTGTGGAGAGGTTGGTGCTATGGCAGTTTGAAGAACAGGTTTCTGCACTTGAGTACTTTTCACAGATTGCATTATAATTGGTGGCTGTGTTTTGGCTTGTCGGGCTCCCCAAGCCTGCAGGGGTGCCGGTCTGGCCATAGCAGTTGGTGTCGTAGTTGGTACGGGTACAGGACTTGGAGAACCAGCTGAAGTTGAACCCGAATAAATACCAGACGAAGGACTTTTTCTAAAATCTTGTGTTGGACTCTGCCTATTTTGAATTGATGCCGAGTAAGATGGTGGTGGCGGTGCTCCAGATGGACTTGGTGGTATGAGGGGATATGGTGGAGGAGGTTCAGCTGTTGATGAACTACTACTCTGATACAAACTCAAAGCTTGCATTTGTTGAGACAGCTGCTGCTGCACTTGGGGTCCATTCTGGACAACCATGGGCTGACGGCCAGAAGTGGACAAGACACTACTAACAGGACTAGTACCCCTCTGCTGAAGAGAGGGTGAATTATACACAGGCACTGCTGGTGGAGCTCGTGCCGGAACCACAGGTGCCGGCGGCATTCGTTTGAACATCTGCTGAACATTATTAGGAACGGGTTGATAAGGCACATGAGGCGGTGGAGGAGGAGGAGTGTTTCTAGGTGGGGGTGGAGGAGGAGGCTCGCTAAAACTTGGTGAATACCTATTCACAGGATGCAGTTCGGCTAAGCGAGGGCTATCGGATCGTGAGCTACCTGCCCCACTATCCAGTGCTGGGCTGCCTCTCAAAAGACCCAGTTCTCGCTCTATGCTTGGTTTACGAATTAATTTCGTATAGCTGCTCTTATTACTAGGATCCGTTTGTTGTTTCAGCAGGAAATCTATGGCTCCCTCTAACCTTCCACCCGCTATATGAAGAGCTCTTAAAGAAGAATCCTAAACAATTACATACTTTAGTTAACACTTATTAATAAGACAAAAATTACGCAAATACCTCAGAATAACCCATGTTGAGCAATTGCGAAAGTGAATGTTTTAAGCGATGGTAATCTTTCTCAGTTGTGCCATTACTTCCAGAGGTAGAGCTAAGCGAACTAACACCACTTGTTGTGGAGAAGTTCGAAATGGTGCTAGCAGCACTTGAGCCAACCACATCACCTCCGCCACTCAATGTCTTCGCAAATGGTAGAAGTGAATTGTGGATTTCCTCCATGGCCTTTTGATGATAGCCCGAAGAACGGGCAGGCGCACTGGGATTCATATTGAGTTGGGGTCGAGGCTGCTGGCCCATGCTGGGCCTCCGACACAATCAAAACAATTCCCTCACATTTTTCCAGCCCCACCAATAGAATAAAATACTGAATTAACATAATAGTGAGCCCCGAGCATTTTACACCTATTTATTGCCTCGCAAATGTGAAAGCTGGAAAGCAAAGAAAAAAAATGTTAGTTCAAATTTCTTTAAAAAATCGTTTTACAATCTGTTATTTGCTTCAAGCATAAAAGTTCATGTATGTATGTATGTACCGAGGTATGTACCGAGAGGTGCACAAGCAGATGACAACAAACGTGTTAGCCTTGCACTAGTAAACAAAGGGCAGCAAAAAATAGATAATCATGTTCTTTTAACGAAAAATCACATCGTCTATGGGGGGGCGGGGCTGACGAAAACATAACAACGTCCTGCATAAACGATTCGCGTCGCAAATTGGAACACCACTTTTGGAGTTTATAGTACATGAAGATCTTCATATACAATGCCATTATGATGATGTCTATAGTCTGTATCTTTTTTAAGGCAATATAGTTTACTTTACTTACATTATTGAACCAGAAAATTTAAGTTTTATGGCTTGAATTTTAATTACTTATTCCCACTTATTCCTTGAGGCACCAAATGGCACTAGTATTAAAATAATTCAGTCGTCATCGGATAGACGTCAGTTTACTGCTTCAAACATTACTATCTCATCTCAAGTAATTCTTATGTCAAATTAAATGTCAATTATTATAATTTTAAATATGAATGCTAGACAGATGTTAAAAGTTGGTTAGTTGGTTGGTTTTTTTCAAATGCAACATTGGTGTATATCATTTTAAAAGTGTTATAAGTACCGCTTTCAAATTCAAAACCTCTTAACACAGAACTAATGCGCACATTTTCGAAAATTAAATTAGAGAAATTGTACCCCGTCGAAAAGTACCTACCAAATTATGAAATTACAAACATCTTAAAACATAACCACATCTGTCGATTAAACAGTGAGCAATAGCACATTATGCTTAAGGCAATTGGAGAACTATGTGCCAAATTGCTTTCAAATGTCTCACTCACTCAGCATTCCAAACATGCATTCCTTGGCATCATGACATCCAACAATCAGTGTCTAATTCCTGTTTATTGCACTTTTAAAATATGCTCTCCCAATGTACAAATGCTGATTTACCTTGTTAATTTGGAGATTTTGCAAAGAATCTGCTGTAAAAATTGACAGATTCTAAAATGTCAATGCATCTCTTCTCATTCTATGTGGAATTTTAACAACACTGCATCCACAGATTGTATTTTAAAAACACTGTCTCGAACCATTTCACTCATACCGTCTTTGACGCGCCACAAAATGCTAAACAACAAAATAATTTAATGCTGCAGTACTTCGGAAGACACTTAAAATTTCGTCTAAAACAAAGAAATTTTAATAGGATCAGAATTCGGCCATCTTACACAGTGACAAATTCCTGAATCTGCCAACTTATAGATGTGAAAAACTATTTCTTTCTTAACACAATAGTGACTATTGCATATTTATTCTTTCATGTTCAACTCCTATTTAAATTAACAGGGAATTTTTAATCAATTAACGGTGCAGCTGATTATGAATTAATTCACCACTTCCTATAATATAATATAAATTATTGAGTGATTTTTATCCCTGATGTTGTGGTACCTGCAGATTATTTCTTGAAAGGTTGTATGAACACATAGGCGTACGGTATTAATTTTACCAAATTCGACAAAATGATATCCTTGACGGAATACTAGACAGTCAATCCAATGGCTCAAACAGTGTAGTTCCCTCTACTACTTGCAGATGGTACATGCGGTCAACTGAAATCCCTAATAACTAATTCGCATTTTTGAACAAGTTTGATAGGTGTTTTATATTCATAACATGTAATATTCTGATACTTTTTAGGGAGTAACTACTGAACAGTCCGCCGGTTACTTTTAAATTTTGTTCCAGGACGGTCGATTAACGCATTACACAATATCAGTAAAATGACGTTTAAGTAATTCGTTATTGAAAGGCCCGCCAACAATCTCGGTGGTTGTTTGGGTATAGTACAAAGCTGCCATATTGTTCTCCTACGGCTACACGAGTTCTGCGTCCGCACGAGTTCGCATTTTTTGCTAGTTTCTAAATCATCTTTTTGCCTAAAAATGCGTGTGTCTGGTGCGAAAGGGCGAGTGAAGGGTCTATTTTAAAAAAACGTTCTCTCAGGTTTAGTTTTTTTTTTACACTTCCAAAATGCCAAATGTAGGTTACATTCTGTAATGCGCATGCGGTCGGACTGTTCAGTAGTCACTCCCTACTTTTTATAATGAAAATAAGTGTTATCTGCAAGCAAACTTGATAAACAGCAGGCGCTCCTAATACTAACGGCTTCTGCTTCTAGCTCCCAAATATGAGCGGCCATCAGCTACATACGCACTGCCCGCGGTTATTTATATCCCAACTAGGTTTTGCCAAGTAGGCCATTTTCACTTGCGCGCTCCTTAACAGACTGTCAAACTTCGTGCCTTGCAGCAACCGGCTTGGCGCAGTACCGAAAGGCGCGGGCACTTCCAAGACCCGCGGGGAATTTTTGTTCGAATCCAAGTGGAACCTTTTTCTTTTTTTCTTCTAAAGCTTGTTGTAATTTACAGAATTTTGCATTCCATGTGTTGTGTCTGGTGGCCCGTCACAAAAAGTATTTATTTAAAGAAAATAGAAAATGCGCGATTACTAATGAAAACAAGGGAATAATAGCACGCTAAAACATTACATTGGCAAAATCTAGTTGGGATATAAATAAACACGCACTGACCTTCTAGTGCTTTCTCATTCAACAATGGTATCAAACAACTTTACCTCCAGTGACTGTTTTGTGACCTTGTGACCTCCAGTTTCCAGTTCTGCGGTTTCCAGTAACATTGTAACCCGTGACAGAATACATTTAGTTATCAAATAATAAATAAATTAATAAATAAATATAAATAAATAAATATAAGTACCTCAAAAATATAAAATATTTTTTCAGGGAGCCATAAAAAAATACCTACACTAGTGGTTTAAAATATTTGATCCCGGTTTTTCGAAGAATCCAACACCGGATTAAGTCTGACACCGGCTTCGTTGCTATGGTACCAGCTTTCTGATTGGTTGTATCATAGCAACGAAGCCGGTGTCAGACTTAACCCGTCGTTGAATCCTTTGAAAAACCGGGCCTTGGTGTTTTTAAAAAGTACAAAAAAGTTGTCACTGTATTTTCTCTTGTCTCGCTCGCTCTCTGCAGCCTACAGGCTACAGCTCCGTCACTGTCTATTGTGGATTGTCTATAGGAAGTGAGCGAATATTGCTTAGCAGCGACACCAAGGCGGCGCAATTATAAACTTTTGGTAGTAACTAAGTGTCAAATTGACAGAGCAGATGACACCTCTGTCAGTTTGACATTCCCGCGTAAATTTAAGCAATGGATACTGTTGACAATTAACTGCAAAAAATTATAAATGTCAAATCTGACAGCCCAGTACCACCCTACCACCAAAACTTTTAAATGGTGGCGCTGGCTCAAAATTCGCCAGTAAATATTTCTGTCAATAGACTGTTTTAGAATGGCCTGATTTTGACAGGCCGCCATTTTCTGTTGGAGGACAGAGTATGGATAAACAACGTTATGCACGTGAGTGTTACCAAAATTTGAACAGATTTGGTGCGAAACAAAGTGGTGATGTTTAGAGTTCATGTAATTTAACTCAAAATAACGAAACAACGTTTGCATAAGTGCAACCAGTCGTATCATTTTAAGAATTTTCATTCAATTCTCGGCGTAAAGCGACTAAGTTTAAGTTACGCCCCTTTTTTGGTGCCAAATGGTAACACAAACATCTGCTTTGTTATTCATCCTCTTCTTCCCTTTAAAACAAAGAAATGTGTGCCCTCCAACTGTCAATTGTGTGACGTCATTCTAAAATGATCAATTTCGTGGGCTTCAATAATTTTTTATAAAATAATTTTGGAATCTCAAAATAGGACATAAATAAAATTTAATGAATAAAACACTGGAACTACCTATAACTGGCTGGCCCTGATGATAATGCGGTTTTAAATTTGAATTTATTAGGTAACATTATACTACTTAACCTATAAAGATTTTAAAATGGGTAAAGTGCTATCACACGTAAAGAATCCGCTCAGAAATTTCAATGTGGAGAATAGAGCCCACAGGGTAATTTCGAAAGACAAACCTATACCAGCACCTAAATATAAACGAGATAAACAAGATATCGAACAATTGTTAAAAGGTCAGTGTGATTCTGATAGAATATCAGAACTTGTGTGAAACCGTCTGAGGTATTCTATAAATTTTAGATTACCCTAAAGAGTATGAAGAGAGTCTCAAGAAGAATGAAATGTTGGACAAAAATTTAAAAGAAATATTCGTGCAGTCACATGATGCAAACAAGGTGATTATAAACCATTGCAGACTTGTCTTAAATTGGCCATTAATTGATCTGATAAAGTCCTAAAACATTGAAAAATGGATAACTGCATTTAGTTGAAATGATTGAAAATATCTTAAATTTTTAAATTATTTTAGGAAGATATAGAAAATAGAGAGCCAAATAGGCCATTACCGCTAAGCAGACATATAGTCGAAGACTACGAGTTTGGGTATAAGGAACCAGACGCCGTTCCTTTAGGAAAAGTTACATTAAAAGGAGCACTGCAGTTTATAACCAACCACCAAGCCAATCCAAAAGTATACAACAGCACCAAAATAGCAGAAGAATACTTCTTGCCTGAAGAAACAGTCAGTAAGTAGTTTTATAACAGACCCCCTTTTATTTCTCCACAGTTTTTAAATTATTATCTGGTCACGCTACACCTTAGGACCCCCACATTTGCTACCCTTTTTGCATGCAGACCAGATAAAAGTGAAAAGGTCTATTAAGGCCCCTACAGACGGACGTAAGGTAAGGTCAGGTAAGTGGGCCACCGGGGATAGTGGGCCATCCCTCTATATTTTATATACATAATGTCTTTAACGCATATTCTATTTTGGAACACACTCTTCATAGTTTAATTTGACTTGTCAACAATTTTGGTTGACAACACTTTCAGAACTACTCATCTGACAGCTGTGAAGTGTCAACCACCGATTTGGAGCTGCTCAACACTGGGCAGAGAAAAAGTGAAATATTTTTGAAAGTACTCTAAAATCTGCAGATACTTGGAGGCTGATATTGAGTGGCAAGTGTAAATAATATATTTTGTTAAAATAAATGAGATAACGTGTTGTTTAAATAAATGTGGGAAAATTTAGTGGTGGCCCACTTTCCCCTTAAAGCTTAGAAAAAGGGGAAAGTGGGCCATGGCTCTCCGGTTAAGTGGGACCCCCATCAATTGCAGGTGGCCCACTTACCACTGTTAATTCCTATTTTACTTATTTCTAGGAAAATGGGGCGAATATACAATCAAAAAACTAGGAGAGGGGCAGATGGTGCTCAATATACATCTGAGGCCTTAGCTAGAGCTCTAGCAGACATTAGAAGTGGTAAAAAGAGCATAAAAGGAGCTGGAAAATTGTATAATATTCCTAAAACAACATTGAGGCATCGTCTGAATAATACTCGGGGGAAAGGAATGTTAGCAGAACGAGGAAGTGGTGGCGGTAGAAAAACAGACTTAAGTTTTGAAGTGGAGCAACGCCTTGCAAAATGTCTTCAAATGCTAGAAAAATGGGGATTTGGCCTCACACGTGTAGAAGTATTAGACATTGTTCAAATGTATGTTAAAGCTAACCGAATTAAAACTAGATTCGCCGATGATCGACCTGGAGAAGAATGGTTCATTGCATTTAAGAAGAGACACCAACTATCCCTAAAGAAACCTCAAGGTGTCGAATGTGCTAGAACGGGCCAAATAAACCCTTTTGTTATATACCCCTATTTTGACCAGTTAGAAACTGTAAATATGTTAAAATTGAATGATAAACCGCAATTAATATTTAATTTGGACAAATCTAGTTTTTGCCACGATCCAAGCAAAGCGAAGGTAGTTGGCGCCAAAGGTGCCAAGAGCACCCGAATGATAAGTTCTTCTGGCCGGGAAAACACTTCTATACTTATATGTTGTTCTGCAGCAGGTGAAAAAATACCTCCACTAGTTATTTTTAAAGGCAAAAATGTTTTGGAACATTGGCTAAATGTCAATGAAAGCGACAAAACATTTTACGCTGCTTCACAGAGAGGCTGGATGGAGGGCTCAATATTCACAAAATGGTTTAAGGATTGTTTCTTGCCGCATGCTCCAAAGGAAAGACCTTTACTGCTTATCTACGATGGCCATTCAAGTCATTGTGCTGTTGAGTTAATAGAACATGCTATAGAAAATGAAATTACTATCCTTAAACTTCCGCCACACACCACTCATGTGCTACAGCCACTTGACGTGGCTGTATTTAAGTCACTAAAGAATGGCTGGGAAAAAGAATTGATTAAGTGGCAACGAAGTCATCCTAGACAGAGAATTACAAAAAAACATATTCGTACAACTGTTAAATCGGGTTTATGATCATTTATCTTCAGACATTATTAAAAGCGGATTTAGGGCTGCAGGTATATACCCAGTATCTAAGGATATAATTAATACTGAAATTTTCAAGCCAGAAGATTTGAAAGCCTATGAAAAACAGAAAATAGAAATGGGAAAAAATAAAGAAAATGAAACGCCAGCTAATCCTGTCAGAGCTATTGGCATGGCTGATGAAAACACAGGTCTCATAAACATACTCGAAGCTGAACTCCAAAATCCCACATTTGAAATTGAAAATGTAAATTTCAATATTGAAGACCTAGATTTTGAAATTTTAGATGAACCTCAGATTAATGTGGAGGGGAGGATAGAACCTCCTTCAAACCTGCCTCAGAATCTAGAGGAAATGGTTGAATCACATTTAAATCCACCTCAGAATGTAGAAGAGATCATAGAAATTGCTCCAAAGTCACTTCATGATGTGAATTTAAATTTGGACAATAATAATTCATTTGAAAGCGTGCTACTTTCGTTTATTAAAGGAAATGGAACCGAATCAGCACAAACAAAAAAGTCGAGAAAAAGGATTTGTCCAAACTCTGAAATAATTACGTCTGCAATGTATTTAAAAAAGAAAAAGGAAGAAGACGAAGGAAAAAAACTATTGGAACAAAGAAAAGTAGAAAAACAGACAGAAGCATTAAAGAAGAAAGAAGAAAAAAACAAGAAGCAGACAAAACCAAAAAGGAAAATACAAATGGAGAGTGAATCTGACAGTGATTTATCAGAAGAAAGACTAATATTGGAAGATGATTCAAGTTCAGAAAAATGCATTGAAGTTATTCTAGAAGATTTTGTAATTGTGCAATATGATGGAGTATTTTATCCAGGTCAAGTAATTGACATTGAAGAAACATCTGCTATTGTTTCTGTAAAAGTAAAACACATGGAAAAAAGTGGCAAACTTGATGGATGGAAATGGCCAAAAAAAGATGATATTCTGATATACGAAATTAAGGAAATACTGAAAGTGATCCCAAAACCTATTTCTATCAATAGCAGGGAGTATTCAAAGTTCCAGAAATATCAAAATATGAGAGCATTATGAAATAATTAGTACTTACTTACTTAAAGTACAATTTTTATTGTTGTTTTAGTTAAGTACTTAACAGTTTTTGTTACAGAAGTAAATAATTATTTATGTTTTTTTCTTAAGTATACATATACTTACTTAGTTCTACTCATTTTATAATAAAATACTGTCACTATGAATGAGACTTTTATTCACGACTTCATAACTTGACAACCATACAAGATTTTTTCAATTGGAAAAAACTCAACTGTAGAGAATCGGTTGGAGTATGGCCCAGTTCCCCCAACGCAATAGCTATGTTATTCTTAGGCAATTTAATATGGGGTGACCTACTTTCCCCAAAACTAGGGGTAAGTGGGCCACCTTGCAATATTTTTAAAAAATATTTAAATAAAATAGGTTTTGCAGGTATTAGTCCTAACACTTTTTACAGCGCGATCTAGTATAGTTGGTCTTCAACTAACTTCATTTATGGCATCATATTTTGATAATATTAATATAATACCGTAACTTAAAGTTAGTATGTTGTAAAAAGGGGTCCCACTTACCTGACCTTACCTTACATGTCTTAAGACATGCATGTGCATTCACCAACGTACACGCAACGTCCGTGTGTAGGCAAAATAACGTCACGTTTATGAATACACAATCACGAAGAATGCCGCGAGGATGTTTCTGTTTTCGCCAGAAATTTTGCACGCACACGCATGAACGCGCGTGCAATTTTCAACGTGTGGAGGCGAATACACGTAGTGTGTGCGTTAGTTTATCAGTAGCGTCGGTAAGTTAAATGTGCTCTCATTTAGCGTAGCCGAAGCTTTAATTTAAGCTAAGAATAAACCCGTTTATGCTGTTGACTGCAGAGTATAAGAGTTGTTATAAGGTTGCCTGACTGTAGATCAATGTCCCATAAATTCCTACAGCAATTTATCCTACAGCAATTTATTGAAATGTACAGAGACGACGATTTTTCTTTTTTTGTTTCCTTTTCGAGTGCATAAGCGCACGCCACTGCTGCTATAGTCAAATCATCCTCTCCCATGAACACAGCAGCAGCTACGCGAAAACTGGGAATTAAGTTCATGTGTCTGTAGGCAAAGCTTAGTGCACGTTGTTGTATGCGTGTTGATGTATGCACGTACATGTCCTAAGACATCCACGTCCGTCTGTAGGGACCTTTACAGGCGAAACAAATAAAGTATTTACAGGACGGCAGAATTGTGACATTACATGTAACATTGGCATGATTATCATATTAAAAGTTAAAATAATACATATTAACTTCTTCCGGCATCATGATTGAAGTGAATTAGAGATCACAAAGTTTTTTCTGTGCTCTTTCAAGTTTGGAAGGGTGTTTCGTGCACATTTACACATGTTTATTTGAGGCAGGCTTATGAAGTTTCATTAAAGATCTGTCAATTTAAATTTGAACCCCAAAAATCCTTAAGGTGCGATAGAAGTAGTAGTATTCATTTTTAATATCTTATTTACAGAAAAGGTGCTACAATACTACAAAGTGTACGAAATGTATATTCCGGAACAGAGAGACGCGAAAGCAAAATTTGCAGGGCCTGCCGTCAAGAGGCGGAAAATTTATGTAGAGAAACTCAAGCAATTAACTGATAAATCGAATAAAGACGGCACGTAAAGAAGCAGGAATCTTTAGGAAATTTAATTTATTAGTAACTGAATAAAAAAGTGTTAAATAAAAACTGTTTATTATAAAGTGAGTATATTTTAAAAATAACAAAAATGAACACATTAAGCGGTTCTATCCCACCGCCATATGGTACCATCATCACATACACATAACAAGACATTTGCATCCCTACTAAGAGTTGTTTGACGAATGGCAGTGTTACATCTTGGATGCTGCAATGTGTAGCATTTGGTTTCGCCGGGATCATTAACATCCATATCCCATACAAATATTTTTCCACTCTGATTTCCCAAGGCTAATATCTACATAAGGATATTCACAAAAAATATAATTATTAATAAATTAGGTATTCCAAACCTTTTGCCAGAAATCCATGGTAAATCTGACGAACCAAATCTCACATTCCTTATATTCAAATCGATGGATGACCGTAGAGCTTGTATCGCCAGGTCTAAGATTTTCATCTTCCAATCGGCCTGGTTTCCAACACACTATACAGTTCTCACATGACTTGCTGAGGACGAAATCTCCAAACCATCGAACACAATCTACATAATTTCTGTATATAAAAATAACCATTAGTGTTAAGAAAAATTTAAATTGTCCAAGTACGACTCAGAGCAATTATTGCCTGCATCAATTTTACAGAAACTGTGGACCTAGGACCTACTATGGGCAAGCAAACTATTAGTGTTAAGAAAAATTTAAATTGTCTAAGTATGACAGAGTAATTATTGCCTGCATCAATTTTACAGAAACTTCAACCTAGGACCTACTATGGGCAAGCAAAGTTGAGCCTTTCTCTGTTAAGGATACCAACATGATGAAACTTGAAGAGAACAAATCATGTTAAGTGATCTGGACTGAACCTGCCAGTTCTTTTCTAAAATTAAAATTCACCGTTGGGTATAAGGAATTATTCATTTCAGTTAGTCAGATGAAATTCAGATGGCACTGTAGATTGTTTTCTTGGTAAAGATTTGATACCCGCATTTCTCGAACAGAAAATTTTATTCTATGGCCAGTGTACATTCACTGTGAACGTTTGTGTACCAAATAAAGGAAGTATTTCGCTTTGCCTATATATGTATGCTCATTCTAAGGTACAGTTATTCAAAGAATGTAACAAAGGATTAATTTTTGACACTGGGTCAGTTATATCAGTTTCCTTAATGGTTACTACAATTTTGCAACTAACCAGGCCCAAAGTTAGCATGGTGTTCTTATCGAAAACGGGGTCAAATTGCATTGGTCAAAAATAGGGTCTGCTTATACAGATTTATTTCAACATTACCGACCTGTGTATATCTCGAGTAGAAAAATCCGGAAAGTGTTCTTTCAGTGAATCAAATGGTCGAACACTTCGGCTAGCAATCCATTGATATGACTGCTTTATGGCATCATTCATAGTTTCCTTGTCTAGTCGCCACAGTTTAAGGGAATGATCCATTCCACAAGACATTATTCTGTTCCCCAAAAGGTCGAAATCCTATTACAAAAGAATCGGTTTAACTGTCAGATAAAAAATGAAATTAAAACCAACGGAAACAGAAACAAAATAAAATGGGAGGCAGGCCTCACAAACATCAAACAAATCAGTTTACGTAAATTAAAAAAGAAAACGTACATCCCTAGGTTAGTCTGAAAACAGATTAGTGTTAATCAATGTCTGGGCATTTATTTTTGTGGCATGTCCATCCAACGTGTCCAAGAAGTGTCCGAACATTTACTGGATATTTATAAAATAGCTCTAAAATGTGACCATGTTGGTTTCATCGAGACCTTTAATTGGATATATTATTTATATACCATAATGTTTCCAAAGGGTAAAGTCTTGGTTTTTAACAACTTTGCGTCGACGGAAAGTTCTTAAAAACTACGGCTTGAGTAACCGCTAAAATAACCGATAATAGGAATTGCACAGTCAACAGCAGTATGGGATGTTCCAGTTTTAGGATAATACTTCTTCCTTCTCTTCTTTGCAAAAATATCTGTATTGTTCCTTAATTTTCTGCATGATTTTAAAAGCATATCCGGTTTGGTTGTTCCCAGTCAAAAAATAATTCGGCACAGCCATGATGGATCGAATTATAGTGCAAACATGTAATGTGTTAAATGGGTTAAAACTTAATTCTAATCAGGCCGTGCCAATAGAATCTAGTGAGCACGTAAGTGGGGGAACGTGACGTCAATTGGGAGCGCGAACCTGGGAGCCGGGCATTTATCTTTACGGCAGCGGCGTTATCGCCCGAAGACTTTACAGACTTTACTAACTTGCCAGTATCTTTGACAAGTTTATAATGCCTAATTGTGCTATCATGGGTTGTTACAACAACTGAAATACAAATGACGTTAACTTTTTTAGATTTCCGCAGAATTCTTCGCTAGCAACTAGCTAGCTCAACTATGTAAACGTGCAGACAAAGTACTGCGTTGTCTAGTTCGGACGCGCACGTAATTTGAGAATCAAACAATTAAGTTTACGATTTCAGGGTTTATCAGAAACTGATAAGGGTAAAATTGTGAAGAAAATGCGAAAAATAACAAACTAAAATTAACTTTGTTGTGATTGTGATTCGCGCCGTATTTTTTAACGCATGCATTAAGTATTTTGTAAAACAAAATCACCAAGCAAGAGCTAAAATCGGTTATTGTTGAAAGGGACTAAGCATTTTAACAAATTTTAGACTGGACAAAAATACCTTAAATATACAAAACCTAATAAGTTGAACTAAAGTAATCAGAAATGTTTACAGATAGGTATCTCTGTTAATGTACTAAAATTCCTCTGAAAAAGACTCGCTTTCGGAAAATGCAATGTTTTCTTGTCACCTATTAAATTTATTAAATATTTAGTTAGCTCACAAATAATCGATTCTGTTAAAGTAATTCACCGACTGAAATAACAGTTGTCATGTGAATTATCGTTGTATGGGGTGGCCCACTGAAAACAGTAAGTGCGATTTTATGCCATTTAGCATCATTTTCACGAAAAAAGCTGGGGCACGTCGAATTTGGTTGTAAGGGGGACATCTGACTTCGATGTTTTCATTCATGTAACTTCAACCCCAACGCGGAAGGGGAAAGCACCCTTAAATTTTTAAATAGGAGGTAGTGTCAAGATGCACACCGTATGAAAGGCCTTTAAATTCTCTTTATAACAGTTTTTCATTTTTTAAAATTGGATCACTAACCTCCAAGAAAATGCACTTTAAAAATAACATTAATTAAGGCACCTTTTAACACCAGTAAGTGCGATTTTATACCATTTGAAGCACATTTTCTCAGAAGTCAGTGGTCCGTTTTAAAAAAATTGAAAACTGTTATAAAGAGAATTGAACGATGAAAGGCTTTCAAACAGTGTGTATCTTGATACCACCTTCCATTTAACAATTTAAGGGTGCTGTCCCCTCCAGCTTTGGAGTTGAAGTTACATGAATGAAAACATCGAATTCAGATGTCCCCCTTACAGCCAAAATCGACGCGTCTGAGCTTTTTGCGTAAAAATTATGCCAAATGGCATAAAATCTCACTTACTGTTTTCAGTGGGCCACCCTGTATAATGTATGTGAGTTAATTAGTCATTTTGTATTAATTTTTTTGCACCGATATCGATCAATCAGGAGGCTAGATTTAGTAAAGTTATCTTGCATAATATGTTTCTATTGCTTATTAGTAGAGACCGGATTATATGCAACATTACAAGCTCGAAATATGCATGCAAATATGCATGAAAAATGCTTAAAATATGCATGAAAAATGTCAATATATGCAATACCAAATAATAAAATTTTTTTGTGTACGAAACAGTTTTCTCGCAAACTCGACAATATAAAATATTGTCGTCATATGTAAATGTTCCAGGATGGTAAGCTATCCACGAAACGACATTTCTTTTTTCGGGGGGCATGGTGCACTACATGTAAGCTAAATGTAAACTGAAACAATGGACGTGCGATTAACAACTTGCGGTGTCTGACGCGTGTGGTATGGATCAAGCGGGGCGCGGGCAGTAGGTGCATTGACTGACTCTGCCTGGCTCTGCTCCTGTCACAGCATAATGCAGCAGAACAGCTCTCCCTAAATTTTCTAGCTCTAGCTCTAGCTTTCTAGCTCTAGGTGAAAAGGGGCTAAATATGCAAATGCATATGCAACATGCAAATGCATATAATCCGGTCTCTACTTATTAGATGAGGGAAATTATAAATATAATATACTGCAATATCATTCGACCTTCCTAGTATGTATATTCAAATACTTTTTCTCCTTTTCTAACAAAATTAGTGCTGCTTTTGGGAAACACCCCTCTCGTTAACTTTGTTCTCAAGTTTAGAAAATATTTTTCTCGTATACAGTAAGGTAGTCTTCTGATAATGATTACCGAATTGGTTTTGTAATTAATAAATACAAGTTTAAGTTTACTCGAAAATCAAAGTTATGCTTCATATTTGAATAATTAACCACGTTTTACAATATAGCACGAACCATAAGTCTTCCAAATTCATCATTTATTTAGTTTTGATTTATTTCTTTAAAACATCTTTAACTAATTTTATTTTATTTTGAGTCACTCTATAATAAATTAATTATTGCAACAATAGTATATTATACACGAGTTTATAATGAATGCTATTATTACCGAGGATGAAGTTTACAACACGAGCGAGTGAAACGAGCGAGTTTTGTAATCATCCGAGGCAATAATAGCATCATTATAACGAGTTGTATAGTATACTTTGTCCACGACTATCAAAACAGATTCCCAGAAAGAATTTACCTTCATTTCCCTTCTCCAGTGTAAGAAAGATTCATACATACGCTCTCAGGTATAATTTTCTTGTTTTTTTGGGCAATAAATCTAATGAGGCAAGTTCTGCAGCTTCTTTTATTGCTGGTGCTGTCAAAGAAACCTCGTTTTCACTCTCACTACTCATTATATCTTCTTTTTTACAATATGCATTTCAAATTAAAAGCAAACCGTGCTGATTTGACGTTTCAATTTGAACTGACACATCGCGATCGCGGCCTACTAAATAAATGTAAAAAAGGGTCAAAGCGATGTTCCTATTGGTGTAGTGAATAATATTCATTAATCACTGCAGTAATTAATGTACCTAATTATGATTGAAGAAACACAAGTATAAAAAGCATATTATAAGATAGTCGTGGACAAATATGTTTAATGTTTTCTTGGTGGGTGTACAAAATCATTCTAATATAAACGAGAAAGGCATAGATACGCTTTGCCGTGCATAGCGGACCGTATATATTCGAGGGTTTGGCGCTCCCAAGCAACGTCATTGCGCGCTCCCGACCGAATAGCGTCTGCCTATGCATTCACCATATATATTAAATTCTACGATAAACATTAATTAAAACCCTGTGATGTTATTCTACGAGCTGTCCTTGAATATAGGTAGGTACCTAAATTTCTGTGCTAGGACCTCCTGCAAAGAGTGTTTAGTAGATACTTTGCCTTTTCAAAAAATCGCTAACTTCATTTAAAATTCAAATTTTTTGGCTTGCATGGAAGATAAGGCTCTCCAAATAGTGATATTTGGAGATGCCTGAATGCTTGCCATTTAACACCAGTGTTTTCTTGATTGAAATTGTGTTTTTTATTGTTCTACGATAGTGGTCTCAATAAATGTATTATTAGTATTATAAGAGGGCATGCAAAGTTTTATGACTCCTTCCTATCTCAATGTTAAGACACTCTTGGTCGCTGCACTCACTTATATGGAATTATTATTCAATCAAATAACTAACCGTCAAGAAATAATTTGCAGTTTGCAATTTTTGTAAGGAAATTTACTTGTGCCACACCTCGGGCCACACTATTAAAATAGTCAATCATAAAAATATGAAAACACTGCCCAGAAGATGTGAAAAATTTGATAGTGAAATGTGGTGACTGAATGTGAATCTACAGCAATAACAGACAATGTCGTAATTAATTAGAAAAATAAAAACCAATCACATTTAGAACTTTAAATCTTCAGAAAAATTATAAAATAAACGAACTACTTGTGGATGCTGTTAATCAATATTAATTTAACATATTAAGTCCATCCAGTGATAGATTGTTTCTATTAAAGACATAGAGAATGGACCCAATGTTCGTTTACAACATGTTTGTTCTGAAGCCGATATAGTTTAGGCCAGCAGGTTGCAGGTTTCCTCACACGCATATTACACCAGACGAGTATTCCGTTTTCACCGCTTTGTGGTATTTACAGTAAGTGTGTGCAGGGTTTCCATCACTTTGGTTTCATTGTTCTATAAACAAGCCACGTAGACTGTGATTACTGCCGGTACTTCAGTTGTAAACGTAAATAGCTGAGTCTCCTCTCTATGTCTTTAGTTATGATAATAATGTAACATCAAAACGCAACCTGGGTGCACTATATTTTTAACTAATTAATATAATTTTGTAAAGAAAAATCTAATAATTACCGCACTCAATACTTCGTCCCTGTGCCCTTCCACTCCTCCAAAAATAGCTATACATACATCAGTCTTGATGTTCCACAGTCTTAATGCGTGATCTTTAGAAACAGACAGCAACAAATTTGGATCACGGGGATGAAACTTCAATTCATTAATAGCATGGCCATGACCTATGTAATGTCGAATACAACACATGGTCGCAGGATTCAATATCCTAACGATTCCACGAGATCCCGCTACACCTAATAACGGCTTGCCCGTATCGTCATCGTAGGACCAAGCACATGTATAATAATTTTCATCTAACTAATATTGAACTAAGAAATAATATTATTTTTCAATGCAGTCGTATAAAACAAATAACAAAAGGATACATCAGGATCAGCATAGCACTGTACCAACTTTATACCCATATTCTCAGGACATTCATAAATTGAAACACGATTGCTACCAACGGCAGCAAAAATTAAAGGCTGACCTTCTTTCAAATGATGATTGAACTGAGCACCAAATAATGGTTGTCCATGGTCTTCTTTAATACTACAACTAAGAGGGAAAAACATTTAGAAAAACAGGATTCAATGTACTACAATATAATGCTTATTAAATGAGCTGATTCATTCTAAACTGTTCTCTTAAATCTTGGTTTGTTAACGAGCTGACCTCCGAAAGCAGAATCAGATTAACTTGAAGATCTCATGACAATAGTTTGTCAGACAAGAAATATTAATATCCAAGGGGACACAGACTGATAGACATGTGGCTATAACATTGTCCTATGAATTGACTCTTAATAGTTCAAATTGCTCTTAAGATTGCCACACTTTTTGAGAGAGGAGAAAGTGTTACCTGCTTTTAATTATATACTATACAGGGTGGTTCAGTTTTTAATCAACAATAGATTAATCACATGATTAGTCTATGGTTTTCCGATGATTAACAGCGGTAACTTCTGTTTGCTCCAACCATAACTATTATTCGCTCTTTACCGTGTTTCCCGCCGAAGTATTTATCCCCTTTGATTGCCAAAGTTTTATCTGGCAAGCACTTAAAAACAGTCCAGTTTCGTCTGCGTTAAAAATATCTTTTGGACTGTAGCGTTCCAGAATTTTCCTCAAAACTGAAGCTCTCCATTTGTCACAATCTTGGATGTTCACATCAGTACTTTCGTCAGAAATCATTTTTCGGTGTATCCCGTGCCTATTTTTGAGTTTTTCCAACCATCCAGTGCTCCCTTGAAAATCGCTGTATCCCACAGATTTGACGTACTCAAGTACTTTTTCTTGAATTGTTGGTCCAGATAAACGCACGTTTTTATCTATAATCATTCGTACCCATATCAAGACAGCTTCATTTACATCTTCAAACTGGCAAAGCTTCACTTGTTTCCTCGCAGGTTGAGGCACAAATTCGTTACTTTGTCGTTTGTAGAATAGACTAGCAATCTTTTAAAATTGTTGATAAACTGCTCGGTGGAATATCAAACTTGGCGGTGATATCTTTTTTTTTCGTTCTTTTGTCGACCTTTTCAATCACTTGCAACTTCTTTTTTAAACTCAAGCACTTTCTCTCGCTCCTTTTTAATTTGCGGTACTGACATAACAGTGTGAAACAATAATTGTTAAACTGAACAGTACAGTCTTTGATGGAATGCGGCATTACCCAAAATTGACCTGAAAATGGACCACAACTTTCTTGGAATAAGGGTTTATGACCCTAATATTCTAGAAGATTTCTGAAACTGAACTTTGTTAAATTAGGGAGAACCTTCCTGGAATTCCCAAAAATTACCTGATAAGGATTTATGACCCTAATATTTTACAAAAATCCCAAATTGCACTTCCTTAAATAGAGAATGTGTTTGTTAAATAGAGTGAAACTTACATATAAATAATATCGGACACTGAAACAAAATTTCGCTAAATAGACATTTGTTAGAGGGTCGACTGTATTCCCAGTTTGTCGATTAAAAACTGGACCACCCTGTATTATATATTGAAAGAAAAATTGGTAATTTCCTTACTTACAGACACAGTACATAGGCGAGGCCTATTTAAATTACATTTAACTGCAAAACGGTTTAATCCCAATAAAAGAAGCAGAAATAATTAATAGAACCAACATCACACAACAAAACGTCTTTAACAGACTCCTCTTCACATTCTGCTTTCAACTGCAGACTCAATTAACAAACAAAGCCAAGCAAAAAAACTAAATATGCGAAGTGACTTACGTATACTTATAAATTGGTTTGAGAGTTTTTGATGAATTAAACTTCTTTTTACCACGTCTACCTTTTCTGATTCTATTAGTTGGGGTTGCACTACGTGATGTATTGTCGGTTGTTGATGTGCTTCCAACACTGGATGTATCATCCTTCAATAGCATTAAGGTTACTTACAGAAGGAATATGAACTTTACTGCTTACCCCATCATCGCCAGATTCTTCCGTTAAATTTGAATCTGCATTTAAAGTAGATTTCACACATTTTTCTTTTATTTCTTTCATTCTATCCTAACGTAACAAAGCCCAAGTTCAACCAGAAATAATGGAATAACCTTAAAAAATGACAAAATCGAGCACAAAAACCGCGCCCTCAGTTTTTATTGGTTGGATAGCAATGAATTTCAGAATGCATTTTTACCGGCCGTCTGGTGCATTGCTGGTGTTGTTGCTGTGTGTACAATGCCGGTAACCGGAATGTTTTCATTTCAATTTTGATTCAATCTCCATTCTTTTTCTTCTATTTTTTGAAATTCATCACATAATATTCAAAGTCCAAAATAAGAAGAGAATTAGAATTAAGGCCGCGTCTGATTCCGCGCTAACGTTAACGCAATTTAATATTACCCTTCCACGTGATTACGAAACGGACCACTTTGCTGACGCAAACTTGACACACGCATTTTTTATAAAAAAAGAAAGTGTAAAAACTTGGCAAGAAACCTCGCCAAGAGTCCAACCGTAGACTGAATATTCAATCTACGGTCGAACCCACCCAGCCCAAGGACATCAGACTACCAACTCTGCGCTATACCTACCTAGCTGCTGTCATAGCTCATGTACTAACCATAACGAAGTAGAGTAGTATTTTTATAAGAAGATCGCATCCGTGATTCTAGACCAATGAGAGCAGCATCTTCTTATAAAAATACTGCTCTGCTTAACCGAAAGTATAACGAGTATCGTGCAAGCAGACACTACTTAGAATTAAATCACCGACATTGCAGCTCTAGCCATTTGAAGGTCACCTTAAAATGACAGATTATAACCTTACTCAACCCAACGCTGTGATAGTAGATTAGCATAATTTAGGAATTTCATATTTATTGATTAATTAAATAATCATAATGTCGAGCGTAGGTAAAAGATTGCTAAATCAGCTGAAAAGCAAAGAGTTTAGGAATTACCTTATGAGGTCAGTATTCATCGAAAATACTTCTCCAAATATAATAATAATTGTAATTTTTGCAGTACCCACTTCTGGGGTCCAGTAGCCAACTGGGGTATTCCTATAGCAGCAATTGCAGATATCAACAAAAACCCCAAGTATATTAGTGGGAAAATGACTTTTGGTAGGACTTATTATTGTTTTTAAGTATTAATTCCAATATCTTGCCTATATTCTAGCACTGATATTGTATTCTGCAATGTTTATGCGGTTTGCCTGGAAAGTTCAACCCCAAAATATGTTGCTATTTGCATGCCACTTCACAAATGAGAGTGTACAGATTGTGCAATATGGCAGATTTGTAAATTATAATTACTTTTCTCCTCAAGAAAATGAAGAAGTAAAGCTCAAACAATAACACAAGCTTACAATGGTGCCATTATTTAATGCCATTTATAATTATCGGTTTCGTATCCTAGGAATTTGTAAATATTGTGTAATATGTAAGGGTGAAAGGGTGACTGTGGTGTGTAAGCAGAAATATACACATTGTAAAAAGTGCCAAAAATAGTCTGCTGTTTGTGTGTATGGTGATAGCAAATATTATTCATTTTATAGAATGTGGAAAGTAGCTCAATTTTACGATGTACATTATAATATTTATTATGTGAACATAAACATATTTTAGCATAGTTATATGAAAAGATGGTGTACCTATTATATCCATTGTAGGTATATTACTTTTTGTGGTGTACAAATATCAATAAAAACCATTTTTATTACTTTTTGCCTTGTTCATTTTATACCTAGGTGCTCATTTTTGTGGTCATAAATCTAAAATTGTCATTATCGTCAAAGTGTGTAAAAAATTAAGTGCAGGTAGCAAGTATATCCTAAGTAGTACTTATACTGATTTGTAGGTGTAAATTATATTGCCCATAAATATCAGTTTCAATTTTCTTTATCACATTGTTAAATAATGTCTCTGACTATAAAATATTTAGAACATCATCACTTACCTACCACACTAATATGTAAATAAAATAACAGTCGGGTCCTAATTTCACCTCAGACCTTGATATAAGAAAATAATTTCACAGTTTTTGAGACTATTTTGAAAACGTGCATTCTGTATAAAAGAAAGCGGAAAATAAGTAATTTAGAAAAAAAATGAGATTTTGACGTTTCGTTTTTTACATGACATTTGCAAAATGTGTTTCACAATGTGCCCCCACACCCTACAAATTCTCTAAATTAAATACCTATTCTTATTTATGAAACCGCTTCATAAATTTTTGGTTATTT
Organism: Xestobium rufovillosum; assembly: GCA_963966045.1. Lineage (NCBI taxonomy): Eukaryota > Metazoa > Arthropoda > Insecta > Coleoptera > Ptinidae > Xestobium > Xestobium rufovillosum. The sequence goes on from OZ014494.1 coordinate 20,342,161, forward strand.
ATGTGGTGATCTTTTTGATTCTATACATCGCTTTAGTGAGTTTTTTACTTTATCTGCAATATCTCTTGCAATCAGAGGGATAGCAAAAGCAAAAAAAAATTATTTTAAATAGTTTTTGCTCAAATTAACAGAAACGCGCGTGTGGTCGCGTTGTTTTGGAAACATAAACAAAAGAATTTTTAGTTTGTTTTGATTGTTATTCGATTCTGGAGGTGAAAAATAAAATTGAGAGAAAATTGGTACTTTGAAAAAATAAATTGGAAGATATGGTGATATACTGTAAGTACCAGCACAAACATTATTTGTATTGTCTATTGTGTCGTAAATTTATTCTCGTTCGTTGCCACTCAAATGCGTTTTAATGCCTTTTACAATAGTTATTATGTAGGTATCTATGGTATGTTCTTATATTCAAATTACAGGGATCATTTTATACATAAATCACAATTTTATATCGACTGGATGATGATTAGCAGTGTTTTTGACGTTGCAATATTGGTCTCTTTTTGCTGTAAATTTATTATTCTTAACGGAGGATGAGTTGCTAAATTGCACAAATAATTATAGAACATTAAACAGAAAAAATGTTCATTAGTTAGGTACTTATATTAATTATGTTTCATGAATTACATAGTTAAATAACGGCACGTGTCACCTGCATGCAGTGACGTAGGTACTAAAAATCCAAACTATTCGCTGTCAGGTGTCAGGGCCGCCGGCCGCCTATTTTTGCAAGGTTCAGTTTTATAACCATTAGATTTTTCTGAGGAGGCTCTCTTCATAGCAGCGCGTCGCTCTAAAGGGCCCCACACACGTGCAATTTAGAATTACAGTAGTGTCTGCTTATAACGAACCTTGAAATTGCAGAAAATATGGTTCGTTATAAGCGGAGTTCATTATGAAAAAAATCCAAACATTGCTATTAATTATGAGCATGTTTTAGCACTCTCATAAGCGGTTTGTTTTAACCGGTAGTTTGTTGTAAACGGGTTCATTATAAGCGGACACTACTGCAATTCAAAACTGTACATTCTAAAGTTTTGACCTGAATGTTGCGCGACGGTTCTCCATCCACCCACACACACATACACACACCCACACTCACAATTTTCAGTCCGCAGTTTTATAAAACATGGCATCAAGAAAAAAGTTAAATTTATTATCAGTGGCGTGCCTAATTATTTTGAAAAATAAACCGAAATTCAATCGAAGCAGATGGGTGCATTATTAGCTGCTGTAACTTGATCAATTTTCACACATTTTAAGGATAATAATTATCATTATCCTTAATCCTTGATTATCGCTCACGCCGACTGTCGGCCGCTAATACGATTATGATCATTGCGAAAACAATTTTTACTGGGGTAATATTTTAGCTTTTATCGATGCTGCCCTCCAAATATACCATATTTATGAATTTGGATACTTACCTAGGTACTTCTTCGTTATTCCTTTGTACATAAATGTAGGGGTTTGGCGTTTGGGTTTTCTCGAGCAGATACCGAGACCTGAGAACTGTGGAATTTCTTAAAATTAAAAATTTTAATTTTAATTCGGCTAGATAATATGAGAATTCGCATATTTTACAATCAAAAATTCGAAATTTGGAACGTGTCGTCATTCGTCATGGCAGCAAAAGGTAAATAAAAAAAATATCGCTGTAATAGTAGGTCAAACTTTTCTCCCTGTCATTCTGACAAAAACATCACGGCAAGATTTTATTCATAGGAATTAAATTATCTTTAAAAAAACAGTATGTATATTGTTTTATAAGGAGGAAAAGCGTCACTTTTTAGTGATGAGTCTGTGAGCTTGGCGGTCGAGCTTGTGAGGCCGACAACACAGACGAATCACAAAAAATACTTTTCCTCCGAATAAAACATGTTGTTTTTTCTTCAAATGTTGAAAATACGTTAAGAATTCAAAATAATTAGCTATTTTCTTCAAACTTCAGAAAAACATGACATTTCTAATTTTTTGTTCCTCAAAATCGTAAAATATCCAGATATCTCTGAAAACATCATAGGAAATTCGTCAACTGTCTGCGTGAGCGGCAGCAAAAGTAGATTTTACTGACTTGGCAGTAAAGTGGAACTTAAAGTTCATGTGTACAGTCGCGAAATGTCATGTCTTTCTGACGTTTGAAGAAAAAATATCGTTTCTGGCGGGACACCGGACACAACACATCGAATGCAAATTATGTACAATAAACTTTAGAAGAAAAAAAGGATCCTCTTGGATTCGAACAAAAACTCCCCATACATTTTCGTACTGAGCCACGACAATTACTTGCGGAACATGATGTGTTTACAGTTTATTAAAGCAGGCGAATATGGAAGTGGCCTACTTGGCAAAACCTAGTTGGGATCAATCGTGGACCAAATGGAAGCAAAAGTTAAGCACTTCACGTTTCAAGATTTAGACAACCCACAATACTTACGTATCTCCTTCTCTTTTTAAGTCAGTCTATTCTTTGCTCTCTTAAGCAAACAGCAGTTTGACTTGATCTTTGTTTATTCGAATAAGTGCGAAAAAAATTAAGAGGCGATTCCTTGTTGAAAATGAAAGGGGGTGTTTGATATAAACAAATCCTCATATGTACCTCCCTTAGGAGTGACGCTCCTCCAAAGTGGGAGGTGGAAATTAGGTTTTTATTTATTTTCCCAAAATCTGAAAAAGTTAAGGAAATGAAATTTGGTGGAAGGCTTCTAATGTTAAAAAGGCTACATTCGAATATTTTTTGACCTATCCGTATTGTTATAAGTGGATGAAACTCGCAACCTCTCTTAATTTTTTCTCTTAACGTTTTACATTTTTACCGTGTAAGAATTTGATTGTTTAAAAATATGCTTTAGAAAGCTTCATTCATTTAAAAACTTTCGTATCTCTTTTGCTGTTTTTGTAAAATCAATAGTTTTCGGGAAAAAAAAAGATTAACTTCATAATGCACTGAAAGAATTAAATTCCAAGTAAAAGTAGTAGGCGGCACCAAGTTGCTTAGAGGGGTTGCGAGTTTCATCCACTTACAACAATATGGATCGGTCAAGAAAATCTTCGAAAGTAGCCTTTTTAACATTAGAAACCTTCCACCAAATTTCATTTCCCTAACTATTTCAGATTTTGACAAAAAAATAAAAAACATAATTTCCACCTCCCACTTTGGAGGAGCGTAACTCCTAAGGGAGGGACATATGAGGATTGGTTTATATCAAACACCCCCTTTAATTTTCAACAAAGAATCGCCTCTTCAATTTTCTCGCACTTATTTGGATACACCCTGTATACATTATACACAGAATGTCCCAAGCTCTCGTAATTCCTCCATAACTCAAAGGAGTTGCATTTTTCAAATTTTATCAATTATAACATGGAAATGAGATAAAGAAAAATGACTTAGTCCCTATCCAAGTTTTTAGTTCTCTATCTAATGGGTCTGAAAAATACCTACTGCTTCCTGATTGGTCAAAAAATGCCCAAAAAATGCCCAAAAAGTGGCCAATCAGGAAGCAGTATTTTTCAGACCCATTAGATAGTGAATTAAAAACTAGGGTATGGACATGTAAGTCATTTCTCTTTATCTCGTACCATTTCCAAGTTATAATAATTGATGAAATATGAAAAATGACGATTTTTAACGTCAAATAACGCCGGAACCATAACTTAGACCCCATGTATGGTTAACAAAGTGGCCCTTAAAATTAGCAAATAATAATTCCAAAATGCAATCAGATACCAGGATGTTCCATTTAAAAAAACAAAGTTAGGTGCTGTGCAGAAGAAATGGAACATCCTGTTTTTATTATTATTAATTTTTTTTATGCATTTTTTGATTTAGAAAATTTTCATTAATGTTGACACTACAGTAAAAATGTATTTAATTCAGTTCCGTATGGTGCTGGTGACTGGTGAGGAATGCTACTGTTTAGTAATTACAAAGTTTTCAGAAAAAGTTTAAGAAATAAGTGATTTCATGTTGGTACGGAAATTAGTAAAGTTTTTTTAGAAATTGGTTCTATTCAAATTCAAAAAATAGACAAAAATAGACTTAACGAAGATTAAACTATTTCTATTTGATGTAAATATGGCACACTATTTTAATACTTAAATATTAATGAAAATATTTTTTTATAAAAATGCATAAAAATTAATAACAAATTTCCGGTAACAGTTGGATAAAAAATATATATAAGCTATTGCAGTATGTATAACATTTTGGTGCAATGAAAGTGTTTATGTCACTGTTGGTATTCAAAAGTGGCTACCGAACATATGCACAGGGTGTTTCATTTGAAGTTCCCACTCTGGTTATCTCTGTTATATTTTTGAAATTACAAAAAGTGAAATACAAAAGTTTTAGTTTTTCTTCACTGAATTTGACTTTTCTAAGACAGGTAACCAGTAACTAGTGTTATTTAATCATTGCAAATGAAAAAAGGACCTGACCTGACCTGTACAGCCATATATTTACTTGTATGTTGTAAAGCATGTATGATGTAAACATAACCACCAGTTTTATCATTTATTTAGTACTTCAATATCGTGTCCTTAAAAAGTGTCTGAAAATACCACTGTTTGCACCGCTCTGCTCGCTGCACGAAATGAATTGTGGGGGTTGAAGACGTGGGAGACTCGTATATTTAATACTCCACACTAGGGCTGTCAACAAAAATCGATTAACCGGTTAGTTAATATTGGGACTTGAACACTGCTACCAAGGCACAAAGACCACATAAAATCAGTTTTAAATATTAATTTGCAATATCAGCTGGACATGTTTAGAACATTCTTGAAAAACGCTTTTGTGTCCGTGAGCAATTTAGAGAAAACAAGTCTCTAACAATTTTGCCGCTCACTTGCCAATCATGCTTTCACCCTCTACCAGGACCGACCCTGTTTGCAGGTAAAATGAAAAATATTTTACAAACAAGATTTATTATTTTTGGTTCACAATATATAGAATGTGTAAAATAGTATACAAAAAGTTCTAAAAAACAACTTAAAAAAAATTACATAGGTAATGGACGGAAATAAAAATTGTCACCTAAAAATATAAACTATGAAAAAGTGAAGAGTATTTAAAATTTTCATTACTTTACCTAAGTTAAAATTGTCACAGTAAAATGACTTTTACTAATTGCATCTCGGCCTATACAACATACAACTCAAACAAGTTTTATTCTAATAACAGTACAAAATAATAACGTTAAACAAACTAATTTATAATTTGTACATACGACAATCAGATCTTAATAACTAATATTAATATAAGCATAAATGCAAATAATAGCGGCTCCTTAATTTTAATAAAAGTCTAATATAATATTCAAATTTTTGGTTTAATAAAACCTAAATTTGGACGGAAAGTATAAAGTTCAGAAAGATTTTGATTTATAAAGGCACTGTACGTCATTTATTTAAAGCAGATTGGCCTCCCCTATCTTTGTCCATAAATTATTAAGAATAACAAAGCCGCAATAATTGTAATTACATTAGCTCCTACATCAGCTGCACCAGCTAACCGACACTTGAACATATTAAAACGAGTCCTATTGTTATCTACCATATTGGTAAACTCTGCTTCAACAACCTGACCATCATAATAAGTTATAAGATCTTCGAAGGGGTATTCGTAACCTTGAATGCATTCACACTTGTACCCACCAGCATCATACCCTCTGCCCAAAATTGGAACACACTAAAACAAAAATAAGTACATTCGATGATTAATAAATTCTCAATATGAATTTTCTCTTCAAACATCACAAAAAGATGATTTTCTCTACAAACGTCAGAAAAAGATAATGTTTTGTGACTACACACTTCTTTTAGTGACACTGACTTTTAGTGACACTGACACTGACGGCCGCCAGCAGAAGTAACTCTAAAATAAGTTTCTTATAGCATCACTAGTGATGGGCACTTTCCCGGAAAAGACATATTGGGGAATTCCCCAGGAAACGTTCCCGGGAATGTTTCCGAAAGTAGGGAAAGTAATAAGTTAATTTTGCATTCGAAAATAGGAGAAAGAAGTAACAACAAATCTGTAGAAGAGTTTTATTTCAAAAGCAAATAAATAACAAAAAAATAAAAACTAAATAAATCATCTCAAACATTAAATCTTAAGAGGGATACATACGTTGCTCAAGAAAAATAAACACTCGGTCTCCCCCACTACACCAGCCAGCGTAGGAGAAACACGAAGAGAAACAGATCTGCCAGCCAGATACGGCCCGAACGTACTCGGCTGTCACCGACTACTGAGGGGCGGTTAGAATCTGCTAGTGGAAGGAGGCGCTCCCGTTTTTAGAAATGGGTTTATTGTCGAAGTAAATTTAATGTAGCTTATTTATTTTCAGTCTAAATGCATTCAAATTTGAAACGCAAGCAATTTAATGTTCATATTATAATGTGCTCTAATTAGTTTTCCAATATTTGCTTTTTGAACCAAGTTTCTAGCTGCTGAAAATACACCAAAACGCAAATTTCACGTCTCGTTTCTGTGATTATTTACATATTTGTTCTTAATTTGGTTTGACAGAATTGTAGAACAAATCTTCTTCTTTCTGAAAAGAAGAAATTTCTGCAAAATATTTATTAGTAACAGCTCTACGTTTCGTAATATAGAGCTTGATATCGGCGCTGTTTTCAACGTACGTATCCCTCTTAACCTGAACATCTTCAAAAATATGTAAAATAAATGTTAACAAAAAACAAAATAGACATTCTTTAAAAACTTAACACTCAACACTTTCTGCTTTTACAATTTTCTCAAACCTGAACATCTCCACCTTCATAATAACTCTGATTCAGATTTCACTGACTCATCTGAATCAGAAGAGTTATTACCCTCTTCATTTACGGTGCCTGAACCTATTTTGTGTGACATACATTTTTTGTTGGGTCCCACATTTATAAGGCCCAATTTCTTCCAGTTGTGGGCTATATACAGGGTGTCCCAGTGAAGGTGGGAAATCTCTCGGGTGCGTATAGATTACACGAAAATAATACCTCAAGTTCATATTAATGAATGTCGATAAAATAGTGCAGCCCGTTTTTTGATAGTGCATCAGGGAAGCAAGGAGTGAACTACTCCTTACCTTCTTAACTTCATATTTTTTTAAGGGGCTGGATATTTTAAATTTTTAACCGCATTTTTTGTTTCCCCAGACATTTTGATAATAAAAAGTTACTCTTATTAGGTTTCGATAAAATGAAGCGTTTTTGAGAAAATGAAACTTAACGAGCAAGAGGTACAGTGTTTCTACGATTTTCGTTTTTATTTATTCTGGCATTAGTTTCAAAGATATAAAAAATCGAAAGCTCTCAATAAATTATTTCTTAGGAATGATTTGACCCTACATTAGCTTTCTTCTGAAATTCATTAAAAATTGTCCACGTCCGTATTAAGAAAAAATAAAAATTGACGATGTAGACAACAGACGAAACGTCGTACAAAAATAACCTTAACAGTTTGCGAAAGGTAGTGAAAATTTACATTTAAAAATTGTTTTCGGTTTTTCGAATGCCAGAAAAAATTAAAACGAAAATCATAGAAACACGGTACCACTTGCTCGTTGAGTTTTATTTTCTCGAAAACGCTTCATTTTATCAAAAAACCTAATAAGAGTAACTTTTTATTAGCAAAATGTCTGGGGAAACAAAAAATGCGGTTAAAAATTAAAAATATCCAGCCCCTTTAAAAATATGAAGTTGAGAAGGTAAAGGGTAGTTCACCCCTTGCTCCCCTGATGCACTATCAAAAAACGGGTCGCATTATTTTATCGACATTTTTTAATCGAAATACGATTAAAAATAAAAATTGTATGTAAAAAAAGGTTTTTTATTTCTCCAATTTAAGGGAGCTTATCTCGGCAGAGAAAGGTCGTATGAACTTGGTGTGTTATTTTCATGTAATCTATGTGCACCCAAGAGATTTCCCACCTTCACCGGGACATCCTGTATACAGGGTGCTTCAGGATTAACTGGACAAACTTAAAATCTGAATTCAGGACCTCGAAATGAGAGAAAAAGTTCCTATGAGGGTATGTCCAAAAATGCTTCGTTAAAGAGTTGCCCCCCTCCAAAGATATCGGCTAAAGTTAGGCTTTTATTTTCTTTTTCAAATTTGGTAAAAGATGAAAACATAAATTTTGATAGATTTTCTACCATCGGAAATGCTTGCAAGGGACACTTTTTCAAACATCCCTTATCATTTAAATGGGTGAAAACAGCAACCCCCATTCAATTTTTGTTTTTGAACTTTTTTCGGACCAGAATTTTATCATATAAAAGTGTGACTTGCAAAGCCTGATTCATTTAGAAACTTTTTTGTGTCTTTTATTTTTTGCACGAGACTAATAGGTTTTGAACAAAAAAATTAAATATGTTGTCACGACTCATACGGTTATTTTTTGAGAAATTTATTGCATTAGGTAGGTAGCTATTTAAGAAAATGAAAATTGCCTAGGAGGCTGCTGTCAAATAACCGTGTAAAATCGATTATTTGACAACAGCCTATTAAGCATTTTCCATTTTCTTAAATAGGTACTTAATGCAATTTCTCAAATAATCGTATGGGTCGTGACAACATATTTACTTTCTTTGTTGAAAAACTATCAGTCTCGTGGAAAAAATAAAAGACACAAAAAAGTTTCTAAATGAATCAGGCTTTGCAAGCCACATTTTCATATGATAAAATTCGGGTCCGAAAAAAATTTAAATAAAAAAATATAATGGGGGTTGCTGTTTTCACCGATTTAAATGATAAGGGATGGTTGAAAAAGTGTCCTTTGCAAGCGTTTTAGATGGTAGAAAATCTTAATCAAAATTATTTTTTTCGTCTTTCACCAAGTTTGAGAAAGAAAATAAAAGCCTAACTAGCTTATGTCTTTGGAGGGAGGCAACTCTTTAATGAAGCGTTTCCGGACATACCCTCATAGGAACTTTTTTTCTTATTTTGAGGTCCTGAATTCAGATTTTAAGTTTGTCCAGTTAATCCTGAAACACCCTGTATATGTGGTCTTTCCAGCCCGTTCAAGAGTAAGCCTGTTCCTTCTTTCGAGTGTATCAAACTGAATGTACTAAAAGACCGTTCAGTGGCTCCAGATGTTACTGGAGCTGATAAAACTTTTATAGCTACTTTCGCAAGGGAACAAGTTGGTACCATACCTTTCCACCAACATACTATCTACATTTTTCCAAAGAAAATCGTTCATCCAACATCCTTCACTTCTTAAACAGTAGGCTGCTAATTCCGCGATTATATTGGTACTGTCTATGTCTATGTCTATGTCTGCGGATTCTGTTGTAACAAATATAAATTCTACAGCAATAAGCTGTTCTTCTTCAGTGAGAATTACACCCGGTGATGCGGGATTTAACATTTCGGCAGCAAAATGTATTGGTCTTAATGTGAACTCTTTTCTCTAATTCACAGCCTTGATAATACGACTTTCTTCATGCTTAGTTAATGGTGATAAGGGAAGATTGTCTCTTATTTTATTGTCTATTTGTTTGAAGGTGCGATAAGCTAAGTGAATTAAAGGATCATCACTTTCAAGTTTGGTAATCCACTTTACAATTATTGGTCTAAGATGGTCAGAGAACCTCTCAACCTGCAGCCAAAATACACCATCATTTAAAATTAAACTTTTTAAATCTCTAGTCAAGCATTTTGTTCCTTCATTGCTGACAGATAATGTTTGCAAACTTGTTTTGCATTTTAGCATGATATCCAAAGATGCCAGATGGCTTCCCCACCTTGCCATACAAGGTAATTTTAATGATTCTGTTTTTTTTGTCTGCGTTAAACAAGTAGCTATGACGTTAGCGCTTAGTCGAGTAGCTATACCGTAGGTTATTCCAACAATGAGCAACTGAAAATCACCAATGAATCCACAAAACACGTGTGAATCTTAAATTAGACACATTTCCAATTTTTAACATCATTCCCGGTGTGAAAGTAAAGTTCCCGGAATATTCCCGTGGGAACATTCCCTTTGGCACATCACTAAGCATTACCTTTTTGTAAAGATTCCTACTGACTTCAAATTCACCTCAATGTAACAAGCATATCATGTGTTACCTTGACATAGACCACCACATTTGCATAGTATAGACCAGCAGGGTCACCAACCTAACACAGCTCTTCAGCTTTTTGGTTTTTTAGAACGTTTTATTAACTACTGTCAAAGGTTCTACTTAGGTAACCAGAACTGCCTGCTTTACATGCCCTCTGAAATACAGTTACCCACCCATCCAAGTAGAGAATGGAGATCAAGTATTTTATGGCTTAACTTATTGTCTAATAATTAGTGTGCGTACCATGTAACTACGGCGCTAACTATATGTGACTGATACTTACATATGAACTTTTATGGTCACATTTATCTGTTCCCTTGAAGACATTCGGCACAAAGTATTTGTCAGGGCACTGATTAATATCAAGTTTTAACAAATCCATTGTCACTGCTACAGCACCTCTGAAAAATGCAAGAGTTTCAATTATGCAAACTAACACTTCTTTTCTTGGTATCAAATGTTGGTGAATGCTTTCCCACTAAAGATATCTTACCTGACCTGACCCTTACCTGACTGAACAAATTTACTGATCTGAATTTATCGAACATTTACTCTTTTTTTAGAAAGCGTTTAATTCGTTGTCAACCAAAAGTATGGAAGTGTGTAACTTGAATTTATGGCAATCATGTGGCAAACATTTTTCATGAGAAATATTATACTTACTTGAATTCTAACTTAGCTTTCAAACTGTCCCATCCAAAGAACGGTGCAGCGTATTGTATTTTCCACATGGGAACTTTTCCATGACAATCATAGTAGGGGTTACTCCATGTACCATGTTCTAGTATAGCTGCTCTATAGAAGTTTGGGAAATGTTCATATTTCTTAGTTGTCTCGCCCGTTTCATTAAATCGTATACGGATTTTCATGTAGTACTTTTCAAGACTATCAAAATTAGTTGACCAACGTTGTTTTAGAAATTTGAACCATGGTTTGTTTGTATACACTTCATCTGAAATGATTAAAAAATTAAATAAACATAAATTGGGTATTGTGAGCCATGTTGTACCAGTTTTATTTAATCTCGCTAAATCTTCAACCTTAAACCTTCTGGTGGAGGCTTCCCTCTTATAAGCAAATGGTGCAAATAATGTACGATTTGTGAATTTATTCCTTTCCCAATAAGTTCCAGCAGTCCAAACACGGCTGTTTCCTGCTATTATAGCTAGCGTTTCTCCTATCATTTGATCTTCTGTCAGAGGCTTATCAGCAACTCTTTTATTAGAAAACACCTCTCTAGGATCAGAAATCTGCAGAAAAGCACTGATGAAATTTGCGAGCCGAAGGGCCATTTTGGCTTCATTTTGGAAAAATTCTTCAGCTCCAAAATCTGTATCTCCACCAAGTTCCAAATCTTCAGGTCTATAGTGTTTGCATCTGTCTTTGTTCATCTTAAGTATAAAGTCTAAAGCTCTATGAACGTTTATTTTAGGAGGATGTAAAGTATGTGGCCCTGTACGGTTATCGTATTGATACATCGGGTATTTCCGTAGGTACTTTTCTCGGACCATTGGGGAAGCCTTTTCCCATCGTACTGGCACTTTCTGGATCCCTGACAAAAACAAACACAAAATATATTGAGCATAATTTGTATATTCCATTCCATTAAGAATTATTATATGCAAAGTTGGTTAAGTTCTTAATTAAATTCACACTCCAATGAAGTTTTACGTCCAAAAAAGTTTGATTTATCTAAGAGATCACATCTATTGATCTTGTGTGGCAGAGCGAGGTCCGGTTGTTTAAAGGCAGCTCAAATATTTAAATCGGTGCTAACATAGACCTAGAATAGTTGTACGAAGGCATAGAGAGGTCACTGTAGTATTTTATTCTATTCTGACTTAAACTCAGAAATTGCGACTTAATCTCGGAAATTCTGACTTAAACTCGGAAACTGTGACTTAAACTCGAAAATTCCGACTTAATCTCGGAAATTCTGACTTAAACTCGGAAATTCTCACTTAAACTCGAATATTCCGACTTAATCTCGGACATTCTGACTTAATCTCGGAAATTTCGACTTAAACTAGGAAATTAATCTCAGAAAATCAGACTTGATCTGGGAAGTTCGGACTTAAACTCGGAAATTCTCACTTAATCTTGGTAATCCCGACTTAATCTAGGAAATTCTACATTTAATGTCAAAATAAGTTCCAGGTACCTAATTAGTGGTACTGAACCGTTCGAACAACTACTCCTCGGGCAAATACTCCGCCAGGCATTGAATTATAGAACTAAATCCAGATTTTTTGTACTACGAGACGTTTCAGACTGCTACCCCACCTAAGGTGTCTTTGAAACATTCCTAATTTGTCTCCATGTATGTACGTGCTTTTAAGCAGGTCTTTGTTCAAATATTGCATGTTTTGAATGTGTATGGAAAACCGCAGACCAACTGGTTTCGTCCTTCTGGGACTCATCAAAACGGTGCTTTCCCCTACATACTCAAACCATGCAATTTAACTTGCTATATATGCTACTGCGCTCTGGACAGATATCAGCAAGTGACAACTTCTTTGAGTAATTATCTGGTATTAATTAGTGGTACTGGACCGTTCGAACAACTACTCCTCGGGCAAATACCCCGCCAGGCATTGAATTATAGAACTAAATGCAGATTTTTTGTACTACGAGACGTTTCAGATGCACCGTACTGATGAATCCCAGAAGGACGAAACCAGTTGGTCTGCGGTTTTCCATACACATTTAAAACATGCCATATTTGAACAAAGACCTGCTTAAAAGCACGTACATACATGGATACAAATTAGGATTGTTTCAAAGCCACCTTAGGTGGGGTAGCAGTCTGAAACGTATCATACATAGTACAAAAAATCTGGATTTAGTTCTATAATTCAATGCCTGGCGGGGTATTTCTCCGAGGAGTAGTTGTTCGAACGGTCCAGTACCACTAATTAGGTACCTGGAACTTATTTTGACATTAAATGTAGAATTTCCTAGATTAAGTCGGGATTTCCGAGATTAAATCGGGATTACCGAGATTAAGTCGGAATTTCCGAGTTTAAGTCGAAATTTCCGAGTTTAAGTCAGAATGTCCGAGATTAAGTCGGAATATTCGAGTTTAAGTGAGAATTTCCGAGTTTAAGTCAGAATTTCCTAAATTAAGTCAGAATTCCCGAGTTTAAGTCGGAATTTTCGAGTTTAAGTCAGAATTTCCGAGTTTAAGTCAGAATTTCCGAGATTAAGTCGGAATTTTCGAGTTTAAGTCACAATTTCCGGGTTTAAGTCAGAATTTCCGAGATTAAGTCGGAATTTCTGAGTTTAAGTCAGAAAAGAATATTAAAATACTACAGTGGCCTTTCTACGCCTTCGTACTATCTAAGTAATATGAGTATTTTTTTAGTATTTTAATACACTTCTGTTACCAATATCATTTTTGCAGAACTAATAAATGCCATAATATACATACATAAAGGATACACACAGTAGTTGGATCAAGAACTTTGACGTAAATTCACTATGAATTCTTAATAAGTTAACCCCGCATGTCAAAAGACAGCAGGGAGCAATAATTGAACACGACACGTGTTTCGCTGACAACGTCAGCATCATCAGGAGTTTAAGATTAATCTGAATCTAATCTTACATTACATTGTTGTAAATACCCAACCTCCACTCCTGAAGTGAAAGGGATCGATAAACCTATAGGGTTTCTATTTTGACCATAAGAGCTAAATATATCAATGCCGGATAATTACCTAATATTCGACACATCCCTCATATCTTTGATACTAGTTGCTGCTGATAAGAAAATCATTGAGTGATGTATAGGGGCTTTTGCTTTACATTCTCTATGTATGTTTCGCTCCAATTTAAAAGTTTCTTTAATTTAAAATGCTCCAAATACGCTTGACTGCCAATTTTACCTTTACGTAAATGTAGAATTTTTGAAAATTGTTTAATTTTCTAATAAGTTAATTCAAGCTTTGCTGTAGCAATTGTACATCAATAAACAAATATTTAGCAAGAGTTTGGCACTTATTATCACTTACATCCAATTTTTACACAATCAAAGCCATTATAATATTGTTCTGCAGTTGCTCTCTCAACAACTTCTCCTAAAAATGGTCTTCTAACTTGCATGGGAAGCCGCCATCCTGGTTTACATCGACACTGATAGCCACCTCTTCGGAAACCCCATCCGTGAATTGGTTCACACTAAAGTAAACATTAGTTACGTTTTTATATCAGAAAGTTTTATATGTCAGAAGATTCATTAGTTACGTTTGTACAAATTGTTGATTAGCTTACCTCGGTTGTATCTGTTTTACACCTGGCAGTGTCTGCAAACTTATTTGGTCCAATATTACCATTTCCTTTCGGACATTGGTTTATATCAATCCGATCAAACTCCATTTCAACAACAGAGACAGCAGGATAACTGGAAACAAATTAAAATATTCATCATCATAAAGTTCACTGGTTGGACATATACCTCCATCCTTTCCTATCCTAAGCTAACTTTTGCATTTTCCTAAAAGTAGAACATCCTACATCCCAACTATTTTAGAGCAGTAGTCGGATCTGGGTCTACCCCTACATCTTTTTATTTCTATCTCCGAGTCTAGTATGTCACAAACTATTCCTTTGTGTCTCAAAAGGAGTCCTACCATCCTATATCTCCTATTCTTTATTGTCTTTAATACCTTTCGCGGGACCTTTCGCTTTTCATATAGAATATTTTTTATTATTGTGCTTGGGTTTCAAATTTCAATTTAAGCTTGTTTAACAGTTTCTTACTGCAGATTTTAGTATGAGTTTTGGCACAATTTTAGTTTCAAATTTTAAAATGAGCTAAAATCTATTTTATTTTTTGCTTAAAACAATTTCACTCTTATAAGAACAATAATACCTACATTTATTGTCCATATCAGAACTACAAAAAACTATCAGCACTTGTAAAAACAGAAGAAAAAAAAATTAAGAAGTAAGGACAGAATATTAATATGACAATATCTAGGAGTGGCCCTCATCTGGGCACTCAGCTTGGTCAGGAAATTCCAAATTCCATTTAGGAATTGTTCTACATATTTCTGCTAAAGGTAAAATTGGGGTAGGTATACATGATAAAATATGGAACAAACTGTACCTATAACTGGAAATAATTTTGGTTGATGTGGCAGTTCATTAGGAACAACTTCTGTACCTATTTTGCTACTTAACATTTTTTCGTACTCCTAACTGCAATGTTAGTAATTGCGCCAGCAAGAAATTGACGTAATGTTTCCATTTTCATCCGGACGCTGTCCCAAGCAAGCTTGTGGCGTCAGCTCGAATCATCCATTGTTTATTGCTTGATGTGTTTTTTAAACTTTTAAATGACGTTGAATAACAATTACGACTACTTTTCTTGCAGTTGGTTTCAAACGGCGTGCTCAATAATTACTAACTTTGCAGACACTGCCCAAAAATAATGTGCATTATAAACTCAACTGTACATGCGGATGCATATATACAAATTTTTTTGCATAAAACTACCAGAGCAAATAACTTCAAAATTATGAACATACATAATACAGGTAGGTTCCTACTGAGTGATAAATTAACATGACAAACACTGCTTCAGGTGGTTTGATTGATCAATAAAATTAATTATTACATTTCAATATTTACTTTACAATAATGTTTGCATCCTTTAGATGTAATAATAATCTGTAAGCTTGCCCTGTCTAAATTTCATTTTTTTCAATTAAGTATGTATAGTACCTAACTAAAAATACCTACCATGTGAGTCTTGCAAAAAACATGCATGAGTTACTTACGTGGGATATTCTATGTGCCTAAACCCTGTATGTCTGGGAAATATGTCTGCAATAGGGACAACAGCAGCTACTAACCACCTGTTGGAACGTCCGCAATCAAAATAAGGCCTTGTCCACTGGACGGGCCCTGGCACTTCATCAGCACCTGGGGGCCCATGGAATGTAAACGTTTCATTAGTATTATTAGCATATCTAATTTCCACTTGATACGTTGTTTTTGTGTCATGTCTTGTTGCGACATTATCGGGAAGCCACTTTTTGTACCATTCATTTATTCTATAATAATCAGAGGTGTAATCTTGACTGGTATCCGGTTTAACAGACCCCAAGTCTTCGACCGTAAAAGTATTAAGCGTTGATATTCTTTCGATGTGTATGGGATCGTTAAAATCGTCTGCTCTGAAAGTTCTTGGAGCAAACAATGGAAAGGTTTTATTGAAGAAACTTAAATATGATGGTGAATAAGACATATTTGGAGAGAAATAAATGGCAGAGGCATTGATGTGCGTGTTTGTAGAAACATCGGCTACTGTTGAAAGGAAATAGTACATCATTCCAGGATCATACGTGTCGTTAATCGCAGGTCTGATAAATCTACTTTGTAATATATAACTCCAAAAGAAAGAACGACTTAAGGCCATATTGTGTAAGTGTAACAATGTAGTCCTGTTGGGAAAAACGGGATTGATATCGACATCTTTAATGTCAGGCAAGTGTGAAACTGAGTCTTCTGGTAAATAAAGATCTCCTATATGCTGTATCTCACAATTATCCCTATTTACTTTGTCTACGGCTCGACGGACTTCATCAAAAGCATCTCTTGCTTGCCACTCATACTGACCAACGACGTTGACGCCCAAAAACAGAACACAACAAACATTGGCGAAAGTAGACAGCATTTTGCACTGAAATAGCGTTAACATCAATAAAAACACATAACACTATAACTTATAACACTATGTTTAACAGAAGGGAAAATCGATCGATACTGAGATACTGTATATTATTGTTTTGTTTCTGTTTGTAAGGTTACGTTACGCCCTTTAGCGGCAGGTACAGTCATTGCAACAGTCCCTCCCACTTCTTTGTTGACAGAACAAATGGTGATGCAAACAAGTGGTAGTGAGTAGTGACGTCATCAGGTTGATTGTGGCTGGGGTAAAATAATTTCATTTCAAATTCAAATAGAAATAATGGTGCAAGTAGACAGAGTACTGTGCTGTGTGTTGCCACGCATCGTAGCACTGTGTCGTTGCAAATTACTGAAAAATGATAGCATGGTACCTAGGGTAGGTAAGGTACGTGATAAGAACACAAGTAGTACACCTAATTTCGCAGTCCATATCATTATGGAGTACCTATTTGTATCATTTATGGAGGACGTCCAGTAATCCGTAGTATCATTCAAGTGATACGGAGGGAGATGGGACATCCAATTTGCATGAGTAACGCACATGGCACACACTGTATCTAAAAAGAAAAGAAAAGATAATTTACGGAATAAGCCGATTCCGCGAAAAGGTACGGAACAGCTATGAATTTGGGAGCGGGCTTGAAAATCAATATGATACAGAAACTATAAACGAATGAGAACCGTTACATCAGTACAAGTGTCTGAGTGCGATTCTGAGCTATTGCTATCTATGCGCCACAAATAGATCACCGGTTATCTTCTTCTTCCCCCAGTTCTGTAGATTATTTAAATTCCAGAAAGGGCTTAAAATCCGCATGGAAGATAAATACATTAGAACTATTACTGCTTGAACATTCTCAGAAAAATTGCGCCTAATATCCGATTTCTTCGTTTTTAGTATTGAAAATACTTCTGGTCGCGTGTATATGGGACTCATCTTACGAAAAATGTATCGACACCCGACAGATTCTGTCGGCGACGCGCGCAGTCGAGGCCGCTAATAATAATATCAGAGCGCTAGCCAGATGTAAACTAAGGTACGGCGAGCGCGAGTACCGTTTAAGAGGGATATCGCGTTGGAATAAAAGTCGAAACAGTACAAAACGGATGCGTTAATATTTTGTTACGTATTGCGTCAGTTTGACTATGTGCCTTGTGCTTGTCACAAATCATTTCTTTTATGTATTTTATTGTATCAATAATATACCAACTTGAAACGGCACAGATCACTTTTGTTGGACATCTTAGAAACCGAGCAGTTGTGTCGGTATTTTCAATACGCCTGTGATACTTGCGTAAGATGCGAGGTCTGTGAATTTTTTATCCGTTCTGTAGTTAACTAACATTTCAGAACGGGCCTACATCAAGTCCATATGGAATGTAAACAACCTAAAACTTTTTTGGCCATGCGGTACTTGCTTGGCCATCCAGACGTAAACTACACGCCATCAGTGCCTAATGTTTCTCTTATTTCATCCGTTCCGTAAATTACTCAAATTACGGAACGGGCTTAAAAATCGTTATGGGAGGTAAATAATTCGGAACTGTGTTGGATACTTTTACTGTTTGGAAATTCCGAGACAAAATGAATGTAATAAATCCCCTAGTTTCCGCGTTTTTAATCCGTTCCGTAAATTAAAATTCCGGAACGGGTCTGCAAGTCCATATGGGATGCAAACAACTTAGAACCTCTTTGCCCATGTGGTACTTGGTCATCCAGACGTAAACTATACGTCACCAGTGCCTAATGTTTCTCTTATTTCATCCGTTCCGTAAATTACTCAAATTACGGAACGGGCTTAAAAATCGTTATGGGAGGTAAATAATTCGGAACTGTGTTGAATACTTTTACTGTTTGGAAATTCCGAGACAAAATGAATGTAATAAATCCCCTAGTTTCCGCGTTTTTTATCCGTTCCGTAAATTAAAATTCCGGAATGGGTCTGCAAGTCCATATAGGATGCAAACAACTTAGAATCTCTGCCCATGTGGTACTTGGTCATCCAGACGTAAAATATATGTCACCAGTGCCTAATGTTTCTCTTATTTCATCCGTTCCGTAAATTTCTTAAATTACGGAACGGGCTTAAAAATCGTTATGGGAGGTAAATAATTCGGAACTGTGTTGGATACTTTTACTGTTTGGAAATTCCAAGACAAAATGAATATAATAAATCCCCTAGTTTCCGCGTTTTTTATCCGTTCCGTAAATTAAAATTCCGGAACGGGCCTACAAGTCCATATGGGATGCAAACAACTTAGAACCTTTTTGTCCATTTGGTACTTGGGCATCCAGATATACACTACACGTCATCAGTGCCCAATATTTCTCTTATTTCATCAGTTCCGTAAATTACTCAAATTACGGAACGGGCTTAAAAAACGGGCTTAAAAATATTATTTACAAAAAATAAGTTATTTACAATCCATATGAGGGGTTTCTGGGAAAAACAACATATATGTATCAATTTTTGGCGATTTGGAGTTGGTGACACTGTTACATTATTTGGCATCTTGCGGTTTCGATAGAACTGAAAAGATTCCTTAAAAACAACACATTTCTGAGAAAAAAAACCCTAAAGTTGTGATAGTTCTACAAAAAGGGCGCTACTCATACCACTTTTCCCTCAAAAAGAACATTTTGTCAGTGACATGTTATTTTTACGGAAACTACACTTGGGTGCAAGGAAATCGACCCACTTAGTATTTTAGACAAATTCTTTTTCCGGGAAGTTCTTTTTTAATATAGTAAAATAATATATGTATAGTGTAAAATATTATTTTACTTATTTATAATAATAATAACACCATTTATTTAGCATTTTGCTAATTTACATCAGCTTACATTAATATCTGTTACTACACATGAATAAAAATATAAAATAAAAAATATATGTATAACTAATAAGTATAACATAATACAAAATAACACGAATACGTAACACAAAATAACACGAATATACTTACTGGTTTACAATATACAGGGTGGTCCAGTTTATATCATCAGGATTTCACCAGCTGAAAGTTTATCAAAAAATAAAGGTAGTTTGTCTAATAAAACACCATTGCATTTTACTTCCATTTTGATGCACAGGGCGTTAAAGAAAATAAATTTTTTGATAATAATCTGCTATAAATCAATAATAAAAAAGGCTAGCCTTCTGAAATTTTTCATAGATCATTTCTTTTGTATTCTCTATTAAATAGTGGTTGTAATTATTTTATTTAAAACACAGAGGCGTGCGTACGGGTTTTCTCAAAAATACTTTATTTAATAAACCGTACGCCACTGTTTTTTTTTAGAACACCAAATAAAGCGACGATTTCCCATCCAATTTAGAAACTTTTTTGTATCTTACAATTTTTTGATAACTCAACTCGAAACAAAAAAAAATATCAAAAAGCATCATGTGATCAATTACTGAATTTATTTACTTAAAGGAAAAACAACATTAAGCTTAACTGAAATATCAACTAAGCAAGAATCGCAATTGAATTAATGCAAAATTTCAGAAGGTTACCCTTTTTTACTATTGATTTATAGCAAATTATACCAAATAAATTATTTTCTTTAACACCCTGTACATCAAAAAGGAAGCAAAATTGGACCATATCTTATTAGACAAACCACCTTTATTTTTTGATAAACTTTCGTGTGGTGAAATCCTGATGATATAAACTGGACCACCCTGTATTTACTAAATTCTACCTTGAATCTATCTACATTTTTTATTGCTTTTAACTTTAATGGTAACTTATATTGTATTCTATTGCACCTCTGAAAAATATTTATGAACATTTGTATATGATTTTTAAGGTTTATGTTATTTCACATTTTTACATTCTTAAACATAGCAGTAAAAGAATAAACACATTTTCAGTAGGGAATTACAACGTGTGGTTCTTTTCTTTCTTGAATATATGTACAGTGTGAGTAAAAAGTTTGGAACTAATTCGATAAAAATTTCTGGAATCTTTCCTGGAAAAAACGCTCGGACACGTCAACCTAATTTTTTTAAAGTGCATCTTTTTGGACAATTGTCGTTTTTCGATAGTCTTAATTTCGTTCTGTGACGTCATCGTCCATTTTCTTAAATGGCTCCCCGTACTTTTGAAGTCCTAGTTGGATAGTGGCTGAAATTATGAATTCAATGATATGCCACAGTATGACATTGACATTAATATTTTTCGAAATAATCAAGTTTAAAGTAAAAACAAAAACTCGCAAAAAATGAGTTGGCCATGGAATATTGACAGTTTAGTTGATTGAAAACGATGTAAATTTGATAAATTTGATAACTAACAATTAAATTTGGTGTTCAATCTATTATCAACTATTATAATATTACAAAATAATTAACAAAATTATGAAATAACAAACGGAATCCCACAAAACAATGCTGAACTCTTAGAATTTAATTGGAAACTTAATTGTTTTCGTTTCTAATCAATTAAACTGTCAATATTCCATGGCTAACTCATTTTTTGCGAGTTTTTGTTTTTGCTTTAAACTTGATTATTTCGAAAAATATCAACGTCAATGTCATATTGTGGCATATCATTGAATTCGTAATTTCAGCCTCTATCCAACAACGATGTCAAAAGTATGGGGACTCATTTAAAAAAATTAACGATGACGTCACAGTACGAAATCAAAAGACTATCGAAAAACAACAATTATCCAAAAAGATGCACTTTAAAAAAATTAGGTTGAAGTGTCCCAGCGCCTTTTCTAGAAATGATTCCTGAATTTTTTATAGAATTAGTTCCAGATTTTTTACTCACACTGTATATTCCAGATAGTGGTATAATTTTTTGGCAGATCTCTTTTATCTTAACTGTCATTCTGTGTTTTAAGTGTTTTCTAATACCCAGACAGCTATTATTACAACAGTACAGACCAGTTGGAATTTGACTTCACTCTTTCTTGCATCAAAAATATTTGCTTATTTGTGTCGTAGTTTGATATAACAGTTACAGATATACTACATATTAATAATTTAAATTCTTACTCTATGCATGAAGGGTGGTCGCGTTACATCGTTCGGTGAGATGTATGATCCAATTTGTCCACGCCGCGCCGCTTTATTATGCAACAAAAATATTATTCGCACATCTGTATTTATAATAGAGTAAACAGTTCCTTCTTATAACGATCAATAGCAGTTTAATTCAAAGGGGTAACTCGAACACGTGTTCACTCAGACTTGGGCGTTTTGAGTTTTTTGATAAGAAGATAGGCTTGCAATTGCAACTTTGGAATATAGGTACCTACGAGTACATACAATTTAATGGTCCGGATGTTTCTAAAAGTAGGCATTTGTTTTAACAACTTAAGAATCGTTTTGAAATTAATTGAAATAAAATTTAGCATAACGTAGTGTATTGAACAAGATATTACAAGAATAATAAACAAAATAAAGGATAATGTGCCCCGTTTTCGAAAGAAAGCCATACCTAATAGTTTTGAAAACGAATCTTTTCACACGAGTGAGACAGTTTGATGCGCCGAGCCGAAGGCGAGGGCCACAAGCCACAAGTCGAAGTCGAATGAATGTGAAATTGTATTTCAAACGTGTTGTTCATTATATTTTTTCTACGACTGTAAAGAAAACGAATAATTTTATAAACAGATATTATTTATTTAACAAAACAAATTACATTAAAAATTAAAATTCAGGGTAAAATTGGAGCAGTTCTGGACAGTTACTTCAGGAACACCATTTTTCTTTAGAAACTGTATTGATGAAGATTATGGAAGCTGAATTTCTGGGTCCATAGCGTCTGATGAGCATTCTAATGAGGTACATACCTATACTTGTTCGAAGTAGGTACTCACTGTTACTAATCCTTGAATTTTATTAGAAATTTGCATCTTGTTTTGAAGTGAAATCATCGATGTATTCCTCCGCTTCCGCGCTAGATTTCCAGCCTTCCCTGTCGTTTTAGTGACAGCAAATCTGCACCTGTGTTTACAAGAATGTGGTAGCAGACGAACGACATACGTCATGATTGGCTAGTTTTAACTTGGTAGCTAATAGCTATTTCTTTGCCAGTTTTATCGATTCCTACGACCTGCTTGGCGCATTTACTTTATTGGTACCTAGTTCAAAAAGAATCGTTTTTTGCATACGGTGCAAGGACAAAGGCTACCGTACTTTTCTAAAATGTTATAAGTATACAGATTTCCAGAGACTGCAAAAGATCTTTGGTGTTTGTGATCTTGATCAGCGTGGCTTCCCCAAAGTCTTTCATGCCATCAGTTGTAAGTTTCCAAATTTCCTCTCTACGTCAAGCTCCAGACAGTCCAACCGCGACCACCGCCTAAAACAATATAAAATGTAAACAAATCATGCTTATTTTTTAACTGCATTTGACGTACAATTTTATGCACTCCTTCCTAAGCATATTACTTTTTTCAACGATTTTCAAAAGGGCCCCGTCACTTTTCTGTAAGAAATTTTCTACAATCTCAAGCCCTATTGCTTTCTTCGTAACAATTCCTAATCTCAAATTTCCTCTTACCGACCTTGTGTGTATTACCTACTATAAAATCAGCGCTCCAAAAGTCTCCAACTTCTGGCCATCGAACCTCTACGACTGATACCTACTAGGTACGTCTGCTAACCTATCCATCTAAATTTTCAAATTTTCTTACTTTCCTACTTGTTTCATGCTTCTAACAGTCGACGTTCCGACTCGTGAAATGT
This sequence comes from Xestobium rufovillosum, assembly GCA_963966045.1. Lineage (NCBI taxonomy): Eukaryota > Metazoa > Arthropoda > Insecta > Coleoptera > Ptinidae > Xestobium > Xestobium rufovillosum. Next base: position 20,365,647 of record OZ014494.1, read on the forward strand.
TACACTCATTATTGCTGATGACTCCTCCCGAAGCAGTCCGCGCGCGGAGATCCGAATGTGGGACTATTTTACCTCCGGAATATTTTTCTCCAGAATGTGCCATCATCATAAAATTTTGGTACGCTGCTCTAGGGACAAAATAATGTTGTGATTTCCCGTTGCCTTCCACATCGCAGAGTGTGTATCGCAGTCCCATACCGACCCCCCCACAGTCTCTGCCACTCTAATTACTGAAATAGCTGGTGCCCTCTTTCGGGGACTTGATGATTTAGTTTATCTTCTCAATACCCCCCCCCCCCCATTGGTAAACTTATGGTTCGGCTCTTTAGATCATTGAAGCACACAAGCCATCCCACCCATTTCAGCATTAGATACTGGAACGTAGAACTTTTGGGACATAATCTGAAAACTGTTTACAAAACTGAAAAACCACGGCTGGAACCATAGCATAGAACTGAAGAAACAAAATTTTGGGATTTTACAGTTGTTGCGGCTGTAGTTTGAACATTGTTATGTTGGTCACCTGCATTCAAACTTTATAGACTATCTTATTTTCAATGTTGCCGATTTTTCTGTCAGTAACACCAAAGAATAAAAATAATACCATTTATTTAGCTTCTTGCTAATTTACATCGGTTTACTACTTTTATTGCTACACTGCCCATGAATAAAAAGTAAAATAAAACTAAAAATGTAGAATAAAAACAAAATAATATTGGAATTTTGGAATATAATTCTTTTCTTCTTTTATGTCTCTGTTTAATAACAATAAAAAGTGTTATACAGATAAAAATCGTCACCCGTCTATTTGCAGAATGGCAAAGAACAAAAACCGGCAAGCAAGTGGTTCATCCAGGCGATCACACCGGAGTTTATTATAAAATAAAACCAGTTGTCGAAGGTGAAAGAAACCTTTCAAGAGAAGACACAAATAGTCGTGCCCCATCCCAGCGAAACCAACGGCCGTTAGAACCGTATGCTCGTAAGAAAAATACACTGCCCGTTGCCCGTTACGCCTGCTTTTTGTTCTGGCACCTAGCGATCGCATTTGGCAAGTGTCTTTAGCAGAGGCAAGGGGAGTTTTTGCAAGGCAGCTGCTGTTTGCCTTTACGTGCATAAACGCCGTCGTCGCGATGTGCAAGCTCTCTCCCTCAATTCGGTCATCGCACGACAAGCGAATTTTGCGGTTTTCGCCCGCCGTTGCCGGATTTACTAGGCACATCCGGAATTTGCAATAAGAATGTTTTTGCTATAAAAATGCCGGTTTGAAACAGATACCTACTAGCATAATTTTATGTCTCTGCAATTGTACTTATTTAACAATTTAATTGGGCGGAACCATAACTTAAAAATTTCATATCCGTTAGAAATGGAAATGCCTATTGTGGAATCATTTTTGAAGTGAAACTTCTTTTGTCTCGGTAGAGTAAACGCAAGCGTCACGAAAAGTGAAACGAATGGAGGGGAGCAGTCTGCGAAGACGGGCAGAGGAGAAAGGGAATATCGAACTCCCCACCCTTTAGCCACGCGCTCTCTCTCTCATGCTTCGTGCTCTTTCTCTCAGGCAAGCGTCAGTAAAGCGAGGACACAGCGTTTCAGTTCTCGTGACGCCACAAAGCGCTTGGTTAAAAGCATTAAAATTCGATTTATTCTTTCATTATTATTATTTTGATACGGACGATACAAATTTTTCATTCCTCTGATAACGTTGAAGTTTCACTTCTATCGCCTGTGGCGACCAAGCACCCAGTTTTTTTAATTTTTGGGACATTCACATTTGTAACGTAGGTATATACAGTGCTTCTCGAAAGTAAGGGATAAATTCTATAAAATCGTCGAGAAAAATATTTCAAACAAATACTCGGACACGTCGATTTTTATTTTTAAATTATCATTTACAAATGTAATTTTCAACCCCCCACTCTTCAACCCCTAATCGCTAACAACCCCAACTTTAAAAATTCAAATAACAAAGTACCCCTCCTGATACCTCATTTGATAGCATTTTTTATGCTGAATGCAATAAATAAAAGTTTTTCAAAATCGGATGATAAATAACGGAGATATTTACCAAAATGTATTCAAATGGAAGTGCCATTATTCGAGCAGGCGTCGATACGGCTCTAGCAATGAGTGGTAAAAACAACTGCAAAATGTTACACAATATTCAACAAGCGTTTGTCTCTAGATTAGGGTATTGCCTCGCGGTTAACGGACAGCAATTTGAACATTTGATTTAATTTAATTTTACACTGTTTTGTTATTTTTCAAAAATTATTTTGGTAAATATCTCCGTTATTTATCATCCGATTTTGAAAAAACTTTTATTCATTGTATTCAGCATAAAAAATGCTATCAAATGAGGTATCAGAATGGGTACTTTGCTATTTGAATTTTTATAGTTGGGGTTGTTAGCGATTAGGGGTTGAAGAGTGGGGGGGTTGAAAATTACATTATTTGTAAATGATAATTTAAAAATAAAAATCGACGTGTCCGAGCATTTTGTTTGAAATATTTTTCTCAACGATTTTATAGAATTTATCCGTTACTTTCGAGAAGCACTGTATATATTTTGATAGTTTAAGAAAAGACCTTTGGAACTAGACCAAAGCCTACTATGATTTCCATTAAAAAAATTTAACTTTATTTAACTTTAACTCAAAAAATACGCTCCCTAGAAAAAACTACGTGCGCCACTGAATTCCTTGGAAAAAGTTCTATACGAGTCAATCGTAACAGTTTTAGTCTGCTTAGTACAAAAAGAATTGGAGAGAGTTTTCGAAAATCGATAAAAATCAACATTATTTTTTTTTCTCGAAAACTAAAAACGATATCCAAATTATGGTTTCAGCTTTCTATTATACTCAAAAAAGTAGCTCAGGTTCGCGGAAACCCCGAGGCTCTATCTCTGCTGCTTCTATGAGAAACCCCCAAATCACAACCAAAATAGGACACCCTCTACATAATTATAAATATGTGTAAGTATTTATTTTTCAAAATTTCTCTATATTTGTCAAAGTCTGTAAAGAAGTGCCCGAGGAAGTGCCGGTAACCGGTAACGTCACAAATGTGCACTTTAGGCGAAAAATATTTTATACAACCTCGTAGTAAAGTTTGCAAAGAATTTCAAAAATGCTATCAAATATACACTCATGGACAAAAATATGGAATATTTTTGATTTTGTTTATTTCTCGGGAAACTTTGTTACGAACAGCTGCGGCAGCATTTTATATTAGATACTCAGGCATCTAGTAAGCCTGGCAATAAGTATCAGAAACTGTCATTGTGTTCTAAAAATCGAATTGAGTAAACTTCGTGTTCACACCTGACTTTTAACTTTTCCAAGTAGGTAAGTTTACTCGTCTACCTAGGTGTTCAGAGGTAAAATTTAACATTTGTTGATTATTCTGTAGCATTACTGTCTTCGATAGCCAGCAGCTCGATGTTGCACTGAAGTTGAAGTAGCAAAGGTTGTAACTTTGTAAAATGTTGGTTGGAGACAAAGCCATATTGCAAAATTTGTTGGAATAACTCAGTCTGCGGTTTCAAAAATTTTAAACAGGCACAGACAAACTGGAAATTTAAAGAAGAGGCCTGGCCAAGGACGGAGACTGTGTACAACTCGCCGGGATGACAGATTTTTAATGTTGCAGTCACTGCGAAGCAAGTTAATGTTGGCTCCAAAACAGTTCGGCGAAGGTTGAAGGAAGCAAATTTGAAAGCGAGACGGCCTGCTAAAGTCCCTCGACTCACTCAAAATGCTAGGGTTCGCAGACTACAATTTGCTAGAGCATATATGGTGACTGGACGGTTGACCAATGGAAGAATGTTATGTTTACCGACGAAACAAGAATCGTACTGTGGAAGCCAGATGGACGTAACCATGTGTACAGAAGAATTGGAGAAAGATATTCTAACTGTGCACTAACTCCAAACGTCAGTTTTGAAGGAGGTGGGATACTGTTTTGCGCAGGCATTAGTTGGGAAGGTCGTACAGAACTTGTAGAAGTGCGTGGAAGGATGAAGCTGACAATTACGTTGAAAACATCTTGTCAGAACATGTTGTGCCATACGTTGACTTCATTGGTTACAACAGATTCGTCCTAATGCATGACAATGCACGACCACATGCTGCTGCAATTGTAAACCGGTATCTTAATGAAGTGGGAATCCAAAGTTTGGACTGGCCACCATACAGTCCAGACTTAAACCCAATAGAGCACTTGTGGGATCAACTAAAAATTCGTATTCGAGCCAGGAATCCTGTGCCAATGACGCTAAATCAATTAAGATTTTCCGCACATCAGGAGTGGGATGCAATTCCGCAAGAATGTATACCAAATTTAATCTCCAGCATGCCTAGAAGAATGGAAACCGTAGTCCGCGCTCGCGGAGGCAATACTTGATATTGAGCAGCCCATGTTTTGTAACTGGTTTCGTTCCTTTGGTGTTAATGTTTGTCAGACCGTAATTTATCCATTCTATACATATTCAACTAATTAAGTTTTTGTTATTTGGTGTTTATTGAGGAGTTACTTGATGAACCGTTGTTATAAGATTACTCTTAAAATAGACAAAAATGACTTGATTCTTTAGTTTTCTATCTTCGTAATCTGTTATTATGAAAATTTAAAAATATTCCATATTTTTGTCCATGAGTGTAGTATGTACGAGTATATGTATAGGAGGTTCCATTTAAAAAAAAAACATACTTATACTTAGAGGCTGTGGAAAATAAATGGGGCAATTAGTGTGTTATAAATGCAAATAATTTTAAAATATGGAGATTTAAAAATAAGAAAGTGGGTATCTCTCATATAATTTTTTCTCTAAAATGCAAAGGACAAGGACGCAAAACTCCACTGACGCATTGTCGGATTGTCGCAGGACTCTGGATATCAATCTATAGACTACGGAGTGCGAGTGTTCACGGAACACTACACAAAAGTATTAAGTAATTATTATTGTAATGTAATAACATTTCAAAAGTTCACCGGCCCATCTTCTCACTATTGACCTTGACCGTTCCTGTTTTTTATTAGTACCTATACGTCTATCAGTTTTGATCTTTTGGAAGATCCCAAGGAAGATCCAACTTTAAATTAAGTAGCACAGACGGTTATGCGACATGACAACGTCGCAGATTAGTCCGTCTTTCTGAATAGAAAGAATGGAATAGATAGTATTTTTCAGCACATGCAAACCAGTTTGCAAGATTTTTAACCGCCTCCGCCCCTATGAAAATTAAGTTTTTATGAAGGGAATAAATCTTGAATAACCTGTTTTGGGTACATTGGCGGGAATGGTTGATGCATACGTACATACCTACACCAAAGTAGAATGTGTGCGATTTTTGCATTCTTAGGTTAATTACCTAAGTATCGTTAATGCTTCTTTCAGGTGCATTTTCATCGGATTTTACTTTTAAGTCTTATTTAATTATTAGTTACTTATTCCTAAATTGAAAAAACAATTCTCTATGTTAAAAATGCGGTCTTTTATAAATGGCGGCGAACGGTTCAAATTTCGTTTTTTTTTTGAGTTTGAAACACGGCAAAAAGTGTGCCTAGACGGTACAATCGTAAAAATTTAGAGTTGCAAAAATAATGTAATAAATGCCACTGGACCGCCAGACGGGTTTGCAGTTTTGCTTGCAAAAGGCGCATGCTCTACTACCTGGGTAACAACCCGAATGCAAGCGACGCGCCGGCGGTCCGACGAGACGGCCTGCAAAACAACGGAATTCGCAGAGTGCACGTTGCATTACGCCGCGGGAGTCGGTACTACACCAAAAAACATTAATTAGTTTTAATTAGGACTAAATTAAGTTTGTGTTTCACTTTCAAGTTTATTTAAGCAATTTTTGTTAATATTATAGTTTTCTTAATTTTATAAATATGTTTGTTGTGTTTGTTAAAGTGTATTAGTGTGTTATAAACGGTTTTAATTGTGGTAGGTACTCATTTTGAATTTCTTTGTTCAAAATTTTTTTCCCGGCTACCACAAAAATTTCATCTGTCACATGGAAGCAAAACACATTTTAAAAGTCAATGGTTTTTCTCTACTTCGGCATCCGGAATTGTATCAATTATTGTTTTCAGTTATCCAACGTATCTTTTCAACTTCGATTTTCTAGGAACGAAAATTTGAATTTTTTTAATGAATTTGCCCTCCCTGCTGAAATGGATACTGGGTTCGAGGCTAAATCCGTGCGCGTCTCCTAGTGGACCCCGCGAGTCGCGGTCACGTTGACGTTGCTGTTCGGCTTGCAGCCGCCATTTTAAATTTTATATAATTTTAGTTTTAGATCAAGGTATGCACATTTACGTCTTCTTTATTTATTTCGAGCATTTTATCTTTCTTGGATCTAATATTTCGGTAGCAACTTTTCCATTAAGTTTACCTACCTGCACAAAGTTTTCTCTTGAGGTTGCATTGTTTGTTACCGGCCATTAGTTAACCGCTTTTGTGATTTCCCGGCTTTTGTTGGAGATGTTTTATGGCTTAAATGCTTGGAAGGTTTGGCTGTGTGTCCTGAAGTGAGGGTCAGAAATATTTATGGCTTTTTCAGCTTATTTTAAAGTGCCGGTTTTTGTAATTTGCAAAAATGCTTGCGATTATTAATACATAGCAATGCGCAGGTGTTGGCGCCAAAGTTAAATGTATTTCATGTCAATTTGCTTTTTTATCAGAATGTGGATCCATGTTTTAAACCTGTATTGAATTTTCTGTTGCTATTAATTTGACAATCTGTTAAATTTCATTTTGTACTGCAGTAGTAGGTACCAGAATTAAGCATAACTAGACTTTAAAAACAATAAATTGTCCTTAAAAGCATAACCATCTTTTGACAACTTTTGACATGTTTTGAATCTTCAGAATTGTAGCTGTCAGATTTTTAAGTTGCATTGTTACTCATTTTACTGCAAAATAATTTTTGAAGTCGCGTTTTAGTATTTTTGGCCTAGGTACACCGTTTGTTTTGACACAAAATCTGAAATTGACTTGTTTTTCAGCTATGGCAGAAGGTAATGGTGAATTGGTAACAGAGGAATCGATGAAGGTAGAAGACTCGGAAAGAACGGAAGATTATCAAAAGCTCTTAGATTATGGCCTTGATGAGAAAGTTGCTGCAAAACTAGACGATATTTACAAGACTGGAAAATTAGCACATGTTGACCTTGATGAAAGGGCATTAGATGCTCTAAAGGAATTTCCGCCCGACGGGGCTTTAAACGTTTTAGGCCAATTTCTTGATTCTAATTTAGAACATGTATCGAATAAGTCGGCATATTTATGTGGTGTTATGAAAACATATCGCCAGAAAAGTAGAGCAGGATCCAGCCAAGGCACTGCCGTAACACCTGCCCCACCACCTGTCAAAGGACCTGACGAGGAAAAAATTAAATTGATTTTGGATAGAACAGGCTACACTTTGGATGTTACTACAGGTACTTATAAATCAACTCTTGATACAGATTTTTAAAATCGGGCATCGAATTGAAATGAATTTTCTGGGTAAAGCCAATGGCTACGCTCGTGATCTAATTTCCCTTCTCACAAAATAAAATACATATCTCTTTTAACATTATAAATAAGAACTAAGTATGAACTTCAAAGTAAAATTTAACCAAACGGTAGTCACATTTTTTACATATTCTGGCAGTGTAAAAACTAAAAACAACAGTAAAATGGAGAGCAAAAAACGTTTTGCAGGCTTTTTAAAATGGTGCTTAATTTAATGAGCTATTTTGAAGATGAGCAAAGAAAATCTATAGAAAGCGGTGATTTCAAAAATCCAGTCTGTTTATAAAAAATAATCAGAAGTGCTAAATGTGAATAAGCCATACAAAGGATTGTTAAAGAAAAATACAATATTCCTGAAAAAAAAGGCTAAAAAAAAACATCCGAAAACTCGGGATTTAAATGAATTCTTGGAGATGGAAGTAAGAAACGTTATATACGATTTGTACAAATAAAACGTACACATAACTCTTCCAGTTTTTAAAAGAACATTTGAAAGGATCGAGAGTTTTTAGAAATTGGACTTATTCTTTGACAAAATTATTAACACGTTCGCTGCGGTGGCGTATTCTAAATACTTTTTTGAACTGCGGTACGGGCCATATGAACCCCATATCAGTTTTTCTCACTGTGCGGTTCGGGGTCTATAAGTCCCGTACAATAGCCGTCAGATTTCATTGACTACTAGAGTTAACGTCATAATGGAAGGGATTGCATTATGGGTGGTGCTTTCTAGTAAGCAGGATCTATAATTGGCTGTAATAGCACGGGGCTTAAATGTTCCGTATAGCATTTAACGACGAAAAACTATTTTTATACATGTTACAATATTTCCAAAGATTCTGAACTAAAATAAAGCTTTATTTTTGAAAAATACAAAAAAGAACACTTATATTATTAAAGTAAAAGAATTTTTCGTACAAAAATGGTTCAGTTGCCATGCTTTTCGTGGGCAGCGTTGAAACAAGCCAGACAATAGGCAGGCTTTCCTTCACATTCTTCACAAAATGTGTATACTTTTTTGACTTTATTGTCCGCTTCCCTGCTGGACATCTTTTCCCTCAGTGCCTGGTAACACCCCCCACACTTCCTTCGTTTTCTATTGTCTGGCCCGGCTTCCGTTAGGGTATGAATTCGTTTTGGAGTTCTGGGCCGGGGAGCTAATGTACTAGTCAAAGATTTTACCAGTTTGTTTCGAAAGTCCAAAATTGATAGGCGTTTATCGGGAAATTTGGAATTATATAGAATCCATGAATTGACTACAGCGGCACCAAAAATCAACTCTGTAGCCAGCTTACTATACCATTTAACCCCTTTCCTTAGTGGACTTTGGTAAGAGGCCATCTGATCGCTAAAATTAACAGAATTGAACAAAATACAAAAAATGATATTTTTTGAATCTAATTACCTAAAATCGACTCCTTTTTTGGCCAAGTTATAATCAATTACACATTTAGGCTTTTTGACTGGTTCTTCGTTTCTGATTTTGCCAGTTTCATGCAATTTGTCATCGTGTTCTTCACATGTTGTTATCATCAATACGGCCCTTTTGTCAAACCATTTTACAAATTTTATTTCCCCTTTCTGTTTCCCTGCTATATCCCCTTTCTTCATTTTCTTTTTCACCAGTTCGTTTGGCAGCCCTTTACTGTTTTTTCTTACTGTTCCGCATATCCTTGTTTTTCTCTTATCAGATTTTCAGCTAGTTTACAACTTGTGTAGAAATTACCACAGTAGAGTATGTGTCCATTTCCATAGTACTCTTGCAATAACAAATGTACAATGCTTTCTGCGTGACCCATACCTGGTAATGTATCGCCCTTTCCAGTGTAAATTTTTAGATTTAGTACATAACCAGATGGTGTGCATAACTTATATAGCTTAATTCCGTATTTGTGGCTTTTATTTTTCATATATTGTCTGAAGAGCAAACGACCCCTCCAAGGTACCATTGACTCATCTATCACCAGTGATTGGCCTGCGATCATATACTTCTTGAAATTTTCAATCAAGGGCTCAAAAAGGGGGCGCAGCTTGAAAAGTCTATCTTGTTTATTATCTAACAAATTATTTGTGAAGTGCCAACATTTGAGAAGCAAAAGAAATCTGTCGCGTGATAAAGTTGATGAAATAAATTTATTGTGGTACAGTGAGTCCTTCGCCTAATATAAATTAATTTTTGGTACATGCACAAGTCCCATTGCCAAAAGTACAGCAAAAAATGACAACATTTCATGAGAAGTAGTCGATTCCCATTGTTTAATTCTGGAGTTCTTTCGCAAATTTTGATTTTCTGCTAACGATGCAGCATACCTATTTGTTTCAACCATCGTGTCAATTATATCATCGGTAATAAACAATTTGAAAAACTCTAATGGAGTCGATACGTTTAAAGGAGCATTTGACGATTCAGTTGTTTGGCAAATTGTGTTAAATAATAATTTTTGGGAACAAGTTACCGAAGTCCAAGTTGCGGTAGCACTGGTCGTTATTTCTTCGTTTTCTTCTACAGCTTCATCGATATCTTCATCGCTTAAATCTTCTGGAGCATCAGAGGATTCGTCACTTGGGGGTATAAAGTCTTTATCTAATATCGAGTCATCGGAATCTTCTTCAAATTCCGAACTGCTAACGTCCTTATCTAAAGCTAAGGCTAAATTTACCAACTGTTTTGCACGACCACTCATATTTCTCAACTTACTAGTACGCGGTACTGACAAGAAATGAGTTGAAACCGCATATTCGCAGACGGTTTAGCACACAAGTCCAGACACGTCTACAAACCCCGTATCGCACACAAGTATGAAAATCGTATTCATGTGCGGTACGGGTCGTATAAACCCCGTATGATTTTAAGACTTGTGAAGGTAGAAGATGTTATGGGAACTATATATCTTCAATCAAAATGAAAATATTTAAAAAATTACTATGTTTATTTAAAGCCGCGCCGCAGGAAAAGTAACGTTTGGAAAGGCCCGCATGCAACGCTGGTGCTGTACGGGGTCTATATGACCCGTACCGCAGCGAACGTGTTAATAGGGGACATAAGTGCCTCCGTCATACGTCAGATTTTCATTCCAAACAAAACAAGCACGTGCCATTTGACGTTTATCGATATTATTTACGTCTTAAACTAGTTTTTGCAATATAATTACATATAGACGTTTTGCAGTGAAAACAGTTTATTTTCAATTTGTGTGTTGGGCTTACCTGTAAAAACTTGAAAACAACTATAATTATATTTCAGAGGTTAGGTTAAAATGTCAGAAAGCACGTGGCTTTGTTTTGTTTGGAATGAAAATCTGACGTTTGTGACGCGCCACTCATCTCCCCCATTAGTGGTACTGGACCGTTCGAACAACTACTCCTCGGGCAAATCCCGCCAGGCATTGAATTATAGAACTAAATCCAGATTTTTTGTACTACGAGACGTTTCAGACTGCTACCCTACCTAAGGTGGCTTTGAAACAATCCTAATTTGTCTCCATGTACATACGTGCTTTTAAGCATTAAAAGCATTAAAGCATCTGGAATTTAGGTATTAAAAAGATTGCAATCGAAGATATTTGTATGAGCCACCAAATATGTGTGGTAAAGTCAACGAGTCGCTTATAAGAAAACTGTTGACAATTTAAATTCAAAATTTAGAAAAGTTATTTTTTGGACAAAACATGGGATTTTTCGAATGGGAGTGGGTCAAAATCCTGGCGGGATAGTGGTTCAATCAGTCAAAACAAAAAAAAGGTTGCGGTTCTGTAAAAATATTCATTATCTTGCGCATTTGTTCATCCACGGGATTTGTCTCTGGAGCCAGCCTAATATTTTTTCAACATCCAAATGCGCTGACTACCGTGATAGCATGAATAATGAGTCTTGAAAAGTGGCTAATAGAAATGCTTATTCCAAATTTATATTAATCTTTATTAATCGTTTTGGACAATGTGTGATATCATTCAAGAGTTCAAACAAACAACCAAATTCCAATTTCAATGGCAAAATCACTTAAACAAAAATTTGAAGGGAACATGGTCATGAGGCTTTGGTGCTTGCCATCTTACCACTACCAATTTAATGCTATAGAGTTAATATAATATGGGCTGGCGCAAAACCTTATTATGAAAAGGATGTTGGCACCTGACTTTCATCAGACGAAGTTCTCAAAGTATGTCAAAACTCTTTAGACCATATTGGAGAAAAGTAGTAGAACATACCCAAAAATTAATTAGTGAATGGTGGGTACGAGAAAAAGTTTTAGTTGTCCAAGAAAACATTGCCCTTTTTTTCAGATGATTGTATGATGCCAGACGTGACTTATAAGAGTGCCTTGACTTTTACCTATTCCAATATAGAAATAAAATTAAAATATTATGGCCCGGTTTTTCAAAGAATCCAACACCGGATTAAGTCTGACACTCGCTTCGTTGCTATGATACCGGCTTTCTGATTGGCTGGCTTCATAGCAACGAGGGCGGTGTCAGACTTAATCCGGTGTTGGATTCTTTGAAAAACCGGGCCTATATCTTTTAAAAAGCGGATCTTATCTTTAACTCATTAAAAATGCTGTCAAGTTAAAAATGTGTTGCTGTTCAGAGTACATCATAAGTAGTGTAGGATATTAAGAATACAGTGATTGTCCTATTACATGGAGAACTCAAACTGAGACTCAAACATGGAATTTTGGTGCTACTGTAAAGCCCGTTATTGCCAGGCGCTTTTTAGGCGGCTGAATCGTTTTAGGCCGCTGAAATTTATGCCGCTGAATTTTGCATTTAGGCGGGGTGTTATTGTCAGGAAATGTAATTAGGCCGCTGAAATTGATGTGTCAGTATCTTGACCTTACGTCAGTATTTTAGCTTGTATTTTTGTTTGAGCGTAAAAATATAGAAAATAATAATAATCATGATTCTATCAATGGTTCAGAAACAATTAGTAATTAATAAAGGGAATGACTACTGAACAGTCCGCCGGTCACTTCTAAATTTTGTTCCAGGACAGTCGACACAATATCAGTAAAATGGCGTTTAAGAACTTCGTTATTAAAAGACATCGCCAACAATCTCGGTGGGTGTTCGGGTATGGTACAAAGATGCCATTTTGTTCTCCTACGGCCACACGAGTTCTGCGCCCGCTCGGGTCCGCATTTTTGTTTCTAAATCATCTTTTTGCCAAAAAATGCATGTGTCTGGTGCGAAAGGGCAAGTAAGGGTCTATTTTAAAAAAGCGTTCTCTCAGCTTTAGTTTTTTTACACTTCCAAAATGCCAAATATAGGTTACATTCTGTAATGCGCAAGCGGCCGGACTGTGCAGTAGTCACTCCCATTAATAAATTAGTTTTAATGATGAAGGTGGACGATGAAGCTAAATTTTAATATTTACTGATTACTGTCATTTTGACAGCAAATGTCAATACTACTTTCTGCCGCCTAAAAAATGAACACGCTCATTTAAAAATTAAGCCGCCAAAAAAATGGTTTAAGCCCGTTATTGCCAGGTGCTTTTAGGCGGCTGAATCGTTTTAGGCCGTTGAAATTTATGCCGCTGAATTTTGCATTTAGGCGGGGTGTTATTGCCAGGACAGGTATAATTAGGCCGCTGAAATTGATGTGTCAGTATTTTGACGTACGTCAGTATTTTAGCTTGTATTTTTGTTTGAGCGTAAAAATATAGAAAATAATAATAATCATGATTCTATCAATGGTTCAGAGACAATTAGTAATTAATAACTTAATTTTAATGATGAAGGTGGACGATGAAGCTAAATTTTAATATTTACTGATTACTGGCATTTTGACAGCAAATGTCAATACCTACTTTTTGCCACCTAAAAAATGAACACGTTCATTTAAAAATTAAGCAGCTGAATAAATGGTTTAGGCGCAGTAACCGCCTAAAATTAGAAAATTTCAGCGGCCTAAAACGATTCAGCCGCCTAAAAAGTGCCTGGCAATAACGGGCTTTAGGCGCAGTAACCGCTTAAAATTAGAAAATTTCAGCGGCCTAAAACGATTCAGCTGCCTAAAAAGCGCCTGGCAATAACGGCCTTAAGCAGCTGCCACTTGCCTGATAAATGATAATACATTGAATAGTGCAGTGTTGCCAATTTTATTGAAATTTCTGTTGCCAATTTTGTTTGAAATTGAATAACCCCTGTACAAGCTACCCGATTTGTTATTATTAAAGCTACTATTTCAGTGAAATAAGTAAAGCATTTTAAATGTTGGTTCATTACTTACAAGAAAAGAGAGAAACAGTTAGTAGCAAAACAGTTTTTTTAGACTTGGAAAGAAGAAATTATGAACCAACTATGTGATGGGTTTTGGGCATTTAAAAATGGTCCCATGTTCGACTGGCTTTGAACAAAGGTTTTTTTTTACTAAAGGCGGTTTCTTGATGATTATTTTGTATTGAGATTGAGCAGAATAAAGCACCACTGATTTTGTAGTGATAAGAGAGATGCACGGAAAACTGCCAAAGCTGTAGTGCTGTTGCTTGTGACCCGATTCAAATATTTTATGCACCAAATTAAATGGCTGAGAGGATACTTTTATCCGACATTGAAAAAGTTTTCTCAGTTTTGAAAACTTTTGAGGAACGATAGTTTTTTCTCAAATGGCAACATTCTATTATATTTTTTGTCTGAACACTTATGTAATATATCATATTTTTCATGAATTCTCGTGATTGCGGAATAATTGTTTGACAATGGCCAACACAAAGTACTTAAATTTAAAATTTCCAATAGAAGTTTTTATTAATTTTATTATTTCATCACTTTAATTGAAAAATTAAATGATTATCTTTGTTTATTGTCAACGAGTGCGCAAAAATGAGTATTTTCTAATTTTTTTCCCAACACGGGCTGGAGTGTGTGGCAAGCGATTCCAGAGGCGGTCACGAAAAGGTTAATGAAGATGTACCATATTATTCTGTAAAAACTCGCCATGTTCGGACAAACTAACGATTTTGTGAACCGGTCTTTTACTATACCAGTTTAAAGAAACAATAATAGGGCTTGCACTTTAAGGCCAATCGTGCTGGATAATAAACAACGAAGCTGGCTTTATGAGTGTTTCATTTTTAGTTCCTCATTCTCTAATACCTCCCAACAAAATATTGCAGAACGATGTACTACAATGCAAAATAACATAACATTTTGTCTAAAAATGTTTTACTGTCAGTTGTGTTCAGACTAATGCACCCATAGGAAATTTTTTGTCATAGATATTTTATACCTTTTACTCGCCCTGAATAAAAATATAGTGTACTGTTTGAAATAGCAAAATTCGTACCCACTTTTTATGTAATTGTCTATACTGCTTTGTTGAAAATGCCAATTTTTTTGAGTTACCCAATGGTATTTGCACATTTTTAAAATATCCACTAATCCTTTCGACTCACCAAGGACCTTTCAAAGGCCTATCTATTGAAGGTGAGGCTCCACGTTCAAAGATTTAAATGAAAAAATCATTTAATTCAAATCTTGATTTAGATCATGCCCAACCCTGTTGCATACAAAAATTGGTTATAAGCAGTTTCCTGTGGTCCATACTTCTACGAGGAACAACAGTTGGTAACAAACGAAAAACTTTTGAGAGTAGAATTTGCTTCATAATAATATTGTCCTTGTTGTATAGAGTGCAGATGTACGTTTATGCCAGAATAGGAAACTTGTTTTAAATAGATTTAGAGAACCGGTTAAAATAAAAAAAAAGTAACGTACACTGAAACTGCTATTTTATTTTCGTGTGGAATTAACGTAAAACTGGTAAATATTTGTCGTTATTTGTGCAGATTAGAATACCGTGGAACCTCCCATGGCGAACACCTATTGTGCGAACCTCAGTGCGAACAAAATGTACATAATGGGCAGTTTTAGCGGCAAACCGCGTGTAAATTTTATTTTCTTGATTTGGCATCCTTTTAGAGCTTATAAGGATTGTTAAAGTTCTGGTACAATTTGCTGGTAGAGTTTGCTTTGGAAGATGTAGTGAATGCAGTTATCTGCTTACATTAATTTATGTATGTATACATAATATGTTATAATAGTGCATAGCCAGTTCATATATTTCTGGTTCTATTCAAGACATCAACATGAAATTACTTGCATGTGGCGAACCCCAGGAATCTTCTGATGAAATAGAAATGATTTTTGCTGGTTAAACTTTGCCAGATAGTGAAATCGAAAAAGAGACAAGAAATGTTCCAAATAAGAGTGTCTGTCTATGGAAAAAGTTTTAAAGATATTGACCAAACCGTTAAAAAAATATGAACTTTGCACGTGGATGATCAGCTTTTGACCACTTGGGTAACACCCACTAGCAAAAAAAAAACGATTTCAAAAACACCTTTTTCCAGTACAGATTCACATTCCAAATTTAATTTCCGTCGTTAAATTCAATCTTTTGTTATTAAAAAACCGTAAATTTGATGAAGATTTTTGACATTCGATAGCGCCTTAAAGAAACACTTTTGGATAGATGCAAGTTTGGTTAAATCGCTCTTTTTTGGTCTCAGCAATATAATAATAATAATAAATTTATTGACACCATTATAACTCCGGCAAAAAACAAAAATAAACACACAATTTACAATGGTGTCAAATGGCAAGCATTCAGGCATCTCCAGATGTCAAATCTGCAGAGCCTGATCTTCCATGCCTGCCATATGTGGTATCGTTTTGTACAGATCTTTTAGGGACACCCTATTTACTGCACAGTGGGGTTCAGAGTAAGCGATGCTAAGATATTGCCATTTTAGTGCAAGTGTGAACCCAACTTTGTGGAGTTACTGACGTATGCTGATCAAAGCTATCTAATATTTCTTTATTGGACGAGGTTCACAGACTACTCTATTAGCAAAATCCATTAACACTTTTTCAAAATACTTGCACAAGATTGATTTTTCCCAAAAGTTTTAAATGTATATTATTTGCAGATTTGATCGTCAGTTTATTAAGCTTTTGATTGACGCGACTGAGAATTTAGACAGAATTTTGTCGTAATTTTTTACCATTTTCGGGAAATTTCCCCTATTTTGCCGCCCAAAACTCAGAAAAATGTTTATACTTTACTTTTACAGAAAATTTAGTGAACAGAGTTTACACAGTTACAATAGACCTCATTGCAAGATTACTTCTTGAAAGGACTGTTTTCTTCCATGGCACTTCTTGTTTCAGATTATACCACCTAAGTTTAGTAAGTCATCATGTATTTAAAAATATGACCATGAAGAAACAATCTGGCATTGGCATTTTTTGTCTCAGTGTGAACGCGAGTTCCAGAAATAACATTAAAACCATATTTTGTGTTTTGGGTGCTAAAATATAGGAGAACTGAATAAACTACCGGCCAAATTACTACATTTTAAGATATAATTTTTAATTCTATCGAAACCATCAGTCGCAGACCTAACAATATCTACATCAGTCAAAAGCTTAGTAAACTGGTTATAAAATATCAAAATATCCGAATTTGCCGAAATTGTGACAATTTTGAGAGGGCATGCATCCATTAGTCCAGCCCAAAATTTGTAACACAGAGTATACACTTCTATGTAACAGTTTTGCACTTGACAATTCATACTTCATTACAAATGATGTCAGTAAATAATTCTTGACCGATAGCAAAATTAATATTTGTGCTTTGAAGGTCAACGAAAATACGGTGGTCCTCCACCGGGTTGGGAAGGACCGCCACCCGGATCAGGTTGTGAGGTTTTTTGCGGGAAGATTCCGAAAGATATGTATGAAGATGAACTTATACCACTGTTCGAGAGTTGCGGGATGATTTGGGATCTCCGATTAATGATGGATCCAATGACTGGCACGAATCGAGGATATGCGTTTGTCACATTCACATCTAGGGATGCCGCCCAACAAGCCGTCCAAAAGGTAAGTGCTGATCGAGTGCCAAAGGAAAAGTCAGTTTGGTTTGTATCTGGATGTTGAAAGATATTGATTTTTTGGTAGGAAAATTGTTTTTAATGGTGATGGAGGGGCAGTCAAGCAGATGTAGTGATTTTGATTTGAGAAATTTTATTTTTCGTTGGTGTTGGTTTAGTTTGAAACTTTGTTTTAATAATTAGTTGAAGATCCCCCAACAAAATTGGTTTTCGATGTTTTCATAGCATTTTCTCATTATTTTTGCGAATTTTGAGATTACGTGGAGTGCAGCAAAACTTAACTGTGTTGTTATTTTAATTAGGTGTGCACGATTAAACTTTTGCTGCAATCCTGTTAAGACATGTTCGGAAGTTCATAGATTTAACATCCGTACATAGTCTGACTTGTCCACATTTCTAATTGGCTGTCTACTTATAGTGATGTGTGCCAACTGTTGTCATAGCCGTCAAATTGAGTGCTCACTTTTGTTGCAGCGGCTCTGACTACGGAGCATACGTTCTTTCCCTTGTAGCTTTCTCCTCCATCAAGAGCCCCCCTTGACGCGACCAAATTGAGATGTTCTGACACAAAATGTGTCATAATTGGCTGCATATTATCTTGTAATGAAGTACTGGTGTGTTTGGCTGTATAAGAGTTTTTGTTTTTCTTTCTTTTTCAGGTCTCCTCTTTGCACAAGGGGCAAAATTGAGACCGGAAAACGTACTTGATACCTCTAAATTGACTATATATCTCACTCGGAATCGTTCATTCTAGTTTATCGGACTGCTGCTGAAGTGGCAACTTTTAATTTTTTTCCAATAAAAATTGAACATTCAATTGTGTGAGAAAATGATTTTCTTTTTCTTTTAGACTTTTATGTTTTTTTAGTTATGATCATACTTTTATACTATTGGTTGTTTGTAGAAATCAGTTTTCGCAGTCAAATCCGATGCCTAGATATGAACGATAATTATCAAACTTCCTGACAATTCTTCAGACTATTCAGTTAAACTTCTTAAAATTTATGTTTTCAAATAAAGAAAGAAAGTAGACCTGGGTGGAAATGAATTTGCAATAGTTTTTCTGCGATTATGATACCAAAACTGTTCAATATAAAAACCTTTTCTCTCTGTTTTTTGGTTTTCAGTTAATTTTGAACCTAATGTAATGAAGGAACAAGACAGGCGATAATGTTTATTTTGAAAGATATTTAAGGGAATAGTTTGTTGAATTGTTAGACGTGTGTAATACAAATCTATGAGATAGAATACAGAAGGTGTGTAGTGAATTGGTATGGTGGGAGTAGCGGTGGTGCGACGTACGCAGAGTGTTCCAGGCGTCGGGCAGCATTTCGACGGTTTTCTAAATCTAGCAACATATGAGCATGCCTGTTCAGTAGTTCGTTGGTGCAAAATTGTTTATTCGATAAATATACCAAATTTCTTTATAATAATACTAAAAGTTTTTAGTGTTATTTGCTCATTTTTTTGATGTGGCTAAACCAAATTCTGGCATGTTTCTGTTTCTTGACCCACAGCTCGATAATCACGAAATCAAACCTGGCAAGACTCTGAAAATTAACATTAGTGTTCCAAATCTTCGGCTTTTTGTGGGCAACATACCAAAGTCTAAAGGCAAAGAGGAGATACTGGAGGAGTTTAGTAAATTGACAGGTAAAGTGCATCAGTAGCTAGTGGCGGCCGGCTGCCGGGCTCAGTCCTTTCCTGCCCCGTCCCACCCCTTTGCCCGAGGCATAAATTGGCTACCCTTCCACTGTTCTTGCAGCTGAATGATTATGAGATACGGAAAGGCAAAAAGATTGGCGTAACCATATCTTATAACAATCACCGGTTATTTGTGGGCTATATTCCAAAGAACCGGGATCGAGACGATCTTTTGGAAGAATTTTCCAAACACGCACGTAAGTTTATCACCCCTAAATCCCTGGAATGCGTTAGTCTGCGCCTGAGCAATGGGTAGGGCAGGGCCGCTACAAGCACCGGAGGGGTGGCAAGGTCCAATGCACGTGCAGCAAGCAGCAGCTAATAGTTTGGTCCTTCTCATTTTTATTATGCTTTTTTATTTTTGAGTACAGTTTGTCACTGAAATATCACTCTTGATATTCTGAGGATGTTAATTACGGTTTTTATAAACTTGACGAACTCGGGAAGTTTGCAGTTCTATATTAGGCTTAATAAAGGTTATTCCAAATAGAATATATTTTTATACATTTTTATAAACTTTTTTCTTAGAATGTTGATTTAACTTTTTTCTTGTAAAAGTAATGCGTTGTTTTATTTGGTACATATTATAAAATGTATTATATCGTTACTATCAAAGGAGATAAACTTTACACAAAGTCTTATGTCCTGCTTGTCACAATTGAAAGTCAGCATGCACTCTCAGAATATCAGTTTTTAATAATTTCTGTGACACCTGTACCAACTCATTTAGCAGTGGACTTTGGCGCTCGTCCAGACATTGCGCCTTCCCTCGTTTGAACGCCTTCACTAATACAGCTTCCTCTGTCCTGTTTTCCAAATGTAGCTGGCCTTATGGAAGTGATCATCTACAGTTCGCCCGATGATAAGAAAAAGAATCGTGGATTTTGTTTCCTTGAATACGAATCTCACAAAGCTGCTTCATTGGCCAAACGTCGTTTGGGCACTGGTAGAATAAAAGTTTGGGGGTGTGATATCATCGTTGATTGGGCTGATCCCCAAGAAGAACCTGATGAACAGACGATGTCGAAGGTTAAAGTGTTATATGTTCGCAACTTAACCCAGGACATCTCTGAAGAAAAACTGAAGGAACTCTTCGAAGCATATGGTAAAGTGGAGAGGGTAAAAAAGATCAAGGATTATGCATTTATTCACTTTGAAGATCGTGACAATGCAGTGAAGGTATTTGTATTGAAGCATTGATTGGAGAAATGTGACATAATCATTTGGGCTTGGGCTTGCAGGCTATGGAAGATTTGGACGGGAAAGAGGTGGGTGGTTCGAATATTGAAGTATCATTGGCCAAACCTCCTTCGGACAAGAAGAAAAAAGAAGAGATCCTCCGAGCCAGAGAAAGAAGAATGATGCAGATGATGCAAGTTCGTGGAGGGTGAGTATATTCAATATGATGTATAGTGCGCCCAGTGAAAGATTAGTTGGGTCCCTTCTTAATATACATTTTTACCGAGACAATCTTTTTGTGCTAGTAAAATGAAAATCAGTTAAGATGGCATGCTTTATGAATTTCTGAAGATAATTTATTTGTATCTTTTGACAGGATGATGCCGGGCGCTGTGCCAATGAGAGGACCACCGGGGCAAGGCCCCCGGACTGGAGCCGGTGGCATGCGAGGACCTATGGGACGTGGGGATTATGGTAAGTGCTACCTAACGATATTGTGTAATTTAAATGCTCGATATAATATGACGTACTCGCGAGTCCTTTTCCTTCTCGTTTTGAGAAGTGTTATGAACAGTCCTTATAGTTTGCTTGTTTTAGTCAAGTAACTATTCTGTTGAGACTAATTCAGAGATTTTTAAGTTCTAATTTTTGAATTTTGGAGAATGGCAACTGGTTTTTGCGGTAAATAGGTTTTTTGCAAATTAAATGAAAACTAGATTTGTGAGTTGCTGGATTGAAGTATTAATGCATCATTTTTTTAACAAACTGCTAAATCATTAATGTTTGAATAATAATTTTCATGCACTCAACTAACACTGCTGTCATTTTATGTTTCTTCCTGTTGGTGAGAGGTGTTACCGAAGACTTGAATGTTGACTGCTGCGTCGACATCGTCCCACATTTGTAAAATAGAAATGTTTTGTTTTTCTAAGTGAAGTTTCTTCCAGGTCTGAGAGTAAAATTTGTTGTTATAATGTTTTGTAAATTAGTAGTCATCACTTTAGTTTTGATGTAGGTGTACTAATTGGCTTAGTGGAGAATACTGCATTTGCGAATGTTTGTTTCAATGTCGGGTAACAACAATGAATAGTTATAACTTCTACTTTGTAATAATATTTTTCTTTGCAGTAATTTGTGTAGGTGTATTTGAAAAGTATCCCATACTTATTAAGTTGTGTATTATGTAAATCAGTGTTACTTTGTCTTTTGTTTCCATACATTCAGTGATGTTAAATTACCGTAATTTATATTTTTGGTAATTTACGCCGGTAATTTACAATTTTTAATTACCAATATTAATTACTGTGGTAATAAATTTGTTTTGTAAATTACCGTGATAATTTACCGTAATAAATATTGCGTAAATTACGGTATTTAACCAGTAAATTACTGTAATTTACCAGTAAATTGCCGTAATTTGCCAGAAAATTACCGTAATTTGCCAGAAAATTACCGTAATTTGCCAGAAAATTACCGTAATTTACCAGACAATTACCGTAATTTACCAATAACAGTAATTTAGCATTAAATTTTAGATGAAAGATGATGTCACCAAAATATAAATTTTATTTCTAAAAAATATAAACAAAATTACTATAAAATATGGTAATTTATTGCGTAATTTACTGTGTAATTTACGGTAATTTTCCACGTAAATTACGGTAACTAATTTTTGGTATTTTACGGTAAATTACGGTAAATAACCGCGGTTATTTACTGGTAATTTACCAGCTCCCATCACTGCATACATTCAATTTTTTGTAGCTGGAATTAAATTTTCGTTTAAGGTAGGTGATATAATTTTCATTATTAATAATTTGCGGTCAAGTAAAATATCTTAAATTCGAGATATTTACAAATATTAGTACTGCAAGAGATAAGTATGTACACGAATATTCCTGTTTTACATTTTACTTGACAAAACGTTAAAATAGTAGAGCTGCGAATGTACAGTATAGTACTAGACATGTTGCCCGACATAGTGTGTGGGTGAGTGTCTGCTGGTGAAGCGAATGAGTGTGGGATAAATGAAATGTGAGCATTTGGCAGCCGGGGGCACCGCAAGGCAAGGGCATCGTACAGCATTGCACGCGGCTCGGAATTTCTAACCTGCATGTGTCCCGTCTTTCTGTCACTTGTGTTGTTTCTAATGTTGCGCTTACAGGCAGGAGTAGTAATGGTAAGTACTCACGCACTATTGGTGTAGGGAAAATTTTAAATACTCTTGTAAATAGAAGACTATTAGTTTTTTGTTGTAACTGATTAGTCGTAGATTAGTGTGTACCGTTGTACGCTAGGTTCTGGCAAGAATCGTTACTTGACTCTTTTCCCGGCATGTTTAGTAGTACGACCTCCATGGCAAACGAATTGGATCAAGTTGGCTAAATTGGGACTGTATTGTGTGTTTTATAGATTACGATTATGATTATTACGGTTACGGGGATTATCGAGGCGGCTACAGTGATCCCTATTACGACGACTACTATCGTTACGAAGATTACTATTATGATTATCCGCCGGCACCACCGCAAGCCCGAGGGAGAGGCCGGCAACCACAACCGGTGGGTGGCCTATGAAATTATATAATTTTTTTGTTTTTTAATTTTTGGTGATCAATGCGGTAATTTGATTGTGGCACAGTGTCGGCAGCTGCCACACTAATGAGCCGCACCTAACCACTTAACAGCCCGGCCCGCTTGCATGGTCGACTAACTGAACACTTGCCACATTCAAATAACCATCATATCTGAGCCAACTTCTAAATTTAGCGCCGGGAAAGAGAGATAGCGAGATCGATTAGTCAGGATGCCAGCCGTATTGTGGCTGGCTCAGATATGATGCGCTCTTAGTTGCAGGGTTATCCAAAAGTGGGGCGAGGGACGAAGCCGCCGCCCGCCACGCCGACACTAACATTTTTTGCACTATTTTTATTTTGAATTTTTCGCTTAAACGCAAGTGTCTAGAAGACCGCAGCTTGTGTGTCCATGTGTCGTGTCAACTGCAATGTCGTCGGATTGCATCCGCTTTTGTCTTTGCTTTACTGCTTACTAGTGCTTTTAGAAGCTTTGCTTTTGCTTTGCTTGGCTTGGCTGCTGCAATAGGCAGCCCTTGAAAGCCTTGTAGCCGAGCTATTTTTTAAAATCTTATTGTTACTACTGATTATATATTTTGGATAACCCTTTTCTAGAGCTTCCGCATTGATTAGTCCAAGTTGAAAGCCGCTGTTCGCACCCCTTCAGTGTTTCTACTGGGTTCAGATGAATGCCATTCAACTTCGGTTCTACAATTATTGTAATTCAGTGGGAAGTCTCTTAACAAACGCTTATAATCTTCGTAAATGTTTGTTAATGTTTTTTTGTTGATTCACTGTAAAATTGTATTAGAAAGTCATCTGAATGTGATATTCAAAAGCGCCAACTGAAATAATCTTGGCGAGTGCATTTTTAAATATCAGGTTGTGATTTCCGTAAATATTTCTAAGAAATTTAGGTTTCTTTTAGTTGTGGATTAAATTGAATGATTTAAAACCATTGAGACCAAAATGTTTATTTATTATTAGGAATTACTTTTAGCTAATGCGAGTAAATGTTGAGAGAAAGTTGTATAACTGTATGAAATTGCCAAAGCAGTTCATAAAAATCTGACAGACGAATGACAGCTTTTGGCTCTTCAAAAACCATTTGATGAAACGTGGGGTGGTTTGAATCTGCAAATCAAAAATTGACATAATTGGGTAATGCATAAAAGTGTATTCAAAAGTAGATTTCTAAAGGTTTAAATTTACGTATCTGTAAATTTTGAGGCGCAGGGTGCGACCAGTGGCTTATGGACTAAGAATTGTATGCAACCAGTGCTAAGTGTTGCCATATAAGACATGTTTTAACTGACTTTATGCTGACACTTAGGAACTGGAGGATGGAGGCGCATTGAACTCTACTGGAGTGTACTATGAAGTTAATAGTGGGACACAGGTTTGTTCCAGCCCTTTCTACCAATACACCCAACCCACCGCCTGTCTCATTCCAACCTGCACATAATTGTGCATTCTGCCAGGTATTCGACAGAAATTCATAGTGTTCTCGTTTTTAGTTTATTTTATTTCCTTTTATACTAATTTTGGTAAGTGTTGTATAGTTTATTCTTTTGGTTGTGTGTTGTAAAGGTTTCTGTGTAACACTGTGAATTTCTGTATGTGGGTAATTTATTGATTATGATACATCATTTCACTGATTGAGTAAAGGTAATATCAGATGTAACTTTTTGATTAGCGATTGGTGTAAAATTGCTGTTATTTGCACAGTAATCAGTTTGTTCAATCAGTGAAAAGTGTTTTTAATATTAATGTAATTTTAAATATTTGTTATTAGTAGTCAACTGTTTAAGTACCATCAACATTTATATGGTAGTTAACTATTGATTCGTTCTTAACTAATTAATTTAAATTAAGTATACAGGGTTACAACTAATTCAAGGGCCACTATGGGAATATTTGAAACCGTAATACATACAAGGTTGATCAAATGGGATAAAAGTTGCGTAATTATGGGGACATCTAACACACATTTACAGATTTCGAAAATATTTCATGGATCACTAGATATAACAAGAAATGTGAAATTTGCCGATTTCTTTAGTCTTAAATATCTTTTTTGCTATTAGAGATAGTGATCTGAAATTTGGTACCGTTGCATAAGCAAATATTCTGCACCTAATAGTAGTCATATAATCTTCCTAAGCCTCCTAGTTTCTTCAGGGTGATAGTCAACTTTTGTTTTCCTCATGGGCGCCATATTTTTTTTTATGCATATTAAATAGACAGAAAAATCTGAATACAATGATACCAAACACATTAAAAAACTTTGAAGAAAAAATGCATATTAATAGATGCACATTAAAAGATGTGATGCTAATAAGAATTCCAAAGCAAAGTTGAAAAAATGAAAAATATAATTTTATCTATTAATATGCATTTTTTCTTCAAAGTTTTTATAATGTGTTTGGTACCATTGTATTCAGAGTTTTTCTGTCTACTTAATGCGATTGAAAACCAATATGGCGCCCATAAGGAAAACAAAAATTCATTATCACCCTGCAGAAACTAGTAGGCTTGGGAAGATTATATGACCACTATTAGATGCAGAATATTTGCTTATGCAACGGTACCAAATTTCAGATCACTATCTCTAATAGCAAAAAAGATATGAAATATTTTCGAGATCTGTAAATGTGTGTGAGATGTCCCCATAATTACGCAACTTTTATCCCATTTGACCAACCTTGTATGTATTACGGTTTCAAATATTCCCATAGTGGCCCTTGAATTAGTTGTAACCCTGTACAATAGCCTACAATAATACCACTCTTTCAAATGTAAGGTAAATTTCTCTAAGTAATAGTAGAAATAATTATTCATTATGAAATGTCGTAACAGAATCCAGATAATATGATTAGTTTTGCAAGCAGGTAAAAAATTTCTGAAACTGAAATAATATGAAAACTTGGCAAAACCTTATATAATTTACTTCACATTTATCTATTGTTCCATTTGACCCTCATACCGCCTTTGTTCCTAGGCCTTTCTGTTACATCCACTGTTCCTAAACCATTTCAAAGTGTCACTTGTTTTATTTGCCACATTGCTAATTTTCTTTTCTATAAGTGACATGATACCACAAATCTTATTATTTTGGTAGAAAGGGAAACCCGGTTTTGTTGTAGTCGATGTTATGAATTACTTTTTTGGTTCACCATTCAGTTAAATTCAGTTACTGCATTGTGAACTGAGAATTTAGGACATGGGTTTAATTTGAGTTTTTCTACCTGTCACAGGCTGGCCGTGGGCGTGGGGTGGTGGCACGTGGCCGGGCAGGTGGGCCCCCAGCCCGTGGGGGAGCGGCCAACAGGCCGGTCCGGGGCGGAGCAGTAGGGGGCCGTGGAGCGGCACGGCAGCCCGCACGTGGGGGGGCGCGCGCCAAGGGAAGTTTACCAGGTAAGATACAGTGGCTGTTTCTTAAGGATTTATTTCCCTTTTTCACCTTTAACCCGTCTTCCCGTTTCCTTTTTTCCAGCTGTTTTGTTAGCTGTTGCTTAGTTTTCTCTTTGTGAAGTACTGCGAGCGGAGCTTCTTACACCTTATCAAAAAGTATGTAAGACCGATATGTCAAGTCATTTCCTTTTTTCATTCATTTATACGTTGAGGAACATGGGAGATTTTGTACATTTTCTTTTGTTCGGAAAGCTAAGTTGGGCTCGCAAGACAGCTATTAGTTTTATATTTTTGATTGGATTAAAAATCTCCCATGTTTAATAATATTGCCCCTTTTAATTCTGTCATTTTTCCGGCACAGGTAAGCGCAAGTTCGATGGGGGTCACCAGAACCAGGGGGAGTCAAAGCGCAGATACCAGAGCAACTGGGGTAGCCAACCCCTCACGCAGCAGCCTTTGGGGGCAGCGGGCGTTAATGGAGATCAGCAGTGGTACCAGGACTCATATTCATCCTGGAGCTAAGTGAGAAGGACAGTGCAGCCCGCGGTGGGACTGAGTGCGAGTGGCCCTGCGTCTGGGCAGTGAGCGGGCGCACCTTCGCATGCCTGGTGTGCGCCTGCTACTTTTACTACGCAATAGTGGAACCCAAACAGCTGATGGTGTCCCCGAAAGATCAATTATTACCGTTCTGCATTCGTTTTTAAATATACTTGTTGATTTGGTTATGCTCGTACGCTACGTTGGATTTTCTAAATTTTTAAAACTAAAGTACAATTATTGTTTTCTTTCGTTTTTTAAATTAAAATTGTATAAGTTATTTTTTTATGTTTTAATAATGTTTTGTTTGTAAATGGGCAGTTCGCGTCCCCTTGTTCTGGAGACTACATCGTGGGGGCGCTAAGCCAAGTCGTTATACAGCTAATGCACAAAATACAGTGGTTTTGCACTACACTTTTATTATGACTGCATGCAATGTTCTTTATAATTTTTGCGACTGATCTTTTGGTCAAAGTGTAATTCAATTAAATATGGTAGAGGTGTGATCTGAAAGCACTGTGTTCTGTGATGAGGCTGTAATATGTGGGCCAGCCGCCCCGCGTGTTAATTATGTTAGTAATTGTGTTTTTTTTTCTTTGTAATACTTAATAATCGATCACACCCCCGACATCCCAGGTGTCACATCACTGCAGCTGATTCGGTCTTCGTTTTTTTTTTCTTTGGTGATGACGTGAAAAGTAAATTAAGAGTTGTGAATACGCAACTGTAGGCATGGGTTTGGCACTGTTAGGCAGGGCTGTCAGTAACACTGAGTGTTCATGAGCAGACAGCCGTGCTGGGCATGAAGGGAACGCACTCGGTTCAAGCAGTGTCCCGATCAGACCGTTGCTCATGAAGCGAGTGATTTTTTTATTATATGTATAATATAATTATATATTTTATTCCTGCAAATGCATTTTGCATTGTGATGTATTTTAGCAGTAATTTATAAGGAGTTTGAAAAGGCATACTTCTGTTTCCACGTCCAGAATTAAAATGACCTAAAGGAACAATAGTTTACAACATTTAATACGTTGCATTAAGGGTGTTTAGTGTTCGAGTGTGCGTGTAGCAAAATTTGGAATGGTTTTTTCTATCATTTGCATAAATGAATTTTCGATTGTTGTGATTTTCGAATATTAAATGCCCCGTGTAACTAACTAACCAAACTCCGACGAGCTCCGAAACCGTAAATATTACAGCTAAATAAACATGCGTCATTTGCAGTCAGTTCTTTATTTTATTATTTTCTACATCTCTTTCTCTAAACTTATCATACTGTGTATTGACCAGACAGGCGTTAATTATTTTTTGGTATTGATTAGTATTGGAAGATTTGATTGCTTTTGCTTCCCCAGAACACACACCCCTTTTTCAACAATGCTGTAATAATTTTTTTGTTCTTATATTTTAGTGTGACGTAGTTAACAATGAATAAAATTTTGTCATACTGTTAATGATTAACTAACAAGTATTACAATATAATTGAAATATAAACTTACTGGTCTTTTCGCCGGAGCCAATTTGGAGCTTCGATTGGATTTGTTATCAATCTGTCAATCATGAGAGGACTGATTTAATGATTTATGTCTCAATAAACAGTTGTATGTGTATTACATTTTAAATCGTCGTTTCATTTTTACCTTTTATTGATTCATGAAAATGAAATAGATTGCACAGATCTGTAGCTGCAATGTCAAAAAAAAAGTGAATCAGCCGTGTTTATTAATGTTGAAGCATTGGCGGAAGAAAGAAGCAAATGCTCAGTTAGAAAAAAGTTTGTTACTAAAGTATGGACTTGAAAAAAGACAATTACATATTGAGAAAGTGGTCGGTAGTACGAAGGCAGATTAAAATGAATTTTATCTAACCAGGAAAGAAAAGAGCTAGACAAAAACAAAATTTTATTTTTCGACTATGAACCTGCTCTGTACAATTACCTAATAAAATGTTAAGTTAATATCTAACGTGGTTCTTCTCATTATTATCTACTCCAAGTAGATATGACATTGGCGACGAGGATGGGATAGTTCACTAGCGGATGAAAAACTGAGTGCATGTGTTAAAAAACGGAGAAAGAAGAACGCCGGTACTGGTGGAAGAAAAAACTAACAGTGGGAAGTAGCTGGAAAATTAAAACACAATACGTACGATGGCTTAAATTATGGGAGTACAACACATCTTTGATGGTAAAGTAAATAATTGGTATATACATAAGAAACGACTGGAACAGTTTTTTGTGGCAAATGAAATAATAGATGCAAACATAAAACGAGCAATTTTATTAAATGGATTGGTTGAAGACACATACAAATTGTTGGATGATTTAGTTTTACCAAAAAAGGCTGAAGAAACAGCGTATTTACAATTAATAAAAGAATTGGATGGTTATTTTTTACATGAAAAACTAACGATCGCATAAAGGTACAATTTTTATTCAACAAAAAGATTTCAAGGTGAATCTTTTGCAGAGTATGCGGCAAGGTTAAAGAGTTTAGCAGCTGACTGTATATTCGGAGAATGGTTAAAGATAGTGCTATGGGATAAATTCGTGACGGGATTAGAAGCTGGTCCGGTGTTAGACAAGTTATTGCAACAAGATGAAGAGGGTCTCACATTAGAAAGGGCGGTGCAGTTGGCACAACAAACAGAAACTGTTTCTTCCGGTTTTGGAATCCAAGAAGGTCCAGCAGCTGTGCCAATAAAAAAGGAACCAGTTGATTTTAATCTGTTATCGTCCGGTAGAGGATGCGGAAGTCGACCATTTCGAGAACAGCGAAGTTCTCCAGGGACAGCAAGAGGAGGTGGTAAGCGATACTTTCAAGAAAAACCAGGTATGCACAAAATAAATGTGTGTTCGCGATGTGGAATGAATAATCATTCACAAGAAGAGTGCAGTTATCGGCAATTTCGTTGCCATAAATGCGGTATGTTGGGTCATTTGCGGAAAATGTGTAAATTTAAAAGAAATGTAAACTATATTGTATTTAATAAAGACGGAAGTTGTTTTGAGAATGATGATGATTGTAATCAAAATGAAACTGTTGATTTTTATGACAATCATGTAACTAAAGATGTAAATAATGGTTTATTTCATTTCAGCAAAGATAGTTCGCACTTTAGACCAATTAAATTTGATGTTGGATTGAATGGAAGACGATTTTTTGTAGAGGTTGATAGCGGTGCTGCTATGAGCGTAATTTCAGAAAAAATGTATTTACAGGAATTCAAAACTAGCGTTATCAGACACTCAAGTAGATTTGGTAAGTTATGTTGGCGAGAAAATTTTTCCGGTGGGGAAAATAAACATTTCAGTTACGTTTAATGAGGACAAGCGCGATTTAGAGTTTTTTGTCATTAAAAATGGTGGACCTCCATTATTAGGGCGAAACTTTTTACATACTTTTAATATAGGATTTCGTGAATTAAATTTTATTGATTTTTCTGTGAATTCACTCTGAAAAGATTTTCCAAAGGTATTTTCATATCAAAGGTATTGTCATATCTACTTGGAGTAGATAATAATGAGAAGAACCACGTTAGCTATTAACTTAACATTTTATTAGGTAATTGTACAGAGCACATACATACACATAAATTCCCAAAAAGTGACTGCTTAATGCTGACCGAAAAGATCATGCGTATTCTTATACTTGGCCTGCGCATTGAAGCAGTATTAATACTTAGTAACCTAAATACATTACACTCTCCTCCGCTTAAATAAACTAATAACATCTACATTCCATACCCAAAAACATAAATTCAATTTAATAAACTAGTCTGTCCGGTGGTTTAATGTTTCTTTTAGGGCGCGTTGTGATAGTAATATCTTCCTTAACTTCTGGATCTGCGGATATTGTTTTATCAGCAGCAGACGCATCCATGTTAATAGTGTCATCACTATAACTCGTAATTTGGTTTGCATGTCTAGTCCACTGTAATTCTGTTTCGCACAATTTCACTCTATATAAGTTTTTTCCTAAAACATCTGTTATCTTGGCTGTTGACCAAATCGGTTTAGCCTTTCTATAGTCTTTAACTCTAACCGTCTGCCCTACGGAGAAAGCAACCCTTCTACTCCCCTTGAAGTAAAATTTTTGTCTATTCTGATGTTTCAGAATATTCTTTTTTGCTTCTAAAACGGGCTTATTTTTTTCTGATTCAGTAAAAGGTCTGATGGCATCTAGCCTCATTCGCAGACATCTACCCAACATTAACTCAGCTGGTGTTTTCTCCGTAGTGCAGTGCATTGTGTTTCTATAAGTTAGTAAAAACCTGCTAATGCTTCTTGCAAAATCTATTTTATTGAATCTACATATTTCCTTCAGTAAAAAGGATTTTGCTGTTTTCACTGTATTTTCAGCTTGTCCGTTTGATGGTGGATTATATGGTGGACTTTTTAGATGCTTAATACAATTTAATTTTAAGAAACTTTCGAACTCGTCTGATGTAAAATACTTAGCGTTATCCGACACCAACACTCTAGGTACCCCGAATCGTGCAAAAACCTCCCTTAATCTTTCTATGGTTGCACTTGCTGAAGTTGATTGCATTATGAAAATTTCGGGCCACTTTGAGAAACTGTCTATGACGACAAGCAACATTTTCCCATGGAAAGGTCCTAAGAAGTCAAAATGTACTCGTTCACATGGACCATTAGGTATGGGCCAATGAACCAAAGGTACCTTCGGTGGGTTTGATCTGTATTGCGCGCAGCTATTACTGCGCAGCTATTGCCACGTTAGCTATTAACTTAACATTTTATTAGGTAATTGTACAGAGCACATACATACACATAAATTCCCAAAAAGTGACTGCTTAATGCTGACCGAAAGGATCATGCGTATTCTTCTTATACTTGGCCTGCGCATTGAAGCAGTATTAATACTTAGTAACCTAAATACATTACAGAACCTTTAACAGTTACACACTTCATCCAACGTTTCTCCAATAACGCAATACCCTCCAAAAAGAATTATTTTGGTAACTCCTCAAAAAACTCGGAAACGGCCTCTTTGAGTTCTTCATCTGAAGAAAATCGACGTCTCCGCAAGTGTTTCTTCAGCTTAGGAAAGAGGTAATAGTCCGACGGAGATAAGTCAGGGCTGTAAGGGGGGTGTCGTAACTTCTTCCCAAACTTTGTGAGCCTTATGCACTCGGCAATTGTCGTGCAACAATACAGTTTTTTGGGCAAAATTACAGGGCCTCTTTTGGCGTATCGCAACTTTTACATTTTTAATTGTTTCTTTGTAGACATCTGCGTTAATTGTAGACCCCTTCTGCATATATTCAATCCACAGAATGCCCTCATTATCTCAAAAAATTGTCGCCATCAGCTTCCCTGCAGATGCTTGCGTCTTGCCTTTTTGGGTGGTGGAGATCCTTTGTGCAACCATTGCATTGACTCTTGTTTTGTTGGGGGATCCCAGTGGAACACTCACGTTTCATCGCCTGTTACAATAATTTTGGAGAAAAGGTCTTGGTCACGAGCTAACGCCGGCCAAGTTTTCTTCGCAAATTTGTTGCCTGCACAACCTTTGTTCAGGAGTCAAGATTTTCGGAATCCAGGGCGCTGACAATTTATTCATCCCCAAATCCTCATGCAAAATTGTCAACACAGATGCCTCGCAGAGATTCCTATTGCATGGGCGATAACCGAGACTTTAATTCGTCGATCCTGTAGCACCATTTCTTTCACTTTCTTGATGTTGTCTTCGCTCCTTGCCTTCACAGGTCGTCCACTTTTAGGGTCATCTCGAATGGATTCTCTGGCCCATTTGAACTGCTTTGACCAGAATTTTATTTGAAAATATGATGGACAATTTTCACCATATAAAGCAGTCATATGTTCGTGTATGATTTTTGGCGGATTGCCTTCTTTTGTCAGACACTTTATCACGCTTCTATGCTCTAGTTTTAAATATCTCATTTCCCCGCGTTTGCAGCTTCACAGCTTCACACACACCACAAAAATGAACTGATGTATACGCAACTTGGCAGATACTCGTTAAACAGTTACAGCAACTTGACTCAGGGACGTAGCAACAGGGCGTGCGAGTGGTGCCGTGCACGAGGGCCCGGCCCCGACGGGCCCCTCGCCCCTCTCCAAATTCTTGTTTTTGTTGGCTTCAGCTGAGCAAATTAAAAATATCTGAACTTATTATTTTTGAATAATACGAGTATAAGCATTTGGTACTACTGATTTTTTTTGTGAAAGGATAAAGGGGGGGCCGTTGTGGTCTTGCACCAGGGCCCGGTTTCGACTTGCTACGTCCCTGACTTGACTGTAAACATTTGTCATGGTAGCGCGTTTGTTTCATGGCTAGGTAGATTTCATTTTAATGTTCCCTCGTATAAATAATCTGCATTTCCGATGAAGTCAACCGATAGAAATTTCTACCGAAAAAAGACATGCACATAAATATTTATTGGCTTTCACTTATATTTAAGAAAGCATATTTTACAAACGGCAATAACATCTTTTGCATCAACTTCCAAACGTATGCTCGGCTAAAATATTCAACTACAGTTTAAGTGCTTTTATACCATAGCCATAATATACCATTTTCTGCCATGGCAAACTTGTCTGCAACACACCAATTTTAAAGCCAAATATGAAATTGCTGGTTCTTTTTATAAATGCTTTGGCTCTTTCAATTATAACAAAGCCCCTTTTTCTCTAACTATTTAACATATTTGCCGAGCGGTTGCAACTAAAATAGGGCCATTACATACTCTACTGATGATATTCAACCAACGAATATGACTGTCCGAACTCCCCTTTATTTATTACTGTCTATACTCTCTCAAAACACTGGCAAGGTTAATTAAGTTCGTTGAGTTTTCTCATTCCATAGCAGATTATGATTCAAACCGCAGATAACCGTTGCCTTCTGAACCAACTTGGCCTTGGCCTTGAATGAAACAAAACCAAACAGTGACTAAAATTAGGCAATTACCTCTACTACTCCGATGGCAGAATAACATAACATGGAAACAATACACAAAAAGTGAATAAAATCAAATACTGACATGATCGGAACAACAATCCATAATATTAATAAAATAACAGAACTAAATAAATTTTAGAGAATTTCCTTAAGCAAATAGCAAGAATACGTTTTCCAAAACCACCCATTGACATTAATTTATTGAAATGATTTACTGAACTTTCGGAACATTTAACACAACACTAGCTGAACGCAATAAGTAACTCATTACGAAAAGAATAGAAGATTCAAACACGCCAGAAAGATTTGAAAGTAAATTTGGAACTGAACTTGAATTTGTAGTGCTTAAACAAGTGATCTCGGAGAGGGAGTTGTCTTTAACTTGTGATCGAGGGGTGAAACGCAGAGCAAAATCTTGTACACCAATTCCTCTATTTATGTGTAATTCCTTCTAATTCCCTGCAATTCCTATCTAATTCCTGCAATTCCCCATGTAATTCCTGCAATTCCCCATGTAATTCCTGCAATTCCTCATGTAATTCCTGCAATTCCCCTACTAATTCCTGGAATTCCCTTACAACTAATTCTTGTATTTCCTGTACGTCCGATACTGCAATAATTTACAGCGCATGCGCAATCGTTAGTATAAGAGGGGTAAACATTTCTGCAATTCCCTTGCAATTCCTCACTAATTCCTGCAATTCCCCAAACAATTCTTGCAATTCCCTACAAATTTATGTAATTCCTCAAGCTTTTGTATACAAATTCCTCTATTTATGTGTAATTCCTTTTAATTTCCCACAATTCCTATCTAATTCATGCAATTCCTCAAGTAATTCGCCCAATTACCCATGTAATTCCTGTAATTTATATTTGTAAAGATGATGCTTCTCAGAATTCTTAGCAGAGAGAGATTCTTTTACGAGCACTACACGAGTTTTACAAGGGGTTTTGAAATCAACTTGTATATGAATCTATGCAGTATGTCCAAGGATTGGATTACAAAGAGTACAAAAAGGAATCAAAAAAATCGCCTCCATAAAATCCCTGCTTGTTCCCACTATCATTGCACATATAACTTTCTGTCCAACTCTTAACAGGAAATTTTTTATTAATTCGTATGCATTTTTTGAAAATTTTAATTCAAATATGTATTGTAAAAAAAATCATGAATGTTAAGTATTC
Source organism: Xestobium rufovillosum (assembly GCA_963966045.1). Lineage (NCBI taxonomy): Eukaryota > Metazoa > Arthropoda > Insecta > Coleoptera > Ptinidae > Xestobium > Xestobium rufovillosum. The sequence continues at coordinate 20,400,613 of OZ014494.1, forward strand.
AAATAGGGCGCCATTTACATCAAATAGAACAATAGGTATTAATTTCGTAGAGCTTTTTCGTTTTTTAAATTTGAATAGAACCAATTTCTAAAACAAAAAATTGTTTTATTGTCCGTGTTGACACGAAAAACTCGCATCTTAAATTTCTTTTGAAAATTTCTCAACTTTCTTCTGAAACTTCCTTAAATTTCTTCTGAAAATTTTGTAATTTCTGGACGGTAGCATTTTTCGCCAGTACCAAACAGTATTGAATTAAATAAATTTTTACTATAGTTTTAACCATTAATGCAAATTTTCTAAGTCGAAAAATGCATAAAAAATATATGTACAGGGTGTCAGCTCTAAAATTGACCCCCTCTATTTCCTCAATTTTAAAGATACATATTTTAAAATTTCGTCTTCAGTCATTTCCCGAATTTTTCAAATATAGATTTCAACGTTGCCTAATGTCGATGCATACAGGGTGGTGAAGAAAATGTGTTTTTTAAAATGGAACACTGTATTCGACAGATTCATAGGTAGTTTTTGAACTGAACTCAAATATGCAGGTAAGTATTACTCTTGTATTTAAATCAAAATAGGTCGAGATATTGAACAAATGTCAGAAATACTTCATTTTGTTATCAAATTACTGCTTAACAAGAAGTATCAAATACTTAAATAGCTATCCAAGACTAAACACTTATTTTATTAATAAAACAGAACATAACATAATTTAACAGCATACAGCAAAATTCAAAATTTTAAGTAACCCCCGACACAACGCCTGAACAGATCTTTATAAATTATAAAGCAAGCTAAGAACCATCTCGATCACGTCGGCTTTCAAACAAAAAAACTCATAAAAATCCGTTGATTGATTATATAGTCAATCAACGTCAAAATCTGTCCATTCGTTTAGGAGCTACGATGCCACAGACAGACACGTCAAACTTATAACACCCCTCTTTTTGCGTCGGGGGTTAAAAAGGTTTTATGCAGTTGCAAAGTCACCACCAAAGCTCCAAGCAAATATTTCGCATGTTCGTGAATCTCAGCCTACTTTGACTTGAAATACAAAGGTTATAATATATTTTTTGAAAATGGCTCAAAAAGCACTATGAATCTGTCTAATAATATATAGGGCGTTCCATTAAAAAAACAAATTTTTTATTAGGCGACATTGAATTCTCTATTTGATAAATTCGGGAAATGACTGAAGGCGAAATTTTAAAATATCTTTAAAATTAATGAAATAGAGGGGGTCAAGTTTAGAGCTGACACCCTGTACGGCGAGTGACCCACTTTGGTTGGTATTGAAGGGTACAAGCCAAACGGAGATAGAAAAAAACTAATGCAGGTTTCTCGAGTTCCTCTTTTGACTCAAAAGTTTTGAGCTCAGTTTAGTGGTGCAAGTACCTTGGCTAACTTGATTGGCTTTCGCTATACGGAGTGTTTTTTCTATTTGGCCGAACTGGAGTAGTATGAGAAATTGGAAATACATTTTTTCCCCTTTGTAACCCCATCCGGGGACATACTTTTTTACTCCTTTACTATTAGGTATGCTTTCCCGACGTCAGAACTTGTTATTTATTATTAGTTATGTTTTTCTACTCCTTTTTTACTCCTTTACTATTAGGTATGCTTTCCCGACGTCAGAACTTGTTATTTATTATTAGTTAGGAGTTGTGTACCAAAAAATAAGGTTTTACCTACATTTATGCAGTAGAAGTTGGCCATACTGCAGAATTCGAATTGCATGTTTGCAAATCGCAAATCGCAAACTTCAAACTCGAATTGCGACAGAAATATCGAGCAATTGTTCTGTCAGATAATACCACCGGCGAAATCACATTTAGAATTTCCAATGTAAATGACACCCAATTTGACTTCAAAGTTTTTATCACAAATTGTGCTCGAAAGTGTGCCGATATCGAATTGGATGTAACTGCAGCTTCAAGTTGCATTTACACCCAATTCGATATCTGCGAAGTAGATATATAACATACGCATTTATGGACTTGCGTTTAGAACAGCATTTTGAATTCAGCAAGGTTCATGTTGGAATTCGAATTGCATGTTTGCAAATCGCAAAATTCCAATTTGAATTGGCACAAAAATATCCAAGTGATAGCTGTCAGTTATAAAATATGTCAGATATAATGTAATAATCTCCATTATATAGGAACAAAGCGGTGAAAAGCAATTAACAGACGAGGTTTGTGTGCTATTATATCCTTTAACTTTCAGTTTTAACTGAAAGCAATGGTTCTGTCAGATAATACCATGGGCGAAATCACATTTAGAATTTCCAATGTAAATGACACCCAATTTGACATCAAAGTTTCTAGCACAATATTAGCAATCGGATTTCGAAGTTTGCCGATATCGAATTGGATGTAAAAGTTGTAGCTTAACTTGGCTATTTGATCCTGTATTGAAACATCGATTTGATTTTTTTTCGCACTCTTTGATGTACAAATTTCTTAGATGATGGTATTCAAATTTCGGATATGACGTCATCGATGATTTTTTCAAATATGTACCTAACAACAATATATTTTTCCGGTAGAATCTTGTTGATGGGCTCTTTCTGATTTCGGAAATATAGGAGACTTTACATTTTTTATTTAGCAAAAATAGTTTAAAAAAGTATCTAATAAATACTTAATGATGAAAATTCTGTGGTTACGCGAGAAATGCTGCTGCATTTGAAAATAACAATTTCAAATAGAAAATGTACGAAATATACGCCAAATTTATTATTTGCTTGCCAGAAACGTTCAAGATCTTGTATAATTATACGTGTCTATGGCAACGTCGTGTTCATTCGAAGGTTACTTGTTTTGCCCAGTTAGACTAGGGGACCATCTCTTATTGCGTTGATTGTGATCATAAAAAGTGCAACTTCCTATGGGTTTTTTTAGATAAAGTCTAATATTCAATTTGCGAGTTATGGCTTTTATTATGAATTTTACTTTCTTCCTCGTTAATACTAACCATCGTAACTTGCTTGGTCTACTTTTCCGGTGAATTGATCGCGCAAGTAGTGACTTGGCTTTCATTCCAACTAATCCGTGGCTGGTTCACCTCCATTCTATTATCTTTGCAAATACCGTCTGCTAGGCCAGACCTGCTGTGAAAATGTTTATTTGGAATTAAAAGTGACAGTTGTGTAGAGCCACTTTTGTAGCGAATTGGTCCTTTCACACATACACAGCGTTTTGAACTCCCGAGCAGCGTTGCTCCTTGCTCGTTTGAGCTGATGCAGTATCGTCTAGCGTTAGCGCGCACATTTACACGCTTGGGCGTTTGTATCGCCATGTGAATAAGTGTGCTAATCCAGTGGCGGCGAACCTTTTTGTGTAGGGGGCCAAAAATTTATAAATAACATTTATCGAGTTACTGATATGCTGGACAGTTTTTGATAAGTGAACAAATTAATAAAAAATTTACTAGGTAAGTATTGCAGAATTTTATCGATTTATTAACGTGTAAAATGATATCAACTGCAAATCGGTCACGTGCGCGAAGAAGCACTACTGCAACAGAGTTTTACTAAAATTACGACACATGTCAGAAACTGTCAGCTGATGTACCTTTTGTCTTTTAGCTGTGAAGATCTGGATACTGCATAAGAATGGTAACTTTAGTCACGCAGCATACGCCATTGAATACACCTACACTTACTGCGTCACATACAGGGAGGAGAATTGCTCTAACATCAGTGGATTTAACTACCCCTAGATAAGATTAATTACAAACATTCACGAGGTTTTCCGCATATGCGGTGAATTTGCTGCCGCGCTTGGCGCTGTTTTAAATTTTTTTGTTCGAAGAAAGTAACATAGACTTAAGTCTGACACCGGCTCAGTGCTATGGTACCAGCGTTCTGATTGGTTGTTTTATAGCCGCTAAGCCGGTGTTAGGAGCTCAGTATAGGTATTATTATTCTTCCGCTGAATATCCGCATCTTTATAAGATTTTATTTCATATTTTTAATAATAAAAGTTAGGATTAGCAACCTCTAAAGTCGGACGGCATTATAGTTCTTCGCATATACCAGCTGACGGTGATTACTAAAAGATTTTTTTTGAATTATGATATCTCTTGAACGCCGCCGCCGCCCACTCGTTCCTTAGGTCTGTGGCGATCGAGCGCGCGCCGCCGCCGCCTTGGCCCGGCTTTGCGACCGCTCCCATTCTGTTGGTGCGCGTTGGGACGGCTGCATGTCTGACAAGAGCGGGCGGCCGTCTAGCGATGTCACGAGACTGGGCGGGGCGGGCCGTCACCCGTCGGGTGTCCTGACGTCCACCGTGCCACCACCGCGTGTCATTGGCGATGAGTGATTCTTTGTTTGTGACTACAGATTTTTGCCGTTGTTGTTACTTTTGTTTGTGTACCACGGCTGCGAGTGCTACGAGAGGATAAGATGGCTGCCGATTCCGCGGCTTCCCGACCCTGCAGAGGGTAGGTACCTACATTGTCCTTTAATCTCAGAATTGTCAGACTGTCAGGAAAAAAAATTGGAGTAGGTACAATAGGTTATTTTTACATAAGCTGCCCGCGCTTTTCCCCCGTCCGTTTATGTTTAAGTTTTTAGAATCAGTAAACTAATCATGTTATTTGAATTATTTAATATTATTTGATTTACCCTACTAATATTCCTCTAAAATAAAAGTCAAATATAGATGTTTCCACGTCAAAAGTTATAAAGGTGAAGGGGTGAGTCAAAATAAGGGGCGTGGTTTTTGCTGCCGTTTAGACATCAGACTTTAGACGAAGTGCAACCGGCTCGGTTGACGGTAATTGTGTTAGGGTTGTCAGCTACTTTTTGTTTTTCTCTTCATTTCATACAGATTATTAAATTTATAAATATCCGCCGACATCGAGAATTTCCTTCGTCAAATACATTTTCAGCATTAATCATGTTAAATGACTTTCAAGTGTGTTTTTTTAGTGTTTTAGTGTTTATATTTAATGTATGTTGTGAGCTTTACGAGGGATGTGCAAAACTGCAAAATACTTCATAAAATTACAGATTTGAGTGTTATGTTTTTGGATCTATGTAGGTAAACCGGCTTGTTTAATGGCAAAGGGTACTTCAAAGATGAGTAAGTATACCGGTATTTGTAATACACCAAGATTTAATTATTATTTCCGCCCCTTATTTAAACAAATATTTCAGAGCTGATACGTACACGCGTTCAACCCACGTAAAATTGTCTTGTTGGTAGAATTTCCCTACATACAGATATCAAACTCATGGTATAAAATAAACGACAATGAATTAATAACGAATAATGTGTTCCGGCAGACCCAGTACCTATTCTTGAATACCTAAATGTGTTTATCTGTTAAGTTTTCTCGTTTGTTTGTTTCTTCCACCTGTCAATTTATTCATTCGGTATCAGTCGAGAGTCGATCTAAAATTAATTAATTAATTAGATTGACTCTGCCTCTTGTTTTCGGTTCGTGTACCGTAATCTGCATTAGTATTTATAATCAATCTAAATTTTAGATTGACTCTCCATTGATACTCAAAACAATGAATTCTAAATTCTACACGGACCGAAAACAAGACGCAGTCAATCTAAATTATTTTACCATTGATTCTCCTCTGATAATCCAATGAATGTATTCTAAATACCACTAATGCAGGTTACGATACACGGACCGAAAACAAGACGCAGCAAACTGTTCTTCACCCCATCGATTCGTCGTTTTTCTTTTTAATTCTTTATGCGGTTTAAAAGATCTAATAGGGTCTAATAGAGGAGAAGCCAAAATAAAAAAAAGAATGCTAGATGAAGTGCGGCAACAAAGATATAAGGCGGTGAAGTGATAAATCACTCAGAGATGTAGGAAAGTTGGAGAATAAAGTATTAAAAGTAAAAGCAAAGAAACGGTTCGGCTAACCCCTGAAATGAAACAGCGAAATACATTCTTAAAAGTTGTAGTGGATTATGACTTCCAACGAAAGGATAAAAACCAACACAGTATTTCGACCACAAGGGCTAAAGGGTCAAGTACGAGTACACAGAGAAACAAACAAAGAAACAAACAAATAAGTAAAATGCAAAGAAGTCGAGAATAAATTACGAGTACCAAAGACTGTTGAAGCATTTAAAATAATTACGAGAAATTCAAGAGAAATTGGACCTAGCATAGCATCTATAGCATTAGAAATAAGGCGGGAAACGAGAAAAAGGCAGTTAGGTGGAAGGAATATTTGAGGAATTTATATGCTATATAAGAATTAGGAAAATAACGTTGAGGGGGCTATTGAGGAAAGAGTTTGAAAAATTTGAAGTTAGCAATGAACGGCCAGGCATGCGCGTGAATTGCAGACAGAATTTTTAAAATGTGCCGGTCAAGAGGAAGGCAATGATCGGTTATTTGAATTAGATAGCGATACATACCAGCCAGGTGAGATTTCGGAAGATTATAAACGGAACATCATAGTAACTCTACGACAAACGAGCGGTGTAGATAGAAGTGAAAATTTTAGAACCGGTGATTTAAAATCCTACCCTCGAACGTTTTATCTGGAATCGTGCACAGAAGGGCAGAGAAGAATTTGCTGAAGAAATATTAGGCGAATACCAATTCGGGTTTAGACGAAATATGGGAATACGCGAGGCCATTCTAAGTTAACGGGTAATACCCAGTAGAGAAAACAACAGAAAGTGTGAAGGAGCGCCGATATAGGATAATGTGGACGTAGAAAAAGTTTTTGACAGTTCAGATCACATTCCAGATTTATTGACTCTTCTCCTAACAGAATGTGATGTTATAGACGACCTTTAACATATTTGGTTAAACGGCCTCTTTAGGCACACATAGCAATTAATCCATCAAGTCATCAAGCATTTTTACGCCAGAACGGACAGATTTTTGTGCTGTAGCGTCTGGTCTCTTGCAATCATATTACAATTATTGTAACATTATATGAGAATTATAGGTAGGCGCGATAGTCTATGCGGTTAGAGCATTATACTACAAGCACAGCGGGCGCGTGTTCAACCCCAGCGTCCGCACCCACTATTTTTGAACGTTTCTCTGCCTGTGGGTCGACTCAGTGTAAGGAAATGAGTACCTAGGATAAAACCTAGGGTAATAATAGGAGGATTGAGGCTTGCCCCACTACCTTTTGAAGTACACGTAATAATAATAATAATAAATGAATAATAAAAATAACCATATGGGCTGGCAAAGGATGAAACATTTTACCATAATTACAAGTTACGTACCAGTAAACCAGTGAAAATTGTAATTGCAATAGTTATTTATTTTGCGATGTTTATAATAAATGCTTAACTTTTCTCTCCATTGCACCATTAAATCGTATTGCAAATATGTGAACTTCTATAACAGAGCCCCCCGGAACAACTTAGGTATTCGTCAAGAGAATGTGGACTGATTGCCATATTTTCAACAATTCTTCCAAAAACATTCACTGATCATGTAAAAGTTCAGACTGTTCACTATACCGTTGGATTAATCAGTAAGGAATATGACAAAGATAGGAATTAGGCTCTTTTTAATTCATTTTAAAATGATATTTTCTACTGAAAATCTCGTACAATTCGTGATGAAACTATAAGTACGGTACGGATAGAACTTGGTCCTTTAAGAATAGTATTTTAACAACAAGCTTAGTAGTCTTGCTAAATTTTCTGGTATCTCAGCTGTGATTTTCAAAAATAGACGCAAGAACTTAAAATTCATTTTTTTCATTTAGAACCGGCTTTACTTTACGGGATTTATCATATAAGCATATGCCACACTTGTTTTTCTGGTGTCTTCCTTCTAGGACTTGCTCCTGCGCGTATATTTTTGATGTTAATATATGATTTCCCAGACACTCGCCTATCCGAGACAACATAGGCGTTCTGTTTTCAACAGTAAAAATCTTCTTTTTTCACCCAACAAAAATAAAAACGAAACAATAACAAAAGCTCAAGTTAATAACAAAAGAGGGGTATGCAAAAGAACAGCAATCTGGACAAATTGATTGTTATGTTAAACATTGAAAAGTGGTTTTAATTTTGGTCAGAATTTCCAATAAACACAAAATGCTCAAAATCTATGAACTTCATGTACGAGAATTTTAGTACAACTTGAAATAGGAAGAAAGGAAGAAAGAGGAAATCTGCTGGACCAGGAAGAAGTTGGGCGTTCTAAGCAGTGAATTTTTAATTTCGTTGAAGGAATATTTGGGAACCTTATATGCAGGACAAGAACTATAGGAGATATATTAGAAAAGGAAATCAGTGTAGAGAGGGATAACCTAGGCTGTCCCATAATAAAGGAAGAGTTTGAACTCGCATTAGAAAGATTAAAAAACAATAAAGCACCAGGTGTAGACGGATTGCAGGCAGAAATTTTAAAGTGTGCAGCTCAAACTAGTTAGCCGTATATGAGACAGGTGAGATTCCAGAAGATTACAAAAGGAAGATCATAGGCGCTCTGCCAAAACGGAAAGGCGCGGATAAGTGCGAAAATTTTAGAACTATCAGTTTACCTTCCCATGCATCAAAAATTTTAACTAGAATTGTGCAAAGAAGGATGGAGAAAAGTGCGGAAGAAATATTAGGAAAAGATCAGTTGGGATTTAGACGAAATGGAGGTACGCGCGAGGTCATTCTAGCTTTAAGAGTAATTAAATAAAAAACAGCAGGAAAGGGAAATATTGACCGTTTCGAATTAGTTGGCCTGTATGTTATGTGCGTTTCAGATATTAGTACGTTTAGTATAATTTCCACTTCTTAAATTTTCATTTCCTACCTCATTCCCGATGACTTTGCCGTTCATTGCTAGGGCAACGTCGTTCGTTGCAGGTGAAAATACACTACATTTTGCAATTGCTTGAGGATTAATTTTTACATACTTTTGTAGTTGAAATGTCGCAAGTGTTTGAGATGTAACACAAACTTACATTTTCTTAAATATCAGTAGAGACCGGATTCTAGGTAAAATGCCTTTTGGCCTAGAATTAAGGCACATGAACGAAAGTTATGTATATATGCACGATTCGCGATTCCTAAAGTCCTCGATTGACTGTTGTGGACCTAAATTGACTAGATGTGTGCTAAACATAAATATTTTCCTACTTAGTGTCTTATTTTTCCACTTTACCGCGTTTGGAAAAAAAAATTCAATGAATGTTCAATTTTCTTCATACGTCAGTGGCTATTCTGACAGCTCAGTAACTTATTTAGTTGGTTGGTGCCTACATCGAGTTTTTTCTCATAAGTTTGCAGCAGTAATATGCAGTGAAACGTAAAAAAATGTGACTGAAATTGTCTTAATTTTGTGCATTTTAAATATTTTTCTCTTGAAGTCACAGTGAGAAAATTGAAAAAATCCGTATGTAGGATTCAATTCCAACCTTTTAACTTTGCACTAGAAAGATTTCACATTTCTAACTTCAAGAATGGCTTAATAATCATTAGATTAGAAGGGCTGTTCACGTAAAACCGAGCGGTATAACCTCTCAAATAAAGTTGCAATAAATTAAAACTTTTAATTTTTTACCCATGTGATTTTTTTCAGTTTGTTACTCTCTGCAATTACAAAAATGCAAAAGAATGCCTTTTTATTTTGCAGTTATATTGTTCATTACTTTTTATTTTAGTTTCCAGCTGTGTAAATTTTACGTTATTGAAGGTTTGTCATTTTCTCATTTGTTTGTTGCAAATAATAATAAAACAATTCATTAAAATATTTTTTCTTTGCGTCCTAACTTAGGATGTGTCCTATTTTTGTGACCTATTTTTCATGTTTCAGGACCTATTTTAGGATCCTATTTTGCAACTTTTAAGGTCCTAAAAATCCGGTCTCTAAATATCAGTGTCTTGGACAAACAGTATTTCTTTTCTAACTTTATCGACCAGCAAATCACTTATTACGGTGCACTTTTACGATTTGAAATTGTCATTCAAGTCTGCCCAGTTCTGCTTATTTAACATTCCTCAATCTTTTATGCTAAGAAAGTTACTCGTATATGCATAATTTCGTGGACCGACAGCGATATCTGGCTTAGTTAAAAAAATGAAGAATAAATTTAAATTCGAAACTTTTGTTGTAGAATATGATGGTGCCTAATAATATGCCGCTGTCGTTGAGAAGTCTGATCTATTTTAAACATTATACTATTTATGACCTAAAAACGTATAAATGCTGGTATCATTTTTCTTGTGTAGAGTGACCATTTTGTCCCTTATTGAAAAGTTATGAATACGTTATTTTAGCAACTTTTCATGCTTTGCTAGCACATCTTCAGTGATTTAATAAAAACGTTTCGTTTATCTGAGACCGCCATTTTTTTCCTATGAACGCCATCTTTGTCATTGTCATTTTAAAATAAGAAAAATTCTAGATGTGAAATAAAAACAAGAATTAGTAAATGTATGCAAAGCTGACCGCACACGATCAATATTATTGACAATAATATTGACAATATCGTGATTTGACCAATAATACTGTGTTTTGATTGGTCAAATAACGATATTGTCTATATTATTGTCAATAATATTGATCGTGTGCGGTCAGCACAAGGAAAATCATAAATCTGTAATCTGCAGCTGTTCTTATGAAATAATAATGAACGTTGACTTCATGGGATAATACTTTTGCCAAGGACACTTTGCATTTCAGATTTTCAACCTATCGGGCCTTAAAGTGGTCAATTACGATTTTAAATTGAGCTCAAATCGAAGTGACTCGGAATATCACATTTAAAAGCGGTCGGCCAAGAACTCGTCTCTTACAAATCGAATAAAATCAAATAATCAAAGTTTAATTAAAAAGACGGATAATTGAAAATATTCGGAGTTACAATGAATTCAAAACTCAATCAATATTAATTGGTTTCGTCGGTTTGTGTCTATTTGTGAGTCTATTTTTATTTGTGTTGCCAAATGAACGGTTCGTTGTTTTTTCTGATGAATGAAAGCGATTTTCGCAGTTTTCTGTTGACAGAAGGGACTGCCCCAGCTTTCACTAAAGTAAATTTAAGCCTTTATATTCTTCATAAGCAGCAGATACTCAAATCCAGTTTCAAGAATTTGATTGGTTGTTAATTTGAGCCGGGATTAGTTAAGCAACCGGAAAACCTTTGTAACACTCAGGAGGTAGGAATTGGATACATAAAAAATAGAATAATAGTTGTATACTCCTATATATTATGTTCAGATACATCAGATTTTTCGACGGCATATTAATGAGTAGGTACCTAATTCTGCAAAAGTGTCGAATTTACATACCCCTTATTTTTTCAAATAAGCGAGTTATATATTATTACGTAAAACTTCTGTCTTGAGCATGTTGCTCACCATACTGTTATTTGTCTTTCGCATTCCGTGCAGCTTCAGAATAAGTAAACAACAACCCATGAGGCGCCATCTTAAGACGATCGACCGACTGTTTCTAAAAGCCCATTTCATGTCATAAATTTAAAATATTCCTTCAATATTTCTGTTTCAATTTCGTCTTCGCGAGCTCCCGCGTCTTGTGCCATTACAGTTGAAATCTAAAACCGACGCGGAGCTCATCAGAAACCCTTATAGTCAATTTGCGGCGTCTCATGAAAAATATACTTAATTCATAATGAACGTTTTTGTAGCAAGGCGATCATTTTTTCAACATCGTAGCATTGCGGCAAGGAAAATTATTCTTGGACTAAAAAATGAGATGTTGGTCAGATTATTAATGATTTTTAAGTTCAATTTTAGAACACTAGTGTCATGAAACAGAAAGAGATTATGAAACTATAATTATCGTATTCTTTGCTTCTTTCGCAGTACCTGGAGCTCACGTTTATAAGTAGGTACAAATAAATAATTCTCGAAAGAAACAAAAAATACTCTACCTAACTTTAGTTTTATGTGTGTCAGAATGGTAACATACCTATGACAAAGTCAATGGAGGTGCAAGAGCACCTTGCATCTGTAAGAAAATGTAAGGAATGGGCTCCTCTTACAAAAATAAAAACATAAATTTACTTAAAGGATTGCATATTTACAATAGTAAAGTTATAACTAGGGTTATATTTTTCCCTTCACTAACAAAATCCGGTTTCTTGAGGTAATAATAGATTTAACGAGCCCAGTGGACTTTCTACGAAGGTGCTAGGTTCAACGAAGGCTACTAAAATGAGCGATCAAAGTATCTCAATATAATGAAACAAACAACAATCTCTATCTCTGTCTCTGTCTCTGTCTCTATCTCTATCTCTATCTCTATCTCTATCTCTATCTCTATCTCTATCTCTATAACATTTTTGTCAAGTTCAAATCAGTGTTCCAGAATTACACAATCTTAGTCAAGTCAATATAAAAATACAAGCCTCAATAAACAAAGTCATTGTCCACTATTATGCTAGGAATTTTACTAAATGTATTTTTTCCGATCGGTTGCACTGTGCACTTATTACTCTTTTATGAAATAAATAGAAGACTATGAGGAGTGTGGGTAGGTCTAAGGGAAATATATTTGTTGTATTTTCCAAGTAAATTAAATCCATTAATGGTTTTATTCGTGATTGTAAACGTTCTTCTCAAATTATTTTTTGTCTTTGGAACGGTTCTATCAATAGAGCTCCTGTTATCTATGTGATCAAGTTTCATATTTAACAGCTCATTTCGACGACAAGCTCCGTATATTCCCATTACAAGAGAAACGTACAATGTAATCTTAATAAAAATAAAAATAAATTTATTTTAATTTTATTGTAAAACTAATAAATAAAAAACTAATTTACCTTCATCATAAGATAATGTGAATCACCTGCTTCTTTCAGAAATTGAATGCATTGTTCTTGAGTTAAAGAATAAGACTTTTTGGGCCGGTAATTTACAAAAGCTTGCTTCAAAAATGCTCGAACTTTATGAAAAGTGTCAAAATTAATATTTTCCTCGACTTTGAAAGTGCTTTTCAACATAGAATATTCAGACCACAATGTACTATAAACGCCAAAATTGCTGTTCCACTTTACGGTTCAATTCCGCTTAAAATGCCATAACCAATTACATTCTGAGGTAAAAAGCCTTAGCAACTGTCCGCCAATGAAAGTTTACGATTTTATTTGAATGACAACAAACGTGTTAGCCTTGCACTAGTAAACAAAGGGCAGCAAAAAAATAGATAAATAATCATGTTCTTTTAACGAAAAATCACATCGTCTATGGGGGGGGGCTGACGAAAACATAGCAACGTCCGGCATAAACGATTCGCGTCGCAAACTGGAACACCACTTTTGGAGTTTATAGTACATAGCTCCATTTACATTCTTTGATATTTCCGATAAATAAGCAAGTAATATATTTTCGGTTAAGTTTTGGCTTTTCTAATTTTTCTCCAGTTATTACATAATTCGTAGTACTTTGTGTAGCGTTCTCTTGATTTCATGGAGTACTTGTAAATAATTCTTCTTCTGAGTCTTCGTTCATTTTCACTTTTTGACAAATTAGATACCTAAATAACTGAAATTGTTGAAAACTTGTCTTGTTGTCTTGTTGATTTAAACTGACGTTTAACAAAAAAAATTGTGAAACGTCAAAAAGTGCGCACGTGACAGTCAAAGGTGTCCAGATTGTGATGAAAAACTATAAAGTAGGGACGTTCGGAAATTTTAAAGCCGGAGGGCAGAAAATCTTACTTTCCGTTATTTTTTTAAGGTTGCTATGATTCATTTTCAGGTATACGAAACGAAAAAAAATTGTTTCTGCAATTTTTGATAACTCATCTGTCTCTTATGGGATTTTTTATACATGAGTGAAATATTCACTGTAAAAATTCGTTGAGTGGAATTATAGTCAACTTTAAATACCAGGCTGGTATCTATTGTTGAAGAAAATAAACGCATTTATGTCTGACTAATTTATTGAATAGACACAGATTGTTTCCGCCAGGTAGCGTATTTCTAACACATGACACTCCCACGAAGTATCTGATTGATTATTTCAAAACGCACTCGAACACAACACCGTATTTCAAAATATAGTGTGTTTCAACCCGTATGAGTTTGATAAACAGAAGGTTTTTAAAACAACGAAGATTAAAAATGGTAGGGGTTGTTTACTATTTACTACACATGCTTCTGCTGCAAGGAACTAATTTTTCAAAAATTAAATAAGATAATGGAGACAACTAGTGTAACTCTTATAAGAATCAATTTTTATGAAAACTGGTTGAACCGTTTCATAATAAGAAATTAAATTTATTCCGAATCACACTTTAAAGAAAGCAAAGGTTTAAAAAATTATCTCTTGCTGCTAAACGGACTATCATAATACGCAAAAACAACACGACTACTTCAATAGCAGAAAATTCAATTGAGATTCAAAAAATTAAGTGTTTAAATACCATCGGGTTAGAAAGAAATTCAGCCCCATTATTCACTGGGCTGCGTTGACTCAGTTATAAATAATAATTCGTCCGCTTTTCGGAGGCCGTTAGGGCGGAGCTAGTCTTAATCCTTGGTAATACCCGTCTTCAGTGGTGTAAATAGAACTCGCAGAATGAGAAAATGCGTCCCGTGTAGTGGCCAATGTTATTTTCGTCATTATCTGAGAGGAAATTCAGTTACAGAGGCCGACACCTTGATCGAAGTTCATTTACTCTTTGAAACAAGCATCCCTTTATGGGATCAAGTGAAATTCAGCCTTCACTTATTCAAAATCTGAACTCGCGAAGATGAATTTATGTGGAACGGCATGTAACCAAAATGCGTTCTTTGTTCTTGAGTAAAATCTTTTAAAGATACTGGAGAACGGCACCGATTTTAATTAGTATTAAAGTTGAAAGAAAGTGCGATTCACATCCTTCCTAAAGTAAGGAATAAAATGAACTCGCTTCTAAAGACTTCGTAGAAATAAATAATAGAAAATTGAGAATTAAGGAGGAAAGCCTTTTGCGTAGGTACTCTACTCGAGGTCTGATTGCCGCAATAATATTCAGCGCGACTACTGTATAAATTACGCTCTTCCTTTTGGTATTTTTTCGAGCGCCTTTGTCTTAAACGCCGATTTTATAATGCGATGCAGAGGACGTCTTCACTCGTGGAACTACGAACGGAAATCCGCAGGAGAAATCGCTAGGCATTTGTAATAATCCATGCGAATTTATGGACTCAAAGATCTTTTGAAATAAAAATTCACCCTTCGAGGTAGTTCGATGAAATGTAGCAGAAACAATTTGTCGAAAGGGACGTATGTATTGTAAACACAGGATATAGAATGTCGATGTGTGACAGTGCTGCACTCTCATAGACCATGGAGTCTGCGCCCGCTGTTACAATTAGAAGCAGTATCAATTTATTGCAGTTTATGATGAATGAATTAATATGGACAAATTACCATATGAAATTTTGTGAAATTCCCGGAAATCGACAATTGATGAAGATGCTGGAGTGGGAGTCTTGAGTAGTTTATTAACAAAGATTGAAGGTGTCTATTTTCTGCATGCTGTTACGTGAGACTCCTATAACCAGCTGCCAATAAGAAGTTAATAATTTGTGGAATGACCCTCGTAAAGGTACTACCACTTTGGCTTTGGAGTTGTCTATAATGGAACCGTTTTGAATATATAAACCTAAAAGACGTCCACAAGTCTTGCAAATCTCTCGTTCTGACTTGGCAAATACTTTGCTGCCCAGGCAGCATCTTTAGGGGCAGTTAAAAAGATATAACAATTATTGTAGTTTTATATTCACAAAATTTTGCAAAGGAAGAAAAAGTATCATTTATTGAACGGCATTAACTGGTTATTAAGGAAAAACAACCCAGGGTTGCGACAAAAAAAATTCTATAAAATTTTGAAGTTGATCCCGACATTTTACCTTATTTTGGGGTCACGAACTGTATATCGAAATATAATCTCGAAAGCCTCTAAATTCTAGAGGCTTTCGAGATTCTAGAAACTTGATTAGAAAAGAACGCACGTCCCCTGTTGTTTGAAAGCCATTATAAACATTCAACAATTCGCAATTTCGCTGAAATTTCTACTGTTGGGTCTTGGAATTCGGCCGATTCGGTCGTTGTGCGAAATTTTTGTTTCCAAGTTTCGAAAATTATATTCTACGCTTAAAAGCTGACCGTTTCAAATTTAGTTCCCACGCAACATTCGCCGAAATCACCGCTATCGAATCGTACCTACAGCTGCTTATTTAGAGCTGCCAACCTCTAGGAGGTGACAGATTTTGTAATATTTTAACCTTAAAATATGTCGCGTTTCGGGGAAAAATTATTTAGGTTGGTAACTGGAGCGCGACGCGACGTCTGAGAGAATAATTTTTTGACATTCGTGGTCCGAGGAGTTGAGGAACTCCAGCGTGTCCTACACCTCTCCGTTCTGCAGGCGACTCTTGTATTTCAGCTAGACCTCGATTTGGAGGGATGACACTCGACGCAAACGCATGAGACGCGCGAAGAACGATTTCAAATATTAAATTTTAAATCGACTGCAGAGTTGTACATATAATTTAATGAGTAATAATCGGGCATAGCAGTCAAGGAAAAGTACACAGGAGGCCCCCACGAGAAATGTGAAACTGTGTAGTTTTCCTTGACTGCTATGCCCGATACCCATATATTTATATTTACAAAATTAATATTATTTTTATATTTTCCTTGGGACCCGCATTGTGACTACTGCAATAGATCTAAAGTGAGGTCCTTATTGGTTATTTATGAGATTCATAATTGTTATTTCCATCTTCCTTCGCTACCTATTTGAGGCATTTCTATCGCGACTGATGTATCGAGGTGCGGATAATTCAATCGGTTAGAGCAGTCGCCCGGACAGCAAGAGATCTGGGTTCGTATCCCGGTCGGCTCCTGTTTCAAATTTTTCGTGTAGGGGGCCTCCTGTGTAGTTTTCCTTGACTGCTATGCCCGATTATTACCTACTCATTAATTTATATTAAAAACAATTTCATCCATATTTGACGCTATTCGTTCATCGTATGTTTAGAACTAGTAGGATATATTCGGCTTCTCGGGGTGCGCAGAGCTGATTATTTCTTGGCTACTATGGGTGTTTTATTTAAGTTTAGAAAATTTAAAAGGTCTCTATCGACGCGTAATGAATTGGGGGATGACCCATACAAATTTCGTGCTTATCGTTAAATTTTTCTCTTAAAAATGAATTTTTAACGCTTTTTCCCTTTTCATCGCTTTCTCGTAAAACGCCTGAGTGACTATATGCGGCGCCTTTCGCACAGTGTGCACACTTTACAACATTGTCGATTAGAGGAGGTTTTTCGTTTTTATCTAAAAACCTTCATTTTAAACTAAATGAAATGTATTTTTTAATATTACATCATAAGGATTTACTTTGTATAAACTTAATCTCCTGTTAACGGTTTTTATACTGCAAGTTTCAAAATTATTTTTAGTACACTTAATTGACATCATTTTTTAGACGTCCGCATAGTTTTTCAAATGTAAGAAATGAAAAGTTTTTATAAACAGAAAGGAAAATATGAATCAATAGATGATTTTAGGTCATTTTAAAATCTATTGAAGTAGTAGCATATGTCCACTAACAAAAGAAAATAAATAGTAGGTACCTACGAGGTTACTTTGTATTTCATTTTGCATCTTTTAATCTGGTTTGGTATTGCCTGGCTTGGAGACTCCGCTACAATATGATCATTCGAGGGACTATTGATACAAGCAGTAGGTAACCATTTTCACTTTTTCTTTTGCCACATAAAATTGAATTTTCACTTTTTACTTACTTATACCTTCGTTTTACATGATCTTTAAACTAATGTGACAGCTTTGAATTATTAGCTTGTCAGTTTACAGTTCGTTAATTTAAAAAGAAAAATTTCATTGAACTAAAAACCTAACTACTTTCCTTTTTATTTATTAAATTTTCACTTCTTACATTTTAAGAACTATCATGACGTTGAAAAATGATGTGGATTAAAAGTGTACCTAAAATATTTTTGAAACTATCGATAGAAAGGCATTAACTTGAGATTAAGTTTATACCATGTCAATCCCTATGATGCAATGTTAAAAAATAGGTACCTTTCGTCTTGATCTTGATTTCCAAAAAATTATTATAGATAATGACAATTTTTCTGCATTTACCTAAACGTGGTAAATGCGCGTTCTGAATATGTTATCAGTATCATAATTATTTTAGGCGCATTTGGAACTTTCTTCAAAATTAATGTGCAGTTTTGCACCATTGGAACATTACTTCTTGTATTAATCTTGGGTTTTTGTTTGTAACTGTGAAATTAAATTTCCAAGAGACAGAATAAACGGATTGTTGGAAAGAAGAATGTCAAAAGCATAAAGGGACGAGCGGGACTTTTTTCATGGCCCCCAAGATCACCAAATTTAAGCCCCATAGATGTTCGTATTTGAAGTTATACGGAAAGTATATAAATGGGATTTATACAACACAATTAAGATGACACCCGATGTACGAAACGTCGTCGGATGGCAAATTGGAACACAGTGAAATGTGCGCATTAAACGTATTTTTACTCGTGTCAGTAAACAACAAGACAAAATTTATAATTTTTGTGTTTTATTTCAAATATTTGAGACATTAACTAGAATAGTAAAATCAATTTTTAAGACTATAAATTGCACAGCTTTCCCCCATTTAATCGTTTCGCTGCTTTAAAGATACTCGAGATAGCAATTTTGCGGCGACTTATCTCTGCTAGAATAGGTAGGTAGGTATAGTTCTTTTCAGATATCTTGGCGTGTGTGTGCAGTAATCTGCGCATTACGTTCATATGTCTTTCTCCCTTTTGTAAAATGGATTTGTTGACTTTTAATTGCTGCCGTAAGATGACTTGAGAATATTCTCACGTTTCCGTATTTGATCTCACTCTTTCTTACTATGGTTGTGTGAAACAAAATGGTTTCAGTATTAATATGCTTATTTTGCAATATCCAGTGGTCACCAAGCAATTTATTAAAAATTATTGCCTTTCAAGTATAACTGTCAGTTTGATTGTCAGGTGTAAAGATGCCTGGAAATGTTTTTACCAAACAGTGTCGAGAAGTTTTAGGAAATATTTCTGAATACTTTATTCGAGAGAGGGAAAATAATGGTCCCCTATTGCCTTTAACTTGTGACCAGGAGCGATTGGCCGATGAATCAAAAGTAATAACGCAGCGTGTCGCGCATAGTTGGAATGTTGGAGAGGAAAAACGAGGTTTGTCTGCTGCAACGCCGGAAAAAGGCACAGCAAATCAAAATAAAAAGTGAAGATGTAACTGACAGCATTAAAACCGAAGTAAGGAATGCTATTTATTCCAATAAAGAAAAGAAATAACACATTAAGTACTTTAAAAATTTCAAATAGCAAATTAAAAACAAAACAAATAGTGGATATTTCTGACACAAGTTTGTGGCGTTTATAACCAATAGCAGATTTAAGTACAAACTAGAAAATAACCGGTGTCTTTTGTGTGAACGGACTAATGTTGCGTGGGTAAAAGAATACATTTCTTGAGGGAAAACGTCAAAATGCTCATTGCCGTGTGCCGTGTCCAGAGTCGCGGCGCACACGCTTGTCGCGGTTCCTAGCAACAGCAAAATTTTGGAAACTACTGAACTGTTGGCGGTTGCTTGGATAATCGGATATGGCGGCGCACACGCCAACAAATCTGAAAAATACTATATAGTGGAGCGATTTTGCTTCGAAAAGTGTCTTATTTCGGGTAGTACGTGATCCCAAAATATAACCAGATGAAACTCTCACGGATGATTCTACATGTCATTTGGCACCTAAAAATAGCAATTACGACTTTTTTGGGTGGTACCGAAAAAAATTAGGGATGAAAAACCAGTAAATCTACCCCACCGTGCGCCGGGAGACTCTCGGGCATCTCACGCGAAAATTACAAGTCGTAGAACGTTGCGTTTTTTTTTAAATTGTTGAAGAAATATTGACGTTTTTAATGGTGTAAATTTTATGTAAATACAAGAAACCAAACTGATTTTATTGCACCGTATCTAAAATATGTCGCCACATCGGTAACAATACGTTCCAATTTGAACCTGGATAACTATTTTTTTCACGATATGGATTTTGTTTTTTCTTACATAGAAAACTTCCTTATAGTATAACGAAGTTATGATTTCGAATAATGTATGGTCGCGTTTCAAAAATAAGTCCGCTATAACACTTTCAATGCGCTGATGTCAAAAATTCACTTTCAGTGCACGGGACGAGCCGTGCGAGTGAAAAGGATAGACTGTGCGAAATTTGTGTGGGTTGACAAGGGACAGAAGTCCATTCGTTGGCGGGTAAATGAGTGCATATTTTCATTGCTTGAAGTGTTTTGGTTTTTTGGTGGTTTTGTTTCGACTGTTTCGGTAAATTTTTGCTAACATACTACTTATAATAGTTACCGTGATGGAGTGTTTAATATGTGGCCAGACGGTGGATGATGGAGATAAACAGCAGGTAATAAAAAAGCCTCAATTAGATGGTTTGTTAACCATACTTTCTGCTGCCGAAAAAAATTGAGACATTTGCGAAATGTATAACAGAGGTTCACTCAGGTTCTATGTTAATTGATGGTATGGTTGTTGTACAAGAAGTCAATGAAAATCAGTTTTCTACATTCAACGACTTAGCCATGCTATTTTTAAAAATGGTTTTAATTTTAGGAAGAAATGTAAATTCAAATAGAACAACTATAATTTTTGATAACTATAATGAAAATTGTATAAAAGATCTTGAAAGGAACAGAAGAGGCAATTACGAGAATGCTGTTATAAATTCAAATAAATTTGAAGTCTCCGGAACTAGAAAAGTAGTCAAATACAGACAGTTTTTAAAAGTTTCTGAAAACAAACGCAAACTTTTGATGTTTTTAACTGATTTCTTACTGAGAAATGCATCGCAATTTTTAAAGCGAGATGACACCCTTATTATAGCAGGGGGCTTTGAAAATAGCGAATTATGTTACAGTATAAGTATGGACAATGGCGTAAACGAAATTAATGAACTAAGGTCCAACCACACCGAAGCTGACACGAGACTAATTCTTCACACTATTTTCGAGTCACATTTTAGTGAAAACATTGTAATAAAATCTGTCGATACCGATGTTTTGATCTTACTTCTATATTACTGCAGTACATATTCTGATCTAAAAGATAAAAATATACTGATTCAACAAGGTCACGTCAACAATAGAAAAGTTTTATCAGTCACTGAAATTGCATTAAATTTGGGTACCAAAATTTGTAAGTGTGTACCGTCCATGCATGCGTTATCCGGATGCGATACAACCAACGCATTTTTCAAAATTGGAAAGAAAACCGCATTTGATGTTCTTATCAAAAATATCGATAAATTTTCTTCGCTTGCAGAAATAACTAATTTACCAAACGATAAAATTATATCAGTTGCAACAGAATTTGTCCTAGCTTTATATAAAAATAAAAATAAGCACATCACATGTTTAAATGAATTGAGATTGGAGATGACAAAAAGTACGAGTAGAAAAGTTACTGAACTTCCACCCACCGACAGTTCTTTTAAGCAGCACGTTCTTAGGTAATTTTTACATTTAATTTGTTTTATTTATATCATAGTTGCGCTTTTAGATGTATATTGCAATTAAAAATCTGGTTGTCAAGTCATCTTGCCCATATTGAGCAGCCAAATCCAGTTGATTATGGCTGGAAAATTGACGAAAATGGGAGACTACAACCAGTACTTTCTATGCAAGATCCAATATCTGCAGATTTGAGACATATTTTAGGGTTGAAGTGTAAGGACGGAAACTGTTCGACTAAAAATTGCATTTGCTATAAAGAAGGTGTAAAATGCTGCAGCGATTGTAATAATGTAAGAACTGCACAAACGCAACTGCTGTTCAAGACGAAGATTGTTTAGAACAAAATGATGAATACTGATTTAGACAAATAGGTATCTATAATATTGGTCAGCATATTTTAAAGGTAACATTACAACGCTGTTCTTTTGCACAGTAACTTGGCCGCGTTCTGTCTCCTTCTGGTGCTCGGCTATTCCCCATAGTCTATCCTTTTCACTCGCACGGCTCGTCCCGTGCACTGAAAGTAAATTTTGACATCGGCGCATTGAAAGTGTTATAGCGGACTTATTTTTGAAACGCGACCATACATTATTCGAAATCATAACTTCGTTATACTATAAGGAAGTTTTCTATGTAAGAAAAAACAAAATCCATATCGTGAAAAAAAAAGTTATCCAGGTTCAAAGTGGAACGTATTGTTACCGATGTGGCGACATATTTTAGATACGGTGAAATAAAATCAGTTTGGTTTCTTGTATTTACATACAATTTACACCATTAAAAACGTCAATATTTCTTCAACAATTTAAAAAAAAACGCAACGTTCTACGACTTGTAATTTTTGCGTGAGATGCCCGAGAGTCTCCCGGCGCACGGTGGGGTAGATTTACTGGTTTTTCACCCCTAATTTTTTTCGGTACCACCCAAAAAAGTCGTAATTGCTATTTTTAGGTGCCAAATGACTTGTAGAATCATCTGTGAGAGTTTCATCTGGTTATACTTTGGGATCACTCAAAGTTAAAATTGTTGCTGAATATCGCTCCACTAGTATATTATCTTCAGTATTTCATAAACAAGCAAGTTAGCAAGTACCCACCACTCGAGTAGAAAACTTACGCAATGACCTACATATTTAACAATATGCAGCACAGTTAATATATTTGTGAAGTTGTGTATTGCGACATTGACAGGTTTATGTATTTACAACTCGCAAACCATTATCTACTGGTATTGGGGTTGAAGATCCGTTTCAGTCTCACGTCTCGCTATCTGAACTGAAAGACAGCTTTGAAGCACTGGGCGAGGCACCGAGGCAGCGATATACGTGGCGGCGCGGCGTTGCTATTGATCTACCCCTGTCGTCTCCGAGCCGGTGTAATAGCAACCAAACAGCTGTTCAACTACCCCATCGCTTTATTAACAATTTACCGTGGTCAGTTTATGCTATGTTTCACTAATGCAGTATGTACAGTAATTTTGCCCATACCTTCATTATCTTATTATTTTGCATAATGGCGTGTGTTGAATGCCAAATGCATTAAGTGCTAGACATCATATCATGTCTCTTGCATGCATAAACTAATTCAGAAGATGGTTTCGAATAATTTACCAATTTAAGACATAAGACGCTGCTTATTATTCATGTCAGAAATTCTTTTGCGGATTGCTATTATCCGCTACATAACCTCGAAGCTTGCATAGTAATAATTTGAAGTTAGTTCAATTTATTTTAAAAACAGCTGTAGGATTTTTGTGCGCATAGTCTAATGTGGTAGTGTAGTGCGCACTTCAATTAGTCGAAATATTTTTCTTCTTTGAGCTTCTCAAAAGTTACTCGGGCACTTCAATATTTTCCTATTATCCTCTCTTCGTCAAATTGACAAATCAAAAGTCTAGCGGTAGAGCGCTAGATTACACATACCGCGGAATCGGGTTCAATCCCTATCGCATGCAGTTGTTATTCGAGTATCTGATGACTTTCCCGCCCCTGGGTCGACTCGGTCTAAGGAAATAAGTTCATGCCTGTGGTAAAATTTCCTGTAATACCATATAAACACTATATCTCTCTTCGCTAAAGATGTGAAAGAAAAGATGCAAATGCAACATTATGTAATCAAACACTCAAGGTGGCCGCCTCCACTGCAACATGACGTCATACGCTTTTACGATCATGTTTTTCTTTTAAATTTTCTCATATATTTGAAAACGATTTTTTAGTTTTACCCAGCATACATTTCATACCTAACTAGTAATAACTGAGTGACCCAAGTTTTTACTTTTTTCCAGTTCCATTTCCTAATTTCATAAAAGTTCCGTAGTAAGCTAAAGCGTATACCTCACTACAAATGTAAAATCGTGAGGCAAAAATTTTATGAGCAAACAGTGATGTTAAATTACCGTAATTTATATTTTTGGTAATTTACGGCGGTAATTTACGATTTTTAATTACCGATATTAATTACCATGGTAATAAATTTGTTTTGTAAATTACCGTGGTAATTTACCGTAATAAATATTGCGTAAATTACTGTAAATTACCGTATTTTACCAGTAAATTACCGAAATTTACCTGTCAATTAGCATTAGATGTTAGATGAAAGATGATGTCACCAAAATAGAAATTTTATTTGTATAAAATATAAACAAAATTACTATAAAATATGGTAATTTACTTCGTAATTTACTGTGTACTTTACGGTAATTAATTACGGTAATTGATTTTTGGTATTTTACGGTAAATTACGGTAAATAACCGCGGTTATTTACTGGTAAATTACCGGCTCACATCACTGAGCAAAACATAATACCTCGTTTCGCTTTGTTTTTTCGCGAACCTTAAAATTTCTCGATTTCTATATGAATATGCTGTTTCATTAAAAATTTTACGGACGGAATGTTTCGTACTAGTTAGTTTTGTTTATTTGTGAGCAGACGTATGTAACTTAATTTTGCAAGTTTGTCTTTAACATGAAGCGTCCGCATCCGCATACAAGTAGGTACGCTCGCAGAACGAGCATAATAATTTATTGTTGAATAAGTATATTTCACCACATGAATAAAATAAAATAAGCAAAAAAATGTTTTTAAGTTAAACGGTTTTATTGTAAAGGAACATAATAATGATGCAGATAATGTACTAAGAGCTAAAAAATAATTAGGTAGGTACTAGGTACCAGTCATCACACCACTCTCCTCGTCAATCTAGAGCATTGATCAGAGTAAAATAAAATCGTGGGGCGAGTCAAATTTCTATTATCTACAGGCAACCGCTCATATCATTATAGGTATGCTGTGGATGCATCTTCTCAATAGACAACATCTCAGAACGATCATTTACATATTTACTCATGTTACGCTACGCCCCACGATTTTATTTTAGTCTGATCAATGCTCTAGATTGATGAGGTGAGTGATTTGATGACTGGTACCTGGAACCTACCTAATTATTTTTTAGCTTTTAGTACATTATCTGCATCATTATTATGTTTCTTTACAATTAAACCGTTTAATTGAAACATTGTTTTTACTTATTTTATTTTCAAGGTTTTAGTTTCTCTTGTTTGTTTTTGTTTTGTTATTATTTTTCTAATGTGTACTGTGTTCTACTTGTCAAGCCCTTTCATTTGATACCCATATTGAGGGGATTGGAAAAAAGTAATCCGCCATTTTGTGGTGGCGGCCATCTTGGTTTTTGAATTTTTCATGGTGTACTGTATTCTACTAGTTAAGCCCTTTAATTTGATACCCATATTGAGGGGGTTGAAAAAAATATCTAAGTAATCCGCCATTTTGTGGCGGCGGCCATCTTAGATTTACAATGATACTGAATATACATAATAGTATTGTCATCACAACTAAAGGTGTGTACCACATTTCAGATCAATCGGTCAACAGGTAGGGGGAAAAATTTCAATTACTAGATTTGACCCACACAAGACACAAACAAGGCAAGCTAAATAAAACCGTTTAAAAATGAAGATGGATAAGTTTAGCAATAGGGAGATATTAGAAAGAGTTGGGGAAAAGTGAATGGTATGGATAATAAAGAATAGAAGAGATAGGATGGTAGGACACCTTTTGAGTCACAAAGTATATTAGTTTGCGGCATACTAGAGTCTGAGCTAGGAAAAAAAGAGGTAGGGCTACGCCCCAGATTAGACTATTGTTCTCAAGTAATCGGGGATGCAGGTTGTTCTATTTCTGGGGTAAATGCGTAGGTTAGCTCAGAATAGGAAAAATAAAAGGTACGCGTCCAACCAGTCTTCGGACTGAAAACTATGATGATGACGATTTTGGTTTTGCTGTAAAAATTAAAAGAGCGCTCCAGAAATCGGTGTCAGAAAATTTCTTGCCAAATTTTTATATTACATGTTGTATTTCTACCACAAATGTACCTATATGTCTTCCGTGTATTCTCCTTTATTTTATCTTTTTTCCAATCAGTTTATGTATTTTGCAATATCTTGGATTTTGTTTTTAAAACTTTTTTCATTAGCCTAAGTATTTCTGGCGTAATTCATTCTTGCTTCTTTTTCATTTTGTTGATGTTTAATTTATCATCTGCAACTTTTTACGCTTCATATTTATAGTCGTTCTCACATCCTCCTTTTCGTGTATTTACTGAAAATTGATGTGGATGATCTTATTTAAAGCTTTGTTTGCATTTATCTTTAATAGTTCTCGATTTAATATTATGTCTGTTACTCGCATTTTAAAACTAATAGATTATTTTAATATCGTTCACAAGTACAGCGTTGTATTATTTAGAAAATGTTTTTAACTCGTCTTATCTCTTCTCTGCCATTTGAGTGTTTGTTTGAATGCTGTTCATTCTACCCGGCGTATCATCGTGTCATCGTGTGATCGTGTCATCATTAATCATTATTCTTTCGCTATATCGTATATGACATCTTAAGTGAATTATTTATTTCTTTCGTTACTAATATGATTACTCCATAGCCCATACGTGTGTTGTGAGTAGTTTGTTCCAGTATAGTACATTATCCAGTTATTTTGTGAACATTGCCCGTTTCCTGATCATCTTACGTCAAGAACTCGTTTATTTTTGTTAAGAAATACAGTTTAGTTGAGAGATAAGTGAAAATAGAAATTATTACTTTCAGAAAGCAATACTCGTTGCAACCGCAATCCGCAAGCCGTCGTTGTCTATCTTTCTCTAGCCTCACTGACAACAAGAAGGTTCACCGCTACCTCTCACGTGCATCCACCTGTGCATGCACCTGTGTTCACGTTTATAGTTGATTTCGAGGTCTTTGGTCGAATATTTAAAGGTAGTTTGTTTCAATGAAAAATGTGACAAAAGCAGCTGGAATATGACCTCCCGTACTGTCTGGTTCCATATTTGGAGGCAGACGGAGGTCGAAAATTGTTCACGGTACCAACCTATTTTAAGAACGGCTACTCCACGAGCAATGAACGTGGACAGCGGGAGCTGACTGTTTAGAACATGCCCCCTAAAAGTAGATAACCTGGGTTCGTGCCCCAGTTGCGTTTCATCACATTTTCTTATGAAGCAATTATTATCTCTCGGCTAGTGAGAGCAGGAAGTTGCAATATTTCATTCAACACAGTTTACACAATTACAATTAGAAGCAGCGCAAAAAATGCGGCGATACGCAACTGAAATTCGAACTCAGATTTCCCACTTTCCGGCTGGTTCGCGGCAGCTCAGTTGTTAGAAAGCCCTCCCGTAAAGTGGGACTTCAAGTTGGGCGTCGTAGCATTTTTTGTGTATGGAGAATATGAACAGGAAATTAGAATATTTCATACGTAATTATCTTCATTGAGTTTCTAAGTGTAATTAAGTTTAGACGACTCAATTAAGTTTAATTTCTTGTTATTTGGTGTTACACAATGCGAGTTCTAACTTCCTGTGCCGTAATGTCGTTCCGTATGCGTACAATGGTGTTGTTATTCTCAGAAAATTATCTGCTTTTCTAAGTTTGTAAATTAATGCATCAGTTAGAGTTAGGCACGTATCTAAATCTCACAACTTCTTGAAACAATGCCACTACCGTATCGACTTCTAATATAAAACTTTAGTGGAAATGATGACAAGATTACCGTGGAAAATTAATTTAAACTTAACTCTGCAAGGCACTTCCACTTATTCATTCAAAAATTAATGTGCTCTTTTTAATGAAGTTTATTTCTAATGATAAGAAGTCTGAGAGATAATCACTCTTTGAAAGCATTTTCCGTAAGTAATTCTCTACGAAGTTAGGTCACATCTTTTGATGTAATTTTTAACATTTTCTAAAGCACTATTCATAAGAAGGGTAAAAAAAATAATTCAATTTGCCGAATAAATATGTCTGATGAGCTAAAATTTCGCATCTGTAACATAGGATCTGTAACAATGGTGGTGATTGGATCAAATTTAAACGTGAAATTAAAAACACGAATCTATTTCAAGAGATAACTCAAAACTCACAAATTAACTAAGACAAGGATGTTCTCTCTCCCTAATACTTTTTAATTTACGTATGGCCAATTTAATATAAGGATCTAAACAGGTGGTACACCAGGAATAATGTTGGTTAAAAGCAAAATGTACAGAAGTTGAAATTTAGCAACCTTCCCCATGGCATTGAAAATGAACTTGGCTGTTTCAAGTATACTCTTATACTGAGTAAACATTAAACAATGAAATTGCTAAGATTTTCACGAAATCCAAGCAATGACAGAAACAAAACTGGAATGAAACAGCGAGGACTAGGTAGGTACAACGTAAATGATTGCATGTCGCCAATGGCCGTCTGTTAACAAGTACCGCTTGGTCCGGGAGGCATATTTGTATCGAGTGAAGCGTATTGCATTCCCAACTGTCGACTCACAGCAACGGGCGTATTTTCTCCTTATATACTATTTTCGTAAGCTTTCTTGCCAGCACACCTTCGTGGCTCAGTGGTCGATGTGTCAGTCTCCCAAGTCGCAACGTTGAGGGTTCGCACCTCGCAGTATTTTTTTTTTGTTATGATGATTTATCTTTTTCTTTTGAACAAAAAAATCGGTCAGGTCCAAAAGGACAGCTAGGCGATCGCCATCACTCGAGACAGACATCCACTCATTTGCCATACCTCTGCGACCACGGTCGTCCGATACGAAACTAAGCTAAGTTCGGCATTTGCCAATCTGCGATAGCATACGATCGACACGAATATGCCGGGAGGAGACCTCATTCCCACGAAATATTATCCATTGTTTATAAACTTTTATTAAGTTTAACATGTTTGTCTGTCTGTTAGGGTAAAATGTTGCAATAGATGTTTAACACACTTCCCTGTTTTTAAGCGGAATTGAAATTTGCTAAAATTGTGTTGCCTCGTGCATCACAGACCCCAAAAAACAACCCATACGATGTACGCTAATTCATCCTATTTTCAACTAGCCTAAAATCAAATTTGGATGTTAAAAACGTAAGCAATGTAACAGCATCGTACGCTTAAAATTTACACCACTATAATATCATAACATCTAGACCCTAAAAACTAACCCATCCTCTTTCCAACTAGCCCAAAATCAAATTTGGATGTTACAAAAAGTATGCGATATAATACCATCGAACGCTTAAATTTTGTTAAAAACCTTTGTACCCCTATAATCTCGCCCCCGTACATCGCATCCGGTTTTGGTTGGTTCGTCCTCTTTCCAACAAGCCCAAAATCAAAGCTGGATGTTTCCTAAAGTATGCGATGTAACAGCACCTGAACGCTTCCGTGCCCAAAAAATCGTTTTCGCCCTCTCGAATCTTACATTTTCTATCCCTCCCCCCAAAGTTCGCATTTGACGAAATATTCAAGATGACACTGACCTGGCATACGCAGACCTTGCAAAAATTCGCAAACATCGCGAAATTTCCAAACGTCACATAAATCACTATTGTAACCTCCGTATACCGTCACACTTACAATTCGTTAAACATTTTCAATGTTAAAACAGTCGCGGATGACCAGGTCGTGAGTCGTGACTAAGTATACAGGGTGATTCAGAAATAGTGAATCAAACGAAAATGGTAGATTCCCCATGCGAAAATAGCCCAAAAAGTTTAATATACCCCTGTCCGAAATTATTCTCCTGAGGAGATATAGCCCTCCAAAGTCTCCCCTTAAACTTCGATAAAAATTAATTTCTCAGAAACTATATGACTTACGAGGTTCCAATTTGGTACACAATTTAGAAACTTTATAAACCATAACTGATGTGAAGTTGAAGTTAATTGGAGTAATGCAAGGTGTTTATTCGGGGTGGGTCACCCCTAAAATTTCATAGAACTATTTAATCCATTAATTAATTTGAAAAAGTTTTACGGCATTTCATGCAAAATTTCATTTTCGAACTTTTTTTACTCCTAGTACTTTTCACTAAAATGAATAGTTTTTGAGAAAAACGAAAATTACTTAAGTAAGATTTGAATGAAAAATGCCAAAAATGCACATCAGGTATGCCTGCATTCGTGCTCATGGACAACAATTTGAGCAATTGCACTAATTGATAATTATTAAAAGCTCTGTAATACTCGTAATGTAAAAATATTAGAATTTATTAAATTGCTTCGTTATCATAGCCTACTAGTGAAAGTTTGGATTAATTTTCCAGTAGAAAAATTCTAATCTTACTTAAGCAATTTTCGTTTTTCTCAAAAACTATTAATTTTAGTGAAAAGTACTAGGAGTAAAAAAAATTTGGAAATGAAATTTTTCATGAAATTCCATAAAACTTTTTCAAATTAATTAATGTATTAAATAGTTTTATGAAATTTTAAGGGTGACCCACCCCGAATAAACACCTTGCATTACTTCAATTAACTTCAACTTCACACCAGTTATGGTTTATAAAGTTTCTGAATTGTGTACCAAATTGGAACCTCGTAAGTCATATAGTTTAAATTAATTAAATTAATTTTTATCGAAGTTTAAGGGGAGACTTTGGAGGGCTATATCTCCTCAGGGGAATAATTTCGGACAGGGGTATATTAGACTTTTTGTCTTATATTCGTATGGGGAATCTATCATTTTCGTTTGATTCACTATTTCTGAATCACCCTGTATAAACTTTACGAACAAAAGGGGGAACACAGAGAAAACGCGTTTCGACTAGCTAAAATCCGGATTGTCTAAGGATCTTAGAAAATATCTGAACAACATTCTTGTATTTAATATTTCGAGCTTTGCCTAGAGCCTAGACAGATTGCGTTCTGGCTGAAGCATATTAGACAAAAGACGTACCGTCGTTACCAGGCTTTGGTTATGAGCTCGTGTAATTGTACGGTTTCGGTCGGTTTTCTATTGATCCCGTTTTACATCCTTTTACACAAAAATTTATAAGGTTAAGGTCAAGCGGAGCGATGCGAAGCGTTGTAAGTGTAAGTCGTTAGCGTTCATAATGCAAGATCAAAGATTATTCGTCTGAAAACTACAAAACGCGATTTGTCTGATTTCGCGACTTGTCTATAACAGACGTCGACGACAAGATACCAACGAATGTGAAAATGAATTTGAATGACTTTGAGAACATATACACTCTTATACGTATGGCTTATGACCCAGAAGATAAAAGCAAGATTCGCACAGCCGAGATGAAGTTTTTGAGAAAAGTGAAGGATTGTACTCGATGGGATCATCAGGAAAGAAACTGTTAGGGAAGAAATAAATCTATTTTCGGTGCAGAACAGAATAAATTGGCATATTTAAGGAACCGTTCATGGTACAGCTATGGGAAAGAAAATATAATAATAAAAGTGGCCAAGAGAAATCGCTGGAAATTATTTTCAAGTTTCTAAGTTTGCTGCTAGAGGGCGTAATAGTCATGGTTTTCTTTAAAATATATACCCAGATAAAGTAGATCAAAAATACGAATATTGCAATCTTGAATATATTTTGTATAATTTTGGTTTACCACTTCTTGCTCTAGCTCATCAAATAGTAGCGGAGGGGGAAGGGGAGCAACTGGTTGTGGAGATGCTTGTAACTTCGGTTTGATTTATCCGAATTTAGCAAACTTAGTCTCGTTGAAAAGAGCTATCTTTTTTTAATCGGATACTTTTATAATTTAAGTCATTTTTGTTCTGTAGTGATCGCTAGAGGGCATTGTTTGAAAGACCAGCAAACTTTTCTGATTTTCTTGAAAATTTTAAGTGGAACGGTATAACAATTATAAATTAATTAAAAAGAGGACAAAATACCGGAGATATGGACAAAAGAGTTTTAGGGGCGGGAGGACGGGTTAATTACGAGTACTAACCTTTATACGTGCCACCGAATATAAAAGACATATTGAAAATATCATAATCATTAAAATTATAATATGTTGCTTCTTCGTGGCCGTTTTAAATGTGGAAATTACCATTTTTTAAAGCAAAAGCCTATGTTTTAGGTATTAAAATATACTCTTGTAAATTGCAATATTTATTATGAATTCTTAAGAAGATAATTCCACACGCCAAAAGACAGTCACATAGTCATTAAACTCGACACAAATTTCGCTGACAAAGTCAGCGTCCTCAGGGGTGTGATGTGTAACTGTCTTTTGACGTGTGAGGTTAACTTATTAAGAATTCAT
Organism: Xestobium rufovillosum; assembly: GCA_963966045.1. Taxonomy (NCBI): domain Eukaryota; kingdom Metazoa; phylum Arthropoda; class Insecta; order Coleoptera; family Ptinidae; genus Xestobium; species Xestobium rufovillosum. Next base: position 20,432,730 of record OZ014494.1, read on the forward strand.
AGTGAATTTACGCCAAAGTTACTGATCCAACCACTGTGTGCGCAATATATTTATAAAACAAGTTGGCGTTGAAACAAAAAGATTCAGCACAATGTCAAGTGTTTGATATCTACAAATGTCTTAAATTTTCGGAAGATGGGAGACTTTCTCCAAACTATAGCAAAAGCTATTTTATCATATTTGTACAATTTTTATATTGGAACCAAAGCATACACAAGTTTGTCACTACTACACAATAATTGCAAATGTTGAACCGGGTGTTACCAACAACTTTTGCCCACATCCTCCAAGTCCCAACACTAATTGGTTAGAAAAAATACATAAATGCGTGGTTTTCACTATTCCTTTCATCATTCTATCCTCTTTTTAACTAGGTTATAATTATTTTATCATTCCATTTAAAATTTTCAAGAAATTTTGAAAAGTTTGCTGGCCTAGGGTCCCTGTATTGAGAGAGTACCGCAATCTCCGCCATGTTTACTCACAATAACAGGCGCCAAATTTGAATTGTGCCGGAGCGTCAGATTTTATATTTGACATGTGTTGCAAATTGCGGATTCACCTTCTGATTTTTGATCCATAAAAAAATAAAATTTGACTATAATACATTGAGGAATAATACTACAGACCAGATTGTGGAAATATATAACACTGATTCATAAAAGACGATAAAGCATAAGCACCAAACAAACCAACATTTTAGCTGGACTTTGACTGACATTATGACATTTTGCTGCTGACACGGCAGTCCGCCATGTTTACTCACAGTTCTGAAGCATAGTGGAGCTATTGATTGCGGTACTCTCTAAATACAGGGACCCTATGCTGGCCTTTCAAACAGCGCCCCCTAAGCGATCACTACAGAACTAAAAGAACCTAGCTCATAAAAGCATATAATTATCCGAAGAGAGCTCTTTTCAACGAGACCAAGTTTGCCAAATCATGTTGAACCAAACCGATGTTACAAGCATCTTCACAATCAATCGTTCCCCTTCCCCCTCCGTTACTATTTGATGAGCTAGAGCAAGAAGTGGTAAATCAAAATTATACAAAATATATTCAAGATTGCAATATTCGTATTTTTGATATACTTTATCTAGGTATGTTTTAGAGAAAACCATGTCTTTTTGTCAACTATGACTATTACGCCCTTTAGCAGCAAACTTAGAAACTTGAAAATAATTTCCAGCGATATCTCTTGGCCACTTTTATTATTATTTTTTCTTTCCCATAGCTGTACCATGAACGGTTCCTTAGATATGGCCGGCATCCTTTCTTATTTGGACACCCGGTACATTAGAATGAATGAAAACATCATTCCAAGTTTAGCCAAGGAGCAGTAGAGACGTACGACGTCTAAGAAGAAGGTGGTCAGTGGAGCCAGAACAAGTCTGGAGCCTAATCCTTGAAGAAGATGATGACGATAATTAAAATATTCTTCGACTTGATTCTAATTCTTGAGACTGCGCAGTTCTGGCATGTGTGACTAAGCGTATCTTCACGAATCGCTGGGATGCGATGCAAATGCATGCTAGGTTCCGAAGCGATATGGCGTTTGGTGGTAAAATTTTCCGGTTAATCCAAATCCAATCTCTGTTTGGCAGTACTTTAAATTTATTTCAAAACATTATCCGTTTCTCAATTTCAGTTTTCCGTTACCTCGTTATCCGTCCACACTGATGTGTAATTTTGCTACCAGTTTATAATTTATTCTGGGGCTTCTCTCATCGAGTTTGCTAATAAATTGCTCTTTTGATCATGCCTTTCTTTGTTGGCATCATGTTCTCGATAACTTTGGATATCTCAGTCTTTGTTCATATTTCGGATCTAGTACCAGACTGATCTTCCTCAGTAAGTACTTGCAGTTTAATTTAATAATAACAAAGTCGTTATGGTCTTTGTACTTTTACGCATTTTCTGAAGGAGATAATCTGTTTGACAACGCTTTTTGTTGTAAAACGAAGGAGTTATAAACTGCCCGCCGATGCACACAAAAATATCCAACCTGCGATTACATTTGACTTTCGAAAAATTTAATTGAAAAGTGAGAAATTTGTGTCAAATCCCGAAATTTCCCCCATTTTCATTAGTCTTGGGGTTGAGACGCGGGATGGGGGCGATCTGCTTGTTGAAATGTAATCTCGAAAGGGTGTGTAAATTTGATCAAAATGTCGATTTTCAAATGCATATTTCTATCCTTAAAAACGTATTACGAAATAGGAATTTTAACCATCGGCATCCATATTTTGACAGTTTCAGCAAAAACTTCCACCAGGTGGCGTCTTTCGTTAGCTGGATTTACGAATACTACGCAACTACCAACTATGCTGCACGGTCCTCAACAACCGACCAAAATAAGGTGATGTGCCTTTTTGCTTTTTTATCATCCATACAACCAATTTGTAATTTATATTGGTGCAAACAGTGTCAACTGATTATGAATTGTATTCTCGTTAAAATAGTATAATTGGAGTCTGTATCTGTTCGTTAGAACTGCAGAATGCGGATGATGATTTGATACAGATATTATCTAGGTACGGTACGGTTCGATAAATTATGCCATCTATTATGCCGCCGCAAATAAGTTCTGAATTAAAGTACCGTTACGCTATGCACGAGTAATCAGAATGGATGGTTATTTGTAGAATTTGTAATATTTGCTACAGTGCATAATAGTGTTGGTCTTTAACTGAAGTGCACATAAATGCACATCGATAGTTAAACACTTACATAAGCTGTAAACATGTATTCAATTCAGTCGTAAATGATAAACTGTAGTTCAAAACTATTAATTTTACATGGGATGTTTATTTCCATACAACGAGGTAATAATATGTTTAGGAGCCATCTCGCATGAAATATTGTCGATGTATAATGTCAGTAATATGTCTCTTTATCTAACTAACTTATCTTAATATAAATTGGGTCGTCAATCTAAAATACTCGGAATTGTCTGGAATTATTAATGATGTCCATCAGAGCGGAACGATGCGAGCGGCCACCGCCCTGTTACCCTCGAACATCCAGCAGTCCAATAACGGCACAGTCCCGTTGGCAAACGAAAACTTTTCAAATTTCAACTTTAATTAGCTACTTGTAATTTGATCTGCACCCCAATCTTTTGCTTTGACATTTGATCGCATTCGCTGGAGTATTCAGCAAAACGGTATTTATACCTACAACTTGGACTGAAGTGGATATAGGATTATATAACTGGCGGATGGAATGTTTATGTAATTATTTGCACTATTCTGTATAAAACAAGAAAATAATAATCATCGACGTGCTATAGTGTAATGGTATTTACTATAGAAGTTTTTGAGCAAGTTCTCACGTTTACCGTTGTTACCGATACTGCTGAAAGTATAAAATATGTACAGAGTGATTGTTTTTTCAGGTGAAATACATTTCTTTCGTGAACGAGCAAAGGAAATTACATTCTGCAAAAAGTATTATATTCTTACTGATTATCGCTCAGAATTAATATACAAATAAAGAATTAACACAGACGACGCTTCAAACATTTTTTTCCAGCAACGTACCACTTTCATTACATCACTGAAAAGACCTTATAATTTAGAGTCTCTTTTCCTAATTCAAATTTTTCCTCATTTATTTTATAAAAGTTTTGGCCTAATTTAAGTTACATTTATACTTTGAAGTATTTTTTAAATTAAAGTTACGATCTACTTTAAATAGTTTCTATCCCTTAATATTTTCGTTAACACTTTTTTAACAAAAATTTACAGTAAACGTAGACTTGGGAAGAAAGATCTACTTTAAAAATTTAAATACGCAGAATCGAGATAATTTTACGACGATAACTTTTCAAAGAATAGTTTTCTAGAAAATATAAATTTAAAAAACATATTTCAAAATTAATTAGGCAGTAGAAATATAAGACTTTTTGCAGAATGTAATTTTCTTTACTCGTTTGCGAGAGAAACGCATTCAGCCAGATAAAACAATCACTGTACGATGTACGTACTTACATTCAAATAATATATATAGCACCGTTTAAGAATACATCTTCAAACAGCAACATTTTCTGTTGCTTCTGCGGAAATATATCTGTGCTTAAGCTAAATAAATGCCAAACTTGATTTGGTACCTATATCTGTTGTAAATTATTAGTATTATAAGTAAATATATTAAAATTAAATTATTTGGTTGAATTTTGTACAGTATCAGCGTTTTTGAAGTATGGAAAAAATATGGTATCTTTACACAATTCAGTGCAATTTACTGATAAGAATAAAATCGTTCAATTGTAAACCTTCATCTAACAGTTATTTACGTAACCAGTTATGAAAAGACTAATTTTATTTGACGAATATAATATTTGCCAAAACGAGCGAACGAAGTGAGCGAGTTTTGCAAATTATATGAGTCAAATAAAATTAGACTTTTCATAACGTGTTAAGTACAAAATTTTATCTAACCCCGCTTTAAAATAAAAAAATAATTATGCTACTCCAAATAATGTAACATCCCTTGTAGCCGTACAAATAAATTCAACTTCATCGCTTTACCTTGGCGTTGCTATGGATACTATAAATAACTATTGTCAGTGATGAGTTTTTTTATTTCAAATTCTGCAAAAAATGGATGATTCTGATGTAGATATGCCTTCTGATATAGAAGAATCAGCGAATTTGGCAATAGATTCAATAATACCCTGTAATAAATTCTTACTTTTGTTTTTGCTTTTAAATATTCAGTTACGTAAAAGTTCATTACATAACTAGTTATGTAATGAACTGACAGTTATGAAAAATATGACGTTTCGTAATGTCAAAAATGCATTTAAAATGTGACATTTCATAGCGGGGTTAGATAAAACTACTAATTTTACAGAATCAGTCAGTTCCAGAGTCAAAATACTGACATTTTCGGATTCAGATTCAGGCGAATTTTTAAAATCTGCCCCGGAAATTTTTGTCAAAACGTGTGAATCTAAAAACGAAATCGGCCCAAGGGTTTTCCTTCAAATCAAACAGGAATTTGCATGTAACCCGATATAGACCGGCAGTAAATAGCAATTATGTAGTTTATTTTTACTGCGTAACTGTGTACAATCAACAAGTTGTTTAACTACACTACTGAATTTGCGTAAATAAAATTTAAAGCTTTAAAATCGGTACAATATTAAAAAGCAATATCAAAATATCAATTTGAAAAATCGTATCATTTCACAATTCGTTCTGCTTTGAACACTCGAGCTTGGTCTAAAACTTTGATGAGCGTATATGCTAAAGCCGGCTCCAAACGATGTGGTCACTCTACAGATATTCGCCATGTGTAAGCAAATGCAGCATCGTGTGGACGATACGGAGTATGCCAATGTGGTCATGTGCGTAGATTTGTCCAAACGCCAAATATTTGACAAGCGCAAACAAGTGCCGCATCGTGTGGATAATGCATGCATGTGCATTCGAGAGGATGTGTGCACTCGTCAAATATTCGTCAAAGCAATACACACGGCACATCGTTTGGACCATGGACGAATGTATTTTACTTGATGTGTTAAAGGTTCGCTCCGAGGGCGGTAAATAAGCACACATCAAAGCAGACGAAGCTCCGCGCATCGAACCCGAGCACGTGCATGCATTCACAGTTTGCCTTTTCGTAGGACGTATTTTAATTTATAAGTTTTGTTTTTTAAACTGCCTACCTATAAGATCTAGTGTTTTCGAAAATTATGGAATGGTCTAACAAGTTGTCTACTTTTATTTAAAGATATCATCCACTATCTCCTTTTTCGAGGTTTCCTTTGCTGTTTGATTAGATTTGCACCCGCAGAAACTTAGGTTCTACAGCAACTGCTTCGTTCACTTTCATTTTTACATTTTACCAGATTGATGACCTGATGAAATTGATTATCTTCTCATATTTAGCGAACTTAAACAAGCGGGTAGACAAGCCAAAAATTGCCAAGTGAGCATATAGGGTGGATAACGTAACGAATACTTCGAGGCATATTTGTCATGTGTTCACATTGCCACGTTAACACATCGTATGTATGAACGCCTTGGCGCTATAAATTTTCGACAAACAGTCTACAAATATTTGACGCATTTTTACTTGACTAACATTTGACGAATGACCATATCGTTTGGAGCCGGCTTAAGAATGTGATCACCAACAACTTTCTTAGCAGCATTTAGTCAAGTGAAATCATTTTGAATATATTGGGCATATCAAGGCAACTTAAATGTGAGATATCTTGAGCTTTGGATTGTCTATTTGGTCAACTATCGCCTGTAAAGCACTAACTTCCGCATTAATGAGAACCGAATTTAAATATAGGAGAAAATGTTTGTCACCGATTTTAATCAAAAACGATCTTTTTCGATCTAAAATCGGAAAAATTGACAGCCTGCTGCCAGACACTACCTTTCCGAGACTAAAATCAGAAAATGTGAGGAGAGGGTTGAACTGTCCGAATTATGTCGGTATGTTACCGCACATCTAGAGTTTTATGTGATCCTGCTACCAACTTTTTCTGGTGCAGGCGGCCAGTCTGTAAGTGTTAGAATCGAACATAAGTAGTAATGACATATTTAACGTTAGATGTGTTGAAATATTAATAAATATCAAGTAAGTAAGAAAATGGTATGTTGATATATTATGCTACGCTATCTTCGTCTTCGCCTTGTCTTGCGTCTACTTTAAACTGAAATGTCAGGCATCTATGATGTAACCTAGAGTACCTAAATGAATTCTTTGAAGAGCAAAGTGACAGACATTACTAAACGAACTTACCAATTACATACATATTTCAGGAATATGCATACGAAAGTGCTAATTTAAATAATGTGTTAAGTACAAAATGGTCGCCATTATGAAATTTAGCATCGAAAACGCTGATTGTGGATTTTGCATATCTACCGAGTATAGACATATCCATGCTAGCAGGTCTGGCTTAATGAGGTAATTCCGCTAACATATTCAATACACGGACGGAAAACAGAGCATCATTGCGATGTAGGCCGTTTCTATTTAGTTCAACATAATATATTTTTCTCCATCCCCAAGAGGATTTAATGTAAATGTAGGTTTGCATATAGGTCCACAGGGTATTTCGGTTTTATTTTAAGAGATTTCCACAATTAATAGGTCACTAACATATAAAGCAAATATCATTAAAAAAGTGTGTATAAAAACTGATATATTACAGTTTAAATTGTGAATTTAAAGCGTTACTGTACCTAAATCATGGACAAAAGGGTTTAGAGAAACGATGGTATCCAGCACCTCCGTACTATATACCCTGGGGTGCATAAAATTCGAACCAATAGGATACTTTCAAATTAAATGTTCTTAATTAGAATTTTTCGGAGATGGAAGAGAATATATTTTCGGCAATAAAAAATAATAATAATTTACAGAAATATCGAGAAATTTGATTGATTTAAAAATTGAAAATTTGAAATAAAAATAAAATTGTCCCATAACGAAAAAATTAAATAATATTCGACAAACGTAATACCGAGCATTTCCACCTCGGGCTCCAATGGCAGCCTTCACACGCTTGGACATGAACTCTATTCAGGTCCTAATGTCACCCTAATCAGTTCGGTTCCATTCTTCTTCAAGCGCTACAGCAAGCTCTACCAAACTGCTTGAACTGCTTGAACGACGTCATACGTGTCAATGAACCGAAGAAAACGGAAAGAGGGCATAGCGATGCGCTCTACAGTTTCCGAGTTGATTGATGGAAGGAAGTCTAGTGCCGACCGGCTGGTCCCGAAGAGAACTGGAAAAAAGACATAAAACAGTCCGTCGGTCGGATGACGTCATACGTGTCAATGAACCGAAGAAAACGGAAAGAGGGCATAGCGATGCGCTCTACAGTTTCCGAGTTGATTGATGGAAGGAAGTCTAGTGCCGACCGGCTGGTCCCGAAGAGAACTGGAAAAAAGACATAAAACAGTCCGTCGGTCGGATGACCGAGAGCTTCTCTGCCAGATACGATCCGAATCACTAGACTTTCTGAACTATTGAAAGTACCTAAGCAACTGTCTCTCTTTGCGTTGTGTGATTGTCTGTTGTACTGAAATGCCTACTGCAGACTTCTACAAGTAAGTGCCGGTGCTTAATTATTATTACTGTGAGGCTGCCAATAATTAAACACACGTTAGTTGACCCGTTGTAAAGGTTATATTATTATACTATTATAAGATAACCGAAAAATACATGTTTCAATAAGTTGAAGTAAGTAAGTATGCATTAAAATCAGAAGGCACCCATTGAGTTCATTTATACCGATTTAAAAATGTAGGTTATTTCAACCCCTTGAAGAAACGAGATGAATTCGGAATAATTCTCATATAAAGGAGAGTGCGTTAGAATGGAGATTCATTTCACTCAAAGGCCATCAAAGTAAACAACAGCTTTTGCGAATCTCGTTTAATCATTTTGAAACAACGGAAATCGGGCTACCTCGTACATGTAAATCGCGTCTGTCGCAATTACCATTAGGGGCGAAACAATTTTTTATTCTGCGGAACCAAAGGCAATAAACGTGACGACAATATTGGCGTGCAAGGTAACAAAATGTATCTATTATCCTTCTGCACGGTGAAAACGATCGTGGCCGGCGTTTCCGGTGAAAAATAGCTCTCGTTCACTGCTACTGCTTTTAGATAATGTCATGATTGGGGAGAAATATTTTTGTCGGCAGTGTGAAAATCTCGACTTTCGCTTATCTGTGTAAAATATAGAAATATTTTATCCGGATAGACAGAAATCCTTAGTCAACACTTTCAACAGAAATATGAATTCGAGTTTAATACTGATGAATCCGTAGGTAGGCAGTTTTCTTTTTTTTCTTGTTTGTGATACCTAGTTGTATTTTTGGTTCTCTTTTTGCGACACACTGAAATAATTTCTTAAATCCTTAAATTGCTCAAATGATATCAATTTTTGTAATGCAGTTGTAAGCATAGCATAATATTAGTTTGTATTTATTAAGTTTGTAGTATTGCAGTTTAATTCCCACAGGCACACCAGAAGCCCTTTTTATCATATTTACTTCATTTGCGTTTCAGCGTTTCATTATTTATTATTGCTTAACAACACGTATTTATTCTCCTATACTGTACTTCCCTTATACTACATTCTCCATATCTTTCCGGCGGAAACTGGGCCGCTTCAAAGATACTTTACAGAACAATAATAGGCTGAGGATTTACCAGCACTGGTATATGTCCAGTCAATCCGGGCGGCGAGCGTATTCGCACCGGTCTTGTATTATCTACTCTAGGCGCGCATCGCTCCACTCATTCCTGCGTTAGGGCTGGGTTAATCTGCAGGCTGAATAATCGATTAGGGGTGTGCGCTATGAATATCATAGGCGTTTAAACAGATAAAAATATTATATTTTATTATAAATTATAAAAATTAAAAATTAAAAAGATGAAAATTATTTAATTTCCTTTTAGAAATCTTTGGGGGGGCGGCGTCCTAGAGCCCATTATTACGAGCCGCCACTGGTTCAGTACCATACTATAAACACCAGAAACGAATTTCTCGTTTACGCACTGGTTTGCTCACCATTTTGTTCTCCTAATGTTTGCTTAATATTCTTCAAATAAATAATCGAGGGGATACACAAGTGTATAAAATGGGTTCACAGGTTTATAATAGTGATAATGCAATATAGTAAAAGGTTCGGAGTCAGGTTTGGTAGATGTAATTACAATATAAGTATAAAGGTGTTAAAAATTATAATAGTATATTATACACGAGTGACGAGTTTATAATGAATGCTATTATTACCGAGGATGAAGTTTACAACACGAGCGAGTGAAACGAGCGAATTTTGTAATCATCCGAGGTAATAATAGCATCATTATAACGAGTTGTATACTATACTTTGTCCACGACTATCAAAACAGATTCCCAGAAAGAATTTACCTTCATTTCCATCTCCAGTTTAAGAAAGATTCATACATACGCTCTCAGGTATAATTTTCTTGGGTTTTTTGTGCAATGAATCTAATGAGGCAAGTTCTGCAGCTTCTTTTATTGCTGGTGTTGTTAAAGAAACCTCGTTTTCACTCTCACTACTCATTATATCTTATTTTTTAGAATATGCATTTCAAATCAAAAGCAAACCATGCTGATTTGACGTTTCAATTTGAACTGACACATCGCGATCGCAGCCTACTAAATAAATGTAAAAAAGGGTCAAAGCGATGTTCCTATTGGTTTAGTGAATAATATTCATTAATCACTGCAGTGATTAATGTATCTAACTAATTATGATTGAAGAAACACAAGTATAAAGAGTATATTATAAGATAGTCGTGGACAAAAACTTTTATGTGACAATTTATTTAAAAGAATTATGAACAATAATTTTTATCACAATATTGGTTCTTCATATCGAGTATTACCCCCTTCTGCTCTTATTACACCTTGCATTCGCCCTAGCAAACCATCATAAAGATCTTGTAGATACATATCGTTGGTCATAGTGTTTCAAATTACGTCCAACTTGTTTTGCAGATCTTGTAGGGTTCTACATGGAACTCTTTGTTGCTGAATTGTTTGTCCTATATGGTCCCATACGTGCTCGGTGGGATTAAGGTCCGGGTTGCTCGCAGGCCAGTTCATTCTGACAATATCAACATCACGAAGGTAGTCGTTTACTATCCTGGCCACGTGTGGTCATACATTATCGTCCTTAAAAATGAAATTGCCACCTACAAAAGGATCATAGGTGATCCCATGGGATTCATGAATGTCCCTTATGTATCCATCGGCTGTCAATTTCCCACCATTCACACCCACTAGTTCCGTGAGCCCATAAATAGAAGTTTCTCCCCCTACCATGATCGACCTACCTGCGAAATTTACTTTTTGTTGGATGTTACATTGAAAATAGCGAACACGCGGCCGTTTGTAGACCGGCATAGGTCTATCTGATGCATATAAACTAAATCGCTATTCATCCGTGAAGCGCACATTGGACCATTCTTCGATGCCCTAGCCAGCATGCTCTCTGACAAACTGTAATCGCGCAACTCGATGTTCTCTGGTGAGGCATGGTCCAGAGACAGAAATGTTTTGCCGCATATTGTCTTCTCGGAGACGGTTTCTGAATGTTTGAACACAAATTTCAACATTTTGAACAGCTAAGAGATCATTTTTAAGCATTAGAGCAGTACAGTGATGTGTTCTTAAAGCTGTAACTCGCAAAAACCGATCGTCTATATCTGTGGTAACTCACTTGTGGCCTGTCCCTCCCTTCGGAAAAATTCTCCAGTTTATGTGTAATGCCTAACAACTCTTAATATAGCACTCTGTTGCACACCTAAAGCATTAGGCACATACCGTTGACTTCGTCCATCTTGAATCAAAGTTACTGCTCTCACGGCTTCTTCTTCGGTCAAAGACGTCTTATATGCTGACGACCTTTCATAGTAAACAAACAATCGCTAAATTATCGCAAACGAATACAAACCAAACACAAACAAACCACAAAAATAATGGTAACTGGAAAAAAAACTAAATCGGAGTTGATACTTGACAACTTTTAACATAAATGAACTGGAGAAAATAAAGAATGCTGTTTGCCAGGGCTCTAAATATCTCGCAGAAGAAACCACATTGGAAAACAAACAAGTAATTTTGACAAAAAACTGAAATATATTACCAGAAGAATTCATAATGCTACTGATGCGATAATTTTTGTGCGTGTGTCTGGTGCGAGGACAACTAAATGGTCTATGTTTCAAAAATGCGTTCTCTCAGCTTCAGTTTTTTTTACTCCTCCAAAATGCAAATTGGGTTGACATTCTGTAATGCGCATGCCCGACCGTGTTCGAACAAAATTTCAGGGGACCGTCGGACGGAGCAGTAGTCGCCCCCTTTATTATTTTTGGTTTTCTAATTATTATTTCTTTAGATAATAATATGATGGTCGTGGTCATTATGATAGTAGATAAAACGTTGTGCGGCACTCGAATTACGGTATTAGTATCGTAAATAACTATTAAAATTAAATTAATGTGTTAACACTCTATTAAAATAATCACTTTCGTGTTTTTACAATTATAAAGCTTTCATTAAATAATTAATTATTATTAATTATTTTTGATAAACGGAAATTTGCAGATAACCATGATGGTTTGATGGTTTCTATTCTTTACAAAACTCGCTGTGATGATCTTCAGAACAGGTACACTTGTTAATGATAAATATGATTAATTTTTATGTTTCCGTTGCGTGATGCTCGCGATGTAATAATTAAGTTCTTAAAACCTTTTGTACACGCATAAATACCGACAAAGTCCTAGTCAACACAATGGATTCTGTAAACAACCCGTTTACAGCATTTCCTTTGTTAGCTCCTTTTAATTATCATTCAAAAATCAGACTGAAAGAGTTTACCTTGACTTGTTTAACTACCAAAGACATTGTTTAAAATAATTTTATTGTTCATGGAGATACATATTTGTATCTCGAGAACTACCTAATACAACACAAAATTAATTCAATGAACAATATCTTGTAATGCGAAGAAAATACTGAGCGTGTTGAATGAAATAAAATGATAAAGGGGATACGAAAGATAATATTATTTTTCGTACATATGGCAAGATTTTCTCGAAAGATTAATAAATGGAAATCAAGATGGTTACTCACCCTGAGAGATATGAATCATCGTTTTTGCTGCGTAAGAAATACCCCTGACGTCGAGTTGATGGCGTTTTTTTGCATTCATCTTCTGAACAGTGTATCGGATGATTAAAATGTGTAATAGAGAATATGTTCTTGATAAAATTTCGAAGAAAAGTGTATCTAAGCAATAATTTTCTCTTGCTTGTAGCTTTTTGACATACGTAATATAGGAATACAGGGTGAGTTAGATGTTAAATAATTTATTCATGACTTCCCACATTCTATTTCACCGCCATATTTAAACGAAGTGAATATATCTTTTAGTTTCTAAGCTACAAGATGAATATCCACAATTATTAATTTCTCTTTTTACAGGTGAAATCGGAGGTTTGGGCCTGTCGTTTACTTCCCGCCCTTTCCCCCGACACTGACGATATGGTAAGTTACATGTTTAAATTCACAACGTTTTTCCAGTAGTCTTTCATTGTAGTTTTTGGTTTGAAAGAGTACTAGTTAAAGAACTAAGAAGGGTGGTTTCCGAGAGTTGTTCATATTTTTAGTCTCGATAATCCTCCCTTCAAAATAATATTAGGTCGATTCGGCTGTACCTTTGTTTATATCCAAAAGTGCCCCTTTTTCAAGTTACAGGCTGTTTATTAGATTTTCTTGGAAAACGCATTTCTTGAGATTACTCTTAAAACTAAAAATATGGAAAGTTGAAATTTATTTTGCAAACACAGCTTGACATTTGTTTTCAAAAAGTACCACTCTCTTTCTCAAGTGATCAGCCGGTATGAACCTGATTTGTTCATGTGTAATCAATTTTTAAAACCAAGAGAGACTGTTGGTGCTGATAACAACGTCGTAACAACATTGAGAATTATATTTGAACTGTCTCGTACCTTTATCCCTTCACATGTATTACAGTGGCCTTCCTTTGTTCATAACTTTTCCGAGTATCGCCGATTCATTACTAGTTTCAAAGTAGGTTGTAGGTACAGTTGTTAATCAAACCCCTAACATATTAGTTAAGTTGTTTTGGAAATTAACCTGGATTCAGAGTTTACCTACCACATGTTAGGAACTTGACAGAAAATCTGATGTGACGAGGATCAACAAAGGCATAAAATTAAGCAGATTAATGACGCTCCCAAAAGAACCCCGGATTAGATTCTCACGCGCATATAAATCTTCCCATTAATACTGCTGCTGGATTAGCAATTCCAATCGGGGGTGGCTTAGGTGTATACGTTGGTATGAGTAGAAATTTGTTGTCACTGTGGCCATAGTTGCAATCTAAGCTATCAACCTTGGTTAACAACTGTTCCCATTGAATTTAAATTATTATGTTGAGGAGGAATTCTGAAATAAATTTAGAGTTCCAAAGTTTGAACTGAGATTCCATATTCATAAGGTGATTTTGTCAGTGAAATTTATTTTTTGCGAAATCCTTCACTTTTTGACCTAAAACTTGAGTCTGGTTTGGATTTTTCAGAACACAGCTTCTCTCTTGTTGTGCAGTATTTTCTTGAATTAGTGATCTGATTGCATGCAAATGTTTTTAAAGCTTTGAGATGCACAACATGACAATTCCTGAAACTTAACGAAATCTTTTATCTATTCAATGATATAAGTCTTCAAAACAATTCTGCAGACCAGGACTACGGTATTTTCTCAAATACAATATTCTTTACTTAAAGCAAGCCCTAATCGTTTTGTCCACGTGCAGTTTACTGGAATTTCAAGTTTTTACACCTATAGAGTATTTCGATAAGATCGGCCAAGACGTCAAGTGGTTGGCGTGAATTCATTCATTCGAAACCCTATGATTATCTTAGATTTTTTCATTCCATTCTTAAAAGGGTTGCGGTATGCAGTATCTCGAGAGGCAGAGAAAATTATACCTAACATAAATCGAAGAATAAATTTTTGTTGGGGGACTGCTGTTTTAGGATAGATCCCAAACAAACTGCAAGATTGGGTGGCATTCTGTGACGTATTGTAGTGAATAAAAGCTGGACTTACCTCCATAATTCAGGTTATTTACACGAAGAGTTGTTGTTCGGGCGGTCCAGTACCACGCAACGGAGTTCTAATGCCAATGGCTCTCTGCTGTAGCCAGTGTTGTTAACTTTATTTTGACAGTATTCCGTAGGCATGCGCGTAAAAAATCCGTAGAAATCCGTAGTTGCCAATTCGTAATATTCACTCAAAATCTACCCACCTCAAGTTACCTGAATTTTATTGCAATAAAATAAACAGTAGATGTGTCTAAAATTGAAATTAAAAGCTATATATTAAAAAAAATATTAACTGCCTACGACCTACCCCTTCTAGAAGAAGGTCCTGCTTCCGTAACCGCCTGATCCATTTTTTCGGTAGAATATCTCGCCACAGTAACTTTATTTTTCATCCATGATGGCATTATAGTTACATGATACAAATATTCTGTTATAGTTATACCTTATACCCATGGATGAAAAATAAAGTTACTGTGGCGAGACATTCTACCGAAAAAATGGATCAGGCGGTTACGGAAGAAGGGGTAGGCCGTAGGCAGTTAATATGTTTTTTAACAAGTTAATTTCGTCTGTGCTTATACTTAGGTTTAAGTATTTCGTTAGTTAAAACTGGATCTAGCGGCGACGGTAGGTAGAGGGAAGTATCGCATAGAACTGGTAGTTTGGTATTCTCGGCCCGGGTGGGATCGGCTCCCGTAGAAGTTAGTTTTGACGCTAGGTTTTTACATCATCTTTTTTTGCAAAAAATGCGTGTGTCTGGTGCGAGAGGGCAGCTAAGGGGTCTGTTTAAAATACTCGGGTCTGTTTTAAAAAGTTTCCCGCAGCAAAGTGGTCTGTTTCGGATTATAATGCCATCATTGATGAAAAATAAAGTTACTGTGGCGAGACGCTCGTTTTTTTCGGTGCACAGTCACAACGCTCAGGATATTTTACAACATAAACAATGACAATTGACGGCGGGGGAATTCGTGCAGTTGGTAAAATAGGTTTTAATTCTCAAAAGTCAGTTCATTTACTCGGCCAAGAGGTGGCACTAAGTATTATAATGTCAGAATTACTTATTATTTACAGATCGTTACTTCGGAATATCTGGAGTTTTGTTTAAAAAAACGTAGAATTTCGAGCAAAATCTAAAAATCCGTAGAACTGGAAATAAAATCCAAAAATCCGTACACAAGAGTGAAAATCTGTAGATCTACGGATAAATCCGTAGGGTTAGCAACATTGGCTGTAGCTGTTGGAATGTTAACATAAATTTGCTTCTGCGCATAACGTCATCGTTTCCTCTTCGATGAAACGAGCTCTAACAACTGGAAACAATGGTTTTGTAATCTAGCTTCTTCTATGTAATGTTGCAGCTTTGCTGGACTTAAAAAATTCAAAAGCATTAAAATTGAAAACTACAGACATCCTCATTCGGGTCTCGTTTCTGATTGTTTTTTAGTCAGACGTGGTGGGTATCGGAATTTCACTGTTTTGTTTTGTAAAGAAATGAAACCTTACCCCGGCATTGGGAACACTTTCATGCACAATTAGCCAAGATGAAAACCACACTCAAGTATTCACCAGACTTTTATTATTATCTTCTATATCTCCACTAATCGTCTGGAAGACTGTAACCACAGACTGCTTGCATCATCTTTTTCGTGCTGATGAATTCCCAATTTATTTAACGGAATAATACATTATTAGTGTCATAAACTACCTACGTTGGCATCTGAGATTCAATTCATTTATTGTTAATATCGAGGAGTGTATGTTATGGTTCGATTTTGAATATTTAACTCCGGCTGTCTGTGGCGCTAGTATCTAATATTTTTAACACAGTGCACCTCTGTTGTAGCAAATAATGCTAAAAGAGATTGATGCGGATTACAGCTTTGGGCAATCTGTTCTTTCAAAAAGAGAGCTCCTGGGAAGTTAATTAACCACACAAATGACAGTGAACCGGTTAGTTTTTAATTTTAACGATATATCAACAGAAAAAATGCGGCCATGCGAGAAAACTCGTTAACTAGAAATTAACACGTTTTTACGGTACTGGCATTTAACAAATCCATGTAAAATTCAAATTAGCCACAATGATTTTCTGCCAAATGTCCGCGGTGGATTTATTCAAATCAGATAATTTCTGTCGATCAATTTGCTATTATCTCGGCATATTGTGCTATTTAGCTAAATGGCATTTAAATTGCCACGTGAAAAATTGCATCTTGATCTGTGAGTACGTAAGTACTTCAGTTTTTATAATCTCTTGTTATTCATTAATCTTTTAGTTTCAAGCGGTAACCGGTAAGCATATTTTCTTCCTTCTTTTACTAGCCTGCGTTGTTACCTATATTATTTATTACTTACGATCAGGGAGTAGTTGTGCTGCCAAACGAGTTTAAATTAGTTTGCATTCATGATAGTTCTCTAGGAGTAGATGTTTTTCGAGATTTTCATTTTACCGGATAAATTTCTGTTTTATTCGAAATGTTGTTGCCTAGCAATTTGACGAGGAAAACTGTCAGCCAACAAAAGAGCGATACCACTAGTGTTAAAAGTAAATGACTTTTAAAACTGGTGCCTTAATAGTATATTATTATATGAGCGATTATGACAGCCAATATTCACGAAGATTATGTTTGAGCCCACGAGCCGAATTTTCAATTCCACCGAAACCGTCAGTCGCAAACCTAACAATATCTACATCAATCGAAAGCTTAGTAAACTGACTATCAAATATGGAAATAATATATGGGGTGTTCTATTTGAAATTTTTAAGAAAAAATACATATTGCGTAAGCTGTCCACCCTGTATGATAATGAGTTTTGTTACAAAAGAACTCAAGAATTTTACAAATAGAGCAGTCTGTGAACCTAGTCCAATAAAGAAATCTTAAATAGCTTGGACCAGTAGACGTCAGCAGCTCCTCAAAGTTGAGTCCACACTGGCAGTAAAATGGTAATATCTTTAAATATTATTTAAATTCCCAATAAAATTTTATGAAAGATGATGTACTACAGACTACACGATGGGGTTTAGAGTGAGCGATTTTAAGATATTACCATTTTACATATTATGTAAACAAATGTGGGGCGTTCTATTTAAAAAAACATAACTTTGGTTTGGTGCTCAGAGTGTGAATACCCCCTATACGCCAAATTTTTTTATCAGATGCTTCATGGGGTTCTCCACATACGTGTAAAGTTTTATTTTGATACTTTGAATACCTAGAACCAGAGATATGGGCCTACTACACACTATTGGGCACTATATGGGGTACAAATTTGATTCTTAATAGCTAGTTGTATTGTTTATTACCAATTTCTAGTTATCAATAGTATTCTGTGTTTTAGGAGCAATTTATTTACATAAGTATGTCGGTATAACAGAAAGTTGTTTTATACATTATTACTATTACTAGTTGAATAAAATACGAGAAAAGTTGTAAGTATGTATACAGGGTTCTTGGTAATTCGATACATTTCTTTGGAGACGTTATAGGAGAGGATCTAAGGAGTAAATTTAACCTAACATACATTATACAAAACTCAATAGTTTTCGAGATATTTCAGTTTTTATTGATTTCTCAAAAAAGTACATCCTAATGCATTAAAACTTAATTTTCGAAAAATCTGCTTGACTTTTTTGTAACTTTTTTACTGGATTACTTGCACAACACTATGGTCATCTGTTTGGAATGAAAACAACCCGGAAACATTTCGATCATGCGAAAATTTCAAACAATAACTAATAAAAAAAACTTTTTAAAATTCAGTTATGAAAATTACTACCAGTTTTTTTCAAAAAATTGTCAAGGTAACATGCGTATAAATTGTTTTAAAAACTTCCTTATTTCAATAGCTATCTAACAAGGTACAAATATTCAATGTACCCTTGAAAGGTCTAATAAAAAATTAGTAAAAATGATACTTAGTACGGTTCTTGATAAACATTAAAAAATGTATTGTAAAAGTAGCCTTTAATTCTTTATTAATTTCTACATTTCTTGTTCAAAATGGAAGCCCCTATTTCGTATACAGGCACGACAGCGTTTTCTTATTTCCGTCCTTGTTACTCTGGTTGTCAGGATTTGCCGTATGTGTTGGGCAGCATCGACTATCCTATGCCTAAGGTCTTCTCTCGTATTGACTGGCGTTGCATAGACCATCTGTTTCATATGGCCCCATACGTAGTAATCTAGAGGTGTTAAATCTGGGCTTCGCGCTGGCCAAGGTATGGGGCCTGCCCTTCCAATCCAACGGTTGGGGAAATGTTGATCGAGGAACTGTCGTACTGTCAGCCGATAATGTGCTGGACAACCGTCGTGCTGAAATATCATTCGCTGTCTGACGGCGAGAGGAACATCTTCTAGAAGTACCGGCAGGTCATCCCTTAAAAAATTTTCATAGATTTCCCCGTTTAAATTTTGCGGAAGAAAGAATGGCCCTATTAAATAGCGGCCAATGACTCCCATCCACACATTTTCAGAAAACTTCCTTTGAAAACTAGTTTCCCTTATTAAATGTGGGTTTTCTTCGGCCCAATAATGTAGATTGTGGAAATTTGTTATGCCCTCGCGATCAAATTTCGACTCGTCCGTCCATAAAATGTTAATTAAGAAATTTGCATTTTCTGCATCTGAATTTAACATAAATCGGCAGAATTCCACTCTCCTTCCAGGATCACGTTCATCCAAGCCTTGAACAGGGGTGTAGTGGTAAGGATGGCATCCAATTATCTTCATCGTAGACCTAACTTTCCAGTTTGACACTCCGGCTAGTCTTGCCACTGTATTAGTTGAAGTGGTTGGGTCTTCCTCAAAATGTCTCAATATTTCTTCCTCATCATCTGGTTGATAAACGGGAGGAGCACCGGCGTCACCTCGTCTAGGTCTCACGGAGCCCCTTTCAGAGATATTTCGATATGCCGCACTGAATACACGGACATTTGGTATGCGACGGTTAGGGAAGCGACGTCCATATTCTCGGCGAGCTTCAGCAGCGTTGCCGTCACAATATCCGTAGATAAACAAAATGTCAGCGTATTCTCCGTTGGTGTACGTGGCCATGGCACTTAAAACACAATAACTACAACACCAACAACGACGACCAAAACCTTCAACAACAAACTTAATAATAACAGTTAATGACACATACGCAAACGAGCATCAAAGTCAAGGCCTGAGTGACTGAAATGAACAATACTATGTTTTACTGTTTATCCAAAAATAAGAACCGTACTATCATTTTTACTAATTTTTTATTAGACCTATCAAGGGTACATTGAATATTTGTACCTTGTTAGATAGCTATTGAAATAATGAAGTTTTTAAAACAATTTGTACGCATGTTACGTTGACAATTTTTCGAAAAAAAGTGGTAGGTAATTTTCATAGCTGAATTTTAAAAAGTTTTTTTTATTAGTTATTGTTTGAAATTTTCGCATGATCGAAATGTTTCCGGGATTATTTCATTCCAAACAGCTGACCATAGTGTTGGACAAGTAATCCAGTAAAAAAGTTACAAAAAAGTCAAGCAGACTTTTTGAAAATGAAGTTTTAAGGCCTTAGAATGTACTTCTTTGAGAAAACAATAAAAACTGAAATATCTCGAAAACTATCGAGTTTTGAATAATACATGTTGGGTTAAATTTACTCCTTAGATCCTATCCTATAACGTCTCCGAAGGAATGTATCGAATTACCAAGAACCCTGTATATCGAATATTCGTTTTTGTTCGATATTATAACAAAATCTTCAGCGCAATTAGTTGTGGATCAATTTATTCAATGGAAATAAACATTCTACTTACCTACAGGCCCTACCTATCTACCAAGGATATTTGTAATAAATTCGCTTAACATCCGTTGTGCGTATATAACAACACAAAGTAGATGGATCAAGAACTTTGACGTAAATTCACTATGAATTCAGGAGATGCTGACGTTGTCAGCGAAACACGTGTCGAGTTTAATTACTGTGTTACTGTCTGTTGGCGTGTGGGGTTAACTTATAAGGCCCGGTTTTTCAAAGAATCCAACACCGGGTTAAGTCTGACACCGGCTTCGTTGCTATGATATCGGCTTTATGATTGGTTGTATCATAGCAACGAAGCCGGTGTCAGACTTAACCCGGTGTTGGATTCTTTGAAAAACTGGGCCTAAGAATTCATAGCGTATATAACAAGGCTCAAAGCTCTACTTCACACAAAATACGATTTTTATCATTATAGAATTATTATATATTAAAATTAATTTTATTAAGATTCGTAAATGTTAGAAAACTCGTTGTCGTGTTTTTCCACCAGAGGCACTACTATGGAAATCTGGCGGTACACAAAATGGTATTTTAACAAATTAAACGACTTCAAAAGTATTAAAACTAACATAAAACAGACCAAAACCAAATACCCAGGAATAGAAAGAAAAATTCAGTTACAAAACACCAGTATTGCCCATGGATATTAGGGTTATAAAGACAACATGTACATGCATTGCTACCTCTTCTTAAATGCCTTACAACAATCAGAATTGTGAAAAAAACAATAGTTACAGAGGCAATTCATATTATATTTTTAAAATTCGTAACTACCATCGAAAATTGATGGTATAGTTCTTTTCAGATATCTTGGCGTGTGTGTGCAGTAATCTGCGCATTACGTTCATATGTCTTTCTCCCTTTTGTAAAATGGATTTGTTGAATTTTAATTGCTGCCGTAAGATGACTTGAGAATATTCTCACGTTTCCGTATTTGATCTCACTCTTTCTTACTATGGTTGTGTGAAACAAAATGGTTTCAGTATTAATATGCTTATTTTGCAATATCCAGTGGTCACGAAGCAATTTATTAAAAATTATTGCCTTTTAAGTATAACTGTCAGTTTGATTGTCAGGTGTAAAGATGCCTGGAAATGTTTTTACCAAACAGCGTCGAGAAGTTTTACGAAATATTTTTGAATACTTTACTCGAAAGAAGGAAAATAATGGTCCCCTATTGCCTTTAACTTGTGACCAGGAGCGATTGGCCGATGCATCAAAAGTAAGTCTACGCAGCGTGTCGCGCATAGTTGGAGAGGAAAAATGAGGTTCCTCTGCTACAACGCCCGGAAAAAGGCGCAGCAAATCAAAATGAAAAAGTGAAGATGTAACTGACAGCATTAAAACCGAAGTAAGGAATGCTATTTATTCCATGAAAAAATTTTAAATAACAAATTAGAAACAAAACAAATAGTGGATATTTCTGACACAGGTTTGTGGCATTTATAACCAATAGCAGATTTAACTACAAACTAGAAAATAACCGGTGTCTTTTGTGTGAACGGGCTAATGTTGTGGGTAAAAGAATACATTTCTTGAGGGAAAACGTCAAAATGCTCATTGCCGTGTGCCGTGTCCAGAGTCTCGGCGCACACACTTGTCACGGTTCCTAGCAACAGCAAAATTTTGGAAACTACTGAACTGCTGGCGGTTGCTTGGATAATCGGATATGGCGGCGCAAACGCCAACATATCTGAAAAATACTATACCCAACTAGCGTTTAAGCCCTTTAACGTTCTCGAGAACGTTAAGGGTTACGATTATCACTAATTGTAACAATCGATGCTCGGTCGACGACAGACGACCGAGCAAAATGCTTCCAGAAAATGTTCTTCGCGCCGTTCTTATCCCGGTGGATACCCTTACGGCATACGCTGCAGTATACGTAACGGTGTCCACCGGAATTGGCTATTGTCATTCCCTCTAGGCGATGGCAAATGGAGCAAGTTTTTGTCGTGTACGACTCGTCCACCACTTTCACGGTCAACAGGGGGGAATAGTGTTGCCGGATCGTCTGCACCAGCGAGTCGTGGAAGAACTTCCGGTGACCCCGGAAAGTGGCGGTGTTCATAAACTTGCACCCATCGCCGTACAGAATTAGTTTCCTCTCTTCCGAATTGTCCACGAAGTACTTCCGGATGATGGCGTGCCGAGTTTTCTGCTTACGGATATACCTGTCGAAATTCAAGCGCACCCTGTTGCGCCGTTCCTCGCTGCGCTGCTTGTCTTCGAAGTGCTTGAATTTGAAACGCAGCATTTGCGCGCACTTTTCGAAATCCCCCCCGTGGAAGGTGCGAGTGTCGTCGGCCTCGAAGTCTTTCTTTATCGCTGCTTCCACTTTCCCCGTCCAGCGTCGTAATTTCCTGCTCCTCAGGTGCTCTCCCATCGTGAAGTTGACACTCGCTTTCGACATCATGCGGAATTGGCCCGTGCTGTCGTACGTCACTATCGGGGTCTTCGCACCCGGATCGACGGCAATGACCCGATCATACTGCTCTCGACTACTAATTTCCGCTGCACTGTGTCCCGATCGCTTCCGAAGTGGAGAACCATTGTTCTTGACGCGTTTCACGGGGCGATTCATCGACTTCGAAACGGCCACGCCATCCGTGCTGAAGCAGCAGCCAAACATCGGTAGGGCGTGGACGTCGAAGTACCGGCACCAATGCTCTCGAGCGCTGTCGCGGAAATCCACCACGGAACCAACTGTCTCTCCTATACTGGACAGCAATTCGTACAGGCCCATTGTCGTGTAAGTGATGTGTTTCACCGACTGTTTGTAAATGGGGAAAACCTTGCTGGCACGCACATTCTGCGTGCACTGCAGGGCTTGCAGGTCGAACATGAAAGGCACGTAGGAGATTGGCGATTTCTCGACTAACTTAGCACGCAACTTGTACAGGGCCAGTGTTTTGGAAATTTCACTGTCGTTGTCGGCTCCATCCCCGTAGTAATACTTGTGGCACGCTTCGTGCACTCTTCGGCGATCTTGTTCGAGGTGCAGCAAGCGAACGAATTTCTTCACACGATCAAACATGTGCGTTACGATATTGTTGCTGAACACTGTCGAATACTGCTTGCACGCCTCTTGAATGATGTACGTTCGCAATTTGCAGTCGTAAAAGGCACGAGATGATGTTCTGGACTCCTCGCGCAACTTTAAATACTGCTGTATGAAATTTAGGGGGTCGTCAATTTTGAATTTATTCGAACCTTTCAGGACAAACGTGAAGTGTTCGACGTTCAGTTTGTTGAAGGTTTTTCCGGGCATCTTTTCGTGATAATATTGGTAGAAAGCATTTACGAAGTACGACGTTTCGATCATGAGGCGGGAAACTACTTTCACGTCGTCATATATTTTACGTTTCAATTTCGATCGGGTGTCTTCATCTAGTAGCGGACAGAAAAATTTATTCAAGCCGTGCTTGATTGTATAGACGGCATATTCTTCGTCAGCGGCCAAATTCCTTTTCCTTATGGGTGGTTTGTACAACGGGCATTTCTTGCTACTCGACCTAGCGTGGTCCGTGCCTTGGCACGTGGGGCACTTCGCCATATTTTCATCCGCTTACACCTGATGGAAAATGTTGTTGTCAGTGTAAGGCAAATAAATAAGTCGATCGGGTTGGGCAGTGTTGGTGTTGAGTTGGTACAAATAAATAACAGCTTCAGTGATTTCAAATTAATCCATGTTAATGATCTGAGGAAATTAATCTTTGACGTGAAGAATAAGAGTAGCAAAGATGGAATCGAAATAAGGAATTTTTTCAAGAAATTAAATAGGTACCCCTTGCAGCACTTGATTAATGTGTCAACTGTACCTTTGGTTTGGAAGTTGGCTACAGTTGGAAAGGTGAAGGGTACGGCAGATTGTCAGGAGTTTGGACCAATTAATCTGCTTCCAGCACTCGAAAAAATCATAGAGAGAACAGTCTATACAGGGCGATTCAGATATGGTGAATCAAAGAGAAATGGCATACTCCCCATGCGAAAATAAGACAAAGAGTCTAATATATCCCTGTCCGAAGTTATACCCCTGAGGAGATATAGCCCCCCAAAGTCTTCCCTTAAATGTCGATAAAAATTAATTTCTCAGAAACTACAAGACTTACAAGGTTCCAATGTGGTGCATAATTTAGAAACTTTATAAACCATAACTGATGTGAAGTTGAAGTTAAAGGAAATGGTGCAAGGTGTTTATTCGGGGTGGGTCACCCCTACAGTTTCATACAACTATTTGATCCATTAATTAATTTGAAAAAGTTTCACGTCACTTCATGCAAAATTTAATTTTCAAACTTTTTTCACTCCTAGTACTTTTCACTGAAATGAATAGTTATTGAGAAAAACGAAAATTGCTTAAGTAAAATTTGAATTCTTTTACTTCAAAACTAGTGGTGACCGTAGTTGTGCGTATCCTAACGGGCACAACACAGAAGTGCTTTGTGGTGAAATAGTGGATAGGTGTGGGTTAGGTGTTGAAATAATGCGATGAAAGTTTCGTTCGAAATTGGAAAAACAAAAAAAAAAAGCAACTCACGATGACAAGTATGCTGAGGATTGTCTGCGATCCCAATTTCTCCATCAGGCAACAAAGGTTCACCGCCTGCTCCTCCAACATCGATAGGTAGCTGCCAACGAGCCGCATCCTCTTCGCTTCTCGAACGGGGAAAGGAAAGCGACAAGAGAGAGAGTCCGAAGAACTGCCGTGGTGCTCCAAAAATCGTCTCAGTGCCTGAAAGATTAAGTTCATCAGTGGGATCGGACCGGAATAATGCGATGAGAATTTCGTTCAAAATTGGAAAAAAGGGAAAAAAAGCAACTCACGATGACAAGTATGCCGAGTCCTCTTCGCCTTTAGAACGGGGAAAGGAAAGCGACAAGAGGGAGAGTCCGAAGAACTGCCGTGGTGCTCCAAAAATCGTGTTACAGTGCCTGAAAGATTAAGTTCATCAGTGGGATCGGACCGAAATAATGCGATGAGAGTTTCGTTCAAAATTGGAAAAAAGGGAAAAAAAGCAACTCACGATGACAAGTATGCCGAGTCCTCTTCGCCTTTAGAACGGGGAAAGGAAAGCGACAAGAGGGAGAGTCCGAAGAACTGCCGTGGTGCTCCAAAAATCGTGTTACAGTGCCTGAAAGATTAAGTTCATCAGTGGGATCGGACCGAAATAATGCGATGAGTTTCGTTCAAAATTGGAAAAAAGGGAAAAAAAGCAACTCACGATGACAAGTATGCCGAGTCCTCTTCGCCTTTAGAACGGGGAAAGGAAAGCGACAAGAGGGAGAGTCCGAAGAACTGCCGTGGTGCTCCAAAAATCGTCTCGCAGTGCCTGAAAGATTAAGTTCATCAGTGGGATCGGACCGGAATAATGCGATGGCAGTTTCGTTCAAAATTGGAAAAAAGGAAAAAAAAAGCAACTCACGATGACAAGTATGCCGAGTCCTCTTCGCCTTTAGAACGGGGAAAGGAAAGCGACAAGAGGGAGAGTCCGAAGAACTGCCGTGGTGCTCCAAAAATCGTCTCGCAGTGCCTGAAAGATTAAGTTCATCAAGTGGGATCGGACCGGAATAATGCGATGGCAGTTTCGTTCAAAATTGGAAAAAAGGAAAAAAAGCAACTCACGATGACAAGTATGCCGAGTCCTCTTCGCCTTTAGAACGGGGAAAGGAAAGCGACAAGAGGGAGAGTCCGAAGAACTGCCGTGGTGCTCCAAAAATCGTCTCGCAGTGCCTGAAAGATTAAGTTCATCAGTGGGATCGGACCGGAATAATGCGATGGCAGTTTCGTTCAAAATTGGAAAAAAGGAAAAAAAGCAACTCACGATGACAAGTATGCCGAGTCCTCTTCGCCTTTAGAACGGGGAAAGGAAAGCGACAAGAGGGAGAGTCCGAAGAACTGCCGTGGTGCTCCAAAAATCGTGTTACAGTGCCTGAAAGATTAAGTTCATCAGTGGGATCGGACTGGACGCCGTGTTGGTAAAACAACTTGCGCAAACGTGTAGGGTATTTTCCGCCGCTGACTGGTATTATTTGGGTCCTACAGCGTGTAGTAATATATCGGGCAGGAAGGGCATGTCCTTGGGTTACTGTAACTTCGCCTGTTCGGCACTCTGAAAAAGGAAATCGAGATTAAGGAAAGTTGATATAAAACGGTAGGAAACAAGAAAAAGTGGTGCATAGAAAGCCACGCGTTAGAAGTGAAACTTGGCGCCATACCTAAAAGTTCTTGAATCTAATTTATATTTATGTTTATATAAGAATCAATTAAATTTTGATGGTTTTTTGTGTGAAATGAGAAATGTGACGTTCAGTTTGACAGTTCTGCTTCTGTTCCGTTCTATTTCCATACATGACAGCAGAAGAAACCGGTAGTACTTTGCCGAATGTAGTGGAAACCACAGAAACAGCTTTATTTTCAACCTTATGTTGCAAAGATAAAGTAGGCCATGGGCATGTAGTATTCATAACACAGCATGTTCAATATTAAGTGCACTTACGCTGAACTCTTGTGGTGTTAAATCGAAATCTGCTGTATTCTCTATCCCACGATTCTACTGGAAGGCGCCAGTCAAGAGCATCGGATGCTGCAGCTGCTACATTTCTAGTTTGTAGAGAGGGTACCGGCACATAATCAGCTACCTTTAAAGGGATGGAAAAAATGTTATTCATAATAGATAAGATTTCTGTATATTAAGCGCAAGATTTTGAAAGAAAGCGCTTCACATGCTAGATCCTGAAAGATTTACTTTATTCTTTAACTGTGTAACCTAACAGTATGACATTTTATTTTGTGGACCGATAGTACATATAGTCATAATCTAAAACATAACATAGGTACGTTACAATACTTAATTACTGGAGATTATGAAATAAACAAATAAATTTGAAACAAGTTTTTCTTACCGAATCTTGTTCACTGGCTTCTTGTGTTAATGCTTCTCGAGTGTGATTCTCTTCAGTCGTTATCTTAACACCGATAAATGGCAATGCTTCTGTTTGGGATGGTGCAGTTGAAGACGTTAAAGGGTTCTCTGATGTTGGAACTGCTATTGCTATACTTTCACTGCTACTTACGCCACATTGCGCTGCGATATTTTCAATTTCTGTCTCTTGAAAAGATATCTGAAAAAAGAAATAAAACTAGTAGATTTGAACAGCATAAATTGTCAGTTTCAGATTAAGGTAACTTTGGAAGCGTAGAAATTAACAGATTACGTAGTTTTGATAGGTGCTTACTTTACATGCTAATGAAAATAAAAAATTTAATATCCATTTATGTGTTTCCGCCTGAAGCAAAAGAAAGCCCACATTTAAGTATAAGTACCTTTGTGAAGAATTTTCTTTTAGGTATTATACTGCAGAAGGCCATTTTACGAGGGGCTATCCACTACCCAAAATCGTGTACCGGTATTCAATAATTGACAATAATTTTTGTTATTGGTGGTACTGACAACTATCGCAGAGCATTGACAAGCACTGTCAAATTCGTGTTTCGCGGCACTGCGCCTGTCAGTACGGAGTTTGCACCATCTCGCGGCGTTTCACGTAACCTCGGTGACGTCTCGGTACGTTTCGGCCTTAGAGGGAAGAGTATGGATTCGTAACGCCCGACCTTTGCCGTGCACGTGAGTGTTACCAAAATTTGAGCATGTTTGGTGCCAAACAAAGTGATGAAACCAGGTTATTGTTTAGAATTCATGTAATTTAACTCAAAATAACGAAAGCAGCGTTTTAAATAGCGCAATTAGTCATATCATTTTAAGATTTTTCGTTCAATTCTCGGCGTAAAGGGACTAAGAAGTTTAGGTTACGCCCCTTTCTTTGGTCCCGAATGGTAACAGGAAGACCTGCTTTGTTATTCCTCCTCTTCTTCCCTCCTCTAAGGTTTCGGCCTTGTCTATCATATATAAATGTATATTATAAACAATGGTTTCGGACAGTTCTCGCGTTTATGATCGTAGCCGCTGCAATTACAACACACCACGCGCCAGTGTCGCCAACCCTACCGAAATTTCGGTAGATCTACCGATTTTATATGTTATCTACCCATCTACCGAAATGATACATAATTCGGGACCTAAGTGCCTCCGTCATACGTCAGATTTTCATTCCAAACAAAACAAAAGCACGTGCCATTTGACGTTTATCGATATTATTTACAACGTCTTAAACTAGTTTTTGCAATATAATTATAGACGTTTTGCAGTGAAAACAGTTTATTTTCAATTTGTGTGTTGGGCTTACGCGTAAAAACTTGAAAACAACTATATGTAATTATAATTATATTTCAGAGGTTAGGTTAAAACGTCAGAAAGCACGTGGCTTTGTTTTGTTTGGAATGAAAATCTGACGTTTGTGACGCGCCACTTATCTTCCGAATTCTACCAAAATTTCTTTTTGTAATCATTCAATTAAGAAATAACCGAAAATTGCACACAGATCATAATTTGTAACGCCTTTGCGTTTTTCCTTTCTTCTTTGGGAACTCATATGGTATCATTTTAGTGTAGCGATACATTAAATTATGCAAAAAAACCTGTAACCACAACAAAACGAAGCCGCCGTGCGCCACGATTCGACGGCATCTTTGCGTTCATGGCTTTATTTAAAATTCCTACTCATTGTTTTCCAGCTTAAAATCGAATCTACCGAAATTTGGCAAGCAAGCTTCCGAAATATTTACGACTGGGGTTGGCAACACTGACACTGCCACGCGCCCTTTGTCCAGACAATTTGTCGAATAATGGCCACGTTTGTGGCACCGAAAACACTTTACAGCACTATCTCCTGATTTTTCATAAGTAATATCATAACAGCTTAGATTTCAAAAATTACTCGGCTGACGTCTCGTAATTCTTATGGAAAATGTCACTCAAGAAATTGACAGGCAACCTCTCGTGGTCGTGACAACTGAAAAATTTTGCCAGGTAAAATCTAAGCTCGAATGATATTCATCATGACTATTTCACGAAACACACCACTAAATTGAAACCTATATGCTTTATTATTTGAGATGGATGCATTTCATTAATTGTATGATTCTAACCATACTTTATTAGTGATGTCAAATGCTGGCTACCCTAAGGTACGTTCGGTTGAATAGGGTAGAGTAGATACTGAACAAACGGAGCGCAGTGTCACGTGACTTCAGAGTAGGATGTGTTTCAAAGTTACTCCCGAACGCTCAGAGCATAGCTGCGCGTGGATATGTCATTTTTAGTCTTAGTCTTAACCTCCAAAATGTTAAAGTTTATACAATTTTGCAATATGAATGGTAATTGCTGTGATTTATTCACTATCTTTATTTTTCCAGTACAGATCCCCATCTATGAAATAATATTTTCACGTTAATTATAAAACTCTCCTAACTAACCTCGCTCTTACTGTCTGCCTGGGAAAATTCAAAATTTGATTATTCTCAATAATACCTAGGTAGATTATCATTTAACGCCAAATTTAACTCGGTACTGCCGACCATTATTGACAAATTGGCATTAAACTTCAAGCGCGTAGAAAAACACGCTGTTAGGTTAAATTTTCGCGCGTAAAATGTATTCAATCCCGGGGCGTGCTCCGAAATTGGTGGTGCAAATAGAGTGAACTCCAATTGCTCCTCAATGCAACAACCGAACGCGCAAGACCACACTCTTAATGATCCAGATTGCATTACCGAACGCAAGGAGCGCATGGAGTAACTCGATTTGTCACATCCGAACGCAGCTCTAGATGTAAATAAACTGAGTTGCTAGCACAGAAATCCGTGGTTGCTACACAACCACCTGGTAGTCCAGAAAACTTCAAAATTTTGCCACTATAAAACCATGTAGGTCGGTGAATGCTGACCGATCATTGGCTTATTACCCTCGATAAAATTTGTAGCAGGTACTTTTTCCGCTGTAATACATCAATATATTCAGAAATGGCGAGTTTGGATTGGTTTAAAATTCGATGAGTGGAATAGTTATTATTAAACAATGGCGCCTCCATCGATAAACGGCGACTCTCCGGCTTTCCGCTCAATTTTTCAAATTTCAATGTCGTGCAACAAATCACCACTATCCGTAAGGAATTTAGCCATCAAACTACAGATATAACTTTGATTCAACAGCCCCGATAATATCTACATTCTTTGCTCTCATCAATCGATAATTTTAAATGGCGACACAGTTCATATTTCGCATATAAATACGCAGTCACATGTTCCCGCGGAAGCTGCTTACGCAACCGTAGTCGCTCCCATCTTGCAGTAGCGCTTAGTTCAAGCACAAACGTTTTCCGAAATGCTAATTTGAAATCTACCCAAGTTTCCATTACAAGAAGTTATACTTAATTGTTAATTTCTAATAATGGATGTGCGTTTTTATGTAAAGTGGATATGAAACAACACATTTTGCAGTTTTATAATCCGCATTAATAACCGAGGAAACAAAAACTGGCCGTTTGTGCATTCGCTGCCGCGTGTTTTTCCGGGCATCTAATTTATCCATACGTGGAACATAACGGCGTATTCTACATGTAATCAGAAACATTATACTTACAATGTATGTTGAAAATAAATATCTTACAAATCGATAATTGAAGAAATCACTGCGAATGTACAATTTATTCTGTCTATGAAAATGGCGATTTTCTACTGAGAAAACTTGTTGATTTTGCATAGTTACGTTGAAGAAACCTAGCAACGCCGTCTGTCCAATAAAACGTTGTAATGGTGCAATATATTTCAAAGAGTATTTGATTTCGCGATGACGCCCGCCGCGCCGAGGTTGGTGGACTTAGTTTGTTTCGTGGGTATTTTGGAAGAATAATAATTGCAAATTGATGTGCATCGGAAACGTCCGAAGAAGAAAATATGTGAATTTATTGTGCTTGTTGAAAGAGTCCGATATTGGAAAGCAATTATCGTTTTAGGATACGGGAGCATTTATGGGCAGAGTTTCCTTAAATATTCAGTGCGAACACGTTACCATGTACCAAGCACAAAAGCAATGGTGGCAGCAAAAATCTGCCCTGTTTCAATCACAGTAATATTCCCTGGAGTAACGAAGCTTGAAGAGGATACAGTAATATCCTTGAACGAAGATGTACAAAGGGACGTAGCGCATATTAAACATTTCAATTCATGCAGAGCCCTACAAAGCATTTCTCGAAAGAACTGTCCGATATATAACAAAAATTAGTTGGAATAATTGTGGGAAGAGAAGAAATGTAAAGTTTGCGAATTGGGACACATATGTTGTATAATAGGTACCAACTTGTAATATAGTAAATGGAGGTATACAGAAAACTCACAATATTAAAAAATAAATAAATTTCAGAAAATCGTGGAACACTATTTGTTTGTATTGAATTAATAAGTTAGGTTACGTTCAAAGTTGATAAACAATCGTGAAATTGAGTGAGAAAAGTAGGTAACTGTATTATCGACACGGAGTTTGGTATTTGATTATTTGCTACCAAACAACCAAACTAATCATAACGACTAAACAAACATACAATTAATAATTTTTATTTTCAGAATTATTTAATAACATTTATTTAAATGCTTATGGACTCAGAAAGTGAATGCAGGGGATCATACTATGTGTAGGAAAAATAGCATTTCCTACTGGAGATGAAAATACACGGTTTTCTTCGTGGGCAAATTCTCATCTCACGGAAAAAACAGTATTTTCATCTCTTGTAAAATATAACATTTTCAGAGGTTTTCAAGAAATATGTACGGCACCAACAGGTAGTGCTAATATTGGGAATTGGGGATTCTTTCTTTTTTTGTAATGTTTTTGGATTTCTTTCATATTAGTAGATAGCGTGTAGCTAATGGAATTATTCTTATCTTAAAAACTAATATTTGCTGAGAACAATTCACTCACCTTACAATTTAATAAACCATCGGAATAATTTCGTAGGACTAGAGTTTGCACAATCTAATTGTTTGTTTATTCGGTTGCCATGGATGGAGTCCCAGCGAGCTACCTACCTTGGTAAAAAATTATTTTCATGTCCACAAGCGACTTTGATTAAAGCTCTCCTTGTTATAAGCCAAGTTAATGAGTTAATGAGCTCTAGATGTAAGTACATACCTGCAATAAAGTTGTCAATAAATAAATAATATGTCCAGTGGCGGCTCGTGACTTGTTAAAGAGGGAGGGCTCCGCTAAGAAACCTGACCAATTTAGGTAGAACCTTAACTCGGTCTGAAACAATGTGTTTTCTCCTCGCGGTTTTCTTTCACTTGCTCTTCACGAGAAAACAAGTGTGATATATGTAGATAAATGCAGCTGTGTATGAAGTGTTGCATACATTCATGTGTAATATATATTTGTATGTTCAGTGAATATGAATTAAATTATCTGTTATTTTTGTATTTATTTTATTTTATTAGTCGGGTTCTGCTTAAATTTTCAAATTTGCCTTGTATTTTTCATAAACATTTTTCAGCCATATTCTTCGTGAATACTGTATTCTTGAAAATGGTGGATTCATTTGACAAGAATGAATGTAATATTTTGAAACTGTTAATGAGCGTGTTTTTGGATATTACCCCACTTGCTGAGTCCTACTTGGAATTTCATAATATTCTGAACCAATAATGCAACAATCTAACTTAAAGCAATCAATAAGTAGATAGGAATGTTTTTTCCTCATTTGTTACATAAATATTATTTATTTTAAACGTCATCCTGCAATGTTTGTATGTAGAGTTTGGAATTTGTGATCTGGTTGGCTCATTTTAAAAGGGGACGGCCTCGGAATCCCGAACTTTTCATATGGCCCTCCACAGTCAGCCGCTCAAGGCTGACTCTTCTTTTTGCCAATTATCAAATCACATTAGTTCTTGAAGGATAAATCTGTTTGTGTAGTGGGCTATCTAAAGGTGTTCCGGGCATTCGTTGCTACATCTATGCCGCAAAGTCAGTAATAAATTCAAATTCAAATTCAAATTTTTGAAAGTAGTTTTTGTAACTTTTATCTAATTTTGGATTTCTGAACTCTCTACACGCTTTGCCTCTTATTTTCCTTTTAAATTACGAATAGGTAACTTTTAAAGCTTTTACAAGGATATGCGTTGTGTTTAACTTTGTTGGCGAACACAAAGGTTTTGTAACGTCAGTTGCCTTATGCATGTTAAAATAATTTACACAACCAGTAAACGAACAAACACTTTCAAGTAGTTTCAAAAAAGTCTGTTCTTAACCTGAACGTTTTGCCTACCCGCTGATGTATTTCCGTGGTAACTGCCAAATGAGAAGCCATTAGATTTAGAATTCTACATTTTATGTTTTTATGTCGCAGTAAATCTGTTTTTTCTTCACCTGCCGGTTACTTCTTAGCAAAACTTTTCTAGAGGAACACTAAAAAGCAGCAGTTTTAATAAGTTAATCGATTTTCAATTTAAAGTTTACTACTTTCATTCCTTACAACTTTTACGATGTTTCAGTTTATGAGTGTGGTGTCGTTTCGATTAAATTTTTAATGTTTTTTGCAACTACAACGTTACATTTTCAAGATTTGAAGAGACTTCGAGAATATTAAATATGTATGAATATGTAATACATAAGAATATTGAGGGATACCTATATTCGAGAAGAGTTATAGTTACCTATGCTTAGAAAAGTTAGACGAAAATTCTAGGGCAAAATTAATGATGATTGGACACGGTTGTTGTTACCCGAATATGCTTCCTTGAGGATGCTGATAAATAATGGTGTTCTATGAAAACTACAAAATAAATGGGGGGAGGGTCTGTCGTATAACTTTTTCTTTAAAATGGACAATTAAAGTGTAATCGATTAAAGTTTTCAACGTACCTATTGTTCATTATTTCCTGTTAGTGATTTTATAAAGTATATATCTTGTTATATTTGACATTGTTATGGCTTTATTATGAAATTACAATAGCCTCTGTGATTTATAAACAAGCGGAACGAAAGTTTTTGCTCTTAATTAGTTATCGTGTTGGTTCTTATAATCCCAAGCAGACAAGAGAAGTAAATTGTATATCAGAAGCCTTCCTATTTCCCCCTAATTGGTTTTAATATTTATGATAAAGATCCTTCAATTACTTTAATGAAAACTAAACAAGAGTATTATTAATTGGATAAATGTATGCCGTTACATAATTCTAAACTTTAAGTATATTTATTGCCAACAACATAAAAGAAGAAATAATCAATAAAGTCTTTTATAACTAGCTTTGTTACATTTACATCGTGTTGGTTTTGGTACCTTTTGTCCGAATTCCGAAATAACCTCAGCATCGAAAATTCCTGTACCATAGATACCTACCTTGTATAATGCAAGTCTGCACTATTTTTAAAAGTTTTAAGGCGCATTATCAGCAATTTTAATTTTTGCAGGTAAACCCACTCAGGTCAAAAAAATCAAAACAGAACAAAAGGATTTAATCAAGGGTTTCTTCTGGGTTATTCAAGCATTTATAAGCCACCAAACTTAGATAAGCAGATAGAAAACTCGTAATATTATTTTGGTGATTGTGCTATGGAAAGCACAAAATAATTGTTTAAAATTTTTCTTTCAACCCCTTGCAACTGCTGGTATTCTAAATGCCAGTATTAGGAATATTTAGACAGTGTGCTCATATTCACAAAGCTCTACAAAAACTATAAAAATCATTTAGGCCTAAATAATCCTTAAAAATTCTGCAGTCTAATATAAAACTGTCCGTAGAATTAAAAAATATAATATTCAGGGTATAGATACCTACATAACTCATTTTAAATTGCCAGGCTGAAGTTTATTTACAAGTTTCACTGTAAAATATCCAAAACCCTTTATGGTTTAAGGCTGCCGTTCGAGAAGACTTGCAAACTTTTTTTTGTAGGAGGCTTCCAAACCTTATTAGTTAAATCCCGTACTATCCGCAGTAAGTAAGAGCACCGCTAGTTGTATGAAGAAGAAGAAGAAGAAGAGGAGGAAGAGGAAGAAAAAGAGGAAGAGGAAGAGGAAAAGGAAGAGGAAGAGGGAGAGGGAGAGGGAGAGGGAGAGGGAGAGGGAGAAGGAAAAGAAGAAAAGAAAGAAGGTGGAGAGAGAGAGAGAACTCAACCAAAAACAGATTTAAAATACTCAAAATAAACTTCTAGCTTGTGGTTGATAGAAGTGTACTATGCAGCCGATTCTGGACAAGTTGAATGACTTCTGACCTGCATTTGAATGATCTCTCGTAAAACTATATGCCAGTTCTGGACCAAATCTTGAACATGACAACTCTCAAAACACTGCAAACCCTCCATAATAATTTACATATGTTGGTCTTGAACTGGCTCTATATATCTACTCTCGAATTCTTGGGTAACTTTGTTATTATCAGAGAGAGAGAGAGAGAGAGAGATTTGGTTAAGTGGGTATAGGTTTGCCTTTGGCGATCCTTATCAAAAATGTGTGCTGAAATTTGGAATGTCACAAATTGTTTTCGAGTTATTTTGAAAAAAACTAAAAACCCAAAATTCTTTTTTGTCCTCTAAAACGGTTATTTAATGTCGGACGAAAAACTAAAATCACTTTTCAAATTACTGTAACTGCAATCTTTTAGCTATCCAGCGGTACTCTATGCTCGATTTGAATATTGAATATCGGTAAGGGGATAGCTGAGAAGAAATGCTAACCCGAGCATTTGATAATTTATTATTTTTTATTTATATTTATTAAAGGGCTTCAGTGAATGCGTCTTCCAAGAAGACAGACACTTATGTAGATTGTTGTTGTAGATAGTTGTTAATGTTATTGTTTCAGTTTTTAAAATTTTGAAATTATACGTAAACGGTTTAATTTATTTCAAACTAGCTGGTACCCGGCGCGTTGCTGCCTCTGAAGAAATAATTGTGGTAAAATCGTTTGAAACTTGATAAACTGCGAATGGCATATGCCGTTTGACGTTTGCATTTTCACTTTATAAATTATTTGCTGCCCGGTCCCGGTACGACATGCGCGGCACCTACTGTAAGTTAATCTTCAGATTAGCCCAGCGAGTGTTCCTGTGAAGTTTAGTAGCGATCGGATCAACATAATTTTTTTGTTTTGTGCGAGGCGGGGGCTTGATATGACACTTATCAACTGTCAGATTTGACAAATAAAATTTATTTAATACTTTCTGACGGTCTGAATTTTATTTGTCAAATCTGACAGTTGATATGTGTCATATCAAGCCCCGATTTCTCACATAACCAAGAAAAAAAAATTCTATTGATCCGATCGCTACCAAACTTCACAGGATCACCCGCTGTGAGAAGTAAAATCGAGCGTTACCTAAAAAAACGTTACGTTCCTCTGCGTAACTATGGATACGTGTATTTATGTACAATGACCAAAATTATCAAGTTAGTAATTAATTTCAAGTTGTCAGTTTAAAATTGTAATATTTTGTTGTGAAACTGTCGAAAATGTCGATTTCGGATGGTGAGGAAGAAACTATTTGTACTCCTGCAGATATAATTGAAACAGCAAATGAAGCTACAACAGATTTATTGCCCGATAAATTTAAAAAAGTGTATGAAATTTGTTATAGACGGTTTATAGACTGGTGTGACACAAAGTTTGTTAAGAACATTACTGAAAACGTCCCACGGAAACGGGATAAAAAGTATCCTATGTCCGTCTCCTGGTTCTAAGCTACCTCCCCACCAATTTTCAGCCAAATCGGTTCAGCCGTTCTTGAGTTATAAATAGTGTAACTAAAACGACTTTCTTTTATATATATAGATATAGATAATATAAATGTAAGCAGACATTTCATAGTTTGTCATTGTTGAATTGTTTATTGCAATAAAGTCACAGCACACTTTTGAACATTTAATTATATACAGGGTGTCCCATTAAAAACATAAGAGAGAGTCTTCACAAAGTGCTTTTTGTTTCTTCATTCGACTTCAAATAACCGTTTTAGACCAAAAATGAATTTTGGGATTTTAGGTATTTTCAAAATAACTCGAAAACGATTAATGACGTTTCAAATTTGGGAATACAGTGTTACTAAATATCACCAAAGGAAAACCTTTTCACTTTTAACCAGATCTCTCTCTGATAACAATGTTACCCATTTTATACTACCTTAAATGGGACACCCTGAGCACATACATACATACATACATACATACATACAAACATACATATAGTCCGACAACGTTAACTTTGCGAGTCTAAGGAATGTAACTGATCTATTTTAATAATAGAATACAGCAATGTGGCGATACTGGCAATACTTAATATTTAGGCGAAATTATTATTCTAATTTTGCGCTGCCTTATTACATTCCTGCCTTGTTATATTCCTTAGGCTCGCCAAGTTAACGCGGTCGGACTATACATACGTTCTATGTACATATATACGTAGGTATAGGTATACTTTACGTTTATTGTGTCGGAGATTTTGATATGAACTCATTAAGTAATTCAAAGTTTATACCGTACCCTCGACATTATTAGTGAAATAGATGCACGTCGAGTTTTTGCCATCACTATTTTTGTGCACGGAGTGAATTTTAATTAATATTCATTTGTTTACTTTGCACTGTGTGCGATCTGTGCATAAACGTAAATTAAATTTAGTTATATTACTTATAGAAGTACAGAGACCTTTAGAGAAGAGAAAATGTAGCTAATATCCGAAATAGAGCTTCTTTTGCTGTCATAAAATTGGAGCTATAAAGCGAAAACATAAACATTGTAAACAAGGAACCGCAAAATCCCGAACCTACACACACCGGAATCATTTCTATCAGTTTGATCATCGGATAGTTTTTTTTATTATTATCGTGCTGCCGTTCCGTTTACATTTTATTGGCTCAGGGGTAAGATTTTGCAGTAACATCAGAGTGAATGTCCCAAGTGGGTGTGGCACGTCGCGTTGCTTGGCGCCGGCGTCGCTTCGAATCGCAGAACAAAAGACACTGAGGATCTTATGCAGGATTAAATGGTAGTCCACACGGGACATTAACGGAGGATCAACGCTTGGGTCAACACCCCGAATGCGGCGGAATGGTACATACGGTGAATATTTTGCATACAAAGGTAGATGATAAAGGAAAACATGGAAAGTTTGGGTAATAAAGCTTCGCAGATTAAGTAAAATATGCAATATGCCAAGGATACTCCAGAAACTGGCGTGTAATTGAAATACCAGAAAACGAACTGCTTTTTCCTTTGAAGCGCGTTTCCAAGAAGTGCGCTTTTGCCATGTTTCTCGGGGAAGCTGAATTAAATTGGGGCGCAATTTTATGTTACTGGGTTTTAATAATCGTAGGATTGTTTCAGAATACACAATCATTTTTGTTGTTATACATGGTGTGGCGGTATGTTTCTCACATAACTAGCTAGTAAATGCAAGTCTGATCAAAAAGTGCATAATTAAGATTCTTTAACAAGATACGACAATTTTAAAATAATATGGAAATAATATTGAATCATGTTCGAGTTTCACTACCTATTCAAACTAAGTTACCACTGACTTTTGTGTTTAGTTGACAGTTCCACTTGCTGTCATTTGCTAGCATTCACCTGGCTTTGGTAATTTGCCTTATTTGCACAGTTTCCCATAATTACTCTTTTTTACGCGTGCCTACCCATACCAAGAAAATTTTCAAATATTAGAACACTTTCCGTACAGTTGAACAAAAGCACGACAGATGGCATGCCCCACATTGGATCATAACCATGTCAAAATTAACGGCAAATGCCTTATTATTTCAATATGATTCTAATATTTTAAAATTACTCTAACTTGTTAAAGCGTTGAGAAAGGTGAAGCTAAATCCATGAAAATTTTTCTGGCCAGAACTGCATAAAAGGAAATTTTGCAGCAAAAAGCCGGGACACACCGTAGTTAAATTAAATTGAAGTAATTTTTATAATAATATGTAGGTATACTTGTTTTGTAATGAGCAAGCACCTTTTTCCAATAAAATGCGATATTATTGCAGCAATGGGTATACGTTTTGTAGTAAATGAAATGGTCGAATCCGAATTTGAGTAAAAAGAAATATGTGATATTTATCTCTTTTCACTTTTTCCACAGTAGTTTTCCAGATAATTTTGTACAAATAATTGTTAGGCAATTTAAACACGCTAAACGTCAGTTAGAAGCTTTGTATTAGTTACAGAGGAAAGGAAGCCAATCGGCGTTATTCCGCAATGTAAATCACGTGTTATCGTTCTTAGCTATTTCAATCTTAAGCCGATAGATGTCACGGACTCACGCGCGCCCCGATTTTTCTTAAGAGTTAAACGGGACTTCCCAGAATTTTATTCAATATTTCTGAATGTAAGTCAAAAAAAATGGTTCCCAAAATTTCTTTGGAAGCTATAAGGGAGTGGTATAACATATAATTTTTTGTAAGTTTTATTTTTATTTTGGCAAAAGATCATGTAAGTAACTAACGTATAATCTATATAACCTCTAAAAGTATTTCTGCTTGTCTTGTCTCTTTTTAATAATCATACTCCTTATTTTATTTTGACTAGGTAAAGCTTATTTTATTGATTGATTACAAATCATTTGATTGCGAAGGAGCTGCGTATCCCAAAAAAAAAAGATTGAGGGTGCAGAAATCAATCTGAGTATTGAAATCAATTTTCCTTAACCAACTCTTTTAGGACAACTCATTTAAAGTTTTCCTCCCTAATCTGTCATTTTCTCGTAGACATGTTAGCTTACATTTGGTATTTCCGTGAGATTATATCAATGTATAATAAAATTGGGGTATCCCATAACATAATAAGGCATTTACAATTTTACCACGCTGGCGCTTTCAGTCAGTGTATCAATTTGGTCTCTATTCTGTTTTGTATTAAAATTGGTATAGTCAGTTTGCATTTTTTTTTCTTAAAATACCTGTTCATTATCAAAGAATTCAATGAAAGAAAGAAAGACATTTATTTAGAAACAGCAACATTCAATATCATTTATAAAATTAAACAAATAAAATAAAACATTAAGTCTGTTCGTGAATAAAACGCAAAAAATACAGAAATTAAAATAAGGCGTTGCACAAATCAAACTAGTGACATATTGTGTAATTCAAATTTGTAACAATACCAATTGCTTTATTCTTAAAAAATTAAGATTCCATGTACAGATACTTGATTCTTGATTCTTGAAATTGATCAACTCATTTTGGACAACTCATTAAAAAATTTTCCCATAATCTTATGATTTTTTCCTAGAAATGTTAATTTATGCTTGGTTCATATTTCCATAAGATCCCATAATAAAATTGGAAGGTTCTTGTTGTGGTGTGAGGCGAAGAACTTCAAATACAGCTAGAAATTGCTGCCGTTTTCAAACCTCTCTTCTAGGTAACATATATATTAGTATCTATTCAACAATTATTTAGTTTCCTAAACCATTTTGAATTATCTTGCACAACTTAAATCATTTTAGGAAGAATGAGGTCACGCTTATTGTTATTCTATTGAAATATCTGATGCAAAATGTTTTATTAATAGTACCTACATGCATTTTTTGTACAAACGCAGTTAAGAAAGGCAAGCCTAAGATGTCCCGGAGGTTTCGTTCCGTCTTAAAGGTTGGAGTCGGAAAAGGAATTGAGGGACGAGCACGAGATTAATTGAATTGAGCGAAAATGAAGATGTTATCTGAATTATAAGTAATGCCTGAGCACAGGTAGACCTCAAGACCAATCTAACAACCTTAAGAGAAAATAAGTCCAGACTCTCACGACTACTTTTCCCTAAGCACCATTCCACGCTAAAATAGATCAATAAAAATGTAACTAAATTATTCGTAAAGTAGGATAGAAGTGGCCTTCTTTTCTTTGAAGACGTACACATAAGTAAGTACGTTTATTTGCAACCGCCAAATTATACATTAATTTTGTAAGTTTCCCAACGCATAATAAGGTTTTTGGAAAACTACTGTAGTTCCACTTGCATTGCTTATTAGTGATGGGAATAATCGAGATATTTTAATAATCGAGATATCAGTAATCGAGAGAATTTAATAATCGAGATATTAGTAACTACTAATATTAGTAGGAGTAGTTTTTAAGTCTAATCACTGATTGAGGGTTCCAACTTTCTATTTCTTGTTTATTTACCAATAAAATTTATGTTCACATTTGCTATATCTATAGTGTTCTTTATATTTATACAGAAAAAACGCTATAAATCAGGGCTTTGTTATTTGCCGGCGCCGGCGTCGGCGTCTATTGAATATTATTAAAATTCTAAATAAGTATATACTGTTTTATTATGGACAATCCAGTAGATAATGCAAGAAGCGTTGGTAAATTGCATGTACCTATTTTGTAATTTTCCTACTACGGCACTATACCTAAAGTTGAAATCCGCTCGCCCACCTACAAAACAAAAACCATCCTTTTAAACGTCTAGCAGTCCCTGAATGAGTCAGAAAACTCCTCGATTATGAATTGTCTTTTGTCTCATCGAAGTTGACTACTAACGAGAACGAGACACCTACTCTCGTGATGCCGTTCGATTATTTTCCGTGCTCGATTATTATATGAAGTTGGTTGCTGGCAAATTTGCTATGGCTATCATAATAGGCAACGGCAACTACTAATATTAGTACTACTAATTTCCAAATGAATAATCGATTATCTCATCGAAGTTGACTACTAACGAGAACGAGACACCTACTCTCGTGATGCCGTTCGATTATTTTCCCTGCTCGATTATTATATGAAGTTGGTTGCTGGCAAATTTGCTATCATAATCGGCAACGGCAACTACTAATATTAGTACTACTAATTTCCAAATGAATAATCGATTATCTCGAGATATTTTAATAATCGACTAATTCGATTATTGCATCTCGATTATTCCCAACACTATTGCTTATCAGCGAATGCTTTCTCTTAGAGCAGGATAACGTCAAATCTCAAGTAACGAGGTTGCCTTACTGGATACTTGGCAAAAGTCAGCATAGAAAAACTGAACTAACCAACAAGTTCTCCGGGTGGGATCGCACTGGGGAGGCGCATTAGAAGTCCTGCAGTTGCACCAACCACAGGAAACGAGTTTGTTGTGGCACTTGAGAAAGAATGCCAGAATATTCCGCAAAATGACATTCGTTAGCTCTTTAGTGGAATGTCCCGCCGAATAGGAGTAATAATTGGGGAATTAGGGCTAGATGGCGCAATACGAGATAAGAGCCATTTTAAGTCGAATTTTGTTTCCAAATATTTGTTAAGTTGACTGTATGGAAATTCATTTTCTTAATTCTACGTGCAATTTACCTTCAAATTTAATAGTTCATTAAAACCAATGCTGAATTTTCTGTACTTCGATAATGTATACTATTGTAAAACTCAAAAAAACAGATTACAATAAAAATAATAAAAATAGCAAAAGTAGGTTTTTCCCAGAACGTAAAAATTGGATGTAAAGTTCAGGGACTAAACACTGTAGTCTTGAACAAGAGAAATGTTTTAAAGTAACTCTTGCCAAAACTTTATTTTGTACAAAGTGGTATTGGTTTTCCTCAATATGTGATCAGAATTAAGTGTGTCAGTCTATCCCCGTCTCTTCTAATAAACGTGATAGCTATGCAAACACAATGAAATGGGTCATCCAATTTACACTTCAAGATGGGAGGTTGTTTTAGGTTCTAGCTTCATACAACTTTTACCACTCTGTGCGAGGGCTATCCAACGAGACCCCCTTGTTCACAAATACTCGGGAAATAATAAATTATAAACAATATTATGAAATCAGCATTTACTTCAAATTTTGATGAACGAAATTTAGAACGAAATTCCAGGAAAAAGAGAAAACTGGCCCTGAAGTTGGTTAGAAAATGGATGCCATTTTAAATATTTACACAATAATGTTGCGATTTTTTCTGTTTACAGTTGAGACTTCCTACATATACCTATATAACATTTATTTTGTTCCTTATCGAGTAGGAAACAAGAGAAGGTTCAATTGTTTTAAGAAATGTCAAATTAATTATTAATTAAATGTTATAAGTTCATTGCTAAAAGTATTTCAATTGTTCTTATTCTATTGTTTCATTTATTTTGTGACGCCATATTGGAAGTAACTTATGCAAAAGCACTAAAAAATACCTGCTTTGTACCTATACAGCGTGTCCTTAAAGTTCGAAACAAATTCATTATCTGGATAGTTGGTTATTCGAATTAAATAAAATTTAGTATGTGAAGATTACAAATTATGGCAGACTCATTTTTTATATTGACAGTGTTGCCACGTTTACGTTGTTTTCCTATTGATACAGACGTTTTTACTTTAAATTAAACTGCCTATACAAGGTGTTACAAAGAAGTGGGTCATGCCGTTAGCCACAGATTGTCTGATCGAAAATAATGAGACTTTCCTTATGTCATTCTTCATTTAGGCTTCTTTTTTTCAAGACACGGGATGTTAAAGTTAACACTTAAAAAACGATTTCTATTAATAATTCCTTTGTTTTTACGATATTCTGTTGAAATTTTGTACAACA
Organism: Xestobium rufovillosum; assembly: GCA_963966045.1. NCBI lineage: Eukaryota > Metazoa > Arthropoda > Insecta > Coleoptera > Ptinidae > Xestobium > Xestobium rufovillosum. Next base: position 20,476,648 of record OZ014494.1, read on the forward strand.
TTTTTTCATATACCGTCACAATGTTTGTGTAATTTTGATCAAAAAAATCGATTAATACCCATTGATCCCCCAACTTTTCCCTGCGCACGTCTATGGTTCAAAGGTATTGTTTTTTATACCAAGGGTCCATTTATTTTATTTTTTTTATTCTTGTATAATTTTGATTTAGGGCTTGGTTTACGAGCTGTTGCAACTCATTTGACTATATGCATGTGTTTGTTGATCCACTCGCTGTTTAAATCTCCCAATTTTTCTGGGGTGACGAATTAAGCTCGAGAAAAGCATAGTTGGATGGATATGTTCATGTATAACGTCTAAGCTTCAGAAAAATGCCCTTGGATGGTACCGATTCGGACATGTTACTGCATAACGTCTAACAGTCAAATCAGCATTGGAAAGAAAAACGGGCAGGCGTTTAGTTGTCAAAATAATTATTAATAAAAAATGTACCATTCAAGGGCATTTTTCTGAAGCTTAGACGTTATGCAGGAACATATCCATCCAAAAAACATTTTTATCGAGCTTAAAAATTTGGAGATTTAAACAACAGCGAGTGGATCAACAACACAGTCAAATGAGTTACAATATCTGCTAAACCAAGCCCTAAATCAAAATTTTACAAAAGTGAAAAAATAAAAGAAATGAACGCCTGGTGTAAAAGACAATACCTCTGAATCATAGACGTGCGCAGGGAAAGAGAGAGAAATATGATGCTGAAACAGCGAACTGAATACAATATAAATTTCAAGATAGCTGAAGAAATTTGCACACAAGAAACACGCATTTGAAAATGCAAAAAGTATAAGACAGAGTTTTAAGATGTAATTGTGGAAGCGATGACAGTTTCTGCTCTAAAGCACCTTTTATCCTCAAATTTGAATTTAGATTGGTGGCGGTCTCGGGACCCTTTCTGGAGAACATCTGGCGGGCAGCGACAGCGCACAAACTAAGCCTCGGCGATTTGTCGAATAATCTAAGCGCTCTGGCTTTGTAATGCGCCTCCAGCCTGAACAGAACATGGCCAAATTGCAACAATCTCTGGAAGCCTGAATAATGCAAAAGTCGTGAGGGACAACGGGCAACCGCAGGAAGAAAACTGTCGCAACTACCACTTTAGAATATGTAGTCCCTCGGTTTTCCAGTTGCTTATTTGCGTTTTCGCTCCATAAATACGCCGTTTAACATTTTCCAAGGAAACAGAAGATACTATTCGGATTTGAATGAAGGATAACAGAAACGAAAACTTGTTAAGAATCACCTTAGAGAAGCAATTCACGAAACGACTAAATTAATCAGACATATTTATGAATATTGAAGCATGGAAGTTTCTAAATACATTGTATAATTATTTGTGCCATTTTTTTAATAATTTTAGTAATATTTGTGAATTTATGGCAAATGAAACATTATGTAAAAAATATTATCGACGTTTCGCCTCTGGTTGGAGGCTTTATCAAGATTATATATTTAAAAGTTTACAAAATGTATAAAAGTGACAAAATTTTTTCTTAATAAAAATGTAAATAACAGTAACTAAGAACTTATATTAAAAATAGAAATTATACGTAGCACACATGATTTTGTAAAAAATATGAAGGAGGAAAGAAATGTACATAAATTAGAATCAAGTGGTAGAGAACAGATTTACGTTATTATTATTTTTTACAAAATCATGTGTGCTACGTATAATTTCTATTTTTAATATAAGATCTTAGTTACTGTTATTTACATTTTTATTAAGAAAAAATTTTGTCACTTTTATACATTTTGTAAACTTTTAAATATATAATCTTGATAAAGCCTCCAACCAGAGACGAAACGTCGATAATATTTTTTACATAGTGTTTCATTTGCCATAAATTCACAAATATTACTAAAATTTCTAAATACAACAATATGTGAATACATACTGTAATTATTACTTGTACCTTACCAAATTTATATCTGTGGAAGTTCGTCTTACTCTCAAGAGCGACTTCCACTTTTCTGGCGAAAATGAAAATTACCAATTATGTCGAACGCCTTCAGGCACTTGTATAATCTGCCAAGCCGGGTTCTTAGTGGAAATTCCGAGAGAAAACAATTAAATTTGCGGTAGCAGATCTCCCCCTAAAAAGTCTAAGACGTTGAAAATGTTTAATAGTGGAATATAGCGAAAGAGTTTAAAGACGCTGTAACTTACCTATCCATATCAGAAATATGCACCAGTGCGACCGTGTTGTATACCCTTCTAGAGAAATAAGTTCTGCGATATTAAATTAACGAAAAAATACTTTAATGCGGAAATGTCATTATTTGTCTTCTACTGAAATAAAGTTGATAAATAACTAAGAGCACACGGGGATGCAGCCAAAGGATTGAGGAAATGAAACTCCTTTTATCACTTATTAAAGTTTTCGAATATATTTAAATCCTTATTCAGAAAATAGTGACGTGGAATTCCTACATGAATAACGCAAGAAAAGTAGAACTCGTCAGAAAAGGACACGAAAAACGTCCAGATGAAAACGTGATCACAAAATTCATAATCCACTAACATCCAACAGGTGGTAAACTAATGTAACTTTATAATTCATTCACTGTAGAGTAAACCACAAAAACAATGAAACAAACATTAATATTATTAAGTCAAAAAACAAAAATTACTTATAGTCTAAGAGCCCGCGACATTTTTTGGTACGTCATAAGACAACGAATATATGTTTTTTATGATACGTATATAAAATATCTACACGAAACGCGATAGGTTGCCATTTCAATCAAGCCTCGATTGGTGCAGAAATTTTTTTTACATACAGTGCTTTCATTTCAAAACTAGCCACCCTCAATAACACTTGATATAAAGCGAATTCGGCATAAACAAAAAACACGTCCATTGAGATATCGAGGGGGAAGTTTAAAACCAAAACAGATGGAGTTCTAGGTTTCACCCCCTTACCCTCAGCTACCCCTACTTTGAAATTTCAAATAGCACCCCCTACCTTGTGATACAACAAAGGCCGTAAAAATCCTGAACTAACCACGTTTAAAAAATTGGATTTGGTTGATCCGTAAATAAGTTATGGTAAAAATTATAAGATAAAGTCAAAAATGTAAGTATTTTCAGAATTATTATGACAATTGTACAAAATTCAAAATGTGCTCCATTATTTGCTAGACAATAATGCAGTATGTTTTCGAACTCGTTGCGGACTTTCTGAAAAGTTTCTGGAGTAATCCGTTTACACTCTTTTACCAAAGCACACTTTTCAATATTTTATGAAATAGGATTACTCCAGAAACTTTTCAGAAAGTCCGCAACGAGTTCGAAAACATACTGTATTATTGTCTAGCAAATAATAGAGCACATTTTGAACACATAAAGCAAATTTTATAAAATTTTCAGTAGTAATATTACAAGAGAGTGAGAATAACTTGAAAATAATTCGACAGATTTTCGAAAACTTGTCGCCAGACAATAGACACGAGAGCCCGTAGGGCACGAGTGGCTTGCCGAAAAAAATGTCTGCACCAATCGAGGCAGGATTAAAATGGCAACCTATCGCGTTTTGTGTAGGTATTTTATATATGTATCATAAGAAACATATATATTAATTCGTTGTCTTATGGCGTACCAAAAATGTCGCGGGCTCTCCTACTATTAGTGCATAAATAACATTTTCAGAATATAAGGTTAGGACGCGCGCTCGTCAAAATTTAAAACTAGTTTTAAATTTGTCCATTTGTCTATCAGTATAACCAAGATGTTGGGCAATTCATTTTGGTAAGGGTCCAAATGTATCGATACCTACAGGCTGCACTTCACACTTGCTATTGTTATATTTAACAAAAAACGATCATGCTTTGTAATTAGTGGTCGCAGGTTGACGTATTTTCGAATAATATCAACCAAATTGTCTTTATATCCAGAAATGTTGCTATTTGTGACCAAAAAACCCGTACACATGTGTTTTCGTGTTTGGAATAGTAATTAAAAAAAAATCCTTCATCTATAACGTCTCTCATACGCATTATCAGTCAGTTTCGCTTTTCCACAAGCACTAGCTACTCCAACAATCATTGTCACCTAAAATAATCAATAAATTAAAAACGATAATGTTTCAAATAACAATGACAGTAAATTATACCTTTGCGAATAAAAACTTCCTGTCATCAGCCTCTCTAATAAAACATTCAAAGTTCCCTCTTGTAAAAATCATAGATTTTTCGGCGTGATAACCCGCAAATCAGAGCTTCAAAATGCTACTAATGTACCTATACTGTTTCTTTTGACATTTAATTCTGCCTTTAACATTGAAAATATTTATTTTATATCGACTGTTTTTATTATTTGAATATATATATTTTCATCGGGGGTGTACGAAAGCGTACGAAAGCGCCTAAGGGTCACGAAATTAATATAAAATTAAATTTAAATTATTATAAAATTAAATTTCTTTCCAAAAAATCCTACATGTGTGTAAATACAGGGTTTCCCACGACGACCTTACACGATCTGCATATAGAAAAGTATATATAGTAGAATTACACAAATTTGCACAAACAGGAAATCGAGGATGCTCAATTCAACTAAAATATTTTTGACTTTCTGCGACTTCCGGTTATACCGGAAATAGACACCAACTTCCTCATTTTAAATGGAATGCCCACATTTTTATTACGGATTTAGATTTTTGGTCGAATTTTAAGGTCACCTTATGCAAAACATCATATATGTGTAAAGTGTAAAGATATTAGACTTTAAAAATCGTCATTTTCCAAATTTCATCAATTATAACTTGGAAACAGTACGGGATAAAGAAAAATGATTTACATGTCCCTATCCTATTCTCTATCTAATGGGTCTGGAAAATACTGCTTCCTGATTGGCAACAATTTGTCATTTTTTGACCAATCAGGAGGCAGTATTTTCCAGACCCTTTAGTTAGAGAATTAAAAACTGGGATAGGGACATGTAAGTCATTTTTCTTTATCTCGTACCGTTTCCAAGCTATAAATGATAAAATTTGAAAAATGACGATTTTTAACGTCTAATATCTCGAAGAGGGTGCACTTTACACATATGATGTTTTGCATAAGGTGACCTTAAAATTCGACCAAAAATCTAAATCCGTAATCAAAATGTAGGCATTCCATTCAAAATAAGGAAGTTGGTGTCTATTTCCGGTATAACCGGAAGTCGCAGAAAGTTAAAAATATTTTAGTCGAATTGAGCATCCTCGATTACCTGTTTGTGCAAATTTGTGTAATTCTGCTATATATACTTTTCTATATACAGATCGTGTAAGGTCGTCGTGGGATACCCTGTATATAAAAAATCTATAAGTATACAGGGTTATTCAAATTCGAGGGCTACCATTGGGATCTCGCTTATTTCAACTACATAATAGAGGGTATGTTTAAATTTGGCACTTTTGCAGAATATGGTTTCATTATTATGCCGTTGAGAAATCTGATCTATCTCAAACGGTATAGGAGTTTTGGCAGAAAACTTTTTTAGTGTTTGCCATGTAGATCGATTATTTGCGAGATTATTTGACTTCGTATCAGAACGATATGGACTCATTATTAGAGCACTTTCCTGTGCTCTATCAGCACATTCTCATGGATTTACTGAAAAACGTTTCGTTTAGATAAGACCATCAGCAACTTTTTTTCTTACGGGTGCAATTTCTTTGCACTTTACTGAAAGAAGCATGTTTTTCTGATTTCTTTGGTACAATACAACTTGTTCATATTATATCCAATATTGTGGCCACTACAGTCAGAAAACAGAAAATTTTAGCAAAAATCAAGTGGGCCTTGCAAGAAAAGAAATAGGAAACAGTCATCAGTTTTGGTGTAATTTAAGCAAATACATATGCCAAATATTCTTGGTGCTATTCTGAGACGCATTTTTCGAATTTTTTTTTTGCAAAAGTGCCAAATTTACACCTATCCTGTATCATTTCAAATAAGCCAGATCCCAATGGTGGCCCTCGAATTTGAAGCAACATGTGTAGAAAAAAATATCCGACATATAGAAAAAAATCCGACATAGAAAAAAAATCCTACATATAGAAAAAAATGCGATATATCGGAAAAAAATCCGACATATAGAAAAAAAATCCTACATATAGGAAAAAAATCCGACATATAGAAAAAAAAACGACATATAGAAAAAAAATCCGATTTTCTATATGTAGGATTTTTTTCCGATATGTAGGATTTTTTTTCTATATGTTGGATTTTTTTCCGACATGTAGGATTTTTTTTCTATATGTAGGATTTTTTTTCTATACGTAGGATTTTTTTCCGATATGTAGGATTTTTTTTCTATATGTCGGATTTTTTTCCGGTATATCGGATTTTTTTTCTATATGTAGAATTTTTTTCCGACATGTAGGATTTTTTTCGATATGTCGGATTTTTTTCCGATATATCGAATTTTTTTTCTATATGTAGGATTTTTTTTCTATATGTCGGATTTTTTTTCTATATTATGTAGGATTTTTTTTCTATATGTCGGATTTTTGGAAAGAAATATAATTTTACGAAAGCGCCTAAGGGTCCGAAATTATTATAAAAATAACTTTAAATTATTATAAAATTAAATTTCTTTCCAAAAATCCGACATATAGAAAAATCCTACATGTGTATAAATATATAAAAAAATCTATAAGTATACAGGGTTATTCAAATTCGAGGGCCACCATTGGGAACTCGCTTATTTGAACTAATAGAGGGTAGGTTTAAATTTGGCACTTTTGCAGAATTTGGTGCCATTATTATGCCGTTGAGAAATCTGATCTCAAACTGTATAGGAGTTGTGGCAGCAAAACAAAAAGATGCCTTTTTTGTTTTTGCAGTGTAGCTCGACTATTTCACCTCGTATCAAAACGATATGGATATATTATTAGAGCACTTTTTTGTGCTCTATCTGCACATTCCCATGGATTCACTGAAAAACGTTTCGTTTACATAAAACCATCATCAACTTTTTTCTTATGGGTGCCATTTCTTCTTGCACTTTACTGAAAGAAGCATGTTTTTCTGATTTCTTTGGTACAATACAACTTGTCCATATTGTATCGAATATTGTGGCCACTACAGTCAGAAAACAGAAAATTTTAGCAAAAATCAAGTGGGCCTTGCAAGAGAATAAATAGGAAACCGTCATCAGTTTTGGTGCAATTTAAGCAAATATGTCAAATATTCTTGGTGCTATTCTGAGGCTCATTTTTCGAAGAAAATTTTGCAAAAGTGCCAAATGGGGGAGATAAGTGGCGCGTCACAAACGTCAGATTTTCATTCCAAACAAAACAAATCAACGTTTTAACCTAACCTCTGAAATATAATTATAGTTGTTTTCAAGTTTTTACACGTAAGCCCAACACACAAATTGAAAATAAACTGTTTTCACTGCAAAACGTTTATAATTATATTGCAAAAACTAGTTTAAGACGTTGTAAATAATATCGAAAAACGTCAAATGGCACGTGCTTTTGTTTTGTTTGGAGTGAAAATCTGACGTATGACGGAGGCACTTATGTCCCCCATTTAAACCTACCCTCTATCACTTCAAATAAGCCTGATCCCAATGGTGGCCCTCGAATTTGAAGCACCCTGTGTAGAAAAAAATCCGACATATAGAAAAGAAATCCTACATATATAAAAAAATCCTACATACAGAAAAGAAATCCGACATATAGAAAAAAAAAATCCTACATAAGTATAGAAAAAAAATCCGACATACAGAAAAAAATCCTACATGTAGAAAAATTACGATAATCGTACAAATTGAACATCCGTTTCGACTTCGCTGTGGCCCGACTGCTATTGTATAGATTTAGCATTTTTCTGCACTAGACTTTTTTCCTATATGTAGGATTTTTTTCTATATGTCGGATTTTTTTTCTATACCTATGTATGTAGGATTTTTTTCCGATATGTAGGATTTTTTTTCTATATGTCGGATTTTTTTTCTATATGTAGGATTTTTTTTCTATATATAGGATTTTTTTTCTATATGTCGGATTTTTTTCTACATGTCGGATTTTTTTTCTATATGTCGGATTTTTGGAAAGAAATATAATTTTATAATAATTTCATGACCATTAGGCGCTTTCGTAGGGATGCAGTCTTTAGATAAATAAAAACTCTTTGTATTTTTTCTAGCTTTCGGCAATTCTTTTATTGCCTTTCCCAGGAACTTCAAAACCATTTTTACATTAAACATCATTTAATAAATATTGAAGATTTCCTTACAAACTACGATGCTATGATAAAATTTTTGGTAAAATAAAAATACTTACATACGTGTGTATGACATAACAAAACTTTTACATTTTATTCTGATGATTTGCAAATATTATATTCGTCAAGTAAAATTAGTCTTTTCATAACTGGTTACGTAAATAACTATCCTATTATTGAAAATAAGTGTTTTCTGATGATGGAAAGAAATCTTTTCCGAAAGCATTAAAAAGTGACTAATGTGATAAATTGGTATTGCCCATTAGTAGTGATAAACTCAATTATAACTATATTTTTACTGCTGTGATGGAACATTTCAATAGGATAGAACACCATCTTAATATTTTTACCGCTGTGATAGAATAGAATAGAATAGAATAGAATAGAATAGAAAACATGATTTTGTACGGATTACGTTTATGAATTTTTTATAAGTTAACCCCACTTACCAAAAACAGTGATAGATACAGAATTAAACTCTACACGTGTTTCGCTGACGACGTCAGCGTCTTCAGGGGTTTGAAGATTTTCAGAAAATCTTTAAAACTCCTGAACATGCTGACGCCGATTCAATTTCTGGCTCCTGGTTCGTTCCAGTGGTTCATTAGTTCATCTAATATAGGTACACATTATAATTTTACTTCAACCAGAGTCCCAAAACGAAGAACAATGACAACAATGTGACAATGATTATTAACTGTTGCCGCGCTCGCAACTGACTCTATCAACACATGTGAAAATGCGCAGCATGATATACGTGAACTGCAATTCGCAGTTTAGAGTTTAGTGTTTAAGATGTGCTCTCAACAAGCTCAACATAGGCTGCCCTGGATACAAATTTTTGGTAGCCCCGTCTCCTTAACCAATTTTGCTTATGTCGAACTCTAATATATAATAATATTAATGCATGAAATTGATCAGACTATATCATCATATACTGTTTGGTTTAGCTCCGCTTTCTCTACGATCCATCAAATTGTGTCTCATAAATGACACTACACCCACTTCCAAACCAATGTGTTTGCATATAAGAATCTAATAAAATGTAACAGTTTATTGCATCGGTTCATACGAAAAATTATTTTATGGTTGTGCCTAGAAATGGTACTTTATAGCTTCCGAAAACTTTTTAGTTATCATGCGCCGCTTCCGCCATTTCTATTCACCCCTTAAAATAACTTTCTGTGCAAACAACTCTGACCTGTCTACACCCTTTAGATACAATTGAACACATCGCTCGCAGTATGTTAACATTTTTGGCAACGCTTACGGAGCCCTTATGCTACTACTATCCCTATCTAACTTGTTTCACCCGGGCGGTATCTTCAACCGGGCACACTGTTTTACATTTTATTGAAATCTATCAGCGCTCGCTGCCGCGCTTTTGTTGTGCGGTGTTTTATCTGGACCGCCTGCACACCTAAACGGGTTTCATTCATCTCTTCAGAAGATTGAGTTGTCATATATTGTTGAAATGGATTCGATTTGGGCCACATGTAGACAATGAACCATATAATGGCTTTTATGTTTGTTTGACAAGGTCGAGCACTGTTTTAAACACTTGTCAACATAAAAACAGTTACTGCGGGATCGTTCTGCCTCGATGAAATCTGAAGGATTCGCTGTCGGTGACAGTGATATAGGCGTACTCAAAAAGTGTTCTGGAGTAGACATTAATTGCGTGAAAGCTAAACGTTATCTGCTATTAATTATCATTACAGCATTTATATCACAAATTTCTTGAAAAGCTTGTTCCCGTTTCTATAGCGAAATGTAAAATGTAATGCATGTAATAAAAAAAGCACAGTGGTTAAAAATTGATACGAAACGCGAGTTCGTTATAAGTATTTAACAAAAAGAAACAACTGTTATGCTCGGGAACGGTTAATGTAGAAACTCGGAAGAGACTCTTAAAGTCGTATCTATGGAGTACGCCACTGTACCTACGGGTACGAAACTTGGACAATAGGATAAGTGGATCGAAAAAGAATAGAAGCGTTTGAAATGTGGTGCCCCATACGCGCGATGAAGATATCGTGGATAGGTAAGGCAGGAAATGTAATTTGAGAAGCGTTCTAATTACATTTTGTATTTGATTATACAGAGAACCCAGTAAAGATGTTCCACAAATTTGTAGTTTGTTCTATGCAGTTATACTCCGTTACATACTTACTTTTTCATTTCTTTTCGTCATTCGTTACAGTTTTTGGATTTTAGGAGTGCCATACAAGTATAGAAATATTTGGTAAAATAGATCACAGCCATTTTGAATAAAAATACACACAAGATTTGAATTTCAAATGAGAAATAAGCAAATTATACTAAATAACACTGATTTTTTACAAATAACAAGAAATATGAAAACTTAGAAAGAGGCCGCCTTGCCTGTTGCTAACATGTTCATATTCAAGAAAAAAGAGAGAGTAAATAGAAGGAAACATCACGTTAGTCAATAAAGTCATAATGCAAGAACGTTTTGTAGTTGATAAAATTTAAATTTAAAATTGGAAAAAATGTTACTATTTAAGAAAGCTAATTATGTTTTTTATAAAATTACAAAACTGAGATCATGAATCTGCACAATGAGAAATTTAAGTGAGCAAAATTTCAAGTAGAAACTCCGGAAGTTGTTTGTGTAATCTTTGAAAAACGAACACCTAGTTCCCAGGAACAATACAAAATAAAATTTCGTAATTCCAAGCAAAAAAAGATTGTAATTAGATTATCGATCTAAGGTGGCTTTGTGCGAAATAGCATTTGACAAAAAATCAAGATAGCCGATTTAATAAACGTCATGTTACTTCAGCGTTTAAAATGAACAGTAAAAAAAGTTTTTCCTCTTGGTAGCCCCATCTGTGGACACACTGTATACAAAACTGAAGCTGATTCTTATGCAAAATGACCTGCCGGATTCGAATTTTGAGGTCGGGAAAAGATCTGGAATTGGGAAAATGCTGGAAAATCGATTTTTCGTAAAATTTTCGACCATTTTAATACTTCTCTTGTTGTATCTTGTATGTCAGCAAAGAAAAGGGTTAGAGATCTGTTTTTTTCGTGGAATATAGATTGAAGAGTGCTGATCATCACAGTGTACTCGCGTTGTCTCTACAATTTTCCGATTTTATGTAAAAAAATGTTTTCTTGCTAGACCACAAATTTGTGTAATGTATTTTTCATGTACCGGGTAAGTAATCTTATTTTTCGGAATTAACATATACATATGCGAGACCAAATACGGACAAAGGTTCGAAATTATTTTTGGTGAAGAAATGAAACATTAATATTGTTGCTGAAAAAAGTTACAGCGAGTTAAACACCAATAATTTGTGCGCGCTAGCCGCGCTGATAGGTTGATAGGTAGCGACATAAGGGTTCGCGCGCGTTTATCCTGTATAATACACACATAGCCAAAACTCTTGGCCCCCTGAATTAATTTGAAACGTACATAAAAATTATTCTAACAAATATGTGGATTCAATTCTACATTTTATTGAAATGTTTTATCACATTTAAGGTTATTTTCATGGAAGGAGTACACGGCCAGGAATTAAATTCAAGAAATTGTATAATTATTTGTGCCATTTTTTTAATAATTCTAGTAATATTTGTGAATTTATGGCAAATGAAACACTATGTAAAAATATTATCGACGTTTCGCCTCTGGTTAGAGGCTTTATCAAGATTATATATTTAAAAGTTTACAAAATGTATAAATGTATAAATGTATACATTTTGTAAACTTTTAAATATATAATCTTGATAAAGCCTCTAACCAGAGGCGAAACGTCGATAATATTTTTACATAGTGTTTCATTTGCCATAAATTCACAAATATTACTAAAATTAAAAAAAATAAATAAATTCAAGAAAATGTCCGAATAATTGTTTTTGAAAAGACCAAATAAAAGGTTATTAATGACTTCCTGCGGTATGTTGTTCCATTCTTCTTGAGCAGCAACAATTAGCTCCTGAAGAGTGAAAGGGGGGTTATCTCTTTTTAAAGTGGCCCTTTTTAGCATATCCCACACGTTCTCACAAGGATTCATGTCAGGTGAGTTTGCTGGCCAATTCATTCTTGGAATATTCCCTTCCTGTAGCAAATTGGCAACCCTTCTTGTGTGGTGGGGCGTGGCGTTATCGTCCATAAAAACGAAATTATCTCCAATTTAGTTTCACAATGGAAGGATGATTGGTTGGATAATGTTTTGGGCGTAAATGTTTCCCGTCATGGTTTGCGGTACGTGAATATGTGAAGTGCGGCGACCATACATTATACCCCCCAAAACATTACTGTTCCACCTTCATAAGGAACAACTTCTCTGGCAAAAGCAAGTCTTCCTAGTCGTCCCGGTCCCCTCCAGACCCTTTCACGTCTATAATCACTCACTAACTCAATTTTTGTCTCATCAGAAAAAATGATATTGCGCCACTGGGGTAAAAGCCAGCCCCTATGTTCCTGTGTCCATTGGAGAAGTTGCTGTATATAAAACGACTTGGCAACAATATTAATGTTTCGTTTCTTCACCATGTGTAGGTATGTTAATTTCGAAAAATAAGATTACTTACCCGGTACATGAAAAATACATTACAAAAATTTGAGGTCTAGCAAGAAAACTTTTTTTTTCATAAATTTGGAAAATTCTAGAAGCAACGTGAGTGCACTGTGATGATCAGCACACTTCAGTATATATTCCATGGAAAAAACAGATCTCTATCTCTTTTCTTTGCTGAAGTACAACAAGAAAAGTATTAAAAATGGTCGAAAATTGGTGTAGGGAAATTTTACGAAAAATCGATTTTCCGACATTTTCTCAATTCCCGATCTTTTCGCGACCTCAAAATTCGAATCCGGCTGGTCATTTTACATAAGAATCAGCTTCATTTTCTTGTACAGAGGGTGTCGAATTAGAGCACCTTGCTCCCCGACTAGTTGGTTTCATTTGATAGTTTATCACGTTTTTTTCCGGACCGATATTAATTAATACAGTCATTCTGGACAGTACATAGTCTTAAAATTCCATACTTCTCTTTTAACACTCTGTAGATCATGTTGGTATTGCTTAGATAAGCCCTTTAACGTTCTCGAGAACGTTAAGGGTTACGATTATCACTAATTGTAACAATCGATGCTCGGTCGACGACAGACGACCGAGCAAAATGCTTCCAGAAAATGTTCTTCGCGCCGTTCTTATCCCGGTGGATACCCTTACGGCATACGCTGCAGTATACGTAACGGTGTCCACCGGAATTGGCTATTGTCATTCCCTCTAGGCGATGGCAAATGGAGCAAGTTTTTGTCGTGTACGACTCGTCCACCACTTTCACGGTCAACAGGGGGGAATAGTGTTGCCGGATCGTCTGCACCAGCGAGTCGTGGAAGAACTTCCGGTGACCCCGGAAAGTGGCGGTGTTCATAAACTTGCACCCATCGCCGTACAGAATTAGTTTCCTCTCTTCCGAATTGTCCACGAAGTACTTCCGGATGATGGCGTGCCGAGTTTTCTGCTTTCGGATATACCTGTCGAAATTCAAGCGCACCCTGTTGCGCCGTTCCTCGCTGCGCTGCTTGTCTTCGAAGTGCTTGAATTTGAAACGCAGCATTTGCGCGCACTTTTCGAACTCCCCCCCGTGGAAGGTGCGAGTGTCGTCGGCCTCGAAGTCTTTCTCTATCGCTGCTTCCACTTTCCCCGTCCAGCGTCGTAATTTCCTGCTCCTCAGGTGCTCTCCCATCGTGAAGTTGACACTCGCTTTCGACATCATGCGGAATTGGCCCGTGCTGTCGTACGTCACTATCGGGGTCTTCGCACCCGGATCGACGGCAATGACCCGATCATACTGCTCTCGACTACTAATTTCCGATGCACTGTGTCCCGATCGCTTCCGAAGTGGAGAACCATTGTTCTTGACGCGTTTCACGGGGCGATTCATCGACTTCGAAACGGCCACGCCATCCGTGCTGAAGCAGCAGCCAAACATCGGTAGGGCGTGGACGTCGAAGTACCGGCACCAATGCTCTCGAGCGCTGTCGCGGAAATCCACCACGGAACCAACTGTCTCTCCTATACTGGACAGCAATTCGTACAGGCCCATTGTCGTGTAAGTGATGTGTTTCACCGACTGTTTGTAAATGGGGAAAACCTTGCTGGCACGCACATTCTGCGTGCACTGCAGGGCTTGCAGGTCGAACATGAAAGGCACGTAGGAGATTGGCGATTTCTCGACTAACTTAGCACGCAACTTGTACAGGGCCAGTGTTTTGGAAATTTCACTGTCGTTGTCGGCTCCATCCCCGTAGTAATACTTGTGGCACGCTTCGTGCACTCTTCGGCGATCTTGTTCGAGGTGCAGCAAGCGAACGAATTTCTTCACACGATCAAACATGTGCGTTACGATATTGTTGCTGAACACTGTCGAATACTGCTTGCACGCCTCTTGAATGATGTACGTTCGCAATTTGCAGTCGTAAAAGGCACGAGATGATGTTCTGGACTCCTCGCGCAACTTTAAATACTGCTGTATGAAATTTAGGGGGTCGTCAATTTTGAATTTATTCGAACCTTTCAGGACAAACGTGAAGTGTTCGACGTTCAGTTTGTTGAAGGTTTTTCCGGGCATCTTTTCGTGATAATATTGGTAGAAAGCATTTACGAAGTACGACGTTTCGATCATGAGGCGGGAAACTACTTTCACGTCGTCATATATTTTACGTTTCAATTTCGATCGGGTGTCTTCATCTAGTAGCGGACAGAAAAATTTATTCAAGCCGTGCTTGATTGTATAGACGGCATATTCCTCATCAGCGGCCAAATTCCTTTTCCTTATGGGTGGTTTGTACAACGGGCATTTCTTGCTACTCGACCTAGCGTGGTCCGTGCCTTGGCACGTGGGGCACTTCGCCATATTTTCATCCGCTTACACCTGATGGAAAATGTTGTTGTCAGTGTAAGGCAAATAAATAAGTCGATCGGGTTGGGCAGTGTTGGTGTTGAGTTGGTACAAATAAATAACAGCTTCAGTGATTTCAAATTAATCCATGTTAATGATCTGAGGAAATTAATCTTTGACGTGAAGAATAAGAGTAGCAAAGATGGAATCGAAATAAGGAATTTTTTCAAGAAATTAAATAGGTACCCCTTGCAGCACTTGATTAATGTGTCAACTGTACCTTTGGTTTGGAAGTTGGCTACAGTTGGAAAGGTGAAGGGTACGGCAGATTGTCAGGAGTTTGGACCAATTAATCTGCTTCCAGCACTCGAAAAAATCATAGAGAGAACAGTCTATACAGGGCGATTCAGATATGGTGAATCAAAGAGAAATGGCATACTCCCCATGCGAAAATAAGACAAAGAGTCTAATATATCCCTGTCCGAAGTTATACCCCTGAGGAGATATAGCCCCCCAAAGTCTTCCCTTAAATGTCGATAAAAATTAATTTCTCAGAAACTACAAGACTTACAAGGTTCCAATGTGGTGCATAATTTAGAAACTTTATAAACCATAACTGATGTGAAGTTGAAGTTAAAGGAAATGGTGCAAGGTGTTTATTCGGGGTGGGTCACCCCTACAGTTTCATACAACTATTTGATCCATTAATTAATTTGAAAAAGTTTCACGTCACTTCATGCAAAATTTAATTTTCAAACTTTTTTCACTCCTAGTACTTTTCACTGAAATGAATAGTTATTGAGAAAAACGAAAATTGCTTAAGTAAAATTTGAATTCTTTTACTTCAAAACTAGTGGTGACCGTAGTTGTGCGTATCCTAACGGGCACAACACAGAAGTGCTTTGTGGTGAAATAGTGGATAGGTGTGGGTTAGGTGTTGAAATAATGCGATGAAAGTTTCGTTCGAAATTGGAAAAACAAAAAAAAAAGCAACTCACGATGACAAGTATGCTGAGGATTGTCTGCGATCCCAATTTCTCCATCAGGCAACAAAGGTTCACCGCCTGCACCTCCAACATCGATAGGTAGCTGCCAACGAGACGCATCCTCTTCGCTTCTCGAACGGGGAAAGGAAAGCGACAAGAGAGAGAGTCCGAAGAACTGCCGTGGTGCTCCAGAAATCGTGTTACAGTGCCTGAAAGATTATGTTCATCAGTGGGATCGGACCAGAATAATGCGATGGCAGTTTTGTTCAAAATTGGAAAAAAGGAAAAAAAAAAACAACTCACGATGACAAGTATGCCGAGTCCTCTTCGCTTCTCGAACGGGGAAAGGAAAGCGACAAGAGAGAGTCCGAAGAACTGCCGTGGTGCTCCAGAAATCGTGTTACAGTGCCTGAAAGATTATGTTCATCAGTGGGATCGGACCAGAATAATGCGATGGCAGTTTCGTTCAAAATTGGAAAAAAGGAAAAAAAAAGCAACTCACGATGACAAGTATGCCGAGTCCTCTTCGCCTTTAGAACGGGGAAAGGAAAGCGACAAGAGAGAGAGTCCGAAGAACTGCCGTGGTGCTCCAAGAATCGTGTTACAGTGCCTGAAAGATTAAGTTCATCAGTGGGATCGGACCGGAATAATGCGATGGCAGTTTCGTTCAAAATTGGAAAAAAGGAAAAAAAAAGCAACTCACGATGACAAGTATGCCGAGTCCTCTTCGCCTTTAGAACGGGGAAAGGAAAGCGACAAGAGGGAGAGTCCGAAGAACTGCCGTGGTGCTCCAAAAATCGTCTCGCAGTGCCTGAAAGATTAAGTTCATCAGTGGGATCGGACCGGAATAATGCGATGGCAGTTTCGTTCAAAATTGGAAAAAAGGAAAAAAAAAGCAACTCACGATGACAAGTATGCCGAGTCCTCTACGCCTTTAGAACGGGGAAAGGAAAGCGACAAGAGGGAGAGTCCGAAGAACTGCCGTGGTGCTCCAAAAATCGTCTCGCAGTGCCTGAAAGATTAAGTTCATCAGTGGGATTGGACCGGAATAATGCGATGGCAGTTTCGTTCAAAACTGGAAAAAAGGAAAAAAAAAGCAACTCACGATGACAAGTATGCCGAGTCCTCTACGCCTTTAGAACGGGGAAAGGAAAGCGACAAGAGGGAGAGTCCGAAGAACTGCCGTGGTGCTCCAAAAATCGTCTCGCAGTGCCTGAAAGATTAAGTTCATCAGTGGGATCGGACCGGAATAATGCGATGGCAGTTTCGTTCAAAATTGGAAAAAAGGAAAAAAAAAGCAACTCACGATGACAAGTATGCCGAGTCCTCTTTGCCTTTAAAACGGGGAAAGGAAAGCGACAAGAGAGAGAGTCCGAAGAACTGCCGTGGTGCTCCAAAAATCGTCTCGCAGTGCCTGAAAGATTAAGTTCATCAGTGGGATCGGACCGGAATAATGCGATGGCAGTTTCGTTCAAAATTGGAAAAAAGGAAAAAAAAAGCAACTCACGATGACAAGTATGCCGAGTCCTCTATGCCTTTAGAACGGGGAAAGGAAAGCGACAAGAGGGAGAGTCCGAAGAACTGCCGTGGTGCTCCAAAAATCGTCTCGCAGTGCCTGAAAGATTAAGTTCATCAGTGGGATCGGACCGGAATAATGCGATGGCAGTTTCGTTCAAAATTGGAAAAAAGGAAAAAAAAAGCAACTCACGATGACAAGTATGCCGAGTCCTCTTCGCCTTTAGAACGGGGAAAGGAAAGCGACAAGAGGGAGAGTCCGAAGAACTGCCGTGGTGCTCCAAAAATCGTCTCGCAGTGCCTGAAAGATTAAGTTCATCAGTGGGATCGGACCGGAATAATGCGATGGCAGTTTCGTTCAAAATTGGAAAAAAGGAAAAAAAAAGCAACTCACGATGACAAGTATGCCGAGTCCTCTACGCCTTTAGAACGGGGAAAGGAAAGCGACAAGAGGGAGAGTCCGAAGAACTGCCGTGGTGCTCCAAAAATCGTCTCGCAGTGCCTGAAAGATTAAGTTCATCAGTGGGATCGGACCGGAATAATGCGATGGCAGTTTCGTTCAAAATTGGAAAAAAGGAAAAAAAAAGCAACTCACGATGACAAGTATGCCGAGTCCTCTACGCCTTTAGAACGGGGAAAGGAAAGCGACAAGAGGGAGAGTCCGAAGAACTGCCGTGGTGCTCCAAAAATCGTCTCGCAGTGCCTGAAAGATTAAGTTCATCAGTGGGATTGGACCGGAATAATGCGATGGCAGTTTCGTTCAAAACTGGAAAAAAGGAAAAAAAAAGCAACTCACGATGACAAGTATGCCGAGTCCTCTACGCCTTTAGAACGGGGAAAGGAAAGCGACAAGAGGGAGAGTCCGAAGAACTGCCGTGGTGCTCCAAAAATCGTCTCGCAGTGCCTGAAAGATTAAGTTCATCAGTGGGATCGGACCGGAATAATGCGATGGCAGTTTCGTTCAAAATTGGAAAAAAGGAAAAAAAAAGCAACTCACGATGACAAGTATGCCGAGTCCTCTTTGCCTTTAAAACGGGGAAAGGAAAGCGACAAGAGAGAGAGTCCGAAGAACTGCCGTGGTGCTCCAAAAATCGTCTCGCAGTGCCTGAAAGATTAAGTTCATCAGTGGGATCGGACCGGAATAATGCGATGGCAGTTTCGTTCAAAATTGGAAAAAAGGAAAAAAAAAGCAACTCACGATGACAAGTATGCCGAGTCCTCTATGCCTTTAGAACGGGGAAAGGAAAGCGACAAGAGGGAGAGTCCGAAGAACTGCCGTGGTGCTCCAAAAATCGTCTCGCAGTGCCTGAAAGATTAAGTTCATCAGTGGGATCGGACCGGAATAATGCGATGGCAGTTTCGTTCAAAATTGGAAAAAAGGAAAAAAAAAGCAACTCACGATGACAAGTATGCCGAGTCCTCTTTGCCTTTAAAACGGGGAAAGGAAAGCGACAAGAGGGAGAGTCCGAAGAACTGCCGTGGTGCTCCAAGAATCGTGTTACAGTGCCTGAAAGATTAAGTTCATCAGTGGGATCGGACCGGAATAATGCGATGGCAGTTTCGTTCAAAATTGGAAAAAAGGAAAAAAAGCAACTCACGATGACAAGTATGCCGAGTCCTCTATGCCTTTAGAACGGGGAAAGGAAAGCGACAAGAGGGAGAGTCCGAAGAACTGCCGTGGTGCTCCAAAAATCGTGTTACAGTGCCTGAAAGATTAAGTTCATCAGTGGGATCGGACCGGAATAATGCGATGGCAGTTTCGTTCAAAATTGGAAAAAAGGAAAAAAAGCAACTCACGATGACAAGTATGCCGAGTCCTCTTCGCCTTTAGAACGGGGAAAGGAAAGCGACAAGAGG
The DNA here is from genome assembly GCA_963966045.1 of Xestobium rufovillosum. NCBI lineage: Eukaryota > Metazoa > Arthropoda > Insecta > Coleoptera > Ptinidae > Xestobium > Xestobium rufovillosum. The sequence continues at coordinate 20,496,126 of OZ014494.1, forward strand.
GAGAGTCCGAAGAACTGCCGTGGTGCTCCAAAAATCGTCTCGCAGTGCCTGAAAGATTAAGTTCATCAGTGGGATCGGACCGGAATAATGCGATGAGAGTTTCGTTCAAAATTGGAAAAAAGGAAAAAAAAAGCAACTCACGATGACAAGTATGCCGAGTCCTCTATGCCTTTAGAACGGGGAAAGGAAAGCGACAAGAGGGAGAGTCCGAAGAACTGCCGTGGTGCTCCAAAAATCGTGTTACAGTGCCTGAAAGATTAAGTTCATCAGTGGGATCGGACCGGAATAATGCGATGGCAGTTTCGTTCAAAATTGGAAAAAAGGAAAAAAAGCAACTCACGATGACAAGTATGCCGAGTCCTCTTCGCCTTTAGAACGGGGAAAGGAAAGCGACAAGAGAGAGAGAGTCCGAAGAACTGCCGTGGTGCTCCAAAAATCGTGTTACAGTGTCTGAAAGATTAAGTTCATCAGTGGGATCGGACCGGACGCCGTGTTGGTAAAACAACTTACGCAAACGTGTAGGGTATTTTCCGCCGCTGACTGGTATTATTTGGGTCCTACAGCGTGTAGTAATATATCGGGCAGGAAGGGCATGTCCTTGGGTTACTCTAACTTCGCCTGTTCGGCACTCTGAAAAAGGAAATCGAGATTAAGGAAAGTTGATATAAAACGGTAGGAAACAAGAAAAAATGGTGCATAGAAAGCCACGCGGTAGAAGTGAAACTTGGCGCCATACCTAAAAGTTCTTGAATCTAATTTATATTTATATTTATATAAGAATCAATTAAATTTGGATGGTTTTTTGTGTGAAATGAGAAATGTGACGTTCAGTTTGACAGTTCTGCTTCTGTTCCGTTCTATTTCCATACATGACAGCAGAAGAAACCGGTAGTACTTTGCCGAATGTAGTGGAAACCACAGAAACAGCTTCATTTTCAACCTTATGTTGCAAAGTTAAAGTAGGCCATGGGCATGTAGTATTCATAACACAGCATGTTCAATATTAAGTGCACTTACGCTGAACTCTTGTGGTGTTAAATCGAAATCTGCTGTATTCTGTATCCCACGATTCTACTGGAAGGCGCCAGTCAAGAGCATCGGATGCTGCAGCTGCTACATTTCTAGTTTGTAGAGAGGGTACCGGCACATAATCAGCTACCTTTAAAGGGATGGAAAAAATGTTATTCATAATAGATAAGATTTCTGTATATTAAGCGCAAGATTTTGAAAGAAAGCGCTTCACATGCTAGATCCTGAAAGATTTACTTTGTTCTTTAACTGTGTAACCTAACAGTACGACATTTTATTTTGTGGACCGATAGTACATATAGTCATAATCTAAAACATAACATAGGTACGTTACAATACTTAATTACTGGAGATTATGAAATAAACAATTAAATTTGTAACAAGTTTTTCTTACCGAATCTTGTTCACTGGCTTCTTGTGTTAATGCTTCTCGAGTGTGATTCTCTTCAGTCGTTATCTTATCACCGATAAATGGCAATGCTTCTGTTTGGGATGGTGCAGTTGAAGACGTTAAAGGGTTCTCTGATGTTGGAACTGCTATTGCTATACTTTCACTGCTACTTACGCCACATTGCGCTGCGATATTTTCAATTTCTGTCTCTTGAAAAGATATCTGAAAAAAGAAATAAAACTAGTAGATTTGAACAGCATAAATTGTCAGTTTCAGATTAAGGTAACTTTGGAAGCGTAGAAATTAACAGATTACGTAGTTTTGATAGGTGCTTACTTTACATGCTAATGAGAATAAAAAATTTAATATCCATTTATGTGTTTCCGCCTGAAACAAAAGAAAGCCCACATTTAAGTATAAGTACCTTTGTGAAGAATTTTCTTTTAGGTATTATACTGCAGAAGGTCATTTTACGAGGGGCTATCCACTACCCAAAATCGTGTACCGGTGTGTTCAATAACTGACAATAATTTGTAGCAGGTACTTTTTCCGCTGTAATACATCAATATATTCAGAAATGGCGAGTTTGGATTGGTTTAAAATTCGATGAGTGGAATAGTCATTATTAAACAATGGCGCCTCCATCGATAAACGGCGACTCTCCGGCTTTCCGCTCAATTTTTCAAATTTTAAAATGTCGTGCAACAAATCACCACTATCCGTAAGGAATTTAGCCATCAAACTACATATATAACTTTGATTCAACAGCCCCGATAATATCTATATTCTTTGCTCTCATCAATCGATAATTTTAAATGGCGACACAGTTCATATTTCGCATAGAAATACGCAGTCACATGTTCCCGCGGAAGCTGCTTACGCAACCGTAGTCGCTCCCATCTTGCAGTAGTGCTTAGTTCAAGCACAAACGTTTTCCGAAATGCTAATTTGAAATCTACCCAAGATTCCATTACAAGAAGTTATACTTAATTGTTAATTTCTAATAATGGATGTGCGTTTTTATGTAAAGTGGATATGAAACAACACATTTTGCAGTTCTATAATCCGCATTAATAACCGAGGAAACCAAAACTGGCCGTTTGTGCATTCGCTGCCGCGTGTTTTTCCGGGCATCTAATTTATCCATACGTGGAACATAACGGCGTATTCTACACGTAATCAGAAACATTATACTTACAATGTATGTTGAAAATAAATATCTTACAAATCGATAATTGAAGAAATCACTGCGAATGTACAATTTATTCTGTCTATGAAAATGGCGATTTTCTACTGAGAAAACTTGTTGATTTTGCATAGTTACGTTGAAGAAACCTAGCAACGCCGTCTGTCCAATGAAACGTTGTAATGGTGCAATATATTTCAAAGAGTATTTGATTTCGCGATGACGCCCGCCGCGCCGGTATTTTGGAAGAATAATAATTGCAAATTGATGTGCATCGGAAACGTCCGAAGAAGAAAATATGTGAATTTATTGTGCTTGTTGAAAGAGTCCGATATTGGAAAGCAATTATCGTTTTAGGATACGGGAGCATTTGTGGGCAGAGCTTCCTTAAATATTCAGTGCGAACATGTTACCATGTACCAAGCACAAAAGCAATGGTGGCAGCAAAAATCTGCCCCGTTTCCATCACAGTAATATTCCCTGGAGTAAAGAAGCTTGAAGAGGATACAGTAATATCCTTGAACGAAGATGTTCAAAGAGACGTAGCGCATATTAAACATTTCAATTCATGCAGAGTCCTACACAGCATTTCTCGGAAGAACTGTCCGATATTTAACAAAAATTAGTTGGAATAATAATTGTGGGAAGAGAAGAAATGTAAAGTTTGCGAATTGCGACACATATGTTGTATAATAGGTACCAACTTGTAATATAGTAAATGGAGGTATACAGAAAACTCACAATATTAAAAAATAAATAAATTTCAGAAAATCGTGGAACACTGTTTGTATTGAATTAATAAGTTAGGTTACGTTCAAAGTTGATAAACAATCGCGAATACGTAATCGTGAAATTGAGTGGGAAAAGTAGGTAACTGTATTATCGACACGGAGTTTGGTATTTGATTATTTGCTACCAAACAACCAAACTAATCATAACGACTAAACAAACATACAATTAATAATTTTTATTTTCAGAATTATTTAATAACATTTATTTAAATGCTTATGGACTCAGAAAGTGAATGCAGGGGATCATACTATGTGTAGGAAAAATAGCATTTCCTACTGGAGATGAAAATACACGGTTTTCTTCGTGGGCAAATTCTCATTTCACGGAAAAAACAGTATTTTCATCTCTTGTAAAATATAACATTTTCAGAGGTTTTCAAGAAATATGTACGCCACCAACAGGTAGTGCTAATATTGGGAATTGGGGATTCTTTCTTTTTTTGTAATGTTTTTGGATTTCTTTCATATTAGTAGATAGCGTGTAGCGAATGGAATTATTCTTATCTTAAAAACTAATATTTGCTGAGAACAATTCACTCACCTTACAATTTAATAAACCATCGGAATAATTTCGTAGGACTAGAGTTTGCACAATATAATTGTTTGTTTATTCGGTTGCCATGGATGGAGCCCCAGATCTACCTTGGTAAAAAATTATTTTCATGTCCACAAGCGACTTTGATTAAAGCTCTCCTTGTTATAAGCCAAGTTAATGAGTTAATGAGCTCTAGATGTAAGTACATACCTGCAATAAAGTTGTCAATAAATAAATAATATGTCCAGTGGCGGCTCGTGACTTGTTAAAGAGGGAGGGCTCCGCTAAGAAACCTGACCAATTTAGGTAGAACCTTAACTCGGTCTGAAACAATGTGTTTTCTCCTCGCGGTTTTCTTTCACTTGCTCTTCACGAGAAAACAAGTGTGATATATGTAGATAAATGCAGCTGTGTATGAAGTGTTGCATACATTCATGTGTAATATATATTTGTATGTTCAGTCCTTGTTTATATACATTATATATGATAGACAAGGGTTCAGTGAATAAAGTTCAGTTCACAAAGCATGCTTTGTGGTTCAGTTCCACACCAACCGTCTTTTGATCAAGACAAATGATATGACATGGCGCTGCGAACGTGCGAACAATAACTCGATTCCGGTGTTTGGTGGTTGCAGAAAAATTCGAATAAATACAGAGAATTTAAATTAAATAAATACGTGCACTTTCAACAACAAATAAAATGGAAAAGAGTATTACTCCAATGGTAATGTCAGGTAATTTACCTGAAAACTGGAAACAATGGAAACAAAAATTCAAGAATTACATCATTGCCAGTGAAACTGATAAAAAATCCGAAGAAGTGCAATGTGCACAATTACTACATTACCTGGGCGAAGACGCATTTTCTATCTACAATACCTTTAACATTCCGGAAAGTGAGAAAAATAAAATTCAAGTGTTATTCGACCATTTCGAAAATTACTTTGTTCCGAAGAAAAACCTAACTTACGAGAGGTATAAATTCGTGTGTTTAAGACAAAACAGTGAAAGAATTGAACAATTTCTGAAAATATTGAAAGTTGCTGCGAGACAGTGCGAATTTCGTGAGCTAACCGAAGATTTAGTTAAAACTATGTTAATTTGTGGACTACAAGATGATTCTCTAAGAGAAAAATTACTACAATTTCAAGATAAAGATCTTCAAAAAGTGACAGAAGCTTGCATTATTTGGGAAAACACCAAGCGTCAAAATCAAGATATTACCAACGACAAAAGCAGAGTATACCAAGTAGCGAAAAAAGAAGCGTGACAGACAACGAATCCAGGTGGCCCAGATGTGCGACAGAAAAGACACGTGTGCGTGAAGCGGCAAGCCTCAAAGGGTAAATTGCAAGAACGCGACGGCGGTTCTGAAGCTCAGACAAGGTCAGATAAACTCATAAATAATTGTAGAAATTGTGGCTATACTCATAAAATAAATAACTGTTATGCTTTTGGTAAAATTTGCAGCTGTTGCAAAAGATTAAATCACTTTGGTAACATGTGTCGAAGTAAAAATAAGCAGGTGCATGAAATAAATAAATAATTTTATGATTTATAACCCAACTTACAAACGACGTTTGATATTTTTCTAATTATTAAAGTTTTAAAACAATATTGCAATATTGGTAAGCTACGCGTAGGGTGCGCGTTTAAACGCCGTTTAAACGTTTAATATACGCGTTTAAACGTTTACGAAAAATCGCTAAACGTTGCATCCCTAGTGTATGTCACTATCAAAATTTCCGTACGTCTGTTTTGATTAAAAATTTCATTGTTAAAAACGCACCTCACAGTTAAATAACCACCGCAAGAATTAAATAGGACAATAAATTAGTACAATCTAATGTTTGTTTATTTTGTCCCTACAAAAAAAAATTTATATTGTCTAGAAACACCCCGTATATGTATATGGCTAAATTCATACACAAATCTTTTGCAAAAATATTTATTTTAACTTTACAATTCATTTAATTACAAAATACACATGAACGAAATTAATCAGTCGCAAGACGACTCAAAACATCAAAGAAATAAGAAATTGGAGAATTGATTTGAAAGAATGTCCACCCTGTTTAAGTATTTGCCGTACTATCAGGCATTAGGGTGGCTCTTCAAAGTACATATGCACTTTGCCACTAAAGATGTCCGTCACGTGATCATGTGACAGGCATCTTGATGGGAAATATGATTACTGTTCAAAATCTGCGTACTTAGTGACGGATAGTAATTTTAACAAATACGCCCGTTTCGCCGCTCTAATTTGGGCCCGAATAAATTTGGCTTGGTCTGGAATATCGTCTTCGGGGCATATACCATTCCGGATATTACGCCTTATCCTCGGTTTGGCTACGGTTGCTGGCTCCAGCTCACACATTTGTAGCCAGTCCTCGTCTTCTTCCCACGTACCCGCCATTTTCTAAACAACGAATCGACCGAAAATATTCAGAATTCAATTACATATTTTCTATGGGGATTTCTTAAAATTGCATACATGAAAATGCATCATTGTGAAACACAATTACTGTACCACCTAAAATTATTTCGAGGAAACGGAACTGAAGAAATAAAAACGCTTTTGAACTTAGCGTTTGAAATGTGGTGCTACAGACGCGTGATGAAGATACCGTGGAAGATAGGGTTAGCAATTGGAAGTTATTAGAAAGAGTTGGGGAAAAGCGAAAGGTAGGTATGGAAGACAATACAGAGCTGGAGAGATAGGATGGTAGGATGGTAGGACACCTTTTAAGACACGAAGGACATACTGGAATCAGAGATAGGAATACAAGGAGGTAGGGGAAAGCCCAGATTAGACTACAATTGCTCTCAAATACATGCGCGGAAAAACTACTATTATGTATGTATGTGTACGAAGAGTATAATATTACCTTTGGAAATGAGAAATCTGGTGATGGTGTAAAATAGCAATTACGCAGGAACCCTAGAGTAGGAACTGTGCAGAAACAAAAAATATTAAATTATAGGCGTCCAGTTGCAAAGCCGCCTTACCAAATTTTTGAACAATTGCATAAGGCATCTGCCTCCTAGAGGGGTACGCGGTATTGCTTGCTTGAAAGTGTTTACTTTACATCCTTTGGTCTATACAGTAAAATTTTAATGCAAACGTGCAAAATTAGTTACGGCCGTCCAAAGTTAATCAGCGTCAAATTCTGTGAGATTGGCAAATCCTTAAATTGTTTTCGGCGAAAAGAAATTCCCTGATCAGAACCGCATTTCGCGTATCGAATACGAGCATTTGTATTGTAGACGGCGCTGCCATCGGGGTTAGGTATAAAATATAACCTCACTTTTTTACCAATGTTTTTGTTATGGTTGTATTGACGTCTCTGGTTTGTAAAATAAAATCTAACAACGCCATACAATTGCTGTCTTTTCGGATGCAGATTTGTGTCTGACAAAACAAAAACCTAATGTTCCACAAATTTCCCGGTGATAAAATACTACGAAAACGGTGAGTTATTGCAATAATTAAATCCGGGAAGCAGGAAGCTGCCCACTAAATATACGAAGATTTGTTCAAAGCATTTTACTGATGAATGTTACACTGGAATCAGAATGGGTAAGAGTAGGTTTCTTATTCTTGCTTTCTTATGCAATGTTAGAGGAAATTGTAATAATGAAAATTTTAGAAGTGATATTTACAGATATCTCTTGAGTTCCTACATTCTTTTCTATTTTATGTTTAAGGCCAATGGAGAATTTCAAAAAAGTGCAATTCCAACTGTGTATTTGCCTGTACCCATGAGTCATCGTACCTGTAATAAAAGAGGTGAAAGGCGCAAGCTACGCAGAGATCAGAGAACGTATCAAGCATCAGACAAAAGCGCTTAAAGATGTACACTCTACTTACTGAATGTATTGAATCACCAATTACAACCGATACAGAGGAAATTGTTGCAGAAGGAAATAATTTGCAACAGCGAAATACAATAAGTGTTTCTACCCTAGCCATTGTGTCTTTTAAGAGATCGTACAAGTCAGGTTTTTCAAGGGAAGTGTTTATTTCTTTTGTGATGTGTTTAGAAGTTAGATACCTTAGGGTCCCTGTATTTAGAGAGTACCGCAATCAATAGCTCCACTATGTTTCAGAACTGTGAGTAAATATGGCGGACTGCCGTGTCAGCAGCAAAATGTCATTCTGACGTTCCGCCACAATTCAAATTTGGCGGCTGTTATTGTGAGTAAATATGGCGGATATTGCGGTACTCTCTAAATATAGGGACCCTAAGATACCTCAAAGTACAGTGCCCTCTCTTTACAAAATGAGTTACTCATACTATGTAATTCTAAAAAGAATAAATAGGAGCTAAAAATTAAATGCACAGTGTTACTATTTATGTACCATTTATTTCTTGTTATTTAAACATTAACATATGGTATATTTTCTCTCCCTTGAAACTTTCTAATGGCAAAAAGAATTGATCTGAAGGATATTCTATTTCACTGCTCAGATTTATTCGATTTGTGACATAGGTACAATGTTTTGTTCAGTTTCTTGCTACTTCATAGTTCTAACCTAAAACTTCACTTATTGTTTATTTTCATGTTTACGTTTTTCTAAAACATTTTTCAACCCAGTAGTTTCAGCTGCTAGCTGCGAAAGTTTATCTTTCAATTCTGATACTGTCAAATTCCTTGTTTATCACTAACACACGTTAAATTACATAAGAAAAAATGTGAGGTTATGATGCAATACCTAACATTGATTAGGATCCCCTGTTGGATTTTGAGATGACTGAGTTAGGTGCAATGCTCTATAAGCGCAAGAATACGAATAAATCGACAAAAATTCGCGCTGCCGGGATGCGAACCACCAGCGCCAGGAAGAAGTTCGAATCCGACACCCGTCCATTGCCTTTGCGCTATGTGGATCAGTGACCAAACAACCTTTAAGAACCTATAGTAAGATTAAATTTTATTATTTCCACAATTTCCTTAAATGCACATTTTTATTTGTTACAAGGACTCCTTTCACGTTACAGATGGGATCCGCCGAGTAAAATTATGCCAAAATCACGTAAACTGGCTTGAAAGTTGAATTTTAATTCTACCCATAATAGAAATACAAATTCTACCGGTTTCGTGCACCCCTCTGATTTTTCATTAATAACTTTTTCAAATCTCCGTCGATTTCAATTTTTTCGACGGATCCTGAGAAATGAGAATTCTGCTGTCTAGACACTTTACTCTTATTTATAATGTAATTCTAAGATTTAAAACCAGAATCGTTTTTGTAGAGATCAACACGTCTTTTGAAATATGGCAGATTTCTCCTTAGGTAGGAAGTACCGAAATCAAGAATGACCGTTGAGGGCGCCACTGTCGCGCGATCAGCTGATTGCGAAAGTCATATTTGAGTTCTATCCACAGATTTTAAAAAATATATATAGATATCTAGTTAGCATCAGAAACAGACTTGGGTATAGAGGCCGCCATGTTGAGTTCCCTTTTGATTGGTTGCCGCCCACCAATAACAGAGCTACTGCTTTCCGCTTTCATTGGAGGATTAACTTCACGCGCCAACGAAATTGAATGGAATAAAGCCAGGCATATTTCCAAAAAAATTATCAAGTTAAATATTATTATGCAATTTTTATATTCAATTTTGAGTCCTGTTCTGTAAATTGAGTTTGTTTTCTTAAGAATGCAGGCCTTACAATTCCTACTCCATTTTCCTCACAAATTTTTTCTATTAGAAAACCCTTATCTGCCATTACTTGATCTACATATGGCTCCAATTTCTGTATCAAACCACTCTGTTCAAAAATACTTTTGTCTGAACTTCGTCCCCCATAAGCTTTCGATATAAATGTTAGTAATCCCCCTGGACTAACAGCAGTCATAACTTTAATTGTATTTCTACCCTTGTAATAACCATACGTTTTTACCCTACAACATAAACATTTTGGTTTTTGGATTGGGATTTCCGTACAGTCAACCACAACTCGCACTTTTGCAAAATCTTTAAAAGAGGAAGGTAAATTGTTCCTACATTCTTCAATGCTAGGCCACAGTATACAAGATTTTAATATGTTGGACAGGTATTGTATATACTCGTCAAAAATTTTTACACATAGTGATGGTGTTACTTTAAAAATAAAAGAAAAAATTTTGAAAGGTAAAGATAACTTCAGTTTCATACAAACTAACACTATTTTTTCCTTAACATCCAGTTTAACCACCTTTTGTGGGTAATGTTTTAAAACTAAATGACCGAGTATGTTCAACATTTCTAATGCATTAATGTTCGTTAATGATCGTAGATCCGAATCTAACGTTATTGAGTTGACAAATTTAACTATAAAATCACCACTTGTCACTTGCGTACTCTTATCTGATTTATGATCACTTGTAGTGGCCCCCATTGAAAGTAAACCAAAAACCGCTTTCTTTTCATCTTCATCCAGGTCTTCAAATGTCATTACTGGTTGGGTTTCTCCGTCTTCATGATTTAATTCCTCTGTTATATTTAAAGATTTACCAACATTAGTATCTTGTAGCATTTGCTCTCTTCTTGTTTGTCTTCTCTCATGCCTTTCTTGCCTGCGTTTATCAAATATTTTTTCAAATTTTATGTTTGACTTTACAGGCAGGTGTTCACTAGGCACAGCTGTTGTGCGTAACCTTGTTGGGATTTTTCCTGAACCTGAAAGTAGATTATTGAATCGATTTAAAATGTGCAGGTGAAAAAAATTGCTACCGTAGGGTGTTATGTAGTCAGTTTCTTTAAAATGTTTAGAGCAAACCCTCATATGTTTAGTGGAGGGTTTACCCATTAATAATAATTTATCCCATGCTAATCTTCGGTCGACTGTTTCAGCTACCCCATATTTGTTGGTTATGTTAACCTTGGAAATGTTCTTATTCGGAAAGTGATGAAATCGCAAAGAGCCATCGACACTCCTTTTTGAGCTGCAGCCATACACGCAGCAATTAGTATTGTCTTTTTTCGGCATTTTAATTCACAAAAAACGTTTGAAAATATGAGGCGCCGTTTGGGCCAAAATTAACTTTTCCACGCACTATATATTATTCCGTAATATATAGAAAATTTTCGTTGCAATATACAAAATCTTGGGTTCCATGATATGCCGCGATATAATGAGGGCGCTCACCTCACTTATGGTGGCAGCTATGCGACTTGTCAGTTGTCAGGTTGTCACTTGTCAGTCACTCGATCAGCTGTTTGACTGACAAATATTATTATCAGTTTTAATTAAGTAACCAACACAAATAATTTTTGATCAGTTTTTTTATTTAGCCAGTATGAATATTGCCGAATATTTTGAAGAATTAATGTCTGATTATGAACAATGCTACCGCCGACAATTTGATTCAGATGTAAGGCTTGTGGAGGAATGTATATTAATGCTTGAGAACCATTGTTTTGTATTAAATGCATTATCAGAGAATGTTGAAAATGAAATAAAAGATAAACTTGATAAAATGCACACTATGGTGTGGACTTTGCATTCCACATTAGAAATTTTGTTTGAAGGTTAGTAGGTACCTTGCAAAATTATTAGAAAAATTGTCAGTGAAATTTTATATTTACATGGCAGGTAACTATGATGTTACTAACTCGCAAGTTCTACTTAACCCATTAATATTGCAGACAGACCAAGCAATAGCCCTCAAAACATGGGTTACACACCAACAAGTATACTAAACGGTCATGTTGGTAGACCAAAAGTGGGCATAACTTCTGAGCAAATATCTCTTTTGCAAAGTGGAGGCTGTACATGGACAGACATTAGTTGTATGTTAGGAATATCCAGAAGATCTCTATTTAGATATAGAGAAATGTTCAATTTAAACAAACAATTTATAAATGATGAGGAACTAAATGCTACTATTCAGGAAGTTTTAAGGCTAACTCCTGGAGCCGGCGAAGTGTACGTTTTAGGATCTTTGAGAGCAAAAAATTGCAATGTGCCACGATGGAGAGTTCGTGAACACCTAAACGAGTTAGATGCTACAGCAAGGGCAATGAGGAAAAGGAAAACCATAGCCAGAAGGATTTATCGCGTAAAAGGATCAAATTATTTATGGTAAGTAAAAGTAATCCTGGGTGGGACATAATTGATTATCAGTGCTTTCTAAAATAAATTGTTTGCAATAGATTTGTTACTCCTATTTTGTAGGCATATGGACTCCAATCATAAATTAGTCAGTTTTCGTCTCGTGTTCCACGGCTGTATCGATGGATACAGCCGCCTAATTATTTATTTGGAGTGCAAAGACAATAATAAAGCTAATACGGTTTTATCGATATTTGCAAATGGGACTGCAAAATATGGATTGCCTAGTAGAGTACGTGCAGACCGGGGGACAGAAAATGTAGAAGTGGCAAATTTTATGATTACCAGAAGAGGGCTCAACAGAGGAAGTTTTATTACTGGAAGGAGTGTCCATAACCAACGGATCGAACGGTTGTGGTCCGAAGTGAACAGAGTTGTCTCAAAACAATTTAAGCAATTATTTTGGTTTATGGAGGAAGAAAATTTGCTTGATGAACAAAGTGAGTCTGATCTATTTTGTCTACATTATGTCTACTTACCAAGAATAGAACGTTCATTAAAAGAATTTGTTAATCAGTGGAATTTTCATAAGTTGAGCACCATGGGATCGCAAAGTCCTATGCAATTGTGGAATACGAGTTATATAGAGGGTTGCAATTATTTACTTAATGAAGATCCAAATTATGTGGAATGCGAAGAGCTATATGGTGTGGATGAAAATGGTCCACTTCCAACATTGGAAACTGAAAATAATGTTGTGGTTCCAGAATCTGATATCATACCGACGACTCAACAGTTAGCTGAAATTGAAAATGCAGTGCCTGATCCTTTATTGGACGATGGTTATTACGGAATAACACATTACTTAACTGTTAAGCAAATTATTGAAAACATATAGGATTACCATTAAATGTTTTAACATGTTAACACTTTTTATTTCCAATAAATATTAGATGAAATAACAAGGGGTTATTTTTCATAAAATTTATTTGTCTATAAATGCATCATAAAAATAAAGTCATTAAACTCTGAGAAAATCAATGAAATTCTGTAAAAAAACAATAGAATTCAAAAAACAACATTCAACAAGAAAAAGTTATGCAAATCCAAATTGCATGCCATTCAATATAGCATAATCCATGTTGTTCCTAAATATTTCGTATTCATTACTCTTGTACGAAATTGGCAAATATAAAATAGGTACACAAGTATTTGCTTTTGGCCACAGAAATTCCTCATTATGTAGAAATTCTAATTGAGGATTACTGTCAAATCCGAGAGGCGGTATCTGTTCAGAAGCTGTAGCGAAGCATAACACGTCTTCTAAAGTAGCTTGGGTCTCTTTTTCTAAAAGAACATTGAACATCAAAACCTAATTTTGAGTTTAATTTATATTTTTTACCTTGACAATCGCACAAAAAGTCATTCCAGAAAGTGAGTATTCTGGTCTCAATTACTCGGCGATTGCTCCCGATTTCACTTAACTTTACTTTGAAAATAGAGGAGACGTTGTTAGCCGTTAGTATAGAGTCGGTATAGCACATTAACTGTTTAAATTCTTTGAAAATCTTCATTTTTTCTAAAAATCCTAATATGTTTAGACCTTCTTTAAATTGTTCCAGAGCTGGCATAGCACGGTAAATTAAGTAATATTTCGGTGCACCTGAAAAATATACAAAATTAAAAACATTGATGAGCAATAACTAAAGAAAATCCTCACTTTCCAAAACTGCATCTTTCTTTTCAAAGTTGCTAATATTTGCGAACCCAGCAATGGTCAGAAAAGAACTGTTCCATACTGCAAGTTTAAGCTCTGATAGATCAGGTGCATCTCGAATGCTCTCTAAGTCATTTCTTATTTCAGTGTTCATTATTTCATCTAAACTCGGCTTAGTGGCTTCCGTACCACCAACAAGATAATTAAACAAAGTTTCCGAACAAAATTGAGGGCAAGGTCCACCGTGTATCATTGAAAGTGCTATTACTCGACCAGCTTCATAGTAATGTTTAGAATCAAGGTGTTCGCTACAAAGTGTAATATTCTTGGAATGTTCGGAGCCTTCAAATAACGTGCTGTTTGCCAGATACTTCAAAAGTAATCTGAACATTTCTCTGGTAGGTAGGTCCTCCCATATCTACAGCGCCTTCCGAAACATTATCAATATCGGTAAACATTACAGAAATTCTCTTTAAAGGCGAAAAATTGTTTCTTCTTAAAGCACGAATGCAACAATTAAAAATGTCCTCTCTGTATACATTAAACTGGACAGTTGTTTCAGTATTAATTCTGTTATGAAACTGTCTTAAAATATCAATCATGGTTTCTTCATTTGTCTCCTCCTCATCAATCATGATTTCTTCATTTGTCTCCTCCTCCATACTCCTTGCTATTGCAAGTGTAGTGTCATTTTCGAAAATTTCTTCCATTGTTAAATTTGCATTACTGTTGACTTCAACAGTAGAAAAGTCAAAAGCCTGAATATCGCTTGAATGGTAGTCATCATGAACACTGACAACGTTATTTTCTGTTGAAAGATGGTTAGTAGCAATAACATTTTGGTTCTCGTTGATCATGTTTTCTAAACTGTCACTCGACTTCTCACCAACTTCACTTTCTTCGCTATCATGGTCAATTGCAGACAAGGGTCTAACATAAACAGTTTTCTGAGCAAATAAACGACACATAACTGTACCATCCAAAACAGTTCCTTCTGCTAAATTTGGTCTAACCAAAGTTCCACCAAATGGAACCAAAATTTCAAATTTTATGTCATGTAACTTCTCTAGGAACAAACTTTGGATATATTCCAGTATCTCCCGTTCTGTCCATGTTTTTTCAAACGTTGCCGCAGTTACAGCATAGCCTAAAAATGTGAGATTACATAATTTTAATACAAAAAACAAAAACCAACTACCGTTTGCATAAGCCGAGCCTTTTCGTAATCCAGTCAATGTTCTTGTATCTTCTGGTTTTCTAACAAGGATAACATCTCGTTGAAAATCAGACAATACCATTTTCTGAGGACGTTTACGTTTTTTTCTTGTTCTGTCAGAAACATAATTTGCTCCTGCACTATTCGAGGTGCTTCTGCTGAGTATTTCGTTATGATTAGAAGTTCTAATGGACGGAAACAATCTTCGCAGCTCCTCGGCAGGTGTTGCTTGAGCTGATGTCGCCAATCCCGGAGAATTATTAATGTTATGTGAAACTGTACGGGAAGATGCTCTTTCAATAGAGCATCGTACTTAGATAAGTATTTCTGTAATCTCTAATAAAAAGAGGTGCAGAAAATGACCAAAAAAGTTTTGAAATGGCTATATTATTCTTAAATTGCTTACTCTAGCTTAATACACAAATTCCTGCTGTGTTTGCACAAATTTCTTATTACATGCTTCTTTGTAAACCGAGCCCTCAATAAATATCGACGATTTCCCGCAGTTGGCAATTTCTTTTCAGGAAATGTTCGCATTTATTCATTAATACCACCTGGACTATTATATTTTTTCTACAAATACTATTAAAAATACAATTTTTCGAAAACTGTAAATTGACTATTACATGATCATAATATTAAAAGCGAAATGGCACAACACTTTATGGGTGGGGATGGTCGCTCGGTCTCTTTTCAACTAGCGGAGATCGTGTATATTTTTCAGTGTCTTCTTCTAATTGAAGTCGTACACCGACGAGTTTTATTTATACAAAAAAATGCTTTTCTTTTTTTGTGGATCTATTGACAAATATTATTTTTTACGTATTTTTTTTGTCACATTCTCGTCAAGGCAACCAAAACAATGAAACATGAATATGAATGCGAGTAACATAGTAACATATGAATTCATTGCAGATTATAAATAACATACCGCCGCCCTTGAAAGGCTGACCTTTCAAAATTAAATGGTGAAGACAATACAATAAAATTTAAACAACTGGTAATAAACATAACTTAAGTACTGATCTTTTCATCACACCATTTCGAGTTTTTACACTTACAACGCGCACTATCCCGTCTGATCCTGGATGCAGCTCAACAATTCGTCCCTTGGGCCAGTGGAATGAAGGCAAATTGTTGTCTTTAAGAAGCACCAAGGAACCTAGTTGAATCTTTGGATCCTTTTTCAATTTCCATTTTGTGCGCTGTTGCAAATGATGCAGATAATCTTGAGTCCAACGCTTCCAAAAATGTTGAGACATTTGTTGAACATGCTGATATCGTCGACCATATTGTACAGGAGTGTCGATTAGATTTCTTTCAGGAATGGCGCTTAATTGTTGGCCGATGAGGAAGTGTGCGGGAGTGAGGACTTCCAGGTCATTAGGGTCAGAGGATAAAGGTACTAATGGTCGAGAGTTTAAGACAGCTTCCACTTGTGTAATTAGGGTGTAAAATTCCTCAAATGTCAGTAAATTGTTAGAGATAATCTTTTTTAGATGCTGTTTAGCGGATTTTATCCCCGCTTCCCACAGGCAACCAAAATGAGGTGATCTTGCGGGAATGAAATGCCACTGAATTTGACATTTATTCAAATAATTCTGACAAGAAGATGATTCAACTAAATTTTGTATTGCCTTGAGCTCGTTATTAGCTCCAATAAAATTCGTGCCATTATCGGAATAGATATCTGAACAAACACCACGACGCGATACGAAACGTTTTAAGACGCTTAAGAAGCCGTCACTGGTGAGATCGCTAACGAGTTCGAGATGTATGGCCTTCGTGGCTAAACATATAAAAATACAAATGTAACCCTTGATAATTTTGCGATTTCTTGTTTTTCCGTCCTTCATGTCAAATGGCCCCGCATAATCTACTCCACATGATGAGAAGGGTCGCGATGGCGTAACTCGAGGCTTCGGAAGTTCTCCCATTTGATATGAAGGACTTGGGGGCATAGCTTTAAAACATTTCATGCATTTTCGAATATATGCTTTAACCTCCTGCCTGCCCTTTAATGGCCAAAATTTTTGACGAACATGCGAGAGAGTTGTTTGCATTCCCGAGTGAAGGCTACGTTCATGTTCGTATTTTATGACTAACCGAGTGAACGGGTGTTTACTAGGTAGTACGATGGGATGTTTATATCCATAAGTAAGGTCAGAGTGTTTTAGTCTGCCTCCTACTCGGATTAAACCAGTTTCGTCTAAAAAGGGACTCAGGGAATTTCAGCTGCTTTTGGGTTTTATGGTACTCGCCCTTTTTAGGGAATTAAAGTCGTCGAGAAATGCTTCATACTGAACGAGCTTTACAAGAGTTGTAACTGATTTTTCCATTTCTGAGGATAAGAGATATCCAGTTGTTCGATTTATCGGTGCGGACCTTGCATTATTGATGAAACGCAAGCAATACGCGAAAACTCTTATAAGCTTATGGTAACACGAGTCATCATAAGGTTCTCAGTCCGAAGACTGGTTGGACGCGTACCTCCATTCTTTTCTATCCTGAGCTAACCTACGCATTTCCCTAAAAGTAGAACAGAAAACAGAAAAGTAACACGAGTAACGAGAAAAAATTGAAAATCTGTCCGTGCAAAAAAATGACATAATTTTTGCTTTAAATTCCGGAATTTCTGCAGGAGAACGTGAAAAATTCGAAATGTTTGTATTCTTGGGCCAGAGTTCGAAATTTTGTAATAAATACACTGGCCCATGCCACCATAAGTCAGAATGCACGAGTTTGTCTGGGCTGGCACCTCGGGAAATGATGTCTGCTGAATTATTACAAGACGCAACGAAGTGCCAGTCAGCTATATTGGTAACTGCTTGAATATCCGATACTCTGTTCGAAATAAAGGTTTTCCAAGTGCTGGGTTCACTAGCTAACCAAGACAGGACTACTGACGAATCCGTCCACAGAAAAACTTTATCTATTGATAACTCCAATGATTCAATGCATTTTTTTACTAGCCCAGCTAATAATAAGGCTCCACATAACTCTAACCGAGGAAGAGAGATACATTTCAGAGGGGCGACTCGTGATTTGACGCATAGTAAATGACACTCAATTTTGTGAGTGTCATTAATTGACCGCAAATATACGGCACAACCATAAGCTCTTTCGCTTGCATCACAAAAACCGTGGAGCTCGATTGTTTTGACATTTTTTACCAACACTGGACGAGGAATTAAGATTGCGTCTGCTTGGAAAAACTGTTTCCTAAATTCTAACCACTGCGTGTGGAATTCCAACGGCAGAGATTCATCCCAACCTATAACATTTTTTTTTCTTTTATTTCCCTAGTTGTATTTCGCAGCTGTTATTAGGTTCCCTTTACTTGGTTTAATTGTCCTTATATTCACGATTTCCGATATAGATTCAATATTTTGAGTTGGTTGTTGTCGCGTTGAATGTTTATGTACCTAAAATGGTTTTCTTGCTTAATACCTATTCAATTAGGTTTGTTTACTTACCTTTGGGCCCGTCCCGCTTTTCTACCTCTTTATTATGGCTAGTTCCCATCTTTTGTATTGGAGGTTCCACTATATTTTCCGCATTTACCTTCTGTGGGTGACATCTGACCGCGGCACTGGGTATTAATCTGTCAGGTTTCGGTTGATAATTCTCCTTCATGAGCGTGCATATGGGGGTTTATGTCTTTTCTTCATATGCTTTTCTTACTGGTTCTGTGGCTTCGGTTCATTTTCGTCCACCTGAATAGGTTATATCGATTTATGGTTTAAGTGTATCCGTTCTGTTTGGCTTTGATTTAGGATTCTTTGAGTCGTACCCTCTTCTAATGTGCCGCCCCCCCCTTCTATGACGCCTCTGATTTCTTTTAAACTCATCACACGCAGGTGGGTTCCGTTCGCTTTCGAGTTTCGGACATTGACGTGCATGTTGGTGATCGACGGAATTTTTATATTCCATTAGTGCCTTTGTGCGTTCTTCAATTTGTGGGATTTATTCGATCATCAGCGTTAGGAATCGTCTATACTGGGTTCTACGTTGTGTATGCCGTTTGTGTTTAGACGATTCATCGGATTCTTCTGGATTTTCGTGCACGTGTCCGTTCCCGAGGTTTCGAAAACCCTCTCAAAGGTGAGCCATCCTCTAGTTTTATTCATTTCTATAGCTTTCCCTGTCGTTCTTGGTACTATTTGGCGTCTTCTCTTTATATATTTTTAGGGTTTTATCCGGGGGAGTACTGACTCCGACCACCCCCGCTCCTGGTGTGCTTCTTACAGCCAGAAGTACGTGGCATAAAGCCGTAGCGGCCCTCCGAGCCCACGCTAGAATTTACCGCCAGGGCCTGGACGACAGTGATTCCAGGATTATATAAAATCTAAGGTTAGACCAGTCCTTACTGTTCCTGCTAATTGGTTCCGTGTCGCGGGAGCTAAGAGCTCCGCTGTCCAGTGTAGCCCGTCGCAGCATATCGTGACATAAAACTTTCCATTTTCCCATTTATTATTTTGTTTTGTACCTTCGCATCTAACTTAGTCATTTTGAGTATTATACATAATTATATTTTGTACCTCTTTCATTATCACTCAGTAAGAATAATTTATTCATTCCTTATTTAGCTATTAATTATTATTAATTTTGTAACGTCGTAATCGCCGTGCTTGGGTCGCGTTCTGATTATAGTTTTTGGTACGGGTGTACGGGAGCGCCTACGTGCATCGAAGCTTCGACCGCCTTGCGTCCTTGCGTCATCGCGTCTTGTCTAATTTACGGGTTTGACCCCTGCACGCAGACTTGGGTCACGGCATTGCGTCGACTTATCTTATTTTGTTCACTGCTTCACAGCTCATATTAGTTCCTACTTCATTGATTGTGTTTTCTAGCTACTTGGTTTTGATAAGTAATATTTTGCGTATTTTTGCGTTATATTGTACATGTATTATTTTCCCTTATGTAAGAACCTTGTGCTGGTTCACATTGTTAATGAATATATTGGGTAAGTTCAACTTATCTGCCTGTGTTTCTTTTAGTCCCGCTATTATAGGTACCTCACTTTCTTATCTTTTCGTGATTTTAGTTATAAGTAGATTGGAGGCGGTGATTAAGAAAATCACGTGGCGCCCGCAGTATTATCCTTTTGAGTATCTTAGCCCACCCCTACTCTCCGTATGTGCTAGCCGCTGCCTCTATCTTTCAGGACCTTTGATAGTTTAATTTTCAGTTTTGTAACGTGTCCTTTTGGCACGTTATAAATTGGCGCCCATTCGTTTAGGCCTCGAGAAATCTGCCTCGTTATTTATTTTGAATTCTTTGTTTTTTAGTCGAGCTGTTTTTGCCATTTACCTTTTATTTCAGGTACTGGAGGTTGTATTGTTGATGCTAATAACACAGCGTGGTATTGCTTTAATATTTTGTTTTTCCTAGCGTCCCGACGCCACTGACGCCTTGCGTCGATTTTGAGTTTTGCGCGTTTTCATATTCCTTTCGTTCCGTTTAGGTTTATTTTGCTGTTCTAACGCCCCGACGCCACCGACGCCTTGCGTCGATTTTGATATTTTCGCCTTTGCGTATTCCTTTCATTGCGTTTGAGTTTTCTTTGTTGTTCTAGCTTCCCGACGCCGACGACGCCTGGCGTCGATATTGATTTCGCTTGCAATTCTTGTTGTATTGGTGGAGTTTGGTTGGAATTTCATATTTTTAGATTCCGACGCTGCCGACGCCCGACGTCGATTACTTGTTTTTCCTGGGTTTTGCTTTGAAGTTGTCTTTATCACCTGTGGCTTGCTTGAGTTGTGGTTGGCTGAGTTGTCAACGTTGATAAGTGATTTTTCTGGTGAGTCGCAGGGCAAAGATTATCGTGGTGTCCAGTCGCGGTTGGCGCATCTCTTAAAGCGCACCGACAGGATTCCTTCCACTGGATTGACTGCTGAGCAGAGCTCACGGAGATCTGATTTATTATCCGCGACCCTTGAGCGTTTTCATGCACTTGAGAAACGCGCGAGGCCTTCGTCGTCGAGGAGTGCCGCCGACCTGTCTCGTGTTTTGGCAACCCATACTGGTGAGACTGAAGAAGATACCGCCTCCGATTCCAGCGAAGGCGAGTTGCTGCACAACTCTACTCCTGTCCGTTCGAGCCATTCCTCTCGACATTTTCCCGTCTATAAGTGGAATCTGACATTTTCGGGGGACCCAAAGGGGATGTCCGTGCATAATTTCCTGGAGCGGGTCGAAGAGCTGCGAGTTGCCCGCGGTGTCACTTCTGCGGAATTGTTGGAGCAGGCTTTTGATCTGTTTGATGGAAGAGCTTTAATGTGGTTTAGGGCTAATCGCCATCGATTTGCTGATTGGGCAAGTCTGTCCTCCTTGTTGCAGCAGCATTATCAGCCTCCCGATTACCGGTCACGTTTATTTCAGGAAATTCTGAGTAGGACTCAGCATCCGACTGAGCCCATTGTGGAATACTTGTCGTGTATGACAGGAATGTTTAATAGATACGGTAATGTTCCTGATGGGGTTCGACTTGATATAGTTTCCAGGAATTTGTGTCCTTTTTATGTCATGCAGTTACCGGTGGTTGGTTCCATGAAGGAATTGGAAGAGGCTTGCTTAGAGCTGGAAGTTAAGAAGTATCGAGCGGAGCATTACGCCCCTCCGTCGCAGAAGCGTGCTGCTTGTGTGGAACCCAATTTTGCTTACATATCGCATGCGTCCCCTGGCTCTACAGTTGAAACCGCAAATATTGTCACTCCTAGTGTGGCTGAGGTGTCTGCCGTTCGTTCCTCTACCGTGACTTGCTGGAATTGCCAACAGATGGGTCATTCTATGAGAGAGTGCCCGCATCCGAGACAGAAGTTGTGTTACCGTTGTGGAAAGCTTGGTGTTACCGTCAGAACTTGTCCCGTTTGTGCCGGTTCGGGAAACTTCCCGCGGAGGAGTTAAAGGGTCGTAAGATTTCCTCCGAGCGACATTCGATGACGACCCCAGAAGCTCTTCGTAACCAAATACTGTTGGATTACGTTCTTCAGCATGCCGGTGATGATCAGCGTCCCTATCTTAGAATTACCATTTTGGATTATCCCTTTCTTGGCCTTCTCGACTCTGGGGCCTCTCGTACCATTGTTGGGAGCACAGGATGGCTTCTTTTGCAGCAGTTGGGATTGAAACTTCAGAGAGACGAGACCCATTGCAGAGTGGCTAACGGACAACGTTGTACCAGCCTGGGTCATGTCTCTGTTCCTATGTGCTTAAATGGTAAAGTTCGTGTAATTGATGTCCTTGTGGTTCCTGAAGTGCCCCATCAACTGATCCTGGGAGTTGATTTTTGGTTGTCCATGGGTGTGGTGCCTGACTTGCGCCAGGATGTGTGGCATTTTTCGAGTGGGGAGGATGCTTGTGAGCTTTCGAGTATCCAGGATGAATCCACGTTGACTACGTCACAGCGAGCTGTGTTGAGTGAGCTTATCAGTGCTAAACTTGGAAGTACGGAAGAAAAGTTGGGTATAACGACTGCGATAGAACATGAAATTGAGCTTCTTCCCGATACTAAACCTATTAAGCAGCGGTATTACCCTGTATCTCCGCCGAAACAGAAGATGATCGATCAGGAACTGGATGTTATGTTGGAACAAGAAATAGTTGAACCCTGTAAGAGTGCCTGGTCCTCTCCCGTGTGTCTGGTACCCAAGAAGGATGGGTCATATCGGTTCTGCATCGATTTTCGACAATTGAATGCCGTCACGCGTAAGGATGCTTATCCCCTTCCATATATCTCGGCTATCTTGGATCAATTGCGCAACGCCCGTTACCTGAGTTCTATAGACATTAAGTCTGCCTATTGGCAGGTCCCTCTTAAGGAATCATCTCGTGATTATACCGCGTTTACCGTTCCCGGTCGTGGATTGTACCGATTTCGACGTATGCCTTTTGGGCTCACTAATGCGCCGGCAACTTTTCAGCGATTAGTAGATTCGATTCTCGGTGCCGATTTGCAGCCTTCGGTACTGGTATATCTTGACGATATAGTTATCGTATCTTCAGACTTTGAATCCCATATGCGTACCCTCAATCTAGTGCTGGACCGTTTATCCGATGCTGGACTTACCTTGAGTGCCAACAAATGCCAATTTTGTAGACCCCAGCTTAAGTACCTGGGTTATGTTGTCGATCGGCATGGTTTGAGACCGGATCCGGAAAAGGTTGAGGCCATTTTAAACATACCTCAACCCAAAAATGTGTCCGAGATCCGTAGATTTATCGGAACTGCCTCGTGGTACCGGCGATTTATCAAAAATTTTTCCTCAGTTTTGGCCCCTCTTAGTCATTTGACCAGAAAGAAAACTAAGTGGAATTGGTCGGATGAGTGCAGCGCTTCCTTTCAAAGCATTAAAGAGTGTCTCGTTTCTGCACCACTTCTTAATTGTCCTGATTTGAGTAAAACGTTTATACTGCAGACTGATGCCTCTGGATACGGTTTGGGAGCCGTCTTGTCTCAGGAATACGAGGATGGAGAGAGAGTAATCAGCTATCTTTCTAGGTCTCTCACGCGTCAGGAGCAAAGATATTCAACGACTGAACGCGAGTGCCTCGCCGTAATTTGGAGTGTGGAAAAATTGAGACATTATTTGGAGGGTGTTCCTTTTGTAGTCGTCACGGACCACCATTCTTTGCTGTGGCTTCACAGATTGAAAGACCCACAGGGTCGATTGGCGCTTTGGGCTTTACGCCTTCAACCCTATAATTTCAGAATTGTTCACCGGAGGGGTAGGGATCACGTGGTGCCGGATCTGTTGTCTCGGAGTGTTCCGGCGATAGTTGACGTGATCGAGCAGCTCGATGTCCCTGAGATAACGGATAAGTGGTATCTGTCGATGTGTAGGAGAGTTGACGAGAATCCCCGTAGATACCCTCAATGGCGAGTGGAAGGCGGAAGATTATGTAAGTACGTCCGTGATAATCATCCTGAGTTATCTGATGACTTCGATAACTGGAAGATAGTCGTTCCCAAGCAGCAGCGTGCTGAGATTCTTCGACAGTGTCATGATTCGGTGACTTCTGGTCATGGAGGGATTCACAAGACATACCATCGCGTCCGCGGCAAGTACTGTTGGCCTAAGCTAAAAACCGATGTTTACAATTATGTCCGTAAATGTCGGAAATGTGCAGCTCATAAGACTGAACAGCGACTTCCTGCCGGATTGATGGGTGGCCGTCCCTCGGTAACTTATCCTTGGCAGATGATTAGTGTCGACTTTATCGGACCATTTCCCCGTTCTGCTGCCGGTTATACCCAGGTCCTAGTTGTGACCGATTATTTCAGCAAGTTTGTTCTGGCGTTTCCTGTTCGAAATGCTACGGCCAGAATTGTCGTGAAGCATCTTGAGGAAGGAGTTTTCCTCACCTATGGAGCTCCTCAGTATCTCATTTCTGATAACGGCACTCAGCTTAGAGCTGAAGAGGTTCAGACCTTGTTAAAAAAATACAGTATAAAACATTTCTATACCGCCTCATATTATCCCCGGCCAAATCATACAGAGAGAACCAACCGTGTTCTGAAAACTATGGTGTCCGCTTATATTGAAAATTCTCATCGTCAGTGGGACAAAAATTTGTCGGCTCTTGCGTGTGCCATTCGTACAGCGAAACACGAAACCACCGGATATAGTCCCTACTTTGTTAACTTTGGTCGCGAAATGAAATTGTCTGGATCCGAGTTCGATAAGATTGTGCAACCCGATTTGGAGGGAAATTTGGAGAGTGAAGTAAAGCAGCGTCAAGCCGGCTTCCAGCGGTTGTTTGGAGAGATTTCAGAGAAGCTGAGATTGGCGTCCGAAAGGAACAAGCGTCTGTATGATTTACGTCGTCGACCGCAGCAATATGTTATTGGTCAAAAGGTTTGGAGGCGTAATAAGTGTATTTCCGACGCCGCTCGTTCGTTCTCGGCTAAGCTGGCTCCGAAATTTGTCGGTCCTTTTGTTGTCAAGTCCAAGACTGGTTCCTGGACCTACGAGTTGCAGGATGAGCAGGGTCTCGCCAAAGGTATTTGGCATGTGCAGGACTTGAAACCTTTTATTTCGGATGATCACGGTTAAGCGTATTTATGGCGCCTTCTGTTCGTTGTCGGTTATTGACCTGGCCTTGTGTTACCGGATTTTTGCTTTTCCTATGTTGTGGTTGATTAGTGTGTTGAAATAGTTTGTTCTGGATCGTCAATGAATTCCTTCCGGACTTCATTTCCTTTTGAAGAAGGGGGATGTTATAACATTTTTTTTCTTTTATTTCCCTAGTTGTATTTCGCAGCTGTTATTAGGTTCCCTTTACTTGGTTTAATTGTCCTTATATTCACGATTTCCGATATAGATTCAATATTTTGAGTTGGTTGTTGTCGCGTTGAATGTTTATGTACCTAAAATGGTTTTCTTGCTTAATACCTATTCAATTAGGTTTGTTTACTTACCTTTGGGCCCGTCCCGCTTTTCTACCTCTTTATTATGGCTAGTTCCCATCTTTTGTATTGGAGGTTCCACTATATTTTCCGCATTTACCTTCTGTGGGTGACATCTGACCGCGGCACTGGGTATTAATCTGTCAGGTTTCGGTTGATAATTCTCCTTCATGAGCGTGCATATGGGGGTTTATGTCTTTTCTTCATATGCTTTTCTTGCTGGTTCTGTGGCTTCGGTTCATTTTCGTCCACCTGAATAGGTTATATCGATTTATGGTTTAAGTGTATCCGTTCTGTTTGGCTTTGATTTAGGATTCTTTGAGTCGTACCCTCTTCTAATGTGCCGCCCCCCCCTTCTATGACGCCTCTGATTTCTTTTAAACTCATCACACGCAGGTGGGTTCCGTTCGCTTTCGAGTTTCGGACATTGACGTGCATGTTGGTGATCGACGGAATTTTTATATTCCATTAGTGCCTTTGTGCGTTCTTCAATTTGTGGGATTTATTCGATCATCAGCGTTAGGAATCGTCTATACTGGGTTCTACGTTGTGTATGCCGTTTGTGTTTAGACGATTCATCGGATTCTTCTGGATTTTCGTGCACGTGTCCGTTCCCGAGGTTTCGAAAACCCTCTCAAAGGTGAGCCATCCTCTAGTTTTATTCATTTCTATAGCTTTCCCTGTCGTTCTTGGTACTATTTGGCGTCTTCTCTTTATATATTTTTAGGGTTTTATCCGGGGGAGTACTGACTCCGACCACCCCCGCTCCTGGTGTGCTTCTTACAGCCAGAAGTACGTGGCATAAAGCCGTAGCGGCCCTCCGAGCCCACGCTAGAATTTACCGCCAGGGCCTGGACGACAGTGATTCCAGGATTATATAAAATCTAAGGTTAGACCAGTCCTTACTGTTCCTGCTAATTGGTTCCGTGTCGCGGGAGCTAAGAGCTCCGCTGTCCAGTGTAGCCCGTCGCAGCATATCGTGACATAAAACTTTCCATTTTCCCATTTATTATTTTGTTTTGTACCTTCGCATCTAACTTAGTCATTTTGAGTATTATACATAATTATATTTTGTACCTCTTTCATTATCACTCAGTAAGAATAATTTATTCATTCCTTATTTAGCTATTAATTATTATTAATTTTGTAACGTCGTAATCGCCGTGCTTGGGTCGCGTTCTGATTATAGTTTTTGGTACGGGTGTACGGGAGCGCCTACGTGCATCGAAGCTTCGACCGCCTTGCGTCCTTGCGTCATCGCGTCTTGTCTAATTTACGGGTTTGACCCCTGCACGCAGACTTGGGTCACGGCATTGCGTCGACTTATCTTATTTTGTTCACTGCTTCACAGCTCATATTAGTTCCTACTTCATTGATTGTGTTTTCTAGCTACTTGGTTTTGATAAGTAATATTTTGCGTATTTTTGCGTTATATTGTACATGTATTATTTTCCCTTATGTAAGAACCTTGTGCTGGTTCACATTGTTAATGAATATATTGGGTAAGTTCAACTTATCTGCCTGTGTTTCTTTTAGTCCCGCTATTATAGGTACCTCACTTTCTTATCTTTTCGTGATTTTAGTTATAAGTAGATTGGAGGCGGTGATTAAGAAAATCACGTGGCGCCCGCAGTATTATCCTTTTGAGTATCTTAGCCCACCCCTACTCTCCGTATGTGCTAGCCGCTGCCTCTATCTTTCAGGACCTTTGATAGTTTAATTTTCAGTTTTGTAACGTGTCCTTTTGGCACGTTATAAACCTAATTGCAACTGCCAAAGCTTTTGAATCATAAGCTTGGCCCTAATTGTTATAGGCCCTAATAGTCCTAATGGATCGAAGATTTTTGCTACGAACGAGAGGATGCTACGTTTTGTTATTTTTTCGTGAATTTCCTGTGGAATTTTAATTTTGTACTCAAATTTATCTAATGTCGAGATCCAGGAAACACCTAATGTTTTCATGCAAGCATTATCCGTGATGGCAAAACGAGAATTCGATTCGGCTGTGTCTTTGTTTACGACCACGGAACAATTAGACCGAAGTTTTCGCAATTCAAATCCATAATTAGCAAGCAATTTTAAGAGATTTTGCTTAATTTCGTTTAGTGTTCTCGTATCACTTGCACCGGTTAAAAGGTCATCAACGTAAAAATCGTTGGAAATTATACTGCTTTCTATCGGTAAAGTATCCTGATTTTCAATACCGATTTGTTTCAAGCAACGAATTGCTAAAAAAGCTGCAGATGCTGTACCATATGTAACAGTATTCAAGCAGAAATGTTTGACTTCGTTTTGAGGATCGTCGCGCCATACTATACGTTGAAAATTTCTGTTTGCGGGATGCACTATAACCTGACGATACATTTTAGCTATGTCGCCAACGAGTACTACTTGATGTCTTCGGAAACGCAATAAATTGTAAACAGATCGTTTTGAATAGTAGGACCAACCTTTAAAACATCATTTAAAGAAATGTTGGTTGTTGTTTTCGCGGATCCATCGAACACTACCCTCAGTTTTGTTGACGTACTCTCTTGTTTTTCTACCGCGTGATGTGGTAAATAGTAAATTGTTGTATTGGCGTCGTGGTTAGGTTCAATCTGAGTCATGTGCCCGAGTGTTTCGTATTCCAACATAAAATTTTTGTAGTCACGTTTAAAATTATGATTTTTTGCCATTTTTCGTTCAACAGAATATAATCGTCTCATGGATTTAAGGAGTCACCCAGGCTAACAAAATTTTCTTTTACAGGTAATTTTACTACAAATCGCCCGGTGTTGTCTCGAACCATATTTTGCAGGAAATGTTGTTCACACTCTGCTTCTTCATTTGAGAACCGCTTTAAGAGCTACGGATGGCTGCTCTAATTCCCAAAATTTTTCTAACTGTTTATTTAAGTCTGTGAAAAAGCAAGTCGTGACGAAGCCTTGGCGTTGACTTTGGTAACTGGGAATAGTGCCGGTTACGATCCAACCTAATTTCGTTTTTGCAACGTGACCATACCATTAGCGAGCTTAATTTGGCATATACACAACAAATCGTAAAAGACGCCCGCGCCTAGCAATAAGTCGATGCTAGACGGTTTAAAAAATTCGGGATCAGCAAGTCGAATATGCTCTGGTATTGACAAGTGATGTACATTACAAAACTGCTGGGGTGTCGAGTTCGTTATTTTTTCTATGGCGAAAAAAGTCAAATTCCTTTGGTAATTGTTATGCGTGGACTCAATCTGAATTTCTACGCGTTTGCTGATATTATTTCTCATTTCGTTCAATCCTAATACCGTGAGATCAACCTTTTGAGCATGAAGGTTTAATTTTTGTAATAAACTTTCTGAAATAAAATTTGATTGCGAGGCACTGTCCAGGAGTGCGCGACATTTGATCGGTTTATTATTCGCGTCGTGAACATACACAACTGCCGTGGACAGCAATACAAACGAATCTGTTGGTTTCCAGACACAGTATGAATGTAACATGTTATGATTTGTTTGACTTGATGTTCCGGAATGTATCGTATTTTCAGAATTTTGGGGAAAATTTGGCTGAGGAATAGAGATATTCGAGGACACATCGTTTGAAATGTGTAACGGAGGGAGGAGCGGGTTTAATATTTTGGCTAAAGCTTTGAGAATTTTCGGGGTTATTCTCATGTAAAAAGGAGCTATGGCGTTTTTGACAAATTTTGCAACCGCTGGAACGACACTCTGCTATTCTATGTCCAGGGCGCAAACAGTTCGAACATAATTTCATCCGTTTGATTTCAGTTTGTCTAGCAGGAACTGTCAAACCCTTGAATTTCTCGCAAAAATAAATGAAATGTGTATCACTACAATATGGGCACACAGGGGGTGGCCTTTTGCCGTTTGTAATCGCATGAAATGGTTTCGATTGGGTAACTTTTTTAACGTGATTGTCTGCGCTATGAGATTTGCGATCCAAAGCCTCTAGCATTTTGCAACGTTCTAACAAATATTTCGTGAAATTGCTAATTTTGGGCTTCTCAATTTCGTTGCTGAAAATTTCCCATTCCCGTTTAGAATTAAAATCTAATTTGGAAACTAACAAATAAATTAAAATGGTATCCCATGACTCAATTTCTTCTCCTAGTGATTTTAATGCGCGATAATTTTTCATGAATGAGTCCGAAAATTGTCGCAAAGATGTATGGGAACCTCTTCTGATAGTTTCTAATTGGAATATTTCTTTAATGTGATCTTCGATAATAGCTTTTTTATTTTCATACCTTGCCCTCAGCAGTTCCCATGCAGTGTCATAATTTGAATCTGAAAGGGGTAGAGAGGCAATCACGTGAGCTGCATACCATGTATATTTTTCAGTGTCTTCTTCTAATTAAAGTCGTACACCGACGAGTTTTATTTATACAAAAAAATGCTTTTTTTTTGTCGCAAAGATGTATGGGACCCTCTTCTGATAGTTTCTAATTGGAATATTTCTTTAATGTGATCTTCGATAATAGCTTTTTTATTTTCATACCTTGCCCTCAGCAGTTCCCATGCAGTGTCATAATTTGCATCTGAAAGGGGTAGAGAGGCAATCACGTGAGCTGCATCTCCCCTTAGAGATGCTTGTAAATAGTAAAATTTTTCGATATTTGTCAAGGACTGGTTATTGTGAACAAGACCTTGAAACGAATCGTGAAAGCACTGCCACTCACTGTAGGTACCTGCAAATTCAGGTAGCCGAAGAGAAGGTAGCTTTGCGTTGGAGCTATGGTCAGAGCTCGAGACAGACCGGCGCGAGGAAGGTGTAGCAGAATTTGACACTTGTGTAGTTGTCTGATTTTTTAATAAAATTTCTTTTGCCCGAGTAATTGCTTCGAAGTATTTATTTTCGAATTCGTCGCGATCACCCTCAGCTATGTCTTCGTCGAGAGCGTTTTCTATCATTAAAGTTTCTTCCAACTCGGATTGGACATTTTTGAATTCAAATAAAATATTTGTAATGGTTTCCAAACGCGTTTGTAATTGTGCGAACGTGGTTTGTTCTATGTCAAAATTATCAACAAATTTTACGAATCGAGTTAATTCTCGGCGAATTTGTCCGCGTCTAGTATTGAGTTTTTTAACATTGTCGGACGGCATTCTTTAGTGAACGATTTTGATTAATAACGTGAAAATATCTTACTTAACGAGAATACGTGAAAATGTGCTAGAAAGTAACGAGATTGGGAAATGTGGATAGAATACCTCTAAGCAAAAAATATAAATTTGATATGTAGTTAATATCTTCTTGTTTTACTTTTTGGTAGAAGTTCATGATTTAACAAATAAATACTTCGCGAACTACCAATATATAACGTTGTTTACAATTTTTCGTACATTTCTGATGATGGGATCTTTGTGAATCCTGAAACCGGTAAAATATTTAAATAAAACGTTATATATTGGTAGTTCGCGAAGTATTTATTTGTTAAATCATGAACTTCTACCAAAAAGTAAAACAAGAAGATATTAACTACATATCAAATTTATATTTTTTGCTTAGAGGTATTCTATCCACATTTCCCAATCTCGTTACTTTCTAGCACATTTTCACGAAAAATTGTAAACAAATTTGTTTACAATTTTTCGTACATTTCTGATGATGGGATCTTTGTGAATCCTGAAACCGGTAAAATATTTAAATAAAACGTTATATATTGGTAGTTCGCGAAGTATTTATTTGTTAAATTATAAATTTGATAATTTACACAAGTGGATATTGTGTCAAAACTAATGAAATAAATGGACGAGGGAACTGACCTGGAACCCTTCCACAAATTTCCTCAATAATGCGTGCGTTTTTTCTTTAAAAATACGAAGTATCCGGCTCTCGAAGGACCATGTATATTTTTCAGTGTCTTCTTCTAATTGAAGTCGTACACCGACGAGTTTTATTTATACAAAAAAATGCTTTTCTTTTTTTGTGGATCTATTGACAAATATTATTTTTTACATATTTTTTTTTGTCATTCTCGTCAAGGCAACCAAAACAATGAACCATGAATATGAATGCGAGTAACATAGTAACATATGAATTCATTGCAGATTATAAATAACAGATCGTATGGGTGAGGCCGTGCACTCGATCAGGTGTTTCTTTAACGCAAATAAGCAAATTGCATCGGCATCATTCCGATGGGCGCTTGGATCTGCTCAGCGCTGTTCGCAGAATGGGTTTTTGCCGTATTAAATTAAATTAAACGTAATTAATTATTTAAGAATATTCTATGGGAATATTTTGTGGTGCACCTGGGATGCACCTACGTTTTAAGTATAATTACTACACCGATTCACCACTACGTAAAAGTCGTGGACCGTAGCCCACGGGTTCATCTAGTATTTATTAAGTGTCAAAACAACAGTTTTTGTCTACAGAACGTAATAGTACCTATATTATGTAACGAGCACGGAAAGTGACAAATTTCATATGAGCGTAGCCGTATGAGATAAGGAGTTTATTACCACACGCGTTTTTCTTATCTTGCTGCTTTTTAATTAATCAAATTAAGTACCTACCTTGTGAAAGTGAAAATAAACGGTAATTATAATTTAAAATTTGTCGTGACTTATTGAGAAAACCAGAACATTGAAACTAGATGGCGTAGCTAAAAATTTGTACAATATACCTACGTGTGACAACGCTTTATTAACGTACTTTTATTTACAATCGGTTAGTAATAAGTCAATTACCAACTTTTAAAAAGTTTGCAAGTAGGTTATTCGTATTCGTTGTTCTGCTCATATCTTCAATTCCTGAGGATTCTGACGTTGTCAGCGAAACACGTGTCGAGTTTAATTGCTGTGTCACTGGTTTTTGGCGTGTGGGGTTAACTTATTAGGAATTCATAGTGAATTTACGCCAAAGTTCTTGATCCAACTACTGTGTGTACCTGTGCAATGACAATTTTAAATTTAGCTCAGAAATTATAACAATGATGACTAAAGGTCATAGAATTCAGTACTCCGTTTTTCGGTGCAATGTCATTATTGTGATGCTTCACGAGTATTGTGGGTGGTGTTTCTGATTGACCTATTTATTCTATGAGATATGTAGATTTTAATTTCAGTTACGTCGAATTCTATACAATTATCAGATTCTGGATTAAGTACAAAAATCCCAAATAAGTGGATAGCTGTAGAATATAATATAAGGATTCGTAAAATCTACATAATTAAAACGGCTTTTGTGTTAACGCAGTATTACAATACAAAACCTCTCGCAAAGTTCAAGTTTCGCATGCCCGCCCAGGAACGATTTAAACTCATATCAACAACCTGTTTATAAAACTCAAAAGCTGGTCAATTATTGCTCTCTGCCGCTAAAGCTTATCTAATTAAACTTTAGGTCGCCAAATAAGTTAAAAAACATGGTATGCAAATAAGGTTGTAATATGGTGATTTTTGCATTTTTATTCTTTATTCTGGCATTATATGCAGGACGAGGATCTGTCATCTTATTCATCCCTAAACACTGAAATTTACTTGCAAGTTAACGCTAAGAAACGGCAGCACGTGCTAAACGCATTTTAACGGCACGTCGTCTTAACTCGTTTTTAAACATGGCTATTATTGCATAATCCATCATTATCAACTTTAAGTACACAGATCCATTTTCCTATTTTATAGAAATTCACCTTTTTAATACTGACGAGACAGTGAAAAATTGCTGTTGGTAATTGTGCTGCGTAAAAAACTTAATGCACAGAAAATGATACCTACCAATTTAGGCTGTTTACTTTAGTCATTTATTATTCAGTTAATAGGACGCATCTAGGTACAGAATGTTTATTTTCATTAATTTAATTGCAACAGTTTTTGAAGTGAAACTTCTTTTGTCTGGGTAGAGTAAGTTCCTGTGTGCAAATGCGAGCGTCACGCAGTGTTGCCATCCCCAGTCATAAATATTTCGGAAGCTCGGTTGCCAAATTTCGGTAGATTAGGAAAACAATGAGTAGGAATTTTAAATAAAGCCATCGCCGCATAGGTGCCGCCGAATCGCGGCGCACGGCGACTTCGTTTTATTTTGGTTCTAAGTTTTTGTACCGCTGCACTAAAATGATACAATACGAGTTCCCAAAGACGAAAGGAAAAACGCAAAGGCGTTACGAATTATTATCTGTGCGCAATTTCTGGTTATTTCTTAATTATTGTATAATTAAAAAGTGAAATTTCGGTAGAATTACTTGTGTATCATTTCGGTAGATCGGTAGATAACGTATAAAATCGGTAGATCTACCGAAATTTCGGTAGGGTTGGCAACACTGGCGTCACGAAAAGTGAAACGAATGGAGGGGAGCAGTCTGAGAAGACGGGCAGAGGAGAAATGGAATATCGAACGCTCCACTCTTTGGCCACCCTCTCTCTCTCATGCTTCGTGCTCTTTCTCTCAGGCAAGCGTCAGTGAAGCGAGACCACAGCGTTTCATTTCTCGTGACGCCGCCCCACTCTTCAGCCACGCTCTGTCTCATGCTTCGCGCTGTTTTTCTCAGGCAAGCGTCAGCCGTCAGATCATTTCTCTAATAACGTTGAAGTTTCACTTCTACCGCTTGTGGCAACCACGCACCCAGGTTTTTTAGAATGCGTATGTAAGTTAGGAAAAGTTTTACATTGAAATGGATAGTTTAGCATTGTTATTAGTAGTAGTGAGTAGGAGAATAGGAGAATTATAGAAGCTCTAAATAGAATATTTTGAGCACAGGAGAAAAAGAAAGGAGAATATACACAACATACAACATACAATATATACAACATGATATGTATGTATGTTAACCAAAGACATTCTATACTAATAGACACCAAGATCCCATGTATTCGGCATATGTTCTTTATTTCTAATATAAAAGACGTGCCTTTTTCTCTTCCACTTTTGTCGTGTTAACGTCATTTCTCTTTTGACAAAAAGTCAAAATGACTTTTTTGGCGTAGCGCGCTAATTAAATTACATGAAATTTAAACGTCTAATCACCTTGTCATTTGAATTGTTATTTTACGTACGCGAATAAATTTAGCAATAATTGCTACTAAAGTTCTGTCTAGGAATTTATGTTACTTAATAAGAATTTACTTTAAGAGCCCGACACACAGAAATTTTGGGAACACGGTAGATGTTTGCCTGTTTGTAAATATTTCAAAAACTATAAATGATATTAAATTGTTTTTGTTTGCAAACAGTTTTTAAAATACAAATCTACTACCTATTGCTGTTTTGAAATTTTTAAAAAAATATGAAAACAATAAACGAAGTCCATGTTACAAGTGGCGTAAAACTCCTTTTTTAGAACCAAATAAAACTTTCCTGACAAGAAAATCTCAGAATCTGGTTAACGGCAGTAGTATACTGAACCTTTGGTTTGTAAGAAGACATAAAATTTTCAATTTCAACCGAAAAACAAAAAAATTATGAGTAAACAGCGGTACCGTTGCATTCGGAGTTTTTCGTCGTAGCTCGTACTCTCGCCTGTCTTTCGGCTACTGATCAAAGTCGCTCAGCTAAGTCAGCCAATTCCGAAATAGGGAGTGTGCGCAACAAGTTCATTCTCAGTATTGGTTTGGCCGACTAGCTCCCTGCGTTTCCATATAATTTTTGCCGTCCGCTGTAGGTTCGCAGACATTGTTACTCAGGTATAATACATTGCGCTCTACTACGTGGAGTATTTTTCAAGCTGAAATTGCTTCACCGTACCCCTGAACCTCCCCGTTCTTAGTAAATTGGTGTGTCGGGCTCTTAACAGCTATTGACTAAAGAAACTACACGCACATTATTTTAAAATATTCCTAGATTATTTTCACTGTCCTACTTGATGATCACTTTTCTAAAAGATTTAATAATTTTGCGTATCTAATTTGGCAACTAACACTGACAACTCGTAAACTTGTGAAATCAAGGTTATCCAGTGAATGTCAGATTTGACTGTTTGTCTTAAAATAGATACAAAATCCATTTTTGCGTGCTCCAAACTAAGACGGAAAATATTTTCATGTCGCACGCATGTTTTCCGTGATATTAAAGTGTATCACGTGGCTGAAGTTCGATTTGGATTTAGATTTGCAATTCGCGTTTTTACAGCGGTCCAGATAAATACTGCACAGTTATATTCTAAATCATGTTTTTCAATTAAAATTAGTATTAAAGAACACGAATAATAATAAGCAAATGCACATAATGGACATTTAACAAATTTACGATGTACAGAAATGCTTAAACGAAGTACCTACGGTAATTGAAGTTTTAGTAAAACATGCATTTAAAATGTAATATAGGTACAAAATTCATGGATTACTTGAACCTAATAATAATTTCAAATAAAAATTCGCCAGAATAATTTTTAGCAAAATTTAGATAATTAGATTGCAACACCATAAATACGACGAGGGGTTGAGCTATAGTTTCCTCTTTTGAGGAAATCTTTTTTAAGATTCATATTTCTAATTTACACCAAACTAGTTTTTTCCCTATATGAGTACCAGTGGTGTACCGATGTTCTATAAAAGTCGTATCATCAGATTTGCCTTGGGTTTGAGATACACTCACGCCCATTTGCAATGCAGTTCTAAAATTCCCGTTCTTAACTGTTTCAACCCAGATTCTTATCTGTAGGATAAAGGGTGTACCTGTCAATATTCAGTAAAAATGGAAGAACAGATTTCCCGTAGGGGTTGAGGTACAGCAACCCTTATTTCCAAATATTTCTTAACTGCATCAACCTAGATTTTATTCCCATTGCAATTTTTGTAAAATTCGTGCTTTCAACTGCATCAACCTAGATTTAATTCCAAATGATGAAGGAAGGCTCAGTAGATGTCCGGTGAAAATCGAATTCCCAGATATGCTGTAGGGGTTGAGATAAAGGCACCCTTATTTGCAAAACATGTTTTAAAATTTACACTTTTAACTGTATCAACCTATATTCTGTTCCAAATGATAAAGGAAGTCCCTGTCGATGTTCGGTGAAAATTCCATCTCCAGATTTGCCGTAGGGGTTGAGTTACAACCACCCTTATTTGCAAAAAACTTCTTAAAATTCGCGATTCTAACTGTATCAAACTAGATATTGTACCAAACGATAAAGGAAGGCCCTGTCGGTGTCCAGTGAAAATCTCACTGCTAGATTTGCCGTAAGGGTTGAGATAGAGCAACCCTTATTTGCAAAATATTTCTTAAAATTCGAGATTCTAATTGTATCAACCTAGATACTGTACTAAACGATAAAGGAAGGCCCTCTCGGTGTCCAGTGAAAATCTCACTGCTAGATTTGCCGTAGGGGTTGAGATAGAGCAACCCTTATTTGCAAAATATTTCTTAAAATTCGAGATTCTAACTGTATCAACCTAGATACTGTACTAAACGATAAAGGAAGGCCCTCTCGGTGTCCAGTGAAAATCTCACTGCTAGATTTGCCGTAGGGGTTGAGATAGAGCAACCCTTATTTGCAAAATATTTCTTAAAATTCGAGATTCTAATTGTATCAACCTAGATACTGTACTAAACGATAAAGGAAGGCCCTGTCGGTGTCCAGTGAAAATCTCACTGCTAGATTTGCCGTAGGGGTTGAGATAGAGCAACCCTTATTTGCAAAATATTTCTTAAAATTCGAGATTCTAACTGTATCAACCTAGATACTGTACTAAACGATAAAGGAAGGCCCTGTCGGTGTCCAGTGAAAATCTCACTGCCAGATTTGCCGTAGGAGTTGAGATAGAGCAACCCTTATTTGCAAAATATTTCTTAAAATTCGAGATTCTAACTGTATCAACCTAGATACTGTACTAAACGATAAAGGAAGGCCCTGTCGGTGTCCAGTGAAAATCTCACTGCCAGATTTGCCGTAGGAGTTGAGATAGAGCAACCCTTATTTGCAAAATATTTCTTAAAATTCGAAATTCTAACTGTATCAACCTAGATACTGTACTAAACGATAAAGGAAGGCCCTGTCGGTGTCCAGTGAAAATCTCACTGCTAGATTTGCCGTAGGGGTTGAGATAAAGGCACCCTCTATCTCAACCCCTACGGCAAATCTAGCATTGAGATTTTCACTGGACACCGACAGGGCCTTCCTTTATCGTTTAGTACAGTATCTAGGTTGATACAATTAGAATCTCGAATTTTAAGAAATATTTTGCAAATAAGGGTTGCTCTATCTCAACCCCTACGGCAAATCTGGCAGTGATATTTTTATTGGACACCGACAGGGCCTTCCTTTATCGTTTAGTACAGTATCTAGGTTAATACAATTAGAATCTCGAATTTTAAGAAATATTTTGCAAATAAGGGTTGCTCTATCTCAACCCCTACGGCAAATCTGGCAGTGAGATTTTTACTGGACACCGACAGGGCCTTCCTTTATCGTTTAGTACAGTATCTAGGTTGATACAGTTAGAATCGCGAATTTTAAGAAATATTTTGTAAGTAAGGGTTGCTCTATCTCAACCCCTACGGCAAATCTAGCAGTGAGATTTTCACTGGACACCGAGAGGGCCTTCCTTTATCGTTTAGTACAGTATCTAGGTTGATACAATTAGAATCTCGAATTTTAAGAAATATTTTGCAAATAAGGGTTGCTCTATCTTAACCCCTACGGCAAATCTAGCAGTGAGATTTTCACTGGACACCGAGAGGGCCTTCCTTTATCGTTTAGTACAGTATCTAGGTTGATACAATTAGAATCTCGAATTTTAAGAAATATTTTGCAAATAAGGGTTGCTCTATCTCAACCCCTACGGCAAATCTGGCAGTGATATTTTTATTGGACACCGAGAGGGCCTTCCTTTATCGTTTAGTACAGTATCTAGGTTGATACAATTAGAATCTCGAATTTTAAGAAATATTTTGCAAATAAGGGTTGCTCTATCTTAACCCCTACGGCAAATCTAGCAGTGAGATTTTCACTGGACACCGAGAGGGCCTTCCTTTATCGTTTAGTACAGTATCTAGGTTGATACAATTAGAATCTCGAATTTTAAGAAATATTTTGCAAATAAGGGTTGCTCTATCTCAACCCCTACGGCACATCTGGCAGTGATATTTTTATTGGACACCAACAGGGCCTTCCTTTATCGTTTAGTACAGTATCTAGGTTGATACAATTAGAATCTCGAATTTTAAGAAATATTTTGCAAATAAGGGTTGCTCTATCTCAACCCCTACGGCAAATCTGGCAGTGATATTTTTACTGGACACCGACAGGGCCTTCCTTTATCGTTTAGTACAGTATCTAGGTTGATACAGTTAGAATCGCGAATTTTAAGAAGTATTTTGCAAATAAGGGTTGCTCTATCTCAACCCCTACGGCAAATCTGGCAGTGATATTTTTACTGGACACCGACAGGGCCTTCCTTTATCGTTTAGTACAGTATCTAGGTTGATACAGTTAGAATCGCGAATTTTAAGAAGTGTTTTGCAAATAAGGGTTGCTCTATCTCAACCCCTACTGCAAATCTGGCAGTGATATTTTTATTGGACACCGACAGGGCCTTCCTTTATCGTTTAGTACAGTATCTAGGTTGATACAGTTAGAATCTCGAATTTTAAGAAATATTTTGCAAATAAGGGTTGCTCTATCTCAACCCCTACGGCAAATCTAGCAGTGAGATTTTCACTGGACACCGAGATGGCCTTCCTTTATCGTTTAGTACAGTATCTAGGTTGATACAATTAGAATCTCGAATTTTAAGAAATATTTTGCAAATAAGGGTTGCTCTATCTTAACCCCTACGGCAAATCTAGCAGTGAGATTTTCACTGGACACCGAGATGGCCTTCCTTTATCGTTTAGTACAGTATCTAGGTTGATACAATTAGAATCTCGAATTTTAAGAAATATTTTGCAAATAAGGGTTGCTCTATCTCAACCCCTACGGCAAATCTAGCAGTGAGATTTTCACTGGACACCGAGAGGGCCTTCCTTTATCGTTTAGTACAGTATCTAGGTTGATACAATTAGAATCTCGAATTTTAAGAAATATTTTGCAAATAAGGGTTGCTCTATCTCAACCCCTACGGCAAATCTGGCAGTGAGATTTTTACTGGACACCGACAGGGCCTTCCTTTAACGTTTAGTACAGTATCTAGGTTGAAACAGTTAGAATCGCGAATTTTAAGAAATATTTTGTAAATAAGGGTTGCTCTATCTCAACCCCTACGGCAAATCTAGCAGTGAGATTTTCACTGGACACCGAGAGGGCCTTCCTTTATCGTTTAGTACAGTATCTAGGTTGATACAATTAGAATCTCGAATTTTAAGAAATATTTTGCAAATAAGGGTTGCTCTATCTCAACCCCTACGGCAAATCTGGCAGTGAGATTTTCACTGGACACCGACAGGGCCTTCCTTTATCGTTTAGTACAGTATCTAGGTTGATACAGTTAGAATCTCGAATTTTAAGAAATATTTTGCAAATAAGGGTTGCTCTATCTCAACCCCTACGGCAAATCTAGCAGTGAGATTTTCACTGGACACCGACAGGGCCTTCCTTTATCGTTTAGTACAGTATCTAGGTTGATACAATTAGAATCTCGAATTTTAAGAAATATTTTGCAAATAAGGGTTGCTCTATTTCAACCCCTACGGCAAATCTGGCAGTGAGATTTTTACTGGACACCGACAGGGCCTTCCTTTATCGTTTAGTACAGTATCTAGGTTGATACAGTTAGAATCTCGAATTTTAAGAAATATTTTGCAAATAAGGGTTGCTCTATCTTAACCCCTACGGCAAATCTAGCAGTGAGATTTTCACTGGACACCGAGAGGGCCTTCCTTTATCGTTTAGTACAGTATCTAGGTTGATACAATTAGAATCTCGAATTTTAAGAAATATTTTGCAAATAAGGGTTGCTCTATCTCAACCCCTACGGCAAATCTGGCAGTGATATTTTTATTGGACACCGACAGGGCCTTCCTTTATCGTTTAGTACAGTATCTAGGTTGATACAATTAGAATCTCGAATTTTAAGAAATATTTTGCAAATAAGGGTTGCTCTATCTCAACCCCTACGGCAAATCTGGCAGTGATATTTTTACTGGACACCGACAGGGCCTTCCTTTATCGTTTAGTACAGTATCTAGGTTGATACAGTTAGAATCGCGAATTTTAAGAAGTATTTTGCAAATAAGGGTTGCTCTATCTCAACCCCTACGGCAAATCTGGCAGTGATATTTTTACTGGACACCGACAGGGCCTTCCTTTATCGTTTAGTACAGTATCTAGGTTGATACAGTTAGAATCGCGAATTTTAAGAAGTATTTTGCAAATAAGGGTTGCTCTATCTCAACCCCTACGGCAAATCTGGCAGTGCTATTTTTACTGGACACCGACAGGGCCTTCCTTTATCGTTTAGTACAGTATCTAGGTTGATACAGTTAGAATCGCGAATTTTAAGAAGTGTTTTGCAAATAAGGGTTGCTCTATCTCAACCCCTACGGCAAATCTGGCAGTGATATTTTTATTGGACACCGACAGGGCCTTCCTTTATCGTTTACTACAGTATCTAGGTTGATACAGTTAGAATCTCGAATTTTAAGAAATATTTTGCAAATAAGGGTTGCTCTATCTCAACCCCTACGGCAAATCTAGCAGTGAGATTTTCACTGGACACCGAGAGGGCCTTCCTTTATCGTTTAGTACAGTATCTAGGTTGATACAATTAGAATCTCGAATTTTAAGAAATATTTTGCAAATAAGGGTTGCTCTATCTTAACCCCTACGGCAAATCTAGCAGTGAGATTTTCACTGGACACCGAGATGGCCTTCCTTTATCGTTTAGTACAGTATCTAGGTTGATACAATTAGAATCTCGAATTTTAAGAAATATTTTGCAAATAAGGGTTGCTCTATCTCAACCCCTACGGCAAATCTAGCAGTGAGATTTTCACTGGACACCGAGAGGGCCTTCCTTTATCGTTTAGTACAGTATCTAGGTTGATACAATTAGAATCTCGAATTTTAAGAAATATTTTGCAAATAAGGGTTGCTCTATCTCAACCCCTACGGCAAATCTGGCAGTGAGATTTTTACTGGACACCGACAGGGCCTTCCTTTAACGTTTAGTACAGTATCTAGGTTGAAACAGTTAGAATCGCGAATTTTAAGAAATATTTTGTAAATAAGGGTTGCTCTATCTCAACCCCTACGGCAAATCTAGCAGTGAGATTTTCACTGGACACCGAGAGGGCCTTCCTTTATCGTTTAGTACAGTATCTAGGTTGATACAATTAGAATCTCGAATTTTAAGAAATATTTTGCAAATAAGGGTTGCTCTATCTTAACCCCTACGGCAAATCTAGCAGTGAGATTTTCACTGGACACCGAGAGGGCCTTCCTTTATCGTTTAGTACAGTATCTAGGTTGATACAATTAGAATCTCGAATTTTAAGAAATATTTTGCAAATAAGGGTTGCTCTATCTCAACCCCTACGGCAAATCTGGCAGTTATATTTTTATTGGACACCGACAGGGCCTTCCTTTATCGTTTAGTACAGTATCTAGGTTGATACAGTTAGAATCTCGAATTTTAAGAAATATTTTGCAAATAAGGGTTGCTCTATCTCAACCCCTACGGCAAATCTAGCAGTGAGATTTTCACTGGACACCGAGAGGGCCTTCCTTTATCGTTTAGTACAGTATCTAGGTTGATACAATTAGAATCTCGAATTTTAAGAAATATTTTGCAAATAAGGGTTGCTCTATCTTAACCCCTACGTCAAATCTAGCAGTGAGATTTTCACTGGACACCGAGAGGGCCTTCCTTTATCGTTTAGTACAGTATCTAGGTTGATACAATTAGAATCTCGAATTTTAAGAAATATTTTGCAAATTAGGGTTGCTCTATCTCAACCCCTACGGCAAATCTAGCAGTGAGATTTTCACTGGACACCGAGAGGGCCTTCCTTTATCGTTTAGTACAGTATCTAGGTTGATACAATTAGAATCTCGAATTTTAAGAAATATTTTGCAAATAAGGGTTGCTCTATCTCAACCCCTACGGCAAATCTGGCAGTGAGATTTTTACTGGACACCGACAGGGCCTTCCTTTATCGTTTAGTACAGTATCTAGGTTGATACAGTTAGAATCGCGAATTTTAAGAAATATTTTGTAAATAAGGGTTGCTCTATCTCAACCCCTACGGCAAATCTAGCAGTGAGATTTTCACTGGACACCGAGAGGGCCTTCCTTTATCGTTTAGTACAGTATCTAGGTTGATACAATTAGAATCTCGAATTTTAAGAAATATTTTGCAAATAAGGGTTGCTCTATCTCAACCCCTACGGCAAATCTGGCAGTGAGATTTTCACTGGACACCGACAGGGCCTTCCTTTATCGTTTAGTACAGTATCTAGGTTGATACAATTAGAATCTCGAATTTTAAGAAATATTTTGCAAATAAGGGTTGCTCTATCTCAACCGCTACGGCAAATCTAGCAGTGATATTTTTATTGGACGCCGACAGGGCCTTCCTTTATCGTTTAGTACAGTATCTAGGTTGATACAGTTAGAATCTCGAATTTTAAGAAATATTTTGCAAATAAGGGTTGCTCTATCTTAACCCCTACGGCAAATCTAGCAGTGAGATTTTCACTGGACACCGAGAGGGCCTTCCTCTATCGTTTAGTACAGTATCTAGG
This sequence comes from Xestobium rufovillosum, assembly GCA_963966045.1. NCBI lineage: Eukaryota > Metazoa > Arthropoda > Insecta > Coleoptera > Ptinidae > Xestobium > Xestobium rufovillosum. The sequence continues at coordinate 20,539,068 of OZ014494.1, forward strand.
TTGATACAATTAGAATCTCGAATTTTAAGAAATATTTTGCAAATAAGGGTTGCTCTATCTTAACCCCTACGGCAAATCTAGCAGTGAGATTTTCACTGGACACCGAGAGGGCCTTCCTTTATCGTTTAGTACAGTATCTAGGTTGATACAATTAGAATCTCGAATTTTAAGAAATATTTTGCAAATAAGGGTTGCTCTATCTCAACCCCTACGGCAAATCTGGCAGTGATATTTTTATTGGACACCGACAGGGCCTTCCTTTATCGTTTAGTACAGTATCTAGGTTGATACAGTTAGAATCTCGAATTTTGAGAAATATTTTGCAAATAAGGGTTGCTCTATCTCAACCCCCACGGCAAATCTAGCAGTGAGATTTTCACTGGACACCGAGAGGGCCTTCCTTTATCGTTTAGTACAGTATCTAAGTTGATACAATTAGAATCTCGAATTTTAAGAAATATTTTGCAAATAAGGGTTGCTCTATCTTAACCCCTACGGCAAATCTAGCAGTGAGATTTTCACTGGACACCGAGAGGGCCTTCCTTTATCGTTTAGTACAGTATCTAGGTTGATACAATTAGAATCTCGAATTTTAAGAAATATTTTGCAAATAAGGGTTGCTCTATCTCAACCCCTACGGCAAATCTAGCAGTGAGATTTTCACTGGACACCGAGAGGGTCTTCCTTTATCGTTTGGTACAATATCTAGGTTGATACAGTTAGAATTGCGAATTTTAAGAAGTATTTTGCAAATAAGGGTGGTTGTAACTCAACCCCTACGGCAAATCTGGAGATGGAATTTTCACCGAACATCGACAGGGACTTCCTTTATCATTTGGAACAGAATATAGGTTGATACAGTTAAAAGTGTAAATTTTAAAATATGTTTTGCAAATAAGGGTGCCTTTATCTCAACCCCTACGGCATATCTGGGAATTCGATTTTCACCGGACATCTACTGAGCCTTCCTTCATCATTTGGAATTAAATCTAGGTTGATGCAGTTGAAAGCACGAATTTTACAAAAATTGCAATGGGTATGGTTGTATCTCAACCCCTACGGCTTATCTGGGGATGCGATTTTCACCGAACATCTTCAGGGATGTCCTTCATCATTTGGAATAAAATCTAGGTTGATACAGTTAAAAGCGTGAATTTTAAGAAATATTTGGAAATAAGGGTTGCTGTACCTCAACCCCTACGGGAAATCTGTTCTTCCATTTTTACTGAATATTGACAGGTACACCCTTTATCCTACAGATAAGAATCTGGGTTGAAACAGTTAAGAACGGGAATTTTAGAACTGCATTGCAAATGGGCGTGAGTGTATCTCAAACCCAAGGCAAATCTGATGATACGACTTTTACAGAACATCGGTACACGTACACCACTGGTACTCATATAGAGAAAAAAACTAGTTTGGTGCAATTAGAAATATGAATTTTAAAAAAGCTTTCCTCAAAAGGGGACACTATAGCTCAACCCCTACGTTGTGTTTAGTGTTGCAATCTAATTATTATTCTGGCGAATTTTTATTTGAAATTATTATTAGGTTCAAGTAATCCATGAATATTGTACCTATATTACATTTTAAATGCATGTTTTAGTAAATCTTCAATTACCGTACTTCATTTAAGCATTTCTGTACATTAGAATAAACCCTAGCATCCTAAATTTGTTAAATGTCCATTATTTCATTGAAAAATATCATTTAGCATATAACTGTGCAGTATTTATCTGGACCGCTGTAAAAACGCGAATTGCAAATCTAAATCCAAATCTAACTTCAGCCACGTAAGTGTATCTTGGGTATCTATAGAAATATAAAATCTTTGATGTTAACCTATGGTCCCGAGGCAACAATCGAAGATTCTAGCTACAGATTTGGTTGTCTTCAAACCGTCTGCGAAAATATCAAGGTTAGACAGAAACATTAATGAATATGTAAGAGAAGTAATTGATGCAAAGACAATTTTGGGGGAAGACATCGAACATAAGCAACTGATTTGGTATGACCATGTTCGCAAAATGAATGCTGACAGACTGACTGCCGAAAGAATAAATTGCTGGATTAGACACCGAATGGAATGAGAAATACATGGACGTCAGAGAAGAACTGGGGTTAGGAAATCAGGAAAGCAATGAATGTACGTAACTTAGCAGAACAAGACAGCGAGTATGGAAAAGAGTGGAGGATGAATATCAGAAGGTGATATAAGACGCTATAAGACGCTATAGGACATAGTGAATCTAGTAAAGGAGAAATGTAAATACAGGGTGATGCAAATTGTTAGTGCCACCATTGGAATCTAGATTATTTGAAAAGGTAGAGGGCAGGTTTAAATTCGGCACTATCCCAGAATTTGGCGCTCATTAATATGCCGTTGAGAAATATGATCTATCTCAAGCGGTATCCTAATTTTTTGTTTTACACTTTGTTAGACGAAGCAGATTTTTTTTATTTCATTCATATACCACTTGTTTATATCAGTGGCGGTTTCTCCTTAAGGTCAATTGGTCAATGACCCTCCTAAAATATTCTAATCAAAACCATAATTTTAATAAAAATATATTTTGTCTGATAGTCTCAAATTTAAAATCCTCAGCGGTCTGCATTCGCAGCAATACTAGAAATAACCAAGCGTCAAGCAGCGCTGCGCGCTCGCTAGCAAGCCGGGACATTATTCAAATTGACCCTGCGCAGCTCTTATGGCTTATGGAGAAATGCATGTAAAGAAGAACAGTGACAGCAGATGGCGAATTCTTGAGTGGAAGTGAGAGTCACCTTTTACTCCTATATCTCCAACGTGGTCAATGTCCCGATGACAACTGCGCAGAAACGAGTTAATAGTTCTTTAGGATGGAGTTATATTTTCTCTGGTCATCACATCAGTTCGTCGTAGACAGCGGTAGAAGCGTTGCGGTTCGCGTAAGTTGTAATATATCGTTAGGATTTTCACAATAATGCCGGTGTAGTCGCCATAATACTTTAACTTTTGTCTGAAACATTTTCTGAAGCAGTGAACTTATTAAATATTTTGTGTACACTACCGATGACAACCTTGGAAAGTGAGAGATGTTTTTCAACTTTGAAAGGGGTAAAAATTAAAAAAACCTTTTTACGCAATACAATGGGACAGTCTAGCCTTGGTGCTTTGTCTATGGCGAGCATCGAGAAGATGCTTGTCAAGAGCATTCCAAACTTCAACGAAAAAGACCCTTTTGCTGAACAGAATTGACCTGAAATATAAGCACGTTTAAGGTATGTTTTATTTTGACAATATGTACCCCTTTCTTATATTTTAGTTTTGTACATATATGCATATAGGTACTTTTAGTATTAATTATAAGTTCCAAAACCAAAATGACCCCCCTGGTTATTAACCCACGAGCCGCCACTGGTTTATATTATATCGAATTTTGTTGAGTAATAAGAAAAAATTGAAAAATGTGGAGAAATTGTTTAATCAGGCCTGCCTGTAAAGCACGTGATCTAGAAGCAATAAACAAACTGTCGTAACTTAATGTTACTTAATACAAAATATCGCTTTAATTTGAAAAATTATGTGACATTATTCTTCGAAAAAATGCGTCTCAGCAATAACACAAAAAAATATTTATTAACACATTAAATTTGCTTAAATTGCAACTAACTGTTGACTGTTTCCTTTTTATTTCCTTGCAAGGCCCACTTTATTTTTGTTAAAATTAAAATTTCCTGTTTTCCGCCAACTGCTAAGGCAACAATATTCAATACAAGATGGAGAAGTTGTATATCAAAGAAATCAGAAAAATATGCTTTTGCAACAAAGTGTAAGACAAACATGGCGCCCATAAGAAAAAATAAAGTTGATGATAGTCTGAATTAAACAAAAACGTTTTCCAGTAAATACACGAGAATGTGCCTATAGAGCACGAAAAAGTGCTCTAATAATGTTAATGTTAATGAACACCAAATTCTGCAAAAGTGCCGATTTGAAACCTAACCCCTGTTATTGCAAATAAAAATAGATTAGATGAAAGGAAGCAACAAAAGTATAAGGTGATAAAGTGGGAAATTATTCGACAATGTCGAAAAACGAAAGGTTGGTGATAAATGGGAGGAACTTAGGAGTTGGACTAAATAAAGGAGCATATAAAATAATTGCGCGAAATTTAAGAGAAATCAAGCCTAGTAACAAAAATATTAAAAAAGAGACTTCAAGGTGGAAGGAATATTTGGGGAGAACTTTTGTGCAGGATAAGAAGTAAGTAGATGTCGTATTAGAAAAGGAAAAGTCAGTCTGAAAGGCAATGACTATCCATAATGAGGGAAGAGTTTGAGTTAACACTAATAATTAAATAATCAATAAAACATCAGCTTAAGATGAATTGCAGAAATAAATTTTAAAATACACAGTCTAAGAGGTAATGAATGATAGATAGTTTATTTAAATTTGTTATTTGAATAAACCACAGAAGAGAGATCCCAAAGATTACAAACGCAACATTATAGTAGTTCTGCCAAAAATGAAAGGCCCAAATAGTTGCGAACGTTTTAGAACGATTAGTTTAACTTCCCAAGCGTCAAAATTTTAACCTAGCTACTAACTTCGAACAAAAATTATCGGCACTAATTAACTTTCCTTGTCCTTTTTATATAATTATTCCAAGAATAACACATCCACTCACGGAGTAAATTGTAGTGTTCCAGTATGTTGTCCACTGCAAAATCTACCTACCTACGGGTTTATGCTCTTATCGAATATGCAATGTCTTCCGAATTAAAGTATTTGCTTAGACATAGTACAGAAAGCGTCGAAATTTCGAATGCCACTAGTGTAACCCGACCGAATCGTCCGATTCCTCAGGGGCGTACATTCTCAAAAGTGCTGACAAGCCGACATGATACACTCAGTCCATCTGGGGAAATCCAATGCACCATATCCTTAACACTGAAACAGACAAATGTACAATATGAATTATTTATATTGGGAACATTGGAATGGAATTTATTACAACGGAATAAGACGTTAAGGGGAAAACGCTTGACGGGGGCTAGGGAATTCCATACAATATTACTGGTTCGATTCTTGCACAGCAGTAAAACTATTGTACGTGCGTTGCCTTCTTTAATGCGAACGCGTTTTCATCGAATTAAATGGTTGGTTAATGGACTGATACGTAAATAGTCTTGCCAGCAAGAGTTATGAATTTGTTTAGAGTTCAAATAAATCGACATCCTATTTAGAAGTTGGCGTGGGTATTCCAACTTAATGAACTGGATTCATCAGCATCATAAAGTTTTCAGTAAATGAACTGGTTAGACGCGCACCTCAATCCTTTCCTATTATCAGTTAACCTACGTATTTCTCTTGAAGTAGAATATCCTACATCCCCAACTATTTGCGAACATTAATTGCCTATCACCACTTATTTTACTATTTTCAACTGCAAGATGTCGGGAACAACTAATCCTATATGCAAATGCATCTCTGAAGGTGTTCTACTACCGTATTTTTTCAATTCTTTGTGTCATCGATATATTCCTCTTTTCTATATTTTTTCTCTATTTGCTACTGTAGAACCACAATTAAATTTCATTTCTCACCAACTTTTTCCACCGTCTGCATTTCGTCACCATATGATGCCATTTATATTTGTATTTTAGGATGCTAATACAGCAAAATCATTTTCGAATATGAAGCATGTTAATCGTTTGACCCTGAATAATAATTCCGGCGATTCATCGAATGGGAATATAGGGTCATTTATTTATAGTATTATTTTCATGCAGATAATTGATTCTTGAAATTAGTTACCAAATTGTGGGACATGCGGTATAATTTCCGGCGCCTCCACCATTTTTAATTTTTCTGATACAGAAAATTCAGATTACATTTCCCGGCTTTTTTATTAGTAAATTTCGTGTTCAAATAAGAAAACTTTCTTAAAAAACGAAAATCGAGAAAAGTAAATAATTTTGGAGTCCAAGATTATGTAGAAATGTAGGTACATTAATATTGCGGGTAATTCATATTTCTAAATTTACCCCGATTCAGTTTCTCTCAAAAGCAATATTTTCTGTAGTAATAATAAGTGGTCTGGAATTGTCGGAAATTTTACGAAAGCTGTTGCGTTGCTTGGTAGCCACGAGTGTAAATTTGACAGTTAAAAGATCACGAGCGCTTGCGCGAGTGATCTTCTGTTAAATTTACACGAGTGGCTAGTAAAAGCAACAGCTTGAGTAAAATTACCTAAAAATTCCAGACTACGAATTGTATTTGACAAGATTATTTATGAATCGAAGCAAGGTGGTTCAAAACGAAATTTTATTTCAATTAATTCACATACAAAGAAATGTTTTGGGAAGATTTGACGTTTGGCAGGTACTAAAGTAACTAGATTATATATTATAAATGCACCTACAAATACGAAACTATGGCAACTTGTCAACAAGCAAAATTATCGAAAAAATTATCGTACGTAATATCACAAGAGAGTGAGAATAACTTGAAAATAATTCGACAGATTTTCGAAAACTTGTCGCCAGGCAATAGACACGAGAGCCCGTAGGGCTCGAGTGGCTATTGCCGAATGGCGACAAGTTTGAGTAAAATGTGGAGAATTATTTTCCAAGTTATTCTTACTGTCGTGTGGTATTCGAAAGGTTATTTTTTGACGTTCAAATGTGAAACAACTTTTCAATATTATTCTTTCAGTGTCACAATTTGCGATTAAAACATATGACATATGTCAAAACCAGAAAACAAGTCGTTTTATCAACAAAAACAAAATGCTAAAAAAAATTCCCGCTGGGACAAGTTAGGTAAAAAATTCTCACTATAATAATGATTTAATTGGTCAGAATTAAACGCGTGATCAAAAATACTGTTCATTTATTGGAAAATAGAAACGTCAAAAAATAACCGGGGTAAATACATAAGAGATCACTTTTTATCGATAAATACATGTTTAATTGTATGAAAGTTTTATTGTCATGGCAAATAATCGAGAATCAAGGTAGTGAAATAATCGCGAGAGCTTGCTCGAGCGATTTTTTCTACTTCCCTTGATTCGAGATTTTTTGCCGAATGGCAATAAAATTTGAATGCAATTTGAAATGTATTTATCTTATAAAAAATGATCTCGAGTGTATTTTAGGGAGGTTAATACACAACTACATTATACGGACAATTTAATTGGAAATAGAAGATTTAATGAAACAATAAACATTTTAAATTAACAGAACATATTAAAATATTTAAATATATTGTGTAGAGTTTGACTGATCTTTAGTTACATACATATTTTGAACATTGAAAGTGCAATGGTTACATATATGTTATATTATGACCAGATTTTTTTGCATATTATTTTTTTTGAAGGAGTTTTGCAGTAACATTCCACATGGTGTTTATAACGCATTCTTTATAATCTTCACCATCAGCTCTCTTCATATTAAAAGCCCAATCATTCATTATCAGTCCAAGCTCTTGATTTGAAGTAATTTCTAGAAGTTCATAATGCTTCTCTTTTAAAAATATGTATTTCGAACTGTTCTCCATATTGACTTTTGATTTTTAACTGTACTCCTCGGAGTAACACTCTGTACAGTTGTTTGAATATCTTCCAAAGATTCTTGGCCAAATCTTGACATTTCAAAATGATGATGTTGCAAGAAAACTCGAAAATAATATGACAGTGACAGTTGCCAAGGTAGAAATTTCAAAACTATCATTCACAGCATAGTAGATTAAAAGCAAGGCGCATATTTATCCGTTATTGGGAAAGCTAGGTAGGTTTTTATCGTTTACAATGACAGTTGATTGGTCGATTTTAAGAAATTGAAGAAATATCATTGGCTCTTAGAATAGGCGTGTATTAACCGAAAACACGCTTCTAGACCCAAATGAAATGTTCCTATTGGTCAATTTGACGATGAAAAAAATAATCAGTAGTTGAAAGCTTGATTAAAACTAACAAAATGTGAGACACAATTCTCTGGCAACTGTATCAATATCTGATGTAGAATTAATCTAGAGGGCCCGAAATAGAACAAGCTTTAATCCTGGCAATTCGAATATCCTAGCCGCGCACTTAATTTCCCGTAAAAACGTCCCTTTTGTGCGAATCCCGCCGCCGGAAATAAAATCAGTTTGAATAAAACCCCGGATAACAAGAAACTCCTGATCGAATAAAGTGCCCCTCTCCTAGTTAGCGAGGTGGGTAACGAAAGCATCAGTGAGCGAACACTAAATTAAAAAAGTGCCTTGGCACATTACGAGGCGACTGCGACAGCGGTGGCATCTGGTTTTTCTCCGGAGGGCAGGCAACCGGCCGTGCAAATGGACTGTCGATTTAACACGTCCCTTTTTTAGTTGAGGTGTGGCACCGCAAAAAGTAGCAACCCGATGTAAGAGATGGCGCACGAGGCGTCGACCGCTCCACCTCTCGGGCCGTCGTCAAACTCGATAAGCCCTATCGATTTGCAAACGAAAGTTTGCATCAAGGATAATGGCTCAGAATAGCCTCTTAAATCACTTCGACCAGTCTACTAATGTTTTTATAAACTAGGATATATGCTGTTTGGATCTGGAATGTGGGGGAGTTAATCTTGTTTTATTTTAAACTGCCTAAAAAATAATGCTAGAACATCGCTCCCGGCTTTATTTATTTTCGTAGGGATTAAGGGCGGAACCCTTATAAATCAGATTTGTTTTGGAACTTCCTAGCAAATAATAATAAATAGTCTTGACCCACATATTTGTGCGTGTCACGAACTATCGTTTGAAAATGAGGGAATAAAAAAGTAACTGAACGCTTTTGCTTGATAAAGACAATAATTGAAAGCTGATAATTGTACCTAAATCTTCAGAAATGTTTACCTTGATTGACCTAATATACAAAAAGGATATCCTCCTTATACGGTAGTGAACAGGATACAACATATGATTATAAGGAGTCCCAGAACAACGGGGCAATATTTCTGGAGCATATAGTTTGGGTGAAAATAACACTTAAAGTATATAAAAAAAAAATTTCTAGGACGCCTCCCTTCGAAGCTATTCGCCCTTAAAAGTCAAGTCCTGAAGAAGGTTTTTTGCTGCTAACTTTCAAACTACTGTATCGAATGTTATAAAATTTGGACTGTAGGCATAGTAAGCAAGTATCTGTGATCGAGTGACATGACATCTTCCGTACCTTGTCTAGGAAGCCGGGGGTGGAACACCCCTAATGCTTTTCATCCCTTAACTTTTACGTTGGTGCTTTTAACGAATTTGCAATGACATTTTTTAATTCCTCAAACAATTTTCTCAAGAAAAGGTACTCTTTTTTGAAACCGTTTCCGAGAAAAAAAATGTATACGAAGACATGGTTTATCATTTGTACCGATTTTTACTATACAAGCCAGGCTATGACTTATGAAATATGAACTGCTTCATGAAACATGTGAGAAAATGAAAATGAAGTGAAAATGTATCAACAATCGGTTTTGCAAACATATCTAATAGCAGCTACAATAAATTTTTGAAGTGAGCACCTTGTAGACGCATACGTTTTTGTGTAGTAAAAATGACAAATCATGTCTTTGTATAATTTTTTTTTTCTCGGGAACTGGCCGTTTTAACGGTTTCAAGAAAGAGTACCTTTTTTGGAGAACATTGTTTGAGGAATTTGAAAATGTCATTACAAATTCGTTAAAAGCATCAACATAAAAGTTAAGGGGTGAAAAGCATTTGGGGTGTTCCACCCCCGGCTTCCTAGGCAAGATATGGAAGATGTCATGTCACTTTATCACAGGTACTTGCTTACTATGTCTACAGTCCAAATTTTATAACATTCGATACAGTAGTTTGAAAGTTACCAGCAAAAAACCTTCTTCAGGACTTGACCTTTAGGGGCGAATAGCTTCGAAGGGAGGCGTCCTAGAATTTTTTTTTATATGATTTAAGTGTTATTTTGACCAAAACTATATGCTCCAGAAATATTGCCCCGTTGTTCTGGGACACCCTGTATTTATTTATAATATTTAATAGATACCGGCCCTATTTACTATCTAATCTACCAATGATTTCTTACTGGCCGAAAAATAATAGGGTCAGTGGTATGGTAGAATGAAACAGAATTGAATCATTTGGTTCATGTGGAATTATTTAGGCATCCATTCTATTTATTGGAATCATTGACGTCCACTCACTCTTCTAATTCTTTTACAGGATGGACTACTCCCCATATGCAGTATGTTTTGTCTTTCTTTATAAGCCTCTATTGTCTAAAAAACCTTCTTCTCGTTACTTTGTTTTAAAAATTTCTCTACTTAATCCACACCATTGACGGAGGGCTGTGGTATGAAGACCAATAAAAAGAAAACCAAAATTTTGGTTTTTAGGGGGCGTGAAAATAGGACTAATACTGAAATACAAATCAGAAACGAGGAGATAGAGGAAGTCTCAGATTTCTGCTATTTAGAAAGTCAAATAACTCGCGATGGTAGGAGCTCTAGAGCTAGAGATATAAACCAAAGAATAGCGCAGTGCCGAGTTGCATTTAACAAAAAGAAACAAATATTATGCCGGGAATGGTAAATGTAGAAACTTGGAAGAGGCTCTAAAAGCGTATGAATGGAGTACGGAATTGTACGGGTGGACTATAGGAGAAGCGAATCGGAAAAAATTAGAAGCGTTTGAAATGTGGTGCTACAGACGCATGATGAAGATACCGTGGATAGATAAGGTTAGCAACAGAGAGGTATTAGAAAGAGTTAGAGAAAAGCGAAATTTATGGAGGACAGTAAAGAATAGGAGGAGGGTAGGACACCTTCTGAGGCACGAAGGATTAGTTCGCGACATACTAGAGTCAGATATAGGAATAAAAAGAGGTAGAGGTAGGCCCAGATTAGACTACTGCTCTCAAATAGTTGGTGATGTGTCGCCAGTTTTACTGAAACTTGTTTAAAATTCTCTTGTTTCAAACTGAGTACCTCGTAATATATTTTTATATTTTCTGAAGTAGATGCAAATTTTGAGATTGTGGCCCTATGTCTGTTACTAACTAATGTAAAAATTTTTGTCATAGTCTTGTTCCAAATGATGGCGAGCTTTAAATTTTTTATTAAATTGAGACAAACGCTGGAGGTATCCTTATTCTTCATTGACATAAATGACTAACTTTCAGTCAGTTCATTCTCCAAGGCAATATTAATTTCAGTGGTTACCCCGCCAAGCACTGAATTATAGAACAAATCCATCAGATTTTATTGTACCACGAATAATGGTCTGCAGTTTTCTGTAATCATTGTGAACGCACCATATCTTCTATATAAATAAAAATCAATTGCCACATGTATGTAAGCTCATCACTTGAGAACGGCTCGACCGATTTGGCTGATTTCTTTTTGTTGTGTTCGTAATTTTCAGGACAAGGTTTGTATGAAAGAAAATTTTGGAAAATCCACCGGGAAAGTAGAAAATTTGGAAGGTAAAAGTTTGTATGAAAATCTGTTTGACAAACAAAAATGTGACGTTCAGTTTGACAGTTCTAAAAATTTAATTGTCAGTGTGTTATCGGTGGTGATCATGTATTTGGTGGTTCTTTGGAAAAAATGCCACCAGTGAGGCGTCGAAATATCGGTCGGCGTACGCGAAGAGCATAGACAGCGTTTGGAGCCAAGTCGAATAAGAATTTCTCAAGCCTCAAGCGCGATCCATTATAACTCCGGAACAACGGATACAGTCGAGTTCGACGCACTCAGTTGGAGCTTACGCACAAAATAATTTGGAACGTCGACAAAACAGAGGCCGAACGTGGCATTAGGGAACGAGAAATTGGAAAAGTTGCCCGGAAAATTGGAAAATTCGGGAAAAACTGAAAGTGCTTTTTTCTATGGGATTTTTGTATGATATGGATATGCGTAAGTCGGGAAATTCGAAGAAACTGGAAAATCGAACGGAAAATTTGAAAATTCGGGAAAAACTAAAAGTGCTTAACGGCTGAACCGATTTGGCTGATTTTTTTTGTTGTGATCGTAATATTGTCAGGACAAGGTTTGTATGAAAGAAAATTTTTGGAGAATCCACCGGAAAATGTGAAAATTCGGGAAAAACTGAAAGTGCTTAACGGTTGGACCGATTTGGCTAATTCTTTTCAAAAATAAGGTTTTTAGGGAACGAAAAATTGGAAAAGTTGCCCGGAAAATTGGAAAATTCGGAAACAACTGAAAATGCTTTTTGCTATTGGACTTTTGTATATGTAGATATAGGCGTAAATCGGGAAATTCGGACAAACTGTAAAAATCATAATTTTGGAAAATCCATCGGAAAATGTGAAAATTCGGGAAAAACTAAAAGTGCTTAACGGCTGGACCGACTTGGCTGATTTTTTTTTGTTGTGATCGTAATTGTCAGGATAAGGTTTGTATGAAAGAAAATTTTTGGAGAATCCACCGGAAAATGTGAAAATTGGGGAAAAACTGAAAGTGCTTAACGGTTGAACCGATTTGGTTAATTCTTTTCAAAAATAAGGTTTTTAGGGAACGAAAAATTGGAAAAGTTGCCCGGAAAATTGGAAAATTCGGAAACAACTGAAAATGCTTTTTCCTATTGGATTTTTGTATATGTATAGGCGTAAATCGGGAAATTCGGACAAACTGTAAAAATCATAATTTTGGAAAATCCATCGGAAAATTTGAAAATTCGGGAAAAACTAAAAGTGCTTAACGGCTGGACCGATTTGGCTGATTCTTTCTTTTTTTTTAATCGTAATTGTCAGGATAAGGTTTGTATGAAAGAAAATTTTTGGAGAATCCACCGGAAAATGTGAAAATTCGGGAAAAACTGAAATTGCTTAACTGTTGAACCGATTTGGCTAATTCTTTTCAAAAATAAGGTTTTTAAGCAACGAAAAATTGGAAAAGTTGCCCGGAAAATTGGAAAATTCGGAAAAACTGAAAGTGCTTTTTTCTATTGGATTTTTGTATGATATGGATAGGCGTAAATCTGGAAATTCGGACAAACTGTTAAAATCATAATTTTTTGTATGCGCTCGCGATCATAACTGACGATAGGAACGACATGTTTGGTTGAACATAAACGTAATCAGAAAAATGTTTCACATTGAATAAACGATTCGGTTAATGAATCAAAAGTTCAATACGAAAAGTAATTTTAGGCAGGACAACGTCTGCCGGGCCGCTAGTTTAATATAAAATATAGTTATTCGAATTGGTGTATTTATTCGAATACAAAAATTATAACTAGCTATTTGAGTGCTGGTTGTGGATTTAACAACGGTCTAATTAAGAATCTACTAATAAGAAATGTATGTGCTTTAGCGCATCTGAATAAAGTCGAAAGCTCGGCTATAAATTCGAATTTGTTTCTGCTGAATAGCAAAAAGTAACAAATTTACAGCGTAAATTTCGAAGATACCCAAGGGGCCATTCTGAGAGGGGAGAACACTGAAGTCTTGAGAGGGATATTTGTTAACTTAACGCACAGAAAATCGGATAGATTTCAACCAACAGTTTAAGGATTTTTACCCTCAAGAAGAATTATTGTTTAGCTTTGTTTCTCCCAAGGAAGCGCAGAAAAACAGATCAGTACATACTCATGGGAGATAAGTTCCTGAGGAATTACATTTTGATTTTATCAGCGTATGCAGTCAAGTAAGATAATGCATACTTGAGCTCTTCAGCCCGTTTTTGTCTTAAACTAATTTTGTAGAAGAGTGTTACAATACGGTAGATAAAAACTGTCCCTTGCTCTCGAGTTTGCTTGCCATTTTCATACAAACTTTCTCTATTGGAGATTTTAGTAGGCAAAAAGTGAATAGCTTCGCTGAAACCGTGTCCATCTTCTAAGTTTTTGTTGCTTTGCTCTATATTAGACGTTTTTAGTACACGTTGCTGGATATTCGTGAACAATCAATAAATATTTTAAAAATATATCTGAGAGAAAATTTGCAACAAAGGGTTTTTTCTGGAATTCCAACGAAATACCTATAGCTATTTTAGTTTTTACACACTTCTATGCTTCGTAAAAATAACATAATATACATGGCGTGGCACGAGAACATCGGAAATCAATTTCGACTGAAAATAATTTGAAATTTTCGATTTATTTTTATTTATTTATTTTATTTATTTTTATGTAATCCTGATACAATTTTAAGCGCAAAATGCGCAAAAGCGTAAAATGCACTACATAAGATTCCTCTACACTCATATTGGCCAGCATACACACAACCCGCTTCTGGGTAACTAGGGGGTCGCGACCCACACTTTGGGAACCCCTGTAGGACATAATTGCAACGGAGCGAATAGATAACGTTTTTCTATGATAAATGTTAAATGGCGGCGCTTTCCGCGAAGTTGATATATAGCAGAAGCCGCGAGCAAGTGAAACATTTTAGAAAATGTTGCTCCTGAAATGAACTTAAAATTAACTTTGGGGAAGTTAAATTAAATTAATGTTTTTGCACATTTTGTGTTCGGCGTTGTGGTACAATTTACCCGTCGTTATTTGGTTTAACCCAGAATAGTTTCTCTAGCTGAATTTATTCGTTAACTATACACGCAGGCGAGATCATGACACAGCTTTACGAATCTTCCTTTTTTATATTTATTTCCTCAGTTGATACTATCGATTAGCATTAACTTTGCGGGTCTTTTGGAATACAGTGAAATGGATTCCATTTAATGCAGCTAGCAATTTGCAATAAATTGTCAGATATGTTTGTTCTATATACCGAAAGGGATTTTACATTACAGAGTAACGATTCACGGATTATTGATTCAATCGTATAAACTTTAGAGATAACAGAGAATTGCTTAAGCTACCGTACAATGAGCAATTCGAACATGATAATATATCGGACGATTATTACACAGAGTAGTTGGATCAAGAACTTATACGTAAATTCACTATGAATACGCCAAAAGACAGTGACACAGTGATTAAACTCGACACGTGTTTCGCTGACGACGTCAGCATCTTCAGGAGAGTTGGAGATTAATCTTGCATTTTAAATGGAACGCCCCACATTTGTTTACATATGAATTCCCAATAAAATTTTATGAAAGATGGTGGACTACACGATGGGGTTTAGAGTGAGCGATTTTAAGATATTACCATTTTAGTGCCAGTGTGAACTCAACTTTGAGGAGCTATTGACGTCTACTGGTCGAAGCTACTTAAGTTTTCTTTATTGGACTAGGTTCACAGACTGCACTATTTGTAAAATTCTTGAGTACTTTTGTCACAAAACATACATAGAGTGGACAGCTTATGCAATGTGAATTTTTTCTTAAAAATTTCAAATGAAACACCTCATATATTATTTCCATATTTGATAGTCAGTTTACTAAGCTTTTGATTGATGTAGATATTGTTAGGTCTGCGACTGACGGTTTCTGTTACTTTTATACTTTATTTTTTTTAGGATACAGTATGGCCTCAGTACACTGGCACACCTCAGGGAGAAGTCTTGTTCTGTCGATCCTCTGCCTCCACGCCATATGCCTTCAGGTTACAAGCGGTAAGTTTCACCAAAATCGGTTTTTCTCTTTTCAAAATGAAGTTAATTGTGTCAGAAATGTACTGCGACATTCCACCAGTTTACCTTTTTAGAACGCGCTTTGCATTTTTCTTACATTTAAAGTGCTAATGATCTCCAGCTTCAAAGAGACGTGGAAAAGAACATCGTCAAGATCCCCTTTGCCGACACGCGAGATACTTCAGCATAAAATAGCCAGCGCAGGGAAATTTCTTTTTCCTCCTAAAGAAAAAAATAACACTTGTTAGATTATTCCTGCGTAAATCCTCCAGGTTTGATCGTAATTTTTGCGGATCCGTTCTAAAAACGGAAACTAATTAATTCCCAGAGTTTGTTTTTTCTTTGGAGTAAATGCAAAGACGGGTTAAGAGATTTTTTTATTTACAGAGCATAAAAACGGAAGAAGCGTGGGCTTTCTTGTTTAATTTCAACGGGGTTCTTTTACGGTGTCGAAACTTACCGGCTTTATTTAATTAACAAGCTTTTTTACATGGTAAATATTACTTGGCCATTATTACATAAGACTTGCTAAGTTTAACCCGATTGTGAATACAGGTAGCCCGAAATTAGCGTGCAATATTTTATCAGCGTGTTCTGTGGTCAAAAATAAGACAAAATGATCCTATAAGCGTATACCGAAATGTGCTTCGCAAGGGAGCTATTAGCTCTAAAATAGAAAACCTGACGACGTTTTCTTCTAAATATCTTCGAAACAAGGCAAGTTAAAATTATTAAATTTAATGGAATGTGTAAGTACCAAATGCTGAATCTTTTGCTGTAAACATAATTTTTAAAATTTAACAGGGGCGACTCAAATCTGGGGGTGGCGGAGGTAAGATTTACCCCAACTTTTTTGTAGAACATGTAGTTTTCAATTTTTCCGAACAAATTTGCAACTTCAGAGTTTTTTGCAAAATAATGTGCTCCTGTCTCATTTAAGTATACAAACAAAGTTCTTCACTTCTTGTAGGAATTTTTTGGGCATGCAGCGAAATTTTTGAATCGATTGGACTCGATAACGGTGCCTCCTATCAAAACGAGACAGGAGCACATTTTTTTGCAAAAAACTATGAAGTTTCATATTTTTATGGAAAAATTGCAAATGACATGTTCTAAAAAAAGTTGGGGTAAATCTTACCTCCGCCACACCCAGATTTGAGTGTTCTGCGACTGCTATGTACATATTTAGACCACACAAGTTATATCTTATATTAGTAGGTAAATTCGATAGGTAAACGTACTTTTATAATAAACTGAGACTGACTCATAGAAGTGTATCTCTCTGTCGGTACCTTTAATATATATTAAATCCGCCATTAGCCTGGGTGACTCAAGTGAAACAAAATATGGTGTGCATTTTCCAGTGGAGAGAAGAGAGAAGGCGCATGTGCATAAGGGGTGTCCGTACTTTTTTTGGCAGGCCAATACGTTTGCCTTGTTTGGTGCAATATCAGTATACATTGTTAGGTCAATGTTGGCTTATGCACCATTGGTTCAATATAAAGAAGCTAGTTCGGAACAATATATCTTCGACATTGGCCCGATATTGGAACAATATTGTTGTGCTACTTATGGATTTTGGTGAAAAATTGATCCCATAATAAAGCGGACCAGAACTAACTGGCAGAAACATTTTGGCGCTTTCGACTGTCATTCCTTTATCTAGTATGAAACCAGTAACATCAGTTTCATTTCAGAGGAATACATAACTCTGAATTAATAAGGCGGTTCAATATTCAGTGTGGTACTTGAACGACGAGTAGTTGTTTTAGCTGTCCACTATTATTCATTATAATCAAATTATTTTTAAATATTAGATGACATTAAATTACTATTTATAAGTAGGTAGCTCTCACTTTCATAATTAATTTCTTCTTAGTTCATATTATAGTAGTAATGAATAATGAATGAATAATGAATTATTACTTTTTTTAATGCCATCTAAATCACCTACTTAATTTAACGTGGTTCCAGTTTCAACAAATTTCTTCAGAACATTCAAAATTCATAACTCGATTAAGTTTAAAGAAAGTATATGACGTAACTGGTAGCAAGCAGAGTAATTCGTTACTACCATGATATGAACTACTCTATTCTAGTTTATAGCGTCCTATAATTCTCAATAAAATGCTTTTATTTCTCTTCGTTTTCAGAAAAATGTGAAAATACTATGGAGTGAAGTTGATTCGGATTACCCAACCCTGATAAATCTAGGATTACTAATCAAATAATTAAACCGTAAGGAATTTTTAATGGGTCACAACACCCAGAAATTTGATACCAAAATGAAGATGTTAATTCAATTCGAAAGAGCCCAATGCTCCTCGCGTCTTTTATAACCAAGTCTTGATTATTTTGAACAGGTAGATATCCACAGTATGAAAAATGACACGAATATGGTGCTTCAGCGAATCGTACAGGTTACAACGAAAGGAAAAATATAAGAGTAGACTGGTTTACGAATCTCCCAGGAGAACGTAACCACGCCAAGGAATTATAGCTGTCTATGATATCTTTCGTTGTAGTTACAAATTGTTTAAGTGAAAACGCCATAAGCTTCTAAAAGTTTAAAAAAATATTAGTATCAGACAAATCACTATTAAAAAATCACTTTCAATTTGTTATTCCATTTTCCATCTGCATTTTCGAAAGACGTTTCAACTTTTAGGGGCACTTATTATGTTTGATTAGGTATAGATAAGAGGAGTTCACCTGTTTCGTTACTAATGTAAACGAACATCAATGCTATCATTGACTGCCATCTGAATTGAAAGGAACTGTGCTTTGATAAGTGCTTTTGAAACAAAGGAATGTAAATAATAGAGTGTATATCTATTTACTGTGTTTATTCACACATTTTAATGTAAATTATACCGAGAGAGTTCGTAAAATAAATTGGATCGATTAGATATTCACAGGGGTTGCAGACACATAGAATCAGATATCTTGCTATGCGGCGGTATAATCTAGCGATATTTAAAATAAGGCGATGCTGTATTTGAGAGGAAATTAAAAAAATTAAATACATATTACAGTTGAAGCCTTCTTACAAAATACACCTGGAAAAAACGGTATTCAACTATCGAAAGTGAAAGATATTGGGATGAATTTCTGTAATTTCTTATTTTTTTTACTTTCTGCTGGAGTATATTATTCATGCATTATGAACGATTCTGATCCACTCGTCATAGAAACCAGTACTACACGCAAGCTGATTTTTATGCTTTAAGTAGTCTAATAATTATTTTCTGTTTCTGCTTCAAAAATATGTGTGGATTCTTGAGAAAAATGATGATTGAACAAGAATGTTGTTACCCAAATATGTTTCGCTGGGAACATACTGGTTAAGCTTGGAAAAGGAAGGCACAATTTTAGCCTCTGTTATCTCAATTTTCTGTTATATCTAACTAAGGGCAAATTAGGCAAATAAGGGCAAATTAGGAAAATAAATTAAATATCTCTGGATGAGAAAGCTGTTTTTGGGTAAATGTTCCCTTTTTATGGTCACTGCTTGGTATCATATAAACATTAAATAGTGCATTTTAAATACACTAATACACTAATACACTGTATTACAAAAAAGAATTTTGTTATTAGTAAGTACATACTTATAATATTTTCATATTTTCTGACGTCATATGCAATTTATTCTTTATTCAATAACATAAGGTTTTCAGATAATAGTATATCATTTTACGAGTAAGTTATGGTGGCTATTATTAATTGGAGAGTGGGAAACTACTTTATCCGAAAAACTCGTCAGAAGTTGCGCTTTTAAGGCTAGATTAAACACTTTACATAAATGAACGTTGCTATAGAAACGTACTATTTCTTCACAGGTAAATTTCACGAGGAATTTTCTGATTGCTGTATTGTTCTTTTTTGACAGCATATTTCGGTAGGTAATAATATTGCTGTGATATTCATTCCATAAGTTCTAGTTTTGATGCTTACTGATGTGGCCTGTATTTCTTCAGTTTGGTAACCCATTGTTTGATAATGTAATACATATTCCTTTATTATCACTGCACTTTCGCCTTTGGCTGCATTATCTGGGTGGATAGTATGATAAACCTTATAACCTTTGAACTTGGTGCATGATTTACTGGTGAAGTGTAATTAGATTCAAAAAATGTTGCTGCAAAACCTATTTGGGCCTATTTGGTGACCATGCTTCAACGGAATTTTGCACTAACTGTCATAGATGACATAGATGAAAACCTCTCTGGCAGCATCGCAAATGTTCTGATTTTAGAAGAATTTTAAATAAATAAGTCAAATCAACCTCGAACGGCCTTCGTATAATAGCAAGTATAGCAAAGTGTCGCTTACGTTTTAATTTCATTTACGATACCTACTGTGGAAAAATGAAAATGTTTTTCTATTTCCTTGGGGGCGAAGCATGCATTTTACGAACTTTATCATCTGTTTAAAAACCCGAACGGATTTCCACACCTCGCCGGATCTTTCCCACGGCTACGAGCTGGGATGTTTATTCCCAAACCCACCCACAAGCTCCGGCAAGGCTCACAGTGCAAAGATAAAATTTAATTTCCAACGCTCTAGGCTTCGAACACAATACCTAAAATCTGCTGCTGTAGTGGTGTTCTGGTATATGCACTAGAGATATTTGCGATTTCACATTTTGTTGCAGACATAATGGCGTCTAACTCTTTTATGTGAACGGAGTAACTATATTTACTGGAAGTACTGATAGCTCAGCTACAATTTTAGAGTTTTCCTGTTGTGTGAGACTTAAGGCAACTATACAGGGTGATTATTTTAAAGCGCACATTAGAAAATTTTCGACTTCTACTTATGCTAGAGCTATGAAACTTGGAACCTAGCCATAATCGACGATTCCGAAACGAAATTAAATATTTACAGGATGACGTCACTCTTAAAAATGGCGGAAGTAGACGCCATCTTTGTTTTTTTAAATGGCAATCGGCCATTTAGATTTCATATTTGAATTCGGCATTTAATTCCGAGTACAACTAACTGAATTGTCACTACTTATCTGTCATACTTTTTGACATATGCCACATTTTCTCTTCAAATTTGTAGATGCAAGGGTTCATTAAAAAATTGATATCTCTTGAACCGCTGAAGATAAGTCGATGATTTTTTTTACTTCTATTCCCTAAGCTCCAAGGAATGTTTTGATTGATAAACGAAGTCATAACGAGTTTGTCAGCGGCTGCTACAATTTTTTTAATGGGTATGGCAAAATGTCAAAAACTCAATTTCTTCAAATGGCACGTGTCAAATTTTATGTCACCGTTGGATGTAAAATATAATTCTAAGGGGAGTTATGTTAGCATGTGCTATACCTAACTCCAATCGTTTTGGAGCTATTTGCAGTTTTTGAGTAAATTGGTAGGTATTATTAATTTATGACAGATAAGTAGTGACAATTTGGTTAGTTATACTCGGAATTAAATGCCGAACTCAAATATGAAATCAAAATGGCCGATTGTCATTAAAAAAAACAAAGATAGCGTCTACTTCCGCCATTTTTAAGAGTGATGTCATCCTGTAAATATTTAATTTCGTCTCTGAATCGTCGATTATGGCTAGGTTCCAAGTTTCATAGCTCTAGCATAAGTAGAAGTCGAAAATTTTCTAATGTGCGCTTTAAAATAATCACCCTGTATATGATGTTGCTTTCTGTCGATTTGATCTGTCGGATTTTTGATAATTCGATCAGCAATTCGATAATTCTCTTAAGCACTGTTACTTTAACAGCTCTAGCTCTGTTACTTGTAACTATACAGGGTGGTCCAGTTTATATCATCAGGATTTCACCAACCGAAAGTTTATCAAAAAATAAAGGTAGTTTGTCTAATAAAACATGGTCGAATTTTGCTTCCTTTTTGATGTACAGGGTGTTAAAGAAAATAAATTATTTTATATAATCTGCTATAAATCATTAATAGAAAAGGGTAGCCTTCTGAAATTTTGCATAGATCATTTCTTTTGTATTCTCTATTAAATAGTGGTTGTAATTATTTTATTTAGAACACAGAGGCGTGCATACGGGTTTCCTCAAAAATACTTTATTTAATACAACGTACGCCACTGGTTTTTTTTAGAACACCAAATACAAAGACGATTTCTCATTCAATTTAGAAACCTTTTTGTATCTTACAATTTTTTGATAACTCAACTCAAAACAAAAAAAAAACATTAAAAAGTATCATGTGACCAATTACTGAATTGATTTACTTAAAGGAAAAACAACATTAAGCTTAGCTGAAATATCAACTAGACAAGAATCGCAATTAAGTAATGTAAGAACTGTTCGAAAGAGGAACCATTTTGCTGGATGCACAATTGGCAGCGTCTTATGATTGAATGGTTTAAGTTTAGTAAAACATTGTTATTAATATTTGCACGAGCATTCTGAATTCTAAGGAGCAGTTACTCCCCCGTAGGCACCTAGGTCGCATAGACGGTATCTTTGAGATAACCCCACAGATAAAGATCTAAGGGCGCTAAATCTACGACCCATCCATCGTCCCTCAAAATGTCTATCAAGCCAGTGACGAACATTTCCACCTAAATTAGCTGGGCACCCATCAAGTTCGTAGTTGTGGTAGTTAACTATTCCTCTTCGAGTAAAACATGACTAGTCTATCCATAAAATATTGTTTATGAAATTCTGATCATTTTGAACAGCCATCGTCCAAAAGCCATTGATCACAAGGAGGCTGTGATTAGGCTTTGACATTTTGCACTTTGGCTGAACTTGTTACTGTCAATCGGTGATCTGTGCTATAAGTAAATAACTTACGTTTAAGTTATAAAATTTGTGTACGTATGGTTAAAGTATTAAAATCTAAAATGCCCTTTCGTTTTTCAAATCAAGAATATGCTGACATGCATTACGTTTACGGATTTTGCGATGGAAACTCAGCTGCTGCAGCTCGAGAATATCACTTGCGATTTCCAAATAGACGACAACCACAACATAATGTATTTGCAAATGTGCACCATCAATTTGTTACTCAAGGATTGAAATTTGTACCTAGAAATCCCAATCATCGTATCGCCAACGAGGTAATCAGAAACAATCGCATCTTGCTTGAATTTGACAGAGATCCTAGAACAAGTCAGAGAAGAGTTTCTAGAACTCTTAGAATTCCAAAAACTACTATTTTACGAGTATTAAGACGGGATCATAGACGACCTTTTCATCTACAACCAGTTCAGGGCTTGCAGCCAGGGGATGAAGATCGCAGAATGAGATTTTGTCAATGGCTTTTGGACTCTGTTCAAAATGATGAGAATTTCATAAACAATATTTTATGGACAGACGAGTCATGTTTTACTCGAAGAGGAATAGTTAACTTTCACAATCAGCATGTGTGGGCACATGAAAACCCTCATGAAATCAGGCCACGAAATTTTCAAAATGAGTTCAGTATTAATGTTTGGATCGGGATTTACAATGGTAATCTCTTTGGCCCTTACATACTACCGCACCGCCTTAATTCCGTAAACTTCTTAGAGTTCTTGGAGGCAGAGAGTCCCAATATGTGGGATGAAATTCCTCTTAATATGCGTAGACAAGTTTGGTTCCAACTTGATGGATGCCCAGCTCATTTTGGCCGAAATGTTCGTCACTGGCTTGATAGACATTTTGAGGGACGATGGATTGGTCGTGGGGGACCCGTTGCTTGGCCTCCGCGATCTCCAGATTTAACGCCTTTAGATTTTTATCTTTGGGGTTATCTTAAAGACACCGTCTATGCGACCCCGGTGCCTACGCGGGAGGAACTGCTCCTTAGAATTCAGAATGCTTGTGCAAATATTAATAACAATGTTTTACTAAACTTAAACTACTCAATCATAAGACGCTGCCAATTGTGCATCCAGCAAAATGGTTCCTCTTTCGAACAGTTCTTACATTAATTCAATTGTGATTCTTGTCTAGTTGATATGTCAGCTAAGCTTAATGTTGTTTTTCCTTTAAAAGTAAATAAATTCAGTAATTGGTCACATGATACTTTTTAATGTTTTTTTTTTGTTTTGAGTCGAGTTATCAAAAAATTGTAAGATACAAAAAGGTTTCTAAATTGAATGAGAAATCGTCTTTGTATTTGGTGTTCTAAAAAAAACCAGTGGCGTACGTTGTATTAAATAAAGTATTTTTGAGGAAACCCGTATGCACGCCTCTGTGTTCGAAATAAAATAATTACAACCACTATTTAATAGAGAATACAAAAGAAATGATCTATGCAAAATTTCAGAAGGCTACCCTTTTCTATTAATGATTTATAGCAGATTATATAAAATAATTTATTTTCTTTAACACCCTGTACATCAAAAAGGAAGCAAAATTCGACCATGTTTTATTAGACAAACTACCTTTATTTTTTGATAAACTTTCGGTTGGTGAAATCCTGATGATATAAACTGGACCACCCTGTATAATGTTAGACTCAGAT
The DNA here is from genome assembly GCA_963966045.1 of Xestobium rufovillosum. Lineage (NCBI taxonomy): Eukaryota > Metazoa > Arthropoda > Insecta > Coleoptera > Ptinidae > Xestobium > Xestobium rufovillosum. The sequence continues at coordinate 20,563,054 of OZ014494.1, forward strand.
GCCGAATTTGCTCAATCAATTACGAAAATTATGGTGCTGATAGTGTGTGATCTGACTGACTAACTTGACGAAAACCTGACAGACTTCGGCGATTGAGAAAAATTCGGCATCTGAGTGTAGCATATTCATAATATTCAAGGAAAAGTATCATCGTCATAAAATTCTCAGTCCGAAGACTGGTTGGGCGCGTACCTCCATCCGTTTCTATCCTGAGCTAGTCTACGCATTTCCCTAAAAGTAGAACATCCTACATTCCCAACTATTTGAGAGCAAAAGTCTAATCTGGACCTACCCCTACCTCTTTTTATTCCTACCTCTGACTCTAGTATAACCGAACTATTCCTTCGTGCCTCAGAAGGCGTCCTATTGCTAACCTTATCTATCCATGGTACCTTCATCATGCGTCTTTAGCACCACATTTCAAACGCTTATACTCTTTTTCGATCCGCTTCTCTTATTGTTCAAGTTTCGCACCCGTACAAAGCCGTATTCCATACATACGTCTTTAAGAGTTTCTTCCGAGTACATTAACAATATCGAATCAACAGAAGTACCTCCAGCGATAACTTCAGATAGTGTATGTCGCGCTAGGCGATCTAAGATACCGGTTGGACACACGCTTCGTCAATGAACCAGCAAAATCTTAAAACTGTTACCGCAATGTCTGGTAGGATTGTTCGTTTAACTGGTTAGGTCAGGTCAGGTTCTTTAGCTTTTATTATTTGTTTTTGTAAAACCTTCACCTTTTCATTTTGTTCCATAATTTTTTGTTCAGCTTTGCCATTTTTGTACTTCCTGCCCTCTTTTTCCACCGTCCCGATAGGTAGTTGCTTAATGACTTCTTTGAGTCTATGTTGATCGGTGTTTACATTTCCTCTCATCTTTCTCCGTCATTTTAACCTTGTTTTGTAGACTACATCCTCTGACTCGTACTTTTCAAACAAAATCATTTATCGTTTTTACGATAACATCGTGTATGATGTTTTTAGTTCAATCCTTATAGTTTTTCAATGTAGTTTCCCAGTTTACTACCTTATTTTGGATGTGTCTGGTATCGAATCAGGGCTATTCCTACTCCAATGCTTGATAGTCTCTGAATTGTTAATAAATTCCCAATAATTGAATTCAGTACCAATTCGAAGATTATATAATTGGTTTATATCCCAGAAAGGGATTTATTACCGCTCCTTTTCTGGAGCTCTCAAAATCATATTTTCGGGGTGGATTAGTCCCCATTCTGTCCTCCAAAAAAGACTCTCCTATAGTTGATTGTGTGACTTAGCCCTCTCCACAATCTCTCTCCATCGCCTTCTATCTTCCACCCTCTTATTTCCATTCTTCTCATATCCTCTTCAATCTCGTCCATCCATCTCATCCTTGGTCTTCCTCTACATCTCACAAGCATCGGTCTCCACTGTATTATTCTCTTTATCATCTTATCATCGCCCGATCTCCATACATGTCCCAACCATCTCAGTCTCTGCGCTTTGATTGCCCTTACAATGTCCTCACCTTCAATTTCCTCTAATATTTCATAATTCATCTTCAACCGGTATTCACTATTACTAATTTTTTTTGGTCACAATATTGTTCTATATACTCTTCTTTCCCATACTCTCAGCTGTTCTTCCTCTCTTCTAGTGATACACAGTGTTTCGGCTGCGTACATCACCACCGGTCTTATTAGTCCTTTATATATACGTACTTTTGTTATCCTACTGATATTTTTATCTTTCAGCAATTTCTTGTTAGTGAAGTAGGCTCTGTACCCAGCATGTATCCTCTCTTACTTCTTCCCCTCTGTCATTCATATTGCTTATATTTATTCCCAAGTATTTAAAGGTTTGTACTTCTTCGAACATGTATTTTCCAAGTCTGAGATCTTGTTTCTTATAGTTATTTTTCTGGTGTTTCATGTACTTTGTCTTGCTCTCATTCACTGTCAACCCTCTTGCTTCTGCCGCTACCTCCAGCCGTGTAAATATCTCCTGCAACGTCCTTTCATTTCTTGCAACAACCACCACATCGTCAGCATACGAAATTCGAAGATTACCGTTCAAAATACTGGCACATCCCATAAAGACAGGAGCCTAGAGAATACATTCGTAGCATCAAGCACCGAGCAACGATTAATATAGTCTTGTATTGGAGACACGCAGAAAGGTCTCGGAAAATGCAAGACATTCCATCCTACCATCCGGTAGTTATAAATACGCGCCATAAGCATCAATATGAAGTGGAAATCTAATTTTCTTTAGCTTATGAAAATAAACTACGTTTTTAAGTAAATACATTACAAAATTTTATTTTCACCTAAGAAATTTAAAAACAACTCTCTAAATTTAATGCGATGAAATAAATTTCAGTGGAAAAATCATATGTTTGTATAAATACTGAAATACTGAAAATAATGCAGTTAAGTCTATTTATTTGTTTGTACTTAATAGTTTGTTATAAACATCTTTCTTTTTTGAGGTTATGGAAACATGGTTTTGCAAACATAAAGTATTTAATAATACTCGTAGAAAGTTTCGTCTGAAGACTACTTACGTCATTTCGGAAGCATTCCACGAAGAGTGGTAAAAATACCATAAGCTACGAAAATAGTAGATTAGGTACTTTACGAATATGGAAAGTGTAAATTTCGTTCGTGTGAAATCACACCAGTGTATATGAAATACACTTCCCATCGAGTTATTTACACTATTTTTCTCAGGACCCCTTATGAAAATCAAATTTATTCACAAAAATGTACCCGTGGGATTTTTATTTATAGCGCACAAGCTACAAGTTTAACACACGGGTCGACGCAATTGTCAACATCCGCGCCTACTTAGTTGTATGCAACGCGTCTCTTTCCTAGAGAGACGTGGGAAAAATAATTTGCACACTTGTTAAAAAGTTAAACTGTTCCCTGAGAACAGCAAAAGTAGGTACTCGACTTCAGCGCTTTCGTAATTTTGCTGCATGTCTCCTAACTTTGTTGGAGACACAGGTGCCTGAAATTGGCATCCAAGTTATGTTAACAGACAGAAGACTGTAGGTTCAAATTTTATGCTGATTACCCTGGAAATAAATGGGAGGCACCTTCACAATTTTTCTGAAAACTGCAAAATCGTGATTTTTAGAGCGCAACATTTTTTATCAAGCGGTTTATCTATACAACATTCCGGAAAAGCTGAAACTCTGCATATGAATAACTTGTCGAGAAAATTCAATGCTATGAAACATCTAAACCTTGACCTGAACTGAGAAACAGAGGACTATGCAGACCAATTAGTGATTGAATATTCAAAAGCAAATTCATATGACTAAAACTAAATACATATCTTTATGTGGAGTTGGCATCTACAGTTACTGCAGTACTTAGAAAATAAAAGAATGGACGAATCCCAGAATAGGTTTCGTGATTTATTAATAAAGAGAGATAAGTAGGGTCTTGTTTTGTATAAAAATTAGTACAAACTAAATATACTATTTGGCAAATGAGACCTACATAACACTGAGTATGTGTCTTCACCTAATCATGGGGTAGTTCAAAAAAGTCAATGGTGTTTTAAGTAGCATAAAAAGCTTGCAGTTAAATAAATGACGATATGTGTTACAGTTAAAAATTAAATTAGACATTTATTCATTAGAAAACTTATTTAAAATACAAAGCTTACAGTTTTCCTTTTTATCAACCGATTTGTTTTCTTTACTTCAGTATTTTGATTTTATCTTGCCACTTATTTCTTGTCTTCTTGTAAATTCACTATCTGAGTACCTATTTCTTGTTCTTTTGGCGTATTCCCTTGTTTCTCTGATCTATTTCTGCTCTGATTCTTGTTTATTTCGTTCCTGCAATAAATTTGAGATTGTTATATTTGGGGCGGCTGTGTTTTCAAAACTTACCTTGGTTTTCGCAGATCGTCGGCCAACATTCATTATTTTCCTAGGTTCCTTATTAGCACTGCATTATGTCTTCAATTATTTGCCATTCTTGACTCTCTTTCCTGTTTATTCTGTTTAAATCCATTTTATTTGTACAGCGGCTCAGCTGTTCGGTACTTTTTCTATTTTCTTGATAGGTTTTGAGCATGCTCGACTTTCCGTCGTTTAGGTCGTATTGAAGTTGTTGGTCATGAGCGTGCGCCTCCAAGTTTATTTTTGATTTCACTTTCCTTCTATATTTTCGCTTTTATATTCCCTTCTGTGTTTCTTTCCATTCTCTATCTGTTTGGAGGACTCTTTTAAGTGTGGTTTCCTCCGATCTTTTCGTAGTTTTTCTTGATCGATTGCGATTTTCCTTGCTCTTTTGACGACACGGCACTGCTCTAGGTTAGCTCTTAAATTTCACCTTTGATGTACCTAAGGACGAGTCCTACGTCATCTTTTAAACTTCCGGGTTGGCACTTTTCTCGTGATTTTTCGCAGACAAGACACGTTTTGTGATAGCGGTCATTTTGTTGAATTTTATGTTGAATTCCGACCTTCTGGAGTATCCAGGATTTCTCGAAATAGTGTCAAATTGTTCCTTTTTTGGATTTTGCAAAGTTTTTGGTAAAACTTATTCAGAAAAGGCTCCTTTTATGGGATTTTTGTCTTCGACCACGAGGTGTTTTTTTGGAGGTTCCATCGTATCCCTTTCGAGGTAGGTTCAGGGGTGATTGGGGCTTCTTAGACGCTTTGCTTTATTATTATTTCTTTTTAGGGTGCTACCGTGGGGTAGATTTAATCTATACTTCCCCACAAGAGTATTATCCAGCGATCTATTGAAACGACAGTGTTTTAAGGTCAGATCTTTAAGTTATTTTTATTTTGTCCGAGCGGAATATCATTTCATCCGTCGGCAGAAGTTTTCATGTACAGCCTGGCAGCGGCCTATCGTTGCCACCAAAACGTTACATTAAGCTTATTGTTAAACAAGTTAGTATTATTCGCTTAAGTAGTGCCTCGTAGCGGCTTATTGCTATTAGTTAACGCTAATTTATAATTTTCATTTGTAGGTAGTAGTTTTGAAGTTTTTTTGTAGTCAAGTAGTTACAGTATTTTGCTTATTTTTTTATATTCATATTCAATTCTAGTTTTTGCTTTTACCCGGTCTTTTGGTAGTGTCGGTGCTTTGCGTTTGCGTCTTGTAAGTTTTGTTGTGCGGTTTGACTCGTCGGTGCGCCTGCGCGAACGAAGCTTCGGCCGTAGATAGTCGCTCGTGTCATCCGTGCGTGATTCCATATTTTTTTGGGCGAGACGTTTGCGCCGCGCTGTTAAATTTCCGGATAGATTATTTTGTTAATTTTGTAGTTTCTGGTCAGTCATTTTTTGTCATTTTTATTTTTGTTGCTCATTTAGATTCAGATATTTGTTTTGTAATACATTTACACTTTCTTTTCAATATATCTGTTAAATATTTGACTGCGGGTTTTGTTTATTTCGCTCCCCCATTGTTGTTTGGATGCCAGTGGCTTTTAGGAGTTGTAGCCACTGGATTTTTGCGTTCTTTCCCGGAGGATTAGCCGACAACTCCTTGGCGCCCCTTTTGTTAATAGCCCACTCCCATCTTCGGCTAGAGTTAGTCGCGGTCGGGTCCTCCCCCCTTTGTGACGCAACGGGATTTGTTACGTCACATATGTTAAACAAAGAAAGGATGTCATGCATCTAACACCAACCTACCCTTACATGAATTGCGTAGGCGTGAAGTAAAAAAGTTATCGACAAATGCGTCTGCAAAGAAATGTCCTTCTAGAATCCCTCTAGTCTTTAATTTGTAATTTTTTTAGGGTTGTCCGTTAGACTGGGTTAATCAATAAGGATGGAAGTCTAAAAACTCCATGTCAATCAAAGGAGACGTCGTGGGTGACCTTAACATACAATTTGTCGATACGCAATACACATTTAGATTTGGAAAATGATTTTAGGGTAAATTTAGCATACGTTTATGTTTCCGTTGAGTTAATATACCAAGGTAATAACTTACTTACACGCGATCCAAATGTAACTGTATACAGTTTGGCTAAGTTTCTCGTGTCGAATATACTTAAAATTTTATTGGAAAGAATTTATGAAACATGAACTAAGTAACTAAGTAAGTAAGTAATAACTCAGGTATATCTACATTACATAAATTCTTTAAATACGTTACGCGAATTATATATTACATGAAACCAGATAATATATAAGTTTTAGTACCGTGAGATTAACAATTAGTTGAACGTTGCTTCTAGGGCAACGTTTGTTCAAGGACTACTGTCTGTGCACACTTATCTCGAATAAAGTGGTTTAATCTAGTCTTAAGGGTCGAACTCGCTTGTTGAATGTATATATCGTCTATTTATGCGAGCTGTTGTATTATTTTAGGGAGTTCGAACTTTCTTCACTGCTCTTTCATCTGTAAATATGTGTTTGTATGCTATTTTCATACTGTTCATTTATTGGTATTGATCCCTAACTACACCAACATGTCTTTCCTTCAGTTGACATCTTCTGTCGATCTTTAGATAATTCCAACCAAGATTGATGAAATGTTTGCCTTATAAAAATAACGACTTTATTGATGTCCTCTGCAAAATCCTATCGGAAGATTGAAGACCTCGACAAATGATAGCTCAAGAGTGTCGAACGGCAATAAAATCAAGTTGTTTTCTTATTGCTCACAGGATAACGGTTTACTTCTTTGGGATTGTTTGTTTTATCATTTTATGGTTGTCGGTGTAAGAGACTAAATTTGCAATAACAAATTTATGATGAAAATTTTTAGCCACCAGTACGCAGAAGCTGTGGGTAAAATAACAGCTTAAGTTTAAAAAAGTTTCATAGAATTAAAATATCAAAGTAGTAAAATAATATTAAAATTTAGTCATTAAATAACCTACGTTAACAAGATAATGGTTACCCTACGGTTGATATAATTTATATGGGAATTCGGCTTTATCGTCCCAATTCTTAATTACGGGGTATAGTTTTCTTCTAAACATACGTTTCTAAATTTAGTCACTGCTTATTATTTAAATAGTGACGTGTACCGTACGTATGAGTTGGAGAGGAGAAATTGCATCGCACATGGTGGAGGATCGCGGGCGTATTAATCGATGTCACCTCGGAGAGCGCGCTGTCGGGATCGGACCCGTAACTTTGGCCGTTTACCAGCGCCAAGGGCCGCCGAATCAATATTTCATCCCTGAGAGGGCCGTCGGGAGGGGGCGGACGATACGCTGCCTCTCGCTTGCAGTCGTCGGCGGCGCAGCGACGCACAGCACATGATGGTCGCCGTCGCTATCTGTTGTATCCTCATGTTACTCGCCGTCTTCATAGTTATTATCATTGTGGTGGGACAGACCATGGGTGAACCGCGATCTTAAGACCTTCCTTCCGTTGCCCGATGTCTTTCAGCGATGCCGATGGCCTTCCGACGTCGTCTTCCAAGGCGGCAGCTCCGGCACCAGCGGCGTGTTGCTTTTTATGCTGGCCATAAAACGCGCATAAAACTTTGGATGCTGCGTTCGTGAATTCATGGAATTTGTGTAAACCCGTGTAAGTCGTGTTCGTGTAGTCGATAATAATAATTGTTACCGTAGAAGAGGTGGTGGCGGATTTTGTATGCGAAATAAACTGATTTGGTGCTAGTGAAGATATATTTGAATGTTTGTCGTTGTTAAATACCTGTCTCAAGATAACTAGTGGCTTATCCGTAGTTTTATACATTTTTTAGATGAGAAATGACAATAGAATATCACAAGTGTATACCTCATGATGATGTCACAGTTTTTAGAGGGATCTCCGACCGTTTTTGTCATTTATATTTTATACTTGTATTGATACTAACCACCAGAAAAATAAAAATTATTTTACAGTATTCGCTGCTTACTTTTATTTACCAATAACCGCCTCACATGAGCTATTTTGCAGTAGATGACAAAACTAACCCAGTTTGATTTGGACTGCAATCAATGGCCAGTGTTTGACAGCTTGCAATAAATCGAATTAAAAATACAGTAAATTAATATACAGAAAATATATGTATATGTTTTAAACAAGCAAACAGTGAAATAAAATAACAACTGTAAGTATCTTATATTTATACAAATACATTCACACAGTAGTTGGATCAAGAACTTTGATGTAAATTCATTATGAATTCTGAATAAGTTAACCACACACGCCAAAAGACAGTGACACAGTAATTAAACTCGACACGAGTTTCGCTGACAACGTCAGCATCTTCAGGAGTTGAAGATTAATCTAAAAGATGCTGACGTCGTCAGCGAAGCACGTGTCGAGTTTAATTACTGTGTCATTTGGCGTGTGGGGTTAACTTATTTAGAATTCATACAAATACATGTTAAATATCAATTGTTGTACTTCCCATACTTAATTAGGCATATGCTTCAAATGTATAGCTTGTTCACCTAGTTTGTGATTTGTTTGTTCCTTTGTACCTACCAAAAAGTTTTCTTAAGGTTTACTTTCTTTTAATGGGTTACAGTTTAAAATTGTTTTCACTTATAGAGCATGCTCCATTTCTTCCGGAGAACATGTTATTTGTTTTAGTTTTGACATTTAAAATGTTTAACGAATTGGTGTGACGGTATAGGGGGGCCCCAGTAGCGATTTCTGTGGCACCTGGAAATTTCGCAGTTTTTGCATATTTCTGCAAGTTTTTGGCGTCATTTTGAAGATATCGTCAAATGCAAACTTTGAAGGAAGGGAGAGAAAATGTAAGATTCGAGGGGGTGAAAATATGGGGGTTAAAGCGATTATTTGTACACGAAAGCGTACATCGCATACTTTGTGAAACATCCAACTTTGATTTTGGGTTAGTTGGAAAGAGGATGAACCAGCAAACATCGTGTGGGTTGGTTTTTGGGGTCTGCGATGCACGGGGGCTAAATTATAGGGGTGTAAAGTTGAGGTACGTTTCTAACAAGAATTAAGCTTCGATACTGTTATATCGCGTACCTTTTGTAACATCCAAATTTGCTTTTGGGCTAGTTGGAAAGAGGACGACCCAGTGCACATCGTATGGGTTGGTTTTTGGGGTCTGCGATGCAAGGGGGCGATATTTACGGAAGTTGAGCTACGTTATTATCAAATTTTAAGCGTTTGGTGCTGTTACATCGCTTATTGTTTTAAATAATAATAATAATAATGAAATACATTTTCCATCGAGTTATGTACACTAATTTTCCCATGGTCAGTTAAGGAAATAAAATATTCAGAAAGCAGTAACTTAACTTAATGATTTGTTATTTATGTTAGTAAATGCCAAAATTTCAAAGTAGGTAGCCCAAGTACTAAATTAATATGTGTATATTCGAATAATTCCGACCGGCTCACTTTGACGTGTTCTCTTGCCTCTGGAACCCTCTACTCTCTACTCCCATTTTACAGAAGAGTATCAAATTATTGGATTTGAAGAGATGCAACGCGATATTCAGTAAATGTTAAAAACTGGCGTCAAAATGCAAGCATTCAGGCTTCTGCGAATAGAACAGTAATCGCAGAGCCTGGTCTTCCATGCATCCATCCAAATTTGATTTTGGAGTTTAAATGAGGATGAACATCTATTGCAACATTTTACTATAATAGACAGAATTATTATCCAATTTGTGCCAGTTTCTTTTAAATAATTCCTTGATAAAGGCTCCGAACAATGCCAAATTAGAAAATTATTTAACAGACAAATATGTCAAACTTGATAAAAGCTTGTAAACTCAATGAATAATTTTTCGTGGGAATGTCATCGCCGCGCGGCACTTATTGGCAGACGGCCATTGGCGACGTGCAGTCACTTACATTTCACTATTTTGTTTGTTGAAGTGTGTGGATGTCTGTCATTATTTTAATTTCAATAAATTTTTTTCATTTATTTATATTTATATTGAGTACCTATAGAAACTTAGTTTATTTTTAATGCCTTAACGAAGGTTGCTAAATAGCAGCTTCTCTATTTTCTTGCTTGAATTTATTTCTGTCAAGATTCCATATTTTTATGTTTTTAATATTAATTATAGATCGCTTTATTTCGTTGGAAGATTATTATATGTATCAAAATAAAATTCAAAAATATTGGAATTTTTTTTGGTATGCTTCTTTTTCGCATACACATATTCCTGCGTAAATCAGGGTCTCCGAATTGCGCCCACCAATGTAATCTTTAACAAATAGACTTTGGTTTTCGAATATTTAATCACGCCTAGAACAATAAATAAAAATTTAATATTTTCACATTCAAAATTTCAAAACAGGAAATTAAAATAGGATGAGAATGAAAGGAGATATTTTCAAAACAAAAAAAAATCGTTTTTTAAATTATTTCTGGCTATTAACTCCCATTTTTGCTCCACATCTGTTAGTTGCTAAATATATTCATGCTAGAAGTTTTTCAATAGTGTATGTTTCGTATGTGCATGGAAAACCGTAGACCACTGGTTTCGTCCTTTTGGGACTCATCAGTACGGTGCTTTGCCTTACACACAAGATCCATGCAACATTGCTTGCTGTATACACGGTGTCCCAACGAAAACTTGTACCCCCGTAAAACTCGGCAAAATAAACGTTTTGACAAAAATCCAAAAACACGTCGATTTTTATATCAAAGGGGACCAATTTTTATACAATAATCATTCTTGCAACTCTAGCCCTGTGCGGGGGGTAGCGACCCCCCCAAAATTTTTTAATGGGACGGGGCTCAAATGATCCCCACTTTGGAAGGGTTTTTCATTACTTACACAACCGCTATGTTTTATTCAATTTGATCAATTTGTTACCAAGAAATTGCTTCTTGAAGTTTCCAAGTTAAAAAATTAATAAAAGCACAAAAAGGTTTAAACTATCGTATGTATTGCTCGAAATGACCTCCACCAATTGTCATACAATAATACATTCTGGATTCAAATCCAGATCTTACATTTCTCAAGACCTCAGGAGTTATTAGCCGGCATTCTTCTTTGGAATAAACCAAATAAACACGATTTTATACTGTGGCGAATCAGTTTATTTTGACATTTGTTCTGATGTTCTTTTATTCTTATTTTTATTCTTATTAGTTTACTTGATTTTGTTACTTTTCCATTCTAATACATTCGATAGTTTGAACCCTTTTGTGCTTCATTAATTTTTTTACTTGGAAACTTCAAGAAACAATTTCTCGGTAACAAATTGATCGAATTGAATAAAACAAATACGATTGGGTAAGTAATGAAAAACCCTTCCAAAGTAGAGATCATTGGCCCCCCGCCCCATTTAAATTTTTGGGAATTATGGGGGGGTCGTTACCCCCCCGCACAAGACTAGAGTTGCAAGAATGATTATTGCATAACAATTTCTCATCTTTGATATGAAAATCGACGTGTTTTTGGATTTTTGTCAAAACGTTTATTTTGCCGAGTTTTACGGGGGTACAAGTTTTCATTGGGACACCGTGTATATACTTACACGCTTGGTGCAAGTATTAGCAAGAGCCGAATTATGCGGCGGGAATGAGTGGTACTGGACCGTTCGAACAACTACTCCTCGGGCAAATACCCCGCCAGGCATTGAATTATAGAACTAATGAGATCTCGTAGAACACACAATCTGGATTTAGTTCTATAATTCAATGCCTGGCGAGATATTTTCCAGAGGTGTAGTTGTTCGAACGGTCCAGTACCACTAAATATGTTCAGATTGAAATGTAATTAAAATTGGTAGGTATGATCAGCGCCATTTGGGCTTAAAAGTGCTTTTTAACGTAACGAGTTTATAAGTTACCCAGAACCTATGAAAGTTAAAAGGTAGTGCCTCCGTAACCGGCGTCGGCTACAGTTTTATAGGTGTATTGTTGCCGTAGCCGGTTTCCATAACTTCGGACGGCCGTGCCAGTTTACGAATTAATAATAGGGCAGTTTAAGTACCTTGTTAGTTGTAACGCACCCAGCAGCGACGGTAGGTAGGTAGGTATAGCATAGAACTGGTAGTTTGGTATTCTCGGACCGGGTGGGGTCGGCTCCCATATAGGTTAGTTGTTTCTCTCGAGTTTTTACATTATCTTTTTTGCACAAAATGCGTGTGTCTGATGTGAGAGGGCAGCTAAGGGGTCTGTTTAAAATGCGTTGTATCATTCTTTTTCGTTCCCAAATAGAAGCACGCCGGCAACTATATGCAAGGCCGGCGCCGGCGCCGGGTACGGAAGCACTCCCATGTTAAAATACCTACCTATATCAGTTTACGAAATTTAATTTTCAATTATAAAGACAGCACTTACTGCTAGTGATAACTAACATTAGTAGGTATTTGACCTAGAAAAAAATAGAATGATTGCTTGTGAAAACTATTTGCTTAATTTACAGCAGAACTTTAACACGCCCCTCAATTTCCTAAGTATACAAACTTGCAGTCGAACTAAAATGAGAAACCTGGAGGAACTTTAGGTACCTAATGAATTAAGCATTTATTAGCTGGTTGCTGCTACCTCGAACATGGAGTCAGACATATCACATTATTCAGTACTTACAATGTTTCGTATTTCAAGATCACCGCTACTAAACCTGAGATTAATTAAGTTCTTATACAATTTGTTCCATGTTTCGTCCTCTAGGACTCCAATTTTAACAGTGTTGTTCAATAATTCAAATATAATCATCACAGAAGTGAAATATATGAAATCACTTCATAAATTTAAGCTTTTACAAAAAATGACGCAAAGATATAGAATTTCCAATTTTCAGGCTTAATATTGCCCAACATCGACTTTACTAATGCAAATGGCAAATAATGTGAGTTGCAAAATTTTTAAAATTCAGGTGCTGATGTTCTGCTGATGTCGGCATGGCAAACCTTAACAATTAAGATGATAATAATATGTAACTGTTGTACATATATTTAGAAATTTCAGTTAATACCTGCATAAAATAAATGAAATTATTTTGCGCACATAGTAAAAATGATATTTTTAAATCCCTCACTAATTTTCCGTTCAAATATTATTCATTATGTTTGCTTATGCAAAGCAGGCATTTACAGTTTAATGGTGTACTCATGTTTTTAACGACTTTTATTATAATCACGCGTAATAGCGGTCCGGGTGATTTATGATTTCACAATTAACGCCCATATAGCATTTTTAACAACCTTGCAATAAGTAGCTTCTATATTTACTATTTCTGACAGTTCTTGCATGATAAATGAGCTACATATTGATTGCAAATTTTTCATCAGATTGCTGTTTACGTTTGGAAACGTATGTCGCAGTTACATCGCAAAATCGGGCTTCTTGCAAAAAGTGTAGGCGTTTTGCAAAATAGCGTCACTTTAAATAATGACATAAAATTATTCTGAATGACTGTTTTCAGTCAACTGGTTTTCAGTCAGTTTGTAAACTGCTCGATTTCAATTACCCGTACTTTATTCTTTATTCTGTTTATTAAACCATGTTACCCACATGTGTGCGCTGTCGTCCGTTCTCTGACGTCACGAGGTACGTTAAGGGCATTTATTTTTAAATGTATCAGTTGAATATTTTAAACGGATTTTAATACAAATAAAAAATTGTATCAGTTTATTTTAGTTTTTAAATCCAAAAATAAATTAAACCGTTTATTGAGCAATATACATTAACTACAGAAATAAAAGAGGTAGGGGTAGGCCTATATTAGACTACTGCTCTCAAATAGTTAGGAACGTAGGACGTTCTGATTTTAGGTTAGAGAAATGCTTAGGTTAGCTCAGGATAGGAAATGATGGAGGTACGCGTCCAACCAGTCTTCGGACTGAGAATCTTATGATGCTAATGAAACTTCTAAGGCCTTGTTTTTGTGCTAAGCTGCTAGAGTTGTCGCGAGATTAATGTAGTTTGAATAAACTGTTTATTAAATTAAGTAACGAAATTACGAACAATCGTCTACCTCTCAGTTGTCTTATAATTTAAGCTCGACTTGGCATCTTTAATTACAATTGGGAGTGAAAATTTCCAGCAGTTGTCTTTTAGGTTGACGTAATTACATAACAATGGTTCATAAACAGAGCGCCGGGAATTCTCAGAACGATGTACCTACTCTGATATTAGGGGAGTAGGAAGAAATAGGAAATAAGTAAGAAATTTGACGCACAATGAAACTTCCGCTTAAAAGAGTTCCGTTGTAATAAAGAATCTTGATCTTGTTAGTTGTGTTACAGTCTTGGGTATAAATGGACGGTTAGAGAGAAGGCGTGCAAGGTCGCCGATTAGCTCAGTTGGAGAGCAGAGGGTTTCGGAGCGGGGGACCCGGGTTCGACTCCCGGTCGGCGGCGGCAAGTTTTGCGCCGCGTAACATTTCAGAAGTGGGATAGGCAACCCGCGTGCTAGAGTAGAGTACGGCGGGTGGTGTGCACAAGAGGTGCGTTGTGTGTAGCATGTTCGCGTCGCGGGCGCTGAAAGGGCCAGTGGCTGGGGTAGCCGAGGACGGCTAGCTTGTCAGGACGGGCCGAACTGTTACAGTCTTGGGTATAAATGGACGGTTAGAGAGAAGGCGTGCAAGGTCGCCGATTAGCTCAGTTGGAGAGCAGAGGGTTTCGGAGCGGGGGACCCGGGTTCGACTCCCGGTCGGCGGCGGCAAGTTTTGCGCCGCGTAACAGTTGCTAAGATATTTTCCAGAAGAACAGAGAATAATTACATTTGGTCCCCTTTTTATCTGAAAGATAATATTGTGGAGTTTCCAGTGGGTGGAATAAGGGAAGAATGTTATTAATTTTATATTATCGAGATATATTTTTAGTTCTTCCGCTTATAAAAGCTACCCGTAAAATTATTTGTCACTAAATAGGGAATTTGTATTTTTTGTCTCTTTTGTAGATAATAACATGCTTATAAAATGTTCACTACCACACCACTCATTAAAGTATACATACCTACATATGTAATTTGCAGGTCTCGATTTTACTCATTACTATTATTATCAAATGAGAGCAGTAAGGGCATGGAAGGTTTGGTAATTCTCATGTGATATTAATTTGTCAACTTTATGAACCAAATTGTGTTCATGAAAATGTTTATTAAAGCCAGAAATTATCCATGACAATATCTGTGTGAAATCGTTTTATGCTGCAATTTTTTTTTGAAATTCAAATGAAAAATTGTAAATAACTAAACCCTTTATGAATTAAGGAAATTGGATAGAATGGAAGAAGCTCTTGGAACTGTATGAGAAGTATCTTTCCTACCATCAGGCTTAATAGGAATATCATGAAACACATCCTTCACTTGACGAAGACCGAGGAAATTTACGGTTCGCCGTAAATAGCGTGCTTCTCACTTCCAACATTGTGAGAAAATAATGGCATGGTGGATTCACCTAGTGCAGGCTGCCACTCTACTCCAGGTGCGTTTGATCCTACAAACCGTCCTTGAGAAAGTTGCCATGAAATCTGTTTCTCTATCTTCCCCTTTTGGGTTCTTAAGAGCGTCACTTAATTTTGAGAAAAATATTTGGTGCTAGCGTGCAAAATGCAAACTGAAATAGGAACGATTCGTCTATAGAGTGCACTCCACCCAGAAACTGTTGAAACGGCGCAGAAAACTTCGCTAAATTAAATTTGTTGCCTGAAAAATATCTTTCATAAGCCTGTCGGGATTATTCGAATATATGTAGTTAGTATAGGCTGCTTTTAAATTTTAACATTTGCTAAAATAAATGATAAAAAACTAAGAAAAGTGTATTTCATACACTCGTGTGAAATTTGTTATTTTCCATACTTGTTATGTAATATACTATTATCTCACCTGAACATAAACATTTTTCTTCGAGAAGAAGTCCGATCAGGGTTATGTTTTGTTAATTGAGTGGAATGAATATTAAATTTGGAACGTGTTACGTTCCATAATTTCGAGAGGTATCAGCTGTTAAAATATTTCAGAGTTTCGTTCGGAGCTATTAATTTTTCTTTAATATTTTCTTGCTAAACGGTAAAAAATGGTTCACTACCTACTCGTATCGAGGTTTTGGCCGTATCGTGTCAGTAGTCTGGATATGCCGCGTGTGTAGGCTTGCTCATTTTTAAACGAAACGTTTATTCGTTCTTAATTGGATAAAAGGAGCAAAGCTACGTAAATTAGATATACTTCAGTTGTTTATTTAAGATCAATTGCTTATTGATTTTGGTTGTGGAAGTAATCTAACCACTTTGTGGGATTAGTTACGCTGGTTACCAGACGACTGTAACGAATTCCGTTTTTGTCATTTTGGGCCCTCCTCAGAGGTAAACTATTCAATTTATTAATTATTTTATCGAACTATGAATCATATTTAATCTTTTAGGGTTTTACTTCTGGGCAGAAGTAACATTAACGCTAATCTTATGTCCGTTTTCTTTCTCGCCAGTGTCCCCGAGAATTTGTGATTTTGGAAATTTAGTTGAAGAATATTTTATTTGCGGTATTCGATCGCCGCATGCTACTTCTTTGAAGGCCAACAAAAACTCAGATAAGCTGCTTGTTTATTATTGTATTTTATTTTTACTTTCAATTCACATTTATATTTTCCAATCGTAGTCTTAACTAGTTTTTTTGTATTGATCCGTAATTTCAGAATTTCATTAAGTAAAAGTTTTTTTTAATAGCTACCAAATATTACTATACACTGTGTGATAATTTACTCTTTGTAAACCTTGGAGTAAAGCGCTGTACACCGTGGTATATAGGTACCCACCTACCTATCTCTTTTGGTAAGCTATTCTGGCGACCTTTTTTTTGCCTTCAGCATAATATTTTGTTCTTACCAATTTAAAACGTACTGTGACACTTGCGATAATCGATATACAGTGTGTCCACGGATGGACTTAACTATACTTGTAAAAACTTTTATTTTCAGTTTTTCGAAAAAAAGTCATTCTTTATAATTTCTTTTGCTTGTTATATAAATACGATTCACATTGAGAAACTTTGATTTTGTTGTACAGGGTGGGCAGAAAATAAAAAAATGCGTATTTGCAAAATTAAAAATTTTTGAATCAAGCTTTTTGAAGTCTCAGAATGAAACAGCTTATAAGGAGAAATCGAAAAGCCAAATAAAGTTTTCCCATAGAAGTTATACTTAGTTGCTAAGATACACCGGGTGTCCGGTTAAGGTTGGTGACCGACTATCTTAGGAACTATTCTTCCTACAGATTTCGGAAAAAATCTTCTTACAAAAGTGACCATAAAAATTCATCAAAAATGTTTTTAGCTTTCAATTTTCCCCGCTAGAGGGCACAATTTTGAAAGAAAATAGACAATCCACATTTTCTTCAAAAATTCAAATGGAAATGTAGGTATCCTTTATCTTTCTCAAAATCTCATCGTAATATCCAGCAAATTAGTTTAATGACTTTTTGATCTAACTTACGAAATAAGGGCTGGGAGGAGGAAAGAATTCCCTTTCACCAAAAATGCCATGTCTCCAGATTGCTTGAACCAATTTTAATGAATTTGGTCTCGTTGGAAAAGGAATATATAGCGTAATAGAAATCTGCATTTACGCTTGAATTTAATTTTATGAGGGAGCCGCCAGATGGTGTTATTTCGAAACTTGCGAAGATGTTAAATTTTCTCAAAAACTTTAAATGGAATGGTATATTTTTTATAACATGGCGTCATTACAAATAGAATTGAAAACAAAATGGCTCAAACCGGAAGTTGTAATCTTTTTCAAACGGAAGTTATCATCAAGAATATGGTTTAATCAAATCTCAACGCATAGGTAGCAAATTTTTTCAAAAATTTTGAATGGAATGGTACATTTTCATAACATGCTGTTAGTACAAATAGCATGAAGAATAAAATGCCGCAAACCGAAAGTTCCTATCTTTTTTCAAACAAAAGTTATGACCAAAAATGATGTTTAATCACATTTCATTGCATGGGTAATTTTAGGAAAATAATATTTTTTAAAGAATATTAGGGCATTCTTGTATCTCTCATCAGACAGAAATATAAGAAATATTACAAACAAAAAGCACTCCATGGAAAATAAAAACAAATACCTGGTCATAGTATTGTCACTAATTGTTAAGTTTAACTTAACTAAGTATTAATTATTAGTTAATTTAAATTCGATTTCAGTGTCTTTTCGCTAGAATTTATTATAACTTTTTAAATAATGTCTAGCTCTGTTGCTGAAGCGTATGGCAAGCTCGCGGTGTTTTTCAAAATGAAGAAAATGCCGTTATTGCCTCCCGAGCCTTGGCAAGGCATTTGAGGAAAATTGAATATTTACTAAATTAAATTGATATTCATTTAGGTATTTAATTTTTCTCAAATTTACCCACGCAATGAGATATGATTAAACAGTATTTTCGATCACAACTCTTGTTTGAAAAAGATAGGAACTTTCGGTTTGCGGCATTCTGTTCTTTATGTTATGTGTACTAACAGCATGTGAAAATGTACCATTCCATTCAAAAAATTTGAGAAAATTTGGTACGTGTGTACTGGGATTTGATTAAACGATATTCTTGATGATAACTTCCATTTGATAAAGATAAAAACTTACGGTTTGCGGCATCTTGTTCTTAATTCTATGCATAATGATAACATGTTATAAAAAATACACCATTCCATTTATAATTTTTGAGAAAATTTGACAATTCCGTAAGTTTCGAAATAATACCATCTGGCGGCTCCCTCGTAAAATTAAATTCAAATGTAAACGCAAATTTCTATTACGCTATAGATTCCCTTTCCAACAATACCATATTCATTAAAATTGGTTCAAGCAATCCGGAGATATGGTATTTTTGGCGTAAGGGAATTTTCTCCTTCCTCCACTCCTTATTTCATAAGCTATAGATCAAAAAGTTATTAAACTAATTTGCAGGGTATTACGAGGAGATTTTGAGAAAGCTAAAGGATTCCTAAATTTCCAGTTGAATTTTCGAAGAAAATGCAGATGGCCTATTTTCTTTTAAAATTGTGCCCCTAGCGGGGAAAACTGAAAGCCAAAAATATTTTTGATGAAGTTTTCATGGCCACTTTTATAGAAAGATTTTTTTCTGGAAGCTGTAGGATGAATAGTTCCTAAGATATAGCCGGTCGCCAACCGTAACCGGACACGCGGTATTTCTTAGCAACTAAGTATAACTTCTATGGAAAAACTTTATTTGGCTTTTCGATTTCTCCTTCTAAGCTGTCTCATTTTGAGACTTCCAAAAGCTTGATTCAAAAATTTTTAATTTTACAAATACGCATTTTTTTATTTTCTGCGCACCCTGTACAACAAAATCAAAGTTTCTCAACGTGAATCATATTTATATAACAAGCAAAAGAAATTATAAAGAATGACTTTTTCTCGAAAAACTGAAAATAAAAGTTTTTACAAGTATAGTTAAGTCCATCCGTGGACACACTGTATTTATATTAAGCACTCCTTTAGACCTTACTTCACTTTGCACTCATTTGATTCAATTTGTAATTATCTCTACTTGTATTTTGTTTATTAAAGCCTCTGGCTCCGTTCTGGAATTATGCGCTGTTTTATTATATGACAACTGATACCGTTCGTAATTTGGGTACTCCAGCGTTAGAGTATTGTAACCCCTGTATAATTGCGTGGCGCCTAGGGTACATTTATTTTTTTTCTGTTTGTGGACCGTCACACCAGCTCCGTTGGGTCCAGCCGGGTTGGGGGTTGCCTTTTCCATTGTGTGGGGGTGTTGGGCTTTTGTAAAGATTTTGAGCGTCGCAATTGGCGCCCAACGTGGGGCCTTGAGTTTGACCTATTTAGTGTGCGAAGCGAAGTATTTTGAAGTGTGCCTACTATTTGTGATTGTGAAATTACATTCTTTTTGCGTCTTGTGTGCTTTTATTATATTTTTGATATTATCTTGTTTGGTGCGGATTGGTGTTTCGCCTTTTCATTTCCCAATCTTTTTGTGTTTTTCCTTGTTGTTTTTGAAACTGAATAGTCATGGAGTCGCGTTTGATACCGGAGTATCTGAAGAAGGACGAGTTAGCTTACGAGCTCGTATATAGAGGTGCCAATCCTGCTGAGACGGATGTTCAAGAAATGCGCGGATGTTTGCGGTCACTTTTGCGAATGGAAGGATTGAACCAGTCACTTAGGTATCCTAAGTATGAATTTGCGTTGGAATGTGAAGTGGGAGCCATTACAAATAGCTACACTGATTTGGCGGAAAGTATTAATAATTTTTCGGGTACTGCAGCAGATACATCTTCTCGTAGGTATCAGACCCGCCTTTCACATTTATTGCAGCGCGTTGATAGATTTCCCTATGAGGTGGATGACAAAATTTTGAAAGCACGAAGCACTTGGTTATCTAAGATTACTGCTTTGATGGATACTTTGAATAGGGCTACCAAACGTAAGTCTGTTCCCGATCTTAGTGCGCCTGTGCGTGCACATAGTAGCAAAATTCATAGTTCTGATGAGGAATCTGTCGAGGAGCCCGATGGTGATGTGCGTCCTATGGTACAGAGTATGTCTAAGTCTTTAGCATCAGGTTCTCACCCTCGTTCACAGCCAGTCTACAAATGGAATCTTAAATTTAGCGGTGACCCGAAATCCATCACTGTTACGAATTTCTTGGAACGAGTTGACGAACTTCGTATAGCTAGACATGTTTCCGACGACGAACTGTTTGCGTCTGCCATAGATCTTTTTGAGGGGAAAGCTTTATTGTGGTTTCGCACAGTTGTTCACCGATGCAGTTCTTGGAGAGAGTTGTCTGCCCTTCTCAATAATCACTATCTACCCCCTGACTATTTCACTCGATTATTCCAGGAAATATTGGAGAGAAAACAAGGAGTGAATGAGCCAATTGTGGAGTATTTAACATGTATGACCGCGTTATTTTCTAGGTACGGAAAAGTTGGAGCTGACGTTCAGTTGGATATTATGATTAGAAACTTAGCGCCGTTTTATACGATGAACTTGCCTGTTGTGACGTCATTAGGACAGCTTGAAGAAGAATGTTTGAAGCTGGAAATAAGAAAGTATCGAGTAGAGAGCTACCAGAGTCCTTCGACTAGAACTTCTCATTTAGTTGAACCTGATTTAGCTTGTGTTATGCCTGCTGTTGCTGTAGCTCCTGTTCCTGTCGTGGATGAGATTAGCGCTTCTTCTTCAATCCGCAGGCCTTCGCAATTTCGAGTGAATTGTTTTAACTGCAAGGAAGTTGGACACGTGGCCCGCAACTGTCGTGCACCCATTAATAGGCATTGTTATCGTTGTCAGGAGCCCAATGTGACTATTCGTACTTGTCCGAAATGTTCTCCTCAGTCGGGAAACGAGAGAAGGAGGTTTTAAATGGTCGAATTGATTCCTCCTCTGTCTCTTCTAATTCGACCACATCTTTTATTAACAACAATAATAAAGTTTTGTTGGATTTTATTTTACGCCATGCTGCTAAAGATCAACGTCCTTATTTAGAAGTGGAAATTCTTGGTCGCCGTGTTCTTGGATTATTAGATTCTGGAGCTTCGTGTACCATAGTTGGAGAATCTGGCTGGAAGCTTTTTCGCGAATTAGGCTTTGAATTGGATAAATCTGGAGTTAGCGCTTGTACTGTCGCTAATGGAGCCACTTGTGCCGCTGTGGGAACTGTTTTAATTCCTATGAAACTCATGGACCGATTGAAACTTATCCAAGTGTTAGTTATCCCTACTTTGTCTCACAATTTAATTCTAGGTGCTGATTTTTGGCGCGAAATGGGCGTTGTTCCTGATTTACGACGTAATGAGTGGCATTTTGCTGAAGATTGTGCTCTGCCTGACATAGCTGGTATTTGTAATGTCGACGATCTTTCTCCGGATCATCAAAAATCTTTAAATGAATTGCTTGATGCTAAATTTAGATTAATGGGTTCGTCTCTGGGCCGTACCGATGTTGTCCAGCATGAAATTGTTACAGACGCCAAGCCTATTAAAAAGCGTTATTACCCAGTTTCTCCCGCGAAACAAAAATTAATTGATGCTGAGATTTCTAGAATGTTAGACGAAGAAGTGATTGAGCCTTCTAGGAGCCCTTGGTCTTCACCTGTTCTGTTAATTCCAAAAAAGGATGGTACCCAGAGGTTTTGTGTCGATTATCGACAACTCAATGCCGTTACTAAGAAGGATGCGTATCCGATCCCATATATTTCTTCCATTTTGGATAGTTTGAGGGACGCCCGTTTCTTAAGTTCTCTGGATATTCGTAGCGCGTATTGGCAAGTGCCCGTAGCTGAGTCCTCGCGCGAATTCACCGCATTTACGGTCCCTGGACGAGGACTTTACCATTTTAAGCGCATGCCTTTCGGACTAACTAACGCACCAGCTACCTTTCAGCGCCTGATTGATAAAGTTTTAGGAGCCGACCTCCAGCCTCACGTGCTAGTTTATCTGGATGACATTGTTATTGTTTCTCGTGATTTTGATACCCATTTGGATATTCTTGCTAAAGTGTTTGATAGACTGTATGATGCAGGATTAACGGTTAGCAGGGAGAAATGCCATTTTTGCCGCCCCCAGTTGAAGTATTTGGGCTACGTGGTAGACAAGCATGGCCTTCGTGTTGATCCTGACAAGGTAAATTCCATTTTACAGGTGCCTTCGCCCAAGAATGTGTCTGAAGTTCGAAGATTTCTTGGTATGGCTAGTTGGTATAGGCGCTTTATACCAGATTTTGCGTCAATTGCTAATCCGTTGACTGCTCTTACAAAGAAGAATCAGAAATGGAGTTGGACCGACACTTGTGATGATGCTTTTAGGGCCCTTAAAAATCATTTAGTGACCGCCCCTATTTTGACATGTCCCGATTTCGAAAAGCCATTTTTTCTGCAGACTGACGCCTCCTCGTTTGGATTAGGAGCTGTTTTATCTCAACAGTTTGAGGAAGGTGAAAAGGTCATTTGTTTTATTTCTCGTAGCTTGACTCGCCAAGAGCGTGCTTATACCACAACTGAACGCGAATGTTTAGCTGTAATCTGGGCTGTGGAGAAGCTTCAAAATTACTTGGATGGTATACATTTTACGGTAGTTACCGATCATTATTCCTTGCTTTGGTTGGATCGTTTGAAGAATCCCACTGGTCGTCTTGCGCGATGGGCTGTTCGACTGCAAGGATTCGATTTTTCTATTGTTCATCGCAAGGGAAAGGAGCACGTGGTTCCTGATTTGCTATCTCGATCTGTTCCACTTGAAGAGTCTGCGAAATTTGTTGATGCTGTTACACTTCCTTGGCCGGATGTACGGGATTCTTGGTACAATAGAATGTTGAAGGATGTTGAGTTGAATCCCAATAAATATCCATCCTGGCGTGTTGAGAACGGAAGTTTGCTGAAATTGCTCATCATAAGGTTCTCAGTCCGAAGACTGGTTGGACGCGTACCTCCATTCTTTTCTATCCTGAGCTAACCTACGCATTTCCCTAAAAGTAGAACATCCTACATCCCCAACTATTTGAGAGCAGTAGTCTAATCTAGGCCTACCCCTACCTCTTTTTATTCCTATCTCTGACTCTAGTATGTCGCGAACTATTCCTTCGTGTCTTAGAAGGTGTCCTACCATCCTATCTCTCCTACTCTTTATTGTTTTCCATACCTTTCGCCTTTCCCCAACTCTTTCTAATACTTCCCTATTACTAACCTTATCTATCCACGGTATCTTCATCATGCGTCTGTAACACTACAGTTCAAACGCTTCTACTCTTTTTCTATCCGCTTCTCCTATTGTCCAAGTTTCGCACCCGTATAATGCCGTACTCCATACATACGACTTTAAGAGTCTCTTCCTAGTCTCTATATTAACCGTTCTCGAACATAACAGTTGTTTCTTTTTGTTAAACGCAACTCGTCCCTGCGCCATTCTTTGTTTTATATCTTTAGTGCTCCTACCGTCTTGGGTTATTTTACTTCCTAAGTAGCAGAAATCCGCGACCTCCTCTATCTTCTCATTTCCTATTCGTATTTCAATTTTAGTTCTATTTTCACTCCATCTACATACCAAAATTTTAGTTTTCTTTTTATTGATTTTCATGCCGTAGCCCTGTGTCAAAACTGCTTCCATTTCATTCAAAGCCGCTCCTAATTCTTCTTTGCTAGATGCTAACACTGCTATATCATCCGCAAATCTGAGCATGTTAATAGTTTGGCCCTGTACATTGATCCCTGAGGCTGTTCTTTCCTTAACAATATTAATCGCATCTTCGATATATAAGTTGAAAACTAGAGGTGACAATGCACATCCCTGTCTCACTCCCTTCCGGATATCTACTTCCCTTCGTTCCTGCTCACATTCTATAACTGCCTTTTGCTCTTTGTAGAGATTATGTATTATTCTTCTGTCCCTGTATTTCATCCCTACCTTTCTCAGCACTTCGAACATCTTCCCCCATTTTACGTTGTCGAAGGCTTTTTCTAAATCTACAAATCCTATATATACGCTCTTTCTCTTTTCTATCGTTTTTTCTATAATTACTCGTAAAGCTAGAATGGCCTCGCGCGTTCCTCTATTTCGTCTAAATCCGAACTGATCTTCTCCTAATATTTCTTCCGCCTTTTTCTCCTTCCTTCTTTGCACAATTCTAGTTAAAATTTTTGACGCATGGGAAGTTAAACTGATAGTTCTAAAATTTTCGCATCTATCCGCGCCTTTCCTTTTTGGCAAAGCTACCATGATGTTCAGTTTGTAATCCTCTGGAATCTCGCCTGTCAGGTATATGCGACTAACTAATTTAAATAAACGATCTATTACCTCTTGACCTGCGCACTTTAAGATTTCTGCCTGCAAGCCATCTATACCTGGTGCTTTATTATTCCTTAAACTTTTTAGTGCTAGCTCAAACTCTTCTCTCATTATAGGACTCCCTAGGTTATCCCCTTCTACACTGCTTTCACTTTCTAATATATCTTGCACTTCCTGTCCCGCATATAAGTTTCCTAAATATTCTTTCCACCTATCTGCCTTCTCCCCGCTTTCGATTAGGATATCTCCTGCCTCATTCCTAATGCTTTTGGTACTAGATCCAATTTCTCTAAAATTTCTCCTAATTATTTTATATGCTTCATCAGTCTTTCCTATTTCGAACTTGCTACCCTCCAAAATTCCACAGTTGACTTCTTCTCCTTCAGATTCTTGGAAGATAGTCATACCCAGAGAAGAGAGGTTAGAGCTACTTAAAAGCCACCATGACGTCCCTACTGCAGGTCATTTAGGAGTCTATAAGACTTATT
The DNA here is from genome assembly GCA_963966045.1 of Xestobium rufovillosum. Lineage (NCBI taxonomy): Eukaryota > Metazoa > Arthropoda > Insecta > Coleoptera > Ptinidae > Xestobium > Xestobium rufovillosum. The sequence continues at coordinate 20,588,188 of OZ014494.1, forward strand.
GGAGACTGCGAAATCGTTATTACTGGCCGAAAATGAGAGCAGATGTGGCAAAATACATCAAGCGATGCGAAATATGTGCCCAACATAAGCCAGAACGCAAAGCACCAGCTGGTCTCATGGGAACCAGACCAGAAATCATTTTACCTTGGCAGATGATTAGTCTCGATTTTATAGGACCATTCGTACGATCTTCAAAAGGTAATTGCTACTGCCTTGTAGTAACGGATTACTTTTCTAAATTTGTCCTCGTGTTCGCCCTAAGAGCTGCCACTGCCGCTGCTGTGGTTCGTTGTCTTGAGGACCATGTATTCCTTGTTTATGGTGTCCCATCGTCCATAATTTGCGACAATGGTACTCAGTTGAGAAGTCGTGATTTTAGGAACCTCTGTGAGAAGTATCGCTCGAAGCCGCACTACACTGCTCTATACCACCCACAAGCTGATCCTACCGAACGAACCAATCAGACTGTGGAAACTATGATATCTTCCTATGTCAAAGAGAATCATAGAAAATGGGATGAAAACTTATCTTCGCTGAGTTGTGCAATTCGCACCGCAAAACATGAAACGACTGGATATACTCCCTACTTCGTTAATTTTGGAAGAGAATATGTCAGTTCCGGAGATGGATACGAACACCCTATACCTAACCCCGAAGAGAATGCAGTTGAGAAGAGAAGAGTAGGATTTGCCAAGATGTTTGATGATGTTAGAAATAAGATAAGGGATGCTGCAGCCAGGAATAAGCGTAGATATGACCTCAGACGACGACCCGTGAGTTATACGGTCGGTCAGAAGGTATGGCGTCGTAATAAGGTTTTGTCAGACGCAGCTAATTATTTTAGTGCCAAACTTGCGCCAAAGTTTGTTGGACCTTTCACGGTTTTTAGGAAAATAGGTTCCGTTTCTTATGAATTGAAGGACGTGCGAGATAAACCTGCTGGTATTTGGCATGTTCAGGATTTAAAGCCTGCCTATGTTGCATAATAATGAGCGCCGGGGTGTGAGGCGAATTGAGGGTCACACTGTTGCTAGGGTACTACTGAAAATCTACAAGATCAGGATCGAGAACGTCGGTGTGTGAGACGACAAAAATTTTGGGTCACACAATTGCCTGGGTATCAACATATTCCACGAGATCTGGATTATTTCGTGTTCCAGAACGAAATATTGTGTTAGTGTTTAGTGATGTGTTATCTATTAGTGTATTGGTGATGGGTTATATTTGTCGGTAAATTTCGGGAAAATTCACCTCTTTCTAAGTGAGGGGGGAGTGTTACGTTGCATAATTTCGAGAGGTATCAGCTGTTAAAATATTTCAGAGTTTCGTTCGGAGCTATTAATTTTTCTTTAATATTTTCTTGCTAAACGGTAAAAAATGGTTCACTACCTACTCGTATCGAGGTTTTGGCCGTATCGTGTCAGTAGTCTGGATATGCCGCGTGTGTAGGCTTGCTCATTTTTAAACGAAACGTTTATTCGTTCTTAATTGGATAAAAGGAGCAAAGCTACGTAAATTAGATATACTTCAGTTGTTTATTTAAGATCAATTGCTTATTGATTTTGGTTGTGGAAGTAATCTAACCACTTTGTGGGATTAGTTACGCTGGTTACCAGACGACTGTAACGAATTCCGTTTTTGTCATTTTGGGCCCTCCTCAGAGGTAAACTATTCAATTTATTAATTATTTTATCGAACTATGAATCATATTTAATCTTTTAGGGTTTTACTTCTGGGCAGAAGTAACATTAACGCTAATCTTATGTCCGTTTTCTTTCTCGCCAGTGTCCCCGAGAATTTGTGATTTTGGAAATTTAGTTGAAGAATATTTTATTTGCGGTATTCGATCGCCGCATGCTACTTCTTTGAAGGCCAACAAAAACTCAGATAAGCTGCTTGTTTATTATTGTATTTTATTTTTACTTTCAATTCACATTTATATTTTCCAATCGTAGTCTTAACTAGTTTTTTTGTATTGATCCGTAATTTCAGAATTTCATTAAGTAAAAGTTTTTTTTAATAGCTACCAAATATTACTATACACTGTGTGATAATTTACTCTTTGTAAACCTTGGGGTAAAGCGCTGTACACCGTGGTATATAGGTACCCACCTACCTATCTCTTTTGGTAAGCTATTCTGGCGACCTTTTTTTTTGCCTTCAGCATAATATTTTGTTCTTACCAATTTAAAACGTACTGTGACACTTGCGATAATCGATATATTTATATTAAGCACTCCTTTAGACCTTACTTCACTTTGCACTCATTTGATTCAATTTGTAATTATCTCTACTTGTATTTTGTTTATTAAAGCCTCTGGCTCCGTTCTGGAATTATGTGCTGTTTTATTATATGACAACTGATACCGTTCGTAATTTGGGTACTCCAGCGTTAGAGTATTGTAACCCCTGTATAATTGCGTGGCGCCTAGGGTACATTTATTTTTTTTCTGTTTGTGGACCGTCACACCAGCTTCGTTGGGTCCAGCCGGGTTGGGGGTTGCCTTTTCCATTGTGTGGGGGTGTTGGGCTTTTGTAAAGATTTTGAGCGTCGCAAACGTGATGGTATAATTATAGGAATGGTCTTACATGTTTAGTTTTGACTTCTACTTCTAGCGAAAAAACAACTGAATTACTTTATTGAGCCAGAGGAAATGAAATTCCTAGAAGTTTTAAACATCCGGCTGACTTGAAAGTTTCTAAATTACACCGCAATAACTATTTTTTGAAACATTTTAGTTTCGCACTACAGCATTATTTGCATTTTGATATACATGGTGATTCAGAATGGGCGTGCCAAATTAAAATGGGTGCTAGAAGAACATATGTTCTAAAGTGACTACTAACAAAGATACAGGGTGTAAAAGTTTTAATTTTTTTAAATATCGTAATGTAATAATTGATGTCTTTTCTCGTTCATCTTGTTAGTTTTGTTAGTGTTATTCTTAATAAACTATTTTTTTCAATTTTCACTTTCCTTGCATATCGGTGAAGCCATTATTGCACTATGGAAAATTTCAGTGCATGTGCACGGTTTCACAAAAAGCTACTTCATTCAAAAACTAAGCATCTTACGAAAAATTTAGAAGATACAAATTTCTTCCCAAATTGAACGTAGATTTCAAATACATTAATATCACCTGCATTCGCCAGTGGCGTATCATTGGATTGGAGAAATAAATAAACGGCCTACCCCGTAGCAACGCTACTGATGAGGCTAGCAGAGCATTTTTTTTTGAAAATTAGAACTTGGCAAATGAAAACGACATCTTAAATTTCAACTCAATAACTTTCCTAGTTATTAAGATAATAAAAAAATATTAAAAAAATATTAAGACTTTTACACCCTGTATCTTTGTTAGTAGTCACTTTAGAACATATGTTGATATAAACTTTTCGTCTTATTTGGAGTTTCTCTAGCACCCATTTTAATTTGGCACGCCCGTTCTGAATCACCCTCTATATGTATGCATAATTTAATAATTCTTTAAGTAAATATAGGGGTATTCAGAGTTTTTATTAGGTAGAAAGCATAGACAATTTATTTCAGAACTGATTTGGGGAAATTATCAGAAATGCGCTTATATAAGAAAGTTCGAAGCTTATTGACAAACGTATTCACCTTGTTCACATCAATACTCGGTTGTGTATATTAGTGCTTATCTATAGAATTTTACGTGTAAAAGCTTCCTGACATGTTTATTGGCACATGTCTTCTTCGTCTCCTTCCATTCGGAATAGGTACATATGCATATTCTAAGTATTAACACACATATTTCTATCTTGGAAACGTTATTCGTTATTTACACATTTTTAAGTACCTAAATTGCACACAAATGACAATTATAATTTATGTAATTAGTACCTTAATCAGAATATCTCAAACTACCGTACACTTATTCTAGTTAACCCACGGAAATTTAAATAAATTATGTATCACGAAAACCATAAATACCAAAGTTATACTCAAGACAGGTAAGCCAGGCTAGGTCAAGTCGCCGTGCCTTCCAAAAAAGCATGTGCCAGTTAATACGTTATTCAAATTATAGTCACGCAAGTAAATTAACATGTACTTAGTAGCTATATTTACGTATAACACAAGTTACTACGTTAAAGAAGATAAATTATTTATGTTTTCATTAGTAGTTCAAAAATAAAAATAAATAAATAAATGTAACGACAAAATAAAAAAATTGAAACTCATGTAGCCATACGCCCATAATAGTTCAGTTGTTTGTGAACACAGAGATAAGAAAATTTAAAATTAAGAAATCTACAGAGTGGTTAATTCTAACAGAACAAAAAATATTGCGTTCACGTAGAGAGAAGTTTTACATTCAGCATTATTTTTTAATACTCCTTATCCACCATGTTTTTTTCTGTTTCATGTTTTACCTCTTCATCAATTCAGTTATCTAAAAATAAATACCTACACAATCGTCTATCTTACATAGCAGAATAATAATTATTTTATACTTACCATTGAAGTGTTAGAGGTACTATGCACTGTTTTGGTTTGCCTGCCCACAGCAACCGTATATCATGATTTCGCTCTTTGTTGGAGCTCATCAGTACGGTGCAGTTGTGTGCATGCAAGCAAGCCAAACCAGCATCTAGAGTAGACTAAAAAGGCGAGCATGCCACAGCCAGAAAGCGAGAGCCAACTTCAACTCTCTCGCTCACTGATCGTCCACTCTAAGACATTACTATTCAATGCCGGAAGAAATTCTAAACAAAACAAAGCCATATGCTACCTGACGTTTTAACCTAACCTATGTAATGTAATTACAGTCGTTTTTATACGTAAAACAGGTAAAAATTGGTTAAGTGAATGTTTTATAGTTTATAGCGCCGTTGCCATTAAAAAGTTATTCTTTCCTGAAATATTGAATCGACCTACCTATTGAATTGAGTTGATGGAAAATTATAAAATTTAATGGTCGTGTTCAAAATGAAGAGCATATTTGAATGAGCCCTCACTTAACCCCTACTGCCATTTAAATTTTTATACCAATATGACGTCCGACCGCCATCTTTGGTTATTCACCTGTCAAATACCACGAAAGTTCCCACAATTTTTGTTGCTTTAAGTGGCGCCATTCAAAATATATGAGATGGAGAGCCTTTCCAATCCCACTATAAAATATATGTATAGGTTCTTCACTTGCATGGTCTTGTCAAAATTTTGTTAAATGCCCGATATGGATGTGTTTTCTTATCGCTGCAGTTCTGGAACTTCATTGTTATACTCGGTATCTTCATATTCATCTTCTGTGTTCGTGCTGGAGATATCTTCCTTTGTAGAACTATAAATGATGGAAAATATGAATAAATATGAATTTAATAATTAGCATTGAATTTGTCTATAGTGCCCGTATCGAAAGTCTCTTGTTCTTCTTATATTTTGAATGGCATGGCCTAACTAGGCGAACCATCATGGTAGCTATGATAGTACCGTTCTCAAAATATTTGACAAGTGGGTCTCCAAAAATGATGCCCAGCACAATTTTCATGTGAAAAATTAAATGGCAGATGGAGCCATAAAAGATTTAAATAAATATCAGTGGAGGCGCCGCGCCGGTAGCCTATAGTATATAACAGAGTATTTCACGCAACTGGTTCGTTAAAAGCTTTTGAATTTCCCATAGTAATTTCATTTTGAAAATTTGGGAGGAACGGTTAATGCTGCTGAACTATTTTAATAAAATGTCGTCATTCATAAATTACTTCCGGTAATACCGGAAGTTGACTCCAACTTCATTATTTTGAATGGAATGGTATACCTTTCGTTCGGTGTTTGGATTCTGCGTACTCTTTTAAGGGAATTTCTTTAGTAGGTATATCAGTATTTCGAAAGCGAACAGTTTGGAGATTTTTCGATTTTCTTGACAATTTTGACTCTTGCATAGCTATGTTTAAAAATGGAGATCTCGATCAATCATCAAGTTTTAGCTACCAAATTTGGTTCAGTGATAGTCCACATTCCAAGTTCTAGGAAAATGTCTCCTAAATGGTTAACATATGTATGTATATACAGGGTGTCCCACCTCGAGTGTGCCCAACGAAAATTGCTAGTAGAGCAAGTCATGCTAAGCAAAAAAGTTCATATATATGTCCGATTTTTTTACCGTTACAGAGATAAGCAATTTTAAAGATTTTCTAAAAGTTTCTGATTTTACAAATTTTCAGTTTAAAATTATTCATTTGCCATGCAATGGGGAAAACCCGCAAATTTTGAAAATGATCCTATTGAATAGTTTACTATCCAAAACAAATTCCGCAATTTTCGTTTTTTATATTTGAGACTTATTTTGAATCACACTTGAAACCCAATATTTGAATGACGCTGTGACGTACGGGGCCTACAGATTAGGTAGGGATTTTAACATGCGCAAACCGATCCGTTAACACCCTGAGCCCCCGCTCATTCTTCGACTCCTCCCCACTTTATCCAGGGAGACGCGTTATACCACGGCGCAACGGATAGGCCTCCTACGTCACAGAAAGCGCGCGTTTTAGCCCTCCCGGTTATGCTGCTTTTCTAGTTGCATGTTTTTCTTTTAGTTAGGCACATAATCAAAATTTTTACGTGGTACGCTCCACGACTTTTACGTAGTGGTGAATCGGTATAGTAATTATACTTAAAACGTGCATCCCAGGTGCACCACAAAACATTCCCATAGAATATTCTTAAATAATTAATCGCGGGTAATTTAATACGGCAAAAAAACATTCTACCTACCGGTGCGACGTTGAACCCCAGGTTGAACTACGACTACGAAAAGCGCTGAGCAGATCCAAGCTTCCATCGAAATGATGCCGATGCAATTTTCTTATTTGCGTTAAAGAAACACCTGATCGAGTGCACGACCTCACCCATACGATCTGCGCCAGTTGAAAAGAGACCGAGCGTCCGATATCCCCACCCGTATTTCAAGTGTTCTGCCAGTTCGCTTTTAATATTATTCTTTAAAATTATTTATCTCCGTCATGCTAAGGATTTCTGCTATTTAGGAAGTAAAATAACTTCAGACGGTAGGAGCACTAAAGATATAAAACAAAGAATAGCGCAGGGTCGAGTTGCGTTTAATAAAAAGAAACAACTGTTATGTTCGAGAACGGTTAATATAGAGACTCGTAAGAGACTCTTAAAGTCGTATGTATGGAGGACGGCATTATACGGGTGTGAAATTTGGACAATTGGAGAAGCGGATCGAAAAAGAGTAGAAGCGTTTGAAATGTGGTGCTATAGACGCATGATGAAGGTACCGTGGATAGATAAGGTTAGCAATAGGGAAGTATTAGAAAGAGTTGGGGAAAAGCGAAAGGTATGGTAGACAATAAAGAGTAGGAGAGATAGGATGATAGGACACCTTCTAAAGGTGCGTTCAGACACGCGTGCTCGTACTTGAACTCGCGATCGCACTCGCGCTCGTACTGTTTACCGACACCGGATGGAGCACCGCGAGTCACGGCTCGTGAAGGCTCCAGTTACTTGGGCTCGCGCTCGTGTGCCGTCCACATAATATCACGAGTACAAGCTCAAGCGCAAGTTCAAGTACGAGCACGCGTGTCTGAACGCACCTTAAGACACGAAGGAATAGTTCGCGACATACTAGAGTCAGAGATAGGAATAAAAAGAGGTAGGGGTAGACCTAGATTAGACTACTGCTCTCAAATAGTTAGGGATGTAGGATATTCTACTGTTAGGGAAATGCGTAGGTTAGCTCAGGATAGAAAAGAATGGAGGTACGCGTCCAACCAGTCTTCGGACTGAGAACCTTATGATGATGTATTGGTAAGGAATCGGACATTATGTCCATAAGAAATTTAGGTTCCTGAGTTACAAACGATTTTTCGAGTAAAATATGTATTCGAAGTTGGGTTTGGTGTTGAGGATACGTTAAAGTAGGCTATGTATGTATTTGAAAGGGATTGAAAGGTACCATAAAATAATAATTGGACCGAAGAATAATTTAGAAATGTTTAAAACAGAACTGGTTACAAATTGAATACCTACCTCTTAATTTTGTAATCTATTTAGGTGGTGGAAAGTAATATAAATAGCTTATCGACTTTACTTTATTAAACCTTTCAGTTTTTCCTACATTGGCAAGGAACCAAGATAATGCAATTATTTATGTGTTTTCAGTTGCTGGGAACACCCTAAATTACAAACAAAAGGCTACCGGCACCTCCACCGATATTTATTTAAATCTTTTTATGTTGGGCGAGAATGGTTACAGTACCCACGTTATTACCACAAGTGTAATAAAATGTTACAAGGGTTAAAATAAAAACAAACCCTCTGGATACGGTGCTTTCCTACGAATTCCTTTCGGGGCATAGCGATGAATTTAATAACACCAAAAATATTATTTTTATCTTGTTTATTACCCGAAAGTTACGATTGGGGCCCCGGATTTGTATGACGAACATAAAACGAGTTCATAAAAACCGCTACACGGTCGCTGATTGCACCTTCATTAAGGAGGTCCCAGAAGAAAATACGCATTTGTTGTGCCAACTGTAAACTTTGGTTAACGTATCGATTGGTTTATAAATAGAACAGCTATTTACAGTTCCAAAGTAATTCCCTACACCGCTACACCTCTACGTTTATTACATTTAATCTCGTGGCGTTTTACATTTTTCAGTTAATCAAGACAGACTTCCTGCGTGTATGCTCGATTACTTTCTCTTGCCGAGCGATTGGTCTTTATATTACTTACCTGCCTCGAGTTTTCCACGCTCGACTCACCCAGATTATGAATGTTTGATAGCATATTTCATCGTGACGGGTAATTATTGCGCTCTCGATTAGGATTTCGCAGTTGAATGTAATTTAGTAGATTAAAGAAACAGTGAAGGTGGCCATAATTGGGTCAATTCACTTGGAAGAAAACCTTGCAGACTGGTACGGAAGCAATTGTTTTGAGAGTAACCTCCCGGTAGATATTAACTATAACGTCTTCTTCATATTTTACTACTTATTTGTTTAAATATTGCATCTTTTGAATGTGTATGGAAAACCCCAGACCAACTGGTTTCGTCCTTCTGGGACTCATCAGTACGGTGCTTTCCCCTATACACTCAAACTATGCAATTTCACTTGCTATATATGCTGCCGCGCTCTGGACAGATATCAGCGAGTGACAATTACTTTGAATAATTATCTGGGAGTAATCAGTGGTACTGGTCCGTTCGAACAACTACTCCTCGGGCAAATACCCCACCAGCCATTGAAAATAGAACATGTTGCATCTTTTTAATCTTTACGATTATTTAGTCGTATATGCATGCATTCGTACGTTTCGTTTTTGCGACAGAAAACCGCGCTGGCCGCCTACCCTTAACATTTTTTTGATGTCGCATCAGAAAACCGACAGCAGTGGAGCGCCGTTCGGCTCCCGACGGGGTTTGCTCTACCGTCCACACTGGATGCGGTGAAGTTACGAGGTTCTCGACGGCGCGGCGTTCGGTTGCAAGTCTGTACCGACCCTAAGCAATCAGCAGGGAGCCGCACGACAAACTTTAAGCAGACACAATATTCCCCATAAACCAAAATTCAGCCTACACAAGGTAGGCGCCTGTAACATTGCAGTCCCAATCTTGGTCGAGGGTTCCATACTCTAAAATCGGGGCGCCACAGGATCAGTCTTATCGATGAGATCTAGTGTTTGTTAATTTCGCGATGGCCCAGCACATGGTTTAGGAGGTTGCAGACTTTTACAGATGAATGGATGGGCAAACAGCAGACCGTTTAACCTTAAGTTGAGGCACCTACGGAATTCTAGAAATGACGAGAAGGCAATGGAAGACTTTTGAAATTTGTTCCGTTGTCTGTCTTTTGTTATTGTAATTGTTTTATGAGAAAGTGCAGGTCAAATCTGTACTTCCCTCGTACGTAACATGCACTTCAATCTGGCAAATTAAATATAATCTAGCGATTTATCAGTTAATGTTACATTGCAAATAAAAGATTTTATCAAATGTAAGTGGTCATTGAATGAGTGCTGTTTAATTTTCTTCCCTCGGTACTCAAATATAAATAGGGTACAGAATTACGTATTTTGCGTGCGTCCTCCATAATATATTCACCCAGAAATTCCTAACCTTATTAATTTCGCGTTTCCTGTACAAGCCGAAAACTACTGATGGTAATTTTTTATATGAAGCAATTTCACCGCCAACGCAAATTCTTCTGACGTGTCACGAACACGTTCTTTATTCCATTGGAACGGCGGAAAAATCTATCGCTTGAAGAATTTTTCTTAAACTTAAGCACCGATTGTGAATACCGGCACAAGCGAGGAAGTGGAATCGAACGTCATGCGGTTATTTTCGATCGTGGGATGTTTGCATTTTACACTAAACCCGCAAAGGGATGGTCTGTGTGCAGACAAGGGATGATTATGAATTATTTGCCTAAATGCCGCGAATCCCAACAGTCCTGGATTTTGACCCCTGATAAGAACATGTTTACAAATACATTAGATGACCTAAGTACAAAGCCTACAGTCCATTAAGTTATACCCTGCCCCTGCTTGTTTGTACCAAGTGACAATCAAGGGTTATTATTTATGTCCTTTACTTATGTACACATCGGTACTTTTGGAATGTATTGTAAGCTACGTTGAAAATGGAAGTTATCATTCACTTCTTTGTGTAAAATTATCATTCAGATCATAATGACAACGTTTCCTTTAAAATGTCGTTAAATATGATTTTTTTATTTCAGTAATTGATGGCAACCTAAAGAAGTGAAAAATACCTCATAAAGTGTGTTTATTTTTATCCGAGAAGTAGGGATAAAATTAAATTGTCCAATATTAATGTGATAAGAAAGTACACTATTTACAGCCCTGGTGTTAATGTCATGGAATTTTTGTGGTACAAGATGAAGCAATTTATAAGAAACAACCTACACCGGAATATTAACATTGCAAATGTTATTAGTATCCTAGTATGGGTATCATATTCACCGAAAAGATTGTGTTGCATTTGCCACATACGTCACGTGTGACGCGTGAGAGCCGAGCGGTAGCGGTTAAAGTCGAGCGCCTGGCGGCGCGCTAGACCGCTAAGTCTGATTAAGCTTCATCCGGAGTGGGACCGTCTCGCGTCGCAAATGTAAGAGAATGCCACAACAGGAATGCAGTTATTCTAAAACGGCGCAGATGCTGTATGAATACTTATTTAACACGATATCGCGTATGCGGAAATATCCCAAACACACAACGGTTACATTCTGCTTTGTCATTTTCAATGTCTCCCCCGGTTGCATCTTTGCGAATGCTGTGAATTTTTCTAATTCACGCGGCGAAATTCAAGAAATTTGGAACATGATAACTCTGTATGTGAATAAACGAACTCTTAGGTGACTTGTGGCATCACTGTGTTCCATTTTCTAAACACTTCAGACTATTTTCAACTTCGTCGCCGAATCTCTGTTTCTCAGATAATATGCACTAACTTGCCGAGATCTTATTAAGCACCTTCACCATGATTTTCTCACAAACATAACTAAAGTAAAGATGTATAGTTATGAAAATGTGGTTTGAGCTTCCACGTTTTTGCAAAATTTTAATATACGAGTCATTTCCACCAATGTGCACCCAGGAAGATTCTTTATACTTATACAACATCGATCAAGTTTCGCATAATATTCCCAGTTAAGAGCGTCTCTTATTGGAAAATTTTTCATAAAAATCAAATTTCAATGGTTATTGGGATTCGCTCGTTCCTTTGAGCTACTTTGGGAGTTTAGATTAAAATATATCAGATGTACGAAAAAATTTGGGCGATGAGTGGAAAACTGTTTGTGTTAGAAAAAAATCGATTAATACAGTAGAGCATACACGGTGAGAAAAGTTTTATATTTAGTGTTATATTCAGTGTTATTCAGCAGTTACATTTTTTAATGTCTTCCACGTCCTGAAACCGTTTTCCTTTGAGAACAGTTTTCACTTTAGGAAAGAGAAAAAGGCTGCCGGTGCTAGATCTGGCGAATAGGGTATTAGGGTATTGACTTCAACAACGCTGTGTTTCATGAGAAAGGACTTCACAATCAGTGAGGAATGGGCAGGCGTATTGTCATACAACAAGAACCAAGAAACATTTTCTCAAAATTGTGGTCGCACTCGGCACTCGAGAAATGCGCTGCATAATCTCTTCAGCACCTCGACGTAGAATGCACTATTAACTATTTGCCCTTCAGGTACAAAATCTTTATGAATCACACTCTGTTTAATCGAAAAAGGTAATCAGCGTTCTTTTGATTTTGGACTTTTGCAAACGAAACTTTTTGGGTCTTGGTGATGCTTGTCCAGTCTATTGCACTGAAACACCTATGACTCATCACCAGTGAAGCTGCAGTTTTTCTTAATTTGCAACAAAACTCAATATTAATTCGTTGTTCCATGACGTAAACAGCAAAAATAAAAAATTCCCACATGGAACTCGCTTAAAAACTCAAGAGCACAATAATGCGCGCCAACACTCCAAGTCACCAAAATAAATCACGTGACCCATGATGGTCATGGCATTATGATAGTGAGAAGTACACACTGTATGCACTGTTGGACGCACTTCTGTTAGACTCACTGAAGAGACAAGAGGTGTCAAAATTATCAGTTCAATTTAGGTACGACAAGAATTTCTTGCCGCTCAGCGAATGCCTTCGCAGTATTTTATACCTCTAACTTCTTTATATAAAAATAAACACTAGTCGACTCCGTATGTCATCTACGTTTAAAAGATCAGTCTCCTTCACTTATGGTGAACCGAATCTCAACTTCAATGATAAATTGATATGTAAATCCCTCATCCATTATCAAGCGTTTTCATATTTAAGAAAGCGGTTCTTCGTGCCAAAAATTTAAAAACTGTTACCAACATTGTTAGAATTAAAAAGTTCGAAGTTTAGTACAATGTACACTAGTAGAATTTGTTACAAGTTTTAGCTGAAAGTTGTCCGAAGAAAATCATTTTCTGAGTTTACTTGGGGCTTTGAACTATAGTTTTTAATTTGAGACTTTGTGGTGGATTAAAAACACACCTATAGGTAAGTTTTAAATTCTAGTTGTGATATTTACTGAATAACGTTTAGCATGCACAAATGCTAGAGGTACTGGTTATTTTTGAAAAAGTTTAAAAAGTTTAAAGCATAAAGAAAATGCATAAGAGAAAAGAAGTAATTTATTTATCGATGAGATAGACTTAATTTGAGTGTAATTTATATAGGTAATTGATGTAAAATTATGTATATTTGCTAACATTAACAAACACAGCTTCTGCCCTGCAGTAAATTGTCAAGTAATATCGTTTCTATAGGGTGGAAAAACCATTATCGCACATTTTTGTATCTATTGTCTATTACCAATTTATTTGTACTAAATCTATAAACGAGCTGACAAATTAATAACTTACGTATTGTACATATTTTATTGACTCGTCTACAACTAGAACGCAAACGGAGAAAAAGATTTATTTTATTTATTTGGTTTACTAAGTCTGAGCCATTTATAATGAATTATTTATAGAGTACTGACACTGCTTAAAATAATCAAGTACTGAAAGTATTGAATTATTTAGAGTATTGGAGTATCGATGGTACCGAAGGTATCGAGAAATCATTAGGTACGATTAAAAAAATTTGACATTATAAGCTTCATCAAAAACGACTTAAAGTCTGTGTTATTGAGCACCATCTCCAATGGTTACGGCAAATCTCTTATTACAGTCCAATACAGTACCTACTCCGGTTCATTTTGCAATTCAAGGTCGTCGTGTGACATCATCTGCTAACTTCAGGCCGGTGTCGGTAAGGTAGATTTCTGCAGTGTGCCGTCATCTGACAACTTCAGAGTTTTCTGCACCTTGTCGGTAAGGCGGAGGGTAATGTTGGTAAGGCAGACAGCAGGGACGCCAACTAAATACATGAATCAAGTGAGGACTTGCAAAGATCCAAAAGCTATGTTGTGTAAAATCCTCTCATGTTAAGGGATTCGCAAGTAAACTTTTAGTGTTGGCTGGGATTTTGAAAAACTGTTTAGCGTTTTTACCTCTCCTGGGGACTTGGTAAATATCTTCTGACCAGCATAATTAAGTCACATTATTCTTATGCTAACAAATTAATGTTCGAGGGACAATACTCAAACGGTATAGCAGGTACGACCAAGAAACTTCAAAATCTTTTCTCAATGGGCAATCAACTTTTTTTGAAGTGAAACTTCTTTACTTCTTTTGTCTCGCTAGAGTAAGTTCCTTTGTTGGCAAATGCGAGCGTCACGAAAAGTGAAACGAATGGAATGGAGCAGTCTGAGAAGACGGGCAAAGGAGAAAAGGAACGCCCCACTCTTTAGCCTCGCTCTGTCTCATGCTTCGCGCTGTTTCTCTCAGGCAAGCGTCTGTAAGGCGTTTCAGTTCTCGTGACACCACAAAGCGCTTGGTTAGAAGCATTAAATTTCGATTTATTCTTTCATAATTATTATTTTGATGCGGACAATATTTATTATCGATTTTTTGTGTATTCGAAGTGCGATTGGTAGTCTATAAATTAATGAGTATATTCCAGTGTTAGGAAAATTAGAATAAACGTTTAAAATAGTCTTACTTAATTTGTGCCAGTTCAAATTTTAATTTTATAAATTTTGTGAATTTCTGGCATGTAGTAAATAAATAACTGTATAACTATACATATAGGTAATAATATCGACATTTCGTTCCCTTTCGGGGGCTTTGTCAAGATTTATTAAAAACGTGTAAAAAGATATAAAATATTTGACATTTTTTTTGTTTTTTGTTTTTTTTTTGTTTTCAGAGAAAATCAAACCGCACATTTCAGTTTTAGATTTGAGTGAAGACATGGAAGTTGATGAATAAAGATATATTTGAAACTCATAAATGCATACACTCCAATCATCTGTTTACCCTACCAATTTTTCATTCTTCTAATAACGTTGAAGTTTCACTTGTTTCGCGCGTGACGACCACGCACCCAGTTTTTTTTTATTTTGTAGAAAGAACCGTGTTTTCTCTTTTTCACACATTTAATCCAGAAAAGAATTAATAAAAATATTGTCCCTGGTATGTGGCTGACGTACTAAAAGTCAGGATATATCTCTGTTTAATACGCGTGCAGCATGCAGCTGCGTGGGGCGTGACGTCACTTTTGCTACTTGCAGCCGAATAAATTCTCCGGCGAAATGGCAATGTTGAAGTACTTCCTAAAATTAAGTGTTAAAATTTTACATTTATGTGGGGTATTAAATGGGTATAATCTTTAGCTTAAGAGCTAAAATTTTCTAAAAATTTCGTTAGTGTCCGATTGTACCTTAGCTTTACATACAAACTACCAGAGATATACCAATTATGTGATTCTATTCGAAGACTTTAAGTTATGGGGTTCGGAAATTTTATGATTTGCCCATTGCCAATTTTCTAATGTCCTGTAGAACATTTCGGGTTTTTAATGCTCCAGCGGTAACTTCCAGATGTTGCTGCCGTCGCATAAAATTATAAGTGACTCCTGTTTAATAATTCATCTACATATATCTGCCAAATTTTCAAAATAAGGGCAAAAGTCCAAAAAATGCTGTTAAGATAGACACTTTCTATAATTATTCCAACAGATTCAATTGGATGAAAATATTTTCCAATAAATTCAGTCGTAAAAGCATACTGAAAACGTAGGTAATTGTTTTAAAAATGTGCAATAAAACTTGAGGTGGGCGTTTAGTTACCCCGTTATTATCTCTTTAGACTTTGTTTTCGGCCATAAAACTTCCTATTCCAGGCATGTTTTACAAGTAGAGTAATGAAGATATTGCGAATACACCCATTATTCAGGATTTTAAGGCTATAAAAATGGCCCAAGGTAAGAACTTTACGTGTCATAATAAAGAAGAAGAGGATCCGTAATCTTGGAAATGTGTCTCTTTGTAATGAAATTTTACGTTGCTATAAATATAGCGGCGTACCAAGGGGGCGGCCGGGAATAGCCCACTGCGAGCAGGCCCGTAGAACAAATGAGGGTGAGCTTATCGGTCTTTCTGGCCAGTGGGCAGAATTCCCATCGAATCGTCCAAGCTCGTAGATTACACACAACTGACAGTCTACTTACCGCAATGATTTGTGTAGATGCCGACACCGCGAACTTTTGTTCGATTTATGACCCTACAATAAAGTCGGATATGTTTGTTAAGTCTTTCAAACGGGCAGGAATTGCAGAAAATAAAACCACAAACACTGTTGTAAATTTGGAAACATGTGCCTCTTCTCGTAAAAGCTTGTGATTGTTGTAACATAGGTGACTATGGGAATTGATATGTTGTAGGAAAATATCTTTGAAGTAGACTGCTTGCCCTGCTATCTTTTGTTTAAAATGGCATTTTTCTTGATGCGATATGTAGAGGGTCGGGTTAGGTCTGAGATGAAAGATCAAGATTGTGAGTATTGCCCATTGAAATTTCCGGTCTTCAAAGCTCCGTTTCGTCGGACAATTTTTGTCTGAAAGTGTTCTCATTGGAGAAAATATTTAAATTCGACTTGACGGAAAGTATTTTTACCAATGAGAACACTTTCGGACGGAAATTATCCAATGAAAGGGAGCTGTCGGAATTCTACATTTATCGTTTGAGTCCAAAAAACCCCAACATTTTTGCTACTTTCGCTATTGATTGATGCGTATCAGCGGATCTATAGTTCGCTATGTCGACGTAACATTTTTACCGTTGCATTCCCCATAAAACATTTCCAAAGTGTTTCAGGGTACCCTTGAAAATAACGTGTCTTATTACGTTATCTACATATTCCCTTTGCCCCTTACTCTTTTGAAATTAGTAGCTCTAGACGTAATAAGGAATAGTTTGAGTTCTGCTCTTTAAAAGTCTATTAAAAAAACTAAGCAAAAACTAAGCAAAAGTGCGATTATTGACAACTAATATGCTGGGTAAATTATGAAACTGTTATTGCAACTATTAACTTCTAGGCGGGGAGGGTGTGCACCAAGACAAAAATCGCACCCCCAAAAGAACCCTAACACGTCATAAGGAGAAAATTTAAAGCGGGTATCGACATTTTTTGGAAATCTGACCCTAGACTAAATAACTATCCAGAGGCGTCGTCAGATGTGAGAAGTAAAACGAGGTGAAGAAAAGAAAAGAATTAATGGAAAATAAAAAAGGAAGGAAGAAAATAGCGAAGGAAGCCTTAAACACACACCTGAAGTTATAGATGAACAGAGAACTAAGAGCACAAAGTAATAAACAATGAGACATTGGGGGACAAATCACATGGGAAAACCACTGCAAAAATGAAATATCCGACCCTATGCCCCCTACCTATAACAGTTGACACAAATTAGAGACCCCGGGCACATCTGGGCTATAAATTTTTGATAAGCGACTCTAAATAATAAGTGAAAACAAAATTAGAATAATATTACTGAAACTGTAAGGTGAAACTGAAGAAAATTTATATGAAGATAAGCCGATGTGCCACCGCGGCCACAAAAGTAAGAGAGATAGGTAGTAACGATTATCAAGTACTGCAAAGTGGCGCGCATCGGATTATTGAACATTATACGATCGGGAAAGCATGGAATCATTTGTGCGAGTTCCAGATTACACTTGACCGACTTTTAAGTGGAAAGGCGTTTATAGGTAGGTACGCATAACAATTTTTTCAGTATCATCTGGCAAAGTGTTTGACTTGGCAATTATTTTTACGTACGACGGGCATAAAAATATTAAAAACCGTTTTAAATACCCATTACGCGTAAACCAAACCAAAAATATTGCAGAAGCGATACACCAGTTTTGGATAGAAGCCATTTTATACTACAGTATGTATTTTGTTACAAACCGCGTAATCATTTTAATTGAACTATACCTCACCGGTCTCTGTATTGCATAAAACCGCAAAGTGCAACTATTACATTCATTTGAAACCGCAATTGCATAATTTACTTGGTCTTCAAGAAATATTCTAAATTAAAGTCCGGCTATCTATGAACAACAAAATTCAGTTTTACCACAATCGATAAATTACATTGATACCTACATCTCTTTCTTGCTGCTGCAAGTGAATAAGTTTGCTCAATTCTCCATTTTCACGCGCTTTAATAGACTCTATGCAAAGCAAGCAACAGGCGTGGGTCAGTGTCAAAATGCGCAAGCAGTATTTGCTCGAATTCAAGCGGATCCATTTTCCTTTTTCCTTTTAAAGTTTATTGTAATTTACAGAATTTTGCATTCGATGTGTTGTGTCAGGTATCCCGTGATGAAAGGTATTTTTTTAAAGAAAATCCGAGATTACTAATGAAAACAAGGAAATAGCACGCTAAAACGTTGGATATCTCTGCATTGGGATATAAATAAACGCCATGCTCCTAGCGTCCTGTGTTTCAAAATAATCTCTACTGGGTAGTAAATATGGCTGCACATAAACAAAACAGGTTCATACGGCTGATGCTCACTGCTCACTAGATGTAGGCATTTATTGTTGAAACTTAAAATTAGCAAGTATGTAACCTGCTTTTTTATTTGTGCAAAGAAGACTTAATTCAAAAGATATCGATCATTTCGAATCGTCGCTATCATGGGGCAGACAATGTTCGGTTCCTCTCAATTTTAGTCCAGGAGATTTGTGGGCTTCTTTCCACAATACCTATTCGAATTGTTTTGAATGTTCAAAGCGTGCTCCTATCAAAATGAGACGTCAGCATTTAGGGAATACTGATAGTCATTACTCTTCAAGAAGAAGGCTAAATGCAGGTTCAAGGCGCACATCCTTTCCAGTTTAACCAATATTCACGGAAACAGAGAGCAAAGAACAGATACAAATTCCAGTGAAGATCGCTATTTGCTACTGCATGCAGTGAGGCAAAGTTTTGTAGCTGATGCTTCTGTACAAACTGCATGAATTCTTGGAGCGCTTCAACTTCAGAATTTGTCAGAATACAATGAAAGGACAGCCCACTGTTCCCTGCCAAATAAGAGAAAAAATTACAGATCCCTCGTAGGCTCGTTGGCTAAGAATTGGACAAGAATATTGTTCATCTATTGAGTCAAGGTTTTCTTTTTTTCAGGTAACAGACTCAATGGAGTGATCAGGAGAGAGATATGCTTAGAGCAACATCGTAGGAATGGTATTAGGGTGGCGAGTTAGTTGTGGTGTTGTGGTGCTAACAGGTACATTAGAGACGACAGTGAGGAACATGTGGTCCTTCTTGGACCATTTATTGGAGCCATGCCTGCAAGACATCGACATTTCCACTGTGATGTGGCCACCTATAGGAGTCCTAAGCAAAATCCCATTGATTACGTATATGATATCATGTGAGGACGATTGAGAAAGTGCCCAATCCTCTAAACATATAGAGTGTTTCTTTGTCTGTATGGCAGAAATTTGGGAACAAGTCATTCAATGCCAAATAAAAACGTTTATTTAGATTGTGGAAGATCGGTATTACAGGCTACGGTATTACTGAGGGGTGACGGGTGCTTGCGGTCGACTTAGTTTTTTGACAAACTGAAAAATTAAATATAGTAGGTCGTAATTCGTAAATAATGTGAACCATTTCAGCAACAAAACTAATAAAACCATTGGAGAGCAAACGGCATACTTCTGCTTATTTGCGTATTGTTCCGTCAAATTCGTGCTCTGTAAGTAAAGTAAGATAGAAGTAAGCAATCCCATTATTTGCACTGTAACATTTAATATTAACTGGGAGCCTATTACTGAAGGAAATATTGATCCCAAATTTTGCGAGCTTTCTAGAAAAGTGCACAATTTAAATCAATAGTCATTTCATCAAAACAAACAGTACCTCGTTATACTCAGTCTATAGACAGATTTATTATTCCAGCTTCTATTTACTTCTCATTCTTTCTATTGTTTGATTACATTTACTCGAAAAAAATAAACATCAGTCGCCCTCCATCTGATGTAAAATAAAATGGAATACGGGAAAATAAATGTTGTAATGTCCAATTAAACTGGCGATAAATCACTGTTCTTGTCCAATAAACTTTCTAAAATACGAAATAGGATTTATCTCCGATTCAAACGAAATTAAGAATTGGCCCAAGGGATTACTTGCAATCCTTTCGAATATGTCTAGGAGATGGTTCTCTAACTGCAACTTTGTAAAAGAGTTTCTGCGCGGAATAATAAAAAGCATGTCACAGTATCAATAGTCAATGTTCCTCTTCTGTAAAGCCAGGCCGGATTATATCTAAACGGTTTGCTGGGTATGTCATTTTGTCCTTTGTCCTTAAGAGTAAAATTTTTGTTCGATTTCAGTTTTGTTACAAGGTTCCAAGATTTTAATTACATTATAATTATGATTGTAACATTATATATGTATAATATAATGGTGTTTACAAGGCAAAATATATCTTTGAGCGGAAATGGTTTTCTCAAGCGTCAAATCCCGTACTAAAATTAATCTTGGTTTTGGGAAATCGGATTATTGTTTTCAAAGCCTGCCTATACAGTTTACAGAAGAAAAAATTTTCGTTGTTCCAGATGATGCCCGGAATCCATTTGCGTAAACTAGAATTCATTTAAAGTTGGCTAACTTCAGGGAATTGAATACGTGTATAAATTAAATGGGCTATCGGAACTGAATTGTGATTTATGCAAGCCCTTATTGGATTTATTAAATTCTCTGAAATGGACAAGTAACGTTAAATGGGATTCTCATGAATTTCGTTTCGTATTTGAAGTTTTTGTTGTATGAAGTTATTTTGATTTTCTTTATGGCGATGTTGATTAATGAGTTTACAACAATACCAGTGTATACTCGCATAATTTAGGAACCAAAAATAGAAAAATAATTACATTCCTTGTGGGTGCTGCCAGCGGTAGGAAAGTCGTGGAGGTTTTAATGTTCCCAGGAATAACACGCACTTTCTTCAGTATTGTTTGATACAATTTGACTTTTTTGGTTAATCCAAGCCAAACACAAAATTAAATATCCATCTCAATGTCGATTAAATGTTAATGGTTTGCATTTCTCTATCTCGACTCTAGATTTTCAGTGTTCAGTGAAAGGAAAAGCAAGTTCATGTTCTCCAATATTTTCTTCGTATTACAAGATGTTTCGGACTGCAACATGTTGGGAAACCTGATTTATGTTCCACTCTTGACTGTCCGTTGAAGCAGACAAAAAATAATAAAGTTGTACTTAGGTGGCAAAAGTTTAATTTCGATTTCCTTTTTCTTTTCTCTAATAATTCGGTTGAATACACTTTTTAAAGCAGGGCACGGATTAGATAAGCAGGTATACAGTACATTTTAACTACAGTTTACAACAG
Source organism: Xestobium rufovillosum (assembly GCA_963966045.1). Taxonomy (NCBI): domain Eukaryota; kingdom Metazoa; phylum Arthropoda; class Insecta; order Coleoptera; family Ptinidae; genus Xestobium; species Xestobium rufovillosum. The sequence continues at coordinate 20,609,514 of OZ014494.1, forward strand.
ACATATTTCCAGGTATTAATCGCAATACAAGAATCATCATAATATTAAAAGCGAACTGGCACAACACTGGTGGGGATATCGGTCGCTCGGTCTCTTTTCAACTGGCGGAGATTGTATGGGTGAGGTCGTGCACTCGATCAGGTGTTTCTTTAACGCAAATAAGAAAATTGCATCGCCATCATTTGAATGGACGCTTGGATCTGCTGAGCGCTGTTCGCAGTCGTAATTCAACGTCGCACCCGTAGGTGGTTTTTTGCCGTATTAAATTAAACGCAATTAATTATGGACAAAAGGAGAAACAAGGCAGCGTACATACGTGAATATTTCCTCAGAAATAGAAACAAAACTACCTCTCGCCTAAAGTCACTCTCGCCTTGAATGCAGCGCCGCCAGTACATCTCTCGCGTCATTGTGGATTTGTGGAATATTCATAGAATACGTTTTAAGTATAATTACTACACCGATTCATCACTACGTAAAAGTCGTGGAGCGTAGCCCACGGGTTCATCTAGTATGTTATATGTTCGGGTTAGTCAACAAGATGGTTAGTTCAGAAAAAAATATTTTCATAGTACCTTCACATCTGGATTTAGCTGAGGCTGATAGTTCATTTATTTCAAACCGACACTACGTTTTATTGCATTTTTAAATTCTCCAATAATTTATAGGGTGGACCTCGAAGAAGTTTCAGATTGTGTCATTTCCAGGTTACCTATTTATTTTGAAGAAAAATATAATGCCTGCGGAACTTCAGCGCCCCTGTTAACACTTTGACGATATGTCAATGATATTCGTATTTTACAGTAATATAAGCTAAATAGCAATGTTAGATTTTACCAAAATACCCGCGCGACATTTTCAAATTCTTGTGACATTCGAGGAAATTAGTTCAGCAATAATTCTTATATTTTAGATTATTATTTTTGTTTTGTTTGTCAAAGAATAATTTAGGTCGAATATATATACAATAAGTTTTTATAGGTGATATTATTTGGGAAATACTTACATACCTAGACTTTAATATCTTAATTTTTAAGTTCACGTTTGTTGTTTTTAGTGTTACTATTTTATGTTACTATTTTATGTTTATTGTCGAATAGATACTTGAACTGTCTAAATAGACTGTCTAAATAGACAGTTCAAGTGTCTAACAGGTGTCTAACAGGTAGTTGATGTAGACAGTTTAATTGGAATAGTACTTGAACTATCTATTAGACAGTTTGAGCGTGTAATGGGCGATTTTGAAGTAGGTAGGTATCCTGTGACCCATCTACGCTTCCGTAGAAATTACAATATTATGAAAGTCAGAGTATTGAGGTTAGTTCTCGCTATAAATTTGTCGAAGTTACATCGTATGCCGCGAACGTCAAGTGAAATAATTATTCAAGGTATTTCCTCCCCTGAACTCTATTAATAGGTTTCATTGATTTTAGTTGGTATCATTTACAATAACCGGACTGTTAACGTCACGAAAAGACAAGTATTTTCAAGCGTAATACTACAAATGGTGAAAATTTTTCGAGGCTACTTTGACGTTTAATTGGAAATTATATCGCCTATCAGGAAATTCGACACGAATTTTCAAATATCGTAATTTTTTCTTAACCAGTCATATAAAATAAAATAATCGCGTTAACACATGAACTTGCCTTGATAAAAATACTAAACCGTTGCCCAATAAACTTATTTAAAAATAATAAAGACGAAAAAATCTCTGTATGTCCTAGTACTCATGCAGACGAAGAAATCTCTGTTTGTTCTAGGACTCATATAGTTTGTGATGATCACATGACCTGGTATGAAAGCTGAAAACAAGTAGACGGGTATCTCAGTCGCCGTGTTAATGCCTCGGGCCGTTTTTGTAAGGTTGCCTATCCAGAACAGGATGAAATCCTTGATAAAATAAAGAACAGGATAAGAACCAACAAAACTTGAACAATTTAGGAACATCGGCGTCTGCACTCTTCACTGCTCCCTGTCAGTTATACTTTTTACGGGATTTATTGATTTATCTCGTTAAGAATTCCAGCAACGTAGGGAACAGCGGAAAATTTTAATTTACCCGCAGCTCAAGGTCAATTTCGTATTTTTAGAATTGGAAAATTGTAGACTTTAAATCCATAAAATTTTCTTAATGATTGTGTATACAATCTGCATTTGTGAGCACTTATTTATCGGAAGCAAAGTGTAATTATTGTCACCGTCTTTTTTTAAGGTTAAATACATCACGGTAAGAATCGAATAAGAAATATACCTATTCTGAAAATTTTGGCGTCAAAGTGCTTTAAAATTGTCAACGGAAATGTTTTCTGGCACTGTAAACTTATTAACATCTTCGTGCAACATACATACAGCTTCCCGTGTTACTTTCCTGGACAGAACGTTCTTTTTAATTAGTTTGCAAGATAGCCTTGGCATCCTATAATTTTCCTAGTTGGCGGAGGCGGCTTCATATTTCTTGGGTGTGGCATATCCTTATATCGATTCTCTTTTACTTTCTAAGTAATAGTATCGTATCATGATTTCATCCCTGGCGAAAAAAAATCCAGAATTTCTTGTTCCCTTTCAATGAAGAGGTCAATCAAGTGAACTTCAACAGACTCTTTACCAAAACAGATTGTCTACAATCCGTTTACAATGTGAAAATGGTAGGCGAGTAACTCCAACAAACAGCTGCTTGAATTTACAACTGGGTCTGGAGTGATTAAATTCGTACGGATTTTCTATGAAAATTGGAATGGAAAAGCAAGTGGCATTAGAGTTTTTAAAATCTCCTTGCAGTACTCTACCAATCTGGCAGGTATAACTATTCGGTCTAGAAAATGCCGTGTCCCAATTTTCTTTTAAATTAAGGTCCACTATTGACAATAATTTAAGACTGAAAATATTTTTGGCGAATTGTGGCCGCTTTTACAAAAACATTTTTTCTGAAAGCTGTAGGTCGAATACTTTTCAACATTGCTGAAAAGTCGAAAATCAAACAAATGTTTCCTTGAGCAGTTGGACAAAAAACAATACGTGCTAAGGGAGTTGAAGAACAAGTAGGGTTTTTTATGAAAAGTGTTTTTTTCTCACAAATGGAAAATAATAGTTTTTCCCTCTTTGTAGCCCTATCCGGTGGCATTCTGTATACCGGGTGGGGATTTAGTGTGTAATCGGCTCATATTTTTGGAACTATTTAAGATATCAAAATGAAATTTTGCACGAATGTGGGGAACCACATGGAGCATTTCCTAAAATTATTTAGGTATATACAGGATGTTTACATTCTAAGTACCAGACCAAAGTTCTACTTCTTTAAATGGAATCCCTACATGTCCTTGCATAATATGGATTCCCCATAAAATTCCATGAAAATTGATATACTACATGATGTGGTTTTGACTAAGGAATTTTGAGATATTGACATTTTTGTGCCATTATGGACCCAAATTTATGACGCTACTGACGCATACTAACCAAAGCCACCTAAAATTTCTTTATTGAAATAGGTTCACACACTGCTGTATTTTTGAAATCTATAAATAATTTTATCATAATACTTGAGATAATACAGGGTGGTTAAGTTATGCGAAACAGAATTTTTCTCAAAAATTTCAAATGGAACACCATGTATATTATTTGTACAATTGATGGCCATTTTACTAAGCTTTTTATTGATGTGGATATTGTCAAGTCTACCAGTAAAAGTTTCGGCAGAATGTACAATTGAATTATAAAAATGTAGAATTTCCTTAGTATTTTACATTATTTTTGACAATCTCCCCTATTTTATCACCCAAAACTCCAAATAAGGTCTGCATTTTGTTTCTATAAAATATTTAGCAAATGAAGTTTACATTAACACAAGAAATCCCATTGCAAGATTATTTCTTAAAGATAATATTTTCTTCCATGGCACTCCTTGTTTGAACATTATACCCGACTTTAAAGACATTATACATTTAAGAAAATAACCATCAAGAAACAATTTTACAATAAGATTTATTGTCTTTATATCGATACCAATTTGTAAATACAAAATATAAACATTATTGTGAGTTTTGAGCAACAGAATAGGGGGAATTCGCCAAAAAGAGTATAAACTAATAATGAAATTCAAAAATTTTTATGTTCAATCGTAATATCTGCCGAAACTATCAGTAGTAGACCTGGCAATATCTACATCAATTGAAGCATATAACTTCAAAAGGATCTAAGTGCCAAAAAACTAGATTTTGCGTTTTTGGTATCAAAACAATCTATGTGCCAAGCCCAATGCTGTAGAAATGGTTTTAAGTGCCCAGACACACTGCAAATGGCTTTTGAATATTTTCAAAGATGGTGATAGGTCTAAGCGCTTGGGGTGTTTAAGTAAAAAAGATCTAAGTGCCTACTGCAACACATCAAACGTTATTTTGTCTCTGGTTATTATAAAAGGATCTTTCAAGAAGTCAGTGTTCTAGTGCTCTTCGTGCAGCAATGGAAGGACGAAAAAGGAGGAAAAGGGGTGAAGAGTCACTAAGAAGTGACTGAAAGCGTTGTAAGACTCACGGTACGGCGCGTACTGCATATAAAAACAGGCTTATCCCTGCAAAAGAACGTCAAAGTTGTAACAATGAACCCTAACAAACTTAGATTGGCATTCCGTAATTGTTCTACGAGACCGCTACCTGCAAATCAAAAGAGAAAGACATGCTGAATAAATGCGTTCGTATATGTATGCTCCGATGAAAGAAGTGAGCAAACCCCAAAGGCGACGGACGTCACGCCAGAGGATAGGAGTTCCTGAATTAATCTGCACACGTCTCCACGTGACGTAGAAGATCCTGACGCCCCACCTTTGCGAAATAGGAAGGATTCGCGATAAATCTGCACACGGCACCAAGGCGACATAGGAAAATGCAACGTCACACCGCCGTCAAAAGCCCCTCCCCTGGGCTATAAAACAGAAGACCGCATCACTGAAGAAGAGGATTCTTATTCTCACATCGGAACTACAAGTACCTGATTGAACGCTCGTGACTTCGCCGTATTATCGACTGATAGTAACCGTCTCATAGATTTGAGTAAGTGCCCGGTTTTTAATTACTGTTATTGATCAAATATCAACAATTAAACATTACCCAGTCACAAACTGACTTGGCCTATCTTATGCGTACGTAATGAGTAGTAATGTGTTCATGCCGGGGAATTAGGGGTGTCTGCTGGTGGAGGTTTGATCGATTTGGCAATCCTGTGTGACTTCGGTCGGGAACGGGACGTTTTTAACGAAAAGAAGAAGAATTTAAGAGACATGATATCTTATCTACCAGAAGAACATCGCCAATTTTACGAAAACATTTGCTCAAATTAACCTTAATACTCTTGATGGCACTTAGACTCTGCTTGTTATCTTGGACTTCGACCCTTTTGTACGTTGATGAGTACTGTCACTTATATCGTTTTACCAAATAGGAAAGTTTTGTTTTTATTGTTCTGCAAAGTTTAATTTCTTAATAAGTTTGGTATGCACTTACACATAAGATTGTTCCCATCTTTGAAATAAAAAATTGTGCATTAAAATATCTCTTTTAATTTTCCTTTAAGAGAGTTTTTTCTTAATATTTCACTTAACAGAAAATGGCATTTAGATCCTTTTGAAGTTATATGCTTCAATTAAAAGCTTAGTTAACTGACTGTCAGTTGTGCAAATAATAAACATGGTATTCTATTTGAAATTTTTGAGAAAAATTCCCTTTTGCATAACTTAACCACCTTGTATAATACTAAGTATTATGGTGGAAGTATTTATAGATTTCACAAATACAGCAGTGTGTAAACCGCTCTCAATAAAAAATAATTAGGTGGCTTTGGTCAGTAGACACCAGTAGCTTCATAAATTTGGGACCATAATGACACAAAAATGTCAATATCTTAATAGTCCTTACTCAAAACCACATCATGTAGTATATCAGTTTTCATGAAATTTTATGGGGAATCGAAATCACGCAAATACTTGTGGGGTTTCCATTTAAAGAAATAGAACTTTGATCTGGTACTCAGAATGTGAACATCCTGTATATACATAAATAATTTTACGAAATGCTCCATGTCATTCCCCACATACTTGTAAAATTTCATTTTGATATCTTAAGCAGTACCAGGGATATGAAGCCAGTGGCGTAACGAAGGGTATGCCCTGTTATGCGGTGCATACGGGCCCAACACCTAGGGGGGCCCTTGACCACACCGACCAGACCGTACCTCTAAACGAGCCTCGAATCGAATTTCTCCTGGGCTCGATCCTGGGTTTGATTGGTTGTAATATAATAATTATACATTTAACTATGTTCTTTTTTGCTTCTAATTGTATCCCTTTTGTCGTGTCTTGTTATGATTTTAATTGTTTTGCGTCCTTCTTATCAAAGACGCCGACTATGGGGTATTCAAAGCGTGGGACCTCGCTTTTTGGCTCACCACTCCGTACACTTTTTCTAACTCCAGAAATGCTGTTTAAGGATTAAGATTAATGTGTTCTATTTAACAACTGACGTAGTCATCCAGCAACTTGAAAACCGTTTCAAAAGTTTCCATAGAATTACAAATATATTTGGATTTCTACAACCCAAACATTTTCTTAGTTATGAAAGACAGCGAAATTGTAGATTGCTGTGACAGGATACAATTAAAATATTCGGAAGCAGTTAATAAAAAATGTTAATTTCAATTTGTTAATGCGGTTTCAATGGTGAAAGACCTTATCAATTAAAACATGTGAGAGACTTAACAAATATATTGCTTCAAAAATACGGCTTTCTAGAAAGCGACTTTCCAGAAGTGCTAATCTGTTTACTTTTATTTTTGACTCTTCCCGTTACAACTGCAACCACAGAAAGGTCATTTAGTAAGCTTAAAATTATCAAAAATTACTTGAGAAATTGGACTAGTCAAATTCGCCTACATGACCTTTCTGTTCTAGCAATTGAGCATACAGCTGCATCGACAAAGAATACCAAAGACCTAGTTGAGGGCTTTGCTAATAGTAAGGCCAGAAGAAAATATTATTTTAGTTATTAAGATGGTTATAGTTTGAAAATAATTTTAATATATACGTTGGTTTTTATCTGGGTTTTATTTTATTTGTATTTAGCAGTGAAATAAGAAAAAGTTTTTAACTTTTATGTTGCTCCCAATTTTGAAACCTCGCATTCAAAATATTTCTATAACACGGGGGGGGGCATACTAAGCAGTTTTGCATACGGGCCCTGTCATCCTTTGTTACGCCACTGATATGAACCGATTACACACTAAATTCCCACCCGGTATACTCTTAATGTTAGGTACTACTAATACATTTCAAACTAGATATGGACAATTTTCAGTACAAATCAGTACAAAGTTAAAACATCGGTTTAAATAAACAAGTAAAATATCAGTTAGGAATCACTTTAGGACATAATATTTTCGTAGGGACTTGTCGTTCATTTAGAGGCCAAAAAGCAACAAAATGCCTAAGAATATAAACAAAATACAGTCACAAACACTATCGTCAGTGTAAATGATAAAATAGAAAATAACGTATAGAATTGTAGCAAAAATAATAACAATTAAATTAAAATTTCATTTCATTAACATTTGTAAATGTGTAACTCAGTCATGCCGTATTTGTACACCAGGCAGCGCTCTGGTCGAAATTCATACCACAGCATAATATTCTATCCCCTATTTTCTGCGTATAGTATGATTTCCACCGGTTGAAGCTTTGGTGATTATAGAACTGTCAAAATGTCATGGCTATTTTGATTGTATATAAATATGTACCTACTTGAGTTTATTCTGTGACTAGGTATTATGTACCGGGATGCCGGCCATATCTAAGGAACCGTTCATGGTACAGCTATGGGAAAGAAAAAAAAAATAATAAAAGAGGCCAAGAGAAATCACTGGAAATTATTTTCAAGTTTGCTGCTAGAGGGCGTAATAGTCATAGTCAACAAAAAAACATGGTTTTCTCTAAAATATCCCCAGGTAAAATAGATCAAAAATACAAATATTGCAATCTTGAATATATTTTGTATAATTTTGGTTTACCACTTCTTGCTCTAGCTCATCAAATAGCAGCCGAGGGGGAAGGGGAATGATTGATTGTGAAGAAGCTTGTAACTTCGGTTTGGTTCAACATAATTTAGCAAACTTGGTCTCGTTGAAAAGAGCTCTCTTTGGTTAATTATATGCTTTTATGAGCTAGGTTCTTTTAGTTCTGTAGCGATCCCTAGGGGGCGCTGTTTGAAAAGCCAGCAAACTTTTCAAAATTTCTTGAAAATTTTAAATGGAATGATATAACAATTATAACCTAGTTAAAAAGAGGATAGAATGATGAAAGGAATAGTGAAAACCGCACATTGATATATTTTTTCTAACCGGAGATATAAACAAATTAGTGTTAGGATGGGGAGGATGGGGGCAAAAATTGTTGGTAACACCCGGTTCAACATTTGCAATTATTATGTAGTAGTGATAAACTTGTGTATGCTTTGATGCCAATATAAAAATTATACAAATATGATAAAATAGCTTTTGCTATAGTTTGGAGAAAGTCTCCCATCTTCCGAAAATTTAAGATATTTGTGACTTGACATTGTGCTGAATTTTTTTGTTTCAACGCCAACTTGTTTTATAAATATATTGCGCACACAGCGGTTGGATCAGTAACTTTGGCGTAAATTCACTATGAATTCTTAATAAGTTAACCTCACACGCCAAAAAACAGTTACACAACACACCCCTGAGGACGCTGACTTTGTCAGCGAAATATGTGTAGAGTTTAATAACTGTGTTACTGTCTTTTGGTGTGTGGGGTTATCTTCTTAAGAATTCATAATAAATATTGCAATTTACAAGAGTACCTATATTTTAATACCTAAAACATAGGTATTTTAGGTTTTTGCTTGAAAAATAGGCCATTTCCACATTTAAAACGGCCACGAAAAAGCAACATATAATTTTAATGATTATGATATTTTCAAAATGCCTTTTATATTCGGTGGCACGTATAAAGGTTAGTAATTAACCCGTCCTCCCGCCCCCAAAACTCTTTTGTCCATATCTCCGGTTAGAAGAAAGATATCAATGTGCGGTTTTCACAGTTTCTCTCGTTACTTTGTCCTGTTTTTAATTAATTTATAATTATTATACCGTTCCATTTAAAATTTTCAAGAATATCTGAAATGTTTGCTGATCTTTCAAACAACGCCCTCTAGCAATCACTACAGAACAAAAATTACTTAAATTATAAAAGTATCTGATTAAAGGAAGATAGCTCTTTTCACGGAGACTAAGTTTGCTAAATTCGGTTAAATCAAACCGAAGTTACAAGCATCTCCACAACCAGATGCTCCCCTTCCCCCACCGCTGCTATTTGATGAGTTAGAGCAAGAAGTGGTAAACCAAAATTATACAAAATATATTAAAGATTGCAATATTCGTATTTTTGATCTACTTTATCTGGGCATATTTTAGAGAAAACCATGTTTTTTTGGTCAACTATGACTATTACGCCCTCTAGCAGCAAACTTAGAAACTTGAAAATAATTTCCAGCGATTTCTCTTGGGCACATTTATTATTACTTTTTCTTTCCCATAGCTGTACCATGAACGGCTCCTTAGATATGGCAGGCATCCTTTCTTATTTGGACACCCGGTACGTATTTACAAAAAGCACTACAGTTATTCGTATTTTTTCGAATAAGAAAAATATATTGCAGTATTTTCGTCCAAATTAAATACATTACCCCTCTTCGTGAAGCAGGTACCTATGTTACAAGACAGAAATATTTATGCGGTGGTGCAAAATGCGTGCCAAACAAGGGTGAGAAGGGCGCTATAAAATTAACCTAAACTAACATACTGAGTGGTTGCGACATCCCTGCAGAGTAATCTACCTTCTCCAATTAAAACGACGACGTTATTAATTAAATACTTGCTGTTTGTATTTTGCACAGGGTGGCTTACGCGTTGGTGATATCTGATACTGATGACACGGGAAGTGATATATTGTTGGTCTCGTGCAAGTTCAATATTGCTGTGTAATTAACCCCATAAATCGGTGTCTTGGAGGCTCAAACGAATCGTTCGCCTGCTAGTTTCAAAAGTTTCCTTGTGTCAAGGAGATAGTGATTTATTTCAGCTGACGTTCCGATTGAGAAGAAATATAAGCAACGAAGATAAAACTAGGTCGGAAAAACATGCACTTCCAGATTAGTTTATAAAAAATACGACTCCTCTAACAACTTTAATCTAAGGTTATCGAGGTAAGCAGGTTGCGGAAGCTGATGAGGCTTCTTGAACTAATAAAGAAATTTCTCACTTCTCGTAGGAAACAAATAACAGATTTTCCTGTGTCATCACAGAAGCATATCTGTAATAATAATAATAATAATATTAATAGTAATAACAGTCTGGCTTATATACCGTCTGATGACAGTGTACGAGCACGTTGAAGATGCTTAATTTAGCCAGGTTTTACCACAGGTACTCATTTCCTTAGGCTGAGTCGACCCAGAGGGGGAAAACTGCGGACGCTGGAGTATGAACCCGCGCCCGCTGTATTTGCAATCTAATGCTCTACCACTAGACCATATCTGCATATCTTTAATTACAATTTAAAAAAAGTATATATGCAAAACCATTTTTATTTGTTTTTTGCAGACCACAGAAACTCTCTTTTCAAGTCTTCACATTGCATTATTAACGCATAACGATTTGCCCTTGTTCATCCTTTTTCAACTAGCTCAAAATCAAATTTGGATGTTAAAATCCAAACGCTTTCGTGTCCTCCAAAACCTCCTTATTTTCGTCCTCTCGAATCTTACATTTCCTATCCCTCCCCCAAAGTTTGAAAGATCTTTAAAAAGACACCTGGCATATGTAGAACTTGAAAAAATTCGCAAACACTGTAAAATTATCAAACGACACAAAAATTGTTACTGGAAGCCCTGGGTATTACCGAAAAACTTCCAGTTCATTTAACATTTTCGATGTTACAATAAAGCAATGCATTGAAGATTGAAATACAGTTCAAAATAAGTTGCCTGTCATCTCAATGTTAAGTTGTCCCATAATAGGTACAAGAGACTTCCAGCATTGGAAGTGCCTAAATAGCATTTTAAAGACGAACGGTTCGTAACAAAAAGCAATGATAAAATTAAGCTTACCGTAAGAGTAACGTGATTGTAAACTTATTCCCTTTTCATCTTCTAAGTGGTACGCATAGGCAGCGAAAATTAAATAGAGCCTGTAGTGTTTAGCATTTTTAAATGAGATGTTGATGGAATGCTGCCGTTAACCGATAAGAGATTAATAGTTCGTGAACCAATTACTGGATCGCATAATAGGATGCAAACTTCTTGATGCTGTCAATCATCAAGCGGTAATTTTGGAGTGGAAAATAATCCCCACAACAAAGAACAAAAGATTGATTACATCTATTAAATTCTCCAGCTACGACCCCGTCAGCAGGTGTTAAACGATAAGAGAATGAATTTCACTTTCAAATTTGCTAAAAAATCCCTCCTCGACTTTAGTGAGTCAATCACTTTGATTTTATCTTTATTAATTTCGCAAACATTTCCTGATTAATTCACCTGTCTCCGGAGGAGTTCACTGAAACTGTAAAATTTATCGGATTATTTCGCAAAGAATTTTCAGGATAATCCAACAGTCAAAGAATTTTAAATCGGATTCTGTAAAGCGCGAATCAAGTCTTGCGGAAAACTAGAATATTTTTGTATAAATCTAAATCTCAAGTTTCGATGATATTCACATAGAGATTTACCAGTTCAGAACTACTACAAGATTAAATTAATACCTATATGATTTTACTCAACCATGGATTGTTTTACAAATTGCGAATAAGTACAACTTATTTAACTCTCATTTCGAGTTATTGACGAAAAACTGCTAAAAATGATAACTTTCAAACCGGAAATATAGGATTCAAAGCGGAAATAACTGTTGCTTTCAGAGCTGCTTCTTCTAAAGATAGGATGAAAATTAAAGTATACAAGGAGAGAGCGAGTGGTTTACGAGCCGTGGAGAAATTGCCACTCTAATACGAGTACAATTTAAAGTAATTCAACAACAAATACGAAATAGCCAATATGAGGAGATTGTGTAATTGTAAAGTTCACACAGGACAATGGAACTGGTAAAAACCGTATGTACTGATACACAGGGTATTTCAGGATTAATTGGACAAACTTAAAATCTGAATTCAGGACCTCAAAATGAGAAAAAAGTTCCTATGAGGGTATGTCCGGAAACGCTTCATTAGAGTTGCCTCCCTCCAAAGACATAGGCTAAAGTTAGGCTTTTATTTTCTTTCTCGAACTTGGTAAAAGATGAAAAAATTAAGTTTGATGAAGATTTTCTACCATCGAAAACGCTTGCAAGGGACACTTTTTCAACCATCCCTTATCATTTAAATCGGTGAAAATAGGAACCCCCATTATATTTTTTTATTTAAATTTTTTTCGGACCCGAATTTTATCATATGAAAATGTGGCTTGCAACGCCTGATTCATTTAGAAACTTTTTTGTGCCTTTTATTCTTTTCACGAGACTGATAGTTTTTAAACAAAAAAAGTAAATATGTTGTCACGACCCATACGGTTATTTGATAAATTGCATTAAGTACCTGTTTAAGAAAATGGAAAATGCTTAATAGGCTGATTTCAAATAATCGATTTTACACGGTTATTTGACAACAGCATCCTAGGCAATTTCCATTTTCTTAAATAACTACCTACCTAATGCAATTTCTCAAATAACCGTGTGAGTCGTGACAACATATTTAATTTTTTTGTTGAAAACCTATTAGTCTCGTGCAAAAAATAAAAGACACATAAAGTTTCTAAATGAATCACGCTTTGCAAGTCACACTTTTATATGATAAAATTCTGGCCCGAAAAAAAGTTCAATAACAAAAATTGAATGGGGGTTGCTGTTTTCACCCATTTAAATGATAAGGGATGGTTGAAAAAGTGTTCCTTGCAAGCGTTTTCGGCGGTAGAAAATCTCTATCAAAATTTATTTTGAGAAAAAAAATAAAAGCCTAACTTTAGCCGATAACTTTGGAGGGGGCAAATCTTTAACGAAGCATTTCCGGACATACCCTCATATGAACTTTTTCTCTCATTTCGAGGTCCTGAATTCAGATTTTAAGTTTGTCCAGTTAATCCTGAAACACCCTGTATAACAGAAACAGCCAAAAAGTACCTAAAGTTGTAAAAAGCGATATACTTACTCGTATGTAATACCAATTTTTAATTGTCCCAGTATCCCAAGAAGGAAATTTTAAGTATACATGGTAACGTTATTGTAATGAAATTGAAGTACAAAAAAGAGATGTGAATGACAGCATTGGCAGTTTGAAGAACTTGCAATTCCCAGAAGCCAACATTTCTTAGTTAAAAAAGTTAACATTGAGGTGGTAAAAATGGTAGTAAAGCACGCCAAAATTTACGAAAGTGAATCGTAGACACTAAGAAACAGGGGTCAAACAAAGATAGCGCGTAAAACGAAAAGAAAAGAAAATCATAAACGAAGTTTCATGGGGAACCAATTACGGATAAAACCGGCAATAATTGTAAAAATTCAATAGGGATACTTTGGATGATTGGGCCACATACACAAAATCCCAATAGAGAGGTTTCCCAGAAGAGTTTATGGAGCAAGATAGGAAGAAAGCAATAGAAGAGGTGGACCAAAACTAACTTGGCAATAAGAAGTGAGACAAGCTGCACAGTGGAGAAATATCCAATGCGAGGATATAAATTGTTGTCGTGGACCATCGGAAGTTTGGAAGATTTAGAGTTATTGCAATCAACTGAAAAATACAGAAAAAATAGAGAAAATCGATTCCACCTAAAGAATGAATGATGGTAACTCTTCATTTTTTGTGCAGGTTTTCGCCAAACTGTTCTGATTTAGAGTTGAACACTTATCGCCACCTATTGGCCCGCCAGATAAGTTACTCTCTATTTTGGTGTTTGTTCCGACGTACTAGTAAAGTAATATACCTCCATGTCCTACTTCTGATATCTGAAGAAGTGTCTAAAGTTTGACATTTGATGTTTAAGTTACTTTATCATATCTTAGAGAAAAATGTTGTAGGAGGGACCCACACTGATTTTTGATTCTCTATACAGGGTGGACCAATAGTGCGTCCATATCTCTGATTCTATTCATGGTATCACCATGAAATTTTACGTGTGTCTGGAAAACCCCACGAAGCTTCTGTTCAAATTATTTTGATGTATACAGGATGTTCACGTGCTACGTACCAAACCAAAGTTATGTTTTTTTTTTAATGGAATGCCCCATATTTGTTTGCATATTTGAATTCCCCATAAAATTCCATGAAAGTTGATATGCTACACGGTGGGGTTTAGAGTAAGCGATGTTAAGATATGGCCATTTTAGTACCCGTGTGAACCCAAATTTGTGGTGCTATTGACGTCTGCTGATCAAAGCTAACTATGATTTTTTATTGGACTAGGTTCAGCGGATACTCTATTTGTAAAATCCATTAACACTTTTTTCAAATTAGTTCATATTGTACAGAGTGGCCAACGTGCGCAAAATGGAGCTTTTCTCAGAAATGTTAAATGGAACACCCCGTATATTATTTGCAGGTTTGATAGCCAGTTTATTAAGCTTTTAACTGATGCAGATATTGGTAGGTCTGCGACTGATAATTTAGGCAGAAATAAAGATTGAACCTTAAAAATTGAAATTTTTGCCGTAATTTTGTACCATTTTTGGAGAATTTCCCCCATTTTGCCACCAAAAACTCAGAAAAATGCTTACACTTTGTTTTTACAGAAAATTTAGCGAACAGAGTTTACATCGGCACAAGAAATCTCATTGCAAGATTACTTCTTGAAAGGACGGTTTTCTTGTTTCAATTTATACCTAGGTTTAATAAGTTACCATTTATTTAAGAATATGACTATGAAGAAGCAATCTGGCGATGAAATTTTTTGTCTCAATGTGAAATCAACTTCCAGAAACAAAATGGAAATCATATTTTGTGTTTTGGGCGCTAAAAATGGGAGAAATGAATAAACTACCGGTCAAATTACTACATTTTAAAGTTCAATTTTAAATTCTACCGAAACCGTCAATCGCAGACCTAACAATATTTACATCAATCAAAAGCTTAGTAAACTGTCTATCAAATATGGAAATAATATATGGGGTGTTCCATTTGAAATTTTTAAGAAAAAATGCATATTGCGTAAGCTCTCCACCCTGTATGATTTTAAGTTTTGTGAGAAAAGTACTCAAGAATTTTACAAATAGAGCAGTTTGTGAACCTAGTCCAATAAAGAAATCTTAAATAGCTTCGACCAGTAGATGTCAGCGGCTCCTCAATGTTGGGTCCACACTGGCACTAAAATGGTAATATCTTAAAATCGCTCACTCTAAACCCCATCATGTGGTACACCATCTTTCATAAAATTTTATTGGGAATTCAAATATGCAAGCAAATGTGGGGCGTTCCATTTAAAAAAACATAACTTTGGTTTGGTGCTCAGAGTGTGAACACCCTGTATATACCAAAATAATTTTATCAGATGCTCCGTGGGGTTCTCAACATACGTGCAAAGTTTTATTTTGATACCTTGAATAGAACCAGAGATATGGGCCGACTACACACTATTGGCCCACCCCTGTATGTAAAATTATTTTCACTTATACAGGCTGTCCATTTCTTCTCCACAGTACCTACTTTTTTAAATGGGATATACTCCGTATTTGATTGCATTTTTGAATTCCTTTAATGATTTTACAATGAGGTTATATAAAATATTTTGTACCTAAAATGAATGCTTTTTGTGTTACCGACATTTTTTTGAAGATTTTGACAGATGTAGAGGAATTTCGAAAATTCAATATAATCGGATTGAACAAAGTCGTAGCAATGCCAATTTGGTGAGAAAATAAACGCAGAATCTTCAAAAAACTGCTGGTAACACAATAAATTTTCATTTTAGGCAAAGAATATCTAATAAAACTTGATAGTAAAATCGTTAAAGGAATTGAAAATTCAATCAAATATAGGTGTTCCATTAGAAAAAACGAAGTTATGTGCTGTGCAGAAGAAATGAGACAGCATGTATAAGTGTAACAGGAATTAGAAAATTTTAGAAAATTTCTAAAATGAGTAATAAAGGAGCAACTGAAGAAATACGCTTATGGGGCGTACCTGTATGTTAAGTTCAGACTGGAGCTGCTGTAGAAGGCGCTCTAGGGTCTTTTGCACGCCAGGATAATTTTGAAGGATGACAAAAGTATTATTTGTTTCAGAGTGTGACCAGACGTTTGTGAGCCGTTTGGGTGGTCCACAAAACGGAACGTTCCAGGCACCGGAGTTCTTCAACCAACCGGGCCACTCCCGCCAGTGTATCTACACCTTCCTCGCGGGTCTAGGCCAGCGTGTGCAGATTGTGTTTACATCATTTGCGCTGCGTGGAACTCCACCAGAGTGAGTATAGACTGAAAGGTTCCATTATGAGATGTGCGAAAGTTCCGAAGAGCGTATACATAATCTGGTAACTGCGGTGATTACCTATAAACCTCGTATGTGGAGTCGAGGAATCGTAAAATGCGAGGATACTCACCCTCGATTTTATTTTCAACAGAAAGTGGTAAAGTCGAAAGCCTTTAATACACTGGGCTATTTCAGCGGATAATGTTGTTTTTACTGCCGTTTTATTGGGGCCATGTTAACAAAAAGACAGTAAATATGTATAAACATGAATCGTTTTGCATTTTCAGTGGTGTTATGGCAAAAAATGTTTTATTCAGTACCTAGCATAGAATTTTCGAAATTCTATTATTCCTTTCTTTGTTATACATACTAGGGGGTGCCTACCGCAATTGCCAGTTGTGTGCATATGAGATTCGACTTGATAGAAATTGTGAAATACACTAGGCTTGTGCTGGAAATGCGATGTAAATTATATGGCTTTTCATTGTTAGCGACTTAATTGCATCTGTATTTCTGTTGGCGTGGTTTCTTTAGAAAACCTATTTCAGGCATCGTCGTTTGTACAACTTTTAATTTACGACTGCCGAGAATAGAATAAATTATTTGCGCCAACTCAGAAGTAGCGAATTGCATTAAATTTATTTATTTCAGTTCACAATAACACCGTTTCACACGTTTCGTTGTTAGTTTTAGAACTTCAGAAACTCAATGCGTTTACCAAACTACGTAAACATACCTAACATGCGAAGTAACAAACTAAAGAAGAGAAAAACCAAGGGAATATATAACATACTTTTGACCATATTCGACAATAAGTTTATTCTAAATGAAAATTTAAATTTTGTAAATACAGAAAATAATTCGAGATCAATAACCAATATTTGGCAGAAAATTCAATTATGGTAACGAATTCATGATTTAATTTAATCTGATAAGCTGATAACCAATCCATTAGGTACATTGACGATTAAGTTCGATTAATCCGATTTTATACAGAGTGTCCCTTTGATGTTTCAAATACAGTTACGTATGAATGGGGTCGTTGCGTTTCACCTATGGGCTAACATAAACAATCTTTGTGGTAAACACAATGCCTGTACAGGGTGTCCTATTTTCGTTGTGATTTGGGGGTTTCTCATAGATGCAGCAGAGATAGAGCTACTTTCTTGAGTATAATAGAAAGCTGAAACCAGAATTTGGATATCGTTTTTAGTTTTCGAGAAAAAAAATGATATTGATTTTTATCGATTTTCAAAAATTATCTCCAAATCTTTTTGTACTAAGCAGACTAAAACGGTTAAGAGTGATTCCCATAGAACTTTTTCCAAGAAATTCAGTGGCGTACGTAGTTTTTTCTAGGGAGCGTATTTTTTGAGTTATGACATAAAGTCGAATTTTTTAAATGGAAACCACAGCAGGCTTTCATCCAGTTCGAAAGGTCTTCTTTTAAGCTATCAAAATATTTATATACTTACTTTTATATTGTTATTTCAATAAACGGAAAAGATTTTGGTACGTTTTATCTTTAGAAAATATAAGATAGGTACATCCAAGATACCTGTGATTTTATGTTAGCAACTTTTAATAACAACTGAAATAAAAGTAACAAAAACAGAAAAACAGCAAAACAAACAAAAACAAGAAAAACATCAAACAACAAACAACAGAATTATATGAACTGCTCAAATTGATTGCCATGTTTTTCAACACATAATCTACATCTTTTAGTTAATAGATTGATGGCATTAATTAAGAAAATAGGATGGGCTTGCCAATATCGGAAAGCTGCATGTGTTGCATCTGCTAGCTCGGCTTGATTGTTGTATCTTCGTATGTATATTTTTCCTTTCAAAAATGCCCAAACAAAAAAGTCTAATATACTCAGATTCGGTGATCTTGCAGGCCACAATATAGGTCCATTTGTACCCAACCATCTACCCGGAAAATGATTTTCTAAATAATTTCTAACTATTGCAGGGGCACCATCTTGTTGGAAATATACCCAGTTTATGTTTATTAACGGAACATTTTCCATTATCGCCTCTGCGTTAATATTCAATAAATTAATGTATCTCAATCCCATTAAGTTTCCATCAAAAATTTGGTATGCTAGTTGACCACCCAAAATAAAACACAAAACGTTAAATCCAAAACGTCCTTGCCTCTGACGTTCAAAAGTTTGGTGCTGATTTGTATCAGACCAGTGACGCACATTATGTCTGTTAAAATAATCCTACGCTGCTTATGTGAGTTTCATCTGTCCAAATGACAGACCGCCCAAATTCTGGATTTTCTTGAATTTTATTTAAGTACCACCTACAAAAATTAAGCCTTCTCTCCCGAGAAGAGATGGTGAATAATTTGAATTTTATATGGCCTATATTTGCCTTTTTTAATATTTTCTGAACTTTTGATTTGGAAACACCAACTTGTGATTCGATTTCGCAACAAGAAGTTTTTGGTGTCGCCTCAACCAACGATAAAACATTTATTTTTTTCTCTTCTCTATTTTCTTTATTATAAATTTTGTTTCTACGTTTATTGAATCCTTCCCAAAGGACTTGTACCTTGACGCAGTTCTAGTAATACTGGGACGGGTGGGATGGCTTGCGCGCTTCAATGATATAAAGAGCCGAACAATAGGTTTAACCATATTGGAGGGGTTTTTATTTGAGAAGCCAGACTAAATCAAGTCCCTGGAAGGGGGCAGCAGTTCTTTCAGTAATCATAGTGGCAGAGATCGTGAGGGTCGGTATGGCACTGTGATATACACTACTGCGATGTGGAAGGCAACGGGAAACCACCACATTATTTTATCCCTAGTACAGCGTACTTTAATTTATGATGATGGCACCTTCTGGAGTAAAATATTCCGGAGGTAAAATAGTCCCACATTCGGATCTCCGGGCGGGGACTGCTTCGGGGGGAGTCATCAGAAATGATAAGTGTAACATCTCACGAGTCGGAGCGTGGAATGTTAGAAGCATGAAACAAGTAGGGAAGTTAGAGAATTTGAAAATTGAGATGGATAGGTTAGCATTAGACGTAGTAGGTATCAGTGAAGTGCGATGGCCAGAAGCTGGAGACTTCTGGAGCGGAGATTTTAGAGTAATACACACAGGATCTGTAGGAGGAAATTCGGGAGTAGGAATTGTTATGCGGAAAAAAGTAGGACAGAGTGTAGAAAATTTCTTACAGCAAAGTGACAGGGTAGTTATGGTTAGGTTAGATTCGAAACCTGTAAAAACAGTAATAATACAGGTATATATGCCCACTTCTAACTACAGTGATGAGGCCGTAGAGGCAGTTTATAGTGATATTGAATATGTGCTAGATTTTGTGAGAGGGCACGAAAATTTAATAATTACAGGAGATTTCAATGCAGTCGTAGGCACAGGGCGAGAGGGCGGAATAGTTGGCCCCTTTGGATTAGGCAATAGGAACGATAGGGGAGTTAGACTGATAGAGTTCTGAGATAAACATAACTTAACGGTCGCGAACACTCTATTTCACCATCATGTTAGGAGATGCTATACGTGGAAGATGCCAGGAGACTTAGGGAGATATCAAATAGATTACATTCTCGTTAGGCAAAGATTTAGAAATCAAGTTAGGGATTGTAGAAGTTATCCAGGAGCAGATATAGATAGTGATCACAACATAGTCGTTATGAAAGCCAATCTTAAATTTAAGATTTTGAAAAAAAGAAGCGGAAGAAGGTATCTTGACCCAGAGAAACTAAAAGATGATGATATGCGCAATAAGTTCGAGAAAAAGACAAACGAAGCACTAAAGGGCACGGGTGGAAATATTGTTAGGGACATAGAGGCAGAATGGAATTGCATTAAAAATAGTTTAGTTTCCTCAGCTAGGGATATTTTGGGTCATAAACAGAATGAAAGTAGGAAACCCTGGATAACAAAACATATTGTGAGTCTAATAGAGGAAAGGCGAAAATATAAAAATAGGTTAGATGAAATAGGGAAACAAAGATATAAGGCGATCAAGTGGGAAATTATTCGGCAATGTAGGAAAGCGAAAGAGCAATGGATCGATAATAAATGCAAAGAAGTGGAAGATAAGTTCGAAGTAGGAAAGACTGATGAAGCATATAAAATAATCAGGAGAAATTTTAGAGAAATTGGATCTAGTACCAAAAACATTAGAAATGAGGCAGGAGATATCCTAATCGGAAGTGGGGAGAAGGCAGATAGGTGGAAAGAATATTTAGGAAACTTATATGCGGGACAGGAAGTGCAAGATATATTAGAAAGCGAAAGCAGTGTAGAGGGGGATAACCTAGGGAGTCCTATAATGAGAGAAGAGTTTGAGATAGCACTAAAAAGTTTAAGGAATAATAAAGCACCAGGTATAGATGGCTTGCAGGCAGAAATCTTAAAGTGCGCAGGTCAAGAGGTAATAGATCGTTTATTTAAATTAGTTAGTCGCATATACCTGACAGGCGAGATTCCAGAAGATTACAAACGGAACATCATAGTAGCTTTGCCAAAAAGAAAAGGCGCGGATAGATGCGAAAATTTTAGAACTATCAGTTTAACTTCCCATGCGTCAAAAATTTTAACTAGAATTGTGCAAAGAAGGATGGAGAAAAAGGCGGAAGAAATATTAGGAGAAGATCAGTTCGGATTTAGACGAAATAGAGGAACGCGCGAGGCCATTCTAGCTTTACGAGTAATTATAGAAAAAACGATAGAAAAGAGAAAGAGCGTCTATATAGGATTTGTAGATTTAGAAAAAGCCTTCGACAACGTAAAATGGGGGAAGATGTTCGAAGTGCTGAGAAAGGTAGGGATGAAATACAGGGACAGAAGAATAATACATAATCTCTACAAAGAGCAAAAGGCAGTTATAGAATGTGAGCAGGAACAAAGGGAAGTAGATATCCGGAAGGGAGTGAGACAGGGATGTGCATTGTCACCTCTAGTTTTCAACTTATATATCGAAGATGCGATTAATATTGTTAAGGAAAGAACAGCCTCAGGGATCAATGTACAGGGCCAAACTATTAACATGCTCAGATTTGCGGATGATATAGCAGTGTTAGCATCTAGCAAAGAAGAATTAGGAGCGGCTTTGAATGAAATGGAAGCAGTTTTGACACAGGGCTTCGGCATGAAAATCAATAAAAAGAAAACTAAAATTTTGGTATGTAGGGGATGTGAAAATAGAACTAAAATGGAAATACAAATTGGAAATGAGAAGATAGAGGAGGTCGCGGATTTCTGCTACTTAGGAAGTAAAATAACTCAAGACGGTAGGAGCACTAAAGATATAAAACAAAGAATGGCGCAGGGCCGAGTTGAGTTTAACAAAAAGAAACAACTGTTATGCTCGAGAACGGTTAATATAGAGACTAGGAAGAGACTCTTAACGTCGTATGTATGGAGTACGGCATTATACGGGTGCGAAACTTGGACAATAGGAGAAGCGGATAGAAAAAGAGTAGAAGCGTTTGAAATGTGGTGCTACAGACGCATGATGAAGATACCGTGGATAGATAAGGTTAGCAATAGGGAAGTATTAGAAAGAGTTGGAGAAAAGCGAAAGGTATGGAAAACAATAAAGAGTAGGAGAGATAGGATGGTAGGACACCTTCTAAGACACGAAGGAATAGTTCGTGACATACTAGAGTCAGAGATAGGAATAAAAAGAGGTAGGGGTAGGCCTAGATTAGACTACTGCTCTCAAATAGTTAGGGATGTAGGATGTTCTACTTTTAGGGAAATGCGTAGGTTAGCTCAGGATAGAAAAGAATGGAGGTACGCGTCCAACCAGTCTTCGGACTGAGAACCTTATGATGATGATGATGATGTTTATTGAATGACCCATAGTGAATTAAATTTGATTTTAATCACGAAAACATCATTTTGCTTGGTTGTCTTCTTTCTGGGTATCTAAATTTAATAAATCGATGGATAGGCATTATACTGGAAATGGGTAACTAGGAATTTTTTTGTGTACCTGTTGAGATATAGATCCATTGATTCATTTACATTCTCACGACATTCATTGAAAACAGCACTTATGTCGTATTTTTCGAAATTTAGTTAATTTTGAAGTGCCATTATGTATATAATATTAATAAAAGTAGTTGCATGCAACTTTTGCTAATGTATGTCAACAGATAATTATTCAGTTGTTAACATAAAATGACAGGTATCTTGGATGTACCTACCTATCTTATATTTTCTATATATGTAGTTAAAACTTAAAAATTACAAAAATCGTTGTCGTTTTTTGAAATAACAATATAAAAGTATATATATATATTTTGATAGCTTAAAAAAGACCTTTCGAACTAGACCAAAGCCTACTATGATTTCCATTAAAAATTTAGCTTTATGTCATAACTCAAAAAATACGCTCAATAGAAAAAAACTACGTACGCCACTGGATTCCTTGGAAAACGTTCTATATGAGTCAATCGTAACAGTTTTAGTCTGCTTAGTAGGTACAAAAAGAATTGGAGAGAGTTTTCGAAAAACGATAAAAATCAACATTATTTTTTTTCTCGAAAACTAAAAACGATATCCAAATTCTGGTTTCAGCTTTCTATTATACTCAAAAAAGTAGCTCAGGTTCCCGAAAACCCCGAGGCTCTATCTCTGCTGCTTCTATGAGAAACCCCCAAATCACAACGAAAATAGGACAGTCTGTACTTTCCGGCTATTATCGACGCTCCTCGGCAGAATCCACCCCCGATGGTTTAGTGGGCCAGAGTCTAAATTTTGATGTTGATTTTGATGCCTGTGGGTCAAATATTTTGCAGGAATTTTACACCCTGTGTCTTTGTTGGGGGTTATTTTAGGACATACGATCATATTAACTTTTCTTCTTATTTTGGTCGCCAATTACGACATGGTATTCACCATATTTATTGTTCTTACCTTTTAAAGAAAGTCTATGTAAAGAACTCTGCGTGTCCTTGCCTTCTTCAGACATGATTCTTCGCCCGCTTAAAGAAGAAAATGCATCTTACAAATGTTTCTTTTAAACCTACTTTTTAATGGTGCCACTGATGGTTATATCTTTCCAAAACCTTCAAAATACTATAGGTGAAAACTCTACTAATAGATCTTTCCTATTTAAAGATTTTTTATTTTAACAAAGCTTTCTTGATGGGCTGCAACTCTCCAGGAAAGCATACTTGTACGGCAAATATTTTTGTCCAACCATCTGATTTCTTGAAACACTAAAGATACACAAACGTATAGTCTAATTTCGGTTGTTGCATTGCACCTATAACTTCCAGTGCCAGTCGAATGTTGCCTGATTTGATGCCGCCTTGAGTTTAGTAAGAGATTATTGATGACACATTTCCTCTCATTAATACATCAAATTGTCACCTGTATTTTCTTTAGCAAATATTTGAGTAGAACTGTGTTGCCTCGACATTCATTATTCTTATTGATGTAAAAACCAAGTTCAGATAGAAATCGTAGTAGTTCTCGGTTGACCAAGCCCATTTCTAATTAGTAATACTAAATGTCTGGAGCAGCTTTGTCTCTCAGTGTCAAGAGTTCTACAAAAATTCTCGATAGATTCCGAAGGACATACCTACGTATCAGGAAGACAGTTCCATAATTTGTTAGTTGTCGCCTTTTTCTATTGCCGCTTACTTGAACAAACTTTTTTTGGCTACTCCAATACGTGTTCTGCCAACCGCAGGAAATACAATATCCACTAATGATGCCACTTTTTACTTTCTCAAATGAAAGGCACAAAAGAAAAACACAATCAATGCTCGTTTCTTTTTCCTCAAAGGACTTAAACATTTATCGTTCCCAATAGAAATATTCAGGACAAGTTATTTATTATTGGAGCTTGACAAATTAATCCTGTTTTACTCCGGCGTCTTGTGAAATGTATTCGGTTTTTATGCTCTTCTAAATATGGCTTTTTAATCCAGCTGTATTTTAGTGCAAGCTCAGTATTCCTTATAGCACACGCACCCTTCATTTTCTTAATTATTTTCCTCGGCTTCAAGCAGTTATGTAGGTACCTCTAATTAGAAGATGCTGCGTAGGAACTTACGCAGTGTGTTTCACTTTTTGCTAAAGGTATTACAAGCTGAAAGTTCATGTTTTTATAATAGCTTGTTTAACCATGAGCTACCTTATTAGAAAAGGATTCGATTCGAAAATTTTCGCAGCCTATAACTCTAGAAATAACCGAAAGTGCGCACGCCCTATATTTCAATACTGGTCAATCGTCTTGGAAGAATTAAGTAACAGGTGCTAAGTAAAAGTCAGTTCAGAAGAGATATTCAGTTTCTCCAAATTTGAAACGCAGATGACATTAATTTCCTTTATCAAACAAGAGCATTGATAAACTGGTACTTCGGCATTTATTAATTTGGTCGGAGAATTTTCTTTTCGGACGACCAGTAGCAACTACTGCGTTTTGACAGAAGCATGCGGACGGGCATTATCGTATCGCTGGGCAAACAGTTTTTCAGTGAGAAAGCCTCTCTGACGGTTCTTTGTACCACGCCGTAGTCCGTTAAATGTTTTTTTCAACACGGATTAGCGTTGGTGTTATTTTTCACAAAACACAAAATCAGCACCCAAAAAGGCGGGTGCTATGACTTTCCGAATGGAAGGCTTCTATGTTTCTATTTTTATGGTTTTGTTGGAGAAAGCGTACCATATAATTCAAGAGACTGTAACCTACTTTCTAGTGTGTAATCTGAAACCCAAGTCTCATCAGTTCGGTCTAAAAATGCATCCTCTTCCTGCAGTCATTCTTCCGTTTTCTGTCTTTGAACCCACCTGGCACAGAAGTGTTTGGAAATAATGGATTAATAATGGATTGTTGTTCAAGTGGCAAAGATTTCCATAGTGCAAAATATAATAAAACTTTGTAGGATCAGTTCGAAGTATTTATTGACTTTAAAGAGATCCTAAATATTGTGACCGTATTTTAAAAATGCTTATTCCATTGAAGATGAATGAAAGTCCTGTATATAAACTTGCTACGAACCATCCCTCTTTCGGGGCTGCGTTCTGAAACGTTTTGCATAGTTACTTATCAGATCGTTAGCTTCTTAACTATTCTCTTTTGATGCATCTGAAAGACGACCGGTTCGTAGGAGGTCGAAGAAGGGCGGGTTCTCCATAGCTAAATGTACTACTTGAATGCGAGTAGTCGGGTCGTATGATTTAGACTGCTTCTGAATATTGAATTATCCTTCGTAGCACGACAGTGCAAACCGGTCGAGGCCCAAATCTGCTGGGATATACGTCTGAGCATTATACACTGTAGCGGGTTAGACATTTTATAGACCCTCTATATTGCGAGTTATTAGATGTAAGCCAATCCGCTGCAAGTAAGCAAGTTATTTCATTTGGGTATATATTCCACCGCACCTGTGCTGATTAATGGACCAGGCCTGATTAGGCCAGTTAGACGTCTGCTATACGTACCAACTACGTCTTCATTGGGCAATTTCAATACCTAGTCTGCAATCAGGCTCGTAGTCTCTTCCATTGGACTAGGCGGCGCGAGTGGTGTGGTTCTATCTCATCTACTATTTATTTACACCCTTGACGTCGCTCCATGCCTTTCTCTCTTCATATGCAGGTGCCACCGCTGTTTTGGCAAAAGAATAATGCATGCCTATCTAAGTTTGTTGGGCGTGACGGTCAGTCACCCATCTTTGGTAAATTTAACAGCTTATATTGTCGAGACTTCAAGTGAATATGCTTGCTAAGACCTATTATTCTTGATGAAAGCACTAAAAGAAAATGATGTCATAAATGTGTAACAACTCTATGATACCGGCGCTTTTAGTCGTTACGCAAGCTCTGACATGAGAAGTTTTTTGACATTTTCCACAAGAATGGTTCACCCTGCCAATAGGCATCGATTCTGATATACTTTTACAAGAGTGCTATCCGAAGCCAAACGTTCACTTTCCTCCACCACACCAATTTCTTTTGGAATAACTTACCGCCCCATTATCTGAGGCTTTTATGTCAGCTTTGTCTCCACAGCCTTTTTGTAGAAGTTTACCGCAGAAATGCGATCTTTTCTAGACATCTAAAATATAGGTAATATAGTAATATTGATCTAAAGAAGTCGTATACAGAATTGTCAAAGATTTAAAATTCTTTAGCCAAATAACTGGAAGAGCAATTCCGAACAAAATTACCCATACGGACACTAAGAATTGGCTGCAACCAACAAATCATCTTGTACAAAATTACAACCGTCGGTAGTACTTCAGAAACATTGTCCATAACCTTTTTTTAATCGTATAGTTTACATTTGCTCATTGTGACCCTTATGAAAGAGGTATAGTTAATACAATTATGGGTTCTTTCTCGTTCCGGCTTCTGCTCTTTTGGCCCGGTCCTTCAATCTTTTGTTGGGTGAGCCTCTCGATATTGTCACGACCTGGTCTCATGATGTGGCTGTAGTATTGTAGTATTTTTCTTGAGCTACATTTAGCATATGTTGTTCTGTTTTGAGTTCATCTTCTTCCAGCACAATATCTCCGTAACATTCAGTTTCTTCCCTTCGATCAGCCTCGTGGTTAAGGACTCATAGACTTACATCAGAACTGGGAACACCAAGCACTTTTTCAGGATTTTTGATTCGATGTTCCCTGAATGAACGATTAGGGATCTCAATTTGAAAGGGACTAGTTGTTGTGGACATATTATATCGGTGTTAGCTTGGAGACAATCACGATTTTAGTTGCGGAAGCGTTAATTTCGAAGCCAGATGTAAAGTTCCTGCTTGTCCCAAGCTGGGAACGATGTCGTCTACGAATATAGAATATTTGTCTTAGTTTATGGAGACACTACCTTTCCAGTGTTTCAGGAATTTCCTGATGATGTATTCGCTGCAGATATTAAAGAGATATGGTAACATGCATCCTAGTCGTACCTATCTTACATTCTGGCAAAGACTTACTAGAATGGACATTTTTATTCTCATTATTGTGTTTATTAAGACTAATTAATTATTGGTTAATACAGATTTAATTAATTCAAGAATAGAAATGAAACCGTGTAAAGTAAAATAAAAAAAACTGATTGCGAACTATCAGCTCGGGTATATCATACACCACCACTTACACTATTCACTGTAAATAATTTTGTGTTACTTAGTAAATGTACACTTTGATTAATGTTTATATTTGTTGTGGAGTTGCTTTTTTACTGCAGGTAGGTATTAGATTTGTAAATGTGTATTTTGATTGGTTTCCTAGCTCGAAATCAATTTTTCGAAGAGCCGGAAGCTTTTTATGTACGAAAATATTGACTTGCTGCGTGTCGTTGACTTATTGTTCCTTGTTTTGCATTCCCAGTGGAGCGGCCATAGGAGACCTTCCCGCGTGAGTACCAATTCCGAAATTCAGTGTTATCAGATTTGTTATTTATATATTATTCCATTACGCAACCGTTTCTACATTCATTCACTAAGTAGGTAGAGCTGAAAATATTCAATATGAGATTTTAGTTGCATCCTTGTGGAATACACCGATTAACGTTACTCACAAAGAGCAATTCAGAATTTTGCATATCTCCGACAGCACGGAAACTCTGCTACTTAGAAACTCAACAAGAACAAACTGTCATTATTAAATCGTGGCAGAGTGGGTCGAGCGGTTTTACATAATGTCACTTTACGCCACTGGAATTACTTAGGGTAATTATAGCAGTCTATTTCCTGAAGTGAAAAGTCATCCGGAATATGGACTTCCTAAATTTTGAATTTAATATTTTTCGCTGAATAACGACAAACAAGAAGTCGTATAAATCTATTTACCTACTGTAAAAAGAACTTAACTATATGTTAACTACATTCGTGAAGTACGTTTTTTCATATTACTGCTACTGTCACTTATGCAACATTACGTCGTTAGTATCATAATATATCACTTCATCAACGGTACAGACACGCTAATAAATCTTTCAAAATGCTGCAATATTAAGTAAGTTTTGGTAAACCCCTTAAATATTGCCCGCCATTAAAGCAAAATAAAACTCTACTTTTCCCTGCATATTATATTTTGTGAAAGCATCTACGTCTAGACAAGCTTCGGTTCGTCCAGGTCGGCAGTAAACTGAAGCTTTGGTGTAGAGAATTTTATTACTTTCAGAAATGTCTGAGTCTGTACAATCTCAAGTTGGCTTTTGTCAGAGAGCAATTTGGTAAATTTACATGGTGCATGGAATGGAACTTTAAGCTCATAAAATCTAACATATTTACCTATTTTGTTGCCAACGAGACGGTAATTCCAAAGGATGCAATAATAGGTATTGAATACTTAAAAGCGAAATAACATACATTTACATTGCATGAGCTTCCGACATAAAAGCTTTCTCTTGCATTTACGTGGTCACCCAAGAGCTTCATTTTCTCCTATTAAATAGAACTTTGAATAAAATTCTTCTAAAATCTTTTTATATACTGCGTTATCAAACACAAACAATATCGGAATTGGTAATAACTGCATGCATGTTTGGAGCTTATTTTGATCGACATTATTTTATTAAATTTGCCAATTATATAAACAAGTAATACACTGTGACGAACACGAACACACACTTGAAAGGACAAAGCACCGTAGTGTTTGAAAATGTTGGAATGGTACTGTTAAATTACTGCACTGCTCCCAAGCAATTCGCACATAGATTCGAATGGGAATATTTAAATGCGCATTATTTCAAATAAAATGAGCATTAGAATGGATATTGCCGCATTCAAATTGAGTGCTTTTACTTATGTCATTTGGAGGCCGGGTCAGGTCGAAAGGCTTCTTTTATAATGATTTATCAAGAAAGCATCTCAACACACGGTCCACGGGAGAGCTATTAAAATTCAGATTAATGTGCAAGTTACTCGTATTAATTTTAATGCTCAAGGTATGTACTTATAATAGTGCTGCACTTAAATCCTGCCCGATTCGAATGCGAGATTTATAAGTGTTTTTCGAAGACAGTATATATTTCTTATTTTTACCCATGCTTCCGATTTGCAACTAACATAAAAGTTGTGAACAGACAAAGAGATTGGTCACAGACAAGATCTTGGAACTCTAGATAATTCCATAAATATTTGTCTAAGATTCGCTTGGTATCACATACGTGCTTGTGGGGTACTGATAAACTATGTAAGGTACTTGATTAGGTAAGTATAGTTAGGTCAGACAAAATCTAATCATATTGATACGAACTTTTGCCCCGTCAGCGACGCCCCTGGTGGTGACACATTATTTGTTTACGGCGAGCAGGCTTTGATTTATTACGACGCGACCTTGTCGCTGTTTATGATTCCCGAAAAGAATAGTCTATCTCGAAGATTCTCATTCTGGAACAATGTTTGATCGATAATTTTCGAGAACCTTCTAAGACCATTATAAAATGGGAAGCAAGAAGCCGAGTGGACAGTCTTACAGTTTGAAGTCTGAAGTTTGGAAGCGAATGTTGAATGCGATAAGAACCGGGCGTTTAATAGTTCCGTGCGAGTATAAGTCTTGATACGCGTTTAGTGTCGGTACGGTACGCGAGTGCGAATTCTTTGGTGGCGTTTTAAGTGTACCGGGGCGTCTTCGTATGTGATTAACCGTCGGCTGAAGACGAGTGTTTTAGAGAGTTTAAACTGTGGACTTGTGTACTGTGGATTGTTTAGGTTAGGTAATTAATTGTTTAATTGTTCGCTTAATTGTTTAATTTTCACTGCTTGTTGTTACTTACTGCTTGTATATATTTCGCTACTTATTGTTCAATTTGTTAATTTTAAGTTCTCAAATCACTGTTAATCATTGTAAATATTTGTACATATACATAAAGTCACTGTAAATAAATAAGTGTAAAAATCGAAATACGTTACAACTGGTGTCAGAAGTGCGATTTGCGGAGCCAAGAAGAGTGAAGAACGTCGTGGAAGCCGGTGGAAAATTGAAGAATTTTCTAGAAGTTGGCCGAGCTGAGTGAAAATTTCGACGTTTTTGGACTCCATAGTGACTGGTAGTGGTTTGAGACTGGTGTTTGTGTTTTAAGAGTTTATGCCAGTAACAAGAAGAGCCGCCGCGATGGAGCAGCAACTTCAAGCTTTTATGGAGTTAATGAAGAATAATTTTGAAGAAATGAAGAGCAGTCAAGAAGAAATGAAGAACCACCTTGAAGGAACAACGAAGAGTAGTCAAGAAGAAATGAAGAACCACCTCGAAGAAACAGTGAAGAGAAGTCAAGAAGAAATGAAGATCACCCAAGAAGAAATGAAGAATCATCTAGAAGAAGCAATGAAGAATAATCAAGAAGAAATGAAGAACAGCCAAGAAGAGATGAAGGCAGCCATAGAAAGAAGTCAAGAACAGGTAGCTGCGAAAATTACCGAAATAACTGACCAACTGGAAACACGAACCAATCTACTAGAGACCCGAATTACAGAAGAAACACAAGAAATAAGAAAGGTGATGGATGAAGAAATATCGAAGATAACTGAGAGAGTGGCAGAACTGGAGAAAAAGAAGACATTGAAGACTGAAGATACTGGATTGGACGAAGAAAGAAGAGCTCCTGTTGTCAAGGTGAAGCCGCCTACATTTGATGGAAAGACCTCGTGGCATACCTACATCAAGCAGTTCGAGGCAGCGGCAGTGGCGAACCAGTGGGCCAGTACCGAGAAGGCGGTGAATTTGGTGGTGGCACTCCGAGGGGACGCCTTGAACATCTTGGATACCGTGACAGCAGAACAACAGGCTGATTATAAGGAGATAGTTAAGCGCCTGGAGATGAGGTATGGCCATCAACACCTCCAGCAAGTCCACCAGGCACAGCTAAAGGGTAGGTCTCAGCGCTCCAATGAGACTCTGCAAGAATTTGAGGCCGACATCGCCCGTTTAGTCCGGTTGGCGTACCCAACAGCCCCGGAGGAGTTCTTGGAAAGCCTGGCTGTGGAAAATTTCATTGAGGGGCTGCGTGACAGTGAAACAAAGATGGCGCTGAAGCTAGCAAGACATAAAGCTTTGGCAGACGCTTTGGCCCACGCCTTGGAGTTTGAGGCAGCAAAGCAAACATCCCGAGGATACTCCAAGGTGCGACAGCTGCATACCAATGAGGAGCCAGACGAAGACCTGGTGGAAAAAGTTTTAGAGAAAGTTGTACAGAAACTGGACAGAAGAACTGAGATCAGTAACAATAATGGGACTCGAAGGGGATGGCAAGAAAGGAAAAATTTCTTGCGATGCTGGAACTGTGGTGAAAAAGGCCATCTCCGTAACAGGTGCCGAAATACAACCAGACGGCACGAAGACGAGGCTGGTACCTCCGGGTACCAGGGAAACTAAAGTTGACCAGTTTTGAGGGGCGAAAGCTGGTCCAATCCTACCAAGCCCCAGTACAAGATGTGAATGTGTCAAGATTGGCTCGAGTTGGGGATAGTTTGATGATTGATGGGATTATTGATGGCAGGAAGACCGAAATTACCATCGATACAGGAGCCAGTGACACCATAGTCAGAAAAGATGTAGTGGCTGAGTGGAGAATTAGGCCGACCAATAAGAATATCCGATTGGTTACTGCTACCGGCGAGACAGCACCTATATATGGAGAGGCAGAAATCGACATAGGGATGGAAGATGTCGTCATTTCACAGAGAGTTCTTGTAGCCGACATTGTGGATGAAGTGATACTGGGCCTGGATTGTATGAAGAAGCACGGGATTGTGCTTGATGTTGGCGCCGGTGTACTTCGAATTGGAGAAGAAGAGCTAGTAATGAGTTCTCCTGGGCGCATGAACTGTGTATACCGAGTGAATGTCGAAGAAGATGTCGTGTTGCCTGCCAGATCCGAAAACATCGTACGGGTCCGTGTGGATGGTGCTCCAAGCTGCTTGGTGGGATTGGTCGAGCCGATGTACGAAGAGGTGAAGAAAGGATTACTGATTGGGAAGACGTTGGTAAGACCTGGTCAACGTCCAGTATTCGTAAGAATAGCAAACATTGCCGAATTTGACCAGAAGATTTGCAAGGGTACGATAGTTGGTATGTGTGAGCCAGTATCTAGGATTGCCATGGTGAAAAGGAATGAGAAGGGAGAAGATCAGAAGATGTCCCAGACCAGTTTACCAACTCCCCTGGAAAAGATGGTAGAAGAGTGTTCCCAACATTTGGATCAGATACAGGGTGAGAAGCTGACTCAGCTTCTGATGAAATACAAAGATGTCTTCTCATTGCAAGATGGTGACCTAGGACGGACGGGAGTAATTCAACACACCATTAACACCGGTGATCATACTCCTATTAAGCAAGCTCCTAGAAGAGTACCCCTGGCAAAGCAAACCGAAATGGACAACCTGATCAAAGACATGAATAGACAAGGGGTAATTGAGCCTTCGCAGAGTCCGTGGACATCCCCTGTAGTGCTGGTGAGCAAGAAAGATGGCTCCACTCGTTTTTGTGTAGACTACAGGCGGTTGAATGATGTCACCAAGAAGGATAGTTACCCCTTACCCCGGATTGACGATACCCTAGACACAGTGGCGGGTTCCAGATGGTTTTCCACCCTCGACTTGAAGAGTGGTTATTGGCAAGTCGAGTTGCATCCCAAAGATAAGGAGAAGACAGCGTTCTCTGCCGGAACTGGCTTGTGGCAATTTACGGTAATGCCGTTTGGGCTCTGCAATGCACCCGCCACCTTTGAGAGACTGATGGAGACAGTACTGCGAGGACTGCATTGGAAGACTTGCCTGGTATACCTCGACGATATCATTGTGATGGGGAAGACTTTCGATCAACACTTGAAGAACTTGTGCGATGTCTTCGAGAAATTGAGGCAAGCTAACCTGAAATTAAGTCCGCAGAAGTGCCAGCTATTTAAGAAACAGGTTAAGTTTTTGGGGCACATAATTTCCACCAAAGGAGTTGCGACAGATCCGGAGAAGACAGACGCAGTGAGGAACTGGCCTGTTCCGAAAGATAAACATCAACTTCGAAGCTTTCTAGGATTATGCACCTACTACCGCCGTTTCGTGAAAGGGTTTGCAGACATTGCGAAGCCCCTGCATCGGTTGACCGAGGATGGTAGGCCATATGAATGGACGAAGGAGTGCCGAGGAGCATTTGAAGAGTTGAAGAAGGCTCTGTGTTCTGCTCCTGTTTTGACGTATCCGAGGCCTGCAAGCAAGTTTGTTGTAGATACCGATGCCAGTAATGTAGGCATAGGCGGTGTATTATCTCAAGAAGAGAATGGGGAAGAAAAGGTTGTGGCCTATTTCAGTAAGGCCTTGTCGAAAGCTGAACGGAATTACTGCGTCACTAGGAGGGAGCTGTTAGCAATTGTGCGGACCATCGAGCACTTCCATAAATATCTGTGCGGGCAAGAGTTTCTTATCAGAACTGACCATGCTTCCTTGAAGTGGTTGCTGCAATTTAAGAACCCAGAAGGTCAGTTAGCCCGTTGGATTGAGAGGCTGCAGCAGTACAACTTCATCATACAACACCGGATTGGAAGAAAACATGGCAATGCTGATGCACTTTCGAGAAGACCTTGCCCGGAAGATTGCAAGTACTGTGTGAGGCAAGAGTTGAAAGAGCATGTACACCCCATCAAATGCCATCAAACCCGAATCCAAGTAGAAGAAGAGCATCTACAATCCTGGAGAGACGCCCAGCAGAAGGATAAGACCTTGGAACCTCTGCTACGATGGAAAGAAGCTGGCAGAAGACCGGAGTGGATGGAAGTTTCTGACAAGAGTGTGGCCCTGAAGTCGTACTGGGCGCAATGGGATTCTCTTGTGATCGAAGACGGTCTTCTGAAGAGAATGTGGGAGAGCACCGACGGAAGAGAGAGAAAGCCCCAAGTCGTAGTGCCGAAGAACAAGGTTCCGGAAGTCCTAGCAGAGGCTCACAATGGAGTGAGCGGAGGACACCTAGGTGTTAATAAAACCACGATGAAGGTCAGAGAGAGATATTATTGGCTGGGCTACCGAACAGACATAATGAACTGGTGCCGGAGATGTGATGACTGCGCGTCAAGCAAGGGACCCAAAACAAGGAGCCGTGGCAAAATGCGCCAGTATAATGTGGGAGCTCCATTTGAGAGGATTGCAATTGACGTAGCAGGTCCGTTTCCTATATCAATTGATGGAAATAAGTACATCCTGGTTGCAACGGACTACTTCAGTAAATGGCCTGAGGCATATGCGATACCGAATCAGGAAGCCACTACTGTGGCTGAAGTTCTGGTGAACAATTTCTTTAGCCGATTCGGTATACCCATGGAGCTTCATTCTGATCAGGGACGGAACTTCGAGTCTGCGGTGTTCCAAAATGTTTGTAAGTTGATGGGAATACGGAAGACCAGGACCACTCCATTACATCCCCAGTCAGATGGAATGGTTGAGAGATTCAATAGGACCATAGAAAACCATCTGAGGATAATGGTAAACGAACGCCAGACAGACTGGGACCGACATCTTCCACTGTTCCTGATGGCATATCGATCGGCTGTGCACGAGTCAACTGGAAGAACGCCTGCCAGTGTGCTATTCGGAAGGGAATTGAGGCTGCCAATGGATGTGTTGTTTGGGCATCCTGAAGATAGGCCGGACCCTGTAGATGAGTATTCCCGGGAATTGGCAGAACGACTCGAGGTAATTCATGAGGCTGTTCGGGATCGCATGCGCCTAGAGAGTGACCGAATGAAGACGCGGTATGATGCCCGAGCGAATTCTGTGGGTTTCCAAGCTGGCGATCTGGTGTGGCTTTATAATCCAGCCCGGAAGAAAGGACGATCGCCGAAATTACAGAAGAACTGGGAAGGGCCATACCGAGTAGTGACCAGGATCAACGACGTTGTTTACCGGATTCAGCGTTCTCCACGATCGAAGATGAAGGTAGTCCATCTGGACCGGCTTGCTCCGTACCATGGGAAAGAAGGAGATAATTTCTGATCGGGGCGATCAGTCTTTTAAGGAGGGGGCAGTGATACGAACTTTTGCCCCGTCAGCGACGCCCCTGGTGGTGACACATTATTTGTTTACGGCGAGCAGGCTTTGATTTATTACGACGCGACCTTGTCGCTGTTTATGATTCCCGAAAAGAATAGTCTATCTCGAAGATTCTCATTCTGGAACAATGTTTGATCGATAATTTTCGAGAACCTTCTAAGACCATTATAAAATGGGAAGCAAGAAGCCGAGTGGACAGTCTTACAGTTTGAAGTCTGAAGTTTGGAAGCGAATGTTGAATGCGATAAGAACCGGGCGTTTAATAGTTCCGTGCGAGTATAAGTCTTGATACGCGTTTAGTGTCGGTACGGTACGCGAGTGCGAATTCTTTGGTGGCGTTTTAAGTGTACCGGGGCGTCTTCGTATGTGATTAACCGTCGGCTGAAGACGAGTGTTTTAGAGAGTTTAAACTGTGGACTTGTGTACTGTGGATTGTTTAGGTTAGGTAATTAATTGTTTAATTGTTCGCTTAATTGTTTAATTTTCACTGCTTGTTGTTACTTACTGCTTGTATATATTTCGCTACTTATTGTTCAATTTGTTAATTTTAAGTTCTCAAATCACTGTTAATCATTGTAAATATTTGTACATATACATAAAGTCACTGTAAATAAATAAGTGTAAAAATCGAAATACGTTACAATATCAAGTCATATAAAAAGTTCAAAGTATTCAAAATGGATACCTCATCATTTCGTAACATTTAGATTCACTAAGCATCTTTTGGTGGCAGCGGTAGGTTTGCGACTCGATTCCGGGTGTTTCTTGTGTTGAAGGGATAGTTTTTTATGATTGGTTCGGTAATACCTATGCATACGAAACGTTCCTTCACAGTATTTTCTCACTGCTCACTGAAAGACGATGCCTACGACAAAGGTTTATTTATTATTATGAACCTTGCAATTGTTAAAAATCAATGATGTACATCCCTACTGGATAGGCCTATTGCCGTTTACCCCGTGAAAACTTTTTGAGGCATTTCTGTTGTGTATGCAACCCGTACTACTTACGAATCTCCATCATTTTCTAACGCGAAGAGCTTAACAGGTGTTTTTGCACAGGTAACAGTTTTTTGTGTACCATGGTCATATATTGCGCTGCTTACGGCTGTAAAAGCGTTCAGCAGCCAGGTAACAACTTATAGTTTCATGGGTAAATATTACATGCCAATGTGAAATGTGATCCTATTCATTTTTGCCCTCTAAATTAAATAATGTGCGTCTAACCTAAAATTTTAGATTCCCGTTTCATATGAATACCCCGGAAATTAAGTTTCTTGAGTTTCAATCTTTTGTTTTATGATCGATAATTCTTTATCATTGACCTAGGTCAATAATGAATTCATCATTAACCTATTACAAGAGGTGGAAAAAATAATTTCACGGCGCAAATGTCGGTCAATAATGAAGTGTTTTAAGGTTAGTAGTGAAAAAACAATTTTTTTACTCGGCTTAGATAGGATTTTATTTAAATATTAAAATGGGTATTTTAGTATGGAGAACCCTATACTTACAACTTCGTTTATGCTGTTATTTTAAAATAAAATAATAGGTAAGTACTTATAACATAATTTGCATAGGAACAGTAAGAAAATACTTACTAAATGCACAGTAAATAATACTAAGCTCTGTATTTTTCAATTTGCTTATCCTTGCACTGTTTTTACATGCGAAACTAAACTGGAATTTACCCAGCATTTAATATTTTTTTCGGAGTATTTAAAATACTACCTAACCAAAACTTTAGTTGCTGAATTTTTTGTTGTTCCCTCTGAAACTCAGACTGCTGCGACTTGTTGACTTGTAGGGTATAATTTACTTCCATGATAAAGGGGTATGCTCATAAGTTGTAAATCAACGTGTAAAATAACATGCTAAATAAATAATGTACTTGAAAATACATTTACCTGAGATGAGTTTTATTTATATTTTATTGATTTCTCAAATGAAGAGTCCGAAAAAGCAAGTGTAAGTATTAAAATTTAGAAATATCAACTTGTCTGTTACCCGCTTAATCAAGTCATACGGCTGTTTGAATGAGAGGGCAAAGAAGAGACTGACTTAAAAAGAGACGGAGATTCGTAAGTATTGTGGGTTGTCTACATCTTGAGTGGCTTCACTTTTACTTCCATTTAGCCCCCGGTTGTTAAAAATATAGTCTAAGAGCTGACTGCGTGTTATCTCATGTGATCTTGTCAAGGACATTTTCACGATCAGAAGAGTTTAATGGCGAAGGGCGTCAAGAGAGTGAAGGTCTGGCTGCGTGCTGTGGGTGGATTCCTTTAGGTTAGAGTAGGTTAGGTTATGCCAAAACTAGAAAAATAAAGTTATTTCAACAAGGCCAATTGTTTTATATTATTGAGTCTTGAAATAAAATGTAAATCTCTGAAATTGCCACTGGCAATTTGCCAGATCGCTAGGACGGGGGTGAGGTATTGCCAAACGGGTATATGTGTGTGTCAAAATGTGCGAAAATTAAGTTATATCAACAAAGCTGAAATATTTTTAATAGTGTACTGTGATATCGGAGATTCCATAATGTGTAATGCCATACTAAAATTTTGAGACGGACGTGGCACCAAATCACGAGAAAGAGCACACTATTAATTTAGGGGCGCCCCATGTATCTAGTTGTCTCTTGCATGGATATGGATACCCCTTGAAATGGTGTACAATTCCACTATCTGGATCATGGTTTTCTCGTGGTCTGGTGCCGCGTCCGTCTCTGAATTTTAGTCTGGCATTACACATTATGGAATCTCCGATATCACAGTACACTATTAAAAATATTTCAGCTTTGTTGATATAACATAATTTTCGCACATTTTGACACACACATATACCGGTTTGGCAATACCTCACCCCCGTCCTAGCGATCTGGCAATTTCACAGATTTACATTTTATTTCAAGACTTTCAATAATATAAAACAATTGGCCTTGTTAAAATAACTTTACTTTTCCAGATTTGGCATAACCTAACCTACTCTAACCTAAAGGAATCCACCCACAGCGCGCAGCCAGACGTTCACTCTCTTGACGCCCTTCGCCATTAAACTCTTCTGATCGTGAAAATGTCCTTGACAAAATCACATGAGATAACATGCAGCCAGCTCTCCGTCTAATATGTTAGTACAAGATCCCGATTAAGGTCGACCTTCACCCATCTGTTTTCCTAATGAAAGGTATTTTTTATCAAACATATTATGTAAACAAATAAATAGCGGATGGGTTGCCTAATTCTATCAGGTCAAGACTACCCTTAATTAAAAATCATCATCATAAGGTTCTCAGTCCGAAGACTGGTTGGACGCGTACCTCCATTCTTTTCTATCCTGAGCTAACCTACGCATTTCCCTAAAAGTAGAACATCCTACATCCCTAACTATTTGAGAGCAGTAGTCTAATCTAGGCCTACCCCTACCTCTTTTTATTCCTATCTCTGACTCTAGTATGTCGCGAACTATTCCTTCGTGTCTTAGAAGGTGTCCTACCATCCTATCTCTCCTACTCTTTATTGTTTTCCATACCTTTCGCCTTTCCCCAACTCTTTCTAATACTTCCCTATTGCTAACCTTATCTATCCACGGTATCTTCATCATGCGTCTGTAACACCACAGTTCAAACGCTTCTACTCTTTTCCTATCCGCTTCTCCTATTGTCCAAGTTTCGCACCCGTATAATGCCGTACTCCATACATACGACTTTAAGAGTCTCTTCCTAGTCTCTATATTAACCGTTCTCGAACATAACAGTTGTTTCTTTTTGTTAAACGCAACTCGGCCCTGCGCCATTCTTTGTTTTATATCTTTAGTGCTCCTACCGTCTTGGGTTATTTTACTTCCTAAGTAGCAGAAATCCGCGACCTCCTCTATCTTCTCATTTCCTATTTGTATTTCAATTTTAGTTCTATTTTCACTCCATCTACATACCAAAATTTTAGTTTTCTTTTTATTGATTTTCATGCCGTAGCCCTGTGTCAAAACTGCTTCCATTTCATTCAAAGCCGCTCCTAATTCTTCTTTGCTAGATGCTAACACTGCTATATCATCCGCAAATCTGAGCATGTTAATAGTTTGGCCCTGTACATTGATCCCTGAGGCTGTTCTTTCCTTAACAATATTAATCGCATCTTCGATATATAAGTTGAAAACTAGAGGTGACAATGCACATCCCTGTCTCACTCCCTTCCGGATATCTACTTCCCTTCGTTCCTGCTCACATTCTATAACTGCCTTTTGCTCTTTGTAGAGATTATGTATTATTCTTCTGTCCCTGTATTTCATCCCTACCTTTCTCAGCACTTCGAACATCTTCCCCCATTTTACGTTGTCGAAGGCTTTTTCTAAATCTACAAATCCTATATATACGCTCTTTCTCTTTTCTATCGTTTTTTCTATAATTACTCGTAAAGTAAAGTAAAGTAAAGTAAAATAATGGAATAATTTTTTTATAATTCTTCTGTACGTGTGTATGTCACTGAACTCCTCCTAAACGGCTGGACCGATTTTAATAAAATTGTGTGTGTGTGTTTGAGTGGGTCCCTGGATGGTTTACATTCACAATTGAACCCGGTAGGTGGCGCTGCAATCGGGCAGGACAGCGTCTACCGGGCCCACTAGTAATATATAAGTAATAACAGAGTAAATACTTAAAGAAATTAATACAAATTTTAGAAAACTACAACAAATAGTTAATAACACATTATTGTAGTAAAGAAGTATTTTGTTAGAAAATTCTGAT
The DNA here is from genome assembly GCA_963966045.1 of Xestobium rufovillosum. Taxonomy (NCBI): domain Eukaryota; kingdom Metazoa; phylum Arthropoda; class Insecta; order Coleoptera; family Ptinidae; genus Xestobium; species Xestobium rufovillosum. Next base: position 20,649,757 of record OZ014494.1, read on the forward strand.
GTTATTATACATATAAATACAAAAAGTTATTCAGCATCAGATTCATCAGAAGTTGCAAGATGATTCTCAACTTATCGTTAAAACGGTCGTTGTTCAGGAGTTTACTGCTCTGATGTATGGCATCAAGCACTGCACTAGTGTAAATGATGCCAGATATCGCATTTTTCAAAAAAATTATTCGTCTAAGAAAGACAACGAACAATTTATGGAAAAGATCAAAAGTTATGACTCAAATATTATTCCACCATGCTGGGAATCGCTAAAACAAAAAATTTTACTATACGTACAATATACATCAGTTCTATGTGGCTTAATGCAACTGATCCTGATTGTGTCAAACTACGTCCTGAAAATTGCGGTTGGTTCATGGATGGCTATTTAAAACCAACAGGGTTCGTTGGGGACCCAACGCCCTTACAAGTTGATATATTGCACTTGACAAACAGTGATAATGATTCCTCAGAAGTTGAGTATCATCTTGCAACTTCTGATGAATCTGATGCTGAATAACTTTTTGTATTTATATGTATAATAACATCAGAATTTTATAACAAAATACTTCTTTACTACAATAATGTATTATTAACTATTTGTTGTCGTTTTCTAAAATTTGTATTAATTTCTTCAAGTATTTAATGTTTACTGTGATATTACTTATATATTACTAGTGGGCCCGACAGACGTTGTCCTGCCCGATTGCAGCGCCACCTACCGGGTCCAATTGTGAATGTAAACCATCCAGGGACCCACTCAAACACACACACAAAATTTCATCAAAATCGGTCCAGCCGTTTAGGAGGAGTTCAGTGACATACACACGTACAGAAGAATTATAAAAAAATATTACATTATTTTTAATTACGGGTAGTCTTGCCCTGATATAATTAGGCAACCGCGATTTGTTTGTTTATATATTATGTTTGATAAAAAATACCTTTCATTAGGAAAACAGATCTTAGACTATGTAGGATGATTCAAATTCGAGAGCCACCATTGAGAAGATATAGAATTTAGGTTTAAATTTGACACTTTTGCAGAATTTAGTGCTCATTAATATGTAGATCTATTGATATGCCATTAGATAATACCATTAATTTATAATAAAAAACTTTCCATGATATCATTAATTTATTTATCCTTCACTGCATGTTATTAGAGCACCTTTTCATTGATCACAGATTTTGAAAATAAAGGATATACATAATATAGAGCCAAACCTGTTTCTTTTTTATTTATTTATTTATTTATCATTTCCTGTACCCAAATTCTTCCTTTCATTTTAATAGAATCTACAAAATATTGTTAAATTCTGCTCGTCGCATTTAGAATAGTCTTTGATCATTTATAGATACGCACTGCCTATCATGCAGAATTCCAGTTTATAAATATTTTTCACGGTTATTTCACTAATGTCCCATAAGTCATAACAACGTAATGCGGCGGCAAACATAGATATATGATGAATACTATTTTCAAGCTATAATGTATAAATTTTGTGAATTTCTGGCATGTATATAACTAAATAACTATATAACTATATAACTTCTATTTCCCCGAAAACTTCAATTTAATTTCCCTTGATGTAATATCACTCTACACCAGGCCCGTGCAACCTTTTAAGCGAAAGGGCCATTTGCAAGTTTTATGAAATCTTAGCGGGCCGTACTGCTGTCTATCAAGTGTTTCCTAGGTGTGATCGGTTCAGAGTATTTTGAATAATTAAAGACAAACACGTTAAATATTAAGATTTATAATTTTATAATAGAAAAATGCTGTGAATTCTTAATAAGTTAACCCCACGCGAAAAAAAAACAGTGACACAGTAAGTAAATCCGACACGTGTTTCGCTGACAACGTCAGCATTCTGAGGAGTCTTGGCATGTCAAAGTTCTCGATCCAACCACTGTGGATAGTAGAAAAAGTTAACAAAGACCACTTTTTTGGTAGAAACAAAAACGTTAGGAACACTACTTGTACATTTGCATGCGTAAAAATAAAAAAAATTACCATCAAAACACAAATTATTGAGAAAAAATTGCAAAAAAATAAATATCTTATTCTTCAAACAATTTTTAAAGGGAGTGACTACTGCATCGTCCGACCGTTATATTAAATTTTGTTCCAACACGGTTGGACGTGCGCATTACGCAATGTCAATAAAATACGCCAGCGGTCTCGGTGGGTGTACGAGTATTGTCTCAACCTAGCGCTAGATGAGTTCTACCCCCGTACGAGTTTGATTTGTTTCGCTTATGTTTTTACATCATCTTTTTTCTCAAAGAATGCATGTCTGGTGCCCCGTCAGCTAAGTGGTCTGTTTCAAAAATGCGTTCTGTCAACTTTCGTTTCATAATCATTATTAGTTTTTACACTTTCAATGTATTGACATCCAGTAATGCGCATGCCCGACCGTGTTCGAACATAATTTTAGGTGACGGTCGGACGGTGCAGTAGTCACTCCCATTTTAAATGAATTTTTAACAAAAATTTTAGGTTACTTTAATAAAATAATACCTATTAATAATAAAGCCCATGTGATTTCTGGCAACAATTTGAACCCTATTCGGGCGGATGTTGGTTGACGCTAATATAAGGGAATTTGTCAATTTCATCAAAGAAAAGAATTGTTCACACGTAGGTATAATATATGTGCTCTCCGTGGTACTGTACATGAAACGGTGCATTTTATGTGTTCCTTGTTGAGAGAGACGTTACACTTTTTAATAGACATCACTTTGCTTTTTTTTAAATATTCAGTTCTGTGCCACACGTGCCACGCGGGCCGCATAAAATTGTCAGAGGGGCCGCATGCGGCCCGCGGGCCGCAGGTTGCACGGGCCTGCTCTACACAAATATACCAATAGATCTTGCAATTTCTACTGTAAAAAAAAATTGGAACAGAATTGAACCTTACACATCTCTCACATTAAATAACTTCATTACTGCAATTGAACTTACTCTAACCATGGGCGTCGCCTCTCAAATTTCCAGGGGGGGGGGCGAAGCAAAATTTTCTTAGCATATAATTGATTGGTTTGCATTATAGTAATATAGTACCTACCATATTCCATAATGTGCAAAAAGCCCCCCTTGGCGACGCCCATGATTCTAACAACTACGTATTTCAAGTTTAAAGATTCAGTTTACAAACAAACAAATGGCTGTGCCATGGGCCCCCCAATTTCTAGCTCCATTTCTCAATTAGTTTTAGAAGATTTAGAAACAACTGTTATTCCAAAATTATCTTTCAGTTCACCATTTTTTGTTAGATATGTGGATGATTGTCTAACTGATGTTCCTCCTGACAAATATAACGAAATTCTTAACCAGTTTAATAACTACTATCCTAAATTACAATTCACTAGGTATTGAAATTTCAACAAAAGATCAGATTTTACATAAAATAAAAAATTAAATACAAACTGAATGGTACACTAAATCAACTTAGTCTGGCCGTTATATTTGTTTTAATTCTGAACAACCCTCTTGCCACAAAAAGAGTATTGCTATGTGTCTAGCTGACACAGCAATTAAACTCTCCAGCCCACAATATAGAAAATCCGCAATAGAAAAAGTATTAAATTGTTTAATAAAAAATAACTAAAAAATTTCATTATAAAAATTATAAAAAATAGAATCCACCAATTTTACAATAATACCTACGTATAGTAAAAAACCGAAAGAAAATAAAAATTACATTTCATTACCATATATTAAAGGTCACACAATATTAATAAATTATTAGTAAAATACAACTTACAAGTATCACACAAGAACTTAAAATTTTTGTATTCTAATTTAAAAGCACCAATTCCTAAACTAATGAAAACACATAATGTATACAAAATTAAAGACTGTGAAAAAACATATATTGGGCAATCTAAAAATCATTTAGAAACCAGACTTAAACAACACAAATACAAAAACAGTAATTCATAAATAAGTAAACATATGATAAACAATAATCATACTTTTGAATTTAATGATACCAAAATCTTAGAAAAAATTTTTAAATCTCGACTGTTCTTAGAAATGATCTACATAAAATAGAACAAAACTATTAATTATAGAATTGATATACAAAATTTAAGTCAAATTTACTGTAATATAATAAAATAAATCATACTCTCTGCTACTTACTTATTATGAATAGACCGTATAATTTTTGATTGTTTGAAAAAAAATTGTCAAATATTTTTATATCTTTTTACACGTTTTTAATAAATCTTGACAAAGCCCCCGAACGGGGGCGAAACGTCGATATTATTATATAGTTATTTATTTATTTACATGCCAGAAATTCACAAAATTTAAAAAAATTAAAATTTGAACGCACAAATTAAGCAAGAATTTATAATGTATAAATTGTCTAAATTTAACCTGGTTCAAGAAAATTTCCGCGGTATTTTATATTTCATCTTTCAAATTTCCTTAAGATGCAAGTCCTTCAAGAAATTGAAAAGAAATATGTCTGTATTGGTAAAAGCATTTGCCCCTTGACCTACAATGTACAGAAATATCCCATAATAGCAGGTACACTTTGACGGGGTAGTAAATTAAATTCTACCCCAATTTAGAATTGCAAATGGAATCCCGGCGTCTTCTGTTATTATTCGACAGCATAAATCAAATTACGCAATAAAAAGGTCTATCACCGATTGAAAAGATTTTCTGCAGGACGAACCAGTTTCGAATGAGGTTTCCACATTGAAAATGATTTAAGGTGGACAGGCTATCATTCCACGATTTCATTTAAATAGGTTGCTGCGTGATTCAGTTTAGGTGTACCGATCCGAAACGACGGTATTTCACATTAAAACTGAAATTTGCGTTTAGGGGCAAATAGTGCATAACTTGATTAGGGGTGGTATGTTGTCCGTGAATCCATGTATCACATTGTTTCAAATTTCAACCTGTGGAATCTTGTACATGCTATAAATTACTGGACTGGTAAACCGTTTGCATTTCTGCTGTTTCTGGCCGTATAACGTGAGATAAGCATCTGCTCGACGAGCAGTGCTCGTACGTACGTATAAGTACAGGGATGTTCAAAATTGGTTCATTTAACGTGATTTACACTTTGTATACAGGTTATCCGTTATCCCGTAAAAACATTCTACAAATTTTGCAAGGGATAAGTACCTACGTAATTGAAATTAAGAAAGTATAATTATAATATTTTGGCCTACTTTGGCAAAACCGTTATTCTTCAGATAAATATTCATCAATTGGCGAAATTTATCGTGGTAGTATTATCATTGTTTAAACAATTGCATTATGAATAACATTTTGTGACAAAAAGTTTCTTGATTCTTGGGGAAACGGTATAGTATAGTAGGTAATTTACCTGACAAATAATGGTTTTGTCAAAGTAGCCCGATCTTTTGCACAGGGCTATAATTTTACATTCTGAACAAGTTTTCTTAATGTAATTTTGTAATATTTAGAACAGAAAAGGTACTTTACGCAAATACAAAATGTTGTTTTATCTACGCCATTTAAAAAATTTAAAAATATACTTAAAACTGGTTTCAAGTCAAGCAGGGTTTAAACTCTAAATATGAAATTGACATTAAAAATAAATCCTTCCATTATAACTTTTGCTGCATCAATCAGTGGACACACCTCCACTCTTAAAAAATGTCTTCAGATAAAAAGGTTTTAAGGTCAAACCTACTTAATTTTAGATAACCTATCATGCAACACATGTGACAGTTATAGCCTGACAACGTCGCCATTCTCCAAATGCATGTAATGGCTTTTGACAGGTCCTTTAGGATTTCGGTCTCTTTACTTCGTTCCACAGTTACTTGTTCTTCCCTTTACTTTTCCTGTTCGTTATGTTCCTTCCTGCAAATCTTCCAGCACTGCCTGTTTACTTCTCTTTCTTGGTCTTCCCCCTTTCTTCTTACCGTCCGGCACTTGTTTCACTGTCCTGCCCTCTAGAATTCTTTCCAATTGACCCATCCACTGCAACCTCCTTGCTCTTACTGTTTCTATAATATTTTGTTCTCTGTACAGGTCGTAAATATCTGCATTTGTTCTCCTTTCGTACCCTCCTTCTGTTTTCTTCCTTCCAAATATTGGTATTTTTGTTCCTCATTCCTGAGAGTTTTTATTTAACACCCAGATTTCACATTCATAGGATACTGTTGACCTTAGTGTTTTCTTATATAGTATTTTCTTTGCATTTCTAGATAGATGCTTTAGTCGAATTCAGTTGATGGACTCCCACGCACTTATTACCCATTGTTTATCTCCAGCCCGCTTTTTTCTCTTCTTCACATTTATTGGCTATTCTGGTTCCCAGATATACATATTCTTTCTCTTCCTTGAAAATTACATTTCCATACCTCGTTTGCAGTTCCAATGTCCCATCTGCTACTGGTGTAGATCAATAAAAAGAAAACCAGGGTTTCGGTTTATAGAGGGTGTGAAAATAGAACTAAAACTAAAATACGAATAGGAAATGAGAAGATAGAGGAAGTCGCGAATTTCTGCTATTTAGAAAGCCAAATAACTCGCGATGGTAGGAGCACCAGAGATATAAAACAAAGAATAGCGCAGGGCCGAGTTGCGTTTAATAAAAAGGAACAACTGTTATGCTCGGGAACGGTCTATGTAGAAACGATGCGAAAAATGGACAATAGGAGAAGCGGATCGAAAAAGAATAGAAGCGTTTGAAATGTGGTACTACAGACGTATGATGAAGATACCGTGGATAGATAAGGTTAGCAATAGGGAAGTATTAGGAAGAGTTGGGGAAAAGCGAAAAGCATGGAAGACAATAAGTGGTAGGGGTAGGCCCAGATTTGACTACGGCCCTCAAATAGTTGGGGTTGTAGGATGTTCTACTTTTAGGGAAATGCGTAGGTTAGCTTAGGAGAGGAAAGGATGGATGCTCGCGCGTCCAACCAGTCTTCGGACTGAGAATTTCATGATGATGATGTCCAAATCTAACTAAATAATTATTAATTATTGCAGCAAGATACATACTCCCACAATCTATTGCATGCTGAAGGAGTCTAATTTTCTCTTCTGCAATTTTGTACCGAAATTGTCTTTCTTTTTCCATTCCTTGGAAACCTAAATAACCTAAATCCCTAACTTGAATTATTCTTTATTCGGACAGTTTGGAGCCGAACAGCAGACTATTTTTATTATATTTTTATTATAATGTAATTAAAAACTGTAAGCAATATTCACCAACACTGGGCTTTTCAAAAATGAGACCCAAAATGGCGACCGACTTTAGAGAGCCCTATACTACACGTTTACGTCATCATAATGGTGATTTAATTTTGTGGCGTGCAACACTAAATATCCTGAATTTGCTTTACCAGAGCCGTCGAACTGGTAGCTAATATAATCATCTATAAAGCATCCCTACGTTGTATTTTACCTATCTAATTTTCAACTCAGCCCAGGTGACTTTGAATGGACAGTTACATGAAAGTGCATCAAATAAGATCAGGTTTTCTGAATTTATTGATACATTGTAAGTACCTATGTGTATCTAATAAGGTAGGGTGTGTCCCCATTTGCAATCTACTGTTAACACTGATCTCAGTTCCAAATAATTTTGATGTACTGTACTTCCATTTGTTCTGTTAGTTAATTATGTACTTAGATATGGGAATCTTTCCCGTTTGGAGGCCTTGTTGGTCTCTTGGAGATCTGTGGCGTTCATCAGAATACAATCTCTGTTATAGCAATAATTGCTATAATGATTATTATCTCATCGCATCTCGGGAGGATGATGTCTGTAAGTATCGACATTGAGATACAACTATCGCTCACCAAGCATTCTTTGAGAAGTGCAAGTGAAATAAGCGTTAGTTATGCGTTGTTACCTCTAAACTACTTGAACCATTACATTGTGCTGTCTACTACAATGTTTCAAAGCTCAAGACCACCACAGCTCAATCACGTATTATTACGAATGTTAAATTTTGCTAATACTGGATTGGGTCAAGTGTCCTAGTGACTTCTGTTGATTTCCAGTTTCCGTAAATTTCCTCATAACTGTGGAACTGAACTTTTGGACTAGCAGTGTTTATGTGTAGTCTTCGTAAGGAGCTAAGACTTCGGATCAACTTTTCAAGAAAACTGATCGATAACTTAATAAATTGTTTTACTGATAAAAAAATAATTTAACGTCAACTTTATTGAATTAAAAAGTCGGTATGTACTTTACGAGAATAACTGCAGGTTAATCTTTCGTTGACCCGCAATTTTCAGAAAAAAATATTAAAGGGTTGTTGTTTTTCATTCAAAATGTACTTATTAATATTTGACGATTAATTTTTATTGCGAAGAGACCTGGAAGTTTTTTATTTTAGAATCTCATGAACAAGCCAAATCAACAACTGTCACGAGCTTCACGATACCAATAATATTGCAACCTTAAGTAGTTCCAACTTTACATTTACCCAACAGACACTGCAACGGCTTTAGAGAATTTTTACCTACTCGTACCTACAAAAGCACATGTGGATACCTAATTTACAAAACAATATTCCTGTGTGACCTCCTCTTTGTCTGGAAACAATACGAACTGCAAAGATTGGCCCCGATTCAAGTCACCATTTTAGTTAGACATGGTATACTTAGTGAAACGGTGCAAAACAGACGAGTTCTGTTCCATTTCCGAGATTTTGCTCTTAACCACCATCACGCTAAAGCATGTGCGAGTCTTAGAAAATCAACCCGTCGACAATCTGGTTTATTTATTGCATTTTGTTGCAGCTGCGTTCACGAATACATGGACGTCTATAGTGAAGTAGTACAACCAGACGCCTCGGAGTTGATAAATTCCCCGTTTGGTGGCAGGTACTGCGGGTCGATTCCGCCCCGGACTCGCGTTTCCCTCTATCGTGCCGTTGCTTTGGCCTTCTTCACGGACAAGAACATTTCCACCGCCGACCTCTTCACTGGCAGATACACATTTATCAATGACTGTGAGTTCCTTTGTTGTCTACCCGTACAGTCGACACAGCCACTCACAACCTTCACTTACACCTCTCGGCCCCACACAAAATTAATCATTCAAATTGCTACAATAACCCCTACACTGCCGGATGCAGCGGAAATTACTATTGAACGAGATCGTAAAAAGGCATTGTAGTCCGGCAGGTTGGATTAGTTTATTGCAGTGACCAATCAATTAGTAAAGCTTTAAATATCCTGTTTGTGAGTCAAATGCCGTTAGTCAACTATATTTTGTTCAAAAAATATTACTTCCATGTCACGCATTTATTTTCACTTTTCCTGTTCCTGCACCACACAAAAGATACTAAATTTTAACTCTATCCAGTTATTAACTGAATTTGCTCTGCTAACATTTACAACTTCGTTCCCATAAATGAATACCTTCTTATGAAGATCACGCCTCGATGGGGGAAGTTCTTCAGAGAGTTAATCAATCATTGCAAAAAGAAGTTGCTTATCCGGAAAACGAGGTCTGCCAAATTCTAAACACTGGCACCTTTCCTCGTCCCTTGAAACGTCTATTTCGCTTTACTTTGTTGGAAACTATTTTTGTTCTGTTTTAGCCGAATATGAAGTTGGCATGCCGGTAGCCAATAGTCCATGCAGTTTCCTGGTGAAAGGTTCCGTAAAACCTACCGGAGTTATTCTGTCTCCCACATATCCAGGAGCCTATCCAAAAGCTCTCGTTTGTAACTATCAGTTCCTTGGAAAGGAAGGTGAACGTGTTCGTCTAGAATTTCGAGACTTCGATCTGTTCTTTGGGGGACCCCATTGCCCGTTAGATTTTGTTAAAGTGTACGATGGACCGACGAATTCCTCTCCTGTTATTGGAACCTACTGTGGCCAACAACGGAATCTGGTACTGTATTCGTCGATGGAATCTCTGCTAGTTTCTTTCGTGACACTTCCCCGTACTGCCATAACTCAAAATCGGGGGTTCAAAGGAATTTTCGAATTTTCGAATTCATTTACGAAATTAGGTATGTGATAATGATGAAATTTAAATATTTAGTAAGTACCTGAAACTGTTATAATAGCCTTCAGAAATACCTAGTGGATACTAAAATGAAAGTTCTTACTCTTACTTTTCTAGATTTTATAAGCAAGAAAGACGGTGAGCACATACGAGGTTCAGAGTGCGACCAGAAAATACTCAGTAAAAAGGAATCAAGCGGTTTTGTGTACAGTCCCAATTACCCGTACCCATACTTGGCAAAACTCGTTTGCCGCTATTTCATCTACGGCATGCAAGATTCGCAGCATCTTGAAAGAGTTCGTTTGGACTTCCAAAGCTTCGACATTCCCAAAGGAGAGAAAGGAGAGTAAGTTTACTTAGAAACGCTATATATCCAATAACTCTACGATTTGTTGTCAGAATAACGTAAAAACTCGTACACTTGCAACCCTTTGCTATTGGGTCGAAGATTAAGGGCGAAAGGACATTCGTAATTTGGTCGATTTTGAAGCTTTAATGCTTGATCCAATGAAACATCTCAATTTTATTTCGCCGCACCCTAGTTTTTCTTTTTTTCTTTTGAAGGCAACTGCTGTAAGCCAATCATTTTAAATTTGAATGAACAACATAAATCATTTCATTTTCGCGCTTCTTGAGAATGAGATATGTTCCCTACATTCAGAGTATTTTGATACGGTTCTAGCTGCTGTTCTTTTATTAATACTAGTTCCCAACCGCTGTGCATCACGCATACGTTGTTTTCTTGTATCCTCTGTATTCGGGTCAGCACTTCAGATAAATAATAGACTACAGTGCGTATATATTGTTCCTTTGTCTAAGCTTTAAAATATGATAAACGATACCATTTTGTCAAGAGCAGATGCTCTTTTTGCTCATATTCAATCTGCGGTTACTTTCGCGCTTGAAGAATTGGATTCGTTTAAATTGAAACTGATGGAGTACTCTTCCTGTGTGAAACATAAATTCCGTTTCTGTTTCATTCCGATGTGGCTCTTTAGTGCGTGAAATATGTTTGAAATTGTTTTCAGTTGCTCGGACGGGTATTTGAAAATTTACCTCAAGGGGCAGGAAACGACGGATTCTTACGACAAGTTCGACTATGAAATGTGTGGAGACCAAATAAATCCTTCTGTCGTTGTGTCGGATGGTCCTAGACTTGTCATGGTTTTTAGCAGCGGAGAGAAATCTGGACGGGGATTCAAAGCCAACTATACTTTTGAGACTGGTAAAGAATATACATAACTAATCAACAATTTCGCTCTTATAAAATTTCTTTTAATTTTCAGAATACCGCATCCCCGGTACGGCGTCACCCGACGGCAGCTGTACCTTTACGTACCGAAGTGAAAGCAAGAAAAGGGGCGAATTCAATTCACCTCGATATCCCTCGAATTATCCAAGTGACACCAACTGCACGTACTTGTTCTTGGCTACCCAGAATGAGCAGGTCACTTTGATATTTGATAGTTTTAAAGTCCGAGCTGATTCCGTCAATGATACTCTTGCCTCCTATGGGTAAATTATTTGCTTTATATTTTCGTGTAGAATATTGATACACAAATTTACCAATGACTAATATTTCGTTTACTGACTAACCACAATATTTTAAGAAACATAATGCGTATATTCTTTAAGTTTTGTCCATTTTGAAGTAGTGGTGCCTGCAATTAAAAGAGTGTTGAGTACAAAAATTGTATTCACCACAGAAGCATGATGTCATGAATTTAACACCTGTATCGGTTAATTAAAAATGGACGAAATGTGTGACGAAACGCAGTTCAAAAGTTTCCCACTTTCAGGGCGAGCGTTCTAACCTCACACCGAGTAAATGTTGAAAATTATAATTTACTTATCTTGCCATGTCGAACTTACCGGCAGCAGGAAGGATTTGTCAAATAAACTTTCCATAATATAGAAAATTGTTTCAAGCACCGGCATAGGACGCATACTACAACACCGCTATTGCACAAGAAATGAGCGCGAACAGCAATTTCTAATTGAGTATTTAACAGGTGGTGACAAGTAAATACGGAAATTATAACATGAAGCTTCAAGTTATTTATAGTCTAAACTATAGTTCATTCAAAACTCGCGTTTGTCCGAGTCATTTCAAAACTCAAAAGACTTGCTCGACAATTGTATTATGGATAATCAGCCTCAAAATTGATGTACTTTTATGAAGGCTACTTTACTTCGTTTTAGATTTAGACAACTTTAACTTTAGCTGCAGAGATGTAGGTAGATGATGATATATAGTCTACAGTAACACTGTTTTCCGTTGGGCATCTTACCGAGTCGTGGAATCCTCTTTCTTACAATTATTTATTTCAAACATTTAACACGGGATCAACGCAATAGAAATAAGTTACAGAGCATGAGGTACGATCTGGTATCTATCGTAGAGTATTGGTTGACAATTGACAAACATGTGAGTTACATATACACGGTGCCCCAACGAAAACTTGTACCCCCGTAAAACTCGGCAAAATAAAAGTTTTGACAAAAATCCAAAAACACGTCGATTTTTATATCAAAGGGGACCAATTTTTATGCAATAATTCTTCTTTCAACTTTAGCCCTGTGCGGGGGGTAGCGACCCCCCCCCCCAAATTTTCAAATGGGACGGGAGTCAAAAAATGATCCCTACTTTGGAAGGGTTTTTCATTACTTACACAACCGTATTTGTTTTATTCAATTCGATCAATTTGTTACCGAGAAATTGCTTCTTGAAGTTTCCAAGTTAAAAAATTAATAAACGCACAAAAAGGTTTAAACTATCGAATGTATTGCTCGAAATGACCTCCACCAATTGTCATACAATAATACATTCTGGATTCAAACCCAGATCTTACATTTCTCAAGACCTCAGGAGTTATTAGCCGGCATTCTTCTTTGGAATAAACCATTTTGATTTAGTAAATTAACACGATTTTATACTGTGGCGAATAAATTTATTTTGACATTTGTTCTGATGTTCTTTTTATTCTTATTAGTTTACTTGATTTTGTTACTTTTCCATTCTAATACATTCGATAGTTTAAACCTTTTTGTGCTTTATTAATTTTTTAACTTGAAAACTTCAAGAAGCAATTTCTCGGTAAAAAATTGATCGAATTGAATAAAACAAATACGGTTGTGTAAGTAATGAAGAACCCTTCCAAAGTAGGGATCATTTGACCCCCGTCCCATTTAAAAATTTTGGGTGGTCGCTACCCCCCGCACAGGGCTAGAGTTGCAAGAATGATTATTGCATAAAAATTGGTCTCCTTTGATATAAAAATCGACGTGTTTTTAGATTTTTGTCAAAACGTTTATTTTGCCGAGTTTTACGAGGGTACAAATTTTCGTTGAGAAACCGTGTATACATATCCACCGAGGCATTGCTTAGAGATGCTTGATATACACTATATACAGCCTGTCCAAAATAAGAATGCACTGCATGGGAATATTGGAAATGGCAAAACAGAATATACGAATTCGGCAAAATGGTGAAAAGGTTGCCCAGTTAAGAGACTATTAAAACCGAGATTAAAACGGTCCGAAACGGTCTTAATAAATCTCAAAAAAATTTCGTTTTTGAGTTATTTCTCAAAAAAAGACAATAGAAACGAGAAAGGGCGTCTATATGGGATTTGTAGATTTAGAAAAAGCCTTCGACAACGTAAAATGGGAGAAGATGTTCGAAGTGCTTGGAAAGGTAGGGATGAAATATAGGGGCAGAAGAGTAATACATAATCTATACAAAGCGCAAACGGCAGTTATAGAATTTGAACAGGAACGAAGAGAAGTAGATATCCGAAAGAAAGTGAGACAGGGATGGGCGTTGTCACCTTCAGTTTTCAACTTATATATCGAAGATGCGAATAATATTGTTAACGACAGAACAGCCTCAGGGATTATTGTACAGGGTCAAACTTCTAACATGCTCAGATTCGCTGATGATATAGCAATGTCCAGCAACGAAGAATTATGAATGGCTTTGAATAAAAGAGAAGAAGTTTTGACAGAGGGCTACGGCACGGCATGAAAATCAATAAAAAGAAAACCAAAATTTTGTATGGTAGAGTGCCTGAAAATAAAACTAAAAATTAAATACATATAGGAAATGATAAGATTGAGGAAGTCGCGGTTAGCAATAGAGAGATATTAGAAAGAGTTGGAGAAAAGTGATAAGTGAAAGGTATGGTAGACAACAAAGAATGGGTGAGACTCGAAGAAATAGTTCGCGACATACTAAAGTCAGAAAGAGTAATAAAAAGAGGTAGGTGTAGGCTAGTCTTCGGGCTGAGAACTTTATGATGACGATGAGTTGTTTCTAAAACAGTAAATTTATGGAATCTTTTTTTATTCTTTTTTCACGTTATCAGAAATAGCGAAAAACTAAAAATACTTTTTCTCTGCAACTTGTGCTGAATTTTAATATGGAAATATCATTGTCTTCTATAACAATGGCAGCATTTTGAAAAATCCTTATGGTAACTTAAACTAGCTTAAAATATGATTTAACCACTATGTGTGACGCGTAGGTGAATTCAGAATAGAAAATGCTTCCAAAATCCGCTAAAATAATTACAGGTCCGTATTTGAAAAAGTTAAGTTGATGATGGTTCCGTGAAAACGAAACGTCGTAGAAGAAAATTGACATTGCCACATTAAAGCTTATCATAAATTGCTAGTTTTAGCCATCTTAAGGATTTTTTAAAAGGCGGTCATTGTTGTAGAAAACAAATTATATTTCCAAATTAATGCTCATCACAAATTGCAATGAAGAAGTATTTTTAGATTTTCACTAATTCGTATTTCTGATAATAACGTAAACAAAGTTCCATAAATTTACTTTTTTCTAAATAACTCAAAAACGAAAAATATTTTTTGAGATTTTTAAGACCGTTTGAATAGTACCCCAACTGCGCAACATTTCACCATTTAACCGAGGCCGTATCTTTTGCCGTTTCCAATATCCCTATGCTGCGCATTCTTATCTTTAATAGCCTATGTAGTTTATGCAAAAAAGTCAGTTGCCCGCCATAATGTATTATCCATTTGACTACATACCTGACAGCAAACCAAATAAATGGTTGACAAGGGCTGGTTTGTGGCGATCTGATCGCAACAAAATGAGCATTGTAGCTCCAGAGTTGTTGGTTACTTTTAAAACTGTTGCCAAAAAAACCCAAACTGGCTAATCTGGCCATTGTAAACGAAGAAGATAGATAATAATAATAATAAAAGTGATATTGATGATAATAACAATGACTAATTTCGAAATGTTTTTTAATTTCTTCTTTCTAAAGGAATATTTCTATTAGCAACGATATCTAGTTAAATAAGTTAGAATGTTAAGTTGGTCTGTGAAATATTATTGGTGTCAATCATCAAATTTGCATCTTACGGAAATTTGTACTTTTATTTTAGAGCCATTTGTCAAGAAGACTGGTTGGAAATCTACAACTTATACAGGGACGGTTTAGAAAAACTAGTGGCAAGGTACTGCGGTACCACGACCCCCGGACCTATTGAGTCTATAAGAGGCGCCTTGGGCATGAAAGTTATCCTACATGCAGACTCTGAATTTGTATATAGCGGATTTAAAGCTCGATACACTTTCGAAACGGCGAAATCTATATTCGGTGACTGCGGAGGGAATGTCAGCAGTTTAGATTCGGGCGTGATATCGAGTCCGAATTATCCGGAGAATTATGATTCTCCAGCGAAAGGCCTAGCTTCCAAAAGTTGTAATTGGTACATTACTGTTAGACCTAAATACAAAATTCTTTTGAATTTTGAAACTTTTACCGTGGAAGGAAATCCTAGCGGTAAGTATACAATTTTTAAAAATATAACTTGTTCATTTCTTAATTAAACTGCTTTATTAGTTCCAACTTATGCTATTAAACTTCTACAAAATGTGTAAAATAACGCAGGAAGAGCTATTTAGAGCTTTAAAGTTTTATCATTTACTAGATAACTTTTAATAAAGAAGAGAAAACACTGCCGGCAAAGTTACCTTGGCGATTGCCAAGGGTCATAATATTTTCCTATTCTCTATGAGCATAAAATGGTTCTTAAGACAATAATTAAGGACCCACTAACGTTCACATTTGCATAAAACCCATGAGAATTTTGAGATGAACGAGTTTATCTATTCAGAAATTTCTTCTTCTGGTATTTCATTTCTTGTCAGTTCGGACATGAGTTGATACTTCATGGTTTTGGCAGCGACACTGTTCTCATTTAATAAGGACAAAGGTGGAGGTGGAAAATCGAACGATAGAATTTTTGCCATTGTCATCCCTCTCTCCTTGATAGAATTTCTCTGATGTTGCAAATAAGCTTTGATGGAATTATTCAACGGATACTATCTTGTCCGTGTGTTTAGTCGAAAACTGAGAAGTTTTTGTTGGTGATCAGGCACCGAAGGAAGGTGTATTTCAGTGGGTTATAAACCTTTTCTATCAAAACATGAAGAAAACTTCTTTTTCTGTTTTCCATCAATTCGATGCTCAAACAACTTCATTGGTTTGAATTTTATAAAGTTTAATGTTACCTTTTACATGGTATGAAATTACTGGGACATCTGTTGTTTGCTGTTTCTCAAATGTGAACGTCAGTTGCCCATGTTAACATTTCTTGCACAATCGTTCTGCAGAAGTTTAGATTTTCTTATTGAGATTCATGAGATACTTTCTTCTTTCAGTTCGAGGATGCTCAGCAGCAGTTCTTAGGTTATGGATTAATTTAAATAATCCACCGCTGGAACTTTGTGGAAGTAAAGAAAATACCGACACTTGGCAGTATCTGTCAGACTCACACTCCATGCGAATTAGGTAAGTGTCAAGTTTGTGATATTAGCAATTTAAATCGTATAAATAGGAATATTTGTGCTATAAAATTAATACGTAGAGATCTCGCGTAATTATTTTAAAGTGGTGGAATGAGGACGATAAGGACATAACAATAGCAGCTTGAAGCAGTTTACAACACTTAATAACCTCTAAGAAGCTAAAACTAATTTAAATGATGAATAAAGGAAATTTACATTTATAGTGGTTTCCCGATGCTGCGTTGGTTTGTATAAATTTCCTAACTTAGGAAATTTCTACCAGAAGTGAAGTTTGCTGAATACGATATACCCATATTAGAATTAATAATATGTGTAAACTCAGTGAAAACCCAAAATCCTTTATTTCACAATAAGTAATCAGATTAATTACAAGAAATCAATAGGTATTTACTAATTCTACAAAACCCGTGTAAGCACTTCGATAAGACACGCTAGTACTAATTATAATTTCTTTGTTCTCCACGCATAACGTAACGCCTAACCCCGATTAAACATGAAACATCTTTATTACCCAACCACAAAAAGAAGGACCTTACAGTCGACCGAACCTAACTTGCGCCTCACCCTCGGGAAGCCTACTTACTTTCTCGGAATTCTAAAACACAAATAACAAATTAGTAATGACGCCATGCTTCATCAGGAGGGTCTCCAGCCATCTCGTCATATGAGCTTTAACTCACAGTCCTGCCAAATATCTTCATTTGTCGGAGGTACAAATTTCCTCACGGTTCGGGAACGTTTCGCCCACGGCATATCTTCAGCAACGTATCAATCGTTATCGATGGCCGATAATGAAAGGTCCATCAAAGCGTGGCTCAACCTTCTTGCTAATGCGCTTTGATCGATGAACAAGCACTTGCTATCCAACTACGTAGCTGCGTGGTTTGGCAATCGCCGGTCGGTCGGTCGGCAAGCCGTTTTAGGTACAACCCATTTCGACCCATTTGGTGTCTCGCGTGGTTTCTTCAGCGTTAATAGATATTCGTGACAGCATATCATGCAACCATTTACATTTCTCTCCCACTAGCTGTTCCACAAGAACCCAATCAGTCTCTTCCACGTTCACTGGTAGTATCTCAATGTCGCCGCAAGGTTCACTTCCCCCAAAAGGATTCCTGCTAAGGGCATCTTTGTGAGCCATTTTCTTTCCGGTGCGATAATCAACGGTGTGTCGCTAACTGGCAATACTTGGAGAGAGATCCCTTTTGGCAAAAGTACTCCTAACAGCTCCGCAATCGGTGACAACTTTAAACTCTATTCCGGCCAAATAGACTCCAAACTCTTTCAGCGTATCCACAACAGCAAGTGTCTCGAAGTCATACGAGTGATATCTCTGTTCCTGTGGTGATGTGGAGCTGCTGAAATACTGCACTGGTTTAAGTTCTCCAAGTTCTACAATAATATTCCGCCAACTCTTCATTTACTAGCATCCGTGTGGATTTCTGTGCGTGCCTTACGATCATATACCTACTGCTAATACAGGTCGAATCATCAACTTGTTTTCAGTTCTTCGAGTGCTTTTTGTTTCTCAGTTCCTCAACGCACTACATTTGTCACGTATATAGTCAACTTCTGTCTGAGGAGTGGTGTGTTCCCTGACCTGTGGAAGTCTGCAAGTGTTATTCCTGTCCCCAAAGTTTTTCCACTGGTCGAATTCAAGGACCTTCGTCCTATTAGTATCTTGCCCATCTTCTCAAAACTTCTTGAGAAAGTAATGGAACTTCAAATGCAAGACTTCTTGGAGGCACATAACGTCATTTTTGAGAATCAGTCTGGATTTAGACTCCACCACAGTTGTACGACTGCTCTCCTAAATATCACAGATGACATCTTTGAATCAGTGGACAAAAATAAACTATCGCTTCTAGTCATGCTTGATTATTCTAGAGCATTTGATACTATAGATCACGACATTATGGTTTCAATTTTAAAATACGTCGGCTTTGATGCCTTGCCAGTTCGAATGCTTGAGTCATATCTGTCTACTAGAAATCACTATGTTTTACTTAATAACAAGAAGTCTGACGTTCTGCGGTCGTTATGTGGGGTTCCTCAAGGTTCTATCTTGGGACCACTTCTGTATATCATTTACACTTGCGATTGCCACAGGTCGGTAAGGAACTGCAGTTACCATCTTTATGCAGATGATACACAATTGCTATGTCACTTCGAATCTGACAAAGCTCTGGAAGCAAGTAATGCTATTGGAGAGGATGTCGATAGTCTTGTGAAGGTGTCTGAGACTCATGGCCTCATGATCAACCCGGTCAAGTCTGTGGTTCTGCTGTTTGGGAAGCGCGGGTTGGTTGAGCGGGTGCGGGGGAGTGTGTCGGTTCGTATCGGCTCGGTGGCATTGGCATTTAGTGACTGTGCAAGGAGCCTGGGCTTACATATCGATAAAGATTTGAGGTTTAACTTTCACATCACGAAGATTATCCAACGAGCTTATCTGAATTTAAAGCTAATATTTAATAACAGACATTACTTAAATCAAACCTCTAAAATTGTTCTTTGTGATGCCCTGGTTCTTTCTCAGTTTAATTTTGCTGATTGTGTATATGGGCCATGTATCACTCTGGCGGATGCATATCGTATCCAAAAAATGCAAAACTCGTGTCTCAGATTAATTTATGGTATTAGGAAACATCAACATATTTCACATATATTGCTTGAAATAAAATGGCTAGATATGAGGAGCCGACGCACTCTGCATTCTGCCACGCTCTATCACAAAATAATTACTTCAAAAACGCCAGCATATTTATACAGAAAGCTAAGTCATAGGTTTAATGTGCACAGTTGTAACATACGATCTAAGAATAATTTCAGTATACCAGCCCATCGAACTCAGATGTTCAAGAAGTCATTTTCTTATGATATAGTCAATACATATAATAACCTACCTCAAGCCATGAGGATGATGTCTTTACCAGCATTCGCTTCGCACTTGCGTGGCATCCTGCTCGCATCTCAGGGAGGATGAGTTCTTTTCTTTTTTAGTTATTTATGTATATCTCTTCTTTTAATCTTTTGTTTTCTCGCTCAAGTACGCATCAATTTCTCACCTCATTCTTAATTTAATTTAACTTATAAGGGCTAAGTGGAAGAGCAGGAGGAGAGGCAAGTTCTACTTGCCTCTCGGACTGAACTTCGCCCTTTTGTAACGATCCTATAAACTGCTACACCTGTTATAAACTATGTCTAATTTCGTTACAATAAAGGACTATTATTATTATTATTATTATTTTTCTCGGTTAACCTGTAGAGGGGTTTGGAAATCTCTGCGAAACCCTTTATAAATTTACGAAAATAACTGGTTAGGACAAGAAACTGGTGTAGTTCATGGATATTTTTCGGCGGGGGAAAGTTTGATACGTACCGATATTATATTCTCTGAACCCAGTCTGACTCTTCGTCTATATCATGTCCTAGATAATGTATCTTTGACTGCTCATGCCAGCTCCACGAAATAATTTATTCACGTCTTCAAGTCGATCCATCACTGGTCTCACATTATCTGATGGAATCAAAACATCATCGAGGTACGCTAAGGCTGTAGAGAATCGCATTGAACCCAAAATGTAATTCGTCGCTCTTTGAAAGACCGCGGGATACGTAGGTTTTCGTAGTGTCCGTTAGGAGTTACAAAAGCTGTTTTCGAAATAGAATCTTCCGCCATGGGTATTTGATGGTACCCCGAAATCAAATCCAAACTCGTGGAGAGCCGTCTTCCTTTCAACCGGTCAAGTAAATCATCCATACGCGGCAAAAGGTATCTGTCCTTAACGGTTTTACTATTTAGGGCCCGATAGTCAACGCACATACGCTCTTCTTCTTTAAGTACGAGAAGTATTGGGCTTGAGTAAGCAGAATTTGATTCACGAATGGCTTTGTTATTTGGTAAATCCTCAACAATATCCCTAATGTTTTCTCGCTCCGATTACAACAGTCGATAAGGTTTATATGCTTTCGGTTGTCATATAGTAGTTTAATGGACATCTCAGTTGTTCGACAACTCCCTAGCTCACTCAACTTAGTAGCGAGGCAGTCCCTGTATTTGTTAATTAGGTTCAACAAAGTATGTTGTTCTTCTGTAGTTAGATTTGGATTGAATTGCGTTAGAACGTTAAATAAATCAAAACTTATTCTATTCTATTCTATTCTATTCTATTCTATTCTATTCTATTCTATTCTATTATTATTATTATTATTATTTTGTGGGATGATCTGATACGTTCATAATAGGTATGACGGCGTTTTGTTTTAAACTGGTTATGCATCTGAGAATTACATGCATGTTCTCCGATCATGGCCTGTACTGGATATCAATAATCACATTATCACTATCATCTTTGTCACTATAAAAGGAGATGTGATTGACATGGTGAGGAAGAATAACAGTTTCTTCTTTGCCCATAGCGTTACTTTCTTCTGTGGTAATGCGTCTAATTCTGGCAATATTCTTATTAAAAAGTCGTACTTGCCCGCGTTTTACTAGATCTACCACGTTTTCATTATTTATAAATGGTTGTCCAATGATAATTATAGGTACCTGCTGAACACCATCGGGCACAACGAGCGCCAAAACTTGAACTGTTAAAATGGTATGGTACCAGCGTTGCTATCAGAATCAACATAACCCTTCAAGGGAGCACCACCAATAACGCAATCGATAAAATAGCAATCGTTCATTTTATTGCCGTCTTGAAGCAAAATATTTGTTAGCATAGAAAGTGACTTACCGTTGCCCTCCTGCCTTTTGTTTTAGGGCAATCACTCGTATCAGTAGGCGGCAACGTTTACATTCCTTGCACCCTTAAAACATTTCGATACAACATGTCCTTTCTGTCCGCAGTTGAAACTTTTCTGTATTTTATCCGTTCGAGTCCGGGAAATAGCTCATAGTATCCAGTCCGGGAAGTAAAAATTCAATTTTTATCACGTCGCCTTTGAATTTGTTGCTTAGTAACGCTTCGAAACTTGTCAAGTTGTCACATCGTGGTGCTGAGTATAGTCCAAGAGCCAGCAACGCTTTCGTTACGTTATTTTTAATCAGACTAGAACTTCAACGACGAATCCCTTGCAACGTAGTAACAAGGGAATCAGAAGTCTGGCAGCCGTCCGAGGGTGGCTTTCACGCCGCTAGCAGTTTTAAGGGCGAAAAAAAAAATTTAAAATTACACCATTATAATCATTATGGCACTTCGCAATATTAAAGTGAATACTATTTTAAATCAATAAAAAAATGCCAGACGAGTGGGTGGGTGGAAAGTGGGTGCTAAAGGGGGATAAACGTGAGAGGTTCTATGCAAGGGCCCAGCGTACGGAATTTAGTCGACCACATTAACACTCCCTGGTCATGGGTCACCTTGGAAACGTTATATTATGTGATGACAGTTTGTTTGCGATTTTGGAGATGCACAGTTGTGTTTGAGTGCAATTTGATTCGCTCCTTTAACCCCCCCTGGCGCGCACTTTCCACCCACCCACTCGTCTGGCATTTTTTTTATTGATTTAAAATAGTATTAACTTTAATATTGCGAAGTGCCATTATGATTATAATAGTGTAATTTTAATTTTTTCTCACCCTTAAAAATGCTAGAGGCGCGAAAGCCACCCTCGAAAGGTTGCCAGACTTCTGATTCTCTTGTTACTACGTTGCAAGGGACTCGTAGTTGAAGTTCTAGCCTTATTCTCTATGGTGTAACAAAATCCGTTGCTAGCTCTTGGACTAGTACCCTTGGTTTATAGTAAACCAAGCTAAGTACCTGCACAGGTACAGGCAATCAAAAACAGATAATACATTTTCATTTTTAATAATAAGACAGTATGAAATAAAACGTTGTACTTGAAGTTATTATTGAATAGGGCTGGGTTGCCATATCGATATAGCGATACACTTAACCATATCGAGGAAAAGCAAACTACAAAAAATCGATATATCGGTATCCTATAGGTATCGGGGATCGATAGGTATCGTATCGTATTCCGTCAAATTATACAGTAAGAAAGAGAACTATCTAGGACGGGCATTGCGAATACAATCATGAATATATTGGTCCCAGGGTTGTGCCGCTCGCGACATTACTCGTTTTTTCCTATTTAGCTACTGAATAGCTTGTACTTACCCAATTCTTTAATCTAATTCGGAGTTTAGGTCGCACCCTCTGGCAGCCGAAGGAGTTTCTTCGAGAGTTATTTAAATTGTTAATTGATTATTACAGACACTCTTTCAAGTTTGATCATCTAAGACTGATTTAAAATGTTTGAATTTCAGTTTTATAACGGCCGATAAAGCAGTAGGGGCGGAAGGCTTCAGGGCGGTTTGGACCGAAGTCCAAGAAGGTCCAAGTTGCGATGAGTTCCAGTGTCAAGCAACTGGCTTCTGCATACCAGATAAACTGAGATGCAACAGTGTCAACAACTGCGGAACGAACGACAACTCTGATGAAGCCGACTGTGAGTGACGTAATGAATACTGATAACTAAGATCTGTAATGTACCTATAATTTGTAAGCAATATTATTTATTTATTTTATTTAGATCCTTGCTGAAAAACTTTAAATTAGTGCATGTAAAAGCTTCAGTATTTGTATTAATGTTGTCCCACAGAAGGGTTGGTAATTATTTGTACGTTTTGTAACATATTATGCAATTATGGTATACAATATTGAAACTGAAAATACATTGGTACCCATCAGTGTCTTCTTCATCTGCCTAGCTGTTGTATGAATTACCATGATACTTTGTGTACAAAAATTAAAACAACTATAAATACTTGAGTACGAAATAATAATATACCTGTGTAAGAATAGTAAGAATAGTAAAGAAAATTCGCCGACTGACCGAAGCCCACTTGGCAGGTCATACACTCAGCAAGTGCCAGATTTCGGAGAGGTTTCAGCCGACTAACGGCCAATTTCTTATTCCAATTTTTTAATTAATTTTGTTTTGATTAATTCTTCTCTTCTTCAACTTGAAAATGATGAACTTAAAAATTATTTTTCGCTGTGCATATATTTTTTTCATTTAAAGCAGGTCAATCCTCAATCGTTATTTTCTGGTCACTGCTTTATACGGAGGTATACTAACTAGCTATAAAGAAAAACCCCCAGAGCTTCTGTCAAACTACCGTCTACGCTAATACACTTACTCCAGCGTTTCTAGAGCTTTTTCATTTCATCCACAAAAAATCTAACGCTACAATGGTTTTAAACTCATCATTTGAGAAAAATTTCTGGTCCCTGAGGTCTTTTTTCACATGTTTGAACAAGAAAGCCGCAGGCTGAGACGCATATTCGTATCGAGCGTAGCGTATGCCGAATTTAGTTTCGAATCGGACGACCGTGGTCGCTGAGGTATGTCAAATGAGTGGATGTCTGTCTCGCGCGAACGCGATCCCCTAGCTGTCCTTTTGGACCTGACCGATTTTTTGTTCAAAAGAATAAAGAGAAATCATCATAACAAAAAAGAACTACTGCGACTTGAGAGAATAATACATCGACCACTGAGCCCCGAAGGTGTGCTGGCAAGAAAGCTTACAAAAATAGTATACAAGTAGAAAATACGCCCGTTGCTGTAAGTCGACAGTTGGGAATGCAATACGCTACGCTCGATACGAATATGCGACCGGGGCTTTAGGATGGATGTTGCAACTCGGTAGATGCACAGCTTTCGATAATGGCTTGAACTGTGCGAGCCTTCCGGACCCAAAGTTATTATATGGGAAGTTGCCTAATGCCCGTAAAGCGCTGTAGCACCGCGTGAAGTACGAGTGGGGGAAGCAAGTGACGTCAGCGATGGACCTCGGCCGCGCTCCGCACACATACGTGTAGAGACGCCTGCATGTGTTTCCCGATACCCGCGTCTTATGCTTGCCTTTGATAGCATAAATTTATGTATAACCTGCAATGTTATGAAGTTTGATCGTTCTGCAGTTAATGAAAAAGTCAAGGTAGATTTCTTTTGTTCCTATATTTAAAGCAAAAGAAGGTCCTAAAGATAGGCACTTACCTACCTCAAATTCCTGCACTAAATTTCCCACACTTATCACTTACGTAGGTAGGTACCTAATTGTAAAAACGGCGGATCATTTCATCGAGATATCGTCAGGTTCAAATTGGAATTTCAGTCCACGGATTCTACAGTTTCTTCTGGGCGTGAGCCTGACTATTTCTGGTATACCTAAGTTTATTACTGAAAGTGAACTACCTATGTATATGGATACCTAGGTAATTTGTAAAAATTTAAAGCAAAAATGATCGTATTCTAATATTGGAGAATGGAGAGTAATTTAGATTTTTGAATTGTTAACCTAATGAAGTTAACCTAATGAAGTTAAACCTAGATTGAAAGCGAAATCGCCCTCGATGCCGTTCATTTTTAACAGTACCTATTATACTGAAAACATTATGTACCTAGTTATTTGAATAAAAAAATACCTCGAAAAATACCTACTTATAAACATTTTTTACTCGGCGATGTGTTTTGAAAGCAAAACGTAAGTTGTATACCTACCTAATACCTACTTACTTTCATACCTACTACCTACCGCAATAAATACGTACCTACTTGCCTAGTATCATTCCCGAAACTAATCTGGAAGTGTCTGTAATAATATGGCAGGTACATAAGCATGGTTGAGTATACTCAGCCATGGTACATAAGTACTGATTTTTGTGCATTTATTGATTCATCGCTCATCATGACGAAGAAAGTGTACATTCCTACAGAAACAGATGTTCACGGAAATTTAGTTTTAATTATTTTAATTCTTATTTTATACCTAACGGTGATTATTTTATTCCCCCGTTCTATGCGCTCCGCTTATCCGCTAATGTACGGCAGGAAATTACGGTCTTTGGGTGACGTCAATTTCCGATTGCAGCCGACTAAGAACGAACCTCGCATTAGGCAACTTTCCATATAATAACATTGTTCCGGACCCTGCGGTTGTCGTGCATCTGCAAAGTTTTGGTTCTCCATAAAGTCGGACGTTTTTCTCTCGCGGCCTGCTTCAGGTTTTGAATCGTCCCTTCCGTAAACCTCTATATTAATTATTGTGGACATCCTTTCTATATATTTAATAACCAAATTTTCTCGTAGTCCCAAAAAACGGTCGCCACGCCGTCCGGAAGACGCCTTCTTTGGCGGTAGAGAACCCTTATCACCCATTACAATGACTCCCAGCAGAACACCCAAGTCTCGTCACCTGTGACAATTCGCAGAAACTAACTTTCCTCGTTTTCTAGAGCGTCCAAATATTCTTGGGAAGTTGCTTTCCTCTTCAGTTTCTGCTCGGATGTCAAGGAGTTGAGGGATCCATCGTGTAGGAACACTTTTTTCATCCCCAACTCTTCGTACACAATCTTGAAAACTGTAGTTTCGAATACTCCAACTTCTTTAGCAACCACTGGGATCTTCATCGTCGATCTGACAGCATCAAATCTTCAAAAAGCATGTTTTCCTCAGTTCTTGTTTTAACTGGTGTTCGTGATCTGGAGTCATCCTGAATTGAGTATCTGCCACATTGAAACTGTTTACACCAAAATTTTACTAGAAAATAAGATAGGCCGTTACTGCCGTATACCTGGAACATTCTTTCATGAATAACTTTTGGTCTATTTCCCTCTTTAGTGAGAAACTTCATCATTACTTTCACTCATTTTTCGGAAGAAATAAAATCATGGAAACTTCAAAACGCAACGAACTCGTACAAAATTTCGTCAAAGTACTTAGACAACGGAACAGCTTTCTGTGCTTACATAAATCTTTTAAGTAATATTATTTTGAAACCAAATTCACCCTTTTACAACTTGCCTCGTGATATGTTTCATTATAAATTGCAAGGTGGCTAAACTTTACACCTCTACATGAGAAGCCCCTCTTTACTACAAAAGCCGAATGTTCACTTAGTAGTTTATCTTGTAATAAAGAGTGTTCTTCACTCCAATAGTGGTGAGTTGTCTCATAAGTGACCAGTATCCTGTAAGCATGTAAATAGTCCTATTACCCTTATCAGCTGGTCTTCACCCAGTCGTATTAATTCTTCAGCTCTCTTGCTGGCTGTTCCGCTAATGAACATCGTCTAGCTCATTGTATGTAGCTGAAAACCAGCAAAACGTAACCCACTTCTATCTTTAATTTTAGTTTCACCCATTTTTCTTCCTGTCCCCCTGTCTTTTCTTTTCTACAGAGTTTTGCTGTTTTTGTTTTTTCTGTCTTTTTGTTGCGCTTTTCTCTACGGAAAAACTAATTCTCTCGAATATTTCGTGAAGCCGCTTAGCCGATTATCTTATATAAAAACATCGATATATCCACACTGATGTATCAATAATATCGATAATTTAATTGTATAGATATTTCGACAATCCATACATGGATAAGTATCAATATTTCTTAGTACTGATATTCAATATTAAATATTTGATATCGCTCAGCCCTACTTACTTATCACATTCTAATAAGCCAATAGATAATATTGTCTTGTTTTGGTTTGATCTTAAGCAGAAAATATAATGCCAGCGTATTTTGTGGCCGTTCAACAGGCCTATTACGCTATACCTATGCGCTGATCGTAATAAACGTAGCTTTTAATGCTCATGTATTTGTGACTAAGGGTTGTATATCGTAAAGTAAATGTATCGTTTGAGTAAAGAAATGTTCGGTATGAACTATATGTATATTGCAAGCATAATTTCATCACCTTCACCAGAAATAACGACTTTGGGGGTTACCAGTACAATAGCGAGAAAAATATAACGCAAAAGTGAATGCTACACTTTACCCCAACGTTTTAGAAATGGCATATTGTCTCTTCGTACTCATATTATATAGTTATTTTAATTCTGTATTTATTTTCTTCTTTGTTAATCAATGACACACATCTCTGTAATGATCAACGTCATTGCTGTGGTTTCACCTATGGTCCTAATTACATTTTGTGTATGTCACTGATTTTGAGCGAGTGGTGGCAGGCATGTGCAATTTTTGAATGTATTCGTGCAGGTGAGTCACTAGCTGTGAGCCCGTCCTCACCATCTAATCTACTACTATTCCTGCCACCACTGTTCTTGGCGACGTTACAGAGGGCGGCGTGATGCCCTCCCGACAGCATGCAACTCTCACTCCCAAGTGAGTCTGTCAAGTTTTCTTAACACATCACGCTTCTCATTTCATGCTTTCTTCCATTTTATTGCACAAATCCACTTAGTTTTAGTAGTTATAAGGCAATAATGATGAGATATCTACAAATTTTTTGTGCAGTTAGAAATATTTGATTACTGATAACTACAAGACGTATTGTTTTATTGAATTTATACAGACGATCCTAAACAAAATATTTCAGTTATTTGAAAGAAATTGTGCATACATTTCGACAATGTGAGTTCCTTAGAGAAGTAGTTGCCATTTTAATCTGCTTGCCTTATGCAAAATAAACCATACAAAAATGAATAAGTATATTGCAACCAAAGTGGCCACGAAACAATAATACGCCATCGCGTGACGTCGTCAGCCAACTTCAGGCCGGTGCCGTCGTGAGTGTTGTTACCTTCAGACTATCCGGCAAGGCAGATTTCTGCAACGCTAACTAACTTCAGACCGGTCGGTAAGGTAGTGCGCCCGCCCCCAACACCCGCGGGCGTCAGCCCCCAGCCTCGAAACATAGCAATTCTGACTGAAAAATCCGAAAATGTTAGGTACTTACTTAATTTGCTCTCGTTTCATTTTAATAGTGTGTCGCCTCGTGTGATCATCGATAATAGCTCTCTAACTTGCTGGTATATTTGCAATGCAATCATTGCAACCGGGAAAACCTCCTTCAGCTGTTTCAGCGTAGTTAGTCATGAATGCGGGCCAACCAGCCGTCGTGCAGAATAGAATGTCCTACACATGTTCGAGAAAAGCTGAGAAAGGGTAAATCGATTACGGTTTAAAGCGTTTCCCAAAATTATTTGGTCATTATGACTTTAT
Organism: Xestobium rufovillosum; assembly: GCA_963966045.1. Taxonomy (NCBI): domain Eukaryota; kingdom Metazoa; phylum Arthropoda; class Insecta; order Coleoptera; family Ptinidae; genus Xestobium; species Xestobium rufovillosum. The sequence continues at coordinate 20,678,541 of OZ014494.1, forward strand.
CTGATTAGCAATCCAGTGAAAATAAGAAGATCAAAGAGATTCCTGCTCGTACTCACCTCCACTACCTAATGCAGCAGGTGGTTGAGTATACTAGAATCAATTGCAATTTCATACACTATAATATACTCTATTGCGGCGAGTATCACCATCCAGATAAAATCCGAATTCGTCAGAAGACAATGTATCATCCCATTTTGTCACTTCTTGCAAACACAACAGCTGACCAAATCGCACCTCATTTCATCCTAAATGGCAAATGTAACAGAACACCTATTGTAGAATGGAATCCGGTTCGGAATCGCTAAAGTGAGTATAGTGATTCTTTGCTTCAGAAGATTTTCATAGCGTAATCGGGCGTTTGAAATTGGAAAATAGCTATAGAGTATTATAGACCATCTAAGAAATGAGTAAATTGTATATTTCAAATGACAAATTCTGAATCTTAGCACTTTAAGTATGGAGGATGGATACGAAAAACGAAGATTTACTGGTGTATTGGTGACGACACCGTCAACCGCCGACACCCATTAACATACCTTAACTCATCTACTCTTGACTTCGGCCACCGACGAACTTAAGTTAATCAAGCTCATCTGTGTGCACGAGAATCCGTTCCGTCTTAGAGAATCGTCATTTTTATATATTACTTGAGAATACTGGCAACAGACGAAAAATTCAGTGAAGCAGTATGCCATAAGAGAGGGTCTTGACCCCTGTATTGTTCAATATCTATACCCACGATCATCCGTCAGTCTCGGGCGTAAATAAATTTTTATATGATTTGATTGCCGCCAACCAATTTCTAGTAACAGAACATACCATGACGAGTTATCTTAAATGTATAATCTGTCTGTCTACTTCAAAGAAAACTACATTCGCCCGAACCCCCGATAAGAGCGTATTCAATAGCAAGAATTTCCTTTCATCAGTTACGTTATCTGCTTGGTGATATACGAAAGTCGGTGGGAAACCTCGTGGGCAACCCAAAGAAGTTTCTGTCAATACCGTCATACGTCCTCCTCCGAATGCAACAACTGATTGAGTATATTGGAATAAAGTGGAAGATCCTGCACTACCGGGTGCTGTGGAACATCTGGACTAGCTGTTCTTGACGAGAGGAAACTTTTGCTCTGCATCTCAGAGACAATATGATGAGTCGGCTCTAACCGTCTGATCAGAGATTCGAGTTCCCATGTCATTGTATCGAACTACATAGTTACAGATGTTGAAAAGTGGAAGTAGAGTCATTTTTGTCGAGATGTTATGAGTGACCGACTCTTATTCCAGATCTGCTAGCAGCAGTCCATTTCCCTAAAGATAATTGCTCTCGAAATAACTCTTTGACTCTTTATTCCTAACAGTTTTGCAATCTCGTTGTTGATTCCTTGTTTGGTATGCGATTAGTTATATTTGTTTGTTTTTTTGGTAGTCAAATGAATTCGCTTCGGCATTAGCTATCGGTAAAGCATGGGAAAGTTAGAAAGTGCTTGAATTCCGTAAACAATATAAAAGCGACAGCAAGATTCAGCTCATTTCATTTAATACGTACCTGCGGTATTGCAAAATTAAATGATTTTTTTTGTTTTGTCGAGCTACATAAACTTGCTTCACAAACGGATATAAGATTCTGTAATGCAATATTCCTATTCATTTCTGAAGTAGTTTATAAATGTACGCTTCAAGACACAATGTTACAAATTGATTTTTTCCTACAGGCGTAGTGGAAACACCAAAAGAAGATTACACGCTAATATCAGTGGGTGCAATTAGCGCCGTGCTGGTAGTGCTGGTAATGCTTTGCGTGCTGTGCCATCGAAAGCGTCGTCGACGTCGAAGAGGCCTGCACCGTCCGCTACAACTGCCCGTTCCCTCCGGGTCGTCACGTAGACCTCCACAGCACGTGTGCGAAGAATTAGGCGAACGATTCGCCAGCGTGGACAGTGTTTGATGGTGGCTTATGCCCTCACGGTTATTGTTACGGGCGACGCGTTTCTTCCACCGTCAGCAATACACTTCTTTTACAGGGTTACGCGTTCATAATTATTAAAAATGGTTGGCCTATTTAAAATGTTTTTATGGATGAACATTTTCTAGAACTTTCACACAGGGTAGACTATACTTCATAGAGTTGCACCGCAACCGGTCGCTGTCGGTAATAGCCGCATGGAAATGCATTATTACTTGACAAGTTTGACGTGTCATTAAGATTTATTCATTATTTTCTTTTCACGATGCATTTTGTTTTATTCGACGATGATAGTACCTAGTTTCAGTATTTGACAGTGACTGCGCTGCGGGGTAGTCCACTAAAAATACATTTATGTATTTATGAAAATGGCCCACCTTAATAAGAAATCGACCGCTCTCGACTCGTTTGTACGTTCATTTTGACATATATTTGGTAACGAAGACAATCTAATCCCATTCTTCCGAATAATGATAGAATAAAAGCATGATTTTTTAGAATTTTCGTCATTCAGTAGAGATAAAGCGTGTAGGAACATTTACAAAGAAGAAGGCTTAAAAACATTTTTTAAAAACGAAATGAAATGTAGCCAATTCTTAAATTTAAAGAAAACAATAGATAGCGACATTGATATATTGTTTGCAACATTTTCCGCATCAGTTGCAGATTTTGAATGTTTGTAAAATGAAGGACATTTCAAAAATTGGAATTAGCACCTAAAATTGAACTTTACCTCGTATCAGGTTGGGATCACACGTGACAGAAGGAGTACAAGTGATAATCATGGCGACACATTGGGAGGCCAGTTTGGGGACCTTCAGAAACCAAGAAAAATTATGTAGTATTTTGCCGTTAACAGAGGTGCGCAAAGTACTCTTTGCGAGCTAAAAGTTCGTTTGCATACATTTTTGTTGCACCTTAAGGTACAATATACCGGGTGACCACGAGATCAGGCTCACCCCTATAACATTTTTGTTTTTCAAGATATTAATTTGAAATTTGGAACAGTTAAATGACATGTAAATCTGTATTATTTGGAACAGTTAAAATTTTTTTGCACTTCCGGTTTCACCGGAAATGAACCAACATTCGAATTTTTAAATGGAACAGCCTGTATATTTTCACATTTCTGGAACCATCGTGTCATTCTAGATACGGTAGTGGCACTTTTGAGTATAAACATTACCATAAAAAAATTTTTGAATCTTGCATCTAGACATCCATGACTTAAAGGAAACCATTAAGTCGGGGTCCTAAACTAGTGTAAAAACAAAATCATCAAATTAGGTTAAGTAGTTTTTCTGTTATAGCCATTTAAAAATCTAAGACACAGTTTTTCGGGTATAAGTCAATTTTTTTAAATGGAACCATGATGGCTCATCAAGATATTTCGATAGAGCTATTTTTTACGAACCATTTGATATCAAACACGATATCTTTAATTCAAAAATACTCGGAGATATCTTTTTTTTGTACCTGCTAAATAGTAAAACAAGTGAAAACTAACACATTTACTCCAACATTTATTAACAACAGTAAACGTAGCATTCTTCCCTGCTTTATCTAAAATTTATTATGAATACAACAGATTATAATAATTATTATTGTGCATTAGTATAAAATAAGGTAGGTACCTGGGTACAATAAGCAAATGAAAGCAAAATGAAGCAAATGAATTCCAGTTACTGTCAAGGAATTTTAATTCCTTTGTTCCTGTAATTTATTTCTAAGCCAACTTAGGGTACCCAGGTGCTGACTTTATTTTATATTAATGCATAATAATAGTTACTATTATAATCTGTTCTAGTCATAATAAATTTTAGATGATAATAAATGTTCGAGTAAATGTGTTAGTTTTCACTTGTTTTACTATGTATATTAATTTAGTAAATGCAAAGAAAAATATGTCTCCTAGTATTTTTGAATGAAAGATATCGTGTTTGGTATCAAATGGTTGGTAAAAAATAGCTCTATCCTCTATCGAAATATCGCGATGAGCCATCATGGTTCTATTTAAAAAAATTGACATACCCGAAAAACTGTGTCTTAGATTTTCAGATGGCTGTAACAGAAAAACTACTTGACCTAATTGGACGATTTTGTTTTTACACTAGTTTAGGACCCCGACTTAATGTTTTTCTTTCAGTCATGGATGTCTAGATGCAAGATTTATTTTGCGTCCAAAAATGTTTTATGGTAATGTTTTTATCCCAAATTGGCACTACCGTAACTAGAATGACATTATGGTTCAAAAAATATGAAAATATACAGGCTGTTCCATTTAAAAATTCGAACGTGGGTTCATTTCCGGTGAAACCAGAAGTGCCAGCAAAATTTTTACTGTTGCAAATAATACAGATTTACATACCATTTAACTCTCCCAAATTTCAAATTAATATCTTGAAAAACAAAAATGTTATAGGGGTGAGCCTGATCTCGTGGTCACCCGGTATAACAACTTTTAGCTGAAAATGGACATGACCAGCAGTGATGGCTCCTCGATGGGGACGTGGGGAGATGGAGTGAGTGTAGGTGAGGTCTTGGCGGAGGCGTGGTGGGATCTGTTGAAACAACTCTGTTAGCAGCTCTTCTTCATAACCCAACCTAATCAACTGTTAACAAGCTGTTTCAACAGCTGTTTGTGTTGACCAGAATAGCTGTTAAAGCTGTTAGCAGAGCTGTTTCAATAGCTGTTTGTGTTGATTAAATCAACTCCACCAAGACCCCACCAAATCCCCACCAACACCCCACTAAACTTCACCCAGACCCCCATCGAGGAGCCATTCCTGCTGACCTCCCCCATTTTCAGCCAAAAGTGGTCCAGGACGTACACATCTATACTACTCGCAAACTTTTTTAATAATCGTCTTAATTACAATTATTTTCAATTTCGATTAAGAAAACGTAGTAGATAGGCTTGAGTTGACGCTGGTCTTCAAATGTAACGCCAGAATTCATGCATGCAGTCCTTGCATTACGTTTGGTCTCGCACGCGGGGGATTTTTTTACTGAAGATTCTTACTTCCCCTTATCACTTCATAATAATTTATATGGCAGATTTGTGACTGTCATTCCGTTATTTTGCGTAATAATAATATTCTAACTATTTAGGCCTTTTATCCAAGCTTAAATCAGTTACCCGTGTCTGTAAATTTGTCATTCAGCTTTAGTTCGAATGGGTGGATTTGCACAAAGCAGGAACTTAATTGCAAGATCAGTTCCGAAATTGAATTTAATCTACTCTTCAAGCAGGTTTCTGTATAATAATGTCTGAAATCAGTTAATTTTAATTAGAGACGAAGTCGAGAGTACGTCCGTTGTTGGTTGGACAATCACTTTCACAGTATTGCTGACGGCTAGCCGAATTTCTCCGTTACGGCCCCGGCAACACGTGTGGAGTCAATAACAATAAAACAGTTTTCGTCGCTGCATAATATTTTTAAATCGTCGGTAATCCATTAACTACCTATTATAATAAAAAAAGAAGTTTGTCATAACCACTAATAAATGTGTGTCATAGTGCGGTATAATTTATTGGTGAACAAAATTGAGGCGGAAGCTGACGAACGAAAGTTTCTTTCAGTGAACAAAAAGGATTTTTAAGGGTTGCTTTTGTACGTCGATAGATTTTACGTTCTACACAAGTTTTTAAAGCATAATAATTGCAGTAATACGTATATTATAGATTTGCACGATTCGCACAAAAAATGATGAACTGAGCCTTCGAACTATCGACGTTCAAATTGTTGCTGCATATTTTTGAAATACAGGTGCTCTAGATTTTTTTACAACGAATTACAGCTTTCTCCGGAACACCATCAAAGATTTTAGGGGGTAGGATATTAAAAAAATGAGTGACGACAGTGGAGGGAGTATTCCAAACCTACATCTACTGCCGAAATGAATTAAACGTCATTTCTCTGAACTGGAAGACGTTGTTTATTGTTATGACTTGTAATAGTGTAATACACATTGAGAATATCTAGTTCCATGGTAAAAATATGGACTTTCACGTATTAGTCATGTAAAATTGTATGAAATATTATTCGAAATGTACGGCACTTCATTTCAAATTGTTCCGGAAAAACAATCCCTTGATGTAGCTAATATATTCGTAATTTAAGATATGCTCAGTTAAATTTGTTCTGACTTTGTGCCATTACTTTGGTTATCAACTTCTTGCTTCATCCTTTTGTTATTAAGTTCCTATGTTTCAGTTATGTTTACTTCCACTTTTAAAAGTAAGGTGTTTTTACAGCAATAAAGAATAGGTAAATGAGAAATAGTATTTTCAAAGAATTGCCATTTTTGAATGGCCAGTGGCCATAAACTAATTCGCAATGGGATTTAGTGGACTTAGTTTGCCAGCGCTACATGACAAATTTTGTTTAAAATATAGGTACATATTATAATACCCAGTTTTGCCTATCTTCCTTTTACACGATCACAAGAAATCTGTTTTATGCCAAATTCTGGTAAAGATCTTGTATCTGACAGTTAGTTGAAGGTGAACATAACCTCAGTTTATTTTAGACTGTGAAAATAGAAAGTTTCTTTGGAGTGACTACTGAACAGTCCGACCGCATGCGCATTACAGAATGTAACCTATAATTGGCATTTTGGAAGTGTAAAAAAACTAAAGCCAAGAGAACGCTTTTTTAAAATAGACCCTTACTTGCCCTTTCGCACCAGACACACGCATTGATGATGTAGAAACAAACAAAAAATGTGAACCCGTGCGGGCGCAGAACTTCGTATTATACCCGAACACCCACCGAGATTGTTGGCGATGTCTTTTAATAACGAAGTTCTTAAACGTCATTTTACTGATATTGTGTCGACTGTCCTGGAACAAAATTAAAAAGTAACCGGCGGACTGTTCAGTAGTCACTCCCAACTTTCTTTTACTTCCCTACAACTGAACCTCCCAACTTCTAACACAAAATGTAAAACGCATGCGTCTGATACAAAATGTGATTAGAAATGGAATAAT